>OZ018402.1:9669442-10985644 GCA_963969585.1 Drosophila helvetica | reverse complement strand
AATGAAAAATTGAATCCTATTTTTGCTTTTATTAGTATTTTGTCGATTAAATTTAATTCGTAATTGAATTACAGCCACAACAAATGCATTTATCCTCAACTTTAACCATGGCTCCTGGGAATTATCCAACAGCCATGTCTGGAGTTGTGGAATCTCTTGTTTATTTTATGAATTCGATTTTCAGCTGGAATTCCCCATGACAAAGTAGTCCTAGATATGAACTCTCTTTATTTTTCAACCATCTAGTTTTCTCGGAGCTATTTACATAGTTCCACATCGAAATTAAAACACTTTCAACATCTTCCTCATTTACTGCATACAAATTTAAATTCAGAATAATGTATTTATATTCCAGTTTGAGTCCGTGTTTTCGGCATTTTCTAAAGCATTTCCTGGTCTTATTAGCCTTCTGCCTCGCCTGTTTTCTTTTTAGAGATCAAATATCTCGTGAGCGGAACTGCACCAAATTTTATTCAAATATTTATTGTCTCCCTTCCAACAGCTTATATTCCCCGTCTTGGTGTGCCACGCAATCAGGATCCGAACGAGGAGATGGACCAGAAAGCATCCAGCGTAAAGTATTCCAAAACAAACCATTTGCGAGTCCTCTAATCCTGATGTGATCCTCTCATTCCAGTGCACCATTGAGAGGCAGATTGGCGATCTTCGGCATGTGAGGATAAGCTGTCACATGCTACGGCCAGGCCTTGTGCCCTCTGCCTACACCCGGAACATGGTTTTCGTGGTGCCGACCATCCGAAACATCTACGGCGCCAATGGAACCTCAAAGTGCCCGTGCGGTCGATAGTGGGACTCAAGGAGCTAACGGCAAAAGCAGACAATTTATAGAGAGTCGGTAAACTAGAAATCTAAGAAATATTTTCCATTTAGTTTGCAATAAGAATCAGTTCGAGTGAATAATACTCACTATTTGAAAGCAGATAGATCCATTAGGAAAACAGTTCCTATGCTTGAATACCCACAGATGTATATTGCAAATTAAACTTATATGAATACCTATTTTTCTTTGATTTGCAGAAGGGTTTTAATGTGGAATTCAATTATTCAAGCATTCAATTTATTCGACAAAATACTAATAAAAGCAAAAATATGATTCAATTTTTCATTAAAAAACCTCGATGACTTTAACATTCTCGATGATGGAGGCCTTGCGGACGGAGGCTTTCTGGACAGTGCCGATGATCCAGGCCCCACAGTGATCCTGTGACTCCATAAAGTTGCAGAAGGAGTCGGCATCCTCCCGCGGCATGCAGATGAGCAGACCCCCCGAGGTCTCGGGGGAGAGACCCTGCCGCAGGCGGCTGATGCTCTCAGGAACAGCTGCCATCCTGTCGATCACTGGCAGAGTGTCAATGACAAACGACACTGGTTCCTGCTGGAGCAGAGCCAGGGTCTTGGCATGAGCCAGGATACCCTTCCCGGACACGGCGATGGCCCCATGGGCATTGTGCAGGTGCATGAGACTAGAGGCAGCGCGATTGAGGCGACCCATCGACTCGATAGCCTGCTCATAGGCGACACGGACATCCTCTTCGGAGACGAACATCTCGTAGGGCTCCCATCGTTCCGGCTGACCGATACACTCATAGGCGTCGATGGCCACCTGGGTGCCCAGGGGCTTGGTCAGCACCAGGACATCGCCATCCACAGCCTTGTCGCGTGCCATCAGTTGGCGCTCCTCCCAGTAGGCCGAGGCCAGTCCGCCACAGATGAACTTGCTACTGTCCATGCACTGGGCCCAGGTCTCCGTGCCGCCGGTTTCCTTGAAGCATTGCTTAAAGCCTTGCTCCATCAACGAGAACACCACATTGAACTCTTCCATGGCCATCTGGGGGGGCTTGCAGAGCAGCAGCATCATTTTGTCGCACTCAGTGATGCCCATGGCGTAGAGATCGCTGACCGCCTCGGCGCAGACGATCTGCCCCATGGCGCCCGGATCGTCGATGACCGGGTACTGGCACTCGAGGGTCATGTGGTGGTGCACTCCTACCCCGGGAGCACGGGTGCTGATTTTCATCGCCTCCAGCATATCCTCCAGCTGCGTTTTCTGCTCCTGCCGCTGCTGTTGGTCGCCTGAGGGGGTGCCGCTGTTGCCGCTGTTGCTGCTTGGGTAGACGCGGGCGGGGCAATCAAACAGCTCCGAAACCACGTCTTCGGGTACCTTGCAGCCGGATTCCTTCAGGTCGCCGAAGCTCGTCAGACGGAAGGAAGCACCTAATCCGTAGATCGTCGGGTCAAATTCATTCAATATATAGTTCATGATGTAATCTATAAAAAAAGACAGTTTTTCAGAATGAGAAAGCGTTTGACAGCGTTTTTTGTGGTTGCAGGGCTGCCGAGACAACTTTGTCACGAATGAAATGTATCGATAGTTATTAAAATAGTTATGATAATGTTTTTGTATATTGAAGTCGACCGACGATGACCGAGTGCAACCACTAACCCGTGCAAAACATGAACACAACAAAACGTATCAAGCTCTAAGATGAATGATCAGTGTTTCAATTGATGGAATTTGCTCTGCTATCGAACTATCGCTAATCTTTTGTTATTTTCACTAGGAATAGTAAAATAGTTCGCAATAGTTCATTTGAATATCATCATTACGGCTGGACAAACAATCCAGAAAATCTGTAAATTAAGTAATGAAAATCCACATAGCAACCGCATGAGTTGACAGCCCTACTCTTGTCCAATGCAACCCTGTACCGGAAAGAATATGGCGCTGCCTCTTGCAGCTGATTTCCGTTCTGTGCTGCATTTTGAGTAAATAAATGTGAAACTAATCGAATCGAATAAAACGCCATCCGACTTCCAACAATAACTTGCCCCGTGAGAAAGTATTACCTGTAAGGATATATAAACTTATTCTCTATTATAGAATGTGTAGTCCGAGAAAAATTCAAAAAATCTTTATTATCGGGGAAACCTTATGTATGTATGTTTGTTCCAATTATAATTTCCATTGTCTGCTACAAGAGTCAAGAAAACGTATTACAGACTTTGACGAGTCTTCCACCAATTAGGAGGTGGACTATTCCAACGACGTATCCATCAAGGACAAGCACTTCCATCTCTACACCAAGGCCTCTTCAAAGCTAGACCTGCAAGACAACAAAGCATAGGCTTTCCCGGAGTCATATGTCAAAAAAAAAAATAATCTCTCTCGTTTGGCCAGGAGAATGAGATCATCAAGGCCAGGAACAGCAGCGAGCCGAGAAGTCCAAGGAAGGATTCGACAGCCCTTTTGCAAGACCTGCGAAATTGCGACCGTTTTGTTTTCTATATATTAAAGCGGTTCGTATGATCTACTGATTCCCTTTTGACAAACTTTAATATCAACCCTCCTGGCATTCGCATTAGCCTCGAAACCTGTCAATACCTGCCAATCGGCATCGAATGTTAGCAAAGTTTTGTTTTGCGAAATAGTTGTCAGTTGTTTCCCCTTTTGGACCTTTATAGATCCACCTGTTACCACGCACCTGCTGCTGTTCAATAATTGATGTAAATCTGTCAGCACTGTGAAGTGTCACACTCGTTGTCATTCCTGTTTCCAGTGCCAGTTCCTTTTCCTGTTTGCCCTTCCTGAGGCGGAGGCGGAGGCTGAGGCTGGTGCTGAGTGCCTTGTTGATCCTTTTTACTCCTGTTCCCGTGTTGTTGTTTCAACCTGCAACTTGTTCACAACTTTTGAGGGCACTTGCACGAGTGTATGGTAACAGGCAGGGAAAAAAACCCCATGGAAACCTCACAGCTGCGAGAAGGAGAAGGAGGAGATTGTAACCAAGGACTCCAGACACAGGCACAGAGGATGGAGGCCTATGGATACAGGACACAGGACACAGAAGGGAAGTTATGTATAAGCTCTTGGGGAATGATAAATAGCCAAGAGCTCAAGTGGGCCACCACCACCGCCGTAGTTGGACCGAGTTGCAGGCCAAAAAGCCTCTCACCTTTTGGCCTTATGCAGAGCCAAATCCGAGGAAAAAACTCCAAGGCAAAGGCTGCCCTGGATAAGCCCCCGAAAACGTAATGAAAATGAGATGAAAATTATTGCAACGTAAATCAGGCGCCCAGCTGGGACTCCCCCAAGAATCCAAGAGGCTGCTCCTGGCTATCCTGTTCGGCTTTTCCTTTTCCCCATCCTGTCTAAACGTTTCCAACTGCTTAATTTGGCTTTCATTGCTTCTGTTCGTTGTGTTCGTTCCTTTTTTTTTTCGACTTTCCTTGAGTTCTCGTATCTTTTTTCGATTTCGCTGTGGCCTGATATGAATTATTTAACGATCTCCAGCAGCGTTGATGCGATTCGGCAAGGATGCCTCTAAATTAAAGCCCTAACAAGCTTAATGCAAAGACAACCGCAGAAAGGGAGCAGCCAAAGACCAAACCGAAAAAAACAAACAGCAGAAACCTTCATTTAATGCAACAATGTGTGGGTCAGAACAATAAGCGATTCAACCCAGTATTCTCCTCCCATTCCACCATTCAGCCATTTCTGTGGACGATGCGAGGACTTAACTCTTTGTGCCGACGTCGACTTTCCAATTTCAAGTGAAAAATCCCGCGAATGAACATGTAAACAACACACTGGCTAGGTGGACGAGAACCCAGGAAAGCCAGAGCGACGGCAAGGGAGAGGGAGACAGACAGACAGACAGACAGAGAGGAAAAACAAAAGGAAAGCTCCCAAATGCAAAGAAAAATCGACTAAGAATGATTGTGGCTAGCAAGGGGATAGGATAGAGTCGCAGAAGGGAGGACCTGGAAAGAGTTAATGGAAGCATTTAGAGGTCGAATAAGAGGAAGGTGCAAAATATAAAGTTTATTTTTTATATCTATATATATTTATTTTATATTTTTTAACAATTTAATCCTTTAAGCTCGAAGTGTCTTCTTTAAGTTCCCTAAAACCCCAGGTTGATCCAACCGATTTACTCAATTTTATATAAATATACATCCTATTTTTAGAACTCATATTACCAGTTCCTTAGATAGCACATCATTCAGGCGAATATACCCTGCCACTTGCAATTTTCCCCCTGTGGGATACTCACTGAGCTAAAAACCAAATGAAAATTTCTCGGCGGGAGGTCGGCCAGCGCTTGTATCTGTATCTGCGAGTGGCAAAACTGCAATGGCCCAAAAGTGTACGTATCTCTGTATCTGCAGTGCCAATGTGTCTGCGTGGCAATGTAGCTGCGTGTGTGTGTGTCTGTGTGTGTGCTAGGAGAACAGTTTGCAACAAACTGGCTGGCCGGAAAATCCTAAAACCAAATAAAATGCGCTCTGCAGTTGAACCCGCTTGAAATATATTTTTGGCAATGAAAATAACCCTCCAAAAAAAGAAAAGATACAAAAAGATACAAAAAGCTGTTATAATAAATGGAATGAAGCGCCAAAGCGTTGAGCTGCAAGAGAATGTTGCAACAGCAGCGGCAACAGAGTGCAACCAGAGCATCCTTCCTTCCTGATAATCCCTGGGAAATTTGTCTGGCCTGGCTACGCTTTTCCGTATCCCCCACTCTAAGGCTGATGAATGACGTCGCTGCTGTGCAAATTATAAGAGCAATTTGCATTATGTGGGCGGTGCCTCCGCGCCTTGGAGGCTCCTTTAACCCTCCCTTTCCCCCCCCCAGGGTTCTGGATTAGGTTCGGGCTTCTGGGGGCGCAATTTTCTGTTCGCTACCAGACGCGTGGCGAATGAAATTTTAGATTTCCGAGATAATTATGGCGGGTAAGCGGGGGATCTATGGGGTCCCTGGTGGGTTAATGATGGTTTCAGCGGGATATGGTTGGATTACTGATGGAATAAAAAGGAGCAGCACATTACACACGTCTACAACTCCCTGTAACTATTTATACACACTCATCCCTCACTCAAACCGGTCCCCACTTGATTTACAAGGCTCTTAACTAAATTCAGGCACCAAAAACAATATCCTTGCGGGTGCAGAGCTATACTAAGAGGACTTCCCCTTCGATTTCCAGCAGCACTGCTGACATCATCAGCTGGAAAATTCCCCCCAAAAAAACACAAACTTTCGCATTTAAACAATCATCTAATTGAAATCGAGATGAGATCAACCGAGCCAAATGGAACCCATACCCAAGCAAAAATCAACTAGAAAACCATTGAATGCAGAAACTTCCACAGGACCCATTGAATGCCTGCAAGTTCCACCCTCATATATGCACGAAATAATTGCAAATACATAAATAAATTGATGGTGGATTGTCCAGGCTTTAAAGCATCATAAATTTTCAATGCGCCATTAGCATGATTTATGCCCATTTAATTTTTCATAACAATGAAAAAAGCACAGCAAAGGCAACGGGCCACAGGACACGGGACACGGGACACACAGGATGACAAACAAGACACAGGCTGGCATTAGCAGGACAATAGAACAGTTCTCTGGGTGGACGAGGACGAGGAGGAGTGGGAGCAGGAGTAGGAGTAGGAGGGATCGGAACTGCTCTCATCATAAACAAGAGTGCATAAAAAAGTGGCGCGAATGAGGCGACAAGCGGCAACATAATTGAATAGTAAAAGCGTTGCACTGAAATTAACCACCACAAAATGACGCAAATAATGTTAAATGGGGGAACGGAACGGAACGGCGAGCGGTTCGGAGAGGGGCTGCCATGTACGGGCGATTAAATTTCATTGAAATTGAATTACATTAAAAACAAGAAGGGATGCACGGGTCCTGCTCGATACTCTGCAGATTTTAAGAGCATAAACTTGCTCTAAAGAGATCTCTTTTATGCCTGGCAACGATCTCGTAGGAATCAGTGTACCCTCTGAAAGGGTATGAAAAGAAATAGCGACAGAGCGAAGAGAGAAAAAGTGCAAAAGGCAAACGTTTCATGCAACGAGTCCGGGGAGTCGTGTCCAGCCACGGGTGGGTCTCGCAATGGCCAGGACCCAGGACAATAGTGCACAAATTAACTTACAAAAGCTAAATAAAAATTGCCAACGCGACAGCAGTCCAGTCCAACGTGTCCTTGTCGTTGTTGCTGTGGTGTGTGTGTTGTGTGATGTCCTTTCCTTTCATCTGGCTGCCATCTGCCTTCATTCCGGCTTAATGCTAAACAGCCTGTAGTTTACGGCTTTGGGCTTGTTTATGCCAAGTTCTTATCGCGCTGATTGTCATCCGACCGACCGACCGACCCACCCACCCGCCCACCCACCAGCAAAACCAGCCAAAAACAACCCAAAAACGAAAACGAGTTGCTTATAAAGTAATTTGCGGATTTATTAAAAGTTTTCTGCGCCTCCAGTCGCCTTTTGTCGGCTTTTGTCTGAATGGAAATATAATACGTTTCCCTCAGTCCTTTTCCCCTATTTAGCTGCAAGGATAATGCCGCGCAGAGGGCGGCCAATTAGTTTTCCCTAATTCTTGAGGTGAAACACAAAATGTTCAAATTGAATTCTGAGGTTGAAAGTGGTTGGAGGAAAAGGCAGAAGCTGTGGTGAGAAATTAAATGGGTTTTCGTGTGGAAAGCGATTGGGTTTTCAATTACGGAAATACAAATTTTAATAACTGGTAAAGATAACAATCTCGCTCAAAGTTTGTGTTTATTCTCTTGGCTTGATCCATGATAGATTCTAGACTTTCTTTCTATGCTTTCAAGCATTGCCTATACATCTCACTTCATAAGAAAACTGGCTTTATGTCTTCTGTTTAATCCAACAGGTTCGCTGGAATTTCGTTCATAAATAAATCAGAAAGGAACTCGTCCCCACACGACAAACAGCGACAAGAGCAACATAAATCTACTTGACGCAGCAGGACCCCAACTACACCACAGACCTCGACTTCACCCCCACCACCCCATTTCCGCACTCAATGGAACCCCTCTCCGCACTTCTTGCAACCCCCCACCCAGCAGGCAGGCAGGCAGGCAGGCAGGCACCTACAGTGGGTGAGATTTATGAAACAGTCAAGTATTTTCTATTTAAGTTAATAACAATCATAATAATGGCAACAGGGAAAATTGATGCAGCAGCAGAAGAAAGAAACAGCGAGAAAACAGCAAGGAAAAGGAAGCTTACTTCGGCAGGTCGAAAATGAAGATACCCTGGCAGATCCTTCACTTCAAAGGCGGTTATGGGATATAGTGATTCCATTTCTATGATTGTAAGAAGAACCCAAATACTCTGAATATCTTCCAAATCTAAGAAATACTTTGACAGGAGGGCGTGTATTTTAAATCTCTCAAATAATTCTAGTAGAAATTCTCTAAAAGGTCACAAGTGCATTTTGAAAATATGTTTCAAGTCCAAGTAGGACTACTTTTTGGTAGAGTATAAAAGATGAGTGTAAGACGCCCTATGATGATGGGGCCACACACACACACACACAGCCTGATGATAGATGATAGAGGATGTGCATATAAGCGCAAATAAACACAAGATTCGCTCTTGTCTACGAAAATAAGTTCCATTTTTTGTTGCTGCTGGTTCCCCCTGGTGCATGCTCCAGCGGGGGGTGTCCTTGAGTGGGTCTGTGGGGGGTTCGCGGGCTGCTTGCTCGTAATAAGCTCCTAGGTGTCCTGTATGTGCTGGGGTAAAAGTCTTTGCATATTTGAGCAGCTTGTTGTCTCATTGTGCTTTGTGCATTTCTGTGACATTCGCTTAAAAATTCCATTACACTAAGCTCGAATTACGAACAAAAGTCAAGGAGGAGGGTGCCCCAAAGCGAATCGAAGATGCAAGTACCCTTAGTATGGGAATACAGGATTGAGAATAGTTTCTGTCAATTTTATTGTATGGCATTTTGGTCTTTAAGTTAAAGATCTACCGCGAAAGGACAACCCACTAAGAAAGAAAAGCTTCATCAGTACAGGCCTTCACTTTCACTTGACAAGAACTCACATATTACAGTGCACCCTTATTCCATTCAAATCATTATACCCCCTCAAGGGTATCAGAAATCTTATTTCAGGCAGCGTTGAGCACAACAAAAAAATATAAAATATCTGCGACCTGAAATGGAAAGATATTTGGCTGGTATGAAATGCCTTTTTCCCCGAATATCATTTCACTTTTCATTAAACTGCGAAGGGCTCTCGAGCAGCTGTCATCCTTTGATTTGAACAGCCTTCGGCTGCACTTACCCAACAACACCTTGAGATATTTTCACAGAATCACCAGGACAGGCCACAGAACATTTCTGACTCTGACTCTGACACTGAATCTGTATTCGTGGTGGTAACTTTGTAATCAAATTAGATTTATGTATTTAGCAACAAGTTGAACAACAAATTTCCATAGTTGCCATGAGGCTCAGCCCCCCCCGCCCAAAAAACTACAAGGGTCGATTCTCTGGCCTCTGGCTATTTTTTGGCATGGCCAAAATCTTTGATTTTTCCTGGAATGCGACTCAAAGAGCAGTCGGATGTTCTGACGGATTGGCGTTAGCCACAGGGCACATGCTCTGCCACTCAGACCCATTAAATTTTTAATCATCTTGGCATCCATGGCAGGGCCCTTGTTCCTATCCTAACCATAACTGTCAATAGCAATTAGTGGAAGAGTCGGGGTCTAAAGTGAATTCTGCCGCTACATAACTCTGCTTGGCAGGGGGCGGAGGGTTGAGGCCTGTTTGCGGATGCTCGATTGGGATGTTGGGGTCAAGACAAGTCAATTATGCCCGAAGCGTGACTGTACATCAATTTAATTAAAGGTCCTTGGCACACCATGAAAAAGAGTTGCTGCGTATTAAATAGTCGTACTAATTTGATAAAGTCAGTACAAAGACATATTTTATTTATCAAATTACAGAAAAAACAACAATATTTTCATTTAGACTTTTGTGCAAATTCACGAAAATTTTAAAATCCAAGAAATTATTTATTTTAAGCTTACTGACTAGGCCGCAAAGTCTGGTTAAGGCGATTAAAGTAAAAGAAAAGGCCCAGCAAAAATAAAGGATTACCTAGATGCCAAGGATTACCACCAAAAGATGAAAACCCAAACAAGACAAAGCCAATACAAACGGCTAATTAGACAGACTACAGCAAGTTCAGGCCTGGAATAAAATAAGCTGCCAAGCCTTTAAGCGGCTCTCCACACAGACAGTTCCCCAAACAGAACAGATCAGAACAGAACAGAACTACTCGTATTTATGTTTGCTGAGGTATTTGGCATTCTAGGTAATTTCCCTAATGCGATTTCCAGCACAAAACAAAACGAGACGAGACCCGAGTAGTAGGTCTTCCTGCAGATGGCCATAATTAACACACGTTGTCAGTCAGTCAGCGAGAAGAACTGAAAGGGATGGGAAGGGCAGGGAAGGGAGGGGAGAGACGAGTGCCAGACAGGCGGCTAACCAAACTGAAAGTTTACCCGTCTGTCAGATGGAAATGGGGGTTCGGGGAATGGGAAGAACTTTCTTGGGCACCACCAAAATACACACATGACAATAATAATTATTGTCTTGATTATGCTCCTGTGCATGTTTTACTTGGCCAAGTTTGCCATTTAGCCAAATTGCCAGACATTTGTCTTCCTCTCCGTCTGGGGCTCACTTCCCAGACCAGACCAGACCAGACTCCTGCTTATATCAAATTTATCTCTGGCATTTTTATATCCTCTCTGGTCTTCACCTTGAACGAGGCGAGGCACCTGAAGAGAGACAGGTGTCTGGAGACTGGAGTCAGGAGTTTCTCATGCTTAAGAGATTTTCATTTAGCTTAATTAACTTATAACAATTTTTATGCTGGTTTATTGTCGTGATGAATAACCGCCAGGTATTATTTCTGAGTGGGTTTATTAGCTTAAAGGTTCAAGGCTTTAAGAAATCGTTTGATCTGATTTATTTGGAGCTAATCAAAGGACTCAATCAGGCCGAAAATAAAATGCAACTAATTTATTTAAAATGCTCATTCATGTCATCCCAAATTCTTGGCCATTCATCAAAAGTCAAAGCGCTGGCTGCCGAGGGGACATGGGTCAGTGTGTCCTTTGTGCTGGTTCGACTTGACTTGACCTGACCCCCCCAACCCTTGACCTTCTTCGCATTCGTCTTGGTCTGCTCTGCCCTTCGAAGCTCTGCAATTAATATTGAAAAGCTCAAGGAAGGGGCTTCCTTGAGCCCCAGCATTCACATCAACATGGGGATAGGGATCTGGATAAGGGATAAGGGTAACGAATGAAGGAACGAATGACTCAATGAATGAATAGCCATTCGAATCAAGATGATGATGGAGCTGGTGAAAGCAAGCGTGTGACAAATGTCCTGTGCGCTGTCCAGAAAGATTTTCCAAAATCAGACAAAACATTTCCCTGAACTCGCGCAGAGTGCAGAGTGCGTGGGGGTATGGGCAGCGTCGTGTAATTAATTGAACTCTTCGCAGATACTCGTAGCTGTTCCCGAATGTCCTTTCGTTTGAAGTCAAAGTGAGTTTTAGCAAAGGAAAATGTTGGGTCGCATTTTCCGATAAATGCTGCGGGGGAAAGTTTGTTGGCCTGGCACCAAGACCAGGATCTTTGTTAACTAATTGAATGCAAGGGAATTATTCAAAACGGCTTCAAAGGGAGTGGAATCTGAATAGTCAGGAATAGTAGCCTGGCTGTTGCTTTGAACAGTTTTCAGTTCCATTTCATACTAACTTTTCAGTCCTTCAGTGAGCTTACAGCCATCTCTTTTAGCTTTAAGGCCACTAGTTTTCCAATAGTTTTCTGTCAGCAGAAATCTGCAGAGCTCTCCCGTAGTATTTCCAGGGTTTTATCTGTATCTTAAGAGTCTTCATCGTTCCTCTATTGCTTACAAATGTGTGCAATATATTTGGAAATATTCTTGCATCCTTTTTGCCTTTTTTGTATGTGGTATCTTTCAGGTTTCAGTTTCCTGCATCGTTCATCCTTCATCCTGTAAACTGTCTTGCAGCTAATTGAACTTTTCAGCCGAGTTTAATAGCCGTTGAGCTGTGAAAATTTGTCAGTAAGTTTTTGAGTTTTGAGCTCTTGGCGGGGCTCTGCCATTTTGTGGGCGTGGCGTGACTCTGCAAAGTTGAAACGATGCCAGAGCGGCATGCCTAATGAGCTATAAGTATCTGAAAACTGTTGAGGCATTTGGATGATGATGTGGCAATCCCTCAGTCAGCCCCTGCCACTCCCTAATGTTGTACTGCTGTACTGTTGTGTGTATATCTGGCTGCCACTAAGCATGCAACAAAGTTTTTGACAAACGACGACGATTGTCGGCGAGGAATGGCAATTAATTGTCGCCGCTCTTGGCCACCGCCACGCCACCGCCTGATGAGACAGCAGAGTAGATCCATTCCAGGAGTAGCCACCATCCAGCAGCAGGAGCAGGAGCAGGAGCAGCAGCAGCATCGTTAGAAATGAGAATCATGCCCGTCATGGCCATCACATTACGTCTCATTAGCGTTTTGAATGCATCGAGGAAATCATTCATTTCCAGCCGAAAATGAAAATCAACAGAATTCAAGTGATTTCCCAGTCAATGGTCAACAAAAAAAAGCGGCAAGTCATCCTGAAAAAAGAGGCTTACACCCACAAAAATACAGAGGGGAAAAGTCAACCCTCACAAAAAAAAGTACTCCAAATAAAGGACAAAAAACCAGCATGAAGCGGTAGCTTCGATGACCGAAGCTTTAAGTGCCCTTTGGGATCAATTTTCTATAGGATATAGCCAACCGATCTGGGCTGTTTTAGCGTACATACATATATACAATATATATATATGCAAAATCTAAGCAAAGTCTCAGCCAGATATTCTTGCCTATAAAAGCTAATAGACAGATATTTTCTCCGTTACAAACATCTGGCTTTAATCGCAATATCCTATCCTCTGTAAGGGTATATACAAAAAGTGGGAAAATGTTTTTCAATTGAATTGATTTTGAATGCGCTCTGTCTGACTTGTGTCTGTTGTTTGGTCCATTGAAAAGTGCGTACTTCTCCACCCAATCTCTCTCTCTCTCTCACTCTCTCACTCTCTCTCGCTCCCCTTGTCTGGCTGTGTGTCTGCCACCCCCATTGGATGGCGACCGTCCTCCTGCTCCACCCAGCCCCATTTGGGCATCTGCCACCATCAATGCATTGATTGACTTTTGCGTTGACATTTGCGCTGGGTTATCACTTCTTTGGGGGATTCCCCGGCTGGTGCCCCATTCTGTGCCCCACAATAAACGCATTATGTTGCCATTAGTTGAGTGCCAGAAGAGCCTTCCGCTTGTTTGCCAGCTTCCGCTTTCTGTCTTCTGTCCCCCCGTCTGTCTGTCCGTCTGTCTGCCTGCCTGTGCGATTGTTCGTTTGTTTGTTTGTTTTCCTTTTACCTAACAATGAGAACAAAAAATGTACACCCTGTGGAGGGGGCGTGACTGTCAAGCGGAAAACTTGAAAAGTTTTCATCTCGTGAATTGTTAATTTAGTTAAATAGTTATCCGGTTGCTCATCTGATTCTAAGGGATGCACATTCAAGTTGATTGAATGGACTGGTGATGGTAGTGGAAGTCTATCATTTAGTTAATCTTTGAGGCATCCGATCGAATAATGTATTGAAAAGTAAGCAGAACACTCCCTATTTTTCCTATGCAAAATTCTTTCGACTGCCAAAATATATTTTAAAGCTTTCACATGCTACCAAATTTACCACCCTATATATCGTGGGGTCGGCATCCGTATGCCACACCTGGTTCTGGGCTCGAACTACATGCTTTGTGCTCCAAAAATATGGACATTGTTCAAGGGAGCTAACAGTTAGTTACAGGGCTCTCTGAGGAGTGGGTTCGCAATGTTCTCGCAATCCACACGGCTCTAGGCAAGGCTAACCCTGAAAGCTAGAGCGCCTACAAGCCCGTTCCCACCCCCATTTCCCGTGAAAGAACCTCTGCACCCTGACTGATCATTTTTCTCCGTACTCAGCGTTGGCATCTCACCAGATCCTTTTTCCCACAAACAGATATTTGTATATGCTCGGAGCAAGTGCAGAACGTGTTGCATATAGTTGAGATATGTACAATGTACACAGATCTACATTTGATGTAGTACTTAATGAAATATATATGGAATACACTGAGGTTTCCATTGAACATACTAAGCCACGAATTAAAATTTCCAAAATGTTTTACGCCTGATGAAGGGATTGCGGGACGCGCAGTTGCATGATTGGGCAAACATGCCCCATCTATCAAGCTACAAACTGTCTTGCTCCATCATCTGGGAGACGTTGACTAGGATAAATATCTAGGCACTCTCTTAATGGAGATGTGGTCCTGTTTGTTGAATCATCTTAAATCTGGAATCATGGACTGCTTATTGCATGCGCTATGAGGATCTTGACAAATGTCGCCGTTCGGCTTTTCGCCTTTTATATGACCTTAACCAAAGACAATATAAATATTATATTGTCTTTGCCTTAACCTGTTTAAAAATAACTATCTATGGCTGGGCAATCTTTTCGAAGTTTAAATAAGAGCACAAGCACTTATGCTATGCATGTATTTTTTTGTATTTTTTAACTGTACAACGAAGATTACATTTTAAATTTTGTTTCATGTAAATTTAAAAATTCCACGAAAATCCTTGGTTGCATAAACCAAAAGTGTGTTTCCCTTTGTATCGGTGCTTCCGATTCGCAATATAAGTAAGGGTTGGTGGTTGTAGTAGAAGTGTACTACTACTACTACTACTACTACTACTACTACTACTAATACTACTACTACTACTACTACTACTACTACTACTACTACTACTACTACTACACCCTTACTTATACTGCGAATTTATTTTGTTTTAGACAGTAAATTATTTATTTTATTTGGATTTCCTTCAACCCAGTGCTACAAGATTAACTTATATTTAAGGCACTAGTCACAAAATAATTTTAATCTTATAATATAGATTACATACATCGGTTTTTATTTCTAAACATTTATAATCTAGTTTAATTTATTTTTTGAATTTCTCATAGTACATTTGTTTTTATACCCGGTACTCGAAGAGTAAAGGGGTATATTAGATTTGTGCAAAAAGTGGATGTGTGTAACACCCAGAAGGAAGCGTTTCCGACCCCATAAAGTATATATATTCTTGATCAGCATCAACAGCCGAGTCGATATAGCTATGTCTGTCTGTCCGTCCGTCTGTCCGTCTGTCCGTCTTCATTAGCGCCTATAGCTCAAAGACCATAAAAGCTAGAGGAACACAATTTTGTATCAAGACTCCTGTCCTATCGCACTGTTACAAGTGTATTTCAAAATTTCGCCATGCCCCCTTCCGCCCACTCAAAGGACGAAAATCTACAATTTTAAAGATACGAGAAAACTAAAAACGCAAAATCATTGAAAATTACCATATCTATTAGAAATGTTTTGGATCAGATCGGATCATTATTATAGCCAGAAGGAACAAATGAAATTTCAGTGGCCTTCCAAGCGCAGACTCATTCCCTCTCTCTCTCGCACACAGCCGTGTATGTATATGTAGGAAGTAGATAAAGACATGTAGAAAAGGCAGATGTAAACAATTTATGTAAACAAATATGGAAACATCTAAAAGATAAAAATCTACGAAAAGGTTCGACTTAATTTTTTTTTCTTTTTTGGCTAAAATTCAATTTGTTCCTTTTGCGAATATGTAATAAATTACAACAAGCTCACATACATATATACTGACGTTTTAGTTCGTTTTTAAATTAAATTTCGAACTTCTGGGATGTGGTTTGCTCTATTGTTTATTGTTCTAGATGCCATCTCTGAACCCAATTAAAAAAAGCAATCCATAAAAAAAGTATGAGCTCCAAGTCTATCAGAAGAAGTGATACCAGAGGCTTTTCCGGTTTTCTAATATTGTAATCGGAGTTTTTTTATACGCGCCTGACAAACAACGTTCCCCATGGCTCATGTTGTTGTCCATATTAGCAGATAATTGTTAGTTTCAAATCAAATAAATAAGTAATATAAATACCAGTGGAAAATAATAAATAACGAAAGCGATAGGTTGTAAGCGATAGTTGTAAGTGAACCCCAATCTAGATTTTGATCAAAAGGGAGCAAGATTTACATTGGAATATTGCCAAGGCCTTCTAATTTGAGTTGATTCGACTCTACGCAGGAAGAGGATAAGAATCTCCAGTCAATTTTGGTGTGGACAAGGGCCGTACAAGAAAGAGCCAACCTTTAATTTTATATTTTAGAGAACACCCTTTTGGGGGACTTATTTAATCTTGACCATTGAGAGCTCACTAATCCTACATCAACTTGGAACTTATTCCGTTGCCGAAGGTAACAATTTGCCGCCATAACAATTCAATTAGCATATTCCCTAGACTAACATTTTAGCCACTTCAATTATGTAAGCGTCCCAACAAAATGGCTTCACTGCCCATTAAAAGTTGCGATTAATATGTAAACAATCATGGGCAATTGCTGGTGGGGGAAGGAGAGGGAGAGTGCTGCCAGGAGCTGCCGTCTGATGTATAAAGGACCCATTCAGCCAGCGCATCATCCTACACATCTCTATGGCCATCCTTCGTCTGACAGCATAAAAATAACACATAATCATTTTATTAGCTCAAGGAGAACGATGCACTGAAGCATGGGAATCGTTCCGCCGGATTGTTCATCCTGTTTCCCGTACGTATCGTACGTATCATCATGAGTTGAGCCCCGGAGTCGGGAGCCCAGAGCCTGGAACCCGGAGCCGAGCTGAGTCCGTTGTGAGTCCTTGATGGTGTTGTTACTGTTGCTTTTACTCCTTGCTACTTGGGTTAACATGTTGCATTAGGGCTCTCACGCTCCCAGACACATGTGCTCGTGTGTGTGTGTGTGTGTGTGTGTGTGTGTGTGTGGGGGGGTCGAACGAGCCAGTGGAAGTTTTCTCGTTAGTGAAACTAATTATCCGTTGTCGCTGTCAGCAAATTTATCGTTAAACGTTAGGTGACAAGTTGAAGCCAAACGCATCTGCCACATCCCCCCGGCGCCCTCTCCAGGACCTCCCTTCTGACCTCCTTGGTCTTCGGATTACCCAAACGGAGAGAGGGTCCTTTTCGGGCTGGAAGGGAAGCTGACTGGCTGATTTTGTTGGCTTTTGGGAGTTTAAAAAAGGCAAACAATGACTTGTGAACAAATGTTAAAGTTATAAGCAATCTTTTGATTTTCAATCACATTTTTGGAGTGATCAAAACCATCGATAATCCGTTCAGTCTGCGAGTATCATGAATCATGTTGCTTTACCTTCTGAAAATCGCACATGACTTGGTGGAAATAATATAATTATATTTTATATATCAAATATTCTATACGAATTCACGGCCATGTGGCACCTTGGCTGGATAAAGCCTCGGCAGGCACCCAGTGGGACGGAGCCTGATTTATACGAGAATAATGGCGGCACTGTGCTGGCCATTGCCGGCAAGGACTTTGTGGTCATTGGCGGAGACACTCGTCTGAGCAGCGACCACGCCATTCTCTCGCGGACCCAGACAAAGTTGTGTCCTCTCTCGAAGGAGATGGTGGTGGCGACCGCAGGCTGCCGGTGCGATGCCATCTCGCTGACCAATCTGCTGAAGGTGAAGAAGCAGGGCTACGAGAGCGGACACTTCAAGATCATGAGCATCGAAGCAATGGCCCAGATGCTCTCCGTCATCCAGTACCAGCGACGCCATCTACCCTACAACGTCTGCCCCATTTTGGGGGGCATCGACAAGGACGGCCATGGGGCTGTCTTCTCCTACGATTGCATCGGCCACTTCCAGCGTGAACGGAGCCGAGCCGAGGGAACAGCCGGCGCCATACTGCAGCCGGTGCTGGACAGTCTGATTGGCTTCCCAGATAGGGATCTCCCCGGTCAAGAGCACCCGCCGCTGACCAAGGAGCGTGCCCTGGCCATCGCCAAGGATGCCTTCATCGCGGCCGACCAGCGGGACATATACACCGGCGACTCTGTGATTATAAACATAATTACGAAGGATGGCATTGAGGTCGAGGAGATGGAGCTGACCAAGGATTAAATCAGGACTCTCCCGCTACTGTACCATCAAATTGGTTCAACCAAAAAGTATTGTCTAAAAATATATATAAAATATTAAAATCCCATCGCCTTCTTCTTTAAGTCTTTCCCTCTCTCTTCCTTGGCTGATTAAATTATCATTTAGCATTATGAATTCTTTTTCGCATTAAAAAACCGCAACTCACAAATGCTTTTCCGCTCTGCCCCTGCCTTTTGCTTGTGAGCACTTTATGCACCGGAAATGGTTGTCGATTTGCAACAAATGGCCTCCGGATGTTGCCACATGGCGCACGTGGGCGAGGAAAAAATTATGCGAGCATTTTTGTAACCCTAACCCCTTGGGGCCATTAATTGCCTAGCACGTAATTATTTTGTAGTTAAAATGGGCGCGGTCGCAGCAGCAGCAGCAGCGGCAGCGGCACACACACTCCCAGACATACCGCACCAACCCCGCACCGCACCGCACACCCTGTGCTGCATAGAGAGAGTCATGCATAATTTGGGTTTCAGAGTTTGCAGCTAATTAAAAGCGCGTCGCCAGTGGAAAATTAGTCGCGGCAAAAAGGGTTGCCAGACGTGCATTCGGAAGAGTGGCTTGGTTATGGGTTCGCAAGGGTGCTGTGGCGAGGGGTAGTGGATGTGGTGGCATAGTCACAGGTGGCAAGTTGTGACTTTTCAATTAGCGGCACACAGGACACGCAGCTGCAGCGGATACTATGGGCTTGTGCTGGGACCATTTGCGTTGCCTACTTTCAGGCTTACATTTCCGATGAGAATTTTATAGCATACTTTTGGCGCTACAGCTAAAGGCTTTGAAAATTATATGTAAGGACATTTTCTAAAAATCTTTCCCATGGCTGACATATTTATATATTTAAAATTGATTTTTAGAAAAATAATTATATATTTTTTTAGGTGAAATTCATATCTCTGTTTTAATTTAATTTAATTTAATTTAATGTTTTCTTTTCTTTTCCATCAAAATAGTTTTCCATAAATCACTAACAACGTTTCATTTGGTACTTTGGATTGCAGTAATTCAATCATTGTCCTTCCCATCCTCTGAAAAGCAATTGCTCATTTCAGCCATCACTCTGATTGCTGATTATTGACTAAAGCCCAACCAAAATCCCAGGAAAAACACTAGCTTTCGCTTTGATTCGTTTGTTTTATATTCATAATTATGGCGTTTTGTTTTATTTTTGCATTTTAATTGCTACATTGTAAATACGTATTCAATATCAATAATTACAATTACACATAGACACACAGAAATGCGCAAACAACATAAATGCTACCATCCATAAAGAACCTGAGCTGAAAGTTCTTTTATGCAGTTTTGGGTTATACTCGTATCTAGATATAAATATATTTAGTTGTCTGTCCGCCTTGGAGTACAGTTCATTAGTGCGAACCAAAGAAAAAACATAAAGTTGTATCTTTTCTTGGCTCGAAATTGAAGGAGTTTCTGTCAATATGCCTTGGTTGTGTATCTATCGTAGGATTATATATGTATATGTGTTTATTTATGTTTATTTATTCGCAGACTACTTGAACAACAACTGATTAATTGGCGACTGCTATGATTAATACAATTTAAATTACTATATGCACAATTTATTCACTTGTATTTTAACCATATCCTATATATGTATTTTATGTATTTGCTGATACCTAGAGAAGTGGGGGAAAAGCATTGCTGGGGCAACTAATAAGCATAATTGGAGCTGAAACACAGATGATCAAAGGGGCTTTAAGGAAGTTAAACTTCAGTAAAAACTTTAAAATTATTTGCCCCACCAATCCCTTGCCCCCACCACGATACAATAATTTAAATATATTCGCGTATATGTATGGTGTGTGTATTATTTGTTATGTCTACTCGTTCATGTTCACATTTGCATAATTAGTTTGAATATTTTATTTGATATACATATAATATAATTACGTCTAGTGCATTACAGTATTTACACAGTGGTGGATAAACATTCACGTATATTGAATCGATATCTGTCTGGATCCTAGGCCTAAGTATAAGTATATATATATCCCCTTAAGTAGCACACAAAGTGCTGCCCCATCGATCCTATCTAAATCGTTTAAGGTTTATTCACTATAGCTAAAGCAGAGTGTGGGTTATCATCATCTGCATACTTGGAGGAACTAATCATACTTTTTCTTTAACATGTACAATGATCGGGATCGTGATCTTAACCTACAGTGCAACGAAAGCAGTTTCTTCCCAGTCGCAGATATAGAAGATACATATGTAGGTGGTGGAGAAAGATACAGAGAGAGAGAGAGAGGGAAAGTAGGGTAATATGTCTATCACTAGCATAGAGCCAATTGTCACCCCCAGGGTGGGGTTTGTGGGGCTTGGCATTTGTCATATATGGAAACGAAACCTTGTAATACTAGAAATTATATGTAATTCTCACGCAATCCTCGCACTCGCTCAGTCTCAGTCTTGGTCACGTTCAGAATTGTGACAAATGCGATGGTGGAAGGATAACGAATCCTTCCTGCTGAATCACCAGCAATGTAATTACCATTCGCTCCTTCCATGTAGCCTTTCCTCTTACGATTCCCATTCCCATCCATCCACCTCCGTTCCCAATACTTGTATCCTTACTCAAAGTTCTCCACGCCGCCATTGTTGAAGCGTTCGCACCAAGCGAGCAGCTCCCGCACTTCTCTGGCATACAACTGCTCCTGGGATTGGGTCTGGATTGGGGACTGGGACTGGATCTGGACCTCCGCCTGAATCTTGCCTAGCTGTCCCATGGACCCACTCTGCAGGTGTCAGACATTGTGGCACGGGGGCTGGCCGCTGCTGCCGCTGCCAGTGTTGCTCAGGAGACTCCTCTCGCTGGCCACACTGCCGGGGGCGTAGATCAGTTCGCTGGCCTCCTTCACATTGATGGACTCCTGGGGGACCTTGCGGCTGCCTCGAGTGCTCTGGCCGCGCCAGGACTGATGGTGTGCCGAGGGCTGGAGCAGTTCGCTGGGATGCTGGGGGACCAGAGGCAGCAGCTGTTGCTGCTGCTGCTGCAACGGAGGCTGCTGCTCGTCGACCTTCACGTACAGCCGCTCCATGTCGTCCAGGTCCCCGTCGGCAGTGTGGTACAGCGCCTGCTCGTCCTCGTGCGACATCAGCATGGCCATGGGCGAAGGCGAACCACCGCAGCCGGAGTCGGCCAGGCCATTGTAGCAGAAGGAGGAGCCATCCAGATCGAGCAGGTTCTGTTGCTGCTGCTGCTGTTGCTGGGTCTTGCCCTGATCCATCAGTGGACCGCCCTGACCGGTGCTTGTGTTGATTACCTTGAAGCGGGCACTGTCCCGGCCGATGCTGCAGCCCGGTGGCAATTGCTGGCGCCGCACGCTGGCGAACTGCGAAGAGTTGCTGTTGCCGGCCGGAGAGGAGGATTGCTTGGATCCCGGAGCCGCCTCGTACGTGTGGCAGTTGCTCAGCTTGTTCTCGGTGATGTGCATGTGCGTGTGCTTGTCCTTGGGATAGTAGAACTGCTCCGAGTACACTGAGCGAGCGGGACCCGTATTGCTCGGATAGATCTCGCTGGTGGTCGACATTTGCTGATAGATGTTGCCCGGGGGAATGGGAATCTGCTGCTGCTGCTGCTGGTGCTGCTGCGGATGTTGTGGATGCTGCTGCTGGTAGTGGGGATGCATGGGACGCTGGAGGCCATAGCCAGGCCCAACTGGTCGCTGTTGATAACGTGGCTGCTGGTGCTGCTGCTGCTGCTGTAGCTGTTGCTGGTGTTGGTTCGGGTTCAGAATCGAGGAGGTGGCGTAGGGCGCCGGGGAGGCATTGCCGTGCCGTCCGTACTCGCTGGGCGCTTTTCCAAAACTGGACACTTCCGCATAGTCGGTGGGTATGTTGGAGTACTCGCCCACGTACCTGCAAATGGACAGATAAAAACAAATGAAAAAAGAACCCAGTTATTACTTGGCTTGTTTATTACGAGTACAATATTTTCCCCCAGCCCACAACCACAACTGGGCGGAAAATCTGGCCCCCTCCCATTCCCATCTTTTGGTTATAAATTTGTCGGTTGCTGGTCGGGATTTTGGTCTACGGAATTTATGGCGTGGCGTGGCGCGGCGGAAATTTGCATTTTTCCAACAACGGAATGGAACGGTCCGGTCCTGTCCGGTCCCGTCCGGTCCGGCGGTGCTTCCGACTCTGCGGGTGCCCTTCCATGTGGAAAAATGTGAATTTATTTCACATCTCATACATACATATGTATATGGTCAAGATCAGGTGAGAAAATAGTGTTTGGTAGATGTTTCTCAGACCAAAGCAATCCTTCCATATCCATTAAATAAATGACCAGCTTAAAAAGCGCCAAGGTGCAAATGTTCAGGGCAGGAATTCCCCAATCTGCATACCAGGATGGACCCATCCCACCTACCCACCTACCCCCCTCTGTCCATTCTCACATTTTTAGCATTATTTTCGTATTTAAATACTGAAAGCGGATTAACCCGGCGGCAGGGCAGGGCAGACAGCCAGCAAAACCATCCGAAAAAAACGAGAAATGATTTTAAAACTCTGAAAAGCTTGTAAAAAATATACGGCGCATTGATGGAGTTACCGTTGCCAGGGCGAGGCACACGGAGAGCACTCCACACAGACCGCTTTTAATGCCCTTAATGAGTGCAGCAAGCAGGATGGCGGAGCCAGGGAATAAAAGTTGCTCCTGTTCCTGTGCCTGCCCTGCCCTGCCCCTGCCTGGGCGAGCACTCTATGGAATAGTAATGAGCTTGTCAAATGCTCACTCCGAAGCGGGGGATAAACCATTTGCACTTGTTAAGCGAATTATTTTTAATAAATCTATTTGCGAACTGAACCAAACAGAAGGGGCTACCTGAAGGCGGATATCAGCTGTATCTTCCAGATGTGGAAAACATTTCCTACGCTACCATGCCCAACTCGGAGAACTGTGTAGGACTCTGCATGACAATATGGTAATCCGTAACTGTACGGATATTCAATCTCTTCCAAGTACTTCTTTATCATATTATTTCACTTGCACACATATGACACTCATTATTATCTGATTACTTTTATTGTTATGGTTATTATTTTGTTGCAATTATTATTAATATTTGCATTAAATTGCATCCAGACAGAGGAAAAGCGACTCTCTGTGTGTGTGTGTGTGTGTGTGTGTGGGACTCATTTTCAATTTGCGTTTTTAATGGCTAATTAAGTGTGCGAAAATAATTATAATTATCTGGATTCCGGCATTTATTTACAGTAGTCGCTTGGAAATATATTTACATTTAATATTTGAGCGGGCTCCCGGGCGAGTATTATTTTTTTCTTTTTTCATTTAAATAAACCAATTTTTGATTTATTTTTTGGAGAGTGACTCTTTGGCTTTTGATGCTTGATTGGCATTTAATTGCGATTCTGTTGGACAGCAGCTGTTGTTCCCGGAAAATGCTATATTTAAATTTTAAATATTTCTTTGTTTTATCCAATATTTGTTATCATAGTTTTTTGATAGCTTTGCCATGAAAAAGGGATTACGAACTGATTCAAAGTGTGAGTAAAGTTTTAAATAAAATTAGTTTTTGATAGGGTTCTGATAACAAAAAAAGTTAGAAGGGATTACCCCAAATTCAAGCTATTTTTTCCACGAATTCTACGCCATTTTCCCATTAGTTGAAACATTAAGTACTCTCGCTGTTTTTTATTTATTTATTTTAAAGCTTTTTCCTGACCCCTCAATTTTACGTATAATTTGCGGCCAACACAAAATTAGCCGCAAATAAATAACAATTACGTTTCGATGCCAGAAACATTGCGCCAAATAGCAGAAATGTTCCAGCCCGAAACAATATTTTGCTGCATTTGCCAGCGGCCAGACAAATAAATTAGATTGCCGCGGGGCGATCCTGCCTGTCCTGCTAACTGGATTCAACTTTGATTTGGACCTTCGGGCCACCCTTCAGGCCAACTGCCGACTTTACCACAAAACTAATTACAAATGCGTGGCTAAATTATGCAAAACATATTTTATTTTATTCCAGCCCTCAAACGTTTTAAAGGCGCGTGTTAAAGTGCATTTCGTTGAGGCCTTGAAGTGCAGTCCTTTGAGGCCTTTTGATAATTACATTGTCCCCGGCAAGAACCAGAACTCCACTGGGCACTGGCCAAAAATCAACATAAATAGCCTGGCCAACATTTCTATTCCTAACTTGATTTTCCCACCGGCAACCGGCCACCGGTGGCCGACCGGCCAAAAGGGAGAGCAGAAAAAGTCTCTGGAAAAACTATGTGTGTGTCTGGGTGGTTTTTCTTTTTCGGGGAATACTCTCTTCTTTTTTGGGATATATTTTTCTTTTTTTTTTGGTAGTCGCCGCGGCAGAAAAATGCAATTTCACAGTTTGGTGAATTTTTATTGTCGTCGCTTTGAGCTGGCAGGTTGTTGTTGGCATACCCTTAGCCTTTAAGAGGGGTATTACCGAATGGAGGTACAGCTTGAGGCCAGTAAAGAGCCTCCAGAAGTTGCTCAGATGAAAGATGGGAAAACTCATGGAATAAACAAGATCTTTGCTTCCCGTAACTGCAGATTGCACCCTGGAAAAGGAGTCTTATTGATCCCTAAGGATGATCAGCGCTGGGTAGTATCATCACCTCTTACAAATTCCCCCCATAGCGTATCCCAAGTTCGTTAAAAGTATTTTCCTCGAGGGGAAACCCCGTTCCTTAACATCTCCCCCAATTTGCTGGATTGGTTTTTGTTCGTTGGAAAAACTTACCGCTGCTGATTGCGTTCGCTGCCGTGTCCTCCATGAATGTCATCGACGCCGCTGATGCCGCCAGCGCCACTGCCAGGGCCTCCCGAACCGGCACCGCCGCCGCCGCCGCCAGCTCCAGAACTCACAGCACCACAGACAGGGGCATAGTCGGCGATGTGATCCTTCTGCATCTCGAGCGAGTCGCCGCTGGGCGAGGGTCGCCACACCATGCCGCCCGTGGACGCATCCAGCCAGTAGCCGTTACCATTCCGTGTCGATAGACTCGGCATTTTGAGCACGTCGTTCGTGTGATTGCCTGCAGGTGGAAAAGGATGGGGCAGGAGCAGAAAGGAGACAGTCAGTCAGAGCAATTAAATGTTGTGCAACAAATTGTGGGGCAGGATAAATTGCAGTCCGCAAATTAAACAAAAACACACAAAACGAAGTGGGTGGGAAAGGGCATAGACAATTGTGTTCTCGAAAAGGATTCGATTTGGCGGAGATTTTCGAGGAGATTTTGCATCGGATTTGGGCAGAATTGTCTGCCGGAATCCCCTTTTTGGCAAATCGAATAGCAACATTTTCCCCACATTTTCCAATCCAATCCAATCCAACATTGAAATCAATTGCTGGAACGTTCCCTGACACCCCTCCCAATGGATTTAATTCCTCGGCTATAAATTGAGCGCATTAAAATAATATTATCCCCGCTGGATGGCATTTTCCTCATTCCTCGCATGGAAAAAATCAAATAAATTATTGTCAATTTTCCACTTGCGTTGCCTGCTCACAAAACACAACCAGAGCAACGGCAACAAGGGCAGGGGGAGGGGAGAGAAATTGTGTTGCATATTCGTATAAAAAATGCAACCAATTAAACTGTCCCCGGGTTATAACTGGGCATCAAGCGAGTGTTTTATGGCCTGCCACCTCCTGACTCCAGGAATCCCCCAACTTCCCCGACTCCTGGCCCCTGTTCTGGCTGTCTGCTGGCTGTCCTGTCTACTCAAATTTGTGTCCTTTTCTGCAGTTTTTCCTGCAGGTGAGCATTCATTCAACTGTCGCACCTCTCCCCGAAGCTCCCTGCTGCTCCCTGATGTCCCCTGATGCTGCTTAGTTTATGGTAAATGGCGCCCCATGAATATGCAACGCCTTTTTTTCTGTGTTTCGCCATTTGGATTGGGACTTGTTCTACACTATTGTTGAGTGCTGGATTGCCAGAGAGCCAGCGAGCCAAATGGGGTTGAATCATTGTCAGTTTTTATTGAAAATTAAATCCTGCAATCGTTTAGCTGCAGGATAATAATTGGTGCAAATGTTCGGGGAAAATACATAATATTACTCTTAATATTTGATAATATTTTCAGCAAAACTGCTCTCTAAATATACTCTACTCCCTTTTCTTACTCGAACCACCTTTTCAAAAGTTCCCCTACCTTTGCCCTGGAATTCGAACACAATTCCACCCCCGACAACCATTTAGGGGCTAACCGGCTAAACCGAAATGCCCAATTCCCCAGTCAACAGGCAGCACTCCTCTCCCACCCGTTCCACCTGCCCTTTCCTCCCTCTCTCTCACCACGCAATGTTGCTAATTTCAATTAGACCACAAGAGCTGCCTATCCCCTATCCTCCTCCCTGTTCCCTGTTCCATTTAGGCCATCTGCTGGCTGGTTGGCGGCCCACACACACACAACTTGTTGGTTAATAATGCACACAAAACTAAATGCATAATTGCAATGGCAGCCATTAGAGAGTGGGGGCTTGCGGAATGTCCAGGGACTGGGACTGGGACTGAGGCCAGGAGGAAGTTGCCGTCACGTGCAAAATGTTAATTTCTATTACGAGTACCATACTCTCCATATGGAGTATCTGTGCTGTGCCTCGGCCTGCTAAAATATTTATTCGCACCTAATTTTTTGGCCGTATCCCTACCACACAGTCCAGAGTGTCCGACAATGGGAAAAATTAGCGTTATTTATACATATACTTATATGTAAATGTCTGTGTCTGTGTGTGTGTGTGTGCGAGTCCCTGTCTGGCTAGGAAGGAAACGAAAACTAGCTGCTCTTGCAACGGATGCCAAGCTCCACGGCTGCAGGCTCCCAGGAAGTGCCACAGCATGTATGTAGATGTGTGTGTGTAGTGTCCAGGAAGTACTCACCACGCATGGTATTCAGGGCCGACTGCTTCATCATCATGTGCTTGCGCTTCACAAAGACCATTGCCCCAAAGGACAGCATGAGTATCGCCAGGATGGCGCCCAGGAGTATTATGAACCAGGGCTGTGTCAGCACATCGTTCACATGATCCTGATTGATGGGATAGCTGCAAGACAAAGCGAAAATCACAGAATCCAAATTATAAATAGAAATTATTTAGGGATAGAACCACAGCTAAATATAGATGAAAGGACTCCCCAGCCAAAAACAGACGGAAGGACTCCCCAGCTAAAAATACTTACCGCTGATTGATGAACGGATCGAGACGCTTGGTGATGGGATCCAGGCGCAATGTGGCCGGCACACAGTATGGACCGACACCAGCATTATTGCCCGCTGCCACGCCCACCGTGTACATAACGCCCTCGGTGAGATTGGCCAAGACGAGCGTCGGCGAGGCCGCATCAATGGTGACATTCGTGAGAATCCTTGAGAAATTGTGAGCCGTGTCAATGCCACGAACCACCACGTGATAGTTCAGCAGAATGCCTGCGAATCGAAGTGAAATTGAAGCGATTTCCAAAACGATTCTTTATCGATATCGAACTTACCGTGCTGGGCCTTCAGTTCGGGTGCCTTCCACTTGAGGAACACCGCCGAGGCGTTGAGCAGCAGGGCCTCCATGCCGAATGGCGCCTCATTGGGGACTGCAAGAAAGGGAAAGGGAAGAAAAGGTGAAAAGCTGCTACATAAATGGCTTTTTGATGGCTACGTGACGTCCCGCCCTAATGAGATTTTGTTTGGTAATTAATTAGCATTTAGTGGGGGGATTGCTGTGCCTCTCGAGCAGGAAACAACTGAAACTAGTTCCGGGTTCTCGGTTCTGGGTTCTCGGCTCTGTCTTCTGGGGTGTTGACTTGAAGGGTTTCCCGCCCCCACTACTCAGGCGGGCACATCCTTCACATCGAGTGTCTGTGCAGAAGAATCCTTTTCCTCAGTTGTATCTTCATTTGTTTATTTATTTCCTGCTGTCGCTTTTTACAAGTGCTGCTGCTTTCCCCACTTTCCCCCCTCCCCATTTTTCTGCTATATTGCACCCAATTGCTGTCTCTTTCTTGTGCTCTATGGCTGCCTCCCTCGCCTTTTGTATGCGTCTCTGTGGCGGCGGCTGAGTGAAGCAATTTTCTTTAAATAAACACACACGTGCAAAATTTGCAACGAGACGAAACAAAAGGTGGGTGGATGCACTCCTTCTGAGCAGCGGGAAAGGAGAGGAGTGAAATCCCTAAATAGGTACGATAGGGCTATCCCTAGGATACCCTGGGGAATGGCAGAGGAGGAGGGGGGGGTGTGTGTGAACTGCAGAGAGGTTCTTCGTCTCCTGTTTTTTGCTTTTTTTTTTGTGTTGCTGTCTTTGTTGTTCCGTCCCTCGTCCCTCAGGACATTGCGACATGCTAAAGTGCTTGTCGTGCCTTTTGTCTATGCGGGTGTTTTTGTCCTTTCTTACGCTGCTTTCTCCACTTTCTCCACATTCTCCACATTCTCCCCATTCGTTGCTCGTTCTTCCGCTGTTCTTCTCGTTTTGATGATGATGATGCAACGCTGCTTAACACGTAGCTGCCATTGTGCGGCACAAATGACCCCCAGGCGGAGCAGTCGCAGATGAATCTCAAATTGTCTGCGACACACACACACAGCGGAAAAATCGGGCAAAAGCGGGAAAAGCAATTGAAAAATCTCCAACTGCAGTTGTGATCACACTTTTCGCGTATCTAAATGTTCCGACTCCACAGTGACTGCGAAAACTGTGTGACTCATTCTGCGGTTGTTGGGGGTTAATTTGCGAGTCGTGCCACAGCCAAATGTCATTCGGGTGTCGCATTTTTTTTGGGGGTTAATTCGATAGTGCAAATATCACTCAGGGATATGTCAGTGCAGGGCAGGATACGACGCGAAAAGGGAAACCACTCCCCTTCTGAGGGATATGCAGCTTGTGCAGGGAAATCCTGTTGAGCGGACACCCTTATTCACGACTAAATGTTGGGAAGGTCCTTCGGGCTGGCAGACACCAATTGATAGAGTGAAATAGAGGTACACCTTAGAGAACTATCTGTATCTGGAATGATGCTCCTCTCTATCACCTGAAGCTATTACGCCCTACTCCATCAGAGATGTTATTTGGATCTAACATTCCTCTCTCAACAGTTTTCCGCTTTTCTGTTCTTTCCTGCAGAGCATTCCCCAGTCATCTGGAATCCAGTCTAGCGCGTCTGCCCTCTGCTGGAAAACTCCCTTGGCTGCCGTCTAACATTTCCCCAGTGGAGCACACCTTTATTTGCCGACTTCCGACGTGGGTAAAAATGTTTCCTGTCTGGCGGGGCGGAGGGGGGGGCAGTGGGGTTCCCCCTCGCTTAAGCAAACGCGCATCAAATTTGCATTGCATTGCCAGCACTGCACATTTCTGTGGCCCACTGTGCAGGGACGGGGAGGAGTAGGAATGCGGGGTACAGTGCCTCATATAGCAGCAATAATTGTTGTTTATCTTTACACAATTGCGTTGGCAATTTCTTTGAGGCACTGTGTAGCCGCCCCTCCGTGCCCCCTGTGGTCGACAAAAGTCAGACTTTGCGATGCTCAAGTGAAAATGTGATGCATACGAAATGAGTTTTGATTTGATGACAGTTGAGGGGGGGAAATGAAGTGGAGTCAAGTGCGGCGCAAAGAGAGTTTTCGGGGTGCGTGCAACGTTTGTGCATTTTATATTGCGGTTCCGTCTGTTGACTTATCTGCAGCACTGTGAGAGTCGAGTACTTGCCACCTCTTTCACTCGCTATTTGCCTCTCTCTGTGGCCTTGCTTTTTGTTTCTTAATTATTTTTATATATATATATTTTTTTATTTGTTTTTTGGCCAAGAGAATTGTTGTCTCTCTCTCTCTCTCTTTTCTCCCGGAGAAGTTTTCTATCTCAGCTGCTGCTCTGGTGATGGAATGAAGCGATAAAGCTGTCTGGAAAGTTTCCATTTCTTTCTTTCCATTTTCCTTCCACTCTCAGTCTCAGTCTTTAGATTTTGGCATCTTCTTTCGTTGAGTTGGCATTTTCCGAGTTTTCCCTTGGTTCACGCTTATCTTGAGGATTGTCTGGGGCTGTCAATGATACTCTCTCGAGGTATTGCCGTGGTTAACCTCAGGGGCTCAATGGATAAACTTCTGGCGGAGTCATGTTCCGCCGATAAGCCTCCAAAGAAAGGATTCGACACATGTAAATCGGTTGGATCAAGGATTCCGCACACAAACCGCATTTCGATTGGAGTCCTGTTTCTGGCCACGTGAATTGTTTTGGCCCCCAAAGCCAACCCTTTCCTTTCCTCTTCCCCAATTGTTCTACCATTTCTCCCCCATTCGTACAGACTTTTCCGTCAATTGTATTTTCCTCCCACATGGTACACGTGAGCCTTCCTCTGGCATTGTTCGACATTTACTTACGCATGATTCGGCTTTTCGGTTTTTTATTTTTTTCGGCTGTAGGCTGCTCCGATGATTGACATACTTTCCATTATTTGCCATTTCCCCTCCGACAAACACGGAGAAAAACATAACAAAAATCTGCTCTGCTCCCTCCGCCCATTTTTGTGTAACCCTCGGCAGAGAAAATCATAGGCGATTATGCGACCCCCGACCCACGACCTGCATGGCGGCATCCGCATGGCGGCAGCAGCTGATGTCGATGGCCCAAGGATAAGGTTCTCTCTGCCATTTCCTCTTACCGCTCATATCCTTTTTATTGAATTAGGTTATTGTTGCAAATGCAAAAAGTGCCCCGTGCCCCGTCACCGCCTTCTGCATTTGTCACACGAGAGAAAGGGAGAAGGAGAGGGAAGGTAGGGGTTGGGCTTGGGTTTGTGTGTGGCTTTGGGGGTTACTTCCACGGGGGTAGTTTTCCTTGTAAAGGTATTTATATGGTTTGTTGGATTTCGATGCTTCATTGGATCGACAGAGCGCGGGAGAAAGTATCTGCTACAGTGCGTTTCAATGCTGGAAGGTCTGAGCCTGACTGACAGCCAAAGCCAATCAAAAAGATAGCCATCAAAATGTGCAGTGAGTTCTTTGGGATAAAGATAGTTTGATGCCTTTACATATACACTTTCTCCTACTATGGCTTGTGCCACTGGAACGCACTGTACCCACATGCAAATAGGCATCACATCAAAGCCAGAAAAAAAAAGGAAAAGGAAAAAGGAGTCGAGTGAACTTACCATCTTCCAGGGTGCGTGCAATCCGCGAATTCGATGGCTTCCCCTCCACGGACTTGTAGAAGGGCACAATGAAAAATTCATACAGCGTATACTGGACGAGTCCTGTGAGGGTGCAGGAGGAGGCGCCGCCTCCGTTGAGTATCGTCAGCATGCGATATTTGGTGCTTAGGGCAGCCATCGATGGCTGCTGCTGCTGCTGGGGATTGTGGGGCTCGCCGTCACGTTTCCCGGCAGCGGCAATATTTGGTTTTGTGGAAATCAATGCCGATGCCGATGCCGAGGCGGATGCCGTGGCGGATGCCGTGGCGGATGCCGTGCCGGAGGTGGGGCCCAGCAGCGGATTCGTGTTGGTGGATACTGGAGCCGGATTGTTGACTATTGGATTTGGCAACTGGCGCGCATAGACATAGAAGCCTTCAACGTATTTGCCATTGATGATCTGCATGAGGAATGAGGTGACGATGAGGTGGAGGATTAGCCAGCGGGAATGGGGAAGTACTTACATGCCACGTGAGCTTCATGCTGGTGGAGTCCACCACACTGGCGTTGCTCAGTTCCACCACATCCCCGGACAGGAGACTGGCACGAGCCTCGCTCAAGTCCAGGCCGCTGTTGAAGTAGCGCTACACAAAACACGAAAGAAATCATTGATTAGACGGGCAAGAGCGCTGTGAGCTGCGGCAAGGGCCGCGGCTCTACTTTTTAAAACTTAGGGATATTTTTGATGGAAGAACTTACCGTTCCCACTGCAATTGGCTCCGACATGGGACTGGGCAGGGACAGGCCATGCGAGTTCTCGGCACGAATGAGGAAAAAGTAATTGACGCCCGCCACGAGACCCGATTGGGTGTATGTGGTATTCTGGACTCGGGTGGCCACAGCCACCCAGCCATCGGTCTCGTTCTTGCCAAACATTTCAATCACATAGCCCACCAGACTGGAGCCACCCACTTTGTTGCTCCTTGTCCAGCTGAGGGTCACCGAATCCTCGCCCTTCTCCACCAATTGGGGCTTGCCCGGCGGACCCGGATACGTGGAGAGCTCTGGCGCCCGATAGAACTTGATGTTGGGATTGGTGGGCGTGTCCAGCCTCAGATAGCCGCTCCAGGAGGACTTGCCATTGCGATTGCTGGCTACACAGGTGTACAGACCCTCGTCCTCGTGGCGCTGCAGATCGGAGATCGTCAGGGCACCCGCTTCGGTGAGATTCCTTCGCTCGTGCTCCTGCACATCGATGGGTATGCCGTCCAGATACCAAGAGATCTGCGGCACTGGCGTGCCCAGTGTGCGGCAGGGCAGGACCACAATCGATTTCACGGGCAGCGTCTGGTTGACGGGACCCTGTTCGATGATGGGGGGCGGCAGCTCGAACTGGGTGTCCACCGAGACCACGGTCCGACTGCTGATACTGCCCACGGCATTGAGGGCATTGCAGACCACCACCTTGCCGGAGTCCTCGCGGGCAAATCGTGTGATGGCCAGCACCGAACGACCCTCCGGGGTGAGGGTCACCTCCAGGCGACCGTCCTTGTAGCCGGGCAGCAGGAGGGAGCTGTTGCCCTCCACCGACCAGTAGAGCGTGGGACGGGGATGGCCGGTGGCCTGGCACTCGAACAGCACTTCATCGCCGATCTCCACCAGTTGATTCTTGGGGCGTATCACAAACTTGGGCGGAGCTGTCAATGGAACGGGGGGAAATAGTCGGGGTGGGTGGGGTGGTGGGTGGTCCGGTTAGCTCTTGAGTCAATCCGTAGCTTTCAGGCAATTAACTTACCGTGAACGGTGAGGATGCCCGTGGCCGTAATTGAGCCGACCGCATTGTCCGCCTCGCAACTGTACTCGCCCATGTCCTCCAGCGTGACGTCGTCCAGCTTCAGACTCCGGTCCTCAAGTACGTGCACACGACCTGAACATACAGACAGACATAGCGAGTGTGGGTTAGTCGAATAGCTCATGTGGGGCGCTCTCAAGCCCCCGCCCCCCCAAAGAAGGAAAAACAAACTGAAAACTTTGCTGGCTCCCCCTTTCCACTTCGTTAGTAGTTCAAGTAGCGTAAAAATGGCCAGGACAGGCTACGACCAACCCAGCCAAATAACCGCAGCAAGGTAAGCCAAGACATAGACATAGACATAGACAACTCTCAGGCTCTCAGGCACACAGGCTAACAGGCTCTCAGGCAGGGCTGGCTGGCAGGGATGTGTTCTCAAAGGAGGCGGACTCCGATTCTGAGCACCTTTTGTGGTTTTTCTTACAATAAACAAAGACCGGGCTGGGGTCTCTCTGTGCTTTCTTTTTGGTTGGTTGACTGCGAAATAGGTTTTAAATGTGGGGGGATAGCACCCCCTTGGCCCGCCCAGGGCTCTGGGCTCTCTGCACCTTCAGTTTAGTTCTTTTCCTGGCCACTGTGCCAATTGTTTGCTTAACAAAAGTTTAGGACAACAACCGAGGCCAGGCGGTGGCTCTGGCTCTGGGTCTGACTCTGACTCTGCCACTGCCTCTGTGGAATGTTTTATACTATTTTTCTTTGAGGTCTTTAAAGAAGCGTAAACTAGCTACTGTTAGGGGTTAGGTTTCTTTCCACCCCCCAGCGGGGGTTGGAGCGAGAGTGGGGTGGACTCAATGAGTCGAGGAGTCGCCTGTCGCTCTGTCTGTCTGGCTGAAGGACAACATTGCAACAGTCGAGTGTTGTGCAAGCAAAATTGTTGATTGCTGCCAACAGAGATTGGCAATTAACGGAATTAAAAGTTACAGTTGTGTTTGCCCACAGCTAGATGGTGCTGGAGGGGGGTGGGGTTTCAGCGGGTTGATGCCTCAGGGGCCACCACCGCACAACCTCAAACCCCAGACCCCAAAAACCGAAACTAGCAACAACAACAACCCAGAACTGGACTGTGGCGGTGCTGTAGGTGTTTTCCACACTGAGAGAAAATACTTTCCAGTGGCAGGAAGCTGCAGGGACTCGTTGACCCTCTTTCGCTCAGTGCATTTCCCTTATACACTGCCAATTGGCCAACACGGAAAGCCACAGGCCAAAGCAACCGCATAAACTTTTTGTTCTGCTTTCTATTTCTATTTCTGTTTCTGTTTCTATTTCTGTGTGCAACTGCAACGCCACTCGAGCCATTGGGGTAAACAGAAAGAGCTTTAATTTCATTTGCAACTGTGGCTCCTGTATGTGTGAATAACTGCCCCAGAAAGTAACTTGTTGCAACAACATGGCCGCCCGAGCATTTCCGGTTAATTGAACCCCCTGGAGGGAAAACTTACGCAGAGGCATATTGCCACCGGAGGCCGTGCGCCGCCAAAGGACATCCGGCAGGGGATCGCCGCCAATGCGACACTGAAACACCACGGAGCTGCCCACGACAGCCGTTTGGTTCTGCGGTCCGCGAATCAGGAACGGACGAACTGGAAAGAGCACACAAAAAAAAGATTGATATGAATTTTAGGGGAAAAACCATGGTAAGTAGATGCTCTGGGAAATGCTTACCATGAACCTTGAGAAAAGCCGTGGCCGACTCCCTGGTGCCCACCACATTCTTCACCACACACTGATAGCGACCATCGTCCGACTGTCGGGAGTCCTGAATGGCCAGATTTCCCCCGTCGACAATGCGTATCCGCTTGTTGCCAGCACTCAGATTGAGGGTCTGTCCGTTCTTGCGCCAGGAGATTTGCGGCTCCGGGGAGCCGCGTGGGGCACCGCATTCCATCAGGGCCACTTCGCCCTGGGCCACTCGAGTATTTTGCGGCTCCAAACGAAATTCATCGCGGAGAACTATGGACAGAACGGAAGAGAGAAGAGAAAATGTCAGAGTGGGTGGAGATAGGAGAGAGGAGTTGCCCTGAAGTAAGGGCTTTGATTGATTCAATATTAATAACTGTCAGGTGAACGGCAGGACTTGGCTATGCGCTCCTCCATATTTTATAAGCCATCATCCCGTCCACCGCTCAATATGCCAATAAAAGCTTGGTAATGATGCCGATGCCCTGCCCTGTCCTGCCCTGCCCAGGTTTAAGGCTTTGAGCGGACACAGCTCTCGCAACAGCCAACAGAAATATTAATAAGCTTTGGCATTTGCAATGCGTATTTTTATTTATTCGCAGTCTCTCGCTCCCACCGGTTCGCTTTTATTGAGGGAAAATGCCAAATGCAAAATGCGAAATGCGAAAATGTACAAAATGTAAAATGCGAAATGCAAAATGCACTTCAATAAACGCATAATGCGCTCCACTGAACGCCAAAGGCAAAAGCAAACGCAAGAGCGTACGTCCATAAAATAAAAAAGAAAACACTCAACGGCAGAGAGACTCTGACTTTTCCGACCTAAGGAGGTGCATCTGCAACCCCATCGAAATGGACAAGCTGTAGTTGTACGGCTTTAAGCATCACTGGAAATTCAATCGAAATCCCCATTATGCCTTTGCCCAATTAATTAATCCTTAGTAGGGGTTCTCTACTCCTTTGCCGCCACTCAAATCTGGCGCAGAACTCTCACGAGTTGGCTATCGATTACGGCCACAAAGCAGCTCCATTTCATTTCATTTTATTCTATTTTATTTTATTAATTAGAAAGCCAAAGTCGGTTGCCTTGCCAGTCGAGGGGTATGGCGAATGCAGCTGCCTCCGTGAAATGCAACCCTCCAATTAGCTGAAATTTTGCTTGGCTTAGTCGATCCATCAATGTCGTTTTGGCGGATGCCATTCATCAGCATGGACAAGACTTCTTGAAATGTAGCTGTTTTTGGGGTGATTTTCGTGTGGATAACCTACTCTAAGCCGAATTAAAACGGTTAACCCTCCAAGGATTTGAATAAAATTCTACAAAATGATCTTTTAAATTTCAAACAGATCCTTGAAACAATTGTTTCCCTTTCGCATTCCTTACGTTCAATAAAGCTACAATATATATATACATTTTCGATTGATAATACTTACATGCCACCTGCAATGTTGCATTCCTGGAGCGTGCCACACCGAACTCGTTCTTGGCCTGGCACCAATATGTACCCGCATCGCTCTCCCTTCGTGAATGTATGACCTTTTTTGGGGTGAATGGGGTGGAGGAGAAATGAGAGATTATTAGATACACGAGTTAAAAGATTTAAGTAGTTTCAGCGACCGGGCTTAGGGCCACGTGTCAGATCAAAAAGTCTCAAAATTGCTCATCCGAAATCAAATAAAAGTGAAACGTGCCCCAGACCCCAGCCCAGTCCATCCTCTTCCTGTTGTCCAGTCTGCGTATACGCAATTTAATTTAATTAAAAAATACATTCAAACCCAAGAGGCGGCACATACTCCAGCAGGCCTTATGGGGGTTGTGTGTATGCCCGTTGGGGCCTTAATCACTGGGCCACTTCAGTTTTAATTGGCAACAAAGATGTACTCAGGATGGGGTTGACTTTTGGGGACATGCCCCAGCCAGCCAAAAAATAAAAAGATAATAAAAACAAATTGCTGGACTTGAGATGAACTCTAATTCGGGTGTGGAATGATTCAAGTGCGTCTGGTTCTCGACACTGTCCTAATTTATTAATATTTGACTTTAAATTTGGATTTGAATGAAATTCACTCGCATGGTTCACTCGTCCATTAATAATTTGTGGAAAAACACACGCACACACACGCACACAAAGAAGAAAAAATGTATTGCATTTAATGAAAATTTCATGGGAGTGCGAGAGGAGAACGAGTAGGAATTTAATATAAACAGAGTCCGAGGATATTGCAATGCCTGATAGACACACCCTTTCCCTTTTCGGGGTTTGGGTTCCTGAGAAGGAGTCTCGTTAGCAGAAATTGCGAAATGTGCACGCACGAAATGATATTGGGGTTGGGGGTTGGGGGTTCAGTCGTCTAACCCCCAAAGCAGCAGCAGCAACAACAAAAACAACAATCTTTTGTTTGTTCATCAGGCTGTTTTCCCTGTCGACTGGAGGACTGGAGGAGAATGCAGCCAGACGGAAGCCCGTAAAATAATATCGGACTAAAGATACATCGCGGCACAAAAAAAAAAAAGAAAGAGAGAACTGTTTATGCACAAATGTTGCGTTTCACATGAGGAAGAGGAGAGAGGTAGAGACGAGGCCTGAATGATTGGCATGGGTTCCCAGGAGCACAATAAAGGAATTGCAACTCCTTCTTCTACTGCGCCTTCTCCTTGGCCTCTGCCTCTGCCTCTGCCTCGTGCAACGACAGCTGTAAAACCCTGTAATGATAGAGGAGAGGAGCAGTCCGATGCGTACCTTGAGAAAGAATAAGCCACCCGCGGGCAGCATCATGCGATGGGAGCCCGCATCCGTCTTCAGTTCGCGTCCGTCCTTGTACCATTGTATGGTTGGTGTTGGATTGCCTTCGGCCTTGCAATTAAACGTAAATGGATCATTTTTTGGCACCGTCGTGTCCATGGGATGCTCGATGATGCGTGGATTTTCACCTGGAATAAAGAAAACGTGTTTTTTCATTGTTATTTCTTTTGTGCAATGGCAGTGGTAAGGGAAAAGGGAAATCTTGTCTTGGAGTAACCCTACACTCCAGACAGCCACTTGAGAGAGCAGGAGCACCCCTGGATCCTGGAGTGTTCTAATATTTCATGCTCAAGAGCACCCACAGAGCGGCCGGATCCTCCGACTCAATCATCAAGCCGGCACATGTGTGTGATCTAAGGATCTCTGGGGATTCACCGAAAAAGAAATTCGTCTTTGACGGCCAAACAAGTTTTGTCACTTACTGCGACGGCAATTAAGAGGCCATTAATGGGAGAGTGGGAGTGGGATAGGACCCCCCCGAAGCAAGGGAAAATCCAAGCAGAAATTATGTTAAACAGAACAGAATTTCACTTGAGGCTCCTCTCAAATTCAATTAACTTCATGAAAATATTTGTGCGCCCAGAGCAGAGAGGAGAGAGCAGAGAGGAGAGTGGAGAGGAGAAGCGAAACCTAACTAAAGACTAAACATAAATTTGTGTCTTTCGATAAGGATGAGAGACAAAGGACAACGCTAGATAAACTTTATTAAAAGCAGCAGCGGCAGGACCAAAGGACCAGAACAAATGGAACCGAACCAAACAGTTGGAAACAGCTGAAATGTAATTACGAAAAGCGCTTAAAGGTGAAAAATGTGTGTGCGAGAGAAAGCAAGGGAAATGGAAGTGCCGGGAGGCAAGCTCCTACAGGGAATCGAGAATCCAGAGGGGAGAGTGGACACATTGGAGTGGCGGGCGGGGAGTGGGGAGTGGCTCGGTTGTGGTGTGATGGAGCCAGGTTAGTAACATCATTCAGCCGGAAATTAAGTTTTCCAGATTTATTGAAAGCGGATAGTAATGAGAGCTCTCAGAGGATGAGAGGAAAGCCAAAGCACACCAGACAGAGATGGAGATGAGAAAAGTCACTGAATAAATCACTGGAGTCTGGAGTCGGTGCAATTGGAAGAGTAATGGATGGTATGTGGATAGATAAGGTTGGTTTTTAATTACTGATGGAGTACTGTTTCAAAGTGTATCTTAGTATCTTCTATCTATCAATATATTACCATAATATCTTTGAGGTAACTGTAACATGAGCTGCTCAGACCCCCAAAAAGTGTGACCTTTATGCAAATGGAATCGCATCGTGACATCGTCATCTGATTCAGTGATTTTTGCGATTTTAGTGATTTCTATTTCATGCCAGCACCCATTTGCAGCAAAAATGATGACATTTGTCAATTGTGTTTTAGCAAAAGAGTGAAACAGATACTGGAACAAAGCAAAAAGAGAGAGAAAGGGAAAGAGGACAACAGGATTACTGTACTCGCATTGTGCCTTGGACATTTGTCAATTGTTGTTGTTGTTGCTGCTGCTGTGCTTTGATGTTGTTGCTGTTGTACTTTTGCAATTGCCACCAAAGCAAGCAGTCTTTTGTTGTGAGCGGAATGCGAAGAGAGGGAGGGGGTTAGGAAGCGCCATTGAGCCATTGTCTGATTTTGGCCATGTCCGAGGAGAAGCCATTGTGCCTGCCCTGCTCCCCATCTTTTGTCATATCCCCGTTGCCATGGTCACACTCTTCTGTGTGTGTGCTAATTTAAATGACGAAATACTCAAATAGTTCCACAGTCATGACGACGCACTGCTTGTTAAAAAGGGTTACCAGATGCACTGATCAGAGGGTCTACCATCCATCTTCATCTCCGACATAAAAATACATATTTTCTTCACTCTTCATTTTGTGGAAACCACCTGAAAGAATTTTTCTTTGCCAACTAACAAAATATTTAATTAAGCAAAAATCTGTTGGACGGTGAGTAAACATTTCCACATAAAGCAAACGAAAAACCACACGGAAAAGCCAAGAGAACGAAAAAGTGAGAAGGGAAGGGGAAGGGGAACGGGAACTTCGATAAGCCAGCAGCCAGCAGGCAGGCAGGGAAATGCAGTCAAGCCCCAAAGGGAAAAACAAATCAGGTAAAATGAAATATGTAAACTTTGCTGCAAGAATTTTCCACACGCACAGAAACAAAGAGAGAGATGGAAATGGAAAAGTTGAAGTTTTTTTTTCCATATTAAGTAATATGTAAAAATTGCAAAAACAAAGGGAATTTCTGTAGAGAAACTTTGACAGCAGCATCAGGCATCAGGAATGGAGAAGAACATAAAAAATAAGCAGTAAAGCCCTCAGCAGCGGATGAGGAAGCAGTTCAAGTGAGGCTCAGGAATAATGCTGGGTCTGCTCGTATGACACTAGATAAATTATGACAGACACAGGCTCAAAGTTCGTACCTCACTTGTATGCATTTCAGTAACGAAACCGATTGATTGATTCCTTTAATACCCAATTCATTAATTAATTACTCGTAATAATTTTAATCAAACTGTTGTCGCTTTGGCTAGTGCCACACAAACATGAATTTCTCTTCTCTCTTCTGCACTTAATTACGCTCATTTGGCATGTGCTCTCTTCATTTGTGTGTTGTGTGCGAGCGTGTCGTACCTGCGTGCGGGTATGTGGGTGTGTTTGGGGGCAATTTATGCATGCATTTCGTGTAAGCAAAGAGTAAAAAGGAATTGAGGAGAGGGAAATGTTAAAGAAGTCTTGAGTAAATAAACAGTAACGGCAGCGCAGTAGCAGCAGAAGCAGCAGCAGCAAAAAGTGCTGCTGGCGTTGAAAGCATGCAAGCAGTGCACCTAAGCAAATATACATACGAGAAGAGAGTGGGAGAGAGAGAGGGCAGAACTCATAATGCACCCACTAACGTGTTGCAGGGGGGAAGGCAGCTTGCGGGAGAAGAAACAACAATAACAACAGGAAATGCATTTCTGTTGTTGTTTTTGCTGTTAAGAAATCTGTTGGAGATGCTGCTACTCCTGCTTCTGCTTGCTCTCTCCTCTCTCTATGTTCTTGTCTTATCGCATTATGCCCTTTACAGAGGGTATTATTATTTTGAGACTGCATGTTTTTTTGATCAGAATTAATAGATTCATGGAATATATTCACTATAAATATACATACATATGTATATCTGTATACCACTGTTTATATTTAACTCCCAAAAATATACCATAGATATGAGCTTTTAGGGTATCTAGTGCTTCGGCTCTTTTAAGCTTGGCTCAATTTCTTGTTTCTCTTGTTTTGCTGCTGTTGTTGCTGTTGGCTTTTGTTGTTCCTTATGTTGTATGTTTGTCTAACATAAGCATAAACGAAACTGTGTATCCCAGAAGCAGCAACAGCAACAATAACATCTGCCGCTGCTGTGCCTGTCGATGCTTGCCCACCACTACTTCTGTGGATGCCACTGTGAAAAGTGAGTAGTGATGGGGCTGCTGTTGCATTTCTGCTAATTTGGTGTTGTCGTTGTTTGACTTTGGGAGCCGTCGTCCGGTAGGTGCTAAAAGAGTGACGCGACTTGAAGTTCTCAGCATCTCAGATCTTATGCCAATATGCATCATTATTAGCATGTCAACAACAATAGCAAACACACAAAAACAATAAGAAAGACATGAAAGGGACGACATTACGACTAGCAAATACTCTCTATTGTGTCCAAGCCATGAGGGAGCAAGATATGCCTGGCTGTGTGTGTGTTGCATAGACACCTAGCCACATACAACATACCCCACCGAGTAGCGGGTACAAAAATCACAGCTTTCCCGAAAACTGACGGCAACATTAAACGTGTAACCCGGAGGCCTCCTGGGCAGAGCCCGCTGCTCAGAATGCATGCATGCATACATACATACATATATGCAAATAACTTGGGCAATTTCTCCTCCTCTGCGTACATATTCCCTCTCTCTCTCTCTCCCCCATGTTGTTATCGCACCCACAAGACAGACAACAGACGGGGTATGGCCACAACCAAGTGCGGGGTCGAGAGAGATGGAATGCGATGCAGACAGGTGCAGTTTGCTGGAAAACCATCATCAGGTATGCTAAATGTCTTTAGGTAATTGAATATATGTACATACATAAATTCATACAAACATACATACATACATAGTATTACATACATTGTAGGAAAATGTGGGAGAGATATACTGGAATGTACAGTCACAGAATAGGTATTGCCCATGGTGCTATATCTATATTCATCCCTTACCAAATTGAACCAATTTGGGACTCGGTCGAAATCATCTAGGAACATCCCCCTATGTCAATCCTTTCAAACCAATGTTCCATTAACCAAATTATTCAATTCCATTTAAATCTTTTACTGGTTCAAATCTTGCACTGCTCAGAAAGTAAAAGTTTGCTCTCTTTTCCTTTTTCCTTATTTTGTTGTTGTTGTTTAGCCCGTTTCCAAAATGTCAAATTGTGGCAGTCAGAGAGTTCTGCAACTTTTCTGTTGGCACATTTTTCTACGAGTATTTTCCACCCACCCGCGCATCCCCCGCATCGCATTTATAACGATGGGGAAAGCGACAGGTCGGAAAGCTCTCACTTCAAGGACTGAGCTGTGCTGTGTGAAGTAAGGGGCAAGGGGGGCGGTGGACTGTTAAAAAATTAACAGAGCTTGAGCTGTTGCTGTTGTTGCTCCAGTGCCATTTTGATTTTCGTTGTGCTCTTTTATTCCTGTTCTTCGTTTTCTATACCAATCCTATTCCGGCTCTCAAGTACTGCTCTTTGGATACCCTGTACTCCAGAAAATGTGCGGCTATGATCAATAAGGTCTTGGAACCGCTTGCAACTATAGAAACCACTATCCTCAATTGTTAAACCATGTCGAACCCCCAGTTTGTCAGATATAATAGTCATATCTTATAGAATTGTTTATTGAAATATTATCTATGTAAATTACCAAATTCATAACAATCGGCAAAGAACTGTAGTCAAAAATTACATCCATCTCAGAGGCAGGCATACCATAGACCAAAGATCTACCCTAGAACCTCCCCACTGGATGTTGTTGTTGCTATTATTGCAATTGGCTGACAACATGGGCAACAGAGAACTCGACCATAATTTATAAGCTTTTAGTGCAACGCGACTTCTTCAGGACAACAAGAGGACCAAAGCCATAGGAAAGTTTTTTTTTTTTTTTCTTTTTTTTGATTTGCCGCCAGTTGATGGAGGTTGCTGTCTCTATCGCTCCATTGCTCTATCGCTGTATCGCTGCTGTTGTTGCTGCCATTTAATTATTTATGCTGAAATGTTAAATTTTTAATGTGCATGCAACTTGGCCAAAAGCAAAGCGGAAGGCGGTTCCCCCCCCGCCTCCACGCCACCCCAACCCCTATGGGAGCAGGGTAGGAGTTGGCCTGTCTGAAAGCTTGAGGAGTTTGTAAGCCTTTTGCACAACTTTTGCCACTTAAGCTTTTGTACGAGTAAATATGAATGATGTGGGGGAGGTCTCCTCCGTCCCCCCGTCCCCCAGTGGCTCCTGCCAGTGTCGGTGTCGTGGCCCAGTGGCTGTCTGTGTGTGAGTGTGTTGCAGGATTTGTTTTGTTGTTTTTGTGTGGAGTTAAATACGCGAAGGCGCTTATAATTTTGCACCCGCCTCCTTGAGACTCAGTGTTGAATAGGAAAGGGTATGGCCAAGAGTCCTTTGAAATGGAGAAGTGGCTAGGCTAAGCTAGATATTATCTTAATTTCTCTATTTTATAAAATTATGTTGGGTCTTTGTTGTGGTTCCTATATTTTACTCATAAGCGAGTGAGCCAGGGGCTGGCGCAGAAGCGAAGCTAGTGGGCAGGGGTCTTGCACCCTAGGCATAAATACATACATATATGGAATAGTTCTCCGATTGAGATCATTTTTGCGACATATTCTATAATTTGCTGATGCCACAGACTACAGAAGACATGAAAATGCTATGACTATCGACTTTGTATCTTTTTTCTGGCCATCATTCTATTTTATTCACAAGTGTCTCAAATAGCAGCCTCATATTTTCACTTTTCCCATCTGTTGGAGTTCCAGCTGTTTGGTGGAAACGATCCCCCACCAAGCGGTTTATATCCCAACATTTTCTCTGTTTTAGAACATCTTCAAGTCGACCAACTTCCTTTCTGCTTAAACCGAAGGAGAAATGTTTTTTAATGTTTTTTCTTGTTTTTGTTTTTATTTGTTTGCCTTTGTATTTGCGCGCCTTTCGTTTGTTCTTTCCCCTCTCCTCTCTCTCTCCCTCTCCCTCACGGTCTGTATCTCTGATTGTTTGTTGTGTGTTTGCTTAGGCCCCGCGGGAGGGTGGATGTGTATACGAGGTACTGAGGGGAGAGAAACAACATCCTGAAGCGGAAGCAGCCCGGTTGCCAATTATTTAAATGCTGGTATTTACCTACCAACACGGCGGATGTGGGCCAACTTGTGGGCTTCTTTTCCCGCTTTCTCATGATCAGGAGTCGGCAGCATAAATCATTATCACATTTATGTAAAATGCACAACATGCCAAGAAACTTCCAAGGAGAGAGAGAGAGAGAGCCCTAGAGGCATACACATACTCGTATTTGCCCAAAAACCGTACCCAGGGGCAGGCAATAAAAACCGCAATAAACCAACATGGGATTATGGCCCATAATGTGAGGATTTTCAACAAGCTCCGAGCCAAACATATGACCCCCTCTCGACCCCTCCTCACTCGACCCTCTTGGATTTCGCTGCCATTCCGCAGATCGACTTTTATTGTTTCTATTATTACAACAAGAAATGTACAAGAAATCAAAAAATCAAATAAATTATTCAAAATGCAGAAACATATTGCCTATATCTGGAAGCCAGACAAACCCTCAAGAACCTTTCACATCCCTCCACCCCCTGGCGCCTGGCCACTCTCCTCTGCCATTGGACTGGAGCATTTGATTAGGCAAAACAAGAAGAGAGAAACCGCAGGCGCCTGCCTTCCCCCTGCTGAGATGACGAGCAATGAGGCGATGATGGGTGGTACAGTGGTTCAAGTAGGGGAGAAAACTGTCTATATCATATGGGAAATTTCATATATTTAAAAGAATAGAATCTAGTTGAAGCTCCTAACAAATCCCTTACGATCAAATATCTCCAAAAGCATCTATAGTTCTGCATCTTCCTTCGTCAAAATCTATTGCCACTTTCCGTACACTCCAAGTATGAATCCACTGTAAATCCTCTAACAAACGATTCGTCTGGTCGTCTGGAGCATTTTCCTCTCGCATTTTCAATGTCAAATTTATGCCAGAGCACGCCAGAGTCTGGCAGTCGAGTCGCTAATGAGCCAAAACGCCCGAAGGTGCCAGGGAAAATGCTCAGACAGACCGATGTCTGGTTCCATCTTGGCAGTGCTCTTGGCTCTTGGTTCTTGGTTGCTTCTCCTTCTCCTTCCACATTTTTTTTTCGCACATTGTACGCATATTGTTAATTTGGCGCCACAGGGTATTCAGAATTCCCAGAGAGAGCTCCCTAGAAAAACTTTCCATTGTCTGAAGGGGGTTACTCCAATGCCTTTGCCGTCCCTGGCATTTTTGTGCGACTTTTGCGCTGTTAATTAAATTCGACATTCAAGTCTCATATGTGCGCGAGGAGGGGGCAAAACCACTTTCCGCCAAAGGGAATTTGGGATTCGGGCTCTCCTCCTGCTCCTGCTCCTGCTCCTCTTATCAGCGGAATATGCATTCCGGCTAAAAGAAACCGCCACAAAAGAGCGTCGCCAGCTCTTATCAATAATTTCATAAATGAAAAAAACACTGAAATCCTTTTAAGGACAGTCCCCAGTCATAAATATATATGAGAGGCGCACGCAAAAAAAAAAATGCAAAAAGGGACACATACTCGTTTGGGTGGGGAATGGCGATCAATGTCATATTTTGTACTCCTTTTCCTTTTCCGTTTTTTCGTTTTATCAACTCTTTTATAGTTTATATCTTTGTTTACTATCTGCCTCTGCCCCCTACCCTTTTTGGGGCTCCATTTAAGCAAAGTGGGGTTCAATTTTTGTTGGTTTATTGAGAACTTGCAGGGTACTCGGTATTGGCTGGGCCGAAAAAATATTGCGCTGGTGTGGCTGTATCTGTGTCTGGTGCTCTGATGTAACCCAAAATTTGAACTTCAACATTGTTCGGGCATGGGGAGCCGGTTAAGAGCTATGCTAATCCAAAATCTGCATCATAATGTGAGATCATTTGTCAAAAGATGATGTGATAAGCATATGATATATGATATGCATGATGGAGACATAATGGAAGGTGCCATGTGGGGATACGCTTCAGATACTCTCGAGCTTGGGCTGAGGATTACTGAATAGATGTTGATTATGGTAATTGAAAATTTTAAGAATAAGAATAGTTGAAAATGAATATACAAAATTAGGTGGAAAGGAGGTATTCTTCATTTAAATCTTTGATTCAATTCGATTCTTTCTTTATAAAGAGAATGATTTGGGGAAAAAAGACGAAAGTTGATTTCTTGAGTCAAAAAAGTAAATTTCTCTGATGAAATTTGAAACGAACATAAAAATCGATTAATATTCGACAGATTCACGAACAACTTCGATTTAAAAAAATTATTTTACAACGGTCTTTCTTTTTCAAGTAGAAAATTGATTGCTGAAGTTAAAAAAGTGAATTTCCCTGATGAAATTTGAAATTATCTTAATAATCGATTAATAATCGATAACCAAAATAGACGAAAATATGGTTTTTATAGGATTTAGAGTTAATTATAGATTTTTGCTCTAAGAAATGTGTAAACTAAGACAGTAATCGATTAATAATAGAGATACGTATTTTTAGATTTTGTTAAAATATCGGATCTTTTAGCATGGAAAAGTCCCTTTGCAACAAAATAAAGTTTAAAGCATGTCGAATAAATACTAAATAAACTACAAATTTCACTGCTATTAAATTCGATTGAGAACATATTCCCCACTATTGATCGATACTTAATTTACTTAACTGCTTACACACTATCGGATCAGTACTTAATTTACTTAACTGCACATGACATTTCATTTCATTAAGTGCACTTCCAAAGTTGATTCTTTTGCCACACCCTCATTATTTTTGAACAAATATATGTGCCTATCCCTCTTGGAGATCTACAACCCTCGAAACGAAAAAACCTGCACCATCATGCAGCCTGAACCGAACCCCTGACCATAATATAAATAATATCCGCCATCCTACAGCCTGTCATTATCACCTGTCAAAAGTCCCAATCCACTTCCTATCGTAACCGATATGCCCCGGACCCCAAAAAGCGTATAATTTTTGACAACTGAATAACAAAAAAAGCTTGAAACGAAAAATCCAATTAATCATTCGGCCTAATCTCTTAATTGTATTTTATTTGGATTTTAATTTGCTCATTTCGTAAGCCGATTTGAACAATTTCACAGTTTGCTCGGGGAAATCGAAGTCCCAAAAACCCAAAACCCCAAAGACCGAAAACCCAAAACCACCAAAACTGACACCAAAAACCAAAAAATTGAAAATTAAATTCATTTGAATGAATGTAAGGCCCAATAGTTCCATAATTATAATTTGTCAGTGGAAAAAGTTTGAAATTAATTACATTTGTCATGCCCATTGACATTTCGACAAGTTTTCTATTAATTATTTTTGATAGATGTTGGAACTGTTAAAAATACAACCGAAAAGCTCTACGAAAATGTGTCAATGGCCTGTCTGATTTATGACAGCGACACAGTTTCCAAAAATGCTCCACATTTCGTTGGCTTTTTTAAGGGAAATTCTTTGCTCTCGCACAGAAAGATCTCTCGGCTAGATCTCAGACTAGATCATCGTATGGGATGGTGATGGTGATGTGATGTGTGTTTCCTTACCTAAAATGAAAGAGAAATACAATTTATTAGTAAAGCATGTAGTGAATGGTAAATGAGGTAGTAGATTTCAAGGAAATCTGTAGAAAGAAAGAGAAACCATACGAAACGAAACGAAACGGTAGCGCTAGCCCCCGAATTGAAATGAAAACCAGATTCAAGTAGAGCCATAAACAATTGCCCATAAACCTCGTTTAACTGGCAGTACGGACCAGACCATACCGGACTGGTCTCAGTGCGGGACGGACTCTCGTCTGTCGTCTGTCGCATGTGCAGCATAAATTATGTTTTGTCGTTTTGACATCCCTGACAGATATGCATCGGAGCAGCAGCAGCGGCAGCGGCAGCTCTCTAACCCCTGAGCCCTAGCCCTGGTCTCTGAGCCCGGACCTGGGACTGTCCCAGCTGCCTGCCTGCCTGCCTGCCTGCCTGGCCTCTCTTCATCCTTCCTCCTTCTAGCTCAACAAAGAGATCATTATCGTGGCTGGCTAAGGGTCGCGAAGGGGGCTTCGGCTTGGGCTTGGAAAAAATGCTCACAGATGTCGTTTATTGAATATCGATTTACGTTGACTTCGTTAGAGAAAAACGCATGTTAAATGTAAATATGAATAAATGAGCTGAAAAACGGCAGCACAAACAGAAATTGCCCTCCGCCGACTATCATCATCATAAATATAAAGCCAGAGAGCCCGAGAGCCGGAGAGCCCGCGAGCCCCGATCCGAAGCCTTGAAAAGTGCCTGCCCCAGCCGACTTGGAGGCTCTCAATGTCACATGTTGCATGTCCTGCTGCTGCCCGGTCTAGGGCCACTCGAAGCGCGAAACTCAACACTGGCCGAAAGCCGAAAGGAAGAGGAAAAAAAATGGTCTGGCATCCAGTGAGAGAGAAAGAGAGTGAGAGAGTTCCATCAAGTGGAAGAGGAAATGCTCTATGATTGGAAATGGCAGTGAAATTGCTAATGGATTGAGAAATGTGATTTCCAATACATTAAACTTCATAAGGGATCTTATTCTAAGAGAACTCGAATGGGTTCCAATTGCAGCAAGTGTTTTGGTATCTAAAATGGTTCCCCTGTATTCAATTTATATTTTACAAAGATCAAGTACAAATCTCTTCCGAAATGTACATCTATAAAGAATGGTCATACTTTTCGGCAAAAAGAATGGATCAGGGACTGCTCAAAGTGTCTCTAACTCGACCACAAATCTCCAATTACAACAATCCCAGCATCAAATTATGATTCTATAACCCTATAAAATGCATATCAAATTTCAATGCAACCCCTGACGATAGGGTATTCCCATTCACCAACGAAACACAAAGCCTCCTCGCGGCCCTGGGCAAGATTTCCAAGTTGGATAAAGCAGAAAGGCAGGACACCGGCGAGACTTGAACCGAACCGAAAAAATGGCAAAAAAAAAGAGGAAGAGAAGAGAAGAAGGGTTGCCGTCTCTTGCGATGATTGATTTCATGCCAAAGTTGATTTCAATCAGCAATGTTTATGCAGTTTTTTCCACTCCACTCCACTCCGCACTCCTCTCCCCACTCTCTGCGTTTTTCTGTCGTCGTCTGCGGAATTTAGTCGCTTGGGGGTTGGCTTTTGACAAGAATTATGACACTAACCATATTTGGAGCCTCCTCAGCCCAGCCTCCAAGGCAGCAGGGGGCAGGGGCGGGGGGTGGGGGCTGAACTGTCGTTTAATTGCCAAAAGCACATAATTATAGGGCGTACACGTTCACTGAACCTCCCCATCAAAGCCGCAGAGACGAGAGCGAGGGACGAGGTACGGGAGAGGAGAAGGAAATCAAAAAGCCACTTAATAGGCTTTTTGGCACTGGACCATTGTTCGTTCTACCAGACACTACTACCAGCAGCTTACGAAAACGAAAACCACAACGAAACAAAGTTAATCAAGAGCCCATGAAATCGCATTGAAAGAGAAATCCAGAAGGGACACCACATCACACACAAAAAAAATTCAGAAAATCAAAAAACTCCGAGCGTTATTATTGAGGCAACAGCAGAACCGACTTGATGATGATACAAATTGCTGTTATTAGTGATAGTGAGAGGGGGGGGGGGGACGGAGACCTTGAAGAGCGGAGGAAGTTGTTAGAGCAGCAAACACTGAGATACTTGACTGAGATACTTTTGTAAAAGAAGAGATACTTCAGTGAGAGATCATTGTGGGGGGATGCTGTTCTTTCCAAAAATATTATATCTATGGAGATATTTAATAAATATAAATATTAGGAACATTTCATGGATATGGAAACGTACAAATTGTTTATTTAATTTAGTTATTCATATTTAAAAACAGACAATATTTTATTGGAATTATAAGATGTCTGCAGAAGATCATAGAAGCAGTAGCTTGATATAATATGAACCCAATTCAGGTAGGCATTTTCGTTATTAAATAGAAAAAGCCGAACCCAACCTTCATCCCACTTAAGATACAAAATATTTTCAAACATCAAAGAATTAAATGATTCTATAGCCAGATCTATTTGGTTAGGGATTATGTACACAAAATAAATCGATCGCAGCAAAAACTCTCGAGACTCGTAGTAAATTATGGAAATCTGAGTTGAGAACTCTTCTTTCGGATACTTTTTACTCAAAAATATACACTTGAAAATGCTAAAAACCTTCAAGAGAACTTGAAAACACATGCAAGACACAAAAAACCCTGTCCTTAGCTACCCTTGAGTTGTCGTGGGGCACGGCAAACACACACACAGAGAAAAACCCATTAAAACGAACCCTTATTATCCTCAACTAATGTCCAGCTTGTGCCCGTGGCCCAAGGCACAACTGATTTAAGCTTCTTGCACATATATACATACATATATATATATATATCGTATACGAGAAAGGGCAACATTTAATAAACGTTAAAAGTAAATGTCATTAGAGGCAGAGCAGAGCCCGAGAGGCTTGGCTGCTCCTTTAGCACCATTCTGCGCTGACACTTGATGAGCTGTCATAACATTAGATCACTGGCCCCCGCCTCAGTCCCTGCCCGCCCCTGCCCGAACATCCCCTCATTAGTCTTGAGGAAAAAGAAAACTGTTTACTCTGCTTATGATGTTGAGCATTAAGAGCGGAACTGGCCAGCGGCGGCTTTAATACAGATTCTAAATGCACTTTAACATAAGAATGAGAAGAAAACTGCTCTAATTGATTGATGGATGGATGGATGAATCGACTGTCGAGAGGGGAAAAGCCATATGCCAATGGTCGAAAGGTGTCAAACAAAGTTTTTCCTTTGGTGTTATTTCTGTTTTTTTCGTTTTTTTTTGAACAGCTGAAATATTTATTTGACTTGGTGAAATATTTTCCGCTTTCCTTTATGCATTTATGTATTTTCTGTGTGTGGATATTTCTTTTAATATTTCTTTCAGCTGTCATCGCGGGTCGGGGGGCCTGGGAATGGGGGAAATTCGATGCGCTTAATGAAAGCGACACTTGAAGATTGGCTGGGAAATGTGACTGCAGTGGAGAGTGGATTTCCCCCTCCCCCTCCCCCGACAATGTAGATCTTTTTGAACTTACATATGGCCTGACTAATCATAGAATTATGAGACAATTGGTTACAGAAAACCATGAGTCCCCATGGCCTCTACTGAATGGAATTGTTTGCAGTCGCAAAATGAGCAGGGAATCTCTTTCTGGAAGAATGGAAACTTGATTGAGATGTGGGCTGTGGAAGCCATGAATCTCAAGAAACACAAATAGATACCCTGTATCCCAAAGATACTCATCGCATCCACCGCCATCGAGCGATCGACAAGCGACAAACTCTTTGATTGTCTGTTTTTTGTTCAGGATTTTTTTGCCTCTCCTCACAAATGACTTCCGCTACAGACACAAATTATAATGTAAATCGATGCAACATGAACATGAAATATAATTGAATTGAAAATGTTGCCACACACAGCAGCAGCAGCAACAGCAGCAACAGCACAATTGACAAGCGACAGGAGCAACAGCCAACATCAACTGGAAGCCCGGCAAAGGGCAAAATGCTAATAAATGCAAACAAAAAAACACACAGCAGCAGCAGCAGCGGCAGCAGTGGCAGTGGCAACATTGCGACTCGTTTGGGGCAGATACAAAGCCAACAACTAGCAGAAGATACAATACAGAAGACAACTACAGCAAATGTTGTGGACAGAGCAACGTCATGTAACATGTAACTGGCCATCAAATATGGCCAAGAGTCCAAGAGGAAGAATGTTACTTGGGCGGCAATATATCATCAAAGTGGATAGTCAGGCTAGACTCTGTCTCTGTCTCTGCCTATGGCTCTGCTCTGGCTCTGGCTCTGGCTCTGAGATGGATCAGCAGATGGATGCAGTAGCAGCAGCAGTAGATACAACCCCCATCAGCCACAGAAATCAATGCAATTTCCATTTGTAAATGGCCAAAATGCTGCATCCAGCCAGCAAACCAATGGCGAAAAGACCAAATGAATGTTTTGTCTTGTTGTCAGGATTTCTGTGTCTACTGTGTTTTTCCCTGTTGCAACATTGCAACATGTTGGCTGTTTTGCTTGAGGGACCACCTGGAAGAGCTACTACTCGTATGAGCATATCATCGATAGAGTTCTTAGTCTCTCTATCTCTGTCTCTCTCTGTGGGCTTCCCTTTCCTACTGGCTGGCATGCCATTTTTTTTTCGCTATAATTAATAAACACATGGCAAAACAATTTATCAGAGTGGGGCTCGGGCTCGGGCTCTGGCGCCCAAGTCATGGCAAATCGATTAAGCAATCTCTGGGCAAACACAAAAAAAAGCACAAAAAAAAGGGGAAGAAATTAAAGATTGGCGGAGAAAAACGAACTGCAGTCATGTGTGTGAGTGCAGGCAGAAAATATGAAAAACGATGCCGGCTTTGCGGTGATGCATGTTGCCAAAGGGCAGTGGAATCCAAGAGGCAATGGAGGGGGCAGCGGGCAGCCAAACAATCTGCAAGAAAACCCTAAGAAAACTTGTCTTGTTATACTCTTTCAAAGGGGGATACACTTCATGGAAAGATCATTCGAAAATACATTTAACTGAAAGATTTAAATTCAAAGTCGAATATCTCACAGTTGTATCTTCAACTTTGGTTCCAGAACCTATCTCGGAGCGACGTTATCTTATAGATACCATGGAAAATATGTATCTCCTTCGAAGAGTATCTCCAGATTCGACCCTGGAACCGATCTCCTGTCTCTTGTTTGTTTTTGCTTTACTTCAAAGAAGAGCAGCAACAAAAAATTCAATTTAAAAATTATTGCTGCACTTTGCTTGTTGCACGGCAGCAACATGTGCCGCCCTGCGCCTCTTGTGCCCCCCTGCCCGAAAAAAAACATGTTGATTATTTTAAAGGCTGCAAGAAAAATGGCCCACGGAGAGGGAGAGGGAGAGCCATAATTTGTTGCCAGCCAACATGTCCATGTCCATGTCCCTGTCCGCCGCGAAGAGGCAGCCTAAAAGTTTAATTTCGCTGCGTTTGGCATTTGGCTCATTTGCATTTTACTGTCAAATTAATCCAATTTAACACAAGCTCTGGGGACTGGGGATTGGGGGATTGGGGATCTAGAAGATTGGTCAATGGCATCCACTTTGAGGGCTACGCAAAATGCAGCCCTGCCAAAACGAACAACATAATTACCGTTAAGAATTGCGAGCAGCAGCAGTAGAAGCAGCAGCAGTGGCAGAGGCAAAACCTGACAACGCCGTGCAAGAGACATGGACATGGACATGGACATGGAGATGGAGAGGACAGGCCCGCAGAACAGAACGTTTTGGGCTCCTTAATTGCCATTGGGGAGACTCCATTTGGCATGGCATCGGAGTCCGAAGAGTCCGCAGAGTCCGCAGCTGCCTGTGGCCTGTGGCCGAGAGCACGATTTTCTACCTTCGAAGAGCGAAAAGCGACGAGCGACGAGCGACGAGCTCCTCGCATTAGCAATATGGGAAACGAATCGGGCTCGCACTGACCACAAGCTAAAGCTGAAGCGTATCTTAGAGATGCCTCAGTGAGCCTCTAAATGGGTAGAACGCTTTATAGCGACTAAATCCGTGGCCGTGTCACGGCTGCAGCCCTGACTCTACATTGCGGCATGTGCAACATGCAGTGCCTCTCTCGGACTGCCTTCTGCCTGTGCTCCCTGTTGGACGCTGGCCGGAGCCACAGCCACAGCCGCAGCTTCAGCGCACGTATCGATCGCATTCCGCGTTCCTAATTCGCTAGCATTTTACCAAAGCTTCTTTACCATATTCAGAGGCAGTGCCGCTTCGACTCTGTCGCAAATCAGATACAAGAAAAGTGCCCAAGAGACGGGGGGCAGGGGGCAGGAGATTGGAGTGGAGTGGAGTAGATCGAGGTAGGAGACAATGCCGATGCTGCTGCTGCTGTACTGGACCTCTCTCTCTCTCTCTCTCTCTGTGTTTAGCATATGCAGATGGGTAGATGGGCAGAGATGGGAGTCTTGGGTTCTGTATCTCAAACTACTTCTTGAACGTATCTGCTGGTGCTGCTGCTGCTGCTGCTGCTCCTCTCTTCCTGGTTACGCACGCTTGATTTGCAGCACAAAATATTTGCATACCTCCTGCCGTCGCTCCTCCTCGCCTGCTGCCTTGCTTCCTTCTACAAAATATATTAAATTTAAAACGGGCCTCTCGAAACGAAACGAAACGAAAATATGTTAAACGCGTGACTAATGTGAGAACGTTCCATGAGATACATTTCGTTCGTTAGCCTTGGCTCTTGATCAATGATCCGAACACCGACAACAACAGTAAGCGGCCAAAGAGTCAGAGACTCGCGACTCGCGAGTCGTAGTCGAAGACGGAGTCGGAGTCAGTGACTCTTTGGAGGCACTGGCTAATTAGCTATGCAAACTATGAGATACACAGCACAAGATACCAGGTATCTCGCAAATGCCTCTGGCTTCATGCGTGCAATTCGCGAATGTTTCGTCTGTTGCTGTTTTTTTCTTTTGGAGGAGGAAAGAAAGTTTAACTCGATTTACTTCCAATTAGCTGCCATTTTAGGCGTATCTGTGTGTATGTGTGGGCGCCAAATTTGTAGCTCAAAATTGCACAGATACAGATGCAAAGATGCAGAGAGAACGGCTTAGGCCGGCTCCCCTACCCCCCCCTACCCACCCAAAAAACAGTCTGTAATTTGACTAAAGACTGAAATTTGAATGATCGCTTTGGCTAAGTGGCCAAGAGAGTCTGGGCAAAAGTCTGGGATTTGGCCGCGGAGGAGGAGGAAGAGATACTTTGAAGAGCCAGGCGAATTAATATGTTTCGGGTCTGGGGCTGGTCCAATGCGTTCGTTTAGCGATCGCTTAAGTGCTTAGATACAAACGTATCTGCGGCGGCGTTGGCTGAACTGATTTTGATTTTGATGGATAGTGGCTGCAGTTCACATGAGAGCTTGAAACTGGATTATTTGGAGCACCAGCATTAGATATAATAGTGTTTAAAGATAATTATGTATCTCTGAATCAGAAAAAACTGTATCCAATGGGCTTATAACATATTTCTCTGAAATAAAAGATACAATTTTAGCTAAAAATAAAGTTTCCCTCAGATACAAATGTATCTGCAATCGTTTGCATTGAAAATTAAGGCACAAAAGTATCTATGACTCATTCTAGATATAATATCAGTATCTTTTTGGTACATTTTAGTTTAATTTGTATTTTTATACAGGAAAGATACAAAGATACATATTTCACATAAGAATTATCGATTAGTCAACGTATCCCTGACTTGGTTTAAAGGACCCAAAATGCAGCTACAGGTTTCCAAAACTCTTACTTGGAAAACATTTGCCAGTCTTTCCACGGAACAAAAAACGACACCCTGTCAGCAGGAGCTGCCCGTTTTCCGCCAGGATCCTTACATTAAATATAATCTGAGGATCGTTTCCTTACCAATTCATTTTTAGCATACATTTGGGATCTGCTGCTTTCCGGACGGATCCTTCGGCTAGCCAATCTTTCAGTCAATACGTTTGCCCTAGAGAAAATGACACCTGCAGAACGTCGTCTACCTAACCCGAGAACCTACTTTGAGATACTTTGGACACTCTGGCGAGTGCAGCTATCTATCCATCGGATGCATCCAGTGTCTACCTACTTTCCGATCTATCTATGTCTGGTGGAACCTTTTCATCCTCTTTTGTGCTGTATATTTGGCCTTCTATGCCACTTCTTCTGTCGATTCTTGTTTTCCCTTTGTGTTTGGCTTCGTATTGTTCTTCTATTTTTCGGTGGAAAATTTATGACTTGCTCTGCCGCTGCTGCTGCTGCCAGAGAATGCGTTTCTTGTTTTTCCATTGTTTGACTTTGGTTCGGGTTTCTTTTCAGATGCTGCTGCCGCTGCATCTTTGGAATGCTCTACCTACGCACCCAGCCAGCCAGCCAGCCAGCCAGCACCCAAAGATATTTCCACTCCTTGAGGATGAGGATGAGGATGACGGTGTCTGGTGGCGGCACGAATTGCCTTTGACCTTGCTGTAGGAATCATTTTTCCCGCCACAATTAGGCAACACAACCGAGGAGTGGTGTGTCGAGAGAGAGAGGGAAAACTTTGTCTAAATGGAAATTGTTGTCAGTTTTTCGGGCATGTCTGTCGCTGCAGGATAATCGTAACAATTCTACACAGAGTATTGTTAAATTTTATTGCCAAAAAAAAAGAGAAAAACTTTGCCCCGCAAGAAATTTAATTTGCTCGCAACGAAAAGAAAAGAAAAACATCAAAAGCAGCTGGCTATTGGAAAACCCCAAACCATAATCATAAATACTTTTTGTGTGGGGAGGAGTCTCCAATCTCGTTTTCGAGATCTGTGTCCACAGTCGCCTCGTGTGTGTGTGGGTTTTCGGGTACCTGATGGTGGGATTGGGGATTAGGACCTGCCAATGCGAAATTATACAACTTTTTCTCTCTCTGGTCTACGGTTTCTTTGTTTCTCTGTTACTTATTGCTTTTCCAGTTTTTCCTTTTCCCCCCACGTGTATGTATGAGTGTGTGTGTGTGTCTGTGTGCGTGTGTGGGGGTTCGGTTGAGCGTGAAAATGCTGCTAAGCCAACTTAATGCAACTTCTTAGGTTTTATTTTTGTTTTTGCGTCTTGTTCGGCTGTCCCTACGCATTGTTCTCTCAGGTCTTGACCTGTCTGTAGCCCAGATACCGTATCTGAGAGATGTATCTGTAACGGTGCTAATAGAGATATGTATGGTCGGACGTAGGCCTGGCCTTGTGAGTGGAAACATTTAATTTATACACCATGCAACCCTTTGGGGCATCGTGTCACACGATTTGCATTGCATGTTGTCACGTCATGCTGTCAACAGTCGCAACGCTTCCAATGAGCAACAGATCCAGCAGCAGCAGCAGGCGGCAGACAGCGGCAGCATCGGCGTGAATTATTCCCCCTTAACGGACACAAGTTTGCACCTTGAAGGGGAGGCGACACTCCTCGATTCCGCTCTGACAACAGTGCAATAAAATGCTCTTTTGATGCTCTTCCAGCGGGTTTCATCAACTAAACAAGAGACTTGCAACACCCACAACTATTATATATTTGCTTCGATCGCATCAGCACTCTCCACAGATACTTTCTGCTTTCAATCGCTATCAATTGCCTTTACATATTCTCAGTTGAAAACTTCCTCCAAGAGTATCTCCCACTTCGGTTCGCGTATCTATCTGTCGCCTTTTTCTTGAACTTTTTTCTGCCTTCTGGCTACCGTGAGTAATTAAGCCGCATGCCTTTTGCTTGTCAGTGTCCCTTTGGGCCAGCTTCAAACGTCAAGAGCCGCCGGCCCGCCGGCCGGCCGACCGCCTGCCGCCTCTTTCGCCCAATTAAAGCTCTATAAAAATCACTTAAGGGCCGCGCGCCCATTTGACAATCAACTTTAATAATAACACAGTAAAGTACCGCCCTTGCCCTGTGCCCTGTTCCCCACCCACTCAACCTTGACCCTGGCCTCTGCCATTCAGGATATTTTCACAAAACATGGGTTAAGTCGTGGAAGGAGTCGTGAAAGGATGGGGAGTCACGGGAACAAGTTGCGATAACAACAACACTGAAAAAAAGGGCGCAAAAAAATTATGAAAAATTAATTTCTGCCCGACGGCAGATTTCGCTTTTTTGTATCATCGTGTTCGAGTGGGGTGCGTCGGGGTGGAGAGCGGAGAGGGGCAGACAGACATAAAATTGATGCAAGGGTCCAGCAGATGCAATAAGGTTTATGCGTGATGGGATCTTAGGATTTATCAAACGATAAAAAAAAGATGATAAAGGTTGAGCGGAATTGAGTGTGACTTTGATGGGTAAGAAGCGGAAAATCAAGAAAAATCAAGGAAAATGTGAAAATTGCGATTGCCAAACCTTAATCAAAAGATTGAATAAAGTTTGTATCTGGTAATCGTTTCTAACATATTTTTCTAGGGATAGGTTCTAGTATCATATGAATAATTGTTTTTTAATCAAAGTACTTCCATTAGATGGATATGAATGCTCTTTTGATTTGAAGACTTCCAGACTAATGGAAATTATTAATTATCATTTAATTGATATCGCTCTTCATGAATTGCCCTTCCCGCATAAACTCAATTATCACACACACATTCCGCAAATACAAATTCTCCCATCATCAGGGGACTGGCATTCTCCCATCATCGTATCATCGTTTTTTACCCTCGCTTTTTAGTCGCAATTGCTCTGCCATGTGCTTGCTCTTTTGTGCGGATGTTTTACAATGCGTTCCACTGTGTCTCCGCCGTCTGTGTCTGTGTGTTGTGGTAACGATGACGATTGCTGTCGAACCGAACCGAACCCAACCCAACCCAACCACCAACAACGGTGGCAACTTTGGGCCTGCAGCAGGCGGCAGGCAGCAGGCAGCAGGCAGCAGGCCCTGGACTTGGGATCCCTTCGATTTGTTGGTCTGTCATCATGCCTCATCATTGTCAGGCGCTGCCTCATTCCTCCTTGGCCGCTACCTCTGCCCCATGGCATGTGCAACATTTTCATCATCATTATTTTATGTTGCAGAAGGCAACCCCAAAGGCGTCCTCGCGCCCTCCCTCCCCTGCTACCTTTCGATGGCTTGTTCCTTGCTTTTTGCTTCACTTCTTCACTTCAATTTTTTTGTTGTAGTATTTATGCATTATTGAATTTTTGTTTATAAGACAACGACATGTTTGGGTGTCTGCAGTCTGCAGTCGGGGGGCAATTATTATGACTTCACGATCCTGAGAATGTTTACAAGAACAAAAACAAAAACGGGCTGCGATCATGTTTATACCCCCAGTCCTCCTGAGCTCCTCCAGAACCAGAACCACAGCCCGAACCAGGCTCCCGCAATGATTTCCATTCAAGATGGGAACTCCTTGAAAGTTAGGCAAATCATGTGCTGTATTTATATGGTACTGTTATGGTATTACTTGAAATATAAACAGAAAAATTGTAGAAATAACACCAGAAGAATACAATAAATATACTAGTAAAATACCAGAAAAATACTAAAATAAATACCACAAAAATTTTAAAAAAATATGTGAACATACTAGAAATAATACCAGAAATTTCTAAAATAAATATCAGAAGTAACATAATAAAAATACCAGAATATACTAGAAATAATACCAGAGAATACTAAGATAAATACCAGGAAAATATTATGAAACAACCAGAAATACCATAGATACTAGAACATAGTACAAATAATACCAGTAAAATACTAAAATAAATACCATAATACTAGAATAAATACCATCCGAAGCTTATTCATCTTCCCCATCTACTCATAAATGAGCTCGATCTTCCATCTAGGATGGCTTTTCGTCTTCTCCTTCAAAGTGACATTAATCGATTTACTATATCTTTTGCTGTATAATGAGTCTCCTTGATCTTCCATATCATTTCCCTCCTCGAAAACCTGCCAGATCTACTTCATCATATCTTTTTCTTTGCTGACAATAAAGTTATCACTCGCTGAGCCAGCAATTGGCAATTGTCACAGAATCCGAATCACAGCCAACTCAAGTGGCAAACAATGTCAGTCAATCCACTGATCCTCGTGTTGATTTCCAGTCCTACCCCAGAGAGGGAGAGAGATCTCTGTCTTGTGCCCCTCCTGGATCCGCTGATCACTGATCGCACACGGATCCGAGATCCGCAGAACGTTGATGCCTATTGACAGCTCACAGCGGTTTATTAATGATCATGCTGCGGCCTGCGCCCAGAGATCCCTCTGGTGGATGCCCATCCCCGTCTCCATTCCCCTCTGCCCATCCTCTAACTCTGTTGGAGAATGTTTCTGGTTTGCACGCGATGCGCATCAATCTCAGATAAAGAAAGATCACTCAGCTGTCGGACGATCACTTGCTGCCCCACCGATCGTGGGGCATCGATCGACTCTGGCTATGCAAATTCAAGACTGGTCCTTCCTCTTTTTTTTCCTTTTCCTTTTCCTTTTCTTTTTTTTTTTTGATTAATTGCCACTGCAATTTTAATTAATTTTTGCGCCATTTCGAGTGGAAGCCCCTCTCGGATCGGATCTGATCTGATCTCTGGGTCTGGCCTGAATAATTAACCATAAAATTGTGTAGATAAATTCAGTGTAAATCAATCAGCGACTTGACAGTTTTCCAACAGCCAAATATTTCCTAGAAATCGAAAACCAAAGGAAGTGCCATTTCCCACCAAGGTGCGTCACAAATTAAATATTTACTTTGTGCCGAAGGCCCGAGCACACACCCAGTTAACCCAGTTCTACATAGTCTACATGGTATAATGGTATATTGTATGGTATATGACGATTGCAATGTTTACAAATTCTAAACAAATGTCGGTGCTGTGTAATTCGAAACGTTCTCTAAGAGAGAGAGAGAAATGTCAGTTGGAGGCCGCCTCTTCAGCATGTAAATAAAATGCTAAAAAACCAAAGAAGCAACGCATCAAGTGAGGCCTTATCTTAAATACATGCCCCAAGTAGAGGCACAAAGACAGAGACAGCGACAGAGACAGAGAGAGAAAGACTGCGTCTTGGGAAAGTGTCGCCGCACTCTCGAAGTGATTGGCATATCGCATTTCCCCATTTGCCGTCGTCGCAAAACTGCAATAAATTAAGTCCCGGGGAAAAAAAGAAAGAAAAACCAGTAAAAAGCTTAAGACAGAGGCAGCAGAGCAGGTTGGTATTTGGTTCTTAGCCATCTCCATCTCCAACCTCATCATCAACTCTAACCAACTGAAAACCAAATTAATTTTATGACAAACTCGTTGAATGGCAAAAGCTACCACCAAATCTTCTTCATTCGACAGAGATATGTACGTGGGCCGTACTGGCGGCCCGTACAGCCCACTCCCAATCTTTTGGGTTGTGTGGAGCAACAGAGAAGAAATTATAGGAATTAATTTGATATGCCAGTGCCTGAATTAAAGCCTGGCTAACTTCAGTATCAGGGTTTCGGTTACCTGAACTAAATTTATGCGTAATTTGTTTGACCAGTTTATGGGGGATTTTAATGGCGAAGAAATGGTTTAATTTGGTGAATATTTACTAGAAGTTTTGGAGATATATTCGGAGGATTCACAGAACTCTCTCCACTCTTCCACCGTCGATTCTCCTCACTCCATCCACTCCTTGGCCGATTGCTTACCCACTTTGATCCTCAAATGGAATTCCTAATGCGTTTCGTATACCCTAACTAAATGCTTTTTGGTTTATGGCACTGGCAATGCCACTGCCATATCAATATCAAGTTTATTTTAGCTTTTTAGCATATTTTAGTGTCTTATCAGGCGGCCGCCAATGGCAGCAAATGAGTCTGGAAACCCCACACTCCCCCAGGGGGGGATGGGGCGGGCAAGGAGGCGACTCTTGGCAGTTGGCAACATGTTGCAAGAACAAGAACTCCATTGTAGGTTTCGCCTGGGTTGACAGTCATTTAGATTTATGGCTGATTGTCTGGCAACGGCAGCGCCTTTTTATAGCAAAACAACTTGTTGTTGCTCTTGTGGGATACCCTTTCGTAGAGGGTATTCCGAGAATGGGAACATCTGAGATTTTATATGGTTTATATATACATCGAAAAGGATAACATCGGATGAGTAGAACCACTTTTTGTTCATCTGCTTCTCCCTTGAAATCATATTAACTCATAATATATCCCTTCGATCTGCCAGGGTATCACAGTCTTCGACTCCAGACCCACTCTTCAGTTGCTGCCCCAGTGGTTGTTGCCTTATTTGCACGCAGAGTCCGCAATCCAATTTTTGCATGTTCGTTGTCGTTGTCGTCGTCGTACGCAGGTGAGTACAAGAGCCACAGCAAAAACGGCACAGAGGAGGCGAGACCTGAGACCCGAGACCAGAGACCCGGGAGGAGAACTTGTTTAGCAACATTGGCCAATTTGCATGTGTCGCACTCTCTTGCGGGGCACTCTGGGACATGCCACAGACCCCCGAGTCCCCAGTCCCCAGTCCCGAGTCCCCACTCCGATATTAGATATCGCCAATGCGATAAACGTCCGACGGCGATCGAGCTCTCGACCGATGGCTCTCCGGACTCTGGGACTCGGACTCGGCTCTTGCTTTATTGATTTAAATGCCGGGGCCCCATCTTCCTCCACATCCACATCGACAATCACAATCTGTGATTTGAGGATCCCACAGCGAGTGCCGTCCCCCCGCCCCCCTACTTCCCACTCCACCGATTGGGATTAAGCCGTTTGTCAACTTGTCATAATTGCCCAGACGAACAGCCCCAAAACGTAAGCAGGGACCCAGTGGCGCCGATCTCCACTGCCTTCCACTTCCACTCTTGTTAACAAATTATAAAGTTTTCCTCTCTCGCTCTCTCTCTCTCCCCTCTCTCTGGCCGAAACGCCAACGTTTTGTTGCAACTGCAACCGACTGCAAACGACGATGACTCAAGGCAATTCTTTGAAAATTTTTCATAATTTTCTTGCCGCGCGCGTAGGCAGCGCACAAAACTGTGGAAAATCTGAGACCTCAACCAAATGGCGACTGCCAGCGGCTATGTCTGTGCCACAGAGCCACTGCGAAAAGCCTTAACTTCATCAAGTGCAAATATGCAAATCTCTGGCTCTGTCTCCGTCTCTGGCTTCATCTCCAGCTCTCGACTGGGGGGACTCTTGGCTTAAGGATAAATGACAAAGACAAACCTCTTTTGGGGCAGCCGGAAATTTCAGATTTGTGTAATTAAATACATATTAGCCAGCATAACTTGTTGATCTTCTAGTTAACTCAGTTTGAGCATTTCTTTGGGGCAAGAACTGCTGCAGAAGCACACTGTAGGAAAAGTTATGTAGGAAAGCTGGGAAGGACAAAAACCATGGAAGATATTTGCATAAACTGTTAGGAAAAGCAGGAATGCGAGTGGTAAAGGAAAGGGTACAATTTATTACAAAAAAAGAACTAAAATACTGCTTTTAGAAAAAAGGCAAGCCGTTTAATGGTTCTGGTGGTGTCTGAATCTCAGGTACTTGACTTATGTGTGAATTTGAGCGCATGAAAATGGGGAAATTCCTTTTTCAAAGCACCAATCATCACTTTCGGATGAGCGGAATATTTAATATTTGACTCGTACTCGAATGTGATACGAAGAAACGAAACATAGACTCATTGACACGAGATTTTCTTTGTTTTCAGACTAAATCGTTTTGACTTCTTCAATCTATCCATCGATCTGTCTACTTATCTTTCTATCAATCTATCTATGCATCTAATAATCTCTTAGCATATCCACAATAATAATATAATGCTTCTACAATCATCAGAGTAAATCCCAAAACAATAAGGAAAAAGTTGTACATTTGTTTGAAAATGATTAAATATCTACCGCTTTACTTTTTAGAAACATCTTAAAATCTACACAATATAGTATGTACATTTTCCGGCTCTTCCCCTTAAAATCAGTGGGTCCTATACCATTCCCAAAAACTACCAATCGTTTTTCATGCCGTTTTCCTGCTGGGCAGCCTTTCCCATAACTTGTGAATCAAATTTCATGTTGATTGACCTCTCCAGAATTGCATATCCTCCCTCTGGTGCCCTCCCCTTTCGCTCTGGGCCCCTTTCTCCTGGCACTCTTTCTCTGCACCAGTGCAGCTCTGCAGTTATCCTCCTGCTTCACACATAGCATTTCCAATGCAATTTGCAAACCTTTTTCTCACCAAAGCACAGATTTGCTTCGAGCTAGGAGGCAGCACGAAAAGCCAGCAAAAAAAAAACAAAATACTTTACCGAAAAAATCCAGTAACGCCTTCTCAAAAAAAACCAAAGAGAAATAACCATTTTGCAGGCATTGCATTGCTTTGGATTGCATGCAAAAATGTTGCACCAACAACTGCAACAACAGCAACAACAACAACAGTAATAGTAACAACAGTAACGGCTTTAAACGCCAACTGCAACAACTGCAACATTTCGGATGCAAGTTTGCATTTTACGCGGCTGCCAGGCTTAATTTTCCTTTATTTTTAATATCACAAACCAAAAGGCAGCAAAATGTACATAAAACCCACGGCTATACAGCCACACACACACACACAGATGCACAGATACACAGCCCACCAAGCACACAGATACATTTGAAACGGGGCTGTCAAGCGGGGCCGGCTCCCAGGAAGCAAAAAATAACAACAAGAAAATCTTTGCGTAGGCAAAACTTGGCTCGGACCATGTCCGAACTCCTCGCCTTTTCAGCCTCTTCAGACTTGTTGCTGTTGCTGTTTCAAGAAGAGCTCTTACCACGTCTGTTCTTGCCCCGTCTGCCTTGGGTCTGTACGCGTCTGTTGCTTTAAATAATTAATTATTGTTTGGTTGGCAAATAGCCTGGTCAAGATCGAATGGCCCCACAACAAGAAGAACCCCCCAACGAAGGCCCAAGTGCAATTAGAAAGAAACACAAATTCCAACCAAAAGGTGAGGCTTTGATTGGTAGCCAAAGGAGGCCGAAACATCTGAGGATATACGTATTCCTGATCTAAAATTATTCTAAAATATTCTATAGATTTTTTAGCTCATTTTTGACGTTCTACTCGGGTCCTACAAGGTATCTACAGGACAGGCAACAGTGGGATACTTAACAAGAGTCTTCCAAATTATAACAATTGTAGGGTAAATATTTCTATAGAATTCATCTGAATAAAAACAAAATAAATGTCAAAATATTAAAGATTATACGACAAAAAAGTTTAAAATGTCTCAAAACAAGTCCAAATCTTTTTCTAAAATAACCAACATTTGTAGGATAATATGTACCAAGAAATGCGCAGCAAATATAAAGTACGCCTCTTAATAATCTAGGCTCAAAAGGTCATCAAAGACACATAGATAGATATATCTTTATGCACCGCCCCAACATCAGCAGCAGGCCAACTTTCAATCACATTTTGGCCCCAAACTCTGTGCCGAATAGCCGCATATCGATGGCAAGAGTCTGTTGCGCCTTGGCTCATTATATGGCCTGCAGCTGGGAACGGGATAGCAGCTCATTGGTTGATGCCCTGGAAATCGGTAGGGCAATCATGTGATTGAACAAATAACATGCTACGGACCAGCACTTGACTCCATTTGAAAGGAATGGAACGGATCGGAGCGGAAAGTAAGCCAGAGAAGCCCGCTACTTAGCCCAATTTTCGCATAATGCACATGAGTCTCAGATTCGAGAGAGAGAGAGACTTGAGACCTGAAAATTGCACAAGAGTTTGAGGCTTGAGGCACAACCAAAAAAAAAGGAAAAAGAACGAACAAGCCAAGCCAAGACAAAAGGAAAAATCTGAACCTAAAAACTAGAAAAAAGAGTGTGTGCTTGTGTGTGTGTGTGTGCAGCATGGTGCACTTGGGGATCCGGTTAAAACGTTCCCCAGAGTGGCATTAGCTGGAGATTTTTTGCTACAATTGAACCGTTTGTCAACCCCCCTCGCAACATGTTAGAGGGCGATAATTTTTATGACCCCGAAAGATTCTCAAGCAGCCCAGGATTGACCCACCACCAGCAGCACCCGAGAAAAATAAGAGTACGAATATTGCTGGTCACACACCCTGGCGGAAAAAATGGTTTGGGTTCGGGTATGGCAGGAGGAGAGCAGAGCAGAGCTGAGCCTGTCGTGTGCCGAGAGAAGATAATTTTATACAATTTATTATATCAAACGAGCGGCGTCGTCATCGTCGCGTGCAACACTTGCCACATCACACGAGAGGAGCTGCCTCACAGATACAGAGATACAACATCTGAGAGGCTGTTGCGTGCTAAATGTTTTCACGTGGCGCAGCGCACATGAAAATGAAAATCTGAAGCCACAGCCACAGTCAGAGCCGAATCCGAATCCGAATTGGAATTGCGTGTGTCCAAAACTTTAGATATCATTGGGAGATGGTTGGCATTAAAAAGCGTTTAATAAGCATTAGATTACAACATTCTCTCTCTCTCTGTGGCAGGCAGCAAGAAGGGGTGTTGCACGGCTGCCACGACCGCCACGGGTGTGCAGTCTTAAGCTCATTTAGATATGTGTTTTATCTGGTACTTTGTCGAGCCATGAAATGGCCAATCAACCCCAACCTCAACCCCAAAAACTCCAACTCCGATTCCGACTCCAACTACATTTTGCTTTAGTTTTCTTTCATTGCATTGTGGTAGCCCCATCCCCGACCGCAAAAGCCGCAAGATTCATTAGCCCAAAAGAAACAACTCCACTCGTAATCAGGTTCCTTGGGGAAAACTATTTACAACAATGCATTGATTAGTTTTGTGGATAGAGAGAGAACTGCAAACTCATTTCTCATTTATCTAGACAACATTTCTGTTTTGGTTGAGTGATCTTTTGTGATCCTCCCTCCTCCCCAAGGAGCTGCACTGCTTTTTACCCTCATCTACATCGTGGTTTTCTCTGCGTAACTCGATCTGTGTATTCTGTGGAAATTCTCTGTTTAGTTTCCACAAAATGATGTCCCTAAGTGGGTTCAGGGGGGGGTTGAACACTAACTATACTCTTAATGTTGGGTTGATAACAGAAGGAATGAGACGATCTACGAGTGGATAGAGACTGAAAGTCTTGAAAGGGTTATCAAATTGATTTAAATCATTATTAAAAATTATTATATGCAATCGGAAGATAGTTTTTTTCTCAGAAAGATTTGCGGAATCTCTATGAATTCTAAGATTTCTTTCCAATAATTTTGATCTGTAAATGAATTAATATGGATTAAATGCTTATAAAAAGCGGGAATCCCATAGAAACTGTCAGCGTAGTCAGAGATCTAATTATCGTTGATGAAATATATATTCTATGGAAATTCTTGGAATTATTCTTTAATGTAAGTTAATAAAGTAGTTTCCCTTGAGTTCTATCTACACATAATCCACCCTGAACCTTTAGAAATCTTTAATTGTGCCCTATCCCAAAAATATTCCCAAATAAACGCCCAACCTTTGGAACCAGAAAGAAATCTCCACTAATGCCACATTCTATCCACAGATGAACCGATCTTTCTGTCTGGGCGGTGTTGCCTCCCACGAGAGATGGGAGGGGGAACTGCATCCCATTCCAGAAGTGCATCTCGCGTCTCTCTAATGAGAAGGAGAGGCAGAGGCAGAGGCAGAGTCGCATGAATAATGGGTCTATGAGGCAGAGTCGATGTCGCGTTCCGTCTATAAAATCGGCCTTAAAATCCATTAGCGAACGTTGCACAGGCATAAATAAACCGCAGTGCCTTAATTTCACTCTCTTGTCGGTCGTCGGTTGTTGCAACCAAAAATAGACGACAAAAAAAAATAGAAAAGATGAAACACGTAAATGGAAACAAATGACGCTAATAAATAAATGGGGAAAGGCATTCGGAGTCATGGGAGAGAAGAGGCAAGAGTCGGATATGCATTTACAAAAGGATTTGCAGGAGGAAATAGTTTGTCATAGTTTGCCCTTCAAATGGTGCTGTTTGCTGTTTGCGACTGTTGCAAGTAAGTAGAGGTTATGTATATGCCACATCTGTTGACACTTACCCTTGAGCGCGGCAACTTGTGTTAATCCATTTAATCCAGAGAGTATCAGTAGCATGGGGAATACCCCGAGGGGCATCTTCTGGCCGACTCTGGCTCTGATTATTTTTAGCCTGGGCGACGTTGCGTCGACACTTTGATTGTTTCTATGTCTTCGGCGTTTGATCTCGCTATTTTTAATTTCACTTTCCTCGGATAAACGCTGAGGCGACTGCGAGTGCAACTGTGGCATGCCACCACGCATTGCCCGCAAATGCATCTTGTCAAGTTTTATTCTACTTTTACGCTCCGCAACGGGCTCTTTAATTGCCCGAAATCTTTCTTGGCACACACTCCTAACAACCGGCACGGCACTGTCCATTCAAAATAGAACTGCACTCATTTTTGTTTTCAAAATTTCTTCGCTTTTCTTTTCTATTTTTTCGATTTTCGATTTTTCTTTGTTTTGGCACACAATTTCTTGAATCGTTTCGAATCTTAATCCATGGCGCGGGGTTCTCTGCTTTCTGCCGTCGAACCGGAACGACAATGACGACAACGACAAACCACGACGAGACCTAAACACGCGTCCCACACGAACGGGACAACCGACCACTTCCAACACAGAAATTCAACTGTCACGGCGCCGGCTTCCAGCTGGTCACACAGCAGCCAGATATCGGATCGACGCGACGACTGTTGCCGAAGGCCGCTCGTGTCGGTTCGGCTGGTGTTCGGGCTTGGTAGCGACTCGTTTTGTGGCAACCAGTAGAGCTTGTTGCATGCTGTGGACTCCATTTGGATTGTATTAACCTTTTGTTTACTTGCCTCGCCTCGCCTCCCCTCTCCGATGGGGTTTGTTTTGTTCCATTTACCACTCGTTCGGTTCGGTTCGTATAGTGTACGATATATGTATGTAGGTTGTACATCTGTATGTATGGGCTTCTATATGCGGATGAGGCTGAGCAACATTCGATGGAACGGAATGGAACTGAATGATGAGGCATTTGTTGATAAGAAAGACGATTCGAAGAGGGTTTTATTTTGTGGCTTGGTTTATTGTTTTACAGAGTGTGTTCTTTGTGGGAATGTAGGATTAAACATATGTAATATATGTAGATTCTGTTTTGATTAAAAAGTTGTTAGACTATAGCCGAATATTGTGGTATAGTTATTTTTGAGGAACATTTGACGGAGTATCAGGCAGATACAGTCATTGGAATATTTTTAATCGTTTTTTTCCAAATTTTCTACACTGAATAAAGTTTTTTTTAAATAGGCCTAGAAAAAAATAGAATCGGTAGAATTAAAGCCAGGAAAAACTATTTTATTTTATTTAAATATTTATTAGGGACGTTGAGCCTCTATAACCCATTGAATCCACCAGTTCCGCACAGACTGTTGAATCAAGTGATTACCCTTCGGATTTACGAATGTTTTCTTTAACGATTATTGCCTTACAGATCGTTTTCTTCCTGGGAATTAGGGATAATGGTTGGGAAGTTGATCAAATATGCCATTGTTAAGGCAAAAAATAGGATAACAGCACAAGAAATGTGGTGTAAGAGTTATACAAATATTGCAATAATTCGGGGAAGGAGTGAAAATGGATTAGAGTACAAAATATTTATTTATTTAACTATAATTAATTGATTATGAATTATAAGACAGGGCTCAGAAAATAAATGGAAAAGGAAAAGATTCTACTTAGAAAGGGATTTTAGCTAAAAAGACATAGATCAATGATTCACATATAGATAAAACAGAAATTTTGATACAAATATGATAAAATGTTGCACATGATCTAGGATATATTTCCGAGTCTTTTTCGATCCTTTAATTATTGTTTTGAAGTTTTGCGACTCTACTTTGCTGTATTCCACATCTACCACTGGGATTCCAAAGGATAAACACATACACAGATATTGGATAATGAAAGGAAAATAGGTAGCGTATTTCTAGGGTAACTAAATCCCATTCTAATCCCAGACTTCAAGCCGTCTGAGAACAATAGGTGTCTCCTTGGCTACTTGCGGAAATGTTGGCAAACAATGAAGTTGGTTTTTGGTTCAGAGAAGGTCGTGTTATTTACGAATGTATTTTGTGATGACAAATATCATAGGAATAGGAATGTTGTGCCATCGATTTCTCATTCCTTCCCTTCCAAAAATCCAAAATCACTCCAAGAAGTCTCATACATTTGTACGATTTCAACTCTTTGGATCTTTGGTTCTTTGGATGTTGTCAAGCCAACAAATGGCCAACCTTTGTGCTCCTTTACTGTTATAGTTCTCTCAATCGGAATGCCAGAACATTTTCAGCTTTGGATAATCCATACTTGTTGCATTTGATTGGCCCCCTGGCACCATTGTTATGGATATTCTCGTAACCCTCTGCCCACTCCTCCTACCCTACCCTACCCTACTGCGCTCTGCCAGACAGAACTCTGCCTCAAATGGGCGACCATTTGCTATCTAATCTGTACGAGTGCGCCACTCACTCTCCAGCTGTTAGCTCATCTATTTCCAAACTGCAATAAAGCCAGACAAAGTTCGGGACCAGCACAACACACAACACACAACAGAGAGCACTACACTCCGACGCATTTCACAACTGTCCCTCCCATCCATAAAGAATGGGGAAAAACTGAATAGAAATCAAAGTGCTAGAGGGACACACTGTCCCTATCACTGGCAGACGCCTTTTGGTCCGTTAGCGGCGGCGCGCTAATGAATTTCAAAAATCAATTGACTGACCAAACGATACGATACGATACTCGTATTGTATTAATTTATCAAAGTGCATATCCGAGAGAGAGTGAGAGAGAGAGTGGGAGACTTTCGTATAAATCGCTGCCTAATTTCCCAACATTTGTGCTCCATAATCAATATAACTTTTTCTCTCGCTCAGGTAGTTTTTCCCTTCAACAATTCCCACTCATCTACTGCCCCGAGTGTGAAGTCTGTTCATTAATGCCTGGTCTAGAGTCCCCTCCCAGTTCGGCCATCAAAAGATACAGATAGATTTGCCGGGGTCCCCGCATCCACAGAAGTGTAAAATAGAGGTGTGTATCTATTCCATGGACAAGAATTGTGCGTGCATTTGGGACGGCGCAGGTGTTGGCCTATCATTCTCTCGTTCTCTCGTTTCCCTTCTCCTTGTCTACATTCAATGTGCATTGTCTTTGCCCGAAAGGTCAAAGTGCGTAGTGCATTCCCCCCAGCCCTTTCATCTTTTATCCTAAACTCTGGAGAAGAGGAAGAACTCAGGTAGAATGAAAGCGGGAATTTGTATGGCAGGTAAACTCCATTTTTCAAATGCTGATAATTGGCCAATTTACAGGAGAAGAGATGCTCTGCTTGAGAGGTGAGATATCTGTGCTGGGTATCCGTTCAAGGGCGATGCTTCCATCATGCAGGCAACGCTGCAGAGTAGGGTATAGGAAAATTTCGGTGTGAAAAATATGTTTTCTCAACTGAGCGTAGATACAAATGCCCAGAGCGAATGCAAATATTGGGAAACTTACTTTTAGGATCCATCTGTAGAGGCAAACGTGCCTGGACACCAAGATACCTGCTGCTCAATTTCTGCATATGCATTTCCGTAATCCAAAGGGAGCATCTTGGGCTTCCTTTTGCCAAGATTACGCCACATGGCCTTTAATTTGTGCCCTCTGAACTCTATCTGAACTTTGGCAACGCTGCATTCAACCTTATCCAGGCAGAATGTTGTGTTGGCATTGCCCTCTGTCGTGTTTGTGCTGTATCGCTGTGCCCAAAGTCAGTATCTGTCTGTCATGTCGTTTGGCTTAAGCCTTGTTAATGACATGTAAGTTGCGTCTCAATTGCGGATTTGCGGAGCTTCACTGCCAAATGAAATGACATTTTGATTGTCAAAATGGAGCCCAGAAAAGTGGATGGCAAGGGGAAGCGGAAGACCCCTCCAAAACATTATGGATGATGCACTTTAATAAACATGCAGGAAGGAAGAGGAGACTCTGTTTTCTTTTTATTATTTATTTGTGTTTAAATGAAAAGCAAACAAATTACGTATACGTGCACACTCAAGATAATTGAAATTAGCGACTGTGACAGCATGATTACCTTCCCTAACATCTCCTGGGGACCCGCCCAGGCCACAAATCTCTGCAGACACACAGACACAGACACACAGACAGTGGAAAAGGGAGAGATACAACACGCATGTGTACTCGTATCCGAGAAGACGTTGGACGCCCACTCGACAGAGCCAAACCCCAATTGAGTGGGTTTTTTGGACAGGCCATGACTGTGGGTAACCCAGACCCATCTTCTATACTCATGCCGCATGCCGCATGCCTCACACCCCATGCCTTATGCCCCATGCCGCCACCTAACCCAACCCAGAACGCATTGAGGAGATTGCAAGCAGAGCTGAGGTTTGTTGTACAATTGCTTCAGTGGGGATTCAGTGGGGATATATGATAATGAGCAGGAAATGAGTTGAGTGTGAAATTTATGGACAGGAGTGTTTGAGGCCTAGTCTGGCTTTTGCCCCCTACCCCTACCCTTACCCCTTGCGATGAACGATGAATCACTTCTCTTTGAATAATGATTGCAATTAAAAAATCTTCCTGTGTTTTGATAATTTATGAAGCTCCCCCCCGCAATTGAAAGATGTCAATGAATGTTAAATATTACACCTTTCAGATGTGCCCTTACACCCATTCCCTCGCTGGCATTTCCCTCCGCAAACTATCCACATTTCTATGCCGCTTTGCAAACCATCCATTTTCCATTTAAATTCAACAAATCCCCACAATAATCCAGTCACCTAAAAATATGCACAGATGCACACAGAGTCTTTGGTCTTTGGTGGTGTAAAGCCACAAAATACTCCCATAAAAACGTAATCCCATTACCATAAACGTAAATACAACAAATGAAATTAAAAGTCAATAAAAGTTTAACTAACTCGTACAATAATAAAAATCAATGAATCTGCCGTCAGTCCGCTGCTGTCATAAATTATATTATCACACAAAAAACATGGCAAAAATATGTAAAAATATATCAACCATTTGAAGGGATACGGACTATTGACATGTGCAACGCACTTGCACACAAATTTTACAACTTTGCTTATAAAGTTAAAAGTTAATTAAATAATCAAATTGGAATGAAAACAATGGGGAATAATCAGAAAGGAATATGGATTACTTGACGGAATATAGGGCTCATTGTAGTTAGGGCAGTCACTTAGTCTTTTATTAGTCTTTAAGATTTAGTTAATTTTAATGATATCTGTCTGTAAACTTTGGCAGATCATTTTTAAGGATTCTCCTAAAGGCAGTGCATTAATTTAAAAATCCCCAATCAATAATATAATAATATTGCTATTTTAAGCACCGATGTTGTGTAGAAATTAATGAGAAAGAAAAAAATAATATAAAATGCATTGAGATTTAGGTAAAAAGTGTTCCACAGTCGTAAGATTCAGTTTTTTGAAACAAACCAAATAAAACAAAACCATTAGCTAAAATAATCACTTTCTCACCAAATGTTCCTTGCATAACTTTAGCCATTCTCTGGACCTGTGATATGTGGGCTACGTTCTATGGGCTAGCCGTGATACAACAGATTGTAACAGTAGATATATTTTGTTTATTATCTCCTGCTGTTCATTATAGTTGAAGTCCATTCATCCGAGAAACAATATAACCATTGCCGTAATTTCGTTATATTGAGAACTCTGGGAAACTTCAAACTGTGGAATCCTTAATCCACTGTGGAAACACCCACATATTTCTGCACATTTTCATCTCCCATTGTGTACGCCCACCCCACAACTACCCTTCCATTCCATCCCACTCTCCATTCTTTGGAATTAGAGCATAATTATTTTGCAAATGTTTTTGTTGAAATTTGCATTTGTTTTCATTTGAAATTTGAATTTCGATTCCAGATGATAGCTGCTTATTAACATTTTATTGTTTTTACTATGGCCTCTAATTAATATTTTCAGTAGCTGCCGCCGCCGCCGCCGACGACGACGATGACGACGACCACCAACAAAGCCAGTGAGTGGGAGGGAGATGGTGCCGCAGACAGAGACAGAGATAGCGATAGGCAAGCGGCACTCCACACCACTCCACTCCACTCCACTCCATGCATTCAGTCGTGCATTGAGGGGGGCTGCCTGCTTTTTGTTGTGGGCGTCAGTATATATCATTTGAATGGAGCTTTTTTTTATATTTGGGGAAATGTTTCGTAATCGCGATAATCATAGAGTGGATTCATTAAAAACCGAAATATGAGCAAAGCAAACACAAACAAAAAGCGAAGCTTTGAAGCTGCTGGCGGTCCCCCAGCCCCTGCCGCTGCTGCCGCTGCCGCTGCCACAGTGTGTGGCAAATAGTTTTGTAGATCTCTATCGGGGAAATATTCGGTTGTTTCTGGTAGCACAAAATAAACAGCAGGCGACCCCCCCTCATGGCCCCTTTGCCCCTCGCAGGGGCATAATTAATTACATATTTCAATTGTGTGACACTCGGGATTACGAAATTGTTCAAAAATTCATTTCATTTTCACTTCTTGTTTTTTTTTCTATGTGGCTTTGCCCTTTTTCCATATGGGGATTGAGGATTGCGGATTGTATTGTTGATCTTTGTTGTAGATTAAAGATTGTCGATTGTCGACTGTCGATAGTCGAGTACAGGGTAATCTCTTTTTACAGAGAGGACACCCAAGGTTTCCATAAGGTCATACAGTGCCGTGCTGTCAGGCTTCCTGTATTTTTGTTTGCCCAAAGGTTACGGAGGGGTGGGTGCCTCTGAGAGATGATCTATGGGATTATTTACAGCGGAATGTCTCTTGTTTGGACAAGCACTGTTACAGTATTTGCTTCCGCCCAAGGAAGAGTAAAAATAGCTGTAAAAATATAAAGAAAAAGTAGAGATTTTCCTTCTGGGGACACCCAATGTGCCAGTGCTCTTATTCAATTCATGAATAGAAGATTTTAAAGAATATTTGGGGCAGTAAATGGCACGAAAGCTCTCACTAGAAAATTCAGGAAAAACCACAACACTTTCTGGGATGCCTGAAAGGTAGACATAGCATTTATCTTTCATCTGGATGCTCCACAAATAAGGAAATGTGTCTCTGGAAGATGGGTCCATCTAGAAGATATGTTATGACAAATGTACGTTAGATGTTACTTTCCCATTCTACAAATTAAACAGAAAAACTTCCTCCCATTTTAGTCATAGCTTATTTTCAATCGACCTCCCCCATTTTCGGACGATGATCCTCATGCCGATTTGTTAAGCTCTATCGGAGTATCGGAGTCCCCTAATCACTTAATACCCTAAATAACCGATAGTTAAGACCCACAGCCAGACTGTGGACTGTGAACGATACCGCGATGCAGGGACCCAGACGGGTAGTCAATTTAACAACCATCTATCATTAAATAATTTGTTAAATTTCTTTCAAAAACCAAAAAGCGCCACGAAGACCCTCGGGACCTCGGTTTTTTTCCAGTTTTAATTAGTTGTGCAGTCGATAAAAATGCGCTGAAAATGAAGCGAGACGGAAAGACAGAACCGTAGAGAATAAAATACAAAAAACAGCAACAAAAGAAACGCGTTCGGGGGATATCAGAGTGAGGGAGCGAACAAAACACTAAGCTGGAAAAAGATTCGCACGCATCCAGCAGATCGGCGGACACAGGCCCGAAGAGGTAGCGGCAGAAATAGGATCATTAGCAGTGGAAGAGGGAGAGAAACAGACCCAAAGAGAGTCGACTATGGGATACCTGTTAATTGGAAGATGTTATGGAAATCCCAAGAGATTGAAATATGTTAAGAACTCAATGAAATGGAAGGAATAATGTTACGGCTACACCGATTCTCTACAGTTCCCTGAATGGAATTCCCAAATAAGACAATTTTCTCCAGCTCTTAAATTCGACAAGATATCATTGAGCCAAGCGAATATAATACAAGTTTAACCCTCTACCCTATAAAAACCGGCCACTAAAAAGGAACAAAAACGAGAGTCAGTGGGAGAAATATTTAGACGGAAAGGCAGAGGGGTTGCGGCTGTGGTTGTCCATTGGCGGAGGCGCTGGCGAAGGCGAAATGATCGCCACGGAATGGTTAGTACGTGATCGGTTCATAAAACTAAAAGCAACCATAAACTGATAATTTGAGGATTTAATAAAACGAAAAACCAGCCACACAGCCATGGAATCAATAACGTTTCAATGGCAAGCGCAGGGGCCCTATGGATCCCATGGAGCTGGAGCTGGACCTCGATTGATCGAGTTGAGTAGCCTAAAAACGCTGGCACCGGACAAAATGGCACAGGAAGCATCGATAATCATAATAATGATGATCCGATTCATCGCGATGCTGATGATAATGATGATGATCGGGATGCGGATGGATCTCCGATGCCTTCCTGGAAGATGGGATTAAGGAAACTCTTCTAAGCAGCCTCCCAACAACAATAACATCAAAAAGGGTGGCCTAAACAGATTATAATCATGTTAACCTAAGTGAAACCACTACTGAAGGATGGATGGCTTTCTGGGGCAGACAGAAGCAAAGTTTTCTTGGATGAATAATTTTCTTAGATGAATGAACGTGCATTAGGCCTTGATGCTATAGAATATCAAAGGTATTTCAAAGAAAAAATAAAATAAAAATAAATATTAATAATAAAATAATAAACTAAATACAAAAAAAAGAAAAAAATATAAATATCGAAATTAATTAAAATAAAATAGAAAATAATTTGTAAGAATCTATATGAAATGCTTTTAAGTCATTGATGATGAAACATTTCATAGGATTTTCTGGCTTAAATATTTAAAAAGACATAAAAAGTTAAAATTTCCTAAAAAATACTAGGACCTGCTATTTTTATTATTTTAAAAAACTCTTCTAGACTAGCAGCCACTGAGCCATGTTATTGTTTCCACAATCTTCCTTAAAAACGGGCACGGAATTATTGAACAAGTCTTGTATAAATATATGTAGGTTAAAATTGTTCTACAATGTTCCCTGAAATGTAGTTGAAATAGAAGATCAAATGTTCAGAAGATAGAATAGAAAAATACATATGTCATATCTAAAAATAAAAATAATAAAAATAAAAATATAATATAATAATAATATACATTCACTGACACAGACATACATACGAGTACAATAGAAAATAAAAAGTAGAACCAAATCAAAAAGGTTTTTTTTATGATCTTTACTAAATTCCACCTTCCTTGCACCCTTATAAGTATAATATCCCCCTGGCACATCTTTCAGATTCAATTTTCACAGACTTGCGAGTGGTAGAAGTAAAGCAAAGTAGTTTGTAGACTAATCCGCTTGTGGGCTCTCGCTGTCTGTGATTTCATGACCAAAACGCTGATCCGTGATCCGTTTTTATGTGGCAGAGCGATCGAGTTCATGTTCGAACACTTCTCGGGCATGATTAAATTTTAATGTGTTTTCATTTTAAGGCGTTTCATTGTGCAAACTCTTTCGACATCCGACTACCACTCGTCGTACTATACTGCTGGAAGCTGATGCTAAAGCTGTGGCTTCTGGCAGATCGTAAAACGTTCACAGTTCCCCCTGAAGTTTAATGATCGTCGGAGCTAATTAAAATATTTCCAGCTCTGGCCGGAGATTGGGGACTGGTCATTGGGGTACTGGGAAACGGAACTTGGACAGCAAATGCACTCAAAATAAAATTCGTGTTTATTTTGTTGCTGTTGCTGGTCGGAATGAATGCGCCTCGATTTGCAATTTGCCATAATTAAGCATTAACTTTTGTGGTGTCATAAATCGGTGGACAGCCCAGCAGTTTGCGCAGCGATCGCACAGCGAGATCTCAGGGAGAGATCAATGGAGAGGCGAGGAGAGGAAATCCTTATCTGGGGAACTCAGCAGCGGGTCAAGAGTGTTGGCGACCCGAGACGACTATAAAAATTGAAAATTACCAACGCAACGAGACAGATAGACAGAGATACAGATGCACAGATACAGATACACAACAATATTAAATATTAAGGAGACACTGAAAAAACGAGGGTAGAAGGGCATCTCGAATCGCAGCCATGAATGAAGTGCGTACTGAATGAAATGGGTCTCTGGTTCTGGGATGAGAACAAAATCTACTCGTATCTGGGAGTCATGGATAGAGGGCATGGCAAATTCATACTTCAAAAAGATACAAAAAAAAAACACACACAATTCCATTCCTCTTCTTCTCTTTAATATAGTTTTTGTTTAGCTGCGCGACAACGTTGCCTTCCCGTATCTTTCATTCGCCTTTCAATCGGCAGGCCCAGACCAAGGGGACAAAGCCGCACCGGGGACCATACCGTACCGTACCGCTCCGTACCGTACCGTCCCGTCCCGTCCGAAGGGTTGTGTCGCAGAGGCGTCGATAAAACCACGGGGGGTCATAAATTTTCAAGCTTCTTGCTTTTTGTTTGTCCAGAGAAGATATCAATTGAAGAAGCCGACGCCAAGCCAAAGTTATCGCCAAAAAATAAAGAATGTTTCGTTCTCTTCCTTTTGGGAGGCCCTTCAACCTTTCCCGAGTGCATTTCTGCTTTCGTTTTTGTGGGTTGCTTTTTTCGTTGTTGTTTTTGTTTTCCTTGTGGCTGGGAATGTGTCATGCAAGTGGGGGCATGATCAGGCGAAAGGGTATATCTGGGAAGGGGTATGACAACCTCAAAGAATATGGGGTATGGGATCAAGAGGAGTATCCAGCACATTATATTATTATTTTCTTCTGTAAGTATTCTAGCTATAGGGTACTTGCTCTCCTTGCGGGGTCTTACAGGTCATCGCGTAGTCGTTTCCTTCTCGCATTCTCCAGCTTTCCTGCTGCCGCTATCGCATTCGATTTAGTGTCGTCTTTGCTGCTTATCTGCGGTGGCTTTCTTTCCCCAGAGCTGGGGACTTCTCGACAGATCCACCTCTCTGGCTATCTCCCTCTTTCTCTGGCCCCTTCTACAATCTTTCACTCTTTCTCTCTCTCTCTGTGTATCTCTTTCTCTGTCTGGTTCTTGGGACGTCTTGTGAGCGTGTGTCATCGCAGTTAAGTGGCGCGGCAAAGAGTTAATCTCGTCGATAATTATAATTTATGGCTCGCTGTGTGTTCACCTTCTTCAAAAAAAAAAAAAAATATAAAAAAATGCTCCAACTACTTGAACGTATGGGGAACTGCATCACTTTTTTATGCTCCTTTCTATACACTTTCCAATAAGGCATTAGGGTTTTCATAGGAGATTTGATAGGGGCAAAATTGATACTTGGAAAATTCAGACCATTGGGAATATATATTACAGAAACCCCAGATATCAGATCAGCACGGGTAAAACATAGGGAAAAGGATAATTGATTAAACATAATAAATTTAAAAAATTGTATAACTCATCAAAACTTTTAACATTTTAAATATGTTGCATAATGAATCTCTTTCCCAAAAAAAGGGTATCTAAGTCTGCGGTTTGTCGTTGTTTCGAGTCTGCATTTTTGTTATTTTGTATGCTTCTTCTACTTCATTTCTGTGCTTCATCATAATCACAATTTTAATTGGAGTTTCGGCATAAAGAAAAATCAACGCATTGGCTCGTTTTATTTTTCGTGTTTTTTTTTCTGGTTTTTGCTGCCGTCAAAACTGACAATATTTATGATTTAGATTGCCCATTGTAATTGATCATTGTCTGTGGCGATCATAACTATGTATTCCACTGTACAGACATTCTGTCTATATCTTTGTGTGTGCGCGTTTTATGGTGTGCGCCCAATTATGTCAATCACAGCCATGGCATGGCCCATGGCCCATGGGGCTACTGTTGTACCGTTTTACTGTCTGACCACTCACCTACATAGATAGACGCACACACGCACATTCCCTATTATAGTATCTATATCGTAATTTATCATATTGATAAGACAGTGAAAGGGAAAGGTAGAGTGGTGGTGGTGGTGTATCCGTTCCATACTGATAGCGTCTCCACAATGTCTGGAGGTAGAACGGAATGATCAATGGCTGGCCAATGGATCGCGCTGGCTAGTCCTTAATCTCGGCCACATTAACTCAATTTACGCGATAAATAATAAGGCGCAGCTCCACCAGCAAAAACGAATGTGGGGCCCAGGCATTCAGTCAGGCAAAACGACGACGACTCCACACAACAATCATAATTTATCAGTTAGCGCATCGCACAGTGGCGTGGAAACGCTTAAGCTGGGAAAACATTACCTAAGCGCTGGCCAGAAAGCATTACCCAAAACTGGTAGTAATAATAATAACAGTAGTACAATTAAGGCCCAAATGAGTTTGTTAAAAGTACCAGATACCAGTAATTAGGGGAATATATTTCTTGTTCAAAATTTAGTAATTAAGAGCATGGTAATTTAGTTGCTTTCGTGTCTTTCAAGGAATATAAACAAAAAAAAAGCAAAGACGCCAAAGACTCTAACATCACTGCCTAGATCTATAATATTATCTCTATAATATTATTTATAACCTCTCCTATCCAATAGTATTCATGTTCTTATATTATGTATCCTATTTTTACCCATAAAATATGTACGAATTTCATCAGAATTAACTTTAGAGTCTTTAGAATTCTGTAATTCAGCAATTCATATATCAAAAATATCTGTCATCAACTTTCAACAGATAGGATCCGATCACTAAAACATACAACTTGGGCTAGAATTATACATAAGTGTTGCAAGTATTTTCTATGAATTTTGTAGAATTAACTAGTTTATTAAGTATTAAAAATTCATACATTTATTTATAAATTGTAAAATAGAATAAAATCAATCATCAATTAAAATCTACCTTTGAGCAAATTAAATAAACATCAGGAGCTTCAGTTTACAACCCTTAAAACAACGAATCTTCGTTCAATCCCTCCACAAAACTCAGTTCCTATATATTTATTATTCTGTTAGGAAATTGGTATACAAATAGTTTTAACAGGAAGTTAGTAGGCTATCGATGGCTATGCCATGTGTAGCCTAGTTCTTTCCTTCGAATTTCTATATCTCTATAACCACTGTACTCGTTACCCCTGGACAGAACGAATCTATTTAAAGAGGCACTCAGCAACCTCCCCACCTATCGTGCAACACCACCGCCACCTCAGCGGCCTCCTGGGCCACCAGAGCACTTAATCATGCGAGTCTTGTTGCAGATTAACTCATTACTTAACACTTTTCCACCGACGACGACCAAGACGACTGCTGCGACGCTCCGACTGCTCCGACTGCTCCGACTGGCGACTGACGGATGTTGATGAGCATAATTGTGTGGCCACAGCGTAAGTCGGCAAAAGGGCCAACTAAACGACCCAGATGAAGACGACAACACCTACAAATCAGCAATGGGTTGCTTGGGATATGTTATGGCTATGGCTATGGCTATGGCTATAGCTCTCTGCGATGGTATGCCATGGCTCTGTGCTGATGTGGGGGCGTGCCCATCGATTTGGGATGCCTCACTGCCTCAGAGGAGCGTGTGTGCTGTGTGTGTTGTGCGTGTGTTTCAAAATTGATGTTCACCTTCTGCCATGTTTTGCCAATGGTGGATGGAGGAGGTAGCCTCCTCTCCTAATGACTCGAAATATGTTTTGTTGTATCTGTGGCATTAACATTCCTTCGAGGGGCAAAACATCATACATATGTACATATATTGCGCAAACAGGCTTAAGTTGAAGTCATTCGGTTTTCGGTTGGTAAGTAGCTCGGATATGTCACTGGAAATTCTGTTCCGTATTGATGGCTATTCTGGGAGTGGTTTTGCTGTTAATTGGACGAGAAGTCGCAAAGATTTGACCGAATTAATATTAATGATCTTTGCTGCCAAATGAAACCCTAAAGCTGAGATTCATTTGCATAAGGAAGCGAAGTATCACTGAAATTCAACCATCAATTGAGTTAAATTGAAATGAAAAAAAGAAACTGCAGTTAAAGATCTTGTACATGTGGGAAACAGATGTGGGATGGTCGATGGAATATTTGATATATCCTGAAGATACGAAAAAACAGAATCATATCTCAAAAATCATTTGGATCGAATAGATGGATCATCTCTCTCACACTTTGGCTTAGCAGTAAATGAGAAGCCTGAATAAATATCATTAAATTGCAGATATCATGTCTTATAAAGCCTTTAAATGTTTTATTACTTAAACGTTTAATATTTAAATAATTTAAAAAAAGAAAACTTAAATTTCCATTCAGGCTTTTCTCTTTTGATTTGTCTAACAAATTACTTCTTGGAAAACATATATCTCAAGCCCTTTTTTTCATCTATTATTTATTGAATTCATAATTCAAGACAGAATTTATTTTCAACAGGAGAATTTATGTGATTTCTAAGCAAAATTTACAAGCATTAATTGAACAAAACTCTCACGCACCACAGTCCACTCCACTCCACCCCACTCCTGCCAGAGGGGCAGTCGTAAAATGTGGCTGACAGACAGAAACGAAACGTCAGAAGTGGAATGGAAATGCGTAGATAAAAACTGAGAAATCAAATCCCTACGTGCAACCCCCCACCATTCCACATCGAATGTATTTCATTTCATTTGTTTTACGGATTTCTCTGACCGGGCATGTTCCGAGCCGTAACCAATTATTTCACCAACACTCTCTCCATGTCCCCGACCGACACATCCTGAACAATCGGAAATGCAGTCAAGAATGCAAGAGTGCATCCCTCCTGCTGCCTCCTGCACTCGGCCTCATGGCTGCCATGGCCATTCTCCGTAATTATAGACATTTTTGCCAACAATTGTGCTACAAATTTAATGGGTTTTCCATCCATACAGCAGCAGCAGCAGCAGCTACCTGGAAAAAAGGAATAGGAAAATCGAGGCCAAATATTGCATATATGCAAAATGCAGAATTTATTGTTGCAGCTTTGTCCAGGGTCTGTGATCGTTCAAGCAAATGATTCAGATCGTTACCTTCGTCTTCGTCGAAAAGATTGAAGAACTTTTACCCAAGTAAAGCTCTGCGGTTTTAATCCTTTAATGGCCGTCTATAAAATGCATAAAGCTGACTGTCCGACTGATAAATATCCGCTCATTATTTCCCCTCTCTCTGCCTTAATCCATTGTGTGGTGCGATGACTAAGAGCGTCTGGCATTTGTTGTCTCTAAATAAGGCACGGAAATAAAACGATTCTCTATAGATAGAGGGAGATGGAGTAGGAGATGTGGTGCAGAAGGAGGTGGAAAACCCCCTTAAAATCAGATATTTCAGAGTTTTGGAGATATTCGAACAGCTGCTGGAATCTTTGCTTATTGATTGATAACAGAACCACAAAGGCTTGGACAAATTGTAGAGCTTAAGGCTGGGATGAATAATTTTAAAAATCAAAGAATATTCACTATAGGATAATCTCTCTACATACGAGTCGCTTGGTCGTTAGGATGTCCACTCCCTACAGTCGTTGAAAGATTCTTTCTCCCAAGCCTTTTCACTCATCCATCTTTACCCAAAGAAATTACCATTACCCACTTTCTGTTGTCATAGCACTCGACTCGTCCGTTGGCGCGTTCCTTCCTTCGATTTGCCATCAAGGCATCCATCTGTAAGATACTCCGAAGAGTATCTTTTCCGTTTTGTTGACTGGCTAATGAAAGCAAATGCATATGATTAATTACCAGGGAGTCCCTCGCTGTGACAGCGGCAACAAATGAGCATTTTTATGCGGCCTCTTCCCCCTTTTAAAAATAACATCAAAGCAAACAAAGGCCCAGGGAAAATATGAACTGCAAACTGCAAACGATTCGGGATGTCAGCGAGCGAGTAAGAGAGAGATGGCAGAGGGAAGACTGAAGACCGAAGACCGAAAACCGAAAACTCTGATGAAAATCTTGGCGACAGTTGAAATGTTGAACAGTTGTGGTTGTTGTTATTACACGTATAGGCTTTCGGTAAGATCGCCGGCCAACTTGTTTCAGTTTCGGCTTCGTCTTCATCTGCTGACTGTCTGGCTGACAAGCGACTCCACACTGACGTTTGACAGTCGACACAGTCCCAGTCACAGGCACAGGCACAGCCAGGGGGAAGCCCACGGGGGGAAATCTCTTGAGGTGCAACGATACCTAGAGATGGGTGAGTGAATGTCGGAATGAAAAGATACTCTGGACATTTTTCAAAGATGTACAATGGGTGCGTCACCTTATCAGCGATCAGTGATCTTTATGATATAATTTGGTCATAAATTCATGGATCACATATTTCAAAAATATTACGCTCCATATGATAACCAGCACTTAAAACAAGATCAATGCGATACTTCACCGATCGCTGATCAAGTTGTTGTTCTCCTTAAGACCTTAAACCGATAGGTTTTATAATCGAAATACTCTGATAAAAGATGGATTATTGAGTAACATGATGAATGATCGATAGGATTTGAGTTTACATACATATTTGAAGGAATGCTATTTACGATTGCATTTTTAAGGCATATGACTAAAATTTCATAAATATCTCTTTGGTTTAAAATATAATCCGTAGATATAACTCATCGATTTGATAGTACCAATCGATGCTTAGAATTTAATCTTATATATATATAAAGTTTTATTGAAGTGTGACTGGATTTGGTGGAATAAAAATCGTAAGGAAACACATTAATCGATTACTTCGAATCGATGGATGACAATCACTCCAATCTTTGTTCTACCTCAAGCCAACGGAGATTCCCTGTCTGTTAATCTGCCTGAGTGGCTTTCGTGTCACGCCCCCATCCTTATCAGACGACACTTTTGCTTCCTTCTTTTATTTTTTTCATCTGCTGCTGCTGCTGCTGCTGCTGCGCTGCAACGTCTGCCAAATTCCGATGGCGAGATGTCGGAGAGATGCGGCTATGGCGATGGCTATGGCGATGTGGCAGCATGCAAATTGCGAATTGCAGAGGGGCACAACGCACAAATCGAGTTGTCGTAAAATTAGCACTTAATGCTTTAATTAATTACTGAGACGTGAGAGAATCGAGACGGGGAATCGAGTGCCGAAGTTGTGGCCGATTGTTGTTGTTGTTGTTGCTGTTCGTTTGTCACTGGTGTTGTTGCATGTTGTTTCTGTTGTTGGTTTGTTGGTTGTTGGTTGTTGGTGTCCGCGGCATTTAATGCATTTCGCATTTATTTATGGCCATTGGATGTGCGTATTTCAACGAGTGTCGTCCCACTCCGCTCCACTCCTCTCCACTCCTCTCGACTCCGCCTGCTGTCTCGTGTTCAGGCCACGTCAAGTGTCAGGCCATTTCACCAGAAATTTCAAGCCGTTCAGCCCCAGTCTGAGGCCCAATGAATACCAAAATACTCACACCGAAATACCCAGCGATATTCATTGGGCATCTCTCGTAAATATTTCACACTTTCACAAAAGGGCAAATCTTTTAGCCATCTTTCTTGCTGTCTTCGCTGTCTCTCCTTCAGAGAGTCTGAAGTGTATCTTTATGAATGGATTGTTGGGATGGGATTGTTGTTTTGTTGGGGTCTTACAATGTCCTCCGAAGATCGGTGCGGTTGAGGTTGGGAACATTGTCTTATCTGGTGATTCGACCAAAGGTGCAATTTCTCTTGACTGAAAGGTTTGCTGTGACCCAGAAAGTATTTCAAAAGAGAATTCATTAACTTCTCCCAAAGATATTTTAATATTTTTCCTCGAACTATATAAAAATATAAATTTTTTAAATATATTTCCTAAGTTCTTCAGTCAGCAGCGCCTCTCGTCCAGTGTATCTCATAGATACGCATCCTTTACTCATTACGACTATCGGGCGCAATTGTCACATGATTAATGCCAATGAGGAATACCTCTCAGTGCTTGGGCCACGCCCCTGGGCCCTGCGACTTAATGAATGAATGCGTGAATGCGACGAATGATGGATGAATTGATAAAGGCAAATGGCATTATACTGTCGCTGTTGTGAGGTCCACTCATCTCACTCTTTCTCTCTCTATCTCTCGGGGTACTGAAGGTCCGTAAGGCAGGTATCTCCAGGTCTTATCCGTGGCCCTGTCTGGGCTGTCTTGACCCCCGGGTTATTGTGTGTGTGTGGAGGCCAAGGCATGTGATTCATTCATTTGCCACACAGTACGGGTAATGCCACCAAAATACAATTTATCTGGCTTGGGGGGATTTAGCCATTGGCAGGAACCAGACACAGGAGACAGCAGCCAGAGATACAGAGATACAGAACCGCAGTCCGCACCCACCGAAAATCCTTTTTGGCCACTTGACTCATTAGGCGCGTATTGATACGAAGCTCCCTTGCATCATCATCATCATCATCCTGCTCATCGGTGGCATCATCGGTATCCCCCCCCCTGCATTGGCATCCGTTGGATCTTCTGGTGTTTGCATGATTTGCATTAATTTGGCAAATGTTGTCGATACTCCTCTCCCTCCGCTCCCTCAGATAAGCGCTGACATGACCAGATCCATTTGGTCATTAATTAGCCCACCAGCTCTCCGTTTCCTCTCTCCCAACCACCGGTTTCACCCAGCCACATGAAAGCCATGACATTGCATAATAAATTACCAATTCATTTCAGATTTCGCACGTTCCTGGCCATACATTTGATTTGCTTTCACACTGTGGCCTAAAAAGAGGAGAAACTGCTCTGGCTTCAGTCCCGGCTCCGGCTTCCTGTTCAACAAGTAAAAGGTATTCCCAGGTATATCCAATGTTCTATTAAAAATTCATCAATTAATGGGAATCGAGGTTGGACATGATTGAAGATTCCATATGTAAAAGATACTACCCGAAAGACTTTGTATGTAAAACGAGGTCGATTCTGGCGAAAGATTTCAAATGGTTTTTGGTGCTAAAGGTGCACTTGCTTTAATTTTAAGTGTTCTGATGCTTTAAATCCGTCAAATGAGTTGTAAATAATTAATGCGAGAGCTTTTTGTGATGGCAATTCCGTCATTAAATATTAATTTCCATCACACACTTTACAAATCGATGGCCAAAGCGGATTTCAATTGATTGTTTTTATGGATAAAAGTGTACAAAATAAACTAAATGTGAAATAAAACATGAAGAGTACTTGGAGTTCTTTAAAAAATTGTTCACATTCGTATCAAGAAATCACTTCCCACCCACAACAAAATGAATGAATATAAACGATCTTTGCACTTTTCAGAAATTGAGTAAGTGCTCCCCCAATCGAATAAAACAAATTGTAGTTCATTAGAATCCAAAAGAAGAGCAGCAGCAGCAGCCACAAAAACACCACCAACTATAAAAAGATACAAAAAGCAACGAAATATTCGCTAATTAAAGTTAATATTGACAAATGATGGGGGGGCGTTGGCGAATGGACAATGCCACAGCCACAGCCACCGCCATCGCCACAAGATGTGGCCCTATGTCATGTTGCTCATTCGCTCCCATTCCTCCAATTTCCGCTGCGCCAAGTGTTGACAGATCTATGGGGCTGGAGTGGGTCTGGAAGTGGAGTCTGAAGCTGGAGCTGGAGCCTCGTGTCGTTGTTGCCGCCTCCGCTGTCGCTGTAGCCGTCGCCGTTGCTGTTGCTGTTGCTTTTGCCGGCGAATGTTGGATGTTGAATGTCGAATGATGTCGATGTCGCTCGTTTCAGAGGCGAACGTAAATGATGCATGTTTAATTGCCGGCGCATAAATTAAATTTTTGGACAGTGTGTGAGTGGGTGAGCCACAGCCACAGCCCCAGCCCAAGCACCGTACGAGTACAGATCTGTTCCAGCCCCTCATTTGCATTGTTCGCTGATGGTGTTTGGGGGGTCCGGGTCCGGTCCATAAGTTGAGGCGCTGTCGCCCTGTCCGGCCTGCGCTGATATGCCTAATCAATGGCCTGCCTGGCTGCCGATCTGTCAGCTTATAAAGAGCCAAAGCCTTGATGCCAGCGGCAACATCACAAAATTTCGAGTTGCGTTGCACGTGCAGTCAAAGCTCCGGTTTTGAGTGACTCTGATTAAGGGGTTTATGTTGGGGCTGTTGAAAGCTCAGTCAAGGCAATGATTAACAATATTTCATTTCACTTTTCCTCGGGAAAAAATGATTAAAAATTAACTTGAACTACACACCATATTTTATTTTCATTGAATGGTCTTGGGATGTTGAACAAAACTCATTCATAATTCATTAATTGAAGACTATGATGTTTTATTGTTTTCATTTTTTTAAAATATTATATATATTTAATATTTTTGGTTTATTCTACAGGAGAAGCATTCCACTGGGTGGGGGAGAAGAAGGGAGGGGTCAGAGCTCTCCTCCCAAGTGTCTCAATAAATGGTTTGACATTCCTTAGCCTGGCGATGTGCCTCTTTTTTGTTCAATGTCTGCAAAATATGAGATCATCTTTTATTAGTATACTTCGAATGTTTTCTCTCGTAAAAATTGGTCCTTTTAACTAAAAAATAAATAAAACAGCTAAAAATATTGGGAATCGTCGGTGAAGAACAGATCGCCAAAAGAAATGTAATGCTAGGAGAAGGAAGAGAGGGTTTCGGTTTTTCTTTTCTGTTTTTTTTTTTAAGTCTTAGCTAATTGAGAGATTTTTCATATTTCAATTTCCAAGATCACGTTCTCTATATGGTGGCCTAAGATATATGTATCGGCTTTTTTTAAACTCGAAGAAGCACCCAAATCTAAAATAAACATCGTGATAAAAAGTTTCAAAGATTTCCAAGAAAAACCCGTTAATCGATATGTGCCACCTCATAATGATCGATTACGCAACGAAATGCAACACAGCAGCGCCATTAACCCTATCCACGTTGTGCCATAAATTTCCCACTTTCCCGCAGATGCTTCTGAGCGGGACAGGAGGAGCGAGTCAAGTCAGAGGAGAAGGCAACAAATGTTCTGCAATTGACACTCGAATGGATTTTTAATTGTTGTTTTAATATTTTGCCAAATTAGCACATCGTTTGAGTGGTGGAAAAAAGGGAAAACGGGAAAACGGGAGAAGCACTTCAAAGGCCCTGCAAAGGATTGGCCAAGCTAATGGTGGGCTGGCTATTGGGCGATCGGGGATCTGGCTGCGATATGTACATATATGGCATAAATCATAAAAGAAGAAAAAATAGTTTTCACATTAGGCAAAATACAAATAGAATGAAGTTTTCCCGAAATGGAAAAGAAAACAATTTTTGTGAAGCGCCGCCACTGCCACCGCCACCGCCAGCGCCGATGCTCTGCCAAGTGGGTGGCAACTGAATTAATTTCGGGGGTCCGTTCGCCCTCCTCTCTCTCTTTCACTTTGCTTTCATCAATTTTATTATTTTTCTTCGGTTTTTCGGCGTTTTACGAGTACTCCTCCTCGCATGGTTGCTTGTCGAGCAGAGAGACGCAAAATAAATAAAAACTTTAAGTACTTTTTCGAAATTTTTCTTCTTGTTGTTGTGTAATCTTAAGTAGTGCGGCGTGCACACTCATAAACTCAAACCCTCCACACTGATTCATCCGAAAACACTCGCACGAAACACTCACACTCACACTCACTTCCATCCCATCCGAATGTGCCAGCCAGACAGACAGACAGACAGTCAGCCGAACAGTGCACGTCGTGTTTGTATGCTGACATATTAATGCAATTAGTTTTTGGGGTCGGGGTCTCGGTATGTGCTAATTTTATAGGTCCTGGCCCCACATCAGATACTACATATAGGATACTTATGTTCATCTCTGGTTAAGGGTCACAAGGGGGGAGAGTTGCAGCTGTTCAGAGTCTTTAGATTTGCAAGCGAAGCTCTAAAATTGGAACCGAGGAATGTGGTATTATCAGGTGGAAAGGGAATACAAGATCATAAGTTAATGATTATGGGCAGCAGCTGATCGAAACATCAAGGGGAGAAAACCATTCCCTTGTAAGGGCTAATGAAATGGATATCAGGAAGTTTAAGCTTAAGTTGATTTGAAGGGAATGATGTAATGGAACAAAAAGGAATACAAAATAAATATAAGAAATGAGAATAAAACTTAATTAAAGTGGATGACAAGCTAAGATATATATAGTGCCAAAAGTACGAATAGGAAAAATTCAAAAAATGATGGACAGACGCGGATTAAGAAGTCCGAAAGGAATGAGTGGAAAGAAACATACATTTTCGAGATCTAAGCTCCGATTGAGACAAAGGAATGGCACAAAAATGATGGGAAATGAAATGAGTCAAGAAAGCTTCAGGGAAATATTTGAACGGAAGCAAAAAATACTACTCGTATCTGAAGAAACCCTTTCGACCCCCCATCGATCATAAATGGTTACAGATCTCATATTTTGTATTTAAAATTCTATAAATTTGTGGAATGTTCGTTAAAGGGGGATCGGATCGGCATCACCCACTGTAAAAATCAACCTTTGCCCATTGTTTCCATCACAAAACACAATGTACACAGCTCTCGAATGCAATTATCCTGCGCAGTTTGTTATTCTTTGATTATGAACCCCCCCTCCCCACAGCTACCCCGACTACCCCCTGCCGATGCCAATGCCAAACCAAATTACATGGATCGCAACAATAGGAACACAGACCAGACCCAATTCTGGACTATAATTTATGGTGGGTACGAGCGATATAAAAAATGGAAAGCAAACCCATTTCCGCGATGCGCAGACGGCTAATCAACATCCGAACCAACCCTCGAAAAAAATGGTAAAAAATGGGAACCACCCGGCGGGAGAGGCCGACCTCGTGCAGCATCCTGGGGCATGCGTGGTCGTCGTCCTGGTCCGTGCTCGGCATGGGAAGTGTGTGTAATCCCAGCTGTAATTTTGACGCTGATCCCCCCGCAGCTCTTAAATCATGTTTCTATTTATATTGTCAGAAGAGATTTGCGTGTTCCTCTCTTTCGCTCCTGCGCTCTTTTGGGCAGTTCATGAATTTCCCTAAGAAATGGAGCTGCACTGAGAGTTGATCTGAGGCTCGAAGGAGAGCGAGGTGTTGGTAAGCCGGCTTAAGGATAATACCAGGCGTTACTTTTGGCACCCTCTGGCAGCTAGAGAACCATTTCTGGTTCTCAAGGGCTGTTTTTTTTTTTGCCTTCACGATTGAATCCTCCCCAGATACCCCTCCCATTCGCATACCATTCATCGATCATCCATTTTAATTAGCAACAGTGTGTCGATTGCATTCACAAACTATCAATTTCACTCACCCTGCGACCCGTCACTCGTTCCGTTCCTTTCACCATCTTCATCTATTTACATAACTGGGAATCATATGTAACGAATGCTGAAGTGCTCTCGATAGCGCAGGGCGTGTCCCTGGCTTGAAGTACACTTCGATATGGTTTTTGTCGCAGTGCCACTGACAGCCACCGATACACCGATGGCCAGGACCTTCTTCCCTGCGACATCTGCCGCTGGCTCTTGTCGTCGGCCTGCAATTGATAAATGTCATATGGTAAAACCATAAAACAAGAGAGAGGTCTGATGGGAATTGATGTCCTCTCAATGGGTTATTAGTTATAGGTGTGGAAGGACTAAGAGGCCATAAGAGAGAGTACACAAAAAAAACAAGAAATATACTATCTGTTGGATTAAATTCCACTTGATTCAATAAAGTCTATAGTTAAGAAATACATTATTTTCTGATGATATTTCATACTTTTCTAATCAATATAGATATAGTTATGGAATTTCAAGAGTAATACTTGCCTTTGGATCACTGAAATGACATCCATTTCCTATAGGAACATATCAAAAACCTCTCTATTCCTTCGCTAGAACTATCATCTGAAATATTCCACATTCAAAAGAAATACGTATCTTCCATTCAAAGTACCGGCCACTCTATCATCTTTGGGATGAGGGTACCCCATGCATTGTTCCCCTGGAGTTTACAAACCAAATCCCTACAAAGTATACCCCACCCATACCCATGCCCTCCTTCGGCAGATGTGCATCCCATACGTGGTACATCTTTCAATCATCGGCTCCATTGATGATGATTCATCACTCCGCTGATGGGCTGCACTCCAAAGGATTAACCTCTTCCATGACATCATGTTGTGAGGGAACACCCGACGATGATGATGATGCGTTTCAAGTTTCGTTGAGTTGGGTGTGAGGAGTGGGATCGCTTTTGAATAATTATTGATCATATTGTTATCCACTCAAATGAGCCCGAAAATACAATTTCAATTAATGTTTCGTTTTGTCATGCCCAGCGACTCCTCCTCCTTCTTTTTCTCTCTCCTAATGCTCTTTGTATTAGGATTTTGATCAGATATCTGACAAGGAAGATATTACAAAATTCTATAACTAGGTTTTGGGTGATTTAGGAGACGAATGAATTTGCACTCGAGTTTCGAGTTATTCGTAGTTTAATGACTAACTTCAAGAGTACTGTGATCCGAGAAGGACTCTAAAAGCTGCTCCCCTCTTCCCTGTTCTATTTTGAGGCTAACCCAAATGCTGTTCGGTTTATCATGGTCTTGGCCCTCGTCCTCCTTCCACTGTGAAGATGCTGCTGCTGCTGCTACTGTTATTGCATTTTGTAAAGTAAACATGCCAAGTGCTGCTGTCGCCCGTTTGCCACCCACAAATTACACAGGGGGTGGCGAGAGAGTGGGAGCGGGTGAGAGAATGCGACACACACAGCTGCATATTATGCAAATATTTGCTTTGCGTTGATGAGGAGGCTGATGAACAGGACACCGACCGACGCAGGCGACGGCGGTCCATTGATGAAGCCACTCCAGGGCCCATAGCAAAAAAATAAAAGACAGAAACGCAGGGAAAGCGGATGGGTGGATGGATGGATGGGTGGATTGGTGGATTGATGGAGTGTGGGTGGAGGGTAAATGACAAAAAGTGCTGCACAAATAATGTCATACGGCTGCCTCATTTGCTTTAACCTCCCTTCACCACCCTCCCTTCTCCCGTGAGGACAACCCCTTGGCAACCTGCTGCTTGGCCTGCCTGATGGATGCGTTTTTCTATCCTTTGAATACCCCTTGCAGTGAAAGGTGTATTGGGGTAGAGGAATATTATACTGACTCCCGACAGAAGGAATCCTTTGTCTGTATTTCCACCATAGTTGTCCTTTCCTTTCCCGTGATATTTGCCGATCACAGGGTATCCCTGTTGTCCATCCAAACACCCTCTAATCTCCAACTTGTTTGCTTTTTCGTGCTGCTGTGGCAGTTTCTCAAAACTGCTGTTAGCATAAATTTCAAAATTAAAATCGTAACGGCGACATATGTATGTATGGATGTGCCCAAAGGCGGTGGGGGGACGAAAGGGGGCGTGGTCAAAAAGGGGTGTCCCTGCTGTTCCCAAAAGGGGGTGGAGTCCGGGGGTAAGCGCTGCATTCACTTTCGAAAAGTAATTATTTCAAGCAAAGCCAGGCGCCAGGGGTTTTTCTCTTTTTTGTTTTCATTCTTTTCAATTTTCCAGCGTTCTTTTTTTTGCAGCTGTCACTCGAGAGTTTGACATTTCGCTGGCATTAGCTCTTTGTTTTCTCTTTCATTTTTCATACTTTCCACAGTGCCTCCCCTCTCTTCCTGGCTCTCATAGTTCGCCTTCTCGTTCTACCTCTCTTAATATCTCTTTCTAGCTATTACAATCTCTCACCTTTGGTTGAGATTTCTTGTTTACATCGACAATAATTATAAAATTTACGTTGCATTGTAATTGCTTAAAATAAATCAATGTCACCGGGCATCCCCCTCTCTCACTCTCGCTGAAAACTCTCGTACACGATAGGTTTTCCACCGACGCTCTTTCAGCACCATTCGCATGGGACTCACATGTAATTTCAGTAGCTCTGCAATATTTTAGAACTAAAAAAACAATGATTTTTGAAAACTTTTGTTTTTAATGAAAACTCTGACAAAAAGACGTTTGATAATTGCATTTATTTCCTACTGATTTTCTAGTCGGATATGTACTTAATCGTATGTTTATATTTATTTAATTTGATTTTATTTAATATTTTTTTCTAATGATTTTTTTACCGATAATTATTTAATCCAATATTAATATTTACTTCATTTTATTTATTTTATTATTTACTTATTTATTATTAATTTTCTAATGATTTTTTAGTCATATATTCATGTAATCGGATGCTTATATTTATTCGATTTGATTTATTTAAAAATGTAAGTATTTTCTAATGATTTTTTATTCAGATATTTGTTTATTCGGATATTCATGTTTATTTTAAAATTTATTTTATTATTTATTTATTTTCTACTGATTTTTTAGTCGAATATTTATTTCATTTTATTTATTTTAATTTTTTTTTTCTGATATTTTTTTTGTAGTTGTTTAATTGTATTTATTTTAGCAAGAATGTTTAAAATTACTGAAAAACTGTCGGTGGAAAACCTATCGTGAAACGTGCACCACCTAACACCTCTTGAATCAGAATTCAGGGGGGTTGGTTCTTCCGGCCGCTTCTGGCACGAGTTTTTGTTTCGATTTAATTGCTTGTTAAAGGGGAATTGTGCTGCGATTGCACGTTGCACTCTTCAGTGTTGCACGTTGAACGTTGAACGCTGCAAGGAGTTAATGATGCAGGAATTTGCTGACTTGCAAATGGCTCTGCGATGCGCAGCAGCTGATGAAAAACAGGGGCGTATGTCCTAAGGGGAGGGAGGCCTAGGTGCCATTCATTTCCTACTTTATTTGGTTTCAAATCAACTTTGCCCTAGGGCGGAGTTTTGTCGAGAATTTTTGCAACAAATGAGGAAAAAATCATTCGAAGAATATTCACATTTTTTGGCAGGATGGCCACAGACACAACAATGGACAAACGAATGTGGCTTCATTAAATGTGCAGCCGAAAACCAAATTGGAATCCAAAAAAATATGGCATCCTACCATGCTACCAAAAGGAGGGACCAGGAAATTTGAAGTATTAAATAATTTGTTGGCATTGTGCCTCAAACCAACAGCAAAGTGTTCATGTCCTCGTGCTTCGTACTTCATACTTCATATAGTGGTTTTACTACCCCATAATCATGTACGAGTTTTTCAAATTATTTCTCCATTTTACTGCGCAAATAAGGAACAGACCAGAAGCTGTGGCCGAGGCGGAGGCTGAGGCGGAGAGGTTGCAAGTGGAAACTGGCACAAGGCATTGTCTGTCGTTATGGCTTCTGTGGAATCCTTAGATATAGATTTGGAGCTCCTGCTGGGAGAGCATTCCGATTTGGTCATGGATTTGAAGCATTTGAAGGGGATGCCCAGACCGGATTAAATGTGGTTTCGGTTTCATGGATGGATATAAATGGGGAATACTTTCGGGGAATATATTAGGAGAAGCTTCCAAAAGAGAGGATTATATTAGCTTTAACTTTAGTTTAGAACATCTAATCTTCGTTCTGTTCTCCCAAGTTATAGTTAGTTTTTCTTAGTTTTCTATGTTTTCCATTGTCATTATGTACTTGTCTGCATTATTTGCTGTTTGATTCCTACAATTTCTCTGCCATGTCTCTGGATGTTTGCATGCCCTACGCTGACAAAAGGATGATGATAATAATAATGCTGCTGCTGCTGCTGCTGCTTCCTTGTGGCATGTTTTTATTTCTACAAGTTCTGGGATGCATTCTGGCATGTCGTCTAGAATAAACAACGTAATTGCGAGTTTGTGTGGGCGACACAGCGGCAACATCAACATTGGGAACAGCAGCCACAGCAGCAGCGGCCACAGGAAGAAGAAAAATACATACATATAGAGATATATGTACATATGTATGCTGGCGACAAATAATCCCAAATAGTGGAATTTTCTTAGCCATCGATGCTGTTCTGCTGGGAGGCATCCGAACGGATGGGCGACTGGGACTGAGACTGCCTCTGGGTCTGGGTACTGGGTCTTCTCCTTACATCTATCATAAATGTCAGCTGCTTTATGATCGGTTGCCCTTTGACTGGTGCGCTGTGGCGAGGCGCTTCAAACGAAGGCCGGAAAAGAAAAGACAACGGCCCGACGATGCATGCCACAAACACACACACACACACACCCTGACAGACACAGAGCGTACAAAGAACAACAAGAGAGCACGCATACAATAATAAAATTTATAGCATACCGTGTATAAAACGGCACGCGGCTCATTCCCGGAACACATGTTGCATCCAGGCAGAACTCTGCAATGGAAGGGGGCTGGTTCCAAGGGGGTTGGGGGAATGGGCGCTGTGACTAAGAACAGTGGGTCGTAAACTATGGAAAACTATTGAAGGAGTTAAAGGAAAACGATTTCTGTCAATCAGAAGTCTCAAGTAGGAACAGAATTCAGGCTATACCAGGTGCCATAGGCGATCCAATTCAATCGAATATCGATTCGAAAAGCACTCTCAGTCCATTTCATTATGTTGTTGAAGGAACGAAGCAATACCAAAACGAGCAGGAACGCGGCAAGGGCCGCGGCTTCCTAATTAAGTGAAAGAATACGTATAATGGAGCTTTAGAAAGCGTTCAATTTGCATCAATTAACATGAATACAGTATTCTATATTCCGTAGAACAGTATGGACCCTCTATTTCTCTTTCCCAACAGTTTCTTACCAATTTCCTAGCACTCTCAGGACACTGTGCCCCCAACTTTGGCCGCACTGTGCGAGTACGTATATGACATGTACCCAACAGCTTTTTGTTTACTTCATAATTTGTCTTTTGTGCTGGTTTTATTTTCTTCTCTTTGCCGTTTCGACCACAGATAAACCTTTCATTTTTTTCCAGATTTGTCTTTGGCACCGCCGCTCGCTCCGTTCCGTTTTACGAGCCTATCTGCCATCTTTGCCCCTCCCGGATTGCTGTTGGGCCGTTTGGTGGGTCACATTTTATTTTTGCTATGCTTCTTCCGCCGGCATCGCCGCCTGTCATTTCCACCCAAAAAAAATAAATAAATAAACAGCGACGGCAATTAAACTGCAGTTTCGTTGTTAAACATTTTGTGGGCCAGGAGGCTCGCTCGTCCGCTCAGCTCTTTTTCACTCAAGACCTGACGTGGGGCCTCGGCCTCCTCCTGAGTGATTTGTTGGTGGGTTGTAGGGGGTTTTCCGTGGGCGTGGGCGTGGCCGTTGGCTTCGACAACTTTGTTGAACCATCACCGATGGATGATCAAGTTGTCAATATCGTTGCCTCCCCCCGCGTCGCCACACGAAACGAAATGCTCTTCAAAGTTTGGAATGTAAAAATTGCATGTACAAATTCCATTTGAATTGTTTGCAAATTTCATTGTGGAACTAAAGGACTTTTACGAGTGTGTGGTGAAAGGACTTCTCTATAGAGAGGGGAGGGTGTGGGACCATAACGGACATCCGGCTAATGTGATCCTATTCTACGGCCCGTTCCTGGGTTCCGGAACACACGCTTGCGCAGCATTTCGGTGGCAGTCGAGTGGAAATGTTCCCAAAACTGTGTGGAAACTGTGTAAATTGTATGAGTACTTGGAGGATTGCATGTCCATTGCCCCTATTTCACATGGGTCAGCGGTCGGTCCACGTCCACGCGGGATTACACGAAATAATGGCGCATAAATCCGGCAACGGCAGCGCGCAAATGCAATTCAATGGCCACTGATTGTCTGGTGGCTGCCACATGCGGTGGCAAGGGGTCTGGTTGCGTGGAAAGTGTGAGTGTGTGAGAGTGTGTGTGTTGGAGTGGGGTGGGGTGGCAGAAATTGTCAGGGGATGGGAGATATTGGTAATAGTCCTTCTAGGTGATCATCGATGATAATTGTTTATTGGTTTTTGACGCTAAGAATTTGTTGTGAAAAAAATTTGGGACTCCGAAATCTGGGTCAGAATTTCCCTTTTTAGGGGATGTGGGTCTGGAAAAGACAGGGGATGGAATTCTTTATGAACTAGAATTGGGCTCTATATGTGGGATCTATATGTGGGCTTACAAATCGATTGCTCTGTGTAAAGATAATTTTGAGAGTGACAAAATTTGACCCAAAAACAAGCTAAAATATGTGTTAAAAGAATCAAATTTTCTGTACACAGAAATCGGAATCGAATGTGTAAACCATTATTTCTAACTTACAAAATACACACATATAAAATAGAGTCCTGAATGACCAGGAAACCGAATCGATCCGAATATGTTGGTTTTTTTTTTTTTGCGCTTTTTACTTTTTATTTGCTTTTTTTTTGAAATGTCTGACTGAAGGAAGAATCCACAATAATCTAAAGAACTCTAATATAAAACTATAACTTGATCAATCAGAGAACAACAAGGAAAGATTTTATTGAAATTTACATTAAATTTGGGGCGCCTCATTGGTTCATCCCTCACATACCATGTTTTTCATGTTATTTTCCCATAATTGTTCATCTGAGTTGTGCTTTTCCAGGAATACACTCGCTTATTCTTGCGAAAATGCACCAAAATTCAGAAAACATTTTTCCTTAAATCTTCAACATAAATCATAGAAAAGCATAAGGCCACTGCAGCGGGCTAATTTGTGATTTTAATTTGGTTTATTGCCGCATAGACAGCGCCAGGCAGAGATGCCAAAAAAAAAATACAGAAAAAAATGGAGAAACCATAGAGAAAAGCCAGGAAAATTCAAGGATAGAAGGACATGAGGAGGAGGTGGAGTTGCTGCAGACAGACGAAAGGCTTTTGGGATATAGACTTTTTTCGGGGTTTCTACTGCAGCTGCCAGACAGCATCCCATCCCTGCCGTCCCCCTGCCTGACGATTGTTGAAATTCAAGAGGTTGCCGCATGTTGCAAAATGTGTCGCAGTCGGCGAAGGTCGCGTGTGGCACGTGAGCGATCGGATCACAACATAATCTGGCCCTCGTCCGGGGTTTATCACTTTGGTAAATATCTCCTCCACCGTTCGTTCTCTCTCTCTCTGGATCTCTGGATCGAATATCAATCAATTGGCTGGCATTGACACACGAGCCGCACGGTGTTGCAGGACTCTCTCTAATCACCCAAAAAGATGTTCAACACATTTTGCAAATTGCTTTTCATTTCTCAAATTGTGGGAATCGGAAAAGGGAGCGGAGCGGAGCGGGCTGAATGGAGGGGTAGTTTTGAAGTGCGGGACAATGAAATTTTGTTTCAATCTTCAATGTACTTTGTTCTCTTTGAAAACTTGTGAAGGTTATCTCGGGCTCTGGCCGATAAGAACTGCATTTCTACAACTGGGAAATCATAAAAAAAGAAAATTAAACCCAATATTCCATCGGAATACTTGGCGGGTTCACGTTTCCACTTGAGAGTCGTGCGAGAAATCTAGCATCAAATTTCAATTGGAATGAAGAAAAATCATTAAAAATCGAACGAAATAACCCCACAGCCAAATGGGAATATAAACAAAGGAGTAATTAATGGTGATAAGAGCAACTAGAGGGGAGTCTTGTGATGTTTCGTATGACAGCTATAAGAATTCCATAAAATTGTACACTCATTTACAGGAAATGTATGGCTTGTTGTTCATTTCACTTAAGACATCTAATGATCCCAGATTTACGGGAAGTAAATTGATTTTAGATAAACAAATTTAACATTTGTTTTGCTTATGTTTCAAAGATATACAAAATTTGTAAATTTCGTTTCATATATTGAAGGGAATTAGAGTGTTTAAAAAGAGTATCCAATTCCTTGGCAAGTCGGATTTAGATTTTCAATACGGTTTCTTGTGGCAAAGGCAATATTTTGGCGTGCACTCTATTCTGGTTTAAATCCAACATAGAATCCCTACATAAGAAATCAAAAAAATAATAATGAAAAAAAATGTCTTATATCCTTATTACTGATTTCATATGATATCCTGTGCTTTGCTAAAAATAAAGAACTTAAATGAAAATAAAAGATAAATTAAACGAATATGAAACGAAAAAATCATATAGCTTCATAGAGGTTACTTTTTGGGGAATTAGATCAATAGAATTGTCGCAAATCAAAATCTGACAAGTTGGATGGGGAAGGGGTGGGAAGGGGAAAGATCGTTCATACAATACGTTTCCAATATTCATGCGACATTTTATGTTAATCTTCTGGATCTGCTTTTGTTCTAGAATTTTTCTCCATATTTGCAGTTTTGCAAATCCCTATATACATTTGTATATAGAACACATTTGATTTAAGGTTCAGACGCTCGATTTCCTATCACACTTCCATTTTATGGATTTATAGACCGCATCGTATTGGTATCGCTTCAATCATAAGCGAAAGCAGACCATCGTTGTTCCCAGACATCGGAGCCCCCCTCCAAAAAAAAAACCTTCGCTTGAGAGCGCTCTACCGACCAGCAGCACTCCAAAGAAAACTATCCCAAACTCCCAAAAAGAAACGAAATAAGAAGAGAAGAAGATGCCCATATATTTATATATGAAGGGGCGTTCGCAGTTCTACCATGCAATTAGAGCCAGCGCCCAGATGAAAGATACATAGATACAAGACAAAAAACCAACCTAAATGATGAGCACAAACTGTAACAAATATAAATAACAAAAGGAAAAAAACCTATTTGGTTGAGTTTTTCCTACAGTTTTATTTTTATGGCCGAGACCATAAAAGCCACACACATATCACACATCCAGCGCGCCCCTGGATTCAATCGAGATGATACCATCATCTCTCCACCAAAAAAAAGGCCACTTGGCGACACTGACGCCGTGTGGTCCAAGCGGGAGGGCGGGAGGCCCCACAAACGGAATGGGAATCCGCATCGGAACTCCGACTCCGACTTCGACTCCAACTCCGACTCCAACTCTGAATTATGAAACATTTTCCGCATTTAAGAGGAGAAAACTGAAGGAAAAAGTCGTGCAATAAATAAAACACTTCAAAAGTGCACTTAAGATAAAAACAAAAGTCGAAAAAAAACGTCATATGGCTGAAGAAAATGGAACCATAGACAAAAGAAAAGAGGCTGCAGAAGTGTGAGATGAGACGAGATGAGATGAAGTTCGAATGCCAGCCCCGAAGACTGGAAAATATGTGGGTCAAGCCTCCGGGCACTTCTGAGGAGCTGGCAAAGAATTCAAGCTGTGTTCTATAGATTTCAAAAACTTTTGAAAGCAGAAGCCCACTTGGTTTCATTGAAAGTTTGCAAAAAAAAACATACCAAATGCATGGAATTTGAGAATAAATGTCATTTGATTTTTGAGTAAATTAAGTAAACTGCAGTTTTGGTGAATCAAAGTTTTGAATATTCAAGGAATGTTTTACGAGTGCTCTTCGATTATTTTTGTTTGATTGAAGGAATAGCTGTATAAATCGTATAACTACTCGAAGTTTTTTTTTTTTAATTATACTGAAATTATTTTTTTTGGATTTGTTGTGTGTTTATGGTTCTTTATGTCATATATCTTAAAAGTATCCACCAAAAAGCGAGTTAATCGAGCATTAATAGTTTAATAGTTAATTAAAGCATTAATTAGTAGTCATTAATTTATAGTCCTCGAAAACCAGGTGTTCAAAGAGCCAAATGATATTTATTCTTTCTATAATAGAGCACAATACAGCAGAAAAAAATATTAAATAAACTTAGAAAAATATACCTAATCCAATGTCACTTCCCAGTAGGACACAAAACTCCCCTTGCTTCCGGTTGGTTCATCCCTGGTATTATATTTGGCAGATCACAAATCCATTCTTAAATATTAGCCAACAAATGCAGACATCATGAGTTCTGGCTCCCAGTTTCAATGTCAGACAGAATCAATAAATTGCAGAAAATGTTTGGCATTGTCCACCGACCAGTCCATGGATATAGATATAGATATAGGATAGGTATTACTTCCAGGTGATTTGCTTTACACTCGACTGAATGCCCCGAACCGAGCTGAACTGAATCTTTTGCATACAACACACAAACGAACGGTAGCATATTTTTCACGTGCATTGAACACTGAACCCAAATCTGAAATCTCTCTCTCTCTCTCTATCTCTCTATCCCAAAAATATCCCGGGCGCACTTACGCCTGACTGACTTTTCACACGTTCTCGTTCTCGTGCTCCTCTCTCGGACATCCTTGGCTGGGTTTCAGGTCGAGTCGAGGCTGAAATCATAAAGCAAATTACCCAGGTCGTGGCTTTGGCTACATATGGTCCGAATGGCAGGGACTGGAGGGCGACAGGACGACAGGGATTAGGGGTTTGGGTCCCAAAATAGGCTGCCAAAAGTTCTCCTTGGGCACGTACCTCTCCTGTTCCCCGCTCCCTGTTCCCACCACGTGCGCACACACAAATCAAGGCAGAGGGGCAGGCATAATTTATAATTCAATGAGAGTTAAAGTTGAATGCAGCACGGCATTTAACCCGCCAAATCATTAGCCACAGAAGAGGGCTATGGCTATGGCTATGACTGTGGCTCTGGCTCTGGCGACACGTAAGTGTAAGGAGAGGAGCAACAAGACAGAGGAGTCGTACCTCTGACTGAGCTGAGACTACAATCCAGAGAGACGACGCACAATGGCTGGTGGGGCCCTCGAGGGCGCATGCCACACAATTCACCTTGAGGCCGAAACTCAGAAGCGAAGATTAATTGCAGCAGCCCTTTGTTGGGCAGGCGAATGACTATCTTGCTCCCTCGCTCTCATGTCTCTGGGCTATGCCATTCGAAAGGGGCTAGAGATGGGAGCGTGATCAGAAGAAGTCACAGCAGAAATGCGATAGTTCGGATATGATTTGTGGAAGAGATTCAGAATAATTGCTTTCTTGGGATACCTCTAAAAAAACCACACGTGCCGCGACACCATGATACCCACAGACCTACGTCTAAAGAGCTTAATATCCTTTGTTCTTAAGAGTAATTATCGGTAGGTTTGTGTATCACATCTATAGTGATTCTTAGCTCAAAATATATAGTAGAGAATAAAACCATTCCCACTCACGAATCGCGCTGCCATCGCTAAGCCCTCTGTCTCTCTTTCACTCTCCAGTGTACAACTCTTCTTCGGCGATAAGGAATTTTATTCAGTTCCCGAAAACGAATCCCCCCTCAGCATTCGGATAGGGGGAGGGGGGACCCTGGAGCCCCACTCACAAGGCAGGCAGGCACACACGTAATTGCTTTTTGTTTGGCGTCTCATTTTAGTTACGGTCTGGCAATGGCAATGGCAATGATGCTTATGGATGTCGACTGGAGGAGTGGAGGGGAGCTGCTGTAGTGCCGCTGCCTGGAGTGGATGTCGCGCCTACGAGAATAGGTGTCGCCAAGGCGATTATGCCCGGTGATGGGGGAGGGGGGGCCAAGCCAGACCAATGGCTAACAACAGAAACAACAACGACCATGAATCAAAACTAAGGGAAACCCTCACAGACACACACACGCACACACACACACACACAAGACGCGCCTTTGAGTAATGCTGCTCTCATTTGAATTATTGCTGTCGCAGTGACCCCAAGGAGACCCTCTTTAAGAGACTTTTTAGCCAAAAAAAAGGTTCCTATTTACCAAGAACTTGTCCCAAAGCAGAAGAAGATGATGATGGCGATGGTGCTGCTGATTACGATGACGATGTGTGGAGTGATCTACTGCTACATGGATGTGGCTCTCTTTATGGTGATAAGAGCTAAGTTTTTCAGAGTTCAAAGAGTAGATATTTGAAATTAATTGAAGTTTGGGGGCTTGGTCAGTGGAATGCTCTCCATCAGGACTTATCAGGATAATTAGTCTGAAAAGACTTTGTTGATTAACATTCGGATGAGTTTCCCAGAGTGGCTGACTCTCACTTCTCGCCCTAGTACGCCCTCTCAAACTCTTTTTCCCAGTGTGGCTTAGCAGTGGGTTCTGTTTTATTTTCTTTCATTGATAGATCTTTGGATGAATTGTGATTTTCCATAAGTATAGCCAGAAGGGCCCCTCTCTCTCTCCCTCTCTCTCACATAGTAGCTTAGCAGTAGAAGGTGTGCTACCTCTTCCTTGTGACACTCGTAGTCGTTTCCTAATATATTTTAATATTTTAATATTCAAAATAAAATAAATAAATGAATATTAAAATGATGCACTCACGAAATGAGTGCCAATTAAACGGATATCTTCTGGGTTTTCCATGAAATGTTAACTCGATTAATTGTGTCTGTCTGCGTGTATTTTTGGGGATTATGAAATCAGTCTGGAGTGAGACATTCATCAATTGTGACATGTTTTATGGTCACACATTAATTGACAAACAAGAAACGACAATTATTACAACATTTTGCATTAGATTTCCGCCTCATTGCGCATTCTCCAATCCAATTACAATTTCACACCATTTTTCCCCTCGGAAAAGTGTGGAGGGGCCGCTGACGCCACACCCCAAAGGCAGACTTTTGTTGTCTTCGACGTCTGGCCGGCTCATTAGGCATAATTTATAGATGCATAGTCGCTAATAAAATATCCGAAGAGAGCATTCATTCTCGTAGAGTGTTCTCCACAGAGGTTGGATGGGGGGTGGGGGGGAGAGCTCCCGACAACTTTCTAAAATTTCAAAATCGTATCTACTTAGGCATGCGCACAAATTTATAATGCAATAAATCAGATGGAAATGGCTTTTACCACGAATCGGTTAGGGGGGAATGGGAATCCATCGCTGGCCAATTATTTTAATCGCTTTTGTCAAGCCATATAAAGAATGCGCTTATACAAAGATCCACACACAGATCTCTGCTCTGCTCTATAGATAGGAGAACCAAACCACTCTGATTAAGCAATTTTCGGTGTGAAGTGCTGCCTGCTCTCGGAGACAAGAGACAAAAGAGCTTTCAACACTCTCAGACACTCGGAAATACTCTGGAAAATGCTTGACAAGTCGCCGCACAAATGGAATGCAACATTAATGGCATACGGAGAGCGCATGCCGCATGGCTGCATGGCTCCATGGCGCATGGGTGTCTCCACCATAAAAATAACAAAAACCAAAAAATTTACTTTCACTTAGCCTCAATAACCTGATGGGCTCCTCCACTTTATCTACACTCCCCATTCCATCGATCCGGTCCGATCCGATCCCATCCATTCGATATATTCGGAGTGGCGCTTTACATTTTCGAATGCCAATCGTCTGGTGGAGGTCGTAACGATCAACTAGCGATACAAACAAATTATAAGATGTATCTTCTGTTTTATAGATCGAACTTGAAAGAACAGCTGAGATTAACGGAGGTGCAGGCAGGGGTGACAAGGCAATAGATGGGGAGACAAAATGCTGGGAAAGATATATGGAAGAATGGGAATGATGAGTAACAAATTTGAGAAGTTCTTTTAAATTCCATAGTTTTTCTAGAATAAAATTCGTGTAAATATTCTGCTCTTTCTTCCAGTGTGGCTTAGCACGTCCCCGCACTGTAATTCTCATATCGAATCGCATTTTCAACCCATCTGTCATTCCAAGTTGAACTGCCATCAAATCATAGTTTACTTACTCTCTAAGCATGTCCTCTTCGTGTACCTCTTTATCTGACCGACCCGACCACCCACGCCGCCTTCAAAGGTGTTAAAGATACCTTCATTTCCTTAGCATTTCCCTCAACTTCGTTTGAGGGAAAACATTGATAAGTTGACTTGGTTTTTTTTTGTTGTCCAGCAAAGTTTACATAGCATTTAACATGCTCTTTTTCTCTCTGGGCCTCTGGCTCTGGGCTCTGGCTGTCTGCATTATGTGCCATAAATTATGCAGAAGTGTGAGCATATTTGATGTACCCTCCTCCTGCTCCTCCTCCTGCTTCCCCTCCTCCTGCCGATTGCGGCAACACCTGCTCTCGCCCATTTCCGGGGGCATCATTAGCAGTCAACAGGCATAGAACCACGATAGAAATTCGAATTTTTCCTGGGCTCCTTTCTGCAGTTTGTCGCCCGCATTTGGGGTCCTTTTTTTCGAATGGATATGGGCGATATATGCCCTTAACTTTTATTTTTTCTTGATTATTAATGCCTGGCACGTCGAAAACCCTTCTCATTCACAAGGAGCCCAGCCCCATTCCCCATCCCCCACCTCAAAAAAAAAGTGAAACTCCGATAAGCTGCTTTTGTGGCTGCGGCTGCTGTTAATCTTAACACAACATTTAACTCAGGCCTGCGGCTATCTTTGGCCCAGACTTTGGGGGTCCAGCCGCCCAATCACCCTTTCCGGGTGGAACCACAACCACCCAACACCCACCACCCACCCGTGGAGTGCAGCCTTCGCCCTGGACACAGGACACGTGTGCAACATTAGACTCGTTGCCCAGCACGCGCACGAAGCCCCCACATCCCCAGATGCAATTGACTTGAACTAATCCAAATATTATCGCAATCGTGCAACGTGCAACAAAAGGTGCGGGAGGGAAGGGGGGGGCAACAACTGCTGCGATTGTCGCCTGCCAACATCATTAAAAATTGTTGTTTTGATTAATAACCAGAACCGAGGCACACGCGTCACATCGCAACCCCAAAGAGTCGGCTCTTGTGTTTTGATCAAAAGGCTGTATCTTTTTTTTATATTTAGTAAATATTTGCAAATGATGGAAATGGAAATGGATCCATTACTCTCTTGGGAAATCCGTGGACAGATATCGCCACAGATTTCGTAATTGCCATAAAATGTGATCAAACAAAAAGGGAAACGTAGCGTGGAAATTTGTTTGTTTTTTTAATGTGAAACATTTCTTGTGTTTGCCTGCAAATTGTGGCACCCAGAGGAGTGGAGTGGGTTCGGTATTCCTCGGACTATAAGATATGCTATGCAAACGAATCGTGTGTTTGAGAACAGCTGAAATTTGGTTATTATTCTAGATAATCTTTTGGAAAGGAAAAAGTGCGATATTCAGATTGGGAAATACTCGTCGATAAGCGACGGACAATGAGCAGGTGAAATACGGCTATACTTAGAATTTGCAGGGGAGTGTATAAAGTATTTATATGTATAGTTCGTAGTTCCTGTTAAAAGGGAAGACCTATCTGACGAATATCATAGGCTAACCCAACGATTATTATTTAGAGACTATGAGGCAAGCCCTGAGCGTAAGTATAAAATGTGTAAAATATCGGGACGAGCCAAAACTTTGTTATATAATAAAGAGAATATTTCTTAAATTCATTTTTAATCTCAGCCATGTAATAGCTCAGATTTTCCCACTGTAGCTGACCCTCTGCTTTGCTCTTTCGCAGTGTGGCTTATTAATTTCTCCTGTATCGAGTTACGGCATGTACGGATGATATCTATGCCTCAAAGCCATCTAATTTTTCTGATTTTCATACATTTTTCTCTTTTACATATTTCCCTTGAATTTCCACACAAAAGTAGACCAAACTCTCAACATTTTCTGGTACATTTCCTTTAAAAAATGATGGAAAAATGTATTAACTCAAAAACGGATGCAGCTTCCTCCCGCAATTTATGAAGCTGAAGCACACCTGAGAGCACGTTCAACAGGGACCACACACACAGACACCTTGCCACATGCCACCTCATACACTCATACTCCACCTTGCCACCTTGCCACCAGTCGTATACGTACCTTCGTGTCCAGCGGGCAAATTGAATGGCAAATTTGTCTGCACGCAGCAGTGGCAGTGGCAGTGCCACCAGAAACAGCAGAAACATAAACTTTTTAATTGAAAAACAATTTTTTTTTTGCTCCTCCGATTTTCTTTCTTCCTTCTTTTTTTTGTGGGAATTTTCTCTTTTTTTCTAGGACACATGATGGGAAAAGAGTGTGTGTGTGGGGAGGGGTTCGGGTTTTCGCTCAAGTTTCATAAATGTTATTGAGTTTTTCGTAGCAATTTGTGTAACTAGTTTTTCCGAGCGATGGGATATGGGATTTTCGGGAGAAGGATGAGTGCAAGGGGGGACAGTAGGACGAGGCCTTCCACCATTTATTGACTTGACTTCCGTGCGTATGTCGCAATTTCCGGTTTTACGGGCAAACGAAATAAAAACGTAATTTAATGTCACATCGAGGAGTTGAGTGGACCCCCGTATTCCAGGGTTTTGATGGGCTTTGACCTACCTCCACCCCCCGTCCCCCTACAGCTGCCGTCGAACATTAATTGAAATCGTAAGATTTGCCATTACATGCAGGAAAGGGGTGGGAGGGGGAGTGGGAGAGCAGGGTGAGAGTGCTGTCGGGCAATTAAGTAAAAATCAAAATGCCATCATCGGGGATGACAACTTTATTGAATTCAATTATAATTTTCACACTTCGAGTGCGAGAGATGTGTGCGAATAAATTTCCAGTTTTTCGAATCGGCGTTGGAAGTGGCTGCGCAGATCTTTGCCATGCAAATGCATTTGCTAATATTAGTGGATTTTATGGTTGGAGCCATTCGATAAGGCAGGAGACGGAGACGTGACTGTGATTGCGACTGCGACTGCGACTGCGAGGGAGATGCAGTGACTGTAATGTACTTAAGCGAAGCTCAGATGATGGGTATGCGGAATGTGCGAGAGGTGCGTGAAAATGTGATATAAATGGGAAGCCAAATCGAGGAAAAAACTATAGAAGCTGTGTTTTTTAGGAGACAAAAAAACCTCTGCTAAGCCACACTGTGAGTGAGAAATACACGTTCCAGATGCTCCCAAGTGCTCTGCAATGCCAATCTGTATCGCGCCTTTGCCAACTCTTTAGTCAACCCTCTCCGCACATCCATTACACTTTAGATAGGGACTTTTAAGCCACTCATAACACGATGAAGCCTGATCCACGAGGCAACTTAAAGCTCTAGAGTCTAGAGTGACTGCCCCATAAACATAACTCATCGATCGCACCCCTTGAACTCTCCCCTTCACATATGCATTCACATTTGCGGGCGGCCCGGCCCCGTGTGGCAGGCAGCACACCACACACACCTGCCCCAGCGGGCTGCCTGCTGCGAAGCCGACTACCAACTGCCTGGGAGAGGGCTGACTATGGACTCGTGGAGGACGGAACTGCAAACACAGTTTGAGCCAGTAAAGTCACCTTGTTTATGGCGCCCCAGAAACTGCGGGCGGCTCTTCGAGAGTAGAGTGGAGTGCAGTGCAGTGGAGTGGAGTGTGTGGCCTGCAGTTCAGATGCGGGCCGAGAGTGTGGATTAATATTAAGGCGGATTCCGGATTCCGAGGCGAGTTCAACAAACCACAGCTAAACAATGGCAGGGCAGCGTGCCAGAGTGGCAGCCACTGGGCGTCGATTTAATTGAATTACCATTGGAGACCGCAGTCAATGGCCCAGCGAATGCCCAGCGGAGACGCTGCCGCTGCAATCGTATCGAATGCCAATCGCAATCGAATCGAATCGAAAATGCGCCAACGGGGCGAACACTCATAACACATTCGAATCCCAAGTATAGAGCTGCGATGCTGTGGCTGACACATTAGTGCATAATTTCGGTCCTCCCCCGCACGGCCTCTGTCCCACTGTCTGCTCTCTTAATTAACCGCCTAGAAGAGGAGAGAAGAAGAGAGAAATTAACTCGATTGCGCCTTAATTAGCCGCTCCGGCGGCGTTTAATGAACTCAATGCAACAGCAGCAGCAGCCGCAGCAGCAGCACAAAGTTGTGTGGGAGTTTGTGGAGATTTCTTCTTCCCAGCTCGTCTCATGTTCATCATCTTTCAAGGCCCTCAAGTGGTCAGTTAGAGAGCGAGAGAGATAGAGAGTGGTCGTAGCAGGTCTCCAAGTTCAAAGTGATGTATTACTTGAGGTCACGGGAATGATTGAACAAGCATTCACATTGGGATTTGAGGCGGAACTAATGAATTTAATGACAATTATATCTTGATATATAAAAACCTCATGTCACGGTTTTTAAGGCTCTGCTCCTCTGAAACGACTCGACTTATTTTTGGCCGTGGAATGAAACGAGGTAAATATTAGAGCAGAAAGAACAGACGAACGGATCCAACTAAATAACGAAAATGTGCATGTGAGCATGTCGCAATTGCGTGAAAATCAATCCCCAAACAAGCGCTCCAGTACGTAAATGACACTCATAGAGAAAACGGCAGGAATACGCTTCGTACCAGTACGATCCAAATATTGAGTATTTCGCTCATCCGAAAGTGCTGATTGGTGCAAAGAATGATAAAAAGAATGTATATTTTGCGCAACTACCTTAAATTGAGACACCACCAGAACCATTGAACGAACCAAAGGTTGCCCTTTGCCCTGTGTCCATCCCTTCGCTTTGGAGTCGTTTACATATACATACCCGAGAGTAGATTTCTTCCTACTATTAGTTGGTCTTTAGTGATTTCAGACTCGAGGGTATGGACCTTGGAATATGCATACCTCAAATACGTATCGAAATCCAATTAATACGAAAAAATGCACCTTGCAAATCTGTTTGAACAACTGTCACAATTGGGACTGCCGAACCCCACTTGATATCCCTTCTCTTCCACTTAACTTTGTGACTTCTAATCAATATTTAGCTACCAATGAATGGGCCTCATAATCGATTGTACCTATAGATGGGTAGAGCGGCACGCGTGGCACGACTGGGTCCATGTCCACGTCCACCCTTGCCACACACTCGTGGCACGGCCCATTGAGTGTGCAAATAAATGCGCTTAATTAATTGCATTTTTGCACTTTCGAGTGGATGGCCGGGACCCACAGTCGCATCCGCAACCAGAGCCCAGGCCCTTGAAGAGGGCCTTCCGCCTACAATCGAATGCGGAATCGAGTGGGGAATCGAATGGAGGAGGCTTCGAACTTCAAATATGCATCAATAAACTCAATTAAACGTAAACGAGAGAGCGCTTCAAGCCAAATGCGCAACGTGCAACATCCGAAGGGGGCAGCAGGCATGCCATTGTTGAGGCAACTCCATAATGCAGCCATCCCATCCCCTCCTCTTCCATGTGTGTGTGTGTGTGGGAGTAAGCCAGAACGATGATGGTGATGATGATGAGGATGATATTTTACTTACTTTATTTTCTATACGTTTCAGATGCGAAGATGTCGGGCGGCATTAGTTTCAACGCTACTCTGATGCTGCCTCTCTGCTGCTGCTGCTGCTGCTGCCGCTCTGCTGCTGCTGCTGTGGCATGTAGGAAGCTGGGGATTTGCGTTGCAAAGCCACCTAAACGAGTGGTGCCCCAAGTGTGAAGAGGCTTAAGTTTTTTCCCACTTTTATTTTTTATTATTTTCTGTTGAAGTTTGCCACTTTTTTCCTCTTTTTTTTGCCACTGCAGAAGTTCCATTACTCCGGGAGGGAGCGTTGTTTGGTCTGAGCTGGCATTTCCTGTCAATGGGCATAGTTTATGCCCTCGGATCTTTCAGCGGCCGTGGAACTTCATTTGTTATACGGAAAAGCAACATTTGGACATTGAATCAATCTCAATCATGGGTAGTGTTGATTGAGGAAGGAGACTGGGCCAGCGTTTACAAACAACAAAAAGAAAAGGAAAGAGTCAGAGGGCAGGCCATCCACCAAATTAGCCAAAAAATAAACAAATAAAAACATCAAATAAATAAATCAATTCGGGGCACAGTGCACTCGAATCTAGAGATGGGAAAGCGCAACAAGATGATGAAATTAAATATATTCAATCGAATTCCGTATAGGGGCACTTATTTCTTACGTTTTTTAATTAAATACGTAATCTAGTCTGTAGATACGATCATTATGTGTGATTCAGCGCTTGCTACATAGTCGTATCCTTACAATTTTGTATTCTCAAAGCATCAGATCATCATGTCTTGTTAGAGCAATGACTATGATGATACCTTTGACCCTTTTCCATCACGATATCCCACTCACACTGCCATCTCTAGCGATGAACTACATCTTCCATTTCTGAGTATTTCATTTACTTGAGTTTCACTTTGAAATGCAAACCAGAGGCGAAACGTGGCGCACAACGCATCCATATCCGCTAATTACGCAGCCACCAACGGCCTGGCCTGGCCCGGCCCTTTCCATTGAATCCCCCCCCCAGACCACAGATCTCCGACCCCATGGAAAGTGTAAACAAATTTCGGGAACGGAACGAACACACAATTTTCCTAAACAGAAACTTAAGCAGCAGCAACATTGGCAACCCTTTTTTTCGAGTAGTGCGTGTGATTCTACCCCCGCGGAAAGTTTTCCACTGACTGATGCGAGGCGATGGACAACTCTTGCAAGATAGAGAAGGGGCGGGGGAGGAGAGAGAGAGAGAGAGAGAGAGAGAGAGCTTTACACACAGATCAAAGTGCTATTTTTTTCACTCGGGTCTTTGACGGAACCAACAAACATGTTCGGCACTTTATTTACATTGGCTTCCGGTTGAATTCCGTATTTCTGCTCTTCCCATTCTCTTTTCGCTCTCCCGCATTCAATCCATTGCGTTCTGTCTCTCTTCAACACTCAGTCCATTGCGTTCTGTCTCTGTCCCGCATTCAATCCATTGCTTTCTGTCTCGCTCCCACACTCAATCGAATTTTCAGCATTTATTTTTGTTGTTCTAGCGAAATAAAAAGCAAAAAATATGCTTTAGCTTTGCAATTGTAAACAGAAATGCGGTGGGCGGGGGAGGGGAAAAAAGAGTGAATGAAAATAACATCAAAGCAACTCGGCCAGATATAAAATGTAAATAGTCGGAGCCAAGGCATTAACTAGATAATCGAAAGAAAGCTTTTGGGGCCTGGGCCCTAAAGATAATCTAAAGATATCAGTGGGTCAAGTCGAGCCGAAGAAAACTGTGCAACCTCATTCGGATTTCCAGGCACGTTGGTCCCACGAATATTTGTCGGAACCGTTTATCGAAAAGCCATAAAGTTTTCATTATTACACGGGAATCTTTTCGTTCCCCTCTCCTTTTACCGTTGTCTCCTTTGTTTTAATTACGCCTTATAAAAGGGCAACCCAAAAAAGAGAACAAAGACAACGGACGACAATCACGTGCCATGCGCAACGTTCTAAATTTCAATTGAATCCGTTTTAATTAGCCAAAAGCGTTAGAAAAAGAACCATTTGAAGGCAACATCGTGCCGTGTCTCTTCGATAATTGTTAATTTGTATGCCAGAAAAGTTTTTTTTGTAGAAGAGAGGAGTAGTTATTGGGGTGGTGGGGGGTGAAGATATGAGGCAACACTCCCATTGACGAAACTGAAGCTCTGACATAATTTGCATTTAATTGTGACTTTTTCCTCTTAAATGGGGATCCCCGCTGCTTTGTGTTGGATCGTGATTACAGTGGATGAATTTCAAAGGAAATGGCATGAATAAACATGCAACAGCCAAAAAAGTGCCTTCATTCGTGTGTGTAGACCCCGCAGCGTATCAATCGAGCTTCCAGTGCATTTCCACTGCGTCATTCGCCCCCGCACACACACGAACAGGAGCCTCCCTCTCTCCCTCTCCTCCACTTCTGCAATGGCCATGGAATAGAAGCTTTCGCCTCAGAGCTAAAAATAGCCAAATGCGTCAGCAGATATGTCAGGGTAGAGTACAAGGGTATGCTTAATACGTCAAGGATTAGGTAAGGCTCTAAGTGGAGATAAAATTGGATCCAATTCGTTTGCGTTTTCTTTGCAGCTTCAATGTTGCACAATCTCAGAGATATAAGATGTCAAATTTAGATCTTTTTTTGCAGAGTACTTTTCAAAGTTCAAAGTATTATAACTTCCAAGCCATTCAACCTACCAGCAAAAATCAAATGAATAGTTATAGACAGATATTTAAATTAAAACAAAACAATCGTCATATATTTTTCAACATTTTTGTAAACAGTTTAAATAATTAATAACCAAATACTTTTTTTTTCAACCCTCAGCTTATTTCAAACAAATTATTAAAAATTTTTAAAAGTAATAGAAATCGGATTCATCTGATTAACGCTGCCCGTATGTCCAACATGCATATGTACATATATATGCATTACATATATGTACCTATGGATATCAAAATGAATGAATGCATGAAGAAAATATATCCACAAGACTAAATAATATAGAACATTTAATTTTACATTAAGTCTATCAAAATTCTCTTGAAAATCGTTTTAGGGAGTAGGACTGCATTAATCCACAAAATTCTGAAGTATTCTCAGCTGTGTTCTGATCATACGAGTGTGTGGCACTTATTCAAATTTATAATAAATAATTTATATGAATAATTTATAATAAATAATAAATGATTTATTATTATTTATTTATTAATGATTTATTATTTATCTAATACTGCTCTTAAAATGTAATCCCTAACCAATGCACATTTTCTTACTTGTTTTCCCATGCACAAAATGTATTTTCATGTATAGAATATTCTTTCCCTCCTTCTAAAATCCAAACAAATTGCACACAAAGTTATTGATTAAATGGAAGTAGATTTTCTTTCATCAAAGCTCAATGAAGCCAATGAAAAGACTTCGAAATATGAATACCATTCATTCACAGAGTGTCCAAACGAGTGAGTGTCGTGTGTAATTTCGAGCTGCCTTTCTTTTAATGCTTTCTATTCAAGAGTTGCATTGCTTTCGACTTGCTACAATTTCACTGGGGCGCTTCCACATCTTTAAAACACAACAAAACTACATTAAAATATTCAGGTTAGTAAAATGCATATTTGCTAAATGATTAAAAATGCAACATAATCAGTATACAATAGAAAGGGATCGCTTACCTCATTACCATACAATGCGGCAGCAGCAGCAGCAGCAGGAGGCTACAAATCGAACAAAAACCAATCTCCCTCCAGAGATAGAGAGCGGCGGAGAGAGCGCAGGATGTGTGTATTTAATTTTCAACCATAATTTTCATCATACGAGTAATGCCACCACTGCACCACACACGGATGGAAATGAGTTTTGGGTTCGTTCGGTCTTTTGCGGTCTGCCCTGGAAATTCAATCAGTGACCAGAGAGGAGCCAGCAACCAGGACTCGTAGGAGGGTGTGGGTGGGGGTGCGGGTGTGGGAGCCAGGGGCTTATCAATGGTGTACGCATTTCAAAGCAAACATTTTAGGCAGATTTGTGCACACAAGAGGGTGGTGGGGAGGCAGGGCCAGAGGGACATAGAAACAGACAGACCAAACACAGCACAGAGCGGAGTAAGTTTATCTTTCGGCATGTTCAAGGACAATACAACAACCGTCCTGGATGACTGCATTCCGTTTTGGGGCCATCCCCCTCTGCCGTCTGCCGTTTGCCGTTAGCCGTCTGCTGTCTGCCGTCTGTGCATACATATTTATTAATTTGTTCATTTGTATTTACACGCTGCTAACATATTCATAGACAATTGGCAAATGTAATTAAATACGTTTACAAAAGCACTCGTCCTCTTTCCCAACAGGACCTACATATTTTGGTTTTCTCGGTTTTGTACTCGGTTATTTCCAAATGTTTCATTATGTTAGTGTGTGTGGGCTTTTGGTTTTGTGTGACAACATGACAATCAATTCTAAATGTGAGACACATTTCCTTTTTGTGGCATAAATAATAGCCGACAAGTCAGAAATCGGAAATCAGACTAGTGGCTGGGGCACAGGGCACAGGGCACAAGGCTTCCCCTTTCAAATTACAGAAGAGAAACATTTAGCATTTGGTAATCAGCTAATTACAGATTTGTCCTGTTCTGAGGATGTAAGCATGACTTAAACTGCCGATTAAGTAATAAGGAAAACTTTGAGGGAGAGCCTACAAGGGCAATGATAATCTGAAATTTGGTAATAGTTTGAATATAATTATAGTTTCAGTTTCCCAAACAAATCAATATCCATGTAGGAATATCAGATGGTCATTCATATTTTACTTCATTCTTGGAAAGCGCTGCTGAAAATTCAGAAAGCAAACACAAAGACAATGCATAACGGAAATAATATTAATAATAATACAATAATGTTAACCGTCTGGGGTTAACTGGCTTGCTCCTGTTATTGCATTTTTGCTTACATTTCGCATCGATTACCGAGTGTTTTTACTTATCCAAATATATTTCATATTTAAATAAACTATTTTTATATTTGAATTAAATAGATTCCTTACAAATTTAATATAATATATTTATTTTAAAGTGTATTTATTATTATTATTTATTACTAATTATTTGAGAATATATTAACTTATAATTAATTGATGTTATCCCGATAATTTCATATTTAAATTAACTATTTTCATATTTAAAATAGAGTTATTTCCTACAAGTTTTTCCTTCATTAAATAGTAATAAACAATGAATTTTAATTTTGATCAAAGTAAAATATGGGTATATTTTTTTACCATGCTTTTTACTCTCAGTGAAGATTTGTCTCTGTTTTCATTTCACTTGTATATATGTCTGTAATTTTTCTTAGTGCTACTTAAGTAGGAATTCTTCGCCTATTTTTCCCAGCATTTTGTTACCTGTTTAACTCAACTTTAACTTCCATTCTAATCATAGTAAAATCTGTTCATCCCTGACCTTATTCACATCTGTTTCTTCCTTCCACACCCCCACACACACCCCCACACACACCCCCCACACACCCACTCATCAGCTGTCGACTTATGCTAACGTTCTGAAATATAGTATCTTCGCGATTCAGGGTCTAAACAATTGCCGGCAAAAGTTTTGTCCGATTCGAAAGTAAAACTTTCTTCTTGTTGACAATTCTTTGTTGGCGCAGCTGAGCCGCTCACCCCCTCTGCTGCCCCTTACTCCCTCTACTTCCTCTACGGAACGGCGCAACTAATCCAAATCAAATGGCGCAAAAGTTTTACACGCTCCAATGGGGGGTTGACACAATCGGAATCATAGTCTTGGGGGTGGGGCGGGGACTCTGACTCCGGCTGTAAGCGGGTCTTATATGAGATTATGAAAAGAAAAAAAGGGGAGGCGAAGAGGCGAGATTCTAAATTTATAAATGGGCATCAAATGTTGGGCGAATAACGAATGGGAATGGGATTGGGGGATGGTGCTGTAAGGGTAAGGGTAAGGGTTTTTCTTCAAGGCCTGACACGAAGCCAGCACCCGGTTCGCAGGTTCTTCGCAATTAGTTAATGTCATTTGATAAGCAACAACTTAATCAGACTCCATGCCCAAGGAAAAGGTCAAGTATTTGTAACTTTTGCTAATTTGTTGTTCCCTCCTTCTCGTCCCGCCTTCGTCCTGCCCCACTGCCCCGGCTCCTGCTCCTGCTCCTGTGAGAACGTGTGTGTCAAGTGCTGTGACTTTGTCACGTAGCAAAAACTTGTCTGTGTTGTAACCCCGTTCACTGCTTCCCCGTTTCTGCCACCCCCCCTCGCAGTTGGCTAATGAGACCAACAGCCTCGGGCCAGAGTCTGAGAGTCCAAGTCCAAGAGTCCTCCCCCCCAAGTCTCCTGGAAATTGACGGCAGCTGCAAAGATACAGATACACAGACAGATACAGATACAAATACAGATACAGAGAGGTGAGAGACAGCGACTGGGGGGGCGGATATGGCAATTTTTGTGCCTTGAAATCGATATGGCATCAAAGGCCCAGGCACAAGGCACAAGGCCCAGGCTGTGGCTGCGGCTGCGGCACATTATGCCATTATCCAGGGCCCCCAGCCACAGAAACAAAAAAAAAACATTTTGCAGATATATATTTTTATTATGCTAAAATAATCGCACATAGACCAAAGGACAGTGGGTCAAGGGTCATGAAAATCGGCAACAAAGCGGTTTATTTGTGGGGAAAAAATCAAGAAAAATGGGGATATATTTTGAAGAATTTTAATGAGGAACAGAACGAGAGAGAGAGAGCGAGAGAGACTGAGCACGCTCAGACACGCTGTGAAACTTGCTTTTGTCTGGCTATATTTATGATTCAATCACAATAACTTTTTGGAATCTATTAGATAAGATCCTTAAAACTCTCCACAAAAAAATCTGGTTTCTATAGTTCTTATAATCTTTGATATGTTGGCATCCTATGGGGAAAATAGGGTATTCCCTTGGTCATAATCTGAATCATTCCAGACAAGCCATAGAGGAAATATATGTATAAATAAAAATATATACCCCAAATGTAAATCGATGTGGAACCACTGTCCTTCCTTACCACTGGGTGGGTGGTGGCATGAGGCATAGTGCCTGGTGCCTGGTGCCTGATGCCTTGCGGTTGCGATACCAAAAGCGAAACCGAAGCCAAACGTTACCTTTTCGGTTAGCAAAGCAACAAATTATCTGAAAGATGCATCTGAATATTGCAAACAAAAGATAAAAGCCGAAATGCAGCGACAAGCGGACTCATAGTTGGTCCTACCGCAAAAACAGCCGCAACATGCCACACGGATGTGGATGTGCTTCCCCCCTTCCCTGCCATCTCTGCAGCATCGCAGCCCATCTCTCTCTACCATCGCCAGCGTCCAGGTTGGCTTCGCCTTTCGCTTGCAGCCACGCAAAAGGTGATTTATTTGAACATGGTTATCAACTTAGTAGAATAACAGGAGCAGCGCCAAAGCGCCGCACCGCCGCACAACGGATCCCCCCCAAAAACAAAAACAAAAAACAAAAAAAAGAAAACAACAATGAAGAGCAAACAATGCCAGATGGAGAGCAGCGCGAACAACGTGCAACGTGCAACGTGCAACTTGAACTTGTGCTCCAGCTCGGGCTCTGTCTCTGTCCCTGGCTCTGACTAGAAAGTGCACAGCCGTAAGATACGATTGCATTTACATGCATCCCATATCAGCGCCTGCATCGGGGCGTGTGTATATGTCTGTCTGTCTGTCTGTCTGCCTGTCTGTCTGCCTGTCCCCCTTCCATATCTCTGGCTCTCTGTCTCTGTGCGCGCACCCAAGACACACACCCACAGCTGTGGCAGGCAGCAGCAGCAGCAGCAAGCGGCACGAACCGAGAGACAGAGACCCAGACCCAGACCCACAGCCAGAGCCAGAGCCAGAGCGAGACCCAATACCCGATCCGATGCCCCACACCCATCGATGGAGCAAACAACTATCCTATCCCGAAAAGAGCCGCAACCCCGGCATACAATTTGGCCGGCAGCAAAATTTATTTGAAATCAATGCTTCTTGTTGCATTCTTCAGTTGCAGCAGCCACAACTTTTTGACTCTGCAGCCGCCGTTGCCGCCGCCGGTAGTAGAAAAAAAGGGTTCTACACTTCAGCTGCAAGAGCATATGGCTTGCCGCACGAACAGTGCATTGCGAGAGCTGTCAGAAATTTGACAAATTAACGGATCAATCTTCTAATCAAAGATCAAAATGTCTGGGCTATTAGATCAACACAAAGAGAGCTTCGAACTTTGAGGAAGGGGAAATTCGGGGACATTGCTACTTCCTTCAGAGGCGCCTTTCAAATGGCACTCCAGCCCAGAAATGTCTATCGTTTAACAGTACTTACAGCGCATCCCCTCGGTTGCCATTGCCGAATGAAGACCGTCTACTTTCCTTGCACTTGGCTTGAATCCGCCTTGAATCTCTAGCGAGCAAATAACAGAAAGACAATAATTGAATATATAGGAATTGGAATTGTTTAAGCCAATATGCGCACATACACATACACACACACAGGCGCAGGCACAGGTACGAATACATATACACATATATATAGTACTCTTCAGATGATGATGATTTCAGATGCAGCAGCAGCAAGCAGCAGGCAGCAGCTGGTGGCAGAACTCTTCCGTTTGTTGGTCACGAGTTTTGGGGGCGATGTTAACACCGCCTTGGACTAAAGATTTCCAGATTCAACAAAATGCCAAATGCCGCCTGCAACTGTAATATTATTTGACCATTAAAATGCCAACAGTTTTGTGTCTGCGCTGCGCCAGGAGCTGCCGCCAAGAGAGCTCTCTAGCTCTCTCCGCAAAATGATAATGAAGGCCAAAAACGGTACACCAGGAGGCAGGCTGATTTTCATTTTGAATTTATTTTTAATATTTTATGTAGAGTTTTATACAAATACTATTAAAATTCCCAAAGCAAATACTTAGCATAAATGGCACCACCAAATCTTCAATCCCGGAAACGGAAATGTAAAGGAAGCTTACCGTGAGCCAATCCCGACATAGCCCACCACTGAAGTGCCCAAAAGGGATCCTGGTATGCTCAGGAAAATATAACAATGCAAGAACAAATTATAAATAAATGACAAGATAAAGAGTTTGTAAAAAATTTCCATCTGGAAAATAATATAATATTTTAAGGAAAGAAAATGTTGTAAAAATTCAGAAAATATAATAAGATATTGAGTCATTTAATATTAAATATTTAAAGAATATATAAATATCAATATTATTTATAAAATATTATTTAATATTAGGTATCCATTTTAAACTCATTTTAAGCTCTCACAATAAAATCGTCCTATTAAAACGTTTTATATTGAATATTTAAATAATATATAAATACCTAATTCATTATACAATAATACAATTATTAAACATTAGGTATCCATTTTAAATTTAATTTATCTCACAATGAAGTCGTCTTATTAGAAATCTGTCAAAAATTTGTGTTTAAAGGGGAATCCCACCTTTCAAAAAAGTTGAAGAGTAAATTAGTGTCACTAATAGCTTAACAATAAAAGAATTTATCTTATGATTAAATTAAGTTTTCAATGAACTCAAGAAAACAGAGCTGTAAAATATATACATAGTAGCTGACTTTCTGACGTTTGCAGCACTGCCGGAAGTCAGCAATTAGATGGAATCTGTCAACACGGTGGAAATCGGAATTTAATTTAAATAAAAGCAATTAAAAAATCAATGCTTTTAAAAACATTTTTAATAAATATTATTTATTTAATAATCATTAATTTATTACTTTATAGATCAATACCTGTTCCCTGTTAATTAGAAATAATCTTAAGAAACAAAAACATTTACCACAAAATCTCATCAAATTCTCATGAGTTTCCCTTTTTTGCTTCAATGATTTTCCCACATTGTTTTATGATTTTTGTGATACTTACGAGACGGTAAACGTTTCGCTCAAATTTTAATTCCCAAAACAAAGTTAACGCTTTCCCGAAAAAAATCACAAAAGTACACAACGAAAAAAAAAAAAGAAACACCAAAGAAAATGTGAAGGAAAAAGATTGTTTAAATCAATAGGTTCGACATCGGCATGGTCGACTGGGCGGGCGGGCGGTCCGGCGGTCCGGCTGGCCGGTCGACTGGCTCTGCCTTTCGGCTGTAAAAGTGTGAAATGCCAAATGCCTTTGCATTTTCCTTTGCCTTTGCATTTTCCTTTGCTGTTGCTGTTGCCTTTCTGTTTGCCAATGCATTTAGATCCGTCTGAGATCTCTCTGTTGTCCGTTTGGTCAGGCAGGGGCTTGGGGGCTCGGGGCTTATATTTGGTCATTACGAGAGAGATGGCAGGCGACTCTGTCTGTCGGCGAGTGCGCTTTGATTAATGCCACAAACTGCTGCACACACACAAGCACAAGCACACACTATTGAAGGGGGGGGTGGAGGGGATTTGGTTGGGGGAGGGCTGGGTTTTGGGTAGAGATCTTCTGGCCGATCTCTGCACAGGTTTTCGGGGCGCGATTCGCGATTCACACACATTATTCATGTGCATTGTTCGGGGCAAAATAAACACAAATCTAGACGCAAGAATCTGCAACCATTCTTTAGTCAACCCATGGGCTGCCCCCCTTTACTCCCCTGCATCCCCCATCCCCCCTCATCTGCAGTGCAAATTCAATGGCTCTTTGCATACATTTGCGTTCTGGCAGCAGCAGCAACAGCAGCAGCAGCAGCCATGCGTAGCCTGGCAGGCCCTGGCCCTGGCCCCCGTCCCCTTACCCATCCCGAATCACAATCAAAACAAGAAGACGGAGGCGCAGGCGCAGGCGAGCTTTACGGTAAAAGATATGACGAATGTGAAATACCCTTTAAGAGAGCATCGGAAACGACCAATTTATCCATCGTCGCTGGAAGCCTTTAAGCCCAAAATTCCTTTAAGGATTTAAGGGCGATTCCTTCTGGAATGATTCAAGTGCTTCAGAGGAATTTTATTTTAAAGGAAACTTGGAACAATATCCTTCATATCCCCCAAATTCATGGCTAACTATAGTTTCCCCCTGATCTCAGTCAACTTTTTCCGGATAATGAAAATTTCCATTTTCATGGATATGTGAGACATTCTGGAACGTCTTTGGCTATGGTTTCTGCTGATTTTCTATGGAGTCAGATATCCGCTTCCTTTGCAGCAACCTCCTTGACAAAGTTCTGGTAGCCTCTCTATACCCTGGAATCTATCAGAAGCCCCTGCCTAGGCTTTTGGTTAAAGTCTTTGTAAGAGTCGCCAGCGGCAACAGGCAACAGACGGACGGACGGTGGGGCCAACAATGGCCATTGAGCTGCAGTCTGGCCAAAAAAAAATCACCAACAACAACAAAACCAAAACAAAACAAAGGCCGAAATAACACAATGCAAAAGAAGAGGGGGAAAAAAAAGAGAGAAATATGTATATCAGATTTAAAATAAATGTAACTGCGCGGCTCATTATGCCGCCGCTTACACAGAGGACGGAGGCACTGTATGGCGGCAGCAGGAGGGGCATGCATCATCGAGGGGGTTGGGCGGGGGGCACGGCAGCAGCAAATGGAGCGAAGGCTGTGCGCATGCGCAACAGTTTGGCTGCACTTAATGGTCTCCGGCAATCAAGTCGGTCGCTCGTTCGCTCGGTCGGGTCTCGGTCGTTCGGTCGGAAGTGCCGTGGTCTCTGGCTGCCTTTGCCCGGTGGCTGCTTTGTGGCAACCAACGTTGTGGCATGGTTGGCTGTGTTCCTCCAACATGTTGGCTAGTTAAGCGGCAGGTAAGCACACAGTGGGCACTCACTAAGTGGGCAAAGGTGGTTCCAATTCAAAACAAGTTTGGGTAGCTATCAAAGTGCTTTTAGATCGTAGCAGAAAGATGGGTATCCAACCTATACCGAAAGTGTCCTCATATCCTCGATGAGAATTAGAGATGGAAAATGGAAAATTGTGTCCGTTGTCTTCTGTAGAAAATCTTGAATACTCAGATCTCAAAAGTGTAACTTCTTCAGCACCAAAACTTTACATAAGAAAATTAAATTTTATTTTATATTAATTTATTTAAAATTTATTTTATATTATTTGCAAGCACCCTGCTCAATCACATCGCTCATGCGTCAACCCCAGTCTCACTAGCTTCGACCGCTCGCATCCAAAACATTTTTTATATATGTTATATAATAGTGAGACTATTTATTTTATTTATTTGTTATTTTATTATTTTTTATATAATATAATAGAGAGATTATTTTTTTTTATTTATTTCTGTATTACCTAAAAATTCAAACAATTACTTAACATAGCAGAAATTCCCGCATTATTTTCAAATAAACTCTAAAAGCTGTTCCCCATTATCGAGAGCCCACTGTACTTCTAGTCACAACGCATTTTGCGCATTTAAATAAACATTTCTCAGCTCAATGGCATCGGGCTTGGAGGGGCAGAGGCAAGCGCAGGCATTGTTTGGCCGCAAAATGTTGCAAATAGAAGGAAGATCCACGCTGCCAGACAGCCGCCTGGGACTGTGAAGTGAGGGGGAAGCGGAAGGGAGGGGGAGAGGAATGAAAGAGCACCGAGGCACTGAGCACTGAGCACTAAAGATACTTTCACTCCATAGAACAAAGCTAATGTGTTGTCTTTCAGCACGTGCAACCCAACCTGCCGCTGCCACTGCCACACACCACCAGACCCCTCCCCTCCTCCCGCCCGTTCCCTCTCTAATATTTGCATGATCATTTCATATTTTCCCCCGTTCCGCACCGAGGTTTTGCCTCCCTTTTTCGCCATCGAATGAGGAGCCGCAGAGCAAACAACTTAATCGATTTGCGTTCATTTGCAATTTGTAATCGAAATGCACCGCGCTCCCCCGTCACTACCCATGGCCGCTGCTTTGTGCAACGTGTGCTGCACACATGCCGCAATTTGTTGCAACGATTAGTGGAAAAAATTGCCATTGCCATGGCTTATTAATTACCCACGATAGCAGCCACCGAGTGCTGCTGCATTCTCGAGCCATATTTCCATTTGCTTGCAGAGCGTGTCTTTGGGGGTTTGGGGTTCGGGGCTCGGGGTTTCGGGTTTGTTCATGTGGCATGCCACAGGAGCAACTTTTGAGTGAGTTATTCAGTAATTATAATGGGAAGTTTATTTATTGAATTATGCTTTTTTCAGGGGGCTGCCATGGGTCACCCATTGGGAATTCTTTTAGGGATTTTTCAGGTGTGCAATGGAACAGACCTTAAGATACATGTAGCATCTGAATTATTGTTCTTGGATGCTTCTGCTTTTGGATACTTCAAACATTGGAAGAAGTTTCTTCCACTTAAATGTAAAATTATTTAAAGAGACAAAATATTTATTTGTTGCTGTTTTCAAGGGATTGCTTCTATCAATATTACTTGTGTCTTTCACTAGATTTATCTATCTATGATTTGTATATAATTGTATCTTTAAATGTGTCTATCTATAATTATATATATTTAATGTACTAGCAAGACGTTCAATGGGTTTAGTGATGTCTAAATTTATGGTAATTGGGCTTTTCCCGATGCTAAAGCATACTTCAGACTAATTTTTGAATTTAAGCGCATGACATTCCTTGCAAATAGCACCAATCATCACTTTCGGATGAGCGGAATATTCAATAAATGGATCGCACTCGAATGCGAGACGAAGGAATAAATCGTAAGTAAATGTTCGATGTACTTGGAAGAAGGAGAGATTTGTGTATATATATTAGATATATTTCCATATGTTCTTCATAGCCTCAGATAAACTTGTATCCTTTTAATATTTCATATATGTATAATATCAATTGATAAATTCTGCAAAATACAACTTTTGAAATGTACTTTGAACGAGATAAAAATTATGTTACAGGCCAGGTTGGGTAGATTAATAGCTTAGGCATTAAAGTGGGGATTTTAATTTTTTTTTTTTAATATTTTGTGGAATAAGAAATTATAAACTATAAATTCTCGCAACATTTCGTAGTTAAAGCCAGTTGCAATTTGTATCTAAATCCCAAATGAAATTATATCGTATGTATTTATGCCATATTTATCCAAGGACAGTGTCCCCTTGGCGATAACTGAGCATTTGGCAGTTTTAACACCTTTTAAGCCCAAATACAGCGATAAGCGAAGGACGCAGACACGCAACGGGGACTCCCAGACCAGCCCAGCCCAGACCAGACCAGACAGAAATGACAGGCGGCAGCCAGAGCCGTGTTGCATGTGCAATCCTCTTCTAACACCTCGTTTTGACACGCCATTGGAGGCTCTGGACGCTGGAGGCTTAAAGGATGCTTTGGGTGTCAACAGTGCCAGGTCGTACGTATCATTATCACGCACACACAAACAGGGTCTCCAGATAAAAGGGGGTGGGTTGGCGGGGGGCGACGGCGACCCAGAGATCGTATGAAGAAGAGTTTGAAGTACCTCGTATCTGCTGTGTGTCATTAGGCGGCACCGCACTCAGCGTTTTGTCCCTACGCCGTTTGTCGCCTCCTCGTTTCAAGTGTCCCCCCGGTAATGAAGTCAACTGAGACCGAGAAGCCACCACCCGCACCTGAAATACTCTTTAAGCCAGAGGGAGAGACATGACCATGGACATGGACACACACCTCATACCCTCTCTTTACCCACCCCCCCGGTGCAGGGTAACAAGCTTGTCCAAATCGTACGCCAAACGAGCACCAAACCGAACCGAATTCAAACCCGAAGCACGATGATGTGTTGTGTGGAACTTGTTTCGTTTCCATTTCGTTTCGTTGTTTCGTCCCACCCACGTGTGCCGCTAGATACATGTTGCTGGCCGCTTGGCAACATTTTTGGCATTTTCGGGGCAACAGGTTTTCCACAAGGTTTTCCCATGGCTGGGATGGTTGTAATGGGAGCAGTTTTTACATGGAATTTTTCGCCTAATTTGTGAACTTACATACATATATTAAAAAATGATTAATCTAAAAGGCATATACAAAATGCATATGTTTTCAAAGGTTTCCTAAGAAGAATTGAAAATTCATTTCCTCAGAATATCCCACAATTATATTCAAATTTCAAATGCCGTTTTTCCAGCAATATATACATACATATGCATATGATGCCCATTCCCTTCCACCGAAATCCCATTATGTTAAAACCAATTCCATTCTCAAGAACGATTTGATTACTTTATTAAATGCGGACAAGTTCTGGATCCGCGGAGAGAATAATAATTATGGTAACTCCTCGAAAGACTTCAACGAGATATTCCGCTGTTGTTTTCTGTTTTCAGTTTTCAGTTTACTTAATGTTTTGTGCCAAGTCATTGGGAATGGCCCACCCACGGGTTGAGCACACATAAACGGGTATACAGATACGAGTATTGTTTGCCATATGATCGAAAGCCAAACAACTCACGATATTCTAATTAAAACATACGAGTATATGCGGATACACAGAGCGGTGCTCCTCTGGACAACATCATCATCATCATCGGACATCATCATCATCATCATTGGGTTGCCCTAAAATTACATGGAAGTGTGATTCAGCAGATATTTTCGAGTAGAACACAAAGCTAATGTTGGATTTGATGTTGTTGATTTCAATACCCCCAAAAGTTCAATGCAGCTTGAACTTTTTTTTTTTCTCCTCTTGTCGCGACGATGACAATTTCCATTAGGACACTGACACTCCGCCACAGATGGATTCGATACCTGATGTGACAGCAAATGTGGGTTCGGCCCATTGAAACAAGAGCACAGCCGTTGCGCATGCTCTACGATCCACGATCCATGATCCGCTCCGAATGAGAACCAGAACGAGACACTGCAGACATGCCCCTCACATGTGGCTCTAAAAAAACCCTAAACTCGTGTGTAATAAATGCATTTTTCTATAAATAGTGAGAGGCCTAGAGATGGTAGCGTGAAAAAAGGGTCCCAGAGCATAGAAGAGGAATTATAAATATATGTGGCAAAGGTTCTGAAAAGAAATTCATAATTCTACTGAACCACACTTTTCATCAAAAGATTGAAATCAAGCCATATTTGACTCAATAGTTCGCTGAAAAATATACAGCAATTTTGAATACTAGTAAATTATCCGCAGGTAAGGATTATAGATGATTTCCACATACATTTTGTTGAAAAATTTAATCAACTATCGCGAAAACCTGCTCCGATATTAGCCTGACAAAAACTATCGAAATATCGAATCGAACCTCCTCCACAAGCACTTCACGCTACCATCTCTAAAAAGACATTTAATAAACGGGAAACCTTCGTGCGTGCCGTGCCCCGCGTTGCACATGTGTGTGCATGCCCCAGGCATGGTGTATGGTGTGGCATGGTCTGGTTTGGTTACCTCTCTGCCCAAAGGTTGCATATGCCGCATGCAGCAACAGCAACAACAACAACATGAACGGGAAGAGCATAAGCCATAACTCAAGGGCAATGAGCTGCATAATTGCGCTGAGTAATTCTCACTTTATTTCGAGGGCAATTTCTCCATTGGAAAGTCTCCCCCCTACTCGTACTCCTACTACCCCTCTATCCTCTCTCCTCCATCACCAGACGACGTGCATCCGTTTCAGATTACATCGCATTTCTCTGTATTTTCAAGTTCGCCGCAGACTAGACCTTAGCTCTGACGTCACACTGGAGTCGGGGCAGAGCCACAGCTGTTTCTTGGTGGAACTGATTGGGTGACGTGACCCATTTGTACGAGTGTATTCACACTCATTGAGTTATTCGCGTGCCAAAAAATTGATAAGGAAAAAGAGTCAACAAACAGGAGGAGCCATACGGGCAAGCGGGGAGTGAAGAATGAGTGGGAACGAAGAATGGGAAGGGAACGAAGAATGGGAAGGGATCAGAGTGATCGAACGAAGAATGCGATTCGGAAGCGCTTGCGAATGCTAAGCTCCTCTCCAAGTTTGTTTTTTAATACAAAAGCTTTGATTGTGATGAAACCGGAGGCGATGAGTCGGTGAGATTACATATGTTTGTATGTTGTACATACATACATATGTATAACATTATTATTGCTCGTAACAGAGCGACAGACATACATGTAGGTACATACATACATATTTAAATTCTTATATTAAAGTAAAGTTAATGACATCGAGCACAATTGTTTGCTGTTATCTCTCTCTGTAAGCTCTCCCCCTCTTAAGCTTGCGCTCTTTTTTTTCTACCATGCGTCTTTTCTTTTGCATTTGATCTGAGCTTTCGGCTGCAGCTGCAGCCAACCACAAACATTCTATGAACGTTTCATTTATTTTCATAACAGTGAATTAATTAAACAAATAATGATATATGTATATTCAATATACTCCTCTAAACAATTATTAAATTTAAAACTGTTTCAGAGGCTTAGGCAAACGCTTAGAAAGAATATCCTTTAGAAAATTCAGTGTACATACAAAAGTATGCATTTACAAATATATATATATATATGCATCTATGTAATTATTTACGTAATACATACTATGTACATATAGTTAAGAGGGTGCACACAATCCTTTATATTTGGAAAAACATTGGGAACTTGTCTTGGATTAAATGTTTCTGGGATACTTAAAGAACTAATTTCATACTATCTAGTACTTTTGATATAATAGTGGATTCTAGAGAATACATTTTATTATGCATTTTAGCATATTTCCATTTTGTATCCTTTCCATTCAGTGAATGAAAATATAAATGAATATGTTCGGAATCAATCAACATTCTTTATGAACTTCGTATGGAAACTTCAACTTTAACAATTTAAACACGGTTTCAATATAGAAGATTGCTCCCATTCAATATTTAAAATGTGTAAAATGCAGTTTACAAATTTGATTTATAACCATTGAACACCTGTGGGCATAAATTCAGTCCAACAAGCAATGAAGTAGTTTTGAAAATTGCAACAAAAATAGTTTAGTCATATTTACGTACATTTATGCATATATGTACATATATCAGAGTATTTTTTTTTTTGTTTTTGATAAAAAAAAAGTTTCACCACCACTTCATCATTATCTTTAATTCACGTTAAATACTATTTTTAGGTATTATGAAAAATTTTTAATTTAATGACATTATTTCCACTCTGTCTTTATTTTCAGGTTTCTGCTTCGTTTTAATCAAATTAATTCCACACATTTCCCTTACCTTTTTTTTAATCATATAAGTATTTCGCCTGCCATTCAACTTCAATTTGCAAAATGCAAAAAAAATACAGTAAGTAATGAGAAATGAGAAAAAATATTCCCAAAAACTATTATACCTGTAAGCAGATGAAAACGAAATACAGGAATACATTTTTTGTACTTATTTCAGTTTTTATTTTATTTCGGTTTGGTCCTTTTTTTCTCGGTCTCTTTACGTTTATTTTATTATCGCATATCAAATAAATGCGGGATTATGTGAATATTTCGCTTTAATGAGAATTTTTCGGACCACACGGCAGCAACAGCAGCAGCCATACCCAGACCCCTTGGGTGTATGTCTGAAAGAGAAAGAGCTACGCGGCAGAACGAGATAGTGCAGCAGAGCGCGATAGTGTAAAAAGGAGAGAGAGACATAAAGAGAACCTGTAAAGTTGTTGCTTTGTCTTGGCCCTTCCGCTGTCGTTGACGCTGACGCTGACGACGACGGCAACGGCGCTCTCTGTGGGCATTAAGAGATCCCTATCGGTGACACCTGAAAGAGAAGAAGGTGAAATGCGATCCGATACGAACCAAATGCGATCCATGGGCAAAAAAGAGAGAAGACAACAGAAATTATTACTCTTGAAAGGCAGTAGCCAGGGGAAGTCGGGAATAATTTCTTCATCTTCAGCTGGTATTGAATTTCGTCTCTGGCAGTCTGTCTTTCCGTCTGTCTCTTGATATTTACCTGTATTACTTTTTGTTGAATTATTTTATTTGCTGTCGCTTCGACATTTATCTTTTCTTTTATTGGGCTTAGGGTTTTGTCTTGTCGGTTGTGTCGGTCGCTGTGTGTCCATGTGTCTGTGTGTCGGCATATCTCTATCTCTCTATCTGGCTTATTTTGTTAACTTCCTTTTCCGTTTGACGCTCTCTGTCGCTCTTTACGCTCTACATACATACATATGTTGATGGCATTGTGCTGATATGCCAATGTAATTTATGCTCACTTCTCATTCAAATGAAATATACCTAAACGATACCTATACCCATACCCAACAGAGAGAGGGAAGTATCTTTGTCTCATTTGAAGTTTTGTTGTGAAAGTTTCTCGACATTTTTGACATTGAGATGTTCTCACTAATTGGTCGAGGGGTTGGAGAGGAAAGCGGAAATTTGCATATACATATTTCCATTGAAACTAAAAACTCTTCATCTTTCCCTCAAAAGTTCCTCTCAAATTAGCGCAATCAGTGGGAGAGAGTGCTCTGCTGTGCTCTGCTGCATGCAACATGCAACAAAGTATGCAACATCTCAACCGCAGCTGAACGTGATGCGGTTTCTATTCTCTACAGCTGTCTTTTTTCTGAAGAGCTCTTCGCTGCCTGCGTTTTTCTCTTTTGGAGAGAGTGTGTGGCAGCATGCACCTTTAAGGTGGAACAAAGGGAAAAAGGAAAATGAAAGGTAGTTTTCCTTGATGTGTCATAATTTTTGCAGCATTTTACGATGAAAAATTTGAAGAGTAAACAATTGGGGATAACCTTTGAAGAGAGGGAATGTTAATGTTGCCAAAATCAACTAAAATGATTCATTATTCATTAGGCATAAATAGCTCTGTCTCTTATGGTAGTATTCCAATTTAAAAAAGGAATCTTATAGATACATTTACATACATTCAAAAGCAACAAATATCTGTGAGAAATTCTTTCTTAATTTGATACAAATATTCCTTATAAATAACCTCCAACATCTCCCAGAATACTCTTCGCTTTCGTTTTAATAACCGTGGGAGAGATCTGTATTAGCGCCATAATCAATCTATATTACAAATATCTGAAACACAAATGAATATCATAAGCCTCAAAGCTAAATACACTTCCTGCCTTTTGGCTTGCACAACTTTTGGGACAATGATTGATGGGAATTTTTGCACAGAATCTGCTCGAATCTCAAGATCCCCCCCGCTGTACCCGCTAACACCGAGCGACTAAGCAGCAAATCCAAGCGACATGCGTTGGTCGGTTCGGGTCGGGTCACTTCTCTGTTGTAATCCCCAAGAGCCAGGCACTAAGCCCGCAACTGTCATCCACAGCGTCCACGCATCCAGCATGACGGTGCATGTATTTATGGGACATATGTACAGTGCGTGGCAAAAGTATATGCACAATAAATTTATAGGGATATTAATGGAGAATCGAAATTTTCAAACAATATTTTTTCAACTCTTTTAATTAATTTCTAACTATATTTTAGAATGGGATTTTCAATTTTCACAGAGAATTATCTGACTTCTTACTATATTTAAGAACAGAATTTCCTATTTTATTTCCTCCCTTCCAATTTTCCTAATTGTTTTTGTAAATCTCGTGCCTCTTGTGATTGAGATTAAAGGAAATGCGACATGCTCACACTCACATGTTCGTTATCTTGTTGGATTCGCTCGTCTGTTCTTACTGCTCTACTATTTGGCATTTTTACTTTACTCTACTTCAATCGAATAATCTTTAGAAAACATGATACATATGTGAGCGATACCATCGATAGCCATTCTTACTGTATTTATATAGTAGGTATATTCTTATTTTTTAAGTTTCTTAACTAATTATAACAATTTTCTGATTTTTCTTCAATATTCTCTGAGTCAATGACTAACCCTACCCTACCGAAACGCACTGTATGCGTATTCCTTGAGATCGTAAGTGGGAATATATTTCTTGGAGCAACCGAAGCACAGGCATCGAATTGCGTCTGTGAAAATTAATTAAAATTTCCTGCGCCTCAGCGAAAATGGCAGCGATGTGAATGCAACTTATTTTTTTATATTTTTATGGTTTCTGCATTTTACAACAATTCCAGAAAACAATTACAGGAGAGCAAGCAATGCCACATCTCGCAAGAAAAGCAAATAAAAACCATGGGGAAAACTCGTTATTTGTTGTTATTACTGGCTGGTGATGGCTGCTGGTGCCGGTTGGCTTCCATGGTATTTTTTTTTTTTTGTTATGGATGTGCCTCCGGATTGCCCGATATTGACTCAACTTACCTCCAAGAGGGCTTCAATCAGGGCTTAGGCTTCAGCTTCGACTTTGGCTTCGCAGATTTATTTTTGTTTCACGAGCCTAAGCCGCTTACACGCTAAATCTTTGCGTGTTTCGCTTTCGGGTTTGTTTAACGTTCAGATTAACAAGGGAATCTGATTTGTCATAGGGGTTGTTGGCATTTCTTCAAGGTTTAATTACGCAGTGGGTCGAGTCGAGTCCAGGGGGCGAGTGGGTGGATTGTATGGGCTGGCTATGGGACTGGGGCTTCAGCTTTGATGTCCTCTTCTCGGTTATTTGATGCCAATTAACTGATGAAAGCTTAGCCTCGACTAAGCCATTGGTCTCTCAGCATTCGGCAGTCATAATTCTCATTGATTAAAAATTGGAATCAATCTGCGAGGGAATTGATTGGTGCTGCGATTTTTTCAAGGATTTTAACCCAAAAAATTAGGACAAATTGGTTCGTTTTCCCCCAAATATTCCCCTTTTTACGGTCGCTTATTCCCTCATCTCTTCCTTCTGGTTTTTCCGAAAATTCATGCAACACCCATTACCTTTGGGTCCTTGATTTTCTCAATTTTCACTGCATTTTCATTTTGCATCCCAAATGCGCTCCTGCTGTTGCGTATTCAATGCACATTTTCGGTTATTCGATGCCAATTAACTAATGAAAATTGAAATTCACTATTTTGGGAATTTTGGCAGCCCAGAGATGCAGCCGGGCAGGGCACACCCACAGGCCCCGAGGTTTTCCAGTTGGGTGTATTGTTATCATTTTCCACAGCGACAGTTGGCATTGTTTCGGATATGGGTAAGGGAAGGGGATATACAGGAGGAGGGCTCTACGGACAAAAGGCGCGGGTTCAAGCAGACGGCCATCAATCAGTGGAGAGAGAGAGATAGACAGAGAGCTGAAGGTGGGAGGTGAATGGGAAAAACTTTTGGGGGAAGCGAACGAAAATGATTTACATGAGAGAGCGCGTGTCTTTTGTTTAATTGTTGCCTGCCCACACATCATTACAGCACTCGCATCGATGCACTGAGAGAAAATTAGGATTTATGGATATTTGTTGAGTGCCTTTCAGACAGCAGATATTTGAAGGAATATTTAATGATAAATAGTTATAATCGAGGAAATTTCAAGAGCAGCCAATGACTACTGCATGATTTTTCTTTCTAATGTTTTGCACTTTTCTTGTGAGATGGGAAAACTATATAGCTAAACTCTTCTTTTAAAATCAAAAAAAAAGATTTGAAACTAATGGAATTTCTGTTTTATAATTTTTCAAAATAAAAATATGATCTTTGGGGGTGTTTTCTCTCAGTGTAAACTACACACATCGATCTATTGGTTTACTTTTCAAAAGATAATTGATTAATGTCCGTTCGGTTCGTCTGCGGTTCGGTTTCGTTGGGTAAACGGTTTTCGGGCTTCGGTTTTAATTATGCGTTAGCAGCCCCATCAACGGTGGCCCATAAATCATAATCCATCAAAGATTTTTAGAGGCTCAAAATATTCAAATCTCGATTCGAACCAACTCAAGGAGGGGGCTGGGGCGGGGGCGGGGGCAGGCTCTCATTCCCTAAGAAACGGAAGTAAATACTTTATGTCAGAGGAGGAATGAAACAATAAGAAATTTCGCTGATGTTGAAAAGGTTTTTCTCATAAATTTCCAAGTGGCGAACCCCTGGTACTCGTACATTGACGGGGTAGATCTTCTACCCCACTGACACACACACACACACACACACACAGAGAAAATAAGTCAAAATGCACTCACACACAATAAAAGGGGCGGCCGGAAAGCGGCGGGTGTGTGGGCGTGGCTGGTATGGTGTACCGCCCGCTGTTCGGTTAGCTCTAAAATTCTATCCCTCTCCGCTTTCTGTTTACCGTTGATTACAATCACTTCAAACCGAAGAAGGGGGCAAAGGCGGAGAGCGAGAGAGACAGAGCGACGTTTGCTTTGCAAATGCAATACTCTTAACCCTTAGGTGGGCGCAGAGAAATGTACGCGGCTTGTAAACGATGCATACGCTCTTATTTCGCACATATGTACTTGCATTCATACATTCCCATGCTGCAGAGAATATTAAATCCATTTAGATATTTCCGATCAGTCGAAGTTGAGCTTTTGCTCTCTCTTAGTGTATTCTCTTTAAGACGAGTCCATAGCTCACGCACAAGCGAGATGGCAACACTGACAATTGACTGCTGCTAGAGAAATGTTTGCATCTCACAGTTACAAAAGCTCTTCGTGCAGCCGCTGCTTCGTTTGCAATCAGCTTAAGAGAGTTTCTAACTGAATAACCCACAAACCCATCTGAGGGTTAACATTTGCAATTCTGTGTGTACGAGGGTGTATGGGTGTGCGTGTGGCGCAACATATACGCACTCAGCGATTTGAACAGTGTTTACAATATTTCTATTGATGTTGCTGCTGCTGCTGCTGCTGGGGCCGTTACCATTTGAGAATCTCTCTTTAGCTGTTTCTCTTGGTTTACGACTACAGCAAAAAGGCCGTACCGTTAATTTGATTCGATTTTGAAAATGTTTGTGCGAACAACAAAACAAGAGCAGAGCCGGAGCCGGAGCCATGAGGGAAGGAAAACAAATGAAAACATGCAACATGAAAATGCACAAAATGAGATTGAAACGGGAGAACACCAGCAACACAGCAGCAGCAACACACACCAGCAACACAGCATCGGCTCATTTGTCAGTCCGAGCTGCGAGTGAAAGGGAGCGGAGCGGCGCTTTTCGAAGGCATTTGTCTTATTTAGAGAGTGATCCAAGGAACAGGAGCGGCAGCAGCAACAACGTCAGCAAATCGCATTAAGGACTCTTAATGAAAGTTGCCGCATCCTTCGCATGGCATCGCATCGTTTGTACGATGATTGATTTCACGCCAAAACGATTTCAATCAGCATTTCCGTTCGAACTTTTCTTTTTTTTTCGTTTCCATTTCCCCCTACACGAGCCACTGCCACCAACTGCTGCCTGCTGCCTCCCTTAACCAAGTTATTGCATTATCTGGATGGGGGGAAGGGGGAGGCAAAGTGGAACTTAAAGGGATTGCTTTTGGCAGGGGTTCGATGAGTGCGTCTTGAATTTGTTCAAGCAATCGGTTCCGTTTCCTTTTTTTTCGCTTTTTTTTGTCAGCGAACTTTCGAAGTGGGTCAGGATTTGATGGGACTTTAATGGGTTAATGGGATAGGGAATGCAGGGGTAGAGATGTCCCAAAGAGGTCTGGAAAAATGCATTCTAAGCGGCATTTGTGGTGTTCATGTTCCAAATGGAGGACAATCAGCACTTTCGGATGAGCGGAATATTCAATATTTGACAAGACGAAGAAACAAGGCGGATGTAAATTTTCCATGTACTTTTTGGCCTTGTCTAAAATTTTCTTTGTGATTGCTCTTGCTCTTCAAAATTAATATTGAAAATTAAAACTGAAAAGCAAGCCTTTGCTTATCCTTCAGGTCAGTGCGATTGAAGTTCTCGACCTAAAACCCCACAAAATATATTGAAAATATAACGAAATTCGTGCTAGAATTACTGCCCACAATGTCCAATCGCGAGGGTGGAAAGAAGAAGCCTTTGAAGGCCCCCAAGAAGGAGGCCAAGGATCTGGACGAGCAGGATGCGGCCCACCGACAGAACATGAAGGCTCAGCAGAAGGCCCTCAAGGAGGCCATGCAGAAGCTCACACAAAAGTCCGGCAAAAAGGGCAACAAATGATTCGTTTTTGGTTCGTCAGCAATTGAAATAAATTTAGATGAATTCTAGTTACATATATACAATAATATTTCCATTTGTAATTATCTGAAGTCCAAGAGTAATCTTCAAAAACTAGAGAATCAAATCAAGCCTAAGTGAAGACGATTCATTCTGCTCTTCAATCTCTAATTCATTGCCATTCACATTTCCCGCTTGATTGGACCGCCATGCGGGCCAGAAGCTTTTCCCCCCACTTCTCACTCCCACATTCCGCATTAACCCTGGATCTCACTCATATATACACACATACATATGTACATATGTCTAGAGTCTAGACGGACACACAAGCCCCCAAACGTCCCACACACCCCCTCGGAAAAAGTGAAATCTGCCCACATATCCTTAGCCGCCAGACAACATCCCCACAAATTTATTGCCTATTTAGCCTTTAATGGTCCTGGAAATATTTCCATCCTCGATGATGTTGATATATGCTCTCCCTCTCTCTCTCTCCCTCTGTATGCGACAGTTTAATTTGTGATTAATTGACGTTAAAAGGGTTCAACAATCATCCAAACGACACCCCAACCCATCACCCACCCCCAACCCCGATCCCATCACAAACTCAATCCCTCAACCACTTCACTTTCGCTCTCATTCCGTCAACTCCTTAACTCAATTTGTGTGAAACGGAAATGATTTCATAACTCTTGCGGATGTTTAATATAGAATTCAATTCAAACAAAAAATAAATTCCCAAAGAAACCGAAAATTTAAATTGAGTTGGAAAACGAAAAAAGTACAAGTAAAATATTCCACATGGACTCCAACATTTAACACTTTTGGGGACAATTCATATCCGTCCGTCAGTTGGCGGCAGCAGGCCCTGACGTGACTCAACAACAGGCTGCTGTTCCGTTCCTACCACAAGTTGGCTGAGAAGCTTCCGTTCTCAGTTCTTTCACTGTGGTTTTTTTTTTGGTAGGACAACAAAGGTTATTAACAGTCCAAAGACGTGCAACTTGGGGCAAACAAGGCAAATGGGGGGAAATAAAAACAAGAAATAACATTGCAAGAGAACATAACGACTAGGCGATGAGCATTAGTTGGATCTCATGAATAGCCAACTATTTACAGAAAGAAAACTAGGGGATCCACTGCTAAAGACAATAACTACACGTAATCCCTACTTTAACGCTGGTTTTCGAAATAAGTTGAAAAATTTTGAGACATTCTGCAGACTGAAGGCTGTCAATGAGGGAATTTTAGACAAAACTGAAACTAAAATATCAAAATAGTGTTGCAAGTTTCAGGCTTAATATGTCCTAGAATCATTAAATATATATCCATTATATACAAAAGTTTTGGCTCGATATTTGACTCAAATCATCCCGAGCAAGCAAGGCGAGTCAGCCTGGGGCTGGTGCACGAATGAAGCGAGTGCGTTGGGGTCATGCCTCGAAATGAATTTCTGTAAATTGATTGATCAATTTACAAAGCGTAAATTGTAGATACATAATTTTCTCACAAACAATAAATAAATATCTTATTCGAGATCTTTGAAATCATAAAGATAGACAGACTCCACAATTGTTGCTATCGGAAATACTTCCTGTCACATTATACCTAACTAGAGTCCAATGATCCCTGCACTCCCTCGATTACAGGGTACAATAAAAAGGAAAAGAAAAAATCTCCCACGCCGACTCGTCGGCAACTAAAAGTCGAGTGTTCTCTATTCCACACTGACCGCTTGATTAACATTTTCTTAACATGTCCTCCCCGCCTGCCTGCCTGCCTGCCTGCCAGAGAGTGTCCGTCCGTCCGTCCGTCCAGTGTCCGTTCGGGGAGTTGCAGGTAGGACTGTTGTATTAATATGCCCGCCGTGGCCGTGGGCAATATGTCAAACGAGAATTCCTAAGCGGAACACGTACGCACAACTCTCGAAATTCGTGGAATGCGTTTTCGTGTGGATCTTCTTCACCCAAAGGACACACCACACACACACAACTTTTTGGCTAGGAGGAGGTAAAGTTTTAATGCTTTCAGCATTTGTTTGAAAAAAGGTGAAGAGTTAATGCGATAGCGTACTGGCAAACGTATTCCCCAAATCCCCTAAGCCGGGGGAGAGAGCGGGATGGATCCGCCCCATGCAAATCACTTGCGCAAAGTGCAGAGAAAGGTTTGCATTCAAAGTTTTATCTCTTGGGGGTCCTGGATCCTAGCCGGGAGACAAGACTAGCAAATTTTCAGCAAATTTCATGCACAAAGGACATCGCTTGCATCAATGGGGGAGGAGGAGTTGGAAGGGCCCCGGCACCCGTTCCTTTAAAGTCTTCTTTCTAATTGAATTGAATGCAAAAATTCCCAACTACACTGAAGAGCACAAGAAATGGAATTCAATTTGATTGCCTGCTGGGCACACAACAGTGTAACTCTTTGCTGAGTAGTGTAAGCCCCACATATAAACGATTCATAAGCGACTTCATTTCATCAACGATTTTTCCCCCAGCCCCCTGTCTGGCTGCATCCTTTTGTCGGGGTCCAAATCCGATTCAGCCTGGTCCTGGACTAGTCCTGGGAGCTGCTCCTCGTCCCGGGTGTGCGTTCTCTGTGCGTTCTGTGTCTGTGTCTGGCATTGACTCTTTTCGGCACTCGCTGTAGTCATGTAGATGTAGTCATGTGCACATATCAGTTGTCTGGCAGCTGTCTGCGGCCTTGAGTCAAAGCCGCAACTTAATCGCCATCCTCGGGGACACACACACACACACATGTGGGGAGAAAATATTAACAACAAACAAATAGAATGGCTAGGAAATCATTTTATTTGCCATATCCCATATCCCATCTGCCCAGGGGTGACACCACATACAGTCGTGGCCCGGGAGTACATTGAATTTGATTAATTGAAGAAATATCAATAAACTGATATTAACAGAATGCAAGCAAGGGGCAAAATTTGCGTTTAAAGCTGATTATTTATTATGATATTTTGGATATTTATGTGCTTACAAATAAAGGGTGTTCTAATAGTCAATCAAAAAAAATCTATAGAACAATCTATAAACAATTTAAAATAAAAGACAGAAAAATCTAGGAAAGAAGTTAATTAATTGTAATATTTCCTGCAGTGCTTAAGCTTTGGTTTTTGCTGAGAGCGATCGAGAGAGGCTCCCTTTAAATCAGTTTAAAAAGCTTTATTGTCCTTTGTTGATTTCAATTAAAATTGGAGCTTGTTTATTTGCTCATTCTTCTGCAGGATAATGCTGCGGCTCCTCTCTGTTTCTGCCCTTTCATTCTGCAGGAAATGTTTCTCCCTCTCTTCGTTTTCTGTTGCCTTCTGCTTGGCCTTCCCAAGACTCCGACTGACCTCTTTTCCTCAAGGACACTGAGCGAATAAAGTAAAAGTATTGAATTTAAACTTAATCATTTTAGATTCAGTTTCGATGTATATTTATTTGTTCTTCCTTCTTATGAGTTATTTAACATTTGTCGGTACTGGTTGGAATAGTTCGCCTACTTATAAATTCTTGTTATTGGTAAATATCAGTACATAAAATATTTAAGAAAAACTTCAAACTTTGCTTAACATAGCTAATTCTAAATTAAATGAAAGGAAATAAGTGTCTTTTCTTACAGCAGAAATAGTTTTTTGCATATCGTGATAAGTCGCCTAAAAATATTTTTCGAATTTAAACAAATTTTTTCTGTGTTCATTGCAAATTCTAATTAATTAATATTGGACCCTCCCAGCTAAAACTAAAATGATTTTCCTTTTCGAAATTACGTTTAAGCCCTGGCAGATGCGTAGATAATGCTGACATCCTGCCTGCGTAAATTATGCCCAAAGTTATGATAGGCGCACAGTTTTTAAAACCCCTCTATTAAGTGCGCGTTTATCAGGGCATTCTTCAATTAGAAACATTTTACGAGTCAAACTGGAGCTGGAGCTAGAGAAGGGAACCCCCCGGCTGTATGTAGATTTTGTGGTCAGGTCACCAAGGGAAAGAACCGACAAATGCCATGCCTAATGCCTCTTCCATGGGTTTTATTTATTTATAACATTTCTCTTCTGTATTTTTGTATTTTTTTTGATCGGGTGCAAGAGCGTAACGTTTGAACTTACCCTCGAGCGTAGAGCCGCCGCGCCACATAATAGAGCGGTTTTTGTTGCTGTTGTTGTTGTTTTTTTGGGGTGCCAGGGACCGACGTCACGTCACTTGGCTGCTCTTTGGCTTTGTTCCTGTGGGGCACGCGCACGCTCTGGCACTTCCTTGCGCCTGCCTGGCCACAGAAGTGGAACAAATGGGCGCAGGACGAGGCCGGAGCAACATCCAACATGGAACCCAGTGCCCAGCCAGCTGCTGCCTGCTGCCTCCTGCTTTGCATAACTTTGCCACTTTAAATCGTTTCGTTCCCATCACCATCGCCATCGCCATCGTCGTTGTCGCCAGCGTCGTAGTCGGCATTTTCAATTTCATGGTTAATTGTTTTGCACGCGGCATTTGGTCCGAGTTCAAACCTAAGGAACGACGACACCGACATCGTCTGGGCCTGGGCCTGGGCATGGGCTCTGGCTGTGGATGTGGCTGTGTTGCCCTCAATGCCACATTAAGTTTCATAATTAGCACACCCAAATGATTGGAAACTTTCTGCGTGGCGAAAATATATAAAACTCTATATAAAAAACTGTCTTTTCTGCGAGCGCAAATAAGCAACATATGGATGAGATCGTATTGGAGATGCATTGCCAGTACACAGAGAGAAAATGTTTGGGCCTCTGGAGATATGCCCATCAATCGTTGGGTTTCCTCGAGACATCACAACATTTTCATATTTTATTTATTAAATCGAATCGTTAAGCTTATTATAATGTGACTTTTGTTTGGTTAATACTTTAATTAATTAAGCCTATACTTTTTTTTAATTCGATATTTTTCTCAGGCAAGTCTTTGTCTTGTTTGTATGTGTTTAAATCATGGATTAATAAAATATTGAAAGCTGACTTTTTCGTAATTGGAAGAGAAAATGGAAAAAAGCATATCTTTTTGCGGAAAAAACGCACTTAAAGAAAATTTTCCTAGTATGAATGACTCGTTTACTGATTATATACCAAAACTCGGAATGATATCCTACCTAATGCGGTTTAGGTGGTTCCTTCTGGTGGTTCCACATATTGATTCGTTTCTCCCCATTTGTCTGTAGTTTCGGGCATTAAAATGCTTTCTTCCGCTGTCGATTATATCACTATATCACCTTCATTATATCTCTAATCAACTGGATGAGGCTTCTTATACATAAAACTAATTTAACCGGTCTCCTCCATTATTTAATTCATATTTTTCACCACTTGATGTCCTCTAGGTTTCCTCCGCTATTCTCTTTCTTCATGACACTGATTTCTCTTTTGTACTTTTGTATTCCGATCTTGAGTTCTCTGTTCATAAATGGATTCGTATGCACATAAATTTCGCTGTAGTGTAGGCGAGTGGCAAGTGGAATGCCATTCTCCATTCTGCATTCTCCGTTCTACAGGCAGACAACAGACAACAGTCGCCAGTTGTTTCACTTACTCAACAATTTTACATTGGCCCAGGCAGCAGAGGCAGCAGAGAGGGCAGCAGAGGCAGCAGAGAGGGCAGAGGCGGCACAGAGAGGCAGCTGCAGGGCCGAGGAGCACTTTTATCTTTGACATATACTAATGACAAATTTATTCACGCTGTCACTTGGTCGCCTGTTCCTCCTCCTCACGCTGTCTCACGTACTTCTCCTCTCTTCGTTCTTTTGGGGGTTCGTTCTCCTTTGTCCTCTCCTTTGTGTGGCGGAGATCTAGAGCAGGACTTTTCTTTTCTCAATACTCGAGATTTTGTTTGCACTTCTTTAATTAGGTGTCCCTTTCTCTATGTCTCCGTTTCTTCCTCGACATTTGCCATTGAAGTGTGGCTCTTTGATCTCTGTAGGGCATGGATTGATTGATTGATTGATAAACTGATTGATGGACTGGCACAGTAACAGTAGCCGAGTAGCCAAGTCTCCAAAGTAATTAATCAAGTGTAGGAGCCATCAAAATAAATGACATTGATGACCCAAGAAGATGTGAAAAAGCCATATGGAAAACGGAAACTATTTTTGGTAATTGAATGTCGCTCTACATATGGCGGAAAACAACAACAAATACCAGAAAAGAAAAATTTAATATGATTTCTATTGGTTTTGATGTTTGTGTGCGTAATTAAATGATGAATAAACAAATTAATGGCATTTTTGCTTAGAAAGGCTCATATATTAAGCTCCTTTCGCACATATTTACATCAAAGATACATACAGCATTAATATCATAAATCATAGTCAGAGAGTGCAGCCTCAAGTAAATTCTTGCTATTTATTGTTTACTATTTGCACTGATTAAGTTATTCGAGGTGGTCCACTAACTCTCTTTCGGGTCTTATTCATACTCCTAAATGTAACACACAACGAAGCTTGCTCTTGTATTTGCTGTTACTGCCGTTCTTTCATCTCTCTCTACCCGGCCTTCTTCGTTGCTTCGTGCTCGGCTTAGTAGCAGCTCCGAGCTGCTCTTTCAATCGCTCTGGCATTTCTTAGCTTCACACCTGACTCTACAAAAAGCTCTCTCTCTCTCTCGTCACATGTCTCCACTATGCACTTCCAAGGCGACAACTGCTTCGCTCTCTAGCTCAGACTTCGCCCTTTATGTCTTCCTGCCAGCCCCAAAACAATATATCTGAACATTTAAGTTTATGTTTGTTTAAAATGTAAATTATGCAGACGCGTACTGATATCTTTGTGCATAATCCCCCCGAGGGCACATTTCGGTTGTCGTTTGTCAATTATCTTTTCTGAAAAATCATCAGCATTTCTGGGGCCCGATCATTAAGCTTCTCGCACTCGCAATCGCGAAACCGAAACGATCTTGATGGGTTAGTACATTGCCCTGTCGCCGTGCCAGGCCCTATCCTGCGGATCCGCCTCTCTCTCTCTCTCCCTCTCTCTGAATAGCCATCCAAGTGGCGCTGTGCTGGAGATCTCGAACCAATTTGCAATTCATTTTTGAGCGGCTTTAATGTGCGCCAGACACGAAAACGAGAACATGAAATGGCAATGACGATTTGGAACCCGAATAAACATATATGCAATAAATTTGTTCAAAATTTAAACAATGCAAAGCGAAGCGAATTATTGCCGCTTGAATGGCTGCTTCTGCTGCTCTCTCCGGTACACGCCCCATGCTAATCATGGCAAAAAAAAAACCAAAAAATACACTCGTAAAACATAAATATATGTACGAGTATATGAATGAAAAAGGGTTCCACAATGAAGCCAATAAACTGACTGAAAAATGCTTCCGCGCAATTTCATTTTGAAGAATGCCTCGGCATCGCCCCTTGCCTCTGCCTCTGCCCCTTGCAGATTGGAGATTGGAGTAGGAGGAACGGCGCTATTCCCAGTAACAATGCCACATCAGAGGACTTAGGCGGCGCTTCGGCCTCACCCTTTCAGCGATTTGCCTTTTGTCTTCCCGCAGAGAAAGAGAGAGAGAGAGAGAGGGGAAAGATTCCTTTCCTGGATATTCTGTTGTCTAGCGGTGAGGCCTACGCAAATAATTGGCCCAGTGGCCCGAGTATGGATTCGAAACCAATCAACGTCGGCTTCAAGAGCCTCCAGGGACTGCCGTGGGATCTATTAAAGAAGCCTGCCTGAGCCGGAAGTTTGATTTTCAAAAATTCGTAATTGGAATGCTTCAATCTATTCAGCGTTTGCTTGAAGCTTTGAATGAGAGTTTTATTAGATGTTGTTGAGTACTCGATTCATTGGATAATGGAACTAATTGCTGTCATATCATATATCATATTTCCAAGAATTACTGGCGGCTGACCATGTCTGTTAAGGGAATTCTGTGGTTAAACTCGTGAAAATCCTTTGGAGAAAATTTGAATGTTGCTTACGTTTCGAGTCAACTGTGGGATCTTTTTATTCTTTCAGCACAGAATAGGTTATAGAAATCATTTCCCATTCACTTGACTCCCAAGTTCAATACCAAGGAATTCTGAAGATTCTGCCTGCATTCATGCGACACAAGGATAACCCTCTCTTAGGAGCTCTTTTCAAGAATTTTCCCCATAAAACTCCAATTAAATATGCATGAATGCAATCTGCCAGGACCAAGACCAAGACAAGAGCCTTGTGCTTGTCCTTGGCCTAGGCCTAAGCCGAAGCATCTTGTAAGATATTTTTTAATCAAGGATAACTGGAGGAGAACACCTTTACCTTTCGCTTTCATTGCGCCTTTATATTCGGAGTCGCGTGGCATAACGAGCAGATTGTACGGGGAGGGGAGGGCACGTTTCATCATTAGTCGGAGCAAATATTTGCATAATGTCCAACAATATTTGCCATTAAGAGCAGCCGCCAGGAACCGAAAGGAAAATAAGTACAAAAGAGAAGGATCTCCTGGCTTAGAGGAGAGCCCTAGAGCCTGACAAACGGCTGCCCATTCATGGGAGATAATCGCAGCTGGGTTGACCATAAACAGCACCAGATCCGAGGAGTGTAAAGTCCCCCCGTTACCATGCCGCCGCCGCATGCCGCATGTTGCCTGCCGCATGACTATGCTAATCATAGTAATTCGAGACGAGACGAGTCGGGCGAAATGTGTGACAGTTGTTTCCATCTAATCCCCGGCACAAATGTCACGAATTGGGCTCTCGTTTGTCTTCCTTTCGCGAGGCAAAGGAAGGGCATGAAAAAAAGGTGTCAGCAAGCCAAATGTAATAATTTTAATGATTTTTCATAAGTTGAAAAACAAGAGGGGGAAAGCGGTGCACACACGCCCGCCCGCCCACCCGCCACTCGGAACAGCATGCCCAGCAGGAGTGCGTGCGGCTTGAAAGGAATAAGGCTCGACTAGGGGATACCCTGACAAAGCAAATTGAAGGTGGAATGCGTAAATAAAATATTGATAATTATTTTAAATTCGTAACTATTGTTGGGAATGTGTACTGGAACACTGGCTGTGAATGGGTTAAGCTGAAGCTCTCCGAATGCTCGAAATTCACACGAATTTATTCCAGATTGCACTCTAAAAAAACTATGAATATTTCTTACTATTTCTCATAATTCTCTAAAAATTCCTTATACTTTTTCTATAATTTTCCCATAGCCTAATCCACTCCTATATAGGGTATTTCGAATAAAAACACTTAAGGGTAGCGCTCTCGACTCCTTCGCCTGCTGTTGTGACATTGCATGGAGACTGCTGCTGCTGGTGCTGCACCCCTTTTCGGCTTTCGGTTTATTTAACATGAGACTTACACACCACTGACTGCATTGTCGACTGGCTGTTATAATTGCGCATATTTTAAAATACAAATTAGCAACGCTCTGTAGCTGAATATTTCAATAGCATCTCGGCAACAACAACGAACGAATGAACGACTGAAATGCCCGCCAGCAACAATTTCAGTGCACATTTTTTTTGCTGGGAGTGTGCCTGACTTTAGGGTTCTGCCTGCCCAGCCTGAGGCTCAATCGGAGTTCCAGTCGAAGTCTCTGCCTCACTTGGTGTCCCCCTGTCTGTCTCTGTCTCTGACTCTGGCTCTGTCTCTGACATTGCCTTGAACCTTGAAAGAACCATGCATCAAGGCGTCAACAGTCAGCAGCCAGCAGCCCAGTCTCTGTGGCATTCGTTTTGGCATTTCATGCATAAAACACCAAAAACCCCAAACTCCAGACCCCAAGGCAGACCTCCATACAGACTCCACATCCGAGACGAGTAGTTTGTCAAGCTCTGCGACGAGAATAGAGACGGGTGGAAGGGGGGATTCCGTTTTGGAGTTTTTCTTTATTGTTTTTCTGGTTTTCCTGCTACCTGCGCATAAATAGCCCAAAGAACACTTTTTGGGGATTTTTTTCACTTGGCACCTGGCTTCTGGTCTGCATTTATCACTGCCAAAATTCGTCATGACATTGCCATTGCCCATGCCATTTCCATTTCCATTCGCAATTCCATTTTCCATTTCCCTTCGGCCCCCACGAGAACAAAGCTCTCTCTCTGTCTCTCTCTCTCTCTCGGTCTCTTTCTCGAGTGTAAATGGAATTTCTTGAAAAACGATGAAAATGCAGTCCACATGATTGCTGGATTTTTGTTTTTGAGTGAGTTATTGGTTTTGAATTGATGATGGTCTCGTCTCGCAGGGAAAGCAATCTCCAACAGAGGAATACCTAAACACTTTTGAGTTAGATTGTTCTGTCACTTAAAGGTTTGCCAAGGATGTGACTACAGGTTTCCCATTCTCCTAGTCTTTATTGAACTATGATTGGAATTCCAGCAAAATCGAGTAAAATTATAATGCAATTTTAGGTATTTTTTGATGGAATTTCAATGTTGGGTGGGAGGTTTGGGGAGTTTTTTAGACTATCTACAAAATAGTCTCTACATAAATACACGTCTGTACATATAATGCCATTTTTTTGGGGTGTTAATATCTTCTACTAAATCAAAGAAATTCATTCATAAGATACATTTGTATCTTATGTTATTTTCCCCACAAATATCGACTTTCATTGTTAATTTTCCATCTTAAAACCCGTCACAACTGTTGCACTTTTGCGTTTAGTTTCTCCTTTAACAAAATACCTCTGTCTCTGTCGACTTTTTGCCAAAAATTTGTCACCAAAACTCATGGAGAAAGACACGCCTACCACCCACAGATGGGGCGCCACCCACAGACTGGACGGACACATGTACGAGTGTATGTAAGAGGAGTTTTTAACAATGCAACAACTTGCCACAGTTGTTACATGGCCAGAAAGTTGTGAATTGAAATTGAACAATCGCTGTGCTGTGGAAACATTTTCCGCAACGAAAAAGGACGGAAAAAGATGAGAGAAATGAAAGAGAAAGAGGTGAAATGAAAAGGAATGAGGTAAAATGCATGAACATGAGGAAAAATGAGGAGGAAGATTGCCGTTTATCGCCTCCTGCTTCATCGGGGAAGTGGGAAACAGGGCTCTTCCACCGCACCGGAAGTAGAGAGGGGCCCCAGAATAGAGAGAGCTTTAACTGCTCTCCGACTTGCCGCGACTCCTCCCCTAGGATAAGTTATCTGGAAGGCAAGAGGCGGCGTTGTCTGTTACAAATGTTGCAATATTTATGCCCACACACATGGAGGGTATGGTGGAAATTCGTATTATGATTTGCGCATTATGCAAATTGCCTTATCGTAAATATTTCGCTTTTCTTTTGTGGAGTCAAAGGCACCGCCGCTCGCCATCCGCCGTGTGCACATGATAAATGTGATAAGCGATATTACCCCAAAGGGCAGCAAAAACAATGCGTGCCAACATAAATTAAGGCGTTCGGGGAATTGGATTTATATGCTTAATATTGCAACAATATATAACGCAATTCTGTATTCGATACAAGCATAGCTTTATTCGGTTTTGATTACACAAAGAAACATGTTTTGATGTTCTAATTTGTCATCGTTCTGCAGGGGATTTTGGCTGGGAATAGTTTAAGGGTCACAGGTACAGATCGCGCTCGGCTAAGTCAAGTGCCTTCTCTAGCTCTCACTCTCTTTGTGAGATTTCGTTGCCTTCCCGCTTCTTCTCCTTGCCCCTACAGCTATTGCACCGCAATTGCTAAACCTTTGAGTCGCGGAAAGGGCCGGGGCTCTGCTTTTATTCCCACTACTATGTCAGTAGTATATATGTAAGCTTATGATTTATGTAATCTGTACCGTATATTTCATACGTCAGGGCCAGAATTGAGATCGGAGCCGATGACTGCCTAATGCTGTCTCTGTCTGTTACCCTTAATTGTCGGGCTTAATCACTTTTATACTCACATTCGTCTTTATATAATATTAATCGCACTCTGGAGTGATAAACACTTATTAAAATACGAGGAAAAATATCATATGAAAATGATGTTGAAGTTTTAGGACTTTCAATATTTTCCCAGCCAATTGATGGTAGTTTTATTGGCCCTCATTTCTTTGGTGTTCAGGGTGTGGTGTGCTACCATGAAATTTTCTAGAATATAAATCTAACTTTTATATTTTTCGGACTCGCATTAGTATCCAAATTTTCGAGCAAATTATGATTCGAGTATTAACAACCCTCGTTGAAATACTAAGTCTGGGGAAGGGGGATACGATACCCTCTACATATCACTTGGCTAATGATTGAAAGCCATCAAAGTCCAATGCCTAATCGAACCGTTCAGCCAATGCGATGATGACGATGACTTCATTACTCTCCGGGCCGACAATTGAGGCTGTCAAATAAAGTTAAGACTGGGAATGAAAATTGATTTATCTGCGAGTGTACGAATGTACGAATGTGTGTACCCAACTCAAAATTGCTGTTAACATATGATGTATGCAAATTGCCAACAATTTGATTTGCCATTCCTACGGAAGATAAGTATTTCGTCAAGTGCCAATATGCAAATGGGAATGGGAATGGGATTCGAATGGGAATCTGTGAGTGTGCTCCAAACTGACAATGACACTCACAATGGGCTCACTGACTGCCTGGATCCTCTTCTTCGGGCCTGGCCATTCATTGAATGCAAATGAGGAAATCGGTAAAGATATTTAAGTATATGCATATATTGTTTATACAAAAAACAGTCTTTGTTCAGTTTTGTGACTCAGAAAAAGTGGAAAGAGAGTGGCAGAAAGAGGCAGGGAAAACTCTCCGCCACGTTGCACATAGTATGAAATATTTATAAACGCATAAATGCATGGCATGTGGAAGGTGAAGGTGAGGCAGCACAGCTGCAGGAGGAGGATCATCATACTCCTTTTTCCCATCCCCATCATCATCGTCATCATCATCGTCATCGACAACTTCAAACGAAAAGGAAACGTGTTGCCACTTTAACTGCCATTTAAATATACAATACTCCAGAGTCGAGACTCGAAGAACGACTCGCCGAGGAAATATGTACATGAAAGGCAACCCACCTTCCCCTTCTCTCCTCTCAGCCACTGGTCTCTCTCTCTCTTGCACTCCTCTCTCATTGCAATGACATTTATTGGCCGCATTATTTCAGCGCCAGCAGCGACGCCGTCAGTCAACACTCGAGGGATCTCAATCGAGAAACGAGGAGCTTTTTTTCCTGTCGTTTCTTAAGAGTGTCTTCCCCAAGGGGCAAACTTTTCATATCCAAACATCCCGCTGGTGTGTGTTTGCTCTGCAGGGCATGGTGGCTTCTTAACGAAAAATGCGACAGGCAAGTAGCAGGGAAAGTGCGGTATATACTGAAATCAATCATGTACAGGACATGCAAAGGAAGCTCTTCTCGCAGTATTTCAGATTCATTGCTTCACATATCCGGAGAAGATTAAAAAAAGGAGGCACCATTCATTTTAAGATACGTATTATAATTTAAGATATATTTCAAAATTTTTATTTAAGACTTAACTTAGCAATTATTTTTAATTTTTTTTTTTTTCAGTAAAAACTTTACCAATGTTACTATTAAAATTTAAAGTTTACATATTAAACATCACATGTCCTTCAAGGACAAACATTAAGGATCTTACTGTTTTCTGCTATATATTCTATTTACATATATGCTCTTTTATGTGTAGTATTTATTGTGCAAAAAAATATCAACCGATACTAAAAATACCAAAGCATACCAAATAAAATAAAATATTACTAAAAATCATTAAAAAAACAAAAACAAAACGACTAAAAATCATTAAAAAAAACACAAAAAATACTACAAAATACTACAATCTATATCTTCGTTTCCGGGGAGCAATCTAATCTGCTCTGCAATGTTCCAAACTAGCGCATTAATCATCGGAATCACATTTTGGAATTTTCAACTATTCTATTACCCTATAAATATTTGTTCGCTCTGTACAGGGCATTCCCCAAGGCGACTCCATTTTGTATGCCACCTTTACCTTTTTTTCGAAATGATTTTTGCATAAAATCCGACAGCGTCAGAGGGCCTGGGTTAAAGCCGAGGCAATTTATCCACAAGCTGCCTACTACTTGTCTCTGAAAACTTTTTGGTTCCTCGGTTTACACCTTCGGTGCGCCTCCCCCAACCCCTTCCTCCATTCACCCTGGAGCTGCCTCCTGAGTTGTAAAACTTTTAGAATGGCACCGCAGGCGGACAGGGAACCCAAGAAGAGATCTCTCTGGGCGGCGGATCTGCGATGGTGGGATGGTGGGATGGTGGAGGTGGCGCAAGAACACGATGCGGCGCTAACGAGGACAAGCGTTTATGTCAAAATCCAATACGTGATGCATTTAGCGCAGTCGAGAGTCGAGAGACGAGGGACGAGAGAGTCTCTCTGTCTCTCCATCCGTTTGGGTTTTATTGCACTCGAAGGGCGCTGGGCGCTGTTTTGAAAATGCATTTCCTTGGGCAGGCAGCGACTGGCTTTGGCTTTGGCCCGATACGCCATTCTTGGCCTAATTGGATGGGCAAATGTTAAGCATTCATTCTGTTTGAATAGCCATCTTAAGTGCTTAAAGATTGCACTTCCCATCGAAGCCTAGGCGGGAGATTGATGATGAAGTGGTTGGTCCAGGCTAAGCTGATTTGTTAGGGCATTAAAATCATTATTTTTATGTGAAATTTAAGCCAACTCTGCGGGCAAATGATTTTTGATTATTCTATGAGGGAAAGTCCACTGTCAACAGGAGTTCTACAGCAGCAGCATATATATATAATAAATATATATAAATAAATAAAATATAATAATTAATAAATAAATACCAATACATAAATACTTTAATACATTAAATATGGAAATTATGCTATTTTTGTGGCATTGCAGCTGAGCATAAAATAGTAAATTAAATATTCGATTTAAATTTAAAATTTTGATTAGATTTTCTTATAATTTTAGGGTTTCATGCGATATCGTCCTTTGTTTTTAAACTTGTTCTTTGGGCAGCACTCCACATCCTTCTCAGGACACTGATTGTGCCTTTTCGGAACAAACAAACAAATTAAAAGCCAAAACAACAACGAAATTTCACCTGAACCTCACACAATCCAACAATCCTGAGCCTCGCCAACAACCCTCTCCCTGACCCACCCCTTGTCGGCCCACCGTCCCCGTCCCCTGTCCCTGTCCCTGTCGCTGTCCTTGTCATGGTCACATGTCCTATCGCCATTTATCTTGATTTGTACAAAACCTAACGACGTTTAAATGCTTGTTTCAAGCATTTTCCACTGGCATCACGTTTCCCGGACCGTACCCGTACCGGACCGCTTTTCCCAGCCGAGTGAAGTGCTTTCCCTGTTCGGGTTCGTCATCGCAATGGTTGGGTCATGTTTATGCTTGAATAATGTTGACAAAATCGGACAGCGGAAGAGCAGAATGGTAGAGAGAATAGCAGAATGGGGGAACGGGGCAATAGGAGGGGGCTGGAATGGAGAAAGGCAGCCAGAAGCGAAGAGAAATAACTGCAAAAAGATACAAACCAGTTACACGCCATCATGGACATGGACATGGACATGGCCCAGCTAGTCGAAGAGGCTAAACACTTTCGGGGCACAGACAGGTCTCCCATTGCTGCCCCTTCCATTCGGTGTCTCCAGTGCCACCGCCTCGCGAATTTGCAGACAAATTGTCGCTGCCTTCGTCCAGGCAAACGCCTGCTCCGCGCAGCTCCCTGCTGACGTGTCTCTCTGTCTCCCTGTCTCTCTGTCTCTGTGTCTTGGGTGTGAAAATGTTGGCAAAGTGGCAACAACAATGCCACTGTGCCGCTGTTGGAGGCACAGGATGAACACGATGTACAGATGCAGAGAGTGGAAGCTAGCGATGATAGTTGGGATGTGAGAGCCATCGCTTGGAATCACCTTTAGTTTTGGTTCCTTTTTGCACGATATCTGAGATAAGGAATCCAATCTTGTCTTTCAATCTCCTCCTGCATCCATATCTAATCGATAATATCAGTCCCATCTCCATTTATAGTTCCCCCAACAATGCCATCCAGAAATCCTTTCCCTTTTGGCCATCTCTAGCCCCACGGTTGCAGTTTAGTTTTCCTTAGTTTTCGTTGTCTCTTTCCCCGGTTTTTTTGCCGTTGCTGTTGCCTGATGGCCTGGGTAAATGTTTTAGCCAAACGGTAACGGTTACCCACGAACGGCTGTGTGTTATGACAAGTGGCTGCTGGTGCGGCAGCCATTCCAGGCCATAAAGCAAATTGATGATGAAAAAAAACTTGCCGCCGTGTCATGGCCTGTTAAATGTTGGCAATAAAAGTGAAAATTCGTGTCATTTTGCGGTTACAGAATCACCGCCCAGCCCGAACCTTAAAGGTGTTTTTCTTTGTTTTTTGCTTTAGTTGTAATCCACATTTGCTTATATTTATGTTTATTCATTTACATCTTATTGCTGAGAGGGATACGTATATGATTGCTTTGTATTAACGCACACACCTGCGACACAGTCATAACCATAAAAGGAGGCGCCGCTTCGATTTATTGAAGCAGAACGTGCCACAGGAACAGCAATAGGAACAGCAACAGGAATGGCCATAAAATTAAAATAAACAAAATCGTAAAAATACTTGATTAATAAATTGCGGCATTTCCATGGCTTGGCAGCTGTCGTCTCCTTGGCATCAGAAGGAATGATAGCTCGATGGGCAGAAACAGCGACGTTTCTGAGTGAAATTGAACCATAGCCCTTTCTGTTATTAGAATTTGCCTGGCTAATTCTTAAAGCCTTTGGTTCGAAAGGCATGTTCCTGAAATACATTATTGCTCCCTGCAATTTCTTCACTTTAAAATGTAATGCCGCGCCTGGCTATATTAATATTTTTTCTTCTTTAAAAGTGACTCCAGGCTCTCTTTAATCTTTGTGGAAAAGCCACAGGAGAGCGCCATTAAGCCCGCGGCTCTCTCGTATTAGTCATGAGGTAGCCCTGAATTTTGACTGTATGTGTGCACACCTAATGCATTTGAGGGTTGCCTGTTTGTAGTGGTTTTTTTGCAGCCCTGTCGAAATATAGCCTTTATTTTAGAACTTTTTAATAATTTAAATATATTTAACAATAATAATTAATAATTTAAACATATCCCTTATCCTTTAGGCAATTTCTGCTTGTTTGATCTCGAAAAATTTAGAGAAATCGGTATGGATCGGAATAAAGAGATTCCTGTTGCTCTGTTTTTTTTTGGCAGCAACGTTTCCGATTACATAAGCTTTAAATCCAATGAAGTTTTTCAAGTAATGGATAACCTTTAGTCGACAGATCGTCTACGAATTCCCTTCAAGCTGTTAGTTACCATTAACTACAAGTTTCCCCCCATGCATTTCCTGTACAAAAAGCCCCTCTGCTGTTTCCCATCATCTACTATTCCTCCATTTATTTGCCATTGAGTCAGTTTCCGTTTGGCAAAAGACCCATCGCCATCCCCATCCCCTCGCCAGCCCCAGCCCAAGGCAAGCCCCACTTCAACCACCTAATGAATGATAAATTGCCACTATATTGCCAACAAGAAAATAAAATCGTTAAGTTGTTTTTTGCCCTTAAATAATCAAAATCAAGTGGCACGCGTCGCTCTTCGTCTCGTCGCGAATCGCTGAAGGAACGCGTTACAGCGCTGATTGAAAAAAGTTGTAAATTCTGTAATGGCAAATAAAAAAAAGAAATAAGAGCAGTGGCAGCCACAAAAGGTGACAGCATGCCACAGGCAGACACGGCTTGCTGCAACAGAGCGAGGGAGAGGCAAAGAGAGACTGGGAGAGTTGAGCAATTGATAAATTTAATGGCGTTACGCATGTCAAACTCGCCAAATCCCTAAAAGTATCAAATTGCCGCTGCCTAAATAAATAGCAAAACAACAAGAACCCTGGAAAGGAAAAGTATTTTTGTACAGCCGAAAATTAAATACCCTTAAGCCTTTGTGAGAATATATTTATAAGTGTTTTCCAGTTTTCCAGTAGCAAAAGGTTGGTTCTTTAGGTCTTAAGGTCTTCTTAACTAGAGGGAATATAATTATCTATACTTGATAACCGCAAAATCACAAACTTATCTGCAAAAGAACAATACCCTTCCTATGGATATTCCAACCGAAAAAATACAAGAAATATGCGAAAAACTTGACTGGCACAACAAAATGAATGGCTAATGAAAGCAACAAACATCTCAAGAGAACTAATGGAGTTATACTCCCACATGGGCTATAGGATTGGTGTGAATTTGTTGGGGGTATACATCGGTATGCAAAGTGCCTTTGACGTGAATAAATTGTTCAAAAAGAACAGAAAAGAGCCAGAGAAAAAACACTTTGATAGATGCGAAAATATAAACAGGAATTTGGAAGGAATTGTACCCAAAAGTTGATCCCAACCTTTGGCTATAATCTTGGGCTTTCGCTTCTTTGGCAAAGTTTTTCCTGCAGATATCATTAAGTTTTTGTTGTGGCTGTTGACAAAAATAAAATTAATTGATTTGAAACATTTTGCTTTGTGCCAAATGGATTAAGGTTTGATGTCAGGTGAAAATGGTTGAAGGGATTTGAGGATCATAAATAATGTGGAAAAATGCGACAAGTAAATATAGGCGGCTGAGGGAGAAGGAAAATCGGGGAGGGATTTACTGGGGTTTATCTAGGAATTTACAGGGTTTCTGCGTTTGCTAAAATGGAAAATAGTTCTGTATCTTATATGTCTTTATTTGGTCTCCTCACTCTGATACACACTCTTCCTCGACCAGTGTGCACACCCTGGCGGAAAGAAGTGAGGTGTAACGGCTGGCATTGATGTGAGAAGAGAGAGATAAATACATTTAGCGGAATAAAAAACAGTTGCAAGAAAATGGACACAGATACAAAATATTCTAAAATTCCAATAAAATTGTTCATTGGGTGGAAAGGGAATAAAAAAAGATCAAGAATAAGAACCCACTAGCAGTCGTGGTTCCTCTCTTTCTCTCTATGTTTTTCCCATCTCTCATGACAAGTGCCTGCAAAATTCAGAGAGATCGATGAGAGATCTCCCATTTAAATTTATTTATGTGTAAAACTCATACTGATTGCTGTAACTACATTTACAAGAGCGCAATATACCCCTGTACTCTATGAGCACCGGGCATAAAAATGAGTTTATTTACATACCGCAAAACAGCAAATATTCCCATTAATTCCTAGCCATCGACTTAGGCATTGGAACTTTTGCCGCAAAGTTGATAAGACGCCTTGGCAAACAAACTGCCAAGTGATAAGCACACGGCTGACGCCTGACATTCACTTTCCCCGAGACAGGCCATCAAATGGTGTACCCGTCTCGACGTCACTCACTTTACAAATGCCGCACATATGCCTCTAGTTAAATATTAAGGACATTTAGGAGTAGATGCTCCTCCTTTGAGCGGGGAGAGGGTGGGGGATCTGTCATCCCAATTTGAAGTTCGGCAAGCCATAAACAAAGTTTATAGCTAAACAATTTCCGGCCACATGAGTTTACATTATTAGCATATTGACGGGCAACCACCCCTCCCCCTCCCAAAAAGGAGAGTATAACAGGGTGGATGGATGGAATGGGGGGCTGGAACTCCCCAAAAAACTGTCTAGTCATAAAAGTTTTGTGGGGCAAAGCTTATGCTGGTTGCTGGCTGGGCGGCTGGGTAGCTGGGTGGCTTGGGGAGTTAAAAGTTTATGCCAAAGCACATTATCATCGCCCGAGAGTCCTTGACAGACATCATTTGAGATTGCCAGACGTCAGCGGCATTAATCCCCATGGCTCTGGTGGCCTGCACTCAGAGGAGGAAATGCAAAATGAAATTAAGTCACAGCTGAGTAAACACACGTTCCACAGGGGGGCAATTTGACTTTAAAGAAGAGAGCCACATCCCCATCCATTCCCGATTGATAAGCTCCATCGTGCTCTCAAACAAAAAAACAAAAAAAAACAGATTCTCATTAAAGTTTGCCCAGCGCAAACATCAAACGATGGTCTAGTCGCAGGCCTCATTTGCAGCATAAAATGCACAATTTACTTGGCATTTATTAAAACAAACATTTCAAGAAGTAATCATCTGCATCAGCCGCATCATCAGCCTCAGCCTCAGCCTCAACCACATTGTCGGTCGGTCCACTTGAGGCCACAGCAGAGGAACAGAAACCGAGAGTGCATGGAGTGAATCAATCTGTAGCGGAAGAACTGCCACTGCCACTGCAACTGCCACTGCAACAGCGAATGCAAATGCAAACATAATCAGATTCCGCATCAGAATTAGAAGATGCCAAAGCCCCCCCCCCAGCCCACAGAGACGGAGACAGAGGCACTCGAAAAGTTCAAATGCATTCGGAATGCAAATATTTGGATATCAACGCAATTAAGGCAATTATTAGCATTTTACAGAACATCTGCCGCAACGCACAGCAACTCCAAATCTGAAGAATAATCCCAAACGAAAGTCGTAACGAATGCGGGAATACCTCAAGGCAATCGAAAGATTATGCAGGAGTTTCTACAAGTGCCAGAATAAAGTTGAAATCTTGCTCGAGTGCCATAAGATGTGTCTGGAAAGCCGTCTGTAGTTTTCTTTTTTGTTAGATGAACTTTTAGATTTATTTCGAACGAATTCAGTGCTAAAAAGAGGAGGTAAATGTCTTGGAAATAATTTCAGAGTTCTCTCTTTGACAGCTGTTGTATTTTAGCTTTTCTAAAATATTTTCAATTGATTTAATACCTCATAAAACTAATCTCATAAGCCTTGAACCGTCTTCGAGTCTGTTCACTGGCGTGAGTCCATATTTACCCATCAAAATAGACTCCAAATCATTGAAAAGTAAATACAACTCCTCGATGTACTTGAACTGATTTAATATTTTGATAAACCCTTGCCGATCCAGGCAGTACATGCATATTTGAGGAGCAGCAACGGCCAACCCCTTCCGAATAATGAGGATGACTCCAGCCATCCCCGTAGGCCCCGCACGCACAGGAGTGTAGTCCAAGACAATGGAGACTCTAATACGGCAATCGATAGGAAATTAATTAATATAATCGCATTGGTCGAACGAGGGTCCATTATAATACCAGAGGAGTGCCGTGCCCCCAGTGCCACAGAGGGCCGCAGCGAATGGGGGCCACTGCACACAATTTCATGCTCGCTGGACCAGAATGGCAACCGCTAATATTTTGCTTTAAATCCTTTAGCAATTAAATGCCAATAAATTAGAAATGCTCCAACCCTGGCCAAGGACTCGTAGACGGTGGGGATTATTAAGCTTAATTTGCATTTGGAATTGTATTTATTTATGGGAATTTACAAGAGGGAAATGCCGATTGTAATGAACACAAAGTTGAATGAGGAACCATTAAAATATTTTAAAATGTATAGAAAATGTTGTGAAAAATATAAATATCCATCTCAAATATTCAAAAATTTTCAGCTTTAAGCCAATCAACAAAAATGCGTTTAAAATCAAATGTAATCTGTATAAATACAAGTATTTATCATCACATATTTTGAATCATCAAATGCCAAAGCGGAGCATTTAAATTTTTTGTGAATAAATCCATTTTCAGCAAATGGAAAATCCGCACAAACGAAATGCATTTGATGGAAAATTCCATCCGCCATAAAACATTTTCCGGTCCAATCAAAATCAAAAGGCAATGGGTCCAATGGCCCGGCCCTGCCCGGCCCGGCCCGTTCGGTGTGTATTAATTGGGGAAAAACTCTTGTGGCAATGGATGATTTACCTTCCATGCAAATATTTTTCAATGGTTTCTGGGATTTAGGGAGTACTCGTATGTGTCCTGGCCGTGTGTCAGAAACACACAAGTCCCCAGGACTCTCATCCACACACACGCCCGGATCTCGGACTGCGGATTGTGGGGCACTCGAATGACGGCTGGGCAAAGGTAAATGGCTCAAATTGATTGAATTTTGCACTTTGGCATTCATGATGGTCGAAATGAAATTTGCATTTTGGGCCAACGATTGTATAAATGTCAAAATGGGAAATTAATGGTCCAAGCAAATAGTGTTTGGAGGAGTCACGCTCGGGCTTACGGAAACTTTTTTCATTTTGATTCATTAATGAAAAGTTCCGCAGCAGAAAAAACCAAAAGATAGAGAGAAAGAGAGAGGGAGTGGAAATTCATTTAATGGATTTTAATTATGCATTTTCTGGTGTGGCACACAAGTCGAGAAGTTGGCCAACGTCTTGAATATTTGATTGCACTCTCATTGAGTGCCGCGCGTCGATGGCGAAAGTTGTTGCATATTTTGGGGGCAAGTTAAACGAAGCAGAAGACCCACGACGCACAGACCTCCTCCTCCCTGTCCTTTGGGCCCTCGGGCAGGCAGTCCTCAATTCAATTTGTCCGCATTTCAATTTCCTTTCATTTTACGCTTGAATCTGTCGGCATTTGGTTCATCAAAGCCCAACCGCAAATAGCCTCACATATGTCGTGGCAGTCCATTTCGTGCCAGGATTTGCCTAGAAATATCTCCGAAAAAAAGGAGAATATTCTCTCGGCTTTTGTCTGCAATTTGGAGTTCATTGTACTTGGGGGCTTGGCTTGACAAATGAGCATCGCCTCCGGAGTTAGTTATGATAAATTATGGCCGGCCATTTGAGTGCCAGCCAAAGAGTCCTTGGCCAAGACAAATATCCCAGCTTATCGCCCATGTATTTTTTTCTAGATTTATGCCATGACAATGACAACAATCACAAAATTGCCAAGATTTCTTAATCTCCGAATAGTTGGCGCTGCAAGAAGTTGGAGGATTATTGATTAGAAAATTATTTCGAGTTGGCAAAAGAAAACCAGAAATGATAAAAATGCAGCAAAGAGAGGATTTGGATATCATTTAGGAGTGGAAGATAAGTTTTGAATGTATTTGGGAAAGGGGATTGTTGCGATCTGTGGATTATATGTAGAGAATTTGTGGTTACAAGGCCTTTCACTCGTAGTATTCTTTTATTTCGGAAATTAGTTTAAGGTTTGGGAATATTTTATCAGGTTTTTACCCTGGGATCCACCCGTAGCAGGGTTTTTCGTGGAAACGCTGGGACACTTGATTTTTTCTCGCTTTTTTCTCTTCCTAAATGTCGTGAAGAGAGAGACTCTTGCTCTGAAGAGTGTGAGTCATTCAGAGAACATGCATTGTAATCTTCTTCCCTTTACAGTATCTACAGAAATGTATCTACTGGTAGACAATTACTCAAAAATATACTCGTATCTGAAGAGAAATTGTTCGAAATTCGGATCCAAATATTACCCTAATGTTCATCTTGCTTTCATTGGTCGAATTTCGACAATGAGTATTCGCTTTTAAAAAATCTGAAAATCTCAAACTTTTAAGCTGGAAATTCTTAACATTAGAAGGTAAGAAATCGTACCAACAAAATATACATATATCCAAAAGAACATAAAAAACAAAAAAAAACCCAATTCTTGCCACTTCATTCGTTTGCCATTAATCTATTTCAACTTTTCGCCCAGTTTTTTCCCCTCGGAATGTATTTATCTACATTAACATTTCAGCTGCTTGGCATTTTAGCATTTTGCTACTTTTTTAGTCGCCTCGCCTCGTCTGTTTTTTCTTTTTTTTGTGGCTTTGGCTATTTTTAAAATGAGATTTTGGCGAAACAAATTGCAGCTACTTTGCCAGTCGGGAAAAATCCCAGTAATTAGACAAGTAATTAGTGGGGATTTTTCAAACGAACACCGAGGAAAAGCAAGAGCAAGCTAAATGTCCTCGGTGCACTGCCTTAACCAGAATTCACGACCTCCAAAGAAAGCTGGGGACATGTGTTACGAGTACGTTACCGCCTCAAAGGATCCGCAAAAAATGCATGAAAGAAAAATCGTTTCTGTCCATAATACTCGACACTTCGGCACCTTTCGGTGGAGCGAGGTGGGTATGTGGGGGTGCACATATAATGCTAAAATATTATACCGATATTATGCAAATTTTTATTGTTTTCCAGACGAAACCCTGACGCGAAAGAGCGCAAAGGCGCAAAGGACGAGGGCTCATGGCTAAAGGGATTTGGTGCGTGATGAAATTAGGATAATTTAATAGATTACGCTCGACGTTGATTTTTCACGGCACTCTCCCTAGGACCCTGGACCGGGCGAGTGGGGGGCGTGAGGGTGGGTGATGGTGGGGCACACATCATGCATTATACATAATACATAATACCTGTTATGTGCCGTCTGCGCGTATTGATTGCATTTACTACCTTCTGCCTGGGCATTGTGTTGTCTGGCAGGGTTTTGGCAGGGTTTTGGCCCAAAATGACAGCCGCCGCTCCATCCACATGGGGATTGCCCGCCCATGGCGGCGACGGTACTTTCCCCTTAATGTGCGCCGCCCTGCAGCCCCTCTGCACCTTTTTTTACACTTTATCGTCTCTGAAAGTTTTCGCCCTCATTTTTGGGAGGCTTTTGGCAGGCAGATCACGTAGTTTGAAGTCGCATTTCGTCACCTGAACAAAAGACTGGAATGGGGCTGGGGCTGGAGCTGCTGCTGCTGCTGCACAGATTTTCCACAGTGGGGTCTGGGATGGGGACGGGGATGGGGATGTCTATGGGGTGTCCTTCAAGTAGCCATTTATGTGCTGGTCCAGTAATACTTGTTAAATTGTTATTCTATGCTAAGTACATCCAATTGTTCATACTTCGAAATTCGAATGGAGAATTTTTATTGGTTTAGAATGATGCTGATAGATGAGGAGATTTCCAAGGGATATATCTTATACGGGATATGACAAGATTTCAACAAGATTTCCTCGTGATTTATCGAGGGATATAGCGAGCTTTTTTCTTAGCAAAAGTCATGCTTGATTTTGGGCAATCATGGATATCCGTAGGACTTATGAATACGAAGCCGATTCTGTAGAGCCAGCCATAAAATGAGCCTGGGTCCGTGATCTTAATATAACAATAAATAAAAGGATTTCTTTGGATAAATTTCTCCTCTAGAGGATGTGTGGAAGGAATGCAGCAGGGGAGTTCTACTAGGCCCATACTAAAACTACCAAACTGCATTTAGAAACTGTTCTTTTCTTTGTATTTTCTTGGAAAATGGTACCTATATTCACGATGATGAAAATCGGAAGAAAAAAATTATTCTATTGACTTTGATATAAATCTATGGGTGTTTTGACATCTTTTTATTATATTCTCTTTGGTTTTATATTGTCTTTGGTCTCCCCTTTCCTATGGCAAAACAAGAGAACACATTTTTGTTCAGTGACATTTAAGTACAGCCCCTATCAAGTAGAGTGCAATTTGGAATATTAAAATTAGAGCTCCATGCACAACCAAACCCAAAAAAAAGGCTCAACATTATTGTGGACAATTATCTTTTGGAAATGTCAAGCCAAATAAACAATAGACAAGACTCTCACAACAAAGCAAAAGTTCATTTTAATCCGGTGGATACATATGTATGTATATATGGATTCTCCGATATATAGCATACGGCATTCGTTTGTCGGCATATCATTCGAATAGTTTTTGTTTCCATTTCTCTTTTTAACTGTTGACTTTTTGTTCATTTTGGAGCCGGGGCTTTCGGCTCAGGTATTGCCTTTTTGCACATTTCATTTCCAGGCGGCAGTAAATTGTTGGCATTTTAATTTTCGTTTTCATTTCTGTTGCTGTTGCTGCTGCTGCTGTACGTCGAGTAGTTTATTAATATCGTACATAGTGCGGACCGATATAAAGTCAATTTATGCAATATAATGAACTGTAAACCGGTAAACTGTCATCAGTGTCTCGGTGGCGCGGTTCTTACATATTGCCATTTAAACGCAGTCCTCTGTGCCACGCACAAGGAGTGGAGTGGCGTGGCGTGGAGTGGATGTTGCGGGCTCCCACAGTCAGAAATGTTCGTATTTATTGATTTAATATCTGGCTGCCGCCGGCCTGCGGCCAATTTAATCATCATTTGTAGGAAATAATTAAAATTTACAATGCAACAGTGGCAGGGGGCAGGAGTCCAGAGACAGACGGAGTGCCTGCCACTCGATATCTTCTTGTTTGGGGTATATTTTAATAACCAGCAATAACAGACACACAGTCCCACAAAGAAGGAAACACGACAGATAGACAGTCGGAAAAGGACCGACAGAGCCAGACAACTCAATGGATTGTGGGAGACCCTATCCCTAATTGCAGTCTCCTCTCGATGGAGCAAACTAATTGGAATATAATACTGTTAACTAAAAAAGATGCATCCAGCTACATTTATGGAAAGGGGATAAAAGGATCCAGCATATATATCTATTCAGACAGCAGTGCAGTCATCTGATGCCTATCCCCATCGAGGATTACTTCAGGACTAGTTGTGGGTAATCTTAAACTATTATTTTGGTACTAGCTGACCCGGCAAGGGTTAGGATAGGTTTTTCTTGTAACAATGCAATATTATTCACTTCTACGTTGAGGAGAGAGAAAGAAACACATGGCCTTTCAGGAGGCTAGCTGGATCCTGGTTGGTGGCATCGGGATCCCCTCCTAGCGCCTAGATCTTCGTCTACCCGACATATCTTTTGTCCTTTTCAAGATGTACGCTGATATTCGCTGGTGGGCTGTCCGGCACAGGACGTACATCTCTCGGTAGAAGCGCTCATCCGGCCCCTCCTCGTCAGCAGACTCGTTCTCCTTCTGCTTTACTTGGACATTCCTGTTCCGCTCTACTGTAATAGATGAAGTCGGCACAAAATCGACTGTGGAAGTTGCCAGGGACAGTGGCGGGTCCGGCTGTAATCTGTAGAGCGTCGAGGAGGTGCCGTTGGTTTGGGGAATAGCTTTTCCCCGCTCGGAATGCACTCCCGAGGACAGTGGATTCACCTTCGACCTGCTTCTGAGAGGCGTGTCACTATGGGAGCCCTTTTTGAATCCGTTTACTGAGTTTTTTTCGGGTAAGTTTTTCCTCGGGGTCGCTTCCCTCAATTTCTCAAAGGTCTGTAAAAAGGCGCGGTTCGAGGTGTACGATTTTGAGTCCTCTAGAGGATCAAGGCAAAATGCCGAGACCATGGGGCTCTTGTAGGACATGGCATCCTCATAGATCGTCGCATTCCCAGAGGAGCCGGTCTGCCGGAGCGGGGAGTCCATATTATCCAGATCCATATCGATGCGATTTGTCTCGGCGATTCTATTTCTAAGGGCCATCGTGAAGACCAGAGTTCTTATGGCCTCTCCTTAACGTATTCCAATTTTTCTAATAAAAATAATTTTTCTACAAAATATAATCGAGAATTCCTTTAAATTTTTGGTAAACAAATCTGATTTTATATACGAACAAATGACTGAATATTTAGATATGTATAATGGAATGGCTACTTTCTATGTTGGCTAAAAAGAGGAGAAGAGCAGAGAAATTATTATCACCTTGAGGGCTGGTTGTCTTAAGATCTGTGTGCTACCATAGTCGGTGAGCAGCATCAGGATAGACTCTTCCTTTTGGAACTGCAGACAGCATTTGACTCTAACTATGAACACTATCTATGCAATACACGTGGAACAGATGGTCCTGCTCCTCCGTCACCGATTCGGCTTGGATTTCGAGGCTTTTGAGCTCAAATGTCGTATTCCAGGATCTGCTCTCTTTGAGACTCTTGGAAAAAATCAAGCTGCTATATCCTTATATGCGGAATGTATAATGCTTCCATCTGCCCCGAGCAGAACTATTCTGCTGACAAAATACATCCTTTCTTGGAGAATGTATCCACGGCAGTGCAGTGTATCCATATTGATAGGTGCCACATTATTATTTCTGAAAATATATGATACCAAGAAACGCGAATATACGAATTTACTGGCCTCGAATAAACATGAATCCCCCTTTTGTTAAAATCCATTAAGGTCTGTCTGCAGAAGCAGCCCCGTCTCTCAGGAAAACCATTCATTAGGGGGCATTCTTACAGTTTATATTAAGTATTCCCCTTCTTCACGGTAGATGCCTTCATAAATATGTCGCTAATTTAGCAGAACGTCAATTGTTGCATTTGTTACATTTCCATCTCCATTTGGCTTTGGCCACTTTAATTTGAATTAGTGTTTAAATTTTCGCACTTGCTGCCGCTCATAAATAATGAAAGTCGCATCGTCTGCCCAGAGAAGAGAAGAGTACAGAAGAGAAGAGAAGAGAAGAGAAGGGAAGAGTACAGCAGTATGTTTATTCAATGATTGTGGGGCATTCAAATGTCTGAATACATATACGGTACATACATATGTACATAGTACATTTCGTGTGTGTATTTTGTCGTTGCTGCTGCTGCTGCTGTTGTTGTTATTTCTGGTAAGTGCCATTTCAAGCTCATTAGGGGCCATAATTAGCCAGAGGAGTTTATGGCCCACAGACACTGGCGAAATGCAGACAAGACACATTCAAGGCACAGACGAAACTACATACTTACAGTGCGCACTAAAAATAACCGTACTACGAAGGAGAGAAGGAGGGCTGTGTGTTTGGGTCTCAGCCAGGGCGATCCTTGGAGGGTGCTACTATTCTGCGAATCTTAATCTTCGGTTACAGAGCGATCCTTGCATGTGCCTGACAGTTCATTCCATTTTATATCGAGCAGCTGCGAACAGCTGATTAGCACAATAAAATGAAATGAAATAGGAAATGTTTTGAGGGTTTCTTTCGATTTCTATAAGTCGCAGGTCTATAGAAATCGATTATTTGTTGTGACAGTGACACCATTCGACTCCATTTCGAATGGCTTACCTATCCATATCCCCCCATTATCCTACAGAACAATGAGACAAATGCCCGATAAGTACCACATGTTCCCCATTGTCAAACGTAATCTCCACTTCGCAAAACGCAAAACGCAAAAAAAAAACCAACAACAAAACAAAACAAAACAAAAACCCTGAAGAGGAGGTGTTGCCCATGGAAGAGATTGAGGAGGTGGGGTGCGGAAAGAAGAGTGCGTGCAAAATTTCGCACACACTCAAACATGAAATAAAATAAAAAGGGCATGTGTTCGCACAAACACAAACAGGGCAAAACGGGAGAAGAAGCAACTGTAAAGAAGATACTTTTCGGCTGCTCTGGCATTACATATATTTTCGTGGATGACAGGAGCGAGGGGGTCGAGGGGCGAGGCGAGGCAACTTTACGGCCCCGCGTATTACAAACTGAAACATGTGTTTATTGTCCAACTGTCTTAGCGGGCTCTGCTCTGCTCTCCTCTCACTACTACTTCTTCGCATACTCCTACTTCTTCCTTTTTCCCCTCTACCAGTCATGCAAAAAAAAAAGCAAGAAGGCAAGGTTTGCTTTGGAGTCGAGACATTGATACCCTTTGATGGCCATAGTTCCTATGGGAGCTACGGACAAATTGAGCTGTGTCCAATCGTGGCGGTTCCAAAGAAACATACACCTGTATATACATATATACTGTATGTATGGCCATATGGACTCGGCTGTTGCTCTTTGTCAATAATACATACACTAATACTTTTATAGTCATACATCTGCTTAAAACAGTAATACTCTTTGGCAGGGTATACTCTCGCTGTCAGGCGGCGGCGACTGCAACACTTCAAGTGACACTGCAGACACTCTCTCGGTCCGTGCTCCCCTCTCTCTCGTTCCGTCTCTCTCTATACCAGAACTAGCACTGTCTGCCGCCTCTCTTCTCATTTAGCGAATGTGTGAAATTTCATTTAGTTTTTTTTTTGTGCACTCCCTTTTACTCCTGCTGCTGCTTTTATTGTTAGTTTTTAGTCAGTTTTTGTTTTTGTCATTAACAAATGGGAAATTAAATTGCGCTTAAATTTGCCTGTACGAAAAGTGTGAGGGGGGTTGACGGAAAGGTAATAGGGCTGGCTTAAAATAGATTTTCAGCTGGCTCCAGGTCTCTCATTGAATACTCTTTTGTTGTAGAGAGAGAGAGCGTTTTGCGGAAGTGTTTCAATTTCCCCCCAAATTCCCTCTCATGGATCTCAGTTGCAATTATTAAAGCTAATGTCAATCATCGAGCCTTTACAAACTGTCGCGACTGCGTCTAACCATTTCTCTTTTACACTTTCTGATTTGTATACCTCTCATTCCACTCTTCTGGATTGAGAAAATCCTAGTCGTATTTCCCATTCCATAACCAAGACTTTGCGCAAGGTCCAGAGATGTAGTAATCACATTGTAGAAGGAATTCAGACAATATCTTACGAGTGGGAAACATAGGGTGGGGGAAAGCCTTAGGCACAAAGCCCTGTATATCCCCACTCATTTTCAGCTCGATTGCACTCAACATTGCAGCTGCCCGCAATTAAAAACAGAAAGCAACTTTGTCACTTGAAACCGTTAATGGGCCTTAAGCTGGCTTAATCCGCGGCAGGAGGCCAAGGGAAAGGAAAAGTTAAAGTTAAACGAGCAGCAACAAATACGAGTATCCCCCTATGCATCTCTCTCTGTCTCTCCCTTCCTTCTATTGGCTTCGTTTGGCTCCTTGGGGGGACGAAGGGCTGGTTCTGTGGGAGGGGAAGTCCCCAGTTGATTTAGCATTTTCTGCTTCGATTTCATTCCATTTCCGTGGTGCAAAACCCATGTCAAAATTCCCTGTGACAGGCCCAAAAACTTTGCGCTTAAAAATAAATCAAAACTTTGCATTCCAGAATTCATATTCGTCTCTCTACTCCCCCAACCCCCCAGCCCCTAGCCATTCATCCGCATCCACATCCCCCCAGATAAATGTGCTGATAATTTGTATACGTTTTTTTTCTTCCTCCTTTCTTTATTTTTGCATATGTCAACTTTTGTCAATGGGCCAAAAGAGAGTTTCTGGCCAAAACTTTCTATCATGCTGCGACATGGCAAAGTTCTGGCATCACTTATGGCTTTGTTCTTCGACTCAGAGTGAAAGGGCCCCATACCCCCTTTCACTCTGAGGATTCCGCATGTATCCCTGTGGAAGTCTGTGGGTTAAGCTTTGATTGTGGCTTATCTGCAGGCACCAGACACATTTATTTTAATCAGCAGTAAGAGATCCGAACTGCTCCGGAATTGAATAAATTAAATTTAAGGATATTATCAGTAAATACCAAACAGGAAAAATGAATCTATAAATAATATTTATTAAATATGAATTATCTTTATTATTTATTAATTTGAAAGCTATAAGCTTCATTTCATCAGTTCTATTTTGAGGGAGTTAAAGTTCTTCAGACTAATATTATTTGTATGTCTTTGAAATGTGTATTAACATTATTATTATGTAAATACATGCTGAACTATTTCTGTTGCCCCAAAAAGATGTAATTTGAAAGCCTGAATTGATAGCACTAATCAGCACTTTCAGATGAGCGGAATTTAAGAGCTCGAATGCCAGGTGAAAAATACTTTACATCCTATTCCTATTCGTTGTATAGAATTTGTAAAATGAAATGGTTTTTAAGTTTATTTTACTATAAAATTATCAGTATTTTTGTGTGGGAAGCACACATTTTTAGTTCGGGACTTTCCCACATACATTTTTACCTTTGTTTCGGTAGGAAATCATAATCAAAAACAAAACGTTATAGTGAGAGTAATTGAGAAACATTCGGTATAAAGAAAACCAAAATTCGTTATAAGGAGATCAAAACGTACTGGAAATTGAACGAAAATGTAGTGTTCCGGAAATAAATTCGTCATATAGAAAATTTAGCTATAGGGAAGTTCGTTATAGAGAAGTTCAACTGTATAAGATTATATAAAATACTGGAACTTTGGGGGCCAGCGTCTCACAAACCTTCTCCTGTGTTCCTCACTGAAACTTCTCCGCCAGATCTAATTGTCTCATTACGGTGACCACAGAAAAGGCCAGCTTCGCCATCTTCAAAGAATCGAGAGGTTATATACATATACTGCCTCATTCAGGGAATATCCCTTCTTACCGATAGATTCGTCTGCATGCAGATGGTAAATACTCCGCCCGCTCTCAGGATAATCGGTTGCTGAAGATTGTGTAGAAAGTAGACCAACGTGGACTTGTATCTGCGACTGGCTGCCAGCCAATTCGAGTGGAACAGACTCTCCGATAGCTCATGGCAATCCTCGACGATGATGTTGCACAAGTAGCAGAAGGGAAATGATTCCAGACACACATCGAAAATGAAGCACAGGGTGCCGATGGCTGTCCAGAAGGTGGAGAAGAACATGACGTGGATAATGGCCAGACCCAGAACCACACCAATCAAGAGAAACTGGACGAAGATGGTGACCGAGTAGACGGGTCGCAGCAAATTCACATACCTAAGGAAAAAACCATTCAATCAGCATACGAGGAAAACAGATGGGAAAAACACCTTACTCCAGTATCAAGCAATGGTCCTGGATGCACTTTCTGAGATCCTCTTGGTGTTCCTCCTCATCCTTGCTGGGATCCGAGCGTAGGTGGCTGAAGCGATTCTTGAGCAGACCGATGTGACAGCGCGCCATCAGCATGTGGGCCAGAGGAGAGACGTCCGTGCACTGGTTCATGGAAACAACGCCGCTCATCAGCAGACACTCGCAGAAACTGGACACCAGAAAGTTCTGATCGGAGTCCAGCATGGGGATGTACATCCTCCAGGCGTGCCTGCCCGTCAGGAGGTAGCCCGTCCAATTGATGACCACAAATCCCGAATATAAGATGAGATATGACACATAGCACATGTTGCCCAGAGCCACGGAGCGGTGCAGACTGGATCGTTCCTCATCGCTGGTGCAGCGCAGGTCCAGGCGATCGAGCAGCTTTTTGGCTGCCTGAAATCTCCCGTAACCAAACCATGTGTAGAGGCACTTCACGGAACATCCATACATGTCCACAAGGATCTCCAGAGAGCCGAAGAACTCGCCCGGCGAGAAGCTCTTGAACCTCTGTACATATTCCATCGACATGGACATCGGCAGCAGGATGAGCAGCAGCACGTTCCACACAATAGCCCACATTTTATAGGGTACCCTCCATCGCTCCTCCTCGGGTGCTCTCCACCCGAAAGCCTTCTGTACCCGGTCCAAGTAGACAAAGGCATCGCGGGACTGAATCCTCTCCGTCAATGGCTTGGCTTTGATCCGCGGAAACAACTTGCTCAACATCCTGACCGTAGTTCTCTCTGGAATGTGCCGAATGCAAAGACTGAAGGTCTTATATAGACTGCCATATAGTAGTTTGTTGTGTTTGTCTTATATCACTTTTTTCAAGTTCTCTCGGAGGTTGGGCATATTATATTTGTCCTTATTTAACAGACAGGAGGTTGAGAGAGTTATTTTCATAAAATAATATTAGCTATGTCTCTTGGTCTGTTTCTTCGGAACGTAATTGTGGAAAACAATTGCAATGCTATATATATCAATCAGAGAATCATATTGAAATAATATTATAGATATTTTGCCTACAAATCCCTTTAAAGGGCATCCTTAAGTCGTGTTTTTTGGCCATAGTCCTATTCCAATTTGTAGTTCTTAACTTTTAAGGCTTTTTCTTTTTGAAACTTGCGTAATTTGTTTAATTATTAACATTGGGAATATATGTGCTGGCCATGAAGTCACCTTTAAAGAAAATTGTCTAGACTTGTTGTAAAATTGCACCTCATATCTTAGCATAATGAATGAGGTGTCCGAGGGGAAAACTTTACCCTTGGGGGATCAGAAACTACTTCCAGCTATAACTTATAGTAGACTGATCCCTGACTCTGAACTTACTCGATCTTCCCTTAAAGAAGTTTCCTTTATAAGCCGACTGTCATCGTATGATAACCCCGGCAGAGTGATTTTTACCCTCCGATGTCTCAATTTGTCACTCGAATCATGCTTCCGCCGGCTCCAAAGATTCATCAATGTCGCGGAGCCGGCCTCCCTCCCTCGGATGTTTGCAAATGCCGCGAAATTGATGATGGAGTCTGGAAAAGCTTTTAAACTGCCAATGGTGAAAGTTTTACTCACACACACATCACACACTGATAAGTTTCGAACTTTTTGAACCTTTTGAACCCTTCGGAATCGTTATTTCTGTGTAAACAATTCAATTGCGTAAATATGCCAAAAGGAAAACACAATTTCACTGAACGACAACTTTTCTCCGCTCTTTGGTTTTTCGCTTGCCGATTTTTGGCTCCAAGAAAGAAATAATTCTTAACAATTTGATTCAATCAAAGGCGATATCGAATGCTGCGATTCGGAATCAGAATCGGAATCGGAATCGGCCTTTGTCACCTTAATGGCAACGTAAACGTTGCCAAAAAGTTATTTAAAACATTTTCCCCATACCCTCCCCCCTGCCCGTACACACTGCCAGACTTTTCTTCATTGTTTGCGCTCGAAGAAAAATGCGTTTTTCATGCTAATATCAAGCCTTAATAGATGAGACTCTCCCCTTCAAAGAAACAGCCTTGTAGGGAGGCGTGGCACCCGCCTTAGACCGACCTCCGCTGGAACATGTGTTCCGAGATTTTCTTGTGGCATTTCCATTTGGGGCTAGGAGGAGGCGTCAGCATCATTTCCTGAGTTATTTCACTCTAGAGAATTCTCAATTGGACTGCTGAACGAAGTTTTTGCCAGTTCCATTTTATTGCGGAGGCGTGGCAGTGCCGAATGGACCACGAAAATTTAGGTAATTTTAAAAGTTTTCAATGCTGACATTAAATTGACCCAAATAGTTGAAGTTGAACCAACTTGAAGGCCATTATTTTTAACCGTTCTAATAGACCTCTTAGGATTCCAATCCAGGCAGAAGTTTAGTGCTTTAAAAGCCTCTATTGCTGAAGTAAGAAACTGATGATTGGAGGGATTAAAATATCTCCCAAAACAGTTGTGATAAACTACAGATTAATAGAGATATGAGCACTAAAACATTACCATACCATACGACCCAATGGCAGCCCATCCATTATCCATCATCCAGCATCATATCCTATTCTATTCACCCCCTGACCCATCTCCAGTTTGTCAATCCAATTAAATGATTCACCCAATGGCAATCTATATATGTAAAACAATTTATCAACTTGTCAGCATATTTAATGGGGACTGGGTTAAAGACATTTGCTTGTGTTTGATGCCTAGCTTTTCTTCTGCCACACCCCCTCCACCCCGTCCCCCCATGAAGCACTCTCCATTCCCTATTCCCTCTTCAATCCGTCAATTCAATGACGAAACTCCAATAATATGCCAAATGCCAATATTGCGTATACGTAACGTTGTGCGGCCAGTGTTTTGCCTGGCTGGGATTTGTTTAGCAGTAAGCGGAAATAGTTGTAGAGGGATATACATATGTGTGTGCTTGTGTGTGTGTGTGTTTGCGTGTGTTTGTGTGGAGCATGCTGTGTTGTGTTGTTGAAGTTTATATGCAAGATAAACTGTTCAACCAACTGACGTACACAGGACAGAGCCTGTCCAGCCCCGAGGACGGGGTTGCCCAGACAGGCTCAGTCTGCCATAAAAGCAAATAACTGTCGTGTGGGTATATGTTTTAGTTAACTGAACGATAGTTGTCTGTGTCTAGTGTGTCTGCTGTGTCTGCTGTGTCGTCTGTGGCGTGTATGCGTATATCTAATATGTTTGTCCATCAATTGTCCTGTCCGAAACTGGACTTCAGTGCAAACATGCTGAAATCTAAATCCTTGTCCGGCTCCGACTACGATTCCGACTCCCCTTGCCTGTCTTCCCCTGGCTTCCGACTTTTGCGGCCGACCAAACCAAAGTCAAGTCAACGTTTCTCTCTCAGTTAATAAATATTTTTTATCGGCTAAAAAGTAAATATGCAATAAAATAAATGCCAGAATATATATTTGAAAGCGATCCATGTTATGGGAACAGCAGCTGTTGCATTTCTCTTCAATTGAAATGGAATGGCATATTGTCCTCTGGTTTTGTGGCCACATCTTTTGAGGCCTGCGAGTTATTGTTTTCGTTAGGCCTCAATACTGGCCAAATATTGTGGATAAGCAGGGCTGCTCGCAGTGAATGGAAATCCAAATTAATTGGCCAAGGTGCTTTTACTGTGGCTATGGATTTTCCGGAAGGGAATGTGTTATAGGAGAACTAGACCTAATGAACTAATGATTCTTTTCATCTAAATTTTCAAGGAAACCCTTGGAAATATCTACATATATGTAGGTACAAATTGCTCTTAAATATATTTTTTGGGGTGTGATTTTTTGTACCACATCACGTGTCACGTCTGAGCCATGGCCAAGAGGGTGCGAAGCGATAAAAGAGAACAGAGAACAGCCAAGGAGGCCAAGTGAGACGCATAAAAAACTCTGCGACAGAGATGTCACCAGCTGTCCCAAAACAATCTTAATATTTGATATCGAACCACGCATCGAGACGGCAGCTGTGACCCCGATTTCGGAACGGTATCCCCTCACCCTCCCCCTCCGTCTATTGTTGCTTGGCGGATGGGCAGCAGAACTTTTAAATAAATGCCCAAACATTAACAATTTAATGCATTTGCTGAGCTGAGCTGAGATGAAATGCATAAATTTGATATGCTAAATTAGCCCGGCAAAAGGATAAGTGGAGGCCAACTTTTCGAGTGGACTGTGCGGTTCTGCATACGAAATCAGTTTGGGGAGCGGATACTTGATTATAATGACGATGATGGACTCGACTCGTTTTGATTTTCAGAAAATTCGTTTCAGGATTCGTTGGGGAAGGGGGAGCGGCGGCATGGCATGCCCCATGATTGCTCTCAACGATTGCGCCACTGACAGACTCTAAAATGCCAGAAACAATTTAATGCTTCATTGATAACCTCACATATGTGGCCCCTGTGCCTGACAGCAGCCCACGCAGACTTATCTGGGGGTTTTTCCTTGCCTTTTCTTTTCTTCTCTTTTCTTTTCACTTTTTCCCCGAACATGTCAAACGGAAGAAGGGCGAAGAGAGAAAGAGAAATACATCGAAACGCGCTGCGATAAACATATGAAAAATGCACATGCGGTGAGAGCCAAGTTCAATTCCAGAGGCCAAAAGTTTACGCCACTTAATAGAACTTGACGCAAATTCAATTACAACATTGGACCGCCCCACACTCGGGGCGGAAAAACTTACAAAGAAATTTGCGGAAAAACGGAAAAACGTTCGCTGCCGCAGTCAACTTTGCCCCCAAACCGAAACCAAGCGAGAACCGCTCCTGGCGGCTATTTGTACAGGGTATTGGACTATTGCAAAGGGGTATGTTGTATGTGAGAGGCAGGAGAGGATCTATGTTTATGATAAGCAATGGAACATCGGGATATTACAGAATTTAGGACCTACGCACTCGACATTTGGAATGCCCAAACAGATGGCCTTCTCAAATCACAGACATGGCCTTCTGTGGAGAACAATAAATATGCAATAAAGAGCAATTACTGCAGGAAACATAAGTGTTTCCCGTGGAAATATTTCAATACATGTTCCCATAATTTAAAGAGAATTACTTCGATTTATCTCACACCTTTGGGTTCTAAAATACACAATAAATAAATTAAGGTTATCCTAAGGGGTATCAAGCAGTCGGCACCTCGTCTATATCCGTCTTGCTGGTTTTTTTCTAGCCATTTTCTGTAAACGTTGTCACAGCCAACGGCGGTTTTGGCTTTGAGGAATGGTTTGGGTTCTGCTGGAGGATAAATTTCGGAATGGTTCAACTTCAATTGGAATTGAAGTTCTTCTCAGCTTGCGGGCAGGCGCTGCTTTCCCAGTTTTCCCCACTCCTGCAGGAGCTTCACTGTACTGCAATTAGCAAATAAAACTTGGCATATTCTCGGTGCGGCTAAATGAGGCGTGGTCGGGAGAGGCCAGGAAACTTTTGCAATCACTTTCGTTTGCATTTCAGGAAAAAAGGAATTCAAGCCCCCTCTGGCTTAGGTCACAAAAACTTGAAAGCCATCAAAAGGGTTTGGGTAGTTTGTTGTTTTGGCCAAGGAGTTGTATTGATTAAATGACTTTTCCATTGGTAGATGAATGGATGGATGGATGAGGGGGAAGTGTCCCCATTTGACTGTAGTTCGGTTGGAAAAAAGTATTTTTTATTGGCAAGATATTTGCCGGTGATTGGGGTGGCCTCGGCCAAAAAATTCAGTCCAACAAGGAGGTCTCATCCTGATCGCCAAAGCTGTCTGCTATTTCAAAGAAAGGAGATCCTCAGAGTCCTCAATTGATGAAATCTCCATAGTCCCACTCCCTAACCTCTCTCCAGATCGAAGATGGAGAAGATGCGTTTCTTCAAGGATGGTCTGTACGGTCAGAACTTCAAGGACCGGACCCCCAGATTGCCAGGGATTCGACCAGGATCACTGGGATGGAAGCCTGGACCAGCCTGATTGTGAAGATTCAGATTGTTGGCGAAGCATTGGCTGTTAAAAGTTCTTTATCGATCCAAAAAAGCAAAAAAAATTAAGTTTTAAATAGGCAAATCACCACCGTCAACAAAGTTAAAATTTCACAACGTATTATAAAGTTTTTAAACATCGTAGCACCAAGTTTTATGTGCAGTCTCAATTTTGTAGGTTTCGTCTTTTAAACCCAGTTTATTTCATGAAAATATCCTTATTCGTTCAGAAATTATTCACTTAACAAGTGGAAACGGCCGAAGGTCCCACTGCGCTGCGAGCTGACCCCACATTTGCAGCCAAATTTTGAATTTAAATGCTTGCTCACTGCCGCCACTGTGTGTGTTTTTGGAACTACTTGAGTGTTCCCAGGGAACAGTGCAGCTAATGTTAGTTCGAATGATTGCCGATGGAGTGCTTGTGGTACCAGCTTAACTCCATAGATGGCGCCACATAAACAAATCGTTTTTTTTCAGAATATAACGAAAATTTAAAATTTAAATCTTAAATATTAGCTATTTAATTGTATATTTAAATGGAGGCTATGGATAGGAATAAACTGTTACCCCTGTAACACGGCGATGCAAACGACAGACATTATATAGATCTGTGGCAAAGGATAAGAGATATTTACAATTAATTCTAATAGTTTTTGTGCGAAATTTGGCTTCCATTTTCATATTCACACTCAAAAGTGGATCACCGAACTAAGAAAACTTACTAAACATTCCAAAAACCATTTGCAATAGGCAAGATAAGCCTATTAATCGCTTGGACAATTTCTGGCCACGTGACAGCTTCTTATCCTTCACCCGACTACCACCCCATGAGTACCCATGAAAACCTCGAGCTTGCTAGATAACAATGGAATTTTCGGCAACTCTCGATGTGGCTCTATAAATACGTGACCCCGCGAACGATTTGGGGCCAGAGCAGCAGCAGCAGCAGCCAAAGAATTATGCACCCGCTGAAGAAGGTCGGACTGGGAATAGCATTTCTGCTGTTGGCGCTGCTGATGGGCAGCGCTGAGGCGAAAAGCTCTCGCCGAAAGATCCACCGGGTCGATCTGCAAAGAGACACGGATCAGCAGAAGACCCTGCGGAATTTGGGCCATCAAAGTGAGGTGATCAGAAGTAGACTAAGGTTGACAGCGGCGCAAGCGGAGTCCTCGGCATCCAGCATACCCACACAGACGCTCACAAATTCCTTCAATACGGAGTACTATGGCCAAGTGACCATTGGCAGCCAGAAGTTTGAGGTGCTCTTCGACACGGCCTCGGCCAACCTTTGGGTGCCCTCTGTGGAGTGCACCCAGAAGGTCTGCCTGCAGCACAATCGCTACAATTCGAGTCGCTCCAAGACGTATACGGCCGATGGCAGCGCCTTTCAGATCCAGTACGCCACCAGGGAGGAGGCAGTCATCTTGGAGGGATTCCTCTCCACGGACAGGCTGAAGATTGCCGGGCTGACGATCAAGAATCAGACCTTTGCCGAAATCACATCGATGCCAGAGAGCGTCTTCAATCGGTCCAACTTTGATGGGATTTTCGGTCTGGGTTTCCGCAGCATATCCATCGGAGATGTGAACCCACCTCTGTTCAACCTTTACGAACAGGGACTCATCGAGGCACCATTGTTCTCACTCATCCTCAACCGGAACGCCTCTGATCCGAGCAATGGGGGCCAGCTGCTGCTCGGCGGCAGCGATCCCACGCTCTACGGCGGCTGCCTGACCTACGTGCCGCTCTCCAAAGTCGGATACTGGCAGATCACGGTCACCAGCATCAGCTTAGACACTGGATCCGATCTCTGCGCCAATTGTGAGGCCATCATCGATGCTGGGACCTCTCTGATTGTGGTTCCGTCCAGCACTCTGGCGGCCATCAACAAGAGGTTTGGCATCAAGGCAGCCGACAAGAGGGATGGCGTCTATACCATCTCCTGCGACAAGGTGTCCTCGCTGCCGGACCTGACCTTCAACATTGGGCGCACTGACTTCACCCTGCCAGCCAGCAGCTATATCCTCAACTATGATGGCACCTGTGTCTCCGGCTTCACCAGTCTTTCGGATGGTGGCAACGATCTGACCAGCCTCTGGGTGCTGGGGGATGTCTTTCTGGGTCCCCTTTACATTGAGTTTGATATGGAATACAAGCGCATTGCCATTGCTCCCAAATTGTGAATATCTATATATATCTACATATATATCTCTGTCTATCGCTCTTTAATCTATATCCTATAGGAATGAAATAATTAATAACCAACACATATTTAAAATATATACATTATCCATACACGCATACGAGAGAGCGGCTAGGCCATTGTGAAATTACTTATTATGTGGTGTCTTCACCACATCTGCTCTCTTTCGAGGACCATCCGTTTGTCAGTATGCATAAAAACGTGCAGAACGTGGAGCATTTGCTATCTCTTTCTAGCGCTTGTCTCTCTGAGAGCGGAGTGGTGAAAAAGTGGATGGTCCTCACCACAGCGGACGACTTGTGGCTTTTCAAAAAGAGCCTGTAGCCACTTTCAAAGCCTACAAAATATCCTACCAAAAAAATGTATATACACATTATATTGTCTTTGGCCCAACAGCATTCATTTCGATGGAATCAATGATTCGATGGTCCAATAGTCGAGCGGCCTCTGCTGCAATTTCAACGTGTAAGAGTCGATGGTTCACTTTCTCAACGACCTTAAAATTTGGGCTTCCGCACTGCGTCCATATTTAATTAAAGATAAGATATAGAACTGTAGTTATCAGAGCTCAAATTGATTTGTTGCAAATTGATTTGTTTACTATACAAACGTAATCTAGTTCTTATCAATGAAGTCCAGTCCGAAATGTGCAATTAATTTCTACAATTTTTCATTCAAAATCCCTCCACTTAATGGGCGTTCATTTAGATTCTTGGAGAACCCATTGTCTGCACTTGATCGCTAATTTCTTTTTGTTATTTTCGGCACGCCTACTAGTCGTGTAAACAGAAGCAAATGATCGATCAAGTGAGATATCTATTTCCAGTTCATTTTATCAAAGCGGTGATCCATTGCGGCCGGCTTTGCCCTTGTCATCGAGCATATAAATGGTCATGGACTGTGGGGTGGCAGCAGTCCGGCCCCAGACAGAAAAAGGGCAACATATAGTCAAAAATTAGCTTAAAGGGAATCCAAGAGTGCCAAAATGTTCAAGTGGTTTGTCCTGCTGTGTGTCCTGGCGCTGGCCAGTGCTGAGCTGCAGAAGATCAAGATACACAAGAGCGAGCACAAGCGGACTCGTCAGCATGTGAAGCAGGAGGTGCGCTCGCTGAGGCACAAGTACCAGCAGCTCATCGAGAACTATGTGATCTACGACTACGGACAGCCGGACTACGGGAACGACTATCCAACGAACAGCGACACGGACTACACCTCCGAGGAGCTGAGCAACTCCATGAACATGTACTACTACGGAGAGATTAGCATCGGCACTCCGCCGCAGTACTTCAATGTGGTGTTCGACACCGGCTCCGCCAATCTGTGGATACCCTCGGCCCAGTGCCTCTCGACGGATGTGGCCTGCCAGCAGCACAATCAGTACAATGCCAGTGCCTCGTCCACGTATGTGGCCAACAGCCAGAACTTCTCGATTCAGTACGGGACGGGCAGCGTGACCGGCTATCTGGCCACGGACACGGTGACCATCAACGGACTGGCCATTGCCAATCAGACCTTCGGCGAGGCCGTCTCGCAGCCGGGCAGCAGCTTCACGGGCGTGGCCTTCGATGGGATTCTGGGCATGGGATACCAGACGATAGCCGTGGACGGGGTGGTGCCGCCGTTCTACAATCTGTACGAGCAGGGTCTAATCGATGAGCCGACCTTCGGCTTCTATCTATCGAGGAATGGCACATCCGAGGAGGGTGGCCAGCTGGTGCTCGGCGGGGTCGATGAGACGCTGATGGCCGACGTTCTCACCTATGTGTCCGTCTCCCAAGAGGGCTACTGGCAGTTCGAGGTGAGCAACATCTCCTGGAACGGCTTTTTGCTGTGCGTTGGCTGCCAGGCCATTGCCGATACGGGCACCTCCCTCCTCGCCTGTCCCCAGGTGGTCTACACACAGATAAATCAGCTCATCGGGGCCGTCCTCATCGAGGGCAGCTACTACATTCCCTGCGACACCTTGGACTCTCTGCCTGTGCTGAGCTTCAACATTGGGGGCACCACCTTCGATCTGCCTGCCTCTGTGTACATCAGCGTCTTCTACGACGAAGGCTCTACCTACTGCATGTCCACCTTCACCGACATTGGCACCGACTTCTGGATCTTGGGCGATGTCTTCCTCGGCCAGTACTACACCCAGTTCGATTTCGGCCAGAAGAGCGTGGGTTTCGCCCCTTTGAGCTGAGTTCTTCCAAGTTCTTCTTGGAGAAATATGTAATAATAAATATGGAATGCCACCCCCGAAAAATTCTTCGTGCTATCACGTGTGAAATTCTTGGGCAAATGGTGCGAGCCGATCGCCTCAGCTGAATGGCTATAAATACGTGACCAAAGGGCGGTCACACATCGAGTCAAGAACCGCACCGCGATGGAGGTAAAGTGGAACTGCTGTAAGCTACTGCTAATACTGGCCCTCTGCTCATCCGACGTGGAGTGTCGCAAGCGCCTGAAGGTGGGAAGACGCACGAATCTCCAGTCGAGTCATCTCAATGTGCAGAACGAGCTCAAGTCCCTGTCGATAAAGCACAAACTGAATGCAACCACCACACCACCAGACACAGCAAAAGAAACCGAGGCAAAAAAGGACTCCGGTTCGATTGGGGCCAGATTGGGGAATGCCTTCAACACGGAGTACTATCTGCCAGTGACAATTGGAACTCCGCCACAAGAGTTCATCCTGCTGATCGATACGGGCTCGTCGAATCTCTGGGTGCCCTCCAGCAAGTGTCCGGCCACGGTCAAGTCCTGCGTGAGCCACAGCCAATACGACTCAAAGTCCTCGAGCTCCTATGTGGCCAACGGCACCGCCTTCAAGATCGAATACGCCTCGAACTCGGATGGAGGAGTGGCGCTCTCGGGCATCCTGTCGCAGGATACGGTCACCATAGCGGAGTTGCCCATTCAGAATCAGGTCTTTGCAGAGATCACCGAGGAGCCAGAGGCCACGTTTCTCTCCTCTCCCTTCGACGGGATGTTCGGTCTGGGCTACGCAAGTATATCGGTCGGTGGGGTCACGCCGCCGTTTTACAACCTGGTGGCTCAGGGCCTGATCAAGCACCCCGTCTTCTCCATCTATCTGAACAGGAACGGCACAAATGCCACAGACGGGGGTGAGCTCATTCTGGGTGGCACCGATTCAACACTCTTCAGCGGCTGTCTCACCTATGTCCCAGTCTCCAAGCAGGGATACTGGCAGTTCGTCATGACCAAGGCGGTTCTCGGGGGAAAGAACTTTTGCACCGACTGTCAGGCCATACTCGATGTTGGCACCTCCCTGATGGTGGCCCTTGCTGCCGCGATAAAAAAGATCAACCAGATATTGGATGTACTCAATCCGAAGGATAAGAGTGGCGTCTTCCTGGTCAACTGCTCAACGATAGCCCGCCTGCCGACGATGGTTTTCACAATTGCCCGAAAGGATTTCCCTCTGCAGCCATCCGACTATATACTGCAATACGGGGAGACGTGTGTCTCGAGCTTCACCAGCCTCGAGGGCAGTGACTTGTGGATACTCGGCGAGGTCTTTATGGGCGCCTACTACACGGTCTATGACATGGGCTACAATCAAATCGGTCTGGCCACAGCGTTGCATTGAATGGCACCGCTGCTACGAATGTTTCTGATAACTCAATTTCTAGGTGTCCAAATGCTCGCACCTTTTATAGTAAATTTTAGAGTCCAATAACGTTACAAATGTACTCACAAATATTCATAAACTAAAAGGCTTTGGGGGTCCAATAGGCAACTATAAAATTTCACTAAAATCTCAAAGAACCCCCTAAAATGCTCCAAAGACTGTGTTTTTAATTTTTTTAAAGGGTTTATGTATTACTCGTACGCCAACCCCCAGCTCACTAGCTACGTTCGTTCGGCTTACTCGCTACGCTTGTTGAGCTCACTCGCTACGTTCGTTCGGCTCAGTCGCGTTCTCTCGCTTCAATCGCACTGGGCGTAAATATAAGTAAAATAAGTGGACGACCACGACGTCGACCCAAAACTTTATTATATAATATAGAGCCTACAGTGCCACCCTATGGAAACAGTATTATTCGATAACTAGTCGTATATTCCTCCATAAATCACATATTCAGAACCATATTATGTGTGTTTTCGGCACATGCTGGGGGCTGGGTGCTTGAGGCCCGGCCTTACGTGTGAATGTTATGGAATTGGGGGTGGGTCTGGCCCGATAAAGCCCTAGTGGAAGACTATAAGTACTGCAGCGCGGACTGGAGGTTGAGCAGAGTTTAAACATGAATCAACGTGTAGTTATCCTGCTCCTCTGTGTGTTCGTGTGCGCCAGTGAGGCGTTTCATAGAATTTCGATGAAGCGGCACAAACACCGTAAGCTGCCACATGCCAGACACCTCTGGGCCAGCCGAAAGCACATGCAACGAAAGTTCGGAGTGGCATCAGCGTCGACTCAGAGCACCAGCACCAACACCAGCACCAGCACAGCAGCACCTTCAGGGGCCGTCGAACCACTGTTCAATGCGTTTCAGACCCAATTCTACGGACCCCTGCTTGTGTCTGATCAACCATTCACCGTGCAGTTCGATACGGGTTCCTCGGATCTATGGATTCCCAATTCGAACTGCACCTCCTGCCTCGAGACCTGCGACAACGCCGTATTCCAGGCAGCCAATTCGAAGTCCTTCAAGGCCAATGGAACCGCCTTTAGTATCACATACGGAATCGGAAAGGTGAGCGGCGTGATAGGGTCAGATACGGTGTCCATTGGGCAGATCTCAATAAAGGACCAGGGCCTCGGGCTGGTCAGCCAAACGGACACATGCAGCAGCTTTGACGGGGTCCTGGGCATGGCGTATCCCGTCGCTGCCGCGACAGGTGCCAGGCCTCCATTCTATCAGATGATCGATCAGAAGTTGGTCGATAACTCGATATTCTCGTTCCACCTGAAGAGCGGCTCCGGCGACGGTGGATCGCTGATCTTGGGCGGCTCCAATTCAAGCCTGTACCACGGCGCCTTGACCAACGTGAACGTGACCCAACAGAAACTGTGGCAGTTCACCATGGACTACATAGGCTTCCCCTCAAAGAAGTGCCGTCGATGCAACAGCTGCAAGGCCATCATGGACTCGGGCACCTCCCTCATAGTGGGGCCCACCGAGGATATCACTCAGCTGAACACCAAAATCAGGGCCACGTATAATTCCACCAACGGCCTCTGGGAGGTGCCGTGTGCGCGAATCACTTATCTGCCTGTGCTGGAGCTCGGAATCGCTGGCAGGAAGTTCCATGTGAGGCCGCAGGAATATGTGATTGCCTATGAGGGGGATGTTTGCATCTCGGGCTTCATGGACTTGGCGGGCCTCAATTTCTGGATCATCGGGGATGTCTTTTTCAGGGAACACTATTTGTTGTTCGATGTCGAACAAAATAGGATTGGCATTGCTCGGGCCAAGTAGAAAAAGAGACAAATTTCTATTCAATTTCCTAAAAATAAACTTTGATTTTTTTGGTAGTTATGTTCAAAAATATATTTATTAGTCTTGTATTTGATTTACATTTCTGGAAGGTGTCCTATTCAAGGATCTTCAAACTGTAATCCTTTCTTAAGGCGTATTAATCCTCTTTTATGAATGATATTCTATTCTTTGGCATCTTTGGAAATTATTTTAAACATATAGTAGATTTATGTTTTGTGCAGTAAATCTTTGGTTTTATTTTCGTTCGATTTTGAGCCAGAATCTATAGAGAATTTCATCTCAGATCTTACATTTAAATACATTTTAAAATTGCGATTACATTTGGATATTCTTTATATTAAGAAAATATATTTATATATTTATAGAAAATGAAAGATTGAATTAAGACAAATCCATTGTACCAATATTTGATTTCTAGTTTTAGTTTCCATTGCGAAATTTTAATTGATTTCAATTTGATATTGAATGAGAAATACTTCATCATATATGATTACTTACGACTTATTACAATTTTTATACCCGGTACTCGAAGAGTAAAGGGGTATATTAGATTTGTGCAAAAAATTAATGTGTGTAACACCCAGAAGGAAGCGTTTCCGACCCCATAAAGTATATATATTCTTGATCAGCATCAACAGCCGAGTCGATATAGCTATGTCTGTCTGTCCGTCCGTCTGTCCGTCTGTCCGTCCGTCCGTCTGTCCGTCTTCATTAGCGCCTATAGCTCAAAGACCATAAAAGCTAGAGGAACACAATTTTGTATCCAGACTCCTGTCCTATCGCACTGTTACCAGTGTATTCAAAATTTCGCCATGCCCCCTTCCGCCCACTCCAAGGGCGAAAATCTGTGGCATGCACAATTTTAAAGATACGAGAAAACTAAAAACGCAGAATCGTAGAGAATGACAATATCTATCAGAGTGTTGAATCTGGATCAGATCGGATAATAAATATAGTCAGAAGGAACAAATGAAATTTCAGTGGCCTCCCAAGCGCAGACTGATTCCCTCTCTCTCTCGCACACAGCCGTGTATTTATATGTAGGAAGTAGATAAAAACATGTAGAAATGGCAGATGTAAAAAATGTATGTAAACAAATATGGAAACATCTAATAGATCAAAATCTCCGAAAAGGTTCGACTTAAATTGTTTTTTTTTGGCTAAAATTAAATTTTTTCCTTTTGCGAACATGTAATAAATTACAACAAGCTCACATACATACAAACTGACTGAGTACCGGGTATAAAGTAGAGCCGCGGCGCAGACGCGGCTCATAACGTTCCCCCTCGTTTTAATAATAAACCTGTGAAAATTTCATGTAATATAATGTGGAATTTACTCAGAAATATAATTTTCATTCAGACTGCAATCTTTTCTGCAAGCTCTACAATTTATATGTATATTCTCTATAAGACAGAAGATAATTATTTTTTCATGACCATCGCAGCCTCTTGGAATGCTGCTCGATAGATTTTTATTTAGAAGAGAGAAATTATCTCTCATTCTCAGGACCCCTTAATGAATTATAGATAAAGATAAAGATAGATAGATGAAGCTCGACTTTAGTACAAATGAAAGGATACAAAAATCTTGTTTGCGAAAAGTTGCCAAAGACTTTTATGAATAATAATTTGCTCAAAAGGAAATATAAAATCTGTGTTTAGAAATATTATTTTTTTTGTGGGTGCCTTTTCTGTTGATTGAAAGACGAGTTTCTTCTGCTTATTTGCGACCACCACCTGAAGGCGGAGGTGTGGACTGTGGTCCCTTTCCATTGCCCCCATAGATGCCACGTGATGTACGCTGCTGTTGCTGCTGCTGGCGCATCTGTTGCAATTGTATTTGACGCAAGGTTACCTGCTGCTGGAGCTCGATATTGGCATACATCATGGCAGCAGCGATACCGGGATTGGTCACCTGGTGCTGTTGTTGCTGAAACATTTGATTGACTTGCTGCTGCTGCTGCTGTTGCTGCTGCTGTTGCTGGTGGAGTTGCTGGAGTTGCTGCTGGAGTTGCTGCCTATGGGAACGACTAAAATTCATGCCCATGAGCTGCTGGTAGAGCTGTCCGTAAAGCTGCCCGACGGCCATTTCCGTGACAGTGGGGAGCAGGCAATGGGTCGGCATTCCAATGTCGATTCCAGCCCCAGCTCCAGCCAGAGCTGCTGCCTCGGCTATAACCCTAGCCACAGTCGCTGGCGAAGGATGACGTGGACGCTGCTGCTGCTGCGGAATCGGCGGTGCTGATGCAACCAGCTGATTCAGCTTGAGCTGTGGCATTGCAAAGCCGCCGACCATTCCAGATCTAGAGAGTCCCTAAAATACGGACAGAGTTCGGTTTTAATTAGGAAAGCTAGAAAGGTATATTCCTTGTTATATAGTCCATTCCAAGGGAATATTTTTGAAATAAGTGGAACAATATCTGCAGTCCATATTTGAACTGCATTCACGAGGTATCCATGAAGTCAAGGAAACCAAGAGGAGCATCCAAAATCCAAAATCGTACACTGAATAATCAATATACTCCATAATAATCTACTCCAAGAGCACAACTTACCCCCGAGAACCTTTGGCCGGGTACTCCAGCCGCGTGACTGGAGTTTCGATCGAAGCCTGGCGGCTGTTTTTTGGTCTGGCCCTCCTCTGATCCGCTGGAGTCCTTCGGAAAGTCCATGAAATTGTCGCCAAACAAAGAATAATTCTCAGCAGCCTTGAAGTACTCGGCGCTGCCATTTTTCGGATCCTTGCTTGAGTCGCCATAGAGAGAACGCTCCACTTCGCGTATAAAGTCAGAGGCGATCTCACTCACCTCCTCAGCCTCAGCCATGGCCTCGGCACTCATCGGAGCATCGCCCTCCACATGGGGCACGGGATTCTCTGGCGGCTCCCAGACGCCAATGGTAGCATCTTCCGGTGTCGGCTCCCAGATCCGCTTGGCCACCTGACTCGAAATGTTGCCTATGGTCCACCCGAGACGGACGAGACAGACGAGACGAGACGAGACGGGTATTATATGACTGAGAATTCAGTTTACATAAGATACTCACCCTCAGAAGCAGCGAGCTCATCGTTGGCTTCGTCTTCATCCAAAAAAATTGGGCTGAAGCTACAATTTTCCGCCATCTTTTTTGTGGTACTATAATTTTATCAAATTCTGAAAGAAAACTGTTTGTTGGGTGTTACTACAATTTTCGCAAAAAAAAGAAAACACCGCTGCCGCCCATCGTCAGACGAGAACCTTCGCTTCTGTCTGGCTGCAAACTTTCAAATGGAAGTAATCAGATTACAGTCCTCTGCATTTGTTTATGCGAACTGTTGATGGCCGATCGGTTACACATAAACATTTGATTATTTGATTTGTGGAAAAAATTGTTTACAGCGACGCGTTAAAGTTTACTGGAATCGGATTTTATTTTGTTACTACCCGACGCCGACTGGCAGTGCTGCCCAGTCCGAGGTGCACACGGACACGGCGCACACGCGTGGAAGCTGCTGTGCCGTGTGTGTGTGTGTATTAGTGCACGAACAATTGGCAGCACTGGAGTTTCCTTTTTATGTATTGGTGACGAAAAATTCCGTCCCGTCTAAAACTGTATGTCCACAAAAGTCTTAAAATCAGACTTTGGCAGGGGCTTTTCCACATCCATTCCATGTATTTCTCATTGCACTTAATTTGCTTTCAAAAACGAAATTCACCTTTAAATTCATTCACTCATTTGCTTGAAAGTCTCTGCCGTGCACTCACCCTACAACACGCACATTTCGAATAAAATCTATGAATGTTTGCCATTTAATACATTTACCTTTTTATACAAAAAATTAAACAATTTTAAAAACAATACACAATACAGTTAAAAAAACATGTACAAATACATGTGTATTAGCAACGAAAATTTCGCGGTGTTCAACTAAAGCGGCTGGAGGTGAAGAAACTTCGATTTTACTATCGATGCATCGATGTTTTCTTTTTCAATTTTTATAAACATCGATTGCTGCCTAGATATTACGGCTTGTCTCCGCTTTGTGCAAGAAACTGACCCTCGTTTAAATATATAGCTTGGGTCTGAATGGTAGTAAAGTTCACCTTAATGATCGAAAATCAATTTCCTCGATTACTGTCTAATTAATGAATCAATTTTCTGCAAGTAACAACCACTTTTAGCAACTTTTTAATAATGTATTATAAAATTAGTTAATAGATGATTCGGAAATGGCATAACAGAATCCAGATCCAGCTCCGGCCAGCCTCACGCGTCCCGGAATTTCCACCAGCGTAGGACTGCAGCTGAAAATTGATCGAAACAAAAGTAATTGAATTTAAAATAAATTAATTGAGATGCAGATACAAGGATATGGATTTACAGATTAAGGATCAATTATATATGATTCCAAGAAAATAAATAAATTCCAAATAAATCTTAAGAGTTAGTTGTTACGGCCAAACCACCGACAGTAGGTAGAAATATCTCTGGTCGATGCTTACACATTCTCTGTACTGTTGTTGCCACAATTTCCGTGCTCGTTCCAGCCCCAAGTGTATACCTCACCACCTGTGGTCCTCAGCAATCCATGCTCTGCCCCCATGTGCAACCGAGCAGGCGTCTGACCGTCCGGTAGTTGAAGATTTAATGGCTTGGGCACCGCCTGTTGCTCACTAATCGCACCCGTGCCCAGCTGTCCATAGCAGTTGCGACCCCACATGAGGATTTCATTGTTGCGAAGCACTGCAGCATTGTGGGTCCAGCCGACGGCCAGCTGCCGCACATCCTCCTCGAAGAGAAAGGCATTGGACTGGCCAAACTTGTTGTCGCCGAGCGACAGAATTCGCCTGGTGCTGCCGCCCTCCTGGGTCAGGTCCACGCACTTGAGCAGCATGTGATGCTGGCCACTGGACAGGGCAACGATACGGAGCTCGTTCGGATTGTGTATCTGGATCTTCATCGTGTTGCAGCGGTGCAGTGTAGTGGCCGTAATGTCCAGCTCGATGGGCGGGGGATCCATAACGCGCAGCCGCCCAAACACATAGATCTTGTGGTCCTGCGTGAGCACTGCGCAGTGGCGCAACCCGAAGCTGATGGCCAGAGCGGGCTCCTCCTTGGGCAGACGCACGGGCAAGGGCCGACGGACGGCCATGAAACCACGCTGACAGATCCCCAACTGCTGGAAGGCATTGGAGCCCCAGACGAAGAGTCGCTTGGTCAGCGTTATCCCTCCTGAGATGTCCCAGCCGCAGCTAATGGTTTCGATGGGTACTTCCTGAAGGAATCACAAGGCAAAGGTGAAACTAATCTTTTATAGGAGGCATAATTTGCTGTCACCTCAAAGTACTCTGTGGGAATCATCCGAAACTCATTGTGGCACTCTTCCGTCGAATCCAGACCCAATTGTCCGCGGTTGTTCCAGCCGCAGGCATGCACCCTGCCGTTTGTGTCCAGGATGAGTACATGCCCCCCGCCGCCGCGTATGCAGCGCACCAGTTGGGGGGCAAAGGAGTGCCTGGTCAGGCGCTGCGGTGTCATGCACAGTTCCGATTCAAAGCCAAGGCCGAGCTGGCCGTGAGAGTTGGCACCCTGCACGACAGAGCACAAAAAACGATTGAGGATATCACTCATTAATTTGCATTTCAAATCGCACTACGGCGATGTCTCTTTTAAGGGAGCGTGTGTTCCTTACCCAGGCGAAGACCTCCATCGTGGTGGCCACCAGTTGCACGCCTCGCGCTGCACTTCCGGTTGCTGTTTGACGCTCTGTCGTTGACGCTGATTTAATACGCTGCAGTCACGCCAAAAATGTTGTTCCTCCGTCAGCGGCTGGGGCTGGGGGGGGCTCCACTGCACTTCTGTTACGTTCTGGCCTCCACTGGGACGTGCTTGCCGTCCGGACGCGTGGCTCTGCCTTTGGCTGCTCATGTAAAAGTGAAATAACTTTGATATTGTCGGGGGTTTTTATAATATTTTGCTCTTTCGAGCGTTTTTGTGCACACGCTAAAATGTAAACAATGCCAGAGTGCTGCCAGACTGTTGCAGTCAGCTGAGGTCTGCCTTGCCGGTACATCTTTCTGGCAGCATATTCTACTTAACAGAGTTGTTAACAGCGTCTGCTATCTGTTGGTTTCCCGCCAAGCTAAGCATTTGAATTAGGATGAGGTTAAAATGTTATCTTTACATTTACCCAAGGTAGAATTTCCTTAAAAAAGGGCTAATAACTCTCTCGCTAAGGGTAATGTCCAATTTGGTTTAAATGGGAGGAAAAAGCGATTATGTAATCGAAATCACGTAAATTACATGTAAATAAATTGTAAGCCCCATAAAAGTTCAGGGCGAAGGTTAAAGTGCATGCAGTATGAATTAACTTTTAATTGTCAACCGGGCAACACTAGTTAGCCACAATGTGGGCTTGGCCTGGCCCAAGAAGGAGCAGAAGGAGCCGAAGAAGAAAGCAAATCGAATGGCGAATCTCCTACAGTGGAAATGCTGCCTTAAGCTCGTAGGAACCTGCCGCAGGACGGCTCTTCCCACACGTATACTCCATCCAGATTCTGTAATTTACAGGGGAACTGGCTTTTAATTACCATGAAATCACGGCGGGCCATAGAGGAAAGCAAAAGCGCAACTTTGCTAACAGCAGGACATTAGACGGCTTCATGTTCGGCTAGCATGCAAAGGAGAGCCCCCGTAACCCCCCTGGGGAGCACCTTGCACATGTGAAGAATGCACTATGGGTCCGTCCGCATTTGCAATTCAAAACAGTTGGCAGCCACACACACACAGCTACTCGCACCTACTGGTGGACGCCGCCCCTAAACGCCACAAATGAAAACTGATGATTTTCACTTGATACCCGTTGCAGAAAAAGACGTCCATGCCACGAAAGACGGCAGCTCCACATGCAATCGAAGGCAGTCGGAGGCGACTCCTTTCCGAATGGAAGTCCTGCTCGAATGGGAAAAGCATTCAATTAAATTCAAAGGGAATTAACATGTCCCCGCATACATGGCAATCAAATTTGAATAGAGCAATAAATGAAGGGGCAAAGTCCCGGCGCAAATCAAGGATATCTTAGCTTAAGTTTTTCCCAGGGTATTGCATAGTCGCTTACTTTTGTTTCGCTGAGTGAACGCTTTTTACTGGACACCCAATATGAATTGTTATGCCCTGTTCTTAGCGCGAATATGATAAAGGGTTTTTGTGACCTGGCGGCTTCCTGTGGTCACCTCGCAGAAATATGACGGAAGAACCCGTAAAACCGAGCCAAGAAATTTGAATGAGAAGTGTACTGTTGAAGATATACAAAGTATAATAAGGATTTGAAATATAGCCAACCAACATTATATAATAAAGCGAAGACACAGATCTAGTAAAAGTTAACAATGGTTTTATATTTCAAAGCTATTATTTATGTCGGAATAATTAGATATTATGAATATAATAGTTTTTGAATTTTTACATTTGGCGCAAATTTGTTATCTGTTAATTAACAGAACTCTGTTGATAGCCTATCGGTATTTTAATTACAGTTCAGTGTTGTTAAATAACAGCAGCTTTAGTAGGCGCCAAAATTTAAAAATCTAGTTCTGGATGCTTTTCCACATTTATTCGGAGTTTTCTTTGTCGCATGCTAGGAATAAGTGTATTCCAAAAGACTTTTTATATTCTTCCACTTGCACTTGTGTGTGCATGTGAGTGGGCGTGCGGGTCTGTGTGGGCTTCTGCTCCCAGCAGAGTAATTTAAACGATGAGACACGGACACGTGACTCCATTTTCTGTATTTTTTTGGCTTTACGACCTTTTGTCTGTTGGTTGTCACATTCCTTCTGGTTTTTTGTTGCCGCTGCGTGTTTGCTTGTTTTTGTGAAAGTTTTTCTGTTGTCCTTTTGCTAAAAGAGACATTTTTTATCCAGCTATTTTCGAAATTAAATCTAATTTGATGTGCAAATGTGTTTTGTCGGTAGTGTCGTCGCTTTGTTATTAGTCGCCGTTCCATTTTTGCACGTTTTCACTCGCAGTCTCTCCATTTTCCCAGCCATTTTGCGTTTCCCTCTTTCCGCTTTTCCTCGCTGGCTTTCCACCCGCCCTGAATTAACAGTTAACGAGTAAATGGCTTACGCTGCTTTTACTTTTCCTGCCCCCTACGCTCTTGCGGTTTCATTTTCATTGCAAGCTGCATTTTGTTTGTTTTCCTCTATTTTTTTTTGTTCTTCCCTTTCTGCGGTTGCCACTTGATGTGGCAAGGACAATGCCAACGCCAACGCCAACGTGTGATAAGCCAAAGTGCTAAGAGTGTTGCTGAGAGGGGGTGCCGGTTCGGTTAGGCGGTTGCTGGCGACGCCTGTCGATTGGCATTTGCAATTATACTTTTGGCTTTTACTGTCATTGGCTGGCAAGCGAAATCCGCAATTAACTTATTGGAAATGCAGGTGGCACCAGCTGTGCCGTTGGCCATTGCTTGGTTGGAGAATGGAAATATCCTGCCCGAAAATCTCATATGCACAGTACTTGAGGGTACTTTCGCAGGGAAAGTCTCATCCTTAAACCGAACATTTGGCTAAACTCTTTTAGTTGTAATTTCCATCCCCCGCGATGGGAGAGAGCAATCGTAAACACCTCTGGACCCAAGTGAATTCAACTATCAGCAGGACAAAGGTCATGCCAACCACTAATCATGACTGCGGTTTCTGCTGCTGTCCATTGCTTGGGTCAAGCGGTTGCCGAACCCGCCCAGCCCCCAAAACATCCTCTTCAAATGACAGTGCCTCAAACATCCTCAAACGCACACGGATGCGAGTCCCTTGCCGTAATTTGTGTGTCTGTGTGGGTTTGGTTCTCTGGCGGAATTGCAACCGAACATTTCTGCCCCACAATGCCTGTCAAATTACGAAAATGGAATAATTTCTGGTGTGGCTGACACTTTAAATGAAATTTGAAAAGCTCTCTCCGCAACTCTTCACTCCTGGATCCTGCAGCCAGCAGCCAGCAGCCTGTCGCCTGGCGCCCCTTGGTCGTTGCCATAATTGCTCAATCAAAAAATGTATGCAATTCCATGGGGTAAATCAACCTAACTGACGCCGGCAAATACTCGTATATTTTTGGAAAGCAGTTACGCCAACGCCAACGCCAACAAGATGTGGCAGCTTCAGCGTCGAAGATTTAGATACCCTACCCTAACCAGGGCTGGCGACAGTGGGGGAGGTAGGGGAGGAATCCTCTGAAGCCCGTGCTTCTGAAAGGGGCCCCGGAGTTTGGAAATTATAGAAAGAAAATTTTAAATAACATTATTCAATGGTACTTCGTCTCATTTGAATAAAATAAAATTGAGACCAATATTTGCAATATACCAACAAATACTTAGACCAATATATTCAGTTTCTCTTCCGAATTATTTTGATATGAGGTAATATGTGGTATGATTTTTTTAAATATAATACAGGGGCCCCTGATCTGATTGACTACCGGGCCCGAAAATTCTCTCGACGGTCCTGCTCTTCACGATTGTTTTTCCTTTAAGGCTTGAAGCAATAAGGTATTGTCTCCTCCGATCCCCGTGATTTATACATGTACAAGAGTGCAATAATTGTAATTTATTTAGCATTTAAGCCTGAAAATATATATTTATAATATATATATAATGTATATTTATTAATTAATAAGTAGGTGTTTTTTATAGAGTAGAAAATACCTACTCAGCCACGTGACAAACATCAGCTCAAAGCAATAGTACCCTCTGGAGGAATATAAAAAGAAACTACATTTTATACTTAAACTTTGATACAGGAGATGGAGGTTGCTGTCGTTGTTAGAGGTGGTCTGGTACAGAGGGGTTTTTACGGAAGTGTTTGGCGGTTTTTGCGGTGAGCAAGGGGGGAGCCTGTGCCGGAGGTGGAAAGAGGGAAAAGCGAATGAAAGTGATTGCCACAAGCAACAGCCAAAGACAACAATGCCAAAGTTTGGCTATGCCAAGGAGTTGGCTGAAAACGTTGAAGATCCCGGGATAGAACCGATGGTGAAAATCGGGGGCAACTGGGGGGAGGGCAGAAGATGAAGAGAGGCAGCGGAAACGGAAGCGCATTGAGCAAAGTTGCATTTGTTGGCTTTTGTTTCGTCATTTCTCTTCCCTTCCTCCTGCGCCAGGCAGCCGGCAAAGCAATTTAAGTTAAACAACCGCTCAACATCTTCTCCCCCTCCCCTCGTTCACTCACCCATTTTTGCTCCTTGCCCTTACGCCCCACCAGTGTCCTGCTGTGGCACTTCCCCCAGCGCAATGTAAATGTCAAATATTTTTCAAAATCCTTCGTTGCGCTTGGATTTGTAGCAAAAGCACTATTCTAAAAATTGTTTTTCCCGATTGACTTAAAGTTTTCTTTTTGAACAAAGTTGGAACTATTGGGCTACACTTTCTGTTCGAATGAAAATGTCGGAAATTCCTGTCGAAAATTTGTTTCTATAAACTAAAGCAAAGAAAATATTGGTGATAACATGGATTTACAAGTAAATAAGTCTTATGCTATATGATTGAGACTCAATTATCTTCACTAGATAGAACGATAGGAGAAGACTTTGGGGAAAATGTGGCTTAAATTGGTATTTATAATTAGCTGAACCTGAAAACTATTTCTATGGCTCCCAACGATGTCATTTGGGAGCATGAATCGGGATCCGATGAGCAAGTTCTTCAATTGCTATGGTGGTATCTCAATTTTCCTGATTCCGAACACATATCATCTGGCTCATCTTTGAATTTGAGCGCACGACAATGGGGACATTCTTTGTGCAAAGCACCAATCATCACTTTCGGATGAGCGGAATATTCATTGTTTTGATCGTAGTCGAAAAAACGAAGGGTGGATAAATGCTCGATGTACTTGTTGAGATTGTCTGCCATTTTCTCTTTCCAATTGCGAGATTTATTCCTAATATTTCTGCCAGAATCTATTCTGTAGCACCAGGCATTCAATTGGATCTCTATTAGGTGACATTGGCTTTGTTTAAATCAAGTTGCCAAGATTTGGATTCATCAGTATTGAATATTGAATATTCAATTTCAATTTCAATTTATAGTCAAGCCCTTAGTCGTACCACAGACAAAGTCAAGCATCAACTAAGTTTAAGTTTTGTTCGATAATTGAGGCGGGAATCCATTTTGGGTGCGGTTTTGGTTTTGCTGCTGGTTTCCCTCAACTTGGGGCTCTGGCTCGATAATTATTATGTAAATTGCTTAAAAATTCACCGCAGCTATATACCCAAAGGATTCACTTAGCCCCAGCTCCGGCTCCGGCTCCAGCTCCTGCTTTAGTTTCTTCACTTCTAAAATCTCTCCCACGCCCCCAATCTTCGTCTCGCCATCGTCGTCGTCGGGCAGCCGTTGCGCTGCATTAAGCTTGATTGCATTAAGTTTGCTTTCGTCCTGGTCCTGGAAGAAGGTGGCGAAGAATACCGGGCATGGGAGTCGGTTGGGCGGCTCCTGAGGTTCAAGTCCCTGTAGTTTCTAGCAGGACGCTCTCCCACATTGCCCTTGCCCAATTTCATTGCGCTTTAATCTATGCACTTTGAATTTCTTAGCGTGCATTCCGTATTAGCCAAATTTTCGCATGCTCCGTTGCATGCCTCTTGGTTTTTCACTGAGACGAAGTATGCTGTGGGAACGGGAACGGGGACCCGGGGGAATGCTTTATCGAACTATCGTCGCACAGTGGTCCAAATTGTGAGCTATGTGAAGGGTGTTTGGATCTCAAAATTTGGATCCTTTTTAAGGCATCAAAATAGGTCTCTCTCTCGCTTTTAATTATTGCCTTTGCTACATCCTACAATTATAATTATTAATATCCCAATTGCACCCACTGTAAATCTGTCGGGAATCTGTGAAAATTCTGCCTTGTTGCGCTTGACAGGATATTGATGACCTGCACCTTCAGTCTCAACCGTAGGCATCTTCCACCACCCCCAACATCATTCCCATCCCCATCCGCATCATCATCAACTTGTCTGTCCTTGGCTGTTAAACCAATTTAATCTTTAGAGATTTTAACACATTTTACAACGTACGCACATGTATGTATATGCGAGTCACTTCCGTTTCCTATTCTGGCTGCTTCCTGTTTTCATTGTTGGCATTATCAGTGCCATTGTGGCTATATCATTGTGATAGTTTCTAACTCATAATTAATTTGTGTATGTGCATTAGCCGAAACCTTGGCTCCGAAAGGCAAATGGCAACATTTCATTGAATCTGAATGAATGTTTAATAGCTATCTGTTGTTCAGCAGGGATTTACCATGTGCTAATGTTGACCTTTGACAAGCCAAGAAGTTGAAGTCTTGCATTACATATGTACATATGTATGAGTGCTGCAAATACTTGGTTGATGGAACCGATTAAATTCCTACTTTCGCATCCATATATCTACATATCAGAGTACTGGCAAGTAACTTTCTCGATAAGCGATTGAAATAAATTTCAATTACCTAAATGGATTGCCCAAGTCGCTTAAAGTGGGATCCCTGGGATCCCACTGCATTCACACTTACACTTTCGTATAAACTGTATCTAGTATCTGAATCGGTGGATACTTACTCCTCAATCCGCATTTAGCTCCGAGTGCCGCAGCGCAGTTTATGCAAATGAGGCACCAAGCCACCCCACCGCTGCTCCACAGCTCCTGCGGTCCGCTGTCTAGCTGTGTGTGTGTGTGTGTGCGCTTGTGTCCCTGTGTGTCTGCATTGTCCTTGTCTTTGGTTAAATTGCCTTCAGCGGCTGCCTTTGGGCCACGCCTTCTTGGCTGCGTTTCAACTCGGAGCACGGCTCGAGAGACGACTGCCTGCTGCTGCTGCTGCCATCGCACGGTCTATTTTCATGCCCGTTGGGCAACTAATTATTTGTTAACATAACACGAGTGGCAATTTAAATGCAATTAGGCCGCATATCCCCTATCCCCTATCCCTTGGCCCGGATGGGAACTGGTCTCTCGTACTTGCCTCATTAGTGGCTGGGCTGGTCCTCGATCCTGGTCGGTCCTTCGATTGAGTGGAGATTTCAATTGGCAATTTAAATCGTTTCAATTGGCAGCTGGAAAGGATTTTAATGAGCATTTTGGATTTATGTGGGCATCGATGTCAAAGACATTTGCATGCAAGGAACTGTACTGATTCATCTATGGATTCATCTGCTTTCGAATAAGAACAAGGCCATTGAAAATACCCTCCAATGGCCAGAGTTGGAGTCAATCTAAGCCTTATCCAAAATCCTTTTTGCCAATGGTAATCGTTCTTCTCTGAATGTGGCTTTTCTTCTTCTGCTTTATTTATATACAAATGAATTCAATTTGGAATCAACTTTGCATGACTTTCCATTGCTAAAAGCAATGTCAATTTCTGAATTTAATTACAAAGCCCGTAGAGTGGCAACAGAAATACTAAAAATTATTCCCGCAACCCCCGCAGCATTCAGAAGCCAAACTTGAAAAATCTTCAACCATTTGTCCGAAAATCCCCACAACAAACACTTAATTTCCTCTCCACACCCATCTTCCATCTTCCATCTTTTTATTTTCATTTTAATTTGCATTTGCATCTGCATTGTTTTTTTGCCTGTCCCCAAAAATCTATTTAAACAAGTTCTTTGGACCGAAATTGCATTCGTGTCGACTTTGGGCCCAGAGCCGACCGAATGCGATTACATGGGCCACAACACAAAAGTCTGGACAGACAGGAGCTGAAGCCAGAGACACAGTTGAGATGCGATGAACAGATGGTGTCCATCCTCCTGCCCTCCTGAGGAGCATTGTCCGAGCTGCTCCAGAGATCAGGCTGGTAAATCTGCTTGCTCTTTGCTGTTTTCTGCACTCCCATCACTCGGGCATCAGGTACTTGGTATTTGTTGAGGAGATTACACAAATGGAAACTGCACTAAGGATTTTTACATGCATGATGACAGAAGAAAGTGCTTGGAAATAATTTGAATATACATATGTACATAAGCAGAGAAGAGATAGGGGAAAATAATGAAAGGGCAATAGATGGGATAAGTTCTAAAAAGTGTTTGCTCTTGGGTGCTTCTCGGTAATTTTCGTTCCTATCTTTGTCAACAAGAGAACAACTCTCCCATATTTGCAAGAATTTTCCTAAGATGATTACTTGACATTGAATATAATTATAGAGCAAAATAAATTGGCCCAGAAAAATTCGTTCATTTGTATTTATGTAAATTTTAGATTTGAATGTGAGATTATCTACAAATGGAAAAATATATTTTTAAACATAAATATTAATGAATCTTCTCTGTAAATCGTAGATACAAAATCTATCATCAAATGTATAACAATGAAAATATATCTCGGAAAAGAGCATCTGAAAGTTGTCAGCAAATTCCGTCAACTGCTGGAAATGGGATGCAAAATTGTAATGCATCTAAGCTACAAGAAGCTTCCACTTTGCCACACCAACAACAAAATAAAACTGAAAAAAAAGGAAAAAAATGTAAGCACAACACAAAATGGGAAAAAACATAAGTACTTCGTGTGGAGTCCACAGAGTGGACAGATAGGTGGACTCCGGCATGAAGAATCCGGATGAAATGCATGCAAATGAGCTGAATAATGAGGAGTCGTTGCATCGGAGGGGTGTGTCCCCAGCCTGGCCGCTGGACAACCCTTTTGTGGCACTAATTTCCTGAGTAGGCCAACGCCAGCCAGCACTCGGGGCCAACATGGCCCAAAGTGTCAGTAAGTCAACAAGAATGCACTCTGACACCCACCGCCTAAAGGAGCAGGAGCAGTAGCAGGAGCAGGAGCAGCCACCAGAGCAGAAGAACCGACGGACGGACGGACGGACGAATGGATGGATGGATGGGTGCCAGAGGACGAAGGCAATGTCCGGCTCTGCCCGGCTCTCTACTACGTTCAAGTCCACTCGACACTTTGAATGTCATTAAATCGTCCGTCCGCTGGCCAGTCTCCAAGTTGGATCTCGCCCTGGACTTTGGACTCTGCCCTTGCTTCTATCAGTATCTGCTCCGCTGGCCGGACACTCAGTCAATGTCTCACTAACAATCGTCAACAGGCTCAAGCAGCGTAAGGCAACAATCATTGTGGCTGTCCTTGTTCTTGTTGCTGCTGTTGCTCTTGTCACCCTTTCATTGTACGTTTGTACGTCCTTCCCACACCCACACCCACACTCACACCCAAACCAACACCATCCAACTATCCGACCACCCACCTCTTTTTAGCCGTTCTCCCAATGGCTTTGTTTGGCCTGTATGTTGAATGCATTTTGGACCAAGAACGTTTGTCAATTTTACGCTTGTCGACTTTGTGAATTGTCCTTTTGGTCCTCTCGCTGCGTGTATTAGTGTTGCATGTAATACTCGTCCTGCGTGTTGTAATTGTCCCAGCCCGACACAGCCGGACACAGCCGGACACAGACGCTGAGGTGAAATATGCTTGGAAATGGCTCCGAAAAAGGGGACCCCCACACAGTAGTTTGGCTGTGAAAAATGGCAGAAGAAATGTTGGTAAAAAAGTTATCTTAGGATCTGAACTCAGTTGGGAGATGGTGGAATATGTGACCAGTGTAAAAGTCAGAAGGGCTATTTATTCTTTTTGCGAAGATTTCGTTTAAAGTGAAGACCCCGAGGACTCGGGTCGGTTGAAAGATGGAAAGACAATTTGAAGGACTTTGGAAAGGTTACAAAATGCTGCAGCACATCTTGCATTTAACAAGAAATAAAAGAATCTAATTTAAAAAAAAAACTGCTGCAGAAAGGTGACCTCGTCCTACCTTTCCTACTCTAATTTTGTCCCTTCCTTATGCCAGAGACTCCGAGGTTTTCGCTTTGTTGAAGGCTAGCAGGCAAAGCTCCCGCCCTGGCTGGCTTAAAGTGTCGGAAAAATAACCACCGTCCACCCACCTGGTGACCCCGATGGGGTCTTGGCTCAGCTGACAAATATCGCCTAATCGCCATAGTTTGAGCGGAGGCCAATGCCGATGGCTAAGTGCAAAACGTAGCCCCAGAGGCGACAGTAACATTTAGAAGCTTATTAAATTGCCATTACCTAAGCCGGACATCATCATCAGCGGCGCCCAGGGCTGTGCATACGAAGGGCTCGGCATTTGCCACTCAAGCGGAGGATTAGCCGCGATGATGACAACAGCTTGACGTCGGCGGCAGGCAGGCAGGCAGCAGGAGGCAGGCAGCAGGTCCATTAGGGAGAGGTATTGCTGGGCGTAGGTACAGCGGCAGGTCCTTGCGACAAGCCGAGGTGAGGATAGGATGCCTGACGAGCTTAGCAGCGACAACAAGCACGCACAGGCGCCCCTACACACCCACACGTGGGGATTTACGAGCGAGCCAAAAGGTAGCGTGGAACTAAATAAATCCTCACAAAATATTTAACATTTAAATGGCCAAAAATTAACTGAAGCTGGCAGGAACGCAGTGCGGTGGAGTGGAGTGGAGCGAGAGTGTGAGGTGAGGTGAGATGAGGACTTGCCACACGGCACGAGTAAATGCGAAATAATCCACAAAAGCCGAAACGACAGCCCGGACCGGCCCGGACAACCTCACACACACACAAAATGTGCAGTAAAAGTCGGAGCTAGCGACAACAAAAGCCAGGACTCTTGAATGGCTCCTCGGTGGTAGTACCACCATCATTTAGCCCCTTCTCTGCCCTGCTGCTCAAAAAACGACAAAGAGTCCGAAATATATATGGACTAAAGGACCAAAGCCTTAATCTGCTTTAAATGGCAAAGAGATTTCTGCTTCTGCTTCACCCCAAAGCCGCATTCATACGGCAAATATCAAGTGCATCATCATCAGCATCGTCATCGTCATCAACGAGAAGCGACAGGACAGCACAGGACAGGAAAGAACAGAACAGAACAGTACAGAACAGGACAAGGACGAGGCCAAAACTGCATTAAGTTGCCCCTGCTTAGAATCGAGCAGCTTGAAAGCCTCAACCCTCGATGAGTACAGTCGAAAAAAAAAAGTGATGGGACACGGAAATCAAGTGCTAACGGACTTGATATGCATCCTCATACCGGAGGATGCAGGAGGATTGAGTATTTGAGGATTTAATCCTCAAATTAAACAAATAAATAATTAAGTCAGTGTAAAAAGATCGTTTTCTGCACGCAAATTATTTTTGTATCAATTTAAAAAAATATTTTAATGTGTTCGCCTTGGCTCCATTAGTAAGGATATGTCTAAGCTTCTTTTCAGCTCCCCACCATTCTGCTTTTATTCCCTTTTGAGTTTTATTTTTTATCAGAAAAATTAGAATTAACAAATATGTAATCGGTATTTTTGATTTTTATTTCTTTCGCTCAAAAAGAATAATGGATAATTATGAATAATAATTATTATGGGTAGTTATGAATAATAATAATTATTATTATTTTTTATAATTATTATGAATAGTTATGAATAATAATTATTATTGATAACTATTATCTCCGATGATTATCCGTAAAGCTTAAAATTAAAAAAAGTACTGTCAAAATTGTTATTGAGCTATGAAAAGTTCCACATTTCTTTCAATAAAAGTGTCACCAGAGAACAGAGCTTCGCTATTTCCATACTCTAAATATTTTCCAGTGTATTTGAAACGTCCTTGGCTCCAAACACAACATCGTTATTATCGCACTGAGCGCTGTAAAGTACCGAATAATCTACAGGATAATGAGCATGAATGAACGTGAACGTTTTCTTTTTTTTGTATATACATATATATATTTTTTTACAACTTTTTTTTTTTTTGAATGGATATAGCGACTACTGAATGGTGAATAGCAGTAACGTTGAGAGAGCGAGAGAGAGAGGGAAGGTAAGGGGATGATGGAGAGTCAGAAATGGGGGGAACAGGACAGACTCTGCCCTCAAGTGCACTCAACTAACGCAAGAAAAATCTGTCGAGTGCCAGCTGCCTGAATGCTTGTTTAGAACAAGTGGAAATAAAAGCATAATAATAATCATCAAGAGAAAAATTCCGTAAGCGATAGCAAATTTCAAGGAATACAGAAGACAAATTTACTTCGAAATGAGGCTTGAAAGCCAACAGAGGAAGGAAGAATGATCTAGACTCTAGAGGGTAAAGACATGGCTGGAATGTTCCCTTGGGAAGTTCATCTTAAGACTACTGAAGAGGAGCGAAAGCTAGGAAAACAAAGAAGGCTTCTTCGTCAAGGCATCTACATTCACCTCTATTATGTAGATCTACTTTAACGATCTCTGGGAACTAGAAACATAGCAACTCCATGACCTCAACTTGCCAACATTATCAGCAACCACTTGGGTCATCTTCTCATTTTAATTAAGTCTGAAATTCAAGCAGCAATTTCAATATATGTAATAGTTGTACCTCTAACAAAGCTATGAACTTTATGCACCACCTGATTCCGCTCATCCCTCTCTCTCTGTCTCTCAGTGATTTACGCCAATGTTTTATGCCATTGAAAGGAGTCGAGCCCGGAGCTAGTTGTGCATCTCCTCTGAGTGCACCCATAGATACGTACGTATATTACATTTAATTTTATATTTACCTACATGGAATATTTATGGAGCAGTCACAGCAGACACACAAAAAACAAAAAAAAAGAAGGAGAGCCCCAATAAATGGAAAACTTTTTGCCATTTTGTCAACATTTTGCCGCTTTTCCGTAGTTGTTTTTATTTATTTTGTGTGAGCAGCAAACCAGAACGAGTTCATTAGTTTTCCACTGTGTTTGGTTGATATTATAGTTATATACGAGTATTCATATGTATGTGTTTCTTGTTGTGTGGCCAGAAGCATCAAAGCATCGTTCCGGGCCATCAGTGGTAGTTCCTGCTCCAGCTCCCATTCCTGCTCCTTTTCATTCAGTTCCATCTGCCTTCCACATGGAACTATAATAGGAGCAGACTGCTGCTCCTGCTGCTCCTGCTCCTGCTGCTGCTGCTCCTGCTGCTTCTGGTTTTTGTAATGAAAAGTTGTGGCAACTTGTTGTGTGCCATGATTTGAACCATTTCCATTACCATTGCCACTCCTCTGGCACTGCACTTTTAAAGTTTCCCCTGCCATCCATATCCACTCCACTGAATGCCATTTGATGGAAAAGTTATGCATGTATGGAAAAGTTACAGCTTGCAGATACTCGCACATGCACGGATACCTTAAAGCAGAAAAATTCTGCAAAATATAAACCTTTTTCGTTAATTATCACATTTGTATCTGCATCAGGGACCAACGCTTTCAATTTTCATTTGTGAAAGTGCACATTTGCACAGGAAATATAATTATTCAATTATCTAAGAAGCAAATGTCCTTCGAAAGCCTTACTCGCTGACATTATACAAGTATTCATTATTTCCTCTCAGAGACTTATCCATCGAATCAATGCTGGCATCTTGCTGGGAGAAATGCTATCTCACATATGTACATTCCAATGCAAAACATACCATTGATGGCATGTGTGCTTAAATGTCAGTACGTGTATTTTCAATTCCGATTCTATGCCCCACAAATGAAAATGGACAGGAGTCAGTGCAAGTCAATCAGAAGAAGATAGCAAGAATCCAGCACATCCTGAGTGTGTTTGCATGTTTTTTAATCATTTCCATGTATTTTATTTTACATTTGCCAATGCCATTGGAATCTCCTGCGCATCCCCACTCCCCAGTCGATACTAGATATGCTGAGTACTTAGTATCCATATCCATATCCCGTATCCCCTGTCCCGTATGACTGACATACGCATTTAGTATAACAACATTTGCCAGATGTATGGCAATGGAATCAATAACTAATGCGATTTTGACAACCTTCACAGAGCGACAAGGGAGCGTTTCCAGACTGGCTTGCCAGCTTGGGAAACATAACTTTTCGCCAAGAAAGCGGGGGGGAGTGGGCACGGAGAAAAGACACTCAGCAAACTGCTTACAGCTCAGTGCACAACACTTGGCGGCTCCTTCAGATGCGATCCTCCTCCCCGAGCTGTTTCACTTTGTTTTCAATTGGAAAAGTTTCGCCAATTCTGAATTCTTTCTGGTTCTCTATTGCAAATGCCGCGAGACGACAGAACCGTTGCCCTCTTGAAAAATAAAGTCACGTCACAAGTAAGTGGCGAACGAGATGCGATTTAAAGGAAGCTGAAACTCGCTCAAGGATAGCCAACTAACCAGGAACTGCTCAATCCACCCATCCATCTATCCCAGGACTGCATTAACTTATCCCCAAAACGGGAATATCGAATCATAAATATGAACCCACCGCATTGCATCATTGAGCAAATTGCTGGAGCAACAGCCACAGCAACAGCCACAGCAGGCACTAAAATGGAAAACTACGCCCAGAGACCGCAACGTATGTGACTCAGTGTCCCTGGCCCTGTCCCTGTCTTCAGGCACATCCTTCGGCCACTCCTCCGTCTGCGACAGTTGAAGACATCAATTTACTTTTATTTCCCCCCGCGTCGTGTTCGCGACTATGTTCTTTGGGTCTTTTGTGGCGAAAAAAGGGTTCCACTAAAGGAAGGAAAAAAGGGAGTAAATAGTAGGAGGACTAGGAGACCACCCTGCTTTTCATTTAGATGAACTGGAATAACATGTAATGGCAATTATGAGTGTCATATATTACACATTAAGTATTGTCTGAAACAAACATATAGTGTTGCCGAATTCCGTAACGTTTTTCCAGGGTATCCCAAGTAAGAAAACATTCCGTCCCGCCTCTATTATTTTTCCCCTCTTCTCTTAACCACTCAGACCCCAAAACACCCGCACACGATACACTCAAGCCTTTGCTTAGTGATTCAATTCAATTGATTCAATTGGGATTGTATCGGTCTCCGTTTTATGCTCGTTTTGGCCAACACATATTACAGCTTACTGTATCGGATGTGGGGCTCCTTCCAGCACACTCCTCCTCCTCCTCCTCCCTGCTGCTGTCGCCTGTTCCCGAGTGCCTCATTTATCTGTTGCCAATGGGTCCATCTCCCTCGGAAACGTTTTACTTGTGAATTTGTGGGCGTTTGGGTGAGTGTGTGTGTGTGTGTGTTTGTGCGGGAGGGACATTTTTGCCCAAAATTTAATATTATACGAAAATAACTTTTTTATTTTTCAGTTTTTCGGTCGCTCTTTTACGAGCCGATAATGTTATTGGCCTAGGAATTTTATGAATTGACCATTTTCTCTGAGGGATAGATATTTTATCTGTTTTCTGGTGCGGCCTCCTACTCCTCCCCCCTGCCCCCTGCCCCTCCTCCGCCAGACGATGGCTGGGCCATGACTTGTGCAATTTGCATCAAAAATTGTGTCACGACTAGTTTCGTTACACTTCATTCCATTTCTTTTGTGCATATTTTAGCCCGGCCAGAGGGACGTTTTCCGAGCGGATGATACGATGGCCCGCTTGGAATTTCCGTGCACTTTGAGCTTTGCCTTTTCTTGGCCCAGATCCATACCCATCCCCATCCCTATCCCTCTGCCTGGATGCCATTGTCTGGAGGGACAAAATATTTTGCGACTTTGCGTGTGGTGCCCACAGTGGTTGGGGTCCTCAGATTGTGGGACAACAGCTGGGGGCAAGGCCAGAAATTGGGTTATGCGGGTGGATGGAATTTGGTATATGTTTGATGATGGAAACTTGAAAGTCATATCAGGTGCACTTGAAATTAGTTTTGTTGGCAAAAATGTTAAATATCATGTTCGGGTATTCCACTGTTAAAAGTTTCATGTGAAAATTTTCGTGAAATGCCAGTTGAAACTACACAGGTAAAGTTTTTTTTAAATAAATGTAATATATCTTCACGGTACAAAGGCTTGTCCTCTTAACATACTTGTTTATTTAATATTATTAAATTCTTGACGTTTTAAAATCTGATCCAATCTCTTACAAATCTTTGCGGAGTATTACATTTCAATCGAACGACTGTAACTTTAAGATTTCCAATACTTTTTTCCTTGTTCGTTTGGAGTTACCCAAAAGTAAATAACAAGCTAAATCCAATACAAAAACTTTACTCCATCGCTAACTCTTTCTGACCACAGTGCCCGAGTGCAGTCCACATACATACATATGTATGTATGGATGTATGTCCGTGCACATGTGTTACTGACTGACTGTATGCATCGTCTGCACTTTGACACTCACCGAGAGTTACATTTCCTGTCATTGAGCTATTTTGTTCGAGTGCCAACCGAAAGTTTGGAGCAGAATAAAAAAAGTTTGTGCCCATCGCCAAAGCGGAGAAAGTTTTCTGCGGACGACAGAAACTTCTTGTGCTGTTTGTTTCTCCTCCGGATTAATATTTTCTTATGCGTGTCGCTTTTCTTGGATCATTCCGGGGTGCCTCTCGCCTATTTGTTGCTCTGTCCCGTGCCGGCCACTTGAAATGCAATTTCAAAGAAATATTCCACCCAAGGGTATCGAAATACACGATGGCGCTGGCTGAGCTTTTTCTTTCACACTAAAGTTGCATGTCAGCTGTGGCAGTCAGTCTGTCAGGCCGTCAGTTTGTCAGTCAGTTTTCCAGCAAAGTCCATTTGACGTCAGTTTAGCCTTAGCTTTTGTCTTCATACAGTGGACATTGCTGCTCAATGAACTGTGGCTGAGGAAAAACTTTATTGAGCTGGAGCCAAGGGAACTATTGCTGGACAAATGAGGATTCTTCTGGAAATTCCACAACCAACAACCAACAGGTTCTTCATTACGAGAAGTACCCACTGTAGTTAAGGAATCAGCGGAGTCTCTCTACCCATAAAAACTCCTCCTCTAGTTCTGGTCCATGCGTTGAGAGCTTTTTAAATAAGAAATGAGTGACACGCCGCAGAAATGCAGTGGAAGCGCTACAGCGAAAATATTGCATTGTTTTTGCAATGTCAACAGGCTCTCCAGCCTCAGCTCAGACTTCCCTCTCTCTCTCTCTCTCTCTCGGTACCGTTCTCTTCGCAAAAAAAGGCATTTCAAATGGTACACTAAATTACTAAGACCCACACACACACGCTCCCAGCTTCTCAATCGTACTCTCCATCTGTCTGTCTCATCACTCTTTGCACTGCCGAAAAAAACCAGAGGGCAGACCGAAACGTTTGATACCCTTAGGCTATGGGATATCCATAAAACTGAAAAACCAAATTTGCAAGGGAAAAGTGGGATGTCCTTTGAAGATGATCAAGAACACGTGCATACTCGTATTTATGTATATCATTTCTGGTCTCATAAATGCCTTCTGGGTGTTGCACCTCTTCGAAATCGTCACACCCTCTCTAAGGGCGTCCTGCAGCTGAGAATACAATTTACGCTTTGCCAGGCGTTTTTCATGCATGTTTGCTGTTGCCGCTGGCAAAGTTTTTATGGTCGCATCATGCAAGAAGCGGAGCGCGTTGTAGTTGTTCTTCCTGTTTGCCTTAACCCGCATCGCATGCACTGCACGAGTCTGTGGTGGGTGGCTGCTTGTAATGTGCATCTGGTTGACAAAACTTTGTGAAATCATTAAGAGGCGCAGTCGAATGCAAAAACCTCAAAACAGAACAACAAAAAACACATGACTACAGAGAAGAAAGAGAGTACAGTGAGAAGAGAGTGCGGGTGAGAGTGCTCGTCAAAGCTCTCAGAAAGTTGTGCAATTTTTCAGTAGGAGACGAGTGGGACAAGATTTTAATAGCAGCAGCGAATTCGGAGTGGGAGAGAGATAACGAGATTAACAGAGAAAAGGACTGCTATCAGGCACAGTCTTACAGCTGCTGTTAGCACTCATGGGAATACGAATGGGGTTAGAATAGGAATGACGCCATAGCTCAAATCATACTATGTAGAAGCCCAGAAACCTGAATAGAACTCAAGTCATTTGCTTTCCCAGGCATACTCTTTATTTGATCTAACTAAAAAAATCATTTTTGATAAGTCCCCACACGCCGAAATAAACCACAATTTTAAATGGATGGCATGGATTCCTGGTAGCCGTTGAAGTATCCCGAACTGGCAATGTTCCGTTATTATCAATCATATCTAAAACAAACCGCTTCATTAATTTCAGTTTTCCACCACCGTGATAAACAAGAATGGACTGGCCCGTACCAATCCATATCAGCTTTGGTACAGCTTTTATTTGATACTTCTTGCATATATCTTTGGAATCTGTGCAATCGATCTCCGCAATGCAAACAGCCGTTACACTTTCCAGCTGGCTGGCTAGATCAATCCACGTCTGCTTTATGGCGACACAGAAGGGGCAGCTTGGCTGAAAGAACTTGACAAAGTGATTCATACTTTTGGTGCTTGAATCGAAATTTTTGTCGGTCAATGTGAAGACTTCACCAGGATTACAACCCTGGGACGTGTCGTTTTGGTGTTCATCTCCATTTTTCACACGGGTTCTTACCGCTGCTTTCTCGGACATAAAGGTACTCAGATTGTACGATTTCTTTGCAACTCCATCGTTCTTTTCAAAATACAATAGAGTCGGATACGTCGTGACATTATTACTGATGCAAAATGACTCATATTTGGAACAGTTTATAGCGCCAATGGCCAGGCTCGTAGCGTCTATATCCTGGATCACCATCAACTTCGACAATGTGCTATATAAACTATTACAGCTCTGGCAGATCGTTGCATAGAGCTCGACTATCACATTCTTTTCTTTCAGATATGTTTCAAAATCGTGGGTACTCCAGTCGATTGACTGATCGGTGTCCTCTACTGATAGTTCAATCAGAATGATGTATATGAATACAGCAATAAATAAAGATCGTTGAAACATTTTCGTTAGTAATTCTTGTCATATATTTCACGGCTGATTTTGATCACGCCACAATACATTCAGTAGATACACGAAAATACAATCAGATAATTTTTCTAAAATTCAAATAGGTTTTTCGAAGTTATTCTAAATGGCCAAAAGCTTACCGGAAATAAAGAAAACACTTATCGTTAGATAAATAATTGCCTTTGTTTCTATACGATTACCTCTTCCTTTGTACTCCATTCTTTCCAAGAACTTGCGCCCGTTATCATACCATAGATAAGCCGGTCGAGAAGTAATTTTCAGATCGTAACATATTTATTTCGAATTTTCCCAATCCAAGTTTGAAATATGTACAAATGTTGGGTTTCTTCTTCAGTTTTTGGCCAGTTTAATCCATTTTATCTTGACCCGATCGGCTATGGTGCAGGGGGATTTAAAGATCATTATGAAAAATCTTCCACTATTGGTTATCATATATACCTACATTTTTGGAATTCAGGGCTAGGCATTCGCGTGTACCCCCACGCCTAAGAGGATCTCATGTGGATTTCCCCACAAGCATAATTTCCCTACCAGTATTACGTTCAGCTTTTCCCAACGCTGATAATATTTTAATGGTATCAATGAATACTTAAATATATAAAGATCAATGTAAGATATTTTTCGTGAATTCTGTACACATTTTGTAAATGAAAGGCATTATAATCAAAGTTTATTTGTCTAAAATCTAATTTTAAACTAAGATTTTCAGCTTAATGGCCAAATAGTTGAACGAAATTGTGATAATATTCATCGTTAGATATTTCTGTGTTCCTGAGCCGGAATTTTCGATAAAATTTCCATTTGATGCTATCATTTTCTCGACAAATTTCTTCAAATGCTCCAGCTCTGGATCGCCATCATAGGAGCGAACTGTGTGGCCGTGCTCATACCACACAAAAGTCGGACCTGGCTTGAATTGTAGTTCGTGGCAGATTTCCTTCGATTTGGCGCAATCCAAATCCGAGATACAAATGGTGCTGATGGGTTTCAGTTGTTTGGCCAGTTTAACCCATTTCATTTTTGCCAGATCGGCCATGTAGTCGACCGGGGAGCTATAGATCATGATAAAAAATCGTCCAGTGTGGGTTACCAGATTAAAGTTGTTGGTATTCAGGTGGAATACCTCGCCGGGGGTACATGACTCGGACGGGAAATCGTATTCATTATTTTCACTATTATCTTCATCGTCGTCATCATCTATGTCGTCATTATCACCATTGCTCATACTTGATTTAATTTCCTTATCTTCATCGTCAGGAATTTCAATCGGTTCCACCATGTCATGTTTGGTACTGGGATTACAATATGATAATCCAGTTAGAATAACGACAATGAATGCCACCAGTAAGAACAACCGTTGAAACATTTTTGTGCGTAATACGCTTAATTTTTATGCGAGTAATACAACAATTTTTTTTGGATTGTCAGGCAAAGGCAGATACAAATCAAAAAATTGACCTTTGAAACCCGACTTCCTTATCCTCTCTGAACATAATTGTGAAAGATACTTGGTAAATGAAAGGAAAACACTGGAAATGTATATTTTTCTTGTATATATTTCATCAAAAAAATCATATAGATCTATTAGATTGGTTCGGCTTATTGAGTTTTAGAAACTTGTGGAGATTTCACTTAAAAACTAATTTCACATGCTTGTAGTATGTATGGTAATGTTAGATGGGTAGAGCTCGAATAGAGTTGTGGAAATGATTATGGTTGTCACACAGTTTTCGCTTGCTGTTCGATGATCCTTGTTCAGTGCCACTGACCCCCCTCAGTGAGCTTCCGGGGATCGATGTCCAGGCCGAGCTTCTCCAGCTTCCGCACTTTGCGCATCTGCTTGGTGAGGCGGCGCTTGAAGGTTATCTCCCTGTTGAGATTCATAATCTCCATTGTGTCGTACTGCCGAATGTTCTTGATGGTCTGCAGTATCAAATTATCCGTCAGGTGCAGCTTGATGGTGGACATCTTCATGAAGGGCACATCCCGACGTCTTAGCTCCTCACGATACGCGAACAGGGTATAGTGCAGTGAGGGCATCGATGGCAGAGGACGCTCCAATTGGGGGAATAATAAATCAGCCATGGTTTCGTTCGTTTGGATTCAGTTCGGTTTCAAAAACGATCTGATCTGTTCGCGTCGAGTGTCCAGAACGCAATGATGTTGTGGCTGAAGTAACTCTCAGTTTTATATCCAACCTCAGGCTACCTGCGACCTGCCGAAATCCTCCTTCTTCTTAAGCACCAGTATTTTTTCTAGGGAAATCCCTTACAGTGGCAGCTGGCGCTATGCTCACCTTGCTACCTGCTGTGGCAGCTGCAAATGACATTCTCTACTGAGCCACGCGATTAGTCTGGAATTTTCCATTTCCTCCTGCACCTTTCCGTTTATCCTTCCATTGGCAAAAATACTCAAAGCAATTCACGTATCATATAAACTCGGATTTCGATCGCTTTCGGTGCTGAAATTTTAATGAGCTCACGACCTAGAAAAAAGAGCACGCCAAACGCAAATTTTATTCCTCCTTCCTTCCATTCAATGGAACACGGGCTTCAGTCGTCCTCGAGGACGTTTTTGGCGTAATTTTACGGCCATTTGAAATTGTTTTTCCTTACTGGTGCTTCCTTTGAGCTGGTGGCTGGTGGCTGGTGGTGCTGCCCTGCCTGCAATCGCAATTAAAATAAATTGCATTCACTCAAAGCATTGACGCTGCTGTGACGACGATGGCGGACTGTTTTCAGAGCTGACTGACCGGACAACCGGTGGGCTCCATTATGGGCTCCTGTATGCAATGTGAGCGTCGCTCAAAGGTTCGACCCAAAAAAAATGCAAAGAGTTCTATATATTCCGTCGCGTATTCATTTAATTAGTTTGAGCTGTTTAAAGCGCGTCAAAAATCCTGTACAATCTCTGAAATTAAACGAACTCACTTAATGAAATAAAATTTCCAATACTTAATTACATAAATCAGAACAGAAGGATGTTTTCTCAATCTGATTGTGGTAGAAGGAAATTGCTTCCATTTAATTACATTTGTAAACGTATGCGTCTCTCCATCGGTGCGGGTCATCGCCCTATATTTTACTCAAATCGTTGCGAGCGGGCGAAGCGAGTGAGCCCGGGGTTGACTAGGGACATTTCGAATAACATTGTTTATGTAAAATCTGATTAAGTCGGAACTCAATGGGGCAAACCAAACATTTTTGATTCTGCCTCAATCTTTGTTGGCCAAAATGAGTTTTGGAATGAGTCCTACGAGCTAAGGCGAGTCGAATTTGGGATAGCAGCAGATACCACTCGACGAATCAAGTTTTCTGTATATTCTGTATATTTATGATCTTGATAAGAATTTTAAATTTGTATAATTATGACTTTTCTTCCATTTTCTATTCACTCCTCTCTATTCCTTCCATTCATTAGAAACTCCATTAATCAATGAGTCCATCAATAGGTCCTTGAATTGAAGCCTCACTTGGAATATTTCACCTTGCAGTTATATTTTCTTCACTATCTTGTCAATGTTCCCAAACCCAAAAACGGTATTAAATTAGGCAACTTATTTCAATTACATTCCAGTCAATGCTGCAGTCAGCAAAGCAAATGCTGTTGCCAAAAAATAAGCTAATTAAAATCGAGCACATCGTTTATAAATTATATTTTTGGGTTTTGCATATCATGGTCTGCGGTTTCGTTTCCATATGGGGATTATTTATACGCCCGAAAACTGACCAAATGACTAATGAATTTTCACATGTGCACACACAATACCGTTATGGTTGGGCCAATGCAATAATGATTTATAAAATGAGGTGAAATATTTGGATATCTGTTCGACAGTTTGTTTAAAGGTGATTCATTCCCAGCACTTTCGTTCCCAAAGTTAATAATTCAACAAATTTGAGTGAAGTTTAGTTGCAAACCAAAAAAATACTTTTTAAGTTAAGAATTCAATATGTTAAAAGGCGAATGGTCGAAGATCCCGACTGAGAGATACCCTCTGTATTAATGGTTGCACTTGAGAGGACTTTCAAGATCCCTAAGGCGTCATTTAGTAGTACCTCAGATACCACTTTCATAGGATCAAAGGATCTTCTTATCGATCGCTTTGAAATTTGATAGAGTGGTAGATCTAGAGTAAGTGCATGTTCAATTTTAAGGTTCATATTTAAAAAAACGACCTATTTTGTAAGAAGTATCAGGACAAGTACATCATGCCCGAGTTATGGGCGGAAAAACAGCAAGTCATGCAAGAAAGCCATAACAAACCGGCGAACTATAAAAGACTTTTGTGCCTCAACCTTCGACATATTCCATAGGGAACTACGGACAAGATGTTGAGCAAGTTTGTACCCCGCATCAAAGCCAAGCCATTGACGGAGAGGACTCGGTCCCGCGATGCCTTCATCTACTTGGATCGAGTGCAAAAGATTTTCGGATGGACAGCGGCCGATGATAAGAAATGGAGAATCCCCTATATTATTTATGGGATTTTATGGAATATGCTGCTGATCTTCCTTCTACCGATCTCGATGTTGGTGGCATATGTTCAGATGTTCAAGAGCTTCACGGCGGGAGAGTTTCTCAGCTCCCTGGAGATCACGGTTAATATGTATGGGTGTGTTTTCAAGTGCCTCTACACCATTTGGGGCTACAAAGGATTTACGGCGGCCAGAAAGGTGCTGGATGACCTGGACCTGCGTTGCACTAGCGATGAGGAACGTTCCAGTGTGCACCGCCATGTGGCCCTGGGCAACATGTGCTATGTGTTCTATCACATAATTTATTCGGGGTTTGTTGTCGTCAATTGGAGCGGCTACCTCCTGATGGGTAGGCACGCCTGGATGATGTACCTCCCTGGGCTGGACGCTGAAAGGAACTTTTTTATATCCAGCTTGTGCGAGATGCTTCTGATGGGTACCTGTGTCACCATGGACCAGTGCACGGACGTCTCTCCTCTGGCCCACATGCTGATGGCGCGCTGTCACATCGGTCTGCTCAAGGATCGGTTGACTAATCTACGCTCGGATCCCACCAAAGATGATGACGAACACCACGAAGAGCTCAGAAAATGCATCCAGGACCATCGTTTGATATTAGAGTAAGAGCAGTTTTCTCGTCTACTATTTTGGTTTTGATTATCAATGTCAGCGTCAACCCCTTAGCTATGTCAGTGCTCTGCGGCCCACCTTTTCGGGCACCATATTCGTGCAGTTCCTCTTGATTGGCATAGTCCTGGGTCTGTCCATGATCAACGTCATGTTCTTCTCCACCTTCTGGACGGGCCTCGGCACCGCGATCTTCATGTTCTGTGTGTGCCTGGAAACATTTCCCTTCTGCTATCTGTGCAACATGATCATCGATGATTGCCAGGAGCTCTCGGACAGCTTGTTCCAATCGGATTGGATGGCAGCCAGTCGCAGATACAAGTCCACGCTGGTCTACTTTCTACACAATCTTCAGCAACCGATTATCCTGACAGCGGGCGGAGTATTTCCCATCTGCATGCAGACGAATCTATCGGTAAGAATGGATATTCTGCAAATTAATCATACCATATCCTTTCGATCCTTTGTAGATGGTGAAGCTGGCCTTTTCTGTGGTCACCATAATAAAACAATTCAATCTGGCGGATAAGTTTCAGTAAGAAAAACTACGGGACCCCAAGACAGGACGTAAAAAATACTTAACTTGATTAGAACTTGAAAATATTTATTACCAATGAAGTAGGAATTCAAATCACAAAAGCGTTTATTAACGAAAGTAGAACTGATTTCACGTTGAGAAAATTCAACTGGAGAGATTAATAAATAGTGCACAAAATGGTTTTAAATTCAGATTTTTCCTTCCGTGAAAAGTTCACCAAGAACAGGAGTGAAAGTTTTCCTTGGCCTTCATTCAATTGCTTTGCTGTACTCTTTAATATGACCGACCAGGCCACAGGACTGCTACACTCCCAGTGAAACAGGTGCAGGACCCATTCGTGCGCCATTTTTAAATTCAATCCTCACCTTGCAGTTTATATTGGCTTCATTATCATGTAAATTTTCCCAAAACAAATGTCGCTATGCAATTAGGCAGGACAATGGCAGCCATGCAAATTCTGTTGCCGAAATGAAAGCTAATTATAATCGAGTACAGCATTTATACACGTAATTTATATTTTTGGGTTTTGCATGTCGTTTTCCGCGGTTTCGTTTCCATGTCATCATTTCAACGGCCAGAATTACCATAGAAATAATGTTTTTCCACATTTGCACACGTAATAAAGTTCTGGTTAAGCCAATTTATCCATTTCAACCCTGGTGGAGATATATATATATATTATTTCGATATTGAGTACATCACCTGACAACCCTATCCTAAACGTTTTAATCAGCCCGAAGTGAGACGCTCGGAGACTGCATATCTTAGCCCTTTCTTGATCCACTGCTAGCCACATTTGGTACATAGAACGGAAACTATTCGAATTTAATTTACTTACTTATTTCCTAGTGCGACAAGAAATAAATTCTTTTAAATTAATGCACTAGACACAAAACATAATTATGAAGACAAATGTACGGAAGATTTGATTAACCTATTTAACCTCTTTTTGATATTGAGACTTTCATTTGATTTATTTAGAACATTTTCAAGTTTTAAGTTCCTTATTTTTAAATACAACTTTCATTAACTATCAGGAAAACGTTTTTTTTTAAATTAACTAAAATAAAATAATAATAAATTAATAATAATAGTGCAGGCAATGGATTTAATCGCTTTGTTGGGTCCAGAATCATACAAACCCGTCTTTCTTAGTCTCTGCTCAGCTGTTTTCCCTCTGTGAAACACTCCGTATGAATTAAAGAAATCTTCTTTTTTTCTTTAAAAAAACGAAAATTTAAAATATTTCGATTAATTAACAGACCGGACAACAGACTGTATTCTATGGCACATTCGTACTGTTCGTCGTCTCTTTTGACTGCGTTTAATTTGCATATGGATGGCGGTGGCCTTTTGTGTCCGCTTTCGCGTCTGTGTGTGTGTGTCCTCAATGCCAAAGAGTCAATATTATTACGGTCTACGCATCCCGTTGGCCTGTTTCCGTGGTGGGGAGGGTGAGACAGCCGCAAAGCGTTGGCAAAAATGCTTTCAATTAATTAAACACCCGAAAAGCGACACCATAATGAAAATGCAATGTGCTGAGAGAGCGAATAAGAGAGATATACTCGTACAGAGAGGGAAACTCAACCGACTCAATCAAAAAGGAATGCCAGTTTGGCATAAGGGCGATACTTTGGATACCCTTACAAAAACCATCCCTCTATTGGAGCAACTTACGATCTTAGATGACTCTGATTTGGATCCGATTTGGATCAAAGAAACTTCAGCTTGTTTTCCGACCGATCGTTTCCATAGAAGATACAGGACTAGAGGATCCTGTCGCAGCTCCGACTGCATGTAGCAAAGCAAGAAACTTGGTGGAAAAGGAGCATAATTGGAAACGCTTTCTTCTCAAGGAAGCCAACCAGGACATAGGCCTTCTCTCCGTGTCCCTATCTATCTGCTTCTGTGTGCGTACAAGTGTGCGTGTCTGTGGCAAGTGCGGCATGCAGCTCATTAATAATACAGATAATGTGTGTTGGAGGCAATCATTTTTCGGTTGCATGGCAGCGCGGTTGCGCTGATTAACACAGCCACCGGTCAGCAGAATGTCGAATGGCGAATACTGCCCTGGTGGGTGGAGGCCAGGGCCGACGTCATGGGTTAAGAATAACGGGCATGTGAGACAACGAAGCATTACAATTCGAATTAATGGCGTTTTGGTAATGTTTTTACTCGGTTAATGGCATGTTCAGTGGGACATCGAAGGATTGCTGAGCGATTTAATGGCATCTCAGTCAGTCAGTCCTGCAATACTGTAAATGATAATCGAAATCCCTTTTAAATGTACATTCGTATGGCCTGGAAGCCTCTTTTAAGAGAAGCTCTTCTGAAGATATTGAAAGTAAATAAAATAAATTTTTGTTGAGAGACTTCTTAATTAAGCAAATATTATGGATATAAGCTTCAATAATTTTTTGGAAATTATTTTATTTTTTTTGTATTATCAGAAAGGTTTTTAAGATATAATCAATGCTGTTTTGGGATTGCCTCGAGCTTTGATATTGTCTATAAAAAACTTGGAACTCCCATCAAATGAATAATATATAGGATGAAAGCTTTTTCGATCGGATTTTGGGGAACCGATTCGAATCGTGTTCTTATCAAGGAACTTATCAGGATGCAGTACTGTAGCAGGCTTACAGGCTCAGAAGGCTCACTATTTTCTTGCTTTTAATTTTGTTTAGTGTTTATTTTAATTGTTTTTCTTAAATGAGCGCTTACATTTGCAGCGTAGTTCGAGTCACCTTCTCCTTGTCGGAGCTGGAAAAAACGCTTTACTTTTAAGTAAATCCCAAAAGGGGAGAGCAAGGAGTTGGCATTTCTTGACTTAAAATTAACAAAGTATCTATCTACTCCCCCTGCTGCTCCCGGTTAAGTGAATGCATTCATTGAGTACACCAGCGACTTTTAGAGCTCTGTGCTCTGTCCCCCCGTCCAGCATCAGCATAAATTGATATACTATAAAGCGGGAAACTTAAAGTTTGGTCAATAAATCTACTGGTCCCGCCCTCGCGAAGTGGCGGTGCCTGGAGCGGCAGTCCCTTTCGCGCTGTCCACTTAATAAAGTGCAAACAGGCAAGTGATTATTTCACAGCTATTGTTCGACGCCCTCCCTCTCCCTCTCCCTCTCTCTCTCTCTCTCTCTCTAGGTTCCCCAGACAGCGTTCACTGCAGGGAACCGGATGCGGGTAGGAGATGGGTGGGACAGGGCGGAAGGGAACTGGTCCAACAAAAGGATTTGCGTAATAACCAAAGAAACGAACCAGAAACAGAACCACCCGAAACAGATATAAAAAATACAATAACGAAAAGAGAGCGCGGAAAATTGTGCAGCGTGAAAAAAAATGTAAGAGTGCGGCATACTACAATGGCAACAAAAGACAGAGAGGGAGGACGGATTGGGAGATGGAGATGGAGACGGGCTGGTCATCTGCTGCCCAGAGTGCTGCTGTAGAAATTTACGAGCTGCTTTATGGCCACCCAACCACACACGTACTCGGGCGTCGGCACGGAAATGGTCACGCACTGAAACTCATACGCTCACTCATACTCGTGCTTATTTGCCCCGAGCTGGTAGTCCTCTCATCCACACACACACACACACCCACAAGAGAGCCTGGATGGCAGGGGAGACTGGACAAAGAGATCCGTTTACTTTCGCTCTCATTTTGGATTTTACATGTACACTGGAAAATATTTATAGCAAAATTTTATGGTAAAACAATGTCTAAGAGAAAAGGATACTCCTAATCCAATGGCTAATCATGGGCTGTAGGAAATTGATGATAAGTATTATCCAGTAATCTTTGACCTACTGATACCAGGATGATTTTTGGGTGGTTTTTCTAGTGCATTCCATTTTGTACTCGCGAGAAATACTCTTGATTACACAAACCCACTCTCAGGCTGAGAGGATTGTAAATATTTATGTGAATTTCGAACACCCGGTTAGTGAATTGAAATGATTGGTAACAGAAAATGTACATGGGGGAAAATAAAATCGTGTGCAATGGACTGTAGAAAAGAAAACCTGTTTAAACAGGCTTGAAATTAGCTGAACGATAAATCTCAGTAAGTTTACAAATAATTTGCGTATGTACGAGGATATATCAGAACCATGGGAGCTAGAAGCTTGAACATCATCATCATCATCATTCAATATTCCAAAACAAAAATAGTTCGATCATCGATTTGATGCACAATACTACTCGTAAATATTGAACTTCCTGCAACATTCAAATTCAGTTGCTAGATTACCATGACGTTTTATATTCTATGGTTCAAAAATCTCACAAATTAGCGTTCATCATCAATCATCTGTTGGGGCTGGTGCTGCCACAGAGCAGCAGCGTCAGTCGAGGCCAATGGGGTAGAATGCTGACGCTAATTGCAATTTGTGGTTGCATGCAGCAGCAGCAGCACCACCACCACCAGAAGAGGCAGCAACCAGCTCCAGCTTCAGCTCCAGCCCCATGCTAGTTCACGTTACAATCACTGGCAAACATCGTTTGGATTTTGGACCCGCCGCGTCCCACGTCCCACGTCCCATGCCCGGAATCCCTTCCGCCAAGGATGATGATGGATTTGGGTTGGAAAGTGCCGCGAAGTCGAAAAACCGCAACATACGAGCAGTTCCATGCAATTCAATTGAAGGAAGTTCGGGACTCGGGACGGATAACGGGTAGCGGGTAACGGGTAACCAGGTAAACTCAATCAAGGACAGGCCAAATGCTTCCACAAAATCCATCGTATTCAAATGAAGTGTGCACTGTTTGCCCAGAGGGCTAAAAGGATTCGTGTTCAATGTTTTTCCTGCGTATGCATACTCGATTGCATCGATGTGTGTGTAAATATGACTATCTTTGATCTTTCGTCCTTAAATATTCAAACACTTTTCTTTCATCTTAGTAATAAACGTATAATAAAACGTATAGAAGCAGAAAAAAGCTGTCTGGCATCCAACATGCAAATGAGCTTGAAAGGAAGGAAATAAACGGATTACATAAAATGGCTTAGAGGTTAGCGTCCTTTATTTTATCTCAATATGAAGGAATCAATAAAATACATTGCATTATGAGAACTGATGCTTCAGCAGCTCTGAATTCAACTCTCCTGTTGGAAAGTTTTAAGAGAACTTAGATAGAAATTATTAGAACAGATGATAGATCAATTCGAATTTTCTGCTCCGAACATCTCCTTCAAATAGTACAAGTGTACAGGTATGTATTTTTAACCGACTCAAAATTGTTCCGCCTAATTTGCCATCACAATTATTTCCCAGCAAATTGGCAGCACTGTCAAACGGGTAGGCCTAGACAATGCTGCCACCTGTCAAGTCAAAGTAATCCGAATAAACATGCTCAATAATATATCATGTTTACTCGAACTCAGTTCTGATTTTTTCTAAAAAAATACTGTAAACACTTGAAAAAAGTTTCTAAATTTGTGTATTCCCCATTATGTCTGGTCCAGATGGGAAGCGTAGCACGGACAAAGTCGATAAGACACCTGATGAACAACTCTTGGACGATGTTGCGGAAAATCTCAGCCACGCTGTCAATGGGAGACCGCGGATTGATGAAAAGCAGATTTTTAGGTTTGTCAAACGAAAGGTCACGACCATGTCTTTGGATAGTCCCTTCGAGGCTTCAAAAAAGAAACTGAAGGCTTGGACTATGGAGATGAACTCGATTTCCTTTATCACTCTGATGTTGAGGTCACTGTGTGGACGTCGACGTCAAGATCTGAACACAGTTCTGCTGGTTATATGCCCCTCGACAAAGCGCGATTGTGACAGGATCCACATATATTGCTCTAACAGCCATAATCACTTGGCCTCGTCGAAGGTGACCACCAAAGAGACGGATTTGCTTGAGAGCCATCGCAGTCCGGACACCTATTCGATGGTCTACTGCTCACTTCGCCTCACCCTGCAGGACGCAGCTAGGAACTGCGTGATCAAGAAGGAGATCTTCGACTTGGCCCGGAATCAATCGCAGATTCCGTGGCTGGCACTGTACCAGGGAAAACTGATATGCATTTCACATAAGTCCAGCAGTGACTGCAGTTTTCAATCGGCCACAAGAACCATCTTCCCAAAAGAGAAAGGTGAACACCAAGATGAAAAAGGAACGCCGGATCCTCCCATTACCGAGACGTTTTCAAAAAAATTGCTCTTCTTGGAGTCTCAGCATAAAATGAAGCAGCAGAAGGGACTGCAGTCGAGGCTGATCATAAAGGAGAGACAATCGCAGCTTCGCGTAGTCGCCCAGAAAATTCGCCTGAGGCAGAAGCATCAAAGCTGTCGATTGGAGTCAGCGGCAGAACCTATCCCAATATTACCTGGAGCAAGAAATAGTCGTCACCCCCGTCCGCCTACGATCCCGGTATTAGGGTCTAATAGCCAAAAAAACGATGATCAGGCTGCCCATGGGGCCCCTAAAGAACAGGACCAGAAAGAAGAACAGGATCCGACTCAACCAACTTTGTCGAGGTGTCCGCGTCGTCTACCATATTCGCGTACCCCTGCTCTGCGCAAGCTCAAAGCAGATATTGTTCCGAAGAGCATAGCGGAAGAAAGGCAACACAGGACACAGGAGCAGAAACAAACGACTTTGCCCGAGACTCCGCATCGTCCTGCATCCACACATATACGAGCTCCTCTGCGCAAGCCCAGAGCTGATGAGGCTCCGAAGAACAATGAAGAAGATAGGCCATCCAAACAGGAGACTCCGCGTCGTCTACCATTTAGGCGTACCTCTGTTCCGCGGAAGCCTAAGGCTGATGAGGTGCCGAAGGACAGCGAGAAAGACGGCCGATCAGAACGGGGGGAGAGTCAACAAACCTTGCCCGAGACTCCTCATGGTCTTGCATCTACACCAATACGAGCTCCTCTGGGCAAGTCCAGAGCTGATGAGGCTCCGAAGAACAAAAAGGAAGAAAGGCCATCCACACAGAAGCCCACACCACAAATTTTGCTGAAGACTCCGCTTCGTGTAACATTTACACGTACCTATGTCTTGCGCAAGCCTAAAGCTGATGATATTCCAACGAACAGAACAGAGGAGGGCCGATCAAAACCGGAGGAGAGTCAACCAACATTTCCCAAGTCTCCGCAACGACATCCATCCATACGCAACCCGGCTATGCGAAAAAAAAAAATAAATGAGCTTCAAAAGCAACGAGAAGAGGATAGCGAGAAGTCCCAGCTCAAAACTGATACGGCCCAGAGGAATCCAAAAGAAGGCAGTCGATTAAGACGGGAGCGGATTTTTCAAAATTTTTCCGAGTCTCCGCGTCGTCTACCATTTGCGCGTACCTCTTTTCTGCGCAAGCCCAAAGCTGCTGCGGTTCCGAAGACCAGAGCAGAAGAGGGCCTATCAAATCAAGAAGAAGAAGGGAGTCAACCAACTTTACCCAAATCATCGCAACGACATCCATCTAAGCGCAACACTGCTGAGGCCCAAAGGAAAACAGATGAACTCCAAAAGAAACGAGAAGAGCACAAGCGCAGGCAACAGGAACAGATCCAACGAGCGTTGGACTTCTCTCCGACTCGTAGTTCTGTTCTGCGCAAGCGAGTGGCTGAAAAAGCTGCCCGGAAAAAACAAGACAAGGACATGCGATCAGAGCAAGAGCTGAGTCAACAAAATTTGCCCGAGACTCCGCGTCGTCTGCCATTTATGCGTACCTCTGTTCTGCGCAGGCCCAAAGCTCATGAGTTTCCGAAGAACAGAGCAGAAAACAGCCACTTAGAGGAGCAGACTGCCCAACCTCTGCCCGATTCACCGCGTCGTCTATCCGATATGTGTAACTATGCATTGCACCAAGCCAAAACAGCCGAAATCCCAGAAAGACCGGAAGAGGACCAACAACAGTCAGATCTGAGCCAGCGAAAAAGTGATGAGGCCCTGAGCAATCGAGACGAAGACAGCCGCTCAACACAGGGGCATATACCACAAACTTTGACCGAGTGTCCGCGTCGACTTTCATTTATGCGCAAAACTTGTATACGCCCAACCAAACTCCAAAAGAAACGAGACGAGCTCAGGCGCGAACAACAGGAACAGATCCAGCGAGCGTTGAAGTGGTCTGCTACTCGTTATTCTGTTGCGCGCGAGCAAGGAGGTGAAGAAGCTGTACGAAAGGAACGAGACGAGGACTGGAGCCAGGAACAGGAGCAGATTAAAAAGATGTTTCACGGGTTAACCGACCAGCAAGACAAACAAATCCTGGAGAGATCTAATAGCCGTCACAGCAGTGGTCAACCGGGCACAGGACTGCGAAAAAAGACCCGATGCTTGTTTGTCCCAACAGACGCAGCTGCCCGGAACACCCAAGAAGAGACAATGGGCAGACCACAGAAGCGGGCTCATACAACTTTGAACGAGTCTCCCAACCTGCTGTCGGAGACATGTGAGACAACGGGAAAGACAAACTTAATCCAACAAAGAGGTCATGAAGCTACCAGTAGGACCTGGGAAACGGAGGACAGGCGCGAACTGCAGGAGCAGAGCGTTGCACTTAAAAAATGGGTGGATAAAACGAGACTCCTAAATATCTCTGAGCTGGCAAGCAGGCGAATGGGCAATGATCACGAAAATCTATATAACTGGGGAATGACCACATGCAGGACGCCCTGTCAGACCCCTTGCAGTACCCCCAATATATTTGTTAATTCGGCCAGGGTTCCTCCGAATGTCGTGATGCATAATGATCCCAAAGCGGAGACCCCAGAGGCGGATGAGAATGAATTTGTGACATTGATATCGCCGGTTAAGCTGGTTGAGTCGGTGGGACATCTACCGCTGCTGTCGATGGTACCGGGCATCGAAGTACACAAATCTATCATTCTAACATCATCGACATCCTTTTGTAGCCTGTTTCAGCCTGTCCAGATCCCTGCTGACTTCTCTCCTGCAGCCTGCCTTCACCTACGGGAAAAGTTACACAATCTAAGGATAAGTCGAGCCTTTTCTAAATTTGCCAATCTTGTGGATGCTATCAACAGCGATCCCCATCCCCAGATCGAACAACTGGTGGCCTTCTTCCAGTTCGCTGACATCATCGATTTGAAGATGTACGCCAGAAAGATTCACTGCTTTTCTGGGACGTCACTGACAGAGGAAGCGGAAGCGGAAGCTCTACGCTTCCGAGTGGAGTGCTTCGTTTTTGAGGACCGCCGAGACTATATTGCTTCCATATCCCTGGCATCCGATGCACTTCTGCGGATTAAGGAATTCATTCCGGCAGTGGAGCGCAATTTGCAATTCATCGACGATGTCTATGAGCTGACCAATGTACCCCCAATCGTTGTCAAATGTCTAAGGACGGCCCTCAACGCCGTCGAGTCTGAAGCTCTCTACCATCTAATTGGTGAAATCATCTATGCATGGAGGCAACCCGAGACCACGCTGATTCAACTTAATTCAGATACCTGATATACATGATTTTACTTTGTCCTTAAATCTATACAAGCTCTTCGAACTTCTAGCTCTTTTACGGTTGTATTTATTTTCGCCAAGTCAATATTCTACGCAAAGCGCGCAAAGTGTTCCCAAAAAGTGCTGATGAACGCATCCTATAGATCAGGAATCTGTCTGAACCTAAGGAACTTTCTCCGTATTTCTTCAAGTATCAAAACTTAAAACAAGAATTCTTATTCTGCCTAATAATTATGCTAAATTATAGATGGGCAGTGCATACTAATAGATTTCATTTTCCCACAGTGCAACCTATGCAGTGGCTGAACCTATGACTGGTATCCTTCGTATCAAAGTTCTTCTTGAATTTTAATGATAATAAAAATACATAGTTGATAAATATCATTCAATACGTAAATCGAGAACTAAGTAAGTGCAGACACACACTGACAGTGCTCAGTCATGGCAGCTGACACAGGAAGTCCTGCACGGGAGTGTGTGCGCTCCTCTCTGCTCCTCTGCTGACTGACTTCCTTTACCCACCGCTGTTTTGCTGGCGCGCGCTCTCTTCTCGTTGGGTGCCCGAGTATTTGTGGCATGTGGGTCATGCGGCACACGCTGCGTATGAGCTATTTTCTTAAGCCAGCGCCAGTTTCCTCCTTTAACCTTTTGACTGCCTGACTCGACTTCCGTTTGTATGTGTATGTGTGTGTGTGTGTTCGGTGCTCTGCGTCATGTGTGGCATGCGAAACATGCAAGGTTTTCCCCTCCGGCCACCATGCTCATTGAAAGCATCTGAGAGTTATTTTTATGGAGCTACTTTATGCGTCCATCTGGGCGACTGTGTGCTGTACCAGCCCCTTACAACGTGGAACAAAAATGTGCTATCAACGTGTCTGGTTGGGTTTATTTATAAGCAAGTTCAACCTATTTAGGAAATATCATATCTCTTTAACTAGCTTATTATTGAATAATGTTTGGAAAACTATAAATAATTTAATTTTGAATTTTGTTTAGTTATTCTATTTAATTTGATTTAATATAACTTCTGTCTATTTTATAACAATTTTTGGTTCACATCGGTGCGAGGGAATGAATGTGACCGATGGACCTCAATATAAGGGCTCGAACCAAAATTAAAGTAAGAATAAAATCGAAAAGCTAAGAATAAGGGAGTGAAGGGGAGTTGTTCGCTTCTCCATCTTCTCTCTGTAGCCAAGTCACTGATTGTGGTGCATTTTGGCAGTGCTCACTGTGCTGTTGTTGCTGTTAACTAATATATTTATTGGAAAAAGAAAATAATGAGTTTGCTTATAATAAACAAAGAATATGATCCCTTGGTTGGAGCTCACAACGACATTGATTAATTGTGGCAAAATAGCCAAAAGCATGAATAGTCTGATACCTAATTTATGTGGATAATGTAAAGGGAATTTGAATGAGAGTCAGTGCATTGTGAGGATTTTTTCTGTTCTTTATTTTCAATATGCAATACAATATATATAACTCACTTAGTTATAATAGCCAGAGAAAAAAGTGCAGCAAATATCACTCCGATTTTTCTTTTAAATTAGATTCCCCTCTATAGTTCTTTCGCTTTACTATTAAGTTCTTCAAGGACTCCTCATTTTTCTGCTCATTTATTCTGCTGCCATAATTTATTGCTTGTTAGTAATCAAATTGCTGCTGCTGCGAGAGCTGCAATCTAGACAAATTACCCATCCACTCATCTATTTTAGTTTTTTAATTAAAGCCAAGAGCGAGGTTGCATCCATGGGGGACCATGGGAGCAGGATTTGAGGGAGTTGTCCCAAAACATTTGCCAGACGCATCGGACATAAATCAAGTAAACGAGAACGAGTCCGACATGGACATGGCAGGACAACGAATCCAACAGAACTGCTCCAGACCTGATAGCTCTTTTCTGTGCCCGTCCCCATCCCGCTCCTCCCCCACACTCCTCATGGCCAGAGTGAAATTTTGGGAATTGCAGTTGGTCGAAACTGGAGGTGGCACCCGCCCCCAACTGGGGGCAAAGGCAAAGTTTTTGGCGTTCAACTAACGAGCATCAGTGTAAACTGTCGTCGTTGCTGTCGTCGTTGCTGTCGTCGTCGATGGCTGCAGTTGTTGCCGGATCAGCCCTTCTTGCTCCTGCCGCGTCGGTTTCTCATTAAACTCAACGGCGAAAAAAATCCAGCGGGCCAAAAAAGGTTGCATTAGTTTCTACTTCAATCCACTCCGATCCCTTGCATGCCGTGTCAACATTATGCCATGGCGTTCAAATTAGCTGTGGACTTTGTTTTTGTCACTGTTCGACGACTGGAGGGAAAATATGGAAAAAGTTTCAAAGCATTGTACAAATTGAATTTAATTGAAATTTAAGAATAACTTTCGGTGGGCTTAAAATTATTCACTAATTACTGCACCCAGAGAAAAAGAGCCCCGAAATTATATTTACACTTAGATTTAAATATTTAAAGAAATGGGAAATAAAAAATGAAATTATTATAAATGTATATTCCTATAAAAATTAAATATTTTGCATATTTAAATTAAATATTTTAAGCATTTCACGTGCTTGGGGTGGGTATTGGTCAAAGTTTTCACCCACCAATAATCGCAACTTCATTGGTTACTATAAATCCACATAGTGCATAGGCTTGTATTTAATTCCGTAAATGTTTTTTAGTATGATATTTAACCAAAAAATAGGCTTTGCCATTAATTCTTCTTTAAAATATAACATCCTCGGTATCCTGAGTAAAAGCCTCAGCCCATTTGCTGCACTTTATAGTCATAAACATCTAACTGCCATAAAGTTGTTCCTTTTAGCCAAAGGATTCCCATTGGTACAATGCCCGGCAATATACGAGTAGTACATCTGTAAAGTTCTTGGCCGAAAAATCTCGCAAACTTTTGTTTCTAGGCAGCTAGCTATCTCGCTCCATCTCGAACTCTTTGTGTGTCTCACAAAACAGTCACTGGGGACAGAGCAGCCGAAAAGTATGCAACACAATGCAACTGGAAATCGCAGCTGCAGGCGAAATCGGTCCTGGCTCCTGGATCCCTGTCCCTGGTCCTGTTCTATGTTCGGGCCTTGCTCCAGTCCTGGGGCGTGTTGTAAGCAAACTTTTGCAACATTTATCTTCGTTATTATGACGCTCGAATGGGCTATCAGCACGAAAGTGGAGCGAGCGACTGTTAAATATTTGGAGAAACGATGCCAGCGAAAAAGACGGAGACTACAAAGAGGAATAAGAATAAGAAGAATGCCCCGTGAACTGCAATGGCTAAGCAGACTCCAGTCATCCCCAATTCAAATCCCATTCCCATCCCACCCCCCTCCGAAGTCAGTGCATCCGCATCCAATGCAAAGTGTCAAAAAATTTTACAACTTGTCATACAACCAGAGCAGGCGGTAAACTGTGATGAGAGCGAGGAAAAACTGTTACTTTCAGATTACAGTGATTATTAAATGAATCTAAACCTTTTATGCATGTCAAATAATATTAATAACTACTGACATTTTGGGATACACTTGATATTTCATTCAGATAACGTTATTTTCTTCAGAATATTCCTACAAAATACCCGTAGCTAAGCCATGGTCACATGCAATTGCCAATCGCCTGGACTACTATCATCTGTGCATCTCTGGCAAGGAGCAGGACAAGGACAAGCTTCACCAGAGCTGGAGTTAGCTACTATTTCGGAGAAGACAAAGACCAGCAGCAGCACAGTGGCGAAGCAGAAGCAGCAGCAGCCTCCCAGTGGCAGTGCCACGCAGCGTGGCAGTTGTAAACGGGAAGGAAATGGCAACTTTTTCCTGCACTTAATTAGTTTGGGCATAAGTGGAGCAGAAAAAGTTGTCCGCCCTGGAGGGGGGATAGTTTGGTGGGGTTTGGCAGGGCGTCTCTCTTGGGTTTGTCAACTGTCTGTCGTTCCTCCCCCATACTCCTGCTCCTCTGGATCTCCTCTGTGTGTGTGAGTCTGTGGGTGTATGTCCTCCTGCTAAGGAAATTGCCTCATAAATGTTCATTACACAGTTCCATGGAACTGGGAAATGTTTGTTCTGCATGGGCGTGTGGGTGTTTTGTATCTGAATTTGGATGGATTTATATGGCTTCATGGGTGTAATATCCACCGTATCACTGAGGATGTTCCCGCTGCATTCGAAGCGGAAATATTGTAGCATCATTTTGGCTTAATTTTAGAAATAAGAAAAGATTTCCACTCATTCTTTTCAGCGTTGCCATATCACCTAACTCGAATCAGCTCACATTAATCATACGCCCCGCTGGTCAACAGCTTTTTCTGTACATTTTGTCGAGCAAATTGCTTCCCTCCCGAATATCCTGCTGCCCCTCCATTGCCCCAGAACCAAGTCACACAAAAGACACACGAACGCCCCATACTCGCAGCAATTCAAAAATATTAAGTGCCGCAGTTAGGCGAGTACTTAGTGGAAACAACAGATGGAGATGGAAATGGGAGATGCGAGACAGGAAAATGCCAGTCAAACAATGCGCAAACAATGGATACCCCACACGAAGGAAAAGCCGAAGGCACGACTGCAAATGAACCCACAAAGTATTGCTCACAAATGGGGAAAATCTCCAGGGGATGGGAGGAAGCTGGGGGGGTAGGTTAGAGGAGGAGGCCCAACGCATTGTCGCTTTATCGAAGCAAGAATGAAGGCCAATAGAGATGAGTGCGTGAGAGACCTACAGGCCTTTAAGCTACTGCCTAAAATACCTTTAAAGTGCTTCCTTTTTCCTGTTCAAGTAGAGCCATAAATCATAGTCAAACTATTTTCATTCTTACACCATCTGTCGATTTTCCCCCGATCAGTTGCCAAGGCACGCGCTCATCTCCAACGAACTGCAGCCAGCATCCAGTCAAGTGGAGGACCAGGAACAGGACCAGGACCAGGCCAGGCGGGCCAGGCAGAGCAGACCCCACCAAGGCTGTGGGCACACACCAGCGAGCTGTTTTGAAGCTACGTTTGTCGGAACTGTCACATTAAAATGGATGATTTATTTGCGTTCCTAATTTATTGCGCCACAGTCACCGGCCGCGTTTCAGTACGGGACCAGGCAGGATATTGAGTACGCGTAATGCATTACCGAGTGGGAGTGGGAGCGGGAGCGGGCGCAGGATCGGGGTGGGTACATGGCCAATGAACTCCGGGAGACTCGCAGCGGGAAGCGGGTTTTGGGAGCTCGTATAATGAATTTTACACGACACCAGCGCCACTTGCCACTTAATAATCGCATTAGAGCGCTAAGCAGCCCGCTGACAGATGGGGGGAGGAGCCACATCCGGCGTAAAAAACTCCCATCCGTTCCGTTCCGTTCTGTTCCGTTATGCTTCATTCCATTCCATTCCCAGGCCTTTTCTGTTCCGCTTATCAACATCAACCTGGTAATGTTTTATTGTTTTGCTTATTGCTACAAATGATGGGATTCCTTTCTTTTGTTGGGTTGCTTTGTTCGGGTTTTCCCGCGGCTGATGCGACTATAAAGTAAGGATTCATGATCCTGTTTAAGCATGAACTAGTGAATGGCCATGTGATAAGTACAGGTGGGCAAAAACCAACCATAATTGAGTGAAAAGATACAAACTCAGAGATGGATAACCATCTCATTAGAAGCCATTTCCTTGATGGAATTCCCAGTCACTTCAGATTCAAATCAATTGATTGAATCACCTTGCAATTGAAGACAAATATCACCAGAGAAATGCTACAAATTTTTCCGAACTCTAAAGCATTCCTTTACCTTAACAATCAATCTCAAACATCTTTGTAGCTACTTCTAATTTGCACTTTACAGCACTGACAGCAAGCGCCAAAGAGCAAACAGACAAAAGTAATCGACAAGACAGTTAAATACGAGGACGAGATAGAGAGAGACAGAGAGGGGAGGAGAGAAAGAGAGGGGTTGAAAGGAAGCTGTGATAGCATCTTCATCAGTTGACACCTCATATCCTTTGAACATTTTCCAATCGAGAGACTCTGTCGCTGCCCCTTGGCTTAAGTCCATTAGAAATATTGCGCGTCCAACGTTCAATTTCTTTATTAGAAAAATCATTGGGTTTTCGCTTTTTTTTCTTTTTTTCTCTGTTGCATTCTGTGTTTGGCCATGTGGAATGCCAGCTAGGACGAGGAACAGCTCTAGGTCCAGAGCCAGGTCCAGGTCCAGGTCCAGGACCAGGTGAAGCTGTGATTGAAAAACACAGATAGACTTTGTAAATAGATGAAATGTTGGCACAGATACACTCGTACTCCTACAGGGGCTCCAATACAACTTACTAGGTATGAGTGAGAAACAGACAGAGACACAGTGTGTGGTAGATAGAGATAGAGATAGAGAGAGAGAGGGAGACATGGAGTGGCTGCCACTCGCCTATTCAATTGGGCCCCCATTGCACTTTGCGAATTTGATCGAGTGAATGGCGTCGCAAAGCAGCAAATCGAAATTGAAGTTTTTTTCTAGAATTTCGTTTATTCTTTTTTCTGTTTTGAGATAGCCAATTCTCTCAAGGAATTGGGGTACCATGATTAGGACTCTCAGTTTATCAGCGGTGAAAATATACATACACCATCCGGTATCAGCATTAGCAATAGAAACAGATGGGTCTTCGACTTAGAAAATATTATAAAGATTTTATAGGGAAACATACCTAAGTAGGCGTTAAAGTCAGGACAACAAATGAGATAATTAAAGAAAAAACTTACTACAAAATGTATATTACTTAAGCTATGACTGAATGCAGTCGATTTGAAATTTCAGATATCCTTAGACCAGGAGAGAGTAATCTTCTGAAAGCTTTTCACAACTTCTAGACCCGCCTTCGACACGATATTTATTCTTTTTGCTGCCCAAAACGAATAAATCAAATCCAGCACATAATGAGGTAAGGAATAAAAAAGAAGAATAAATATAAACAAATAATGAACAATATATGTAACCAAACAGTGGCAAACAATTGAATGGTTTGAGGCTGCTGATGGTCTGGATGGGAACAGAAACCTGGGGTAGGACCTTCCCAGAGGCCATGTAAGAGCCAAACATCAGGGACCAACAACCGCAAACACAGTTCAGAGCCCCCCCCTCTCCTAATCAACATCAATTGCCGCTTTGGCCTTGTTGTGTGGCTGCCACATGATATTTTGTAATTAGAGAAAAACATTTTTCGCATTTTCACTGCTGAAATTCGGCATTCAATGAAGGGTGTAAAGAGGAGAGGTGAGCCAACGACCAGAGCAAACAATACGTGAATATGGTGAAACTCATTAGTGCCAACTGCAGCAGTGGCAGCAGTGGCAACAGTGGGTGCCAGTGGGTGCCCCTCACTTGACTAGACCTAAATTATAGCGCGGGGAGAAAGTGGAGAAAATGCATATGCAATTTCACAGAATTTCTCTGGCTTCCTGCTCCGTCGATTGCTCCCGAAACCAAACCAAACAAAGTATTCTGAATTAGTCCCTGGGGATTACAGTTTTGTTTCGATTGTTTTATGCCTGTGCATAAACTTGATCGCTCGTCGGACATGGCTGGGACCCAGAAACATGGCTCAAATTTATATGCAATTTGCATTTAACGTTGAATCCTTTGGTAAATGTGGTATTTTATTGATGATCATTATGAAAATAAATGCTAAATTAATGGTGCGAAAAATAGCGCTTATTGAATTGGAAAATTGTCATTTGAGATCTTCTAAAATATATGCTATTTGTTCGTGAAATTAAATCGATTTACAATCGAGTCACTTCGTACCAAAAAATAAATTGGTTATAGGCCTGGATGATACATACATTCTAAATATTTTTAAAAAATTTTAACTAAACTTTTCTAATTATGCAGCATGGCATCCAAATTAATGGATTTAAAAGAACAATTTTCAGCCTCTGACAAATTTTTTCTTTAGTTTCGATAGAGATATACCTGAAGATATAGCAGCTAAAAATATGAATAGTTGCAACTGTAAAGAGTTCTGAAATCCCTGTGATTTATCCTTAGAGTCCTTCCAAAGTGTATGCCTAAACTTTCACCTTGGACATTTTGCGACATATCCCTTTCAAGCCCCACGCAATAAGACCCTGAAAAAAGTTTTCGAAAATCTCATTTGCCCGCATCTGGCGAACATTTGGAAAATAATGCCGTGAGTTTCACACATTTAATTAGTTTAATTAGTTCACTCGCACACACATACACATGAAGACTTTCCGAACTTGCCACGCCCAGCCAGACACCCTCTTAGCCTGCTTAATCATTAATCAGCCTTCATTTTCTTTGACTGCTACAAACATTGTGCCGCGTGTCCCGTGTCCCTTATGCCCCTTGTGCCCCTTGTTACGTCTTGAGATGCTCGCTTAATTTTTAACTTTTAACACAGAGATGCCAACTTGAATGGCACTTTGCCACGCCCCCAGCCACCTCCTCTATTGGGGACTGGGACTGGGAGAGACCCCCGTGCCAAGACCCGGGCTAATTTGCTTTGAGAGGAAAAGTTGGAGGAAAACAGGCCACTGACGTCATTACCATCACGAGAGGCTAAATATAGAAGGAGTAGGAGATGGCAACGGGGATAGATGGAAGGAGGAAGACAAGGGGCAGAAAAGTAGGGGAGAGAGAGGAAAGTAGAGTGGAAGACCTATCGAAAAGAAAAGCAAACTTTAGCAACTGGCATTTTGTCACATGCAGACATTGAAATTTTCATATAATTGAATTTTTGTCGGCGCTCCCTAAAATTGGGTTAATTCTTAAATTTTCAGGGCACCCAGTGTCGCCTCGAATCAGGGAAGAGGCAACAAATCGAATCCTGCCACTTGGCCTCGACGTCGCCGTCGTCGTCGTCGTCGTGGCTGAATCCGGGGTAAAAGTGCAGGGCAAAGGCAAAAGCGAAATCATTAAAATTAGATTACAGAAGCCCTCTCACATTTCCGGCGGAAATTGCACTTTGCGTGCAGCAACCGGATCCCAGAGCCCAGGAACCCAGACCTAGTGACGTTTCACCATTCCGTCCGTAGGACATTCACGCCAAATGACAGATTAGTTAATAAAATCTTTTTTCCGCCCGCAAATGACTTTGACAGGGAATGGAATAAGAGAAATGAATGTAAGACCAGAGGTAGTGGTGGGGGTAGAAGCGGGGGCAGAGGTGATGCTGGAGGTGGTCTAAATTTGTCATCTGACAGGCTAATAAAATATGTAAGTTCCCTGTGACACTCCAAAGCTCAAGTGCTGCTTGTTCCTTGTTCATATAATAGTTATTGTTATTATTGTTATAAGTTTTCGCTCAGTGCATGGTTGAGACTTTTTTCCGCTGCTGTATTTTATTTTGCCTTCTGCCAGTGACAGTGTGGAAAGCAACGATAGAGATGGCAACGTGATTTTAAAAGAAATAATTATATGTAATTGATGGACATGAACTCCCAATAATGGTATAAATAGATATAGTCAAGCAGATAGTGATAAATCGATCCTCATTCAACCAAAATTAGATTCACCTTTAAAAGCTCTTTTGCACAGTCTCTATCCATGGATATCCCCCGAAAGCAACTGCTTATCCCACAAACATTTACAATTCAAATACCCTGTTCAGCTCTTCAGACTGCTATCATCTCTAAGCTCAACCCAAAACAGTATTCTCGACCTCACTTGTTGCGTTTTTTGTGCACTTGCCACCGCCATTGCCGTTGACGGTGCCAAACTTTTTTGCAGTTGTTTTTTCTTGGTTGGGTTTTAGGGAAACACATAAACATGTTATAAAATATGCACATTATAAAATGCGAGTGGAGCTAGACAAAAGCCGAAAGGAATTTGCACACTCACGGACTCCGAGGACCCGGAGAGAGCTCACAATTTATATAAGTTTTTCCGTAGGATGTTGTGCTGCTGCTGTTGCTGTTGCCTTTTTTACTGCTGTCGCTTCTTTCGGGTTTCATAATTTCCTTCCTGCTTAGGTTTTGTGCTGACAACTTGCTGCAAAAATATATTTTGGCATTTATTTATTTGTGTCTTGCATTTTGACAGTTTTTTTTCTTCCTCCTATTTCTTTATGGTATTTCTCGAGTAGTCGAAGCACATCATAAATTTTTCCTATGCTCAAAGAGTTTTCAAGTGCAGACATCGCTGCGTATGCGTAATAAAAGGCACTTTTGCGACACAAGTGAAAGGCACAAGTGCGGGGCATAGAGGACGATGAACTAGAAACGTGTCGGCTTGCAGGGGGATTATTTATTGTGCATGAAATTGTATTGAATTGCTTAAATTGTATTTCCCATGACTTCGGGTTTGAAGTCGAAAAATTCTACAAAATGTACTTTTGAGTTATCGCTATTGAACATTTTCCCAGAGAATCCTTAAGCCACTTTTCACAAAATGAAATTGTCCAACTCAAACAAAGCTCACACAAAGTTTGAAGGCGCAGTGCAAATGAAAACTCAAGAGAATTCAGTCAGCAGGAAAGCGAGAAGAAGAGAATGGATGGGGAAACGGAAAATTTAAATCAAATTAAAGAGAAACACCAAAAATTCTGTGTATTTTTTGCTATGAGAGTCGGAAGAAAATCATTGACATCGTTAGATTGCTGAAACAGTTGTGATTGAAAAAAGAAGCATTTGCAATGGCCGAAAGTCCAGACTGGGGGATGCCCTGTATTTTCCGAGCCTTCGAATGGCTTATGCTATATATTTGTGCAGCCTTTGTCCAAGATCAATTGAAATATAATTAAATATGATTAAATCGTGTAGAAAATAGAAGAAAAATGCTTAATGTTCTTTACTATACTTTCTATTTCCATGAATGGTTTCTGCTTCCCCAAGTCCTACCCATCCTTCTTGTACAGGGTATCGAGACAGCAGCACAAGCAGAAACACGACCCCGGAGGCAATATGAAGTGCACTGAACCGTGCACTCGACTTGTATCTATCTCTCCTGTTCTTTATGCCCCCCCCTCCCCACCCTGCCGCTCACCCTCGTTCAGTACTCTATATACCCCTCTCCGTTGCTCTGTCTTAGTCATGCAGCCCCAAATTGCAGTCGAAGGCATTGGCTGTTGATGAGATGAGCGCGAACTGCCAGGCAAGCCATCTGTGGCACCACCCGATGTATTGTGTGATTGCATATGTGTGTGTTTGTATCTGTGTGTGTGTGTGTCTGGTGCTTCACACAAAATGCATCCGGGCATCCGGGCATGCATTGCCATTTCCGAAACATTTAGCCCCGTTCTGAAGAAGTCACAGCTGAAAATCAGTCGAAGTCAGTCAACAGTTGAGCGCAAAATTCTATGACACAGCCCCTCAAGGGCTTTCCCTCGTTTCCTTTTGTACTCGTATTTCTGTATTTTATTTATTTGGATTTCGTTTTATATTGTTATTGCTAAGAGACTTGGAAATTTGTCAGTTGGTTTTATTTTATTTTTATTTTTATTTATGAAAGAAAAGATGTAAACGAAAGGAGGGACAATGAAGGTTGTTAAAGTGCAACCGAAGGGGGGTTTTGCTTTTCTCTGCTTTAACAGAATTTCATTGAATGGGAAATTAGCCTTAGATTTCGTTGCCTAACAGTGGTACGTCTAACATAAGGCGACTCTTCTGATAACATTCTAACATTAACAGAACTGCCAGTAGATCATCAACATAAGGCCTCTCTGTTATTATAATTACAGCTGTAAGATGTTCAATTCTGGCACTAACATTTATTTAACATGCCTATTAACATTTCTAGTCAACCATCTTCCCATTTGACTCGCTCAAGGCAAAAAACGTGTTTGACCATCAACCGAAAAAATTGAGAAAAATGGTAGGAACAAATTTTTATGCAAATTCAAGTTTTGCAGATTTGCAAGAGTCTTACGACTGGGTCAACAATTTGACACATTGACTTTTAGCACAATTTACACTTGTGCAGTGCGTGCAATTACTATAAAGCGATTATACTCGTAGTTCAATATGCAATTATGAATTAATTTAATTTACAATTAAAGTTTTTCTGGTGAACATATTTTATGCCCGATATGGCATAAAATTTCCTGTCCGAAAGCCACACCACTGCCCTATAGCCCTGAAACGCACTGTCTGTTGCGGAAGGTATTGGCCAAGAAATAATAAATGAGAAATAAAAGCGTTTGCAAATGCCGCCAAATTCCGCTAATCTACCTTAGCTCCAGCTCCACCCAATCCGCACCGAAAACCATCATCATCATCAGCATCAAAAGATGAAAATATATATTTCCGTGCACTCTTCCGCTGATTGATTATTTATGGAAACACTTTGTGGGGAAATGCCGAATGCCTTTCGTAGCCCATGTAAGCAACGGGCTTACAGAGCCGAATCGCGCTTTTTTCTTTGCCGCCGCTCCATCCACGTAGCCACATAAAAAGTCAATTTCGGCTGATCGTCGGCTGCTGACACCATTCTGGATTTTCCGTTTCTGGTCTGGCTGTGGTCTGGTTGGGGGTCTGACAAATCGTGCCCCAATGTCCAATGTCGTGATAAACGTCAGTCACTGTCTCTGGTTTGTTTTCGGTTAGGGGAAAACAAAAAAAAAACTTTTATTTCAAATCAAAGTGACGACAATGACAAAATAAATTGCTAACAAATCAGAGACAGAAATGGCATCTCCCATTGCTTTTTTTTTGTGTCTGATATGCGGCTTCCCTGCCTAATGCGTTCTGTTCTCTAATGATAATGATATGGCCTAGGATGGTGGCCTGCTTGATTCCTGACCTTTCTTATCCCACATACAATTAGCCTTGGTCCCTTGGGCGTAATGACATTTTAAGCAGTATAAATAAAATTTAATAAAAGTCAACTCTTGACTGAGTGTAATTATAATTTACTGCAACGGCACGCGCTGACTTTAGTCGCACAGAGACTCCCTCTTCACTGCCATAACCTCTGCGCACCCACTGGGGTCAAGGTGTAATTGTAATTACAGCAGCAGCAGGAAAGCATCCAACCAACAAGCGGCAGGGCTGCCAGAGTGACTCGGACCTCGGACCTCGCTTTTCATTCAGAGAAATGTCCATTTAAATAGCTTGATTTATGCCAGCGCCAAGCTGCAAAACGGCGGACCAACCACAGTTCAAGTACAGTGGAGCGAATCGATCGAAAATGGCAATTAAAATTGGGTGAATTATGGGTGATGGAAAACAGAGTCTGTGTCATAAATATGCAGCCAATATTTACTACTTTAAAAGAAGAGAAGGATAAATATATCCTTTAGAAAGAAGACATATTTATAATCAAAGACTACACGAAAACTGCTTCATTGGCATTGCTCTAAGGCAAGATTTGCAATAGTATTAGTAGTAGAGTATAGAGTTTTCAATATTTTCTTTTTCCTGATCTGAGTTTCATCTCCCTCCCAGCCCAATCTCGACCACAGTACCCCGTGCGTGTGGAGGCCAAGCGAGTCGACGCCTTTCATTTTTTTGGCTTTTTCCCCCGAACTTTGTCCGAGCTGAGAGTTGAGCGGAGTGTGGCGGCACTGACTCCGGCTCCCACTCTTTCCGAGCCATGCCCCGCCTCGCTTTAAGTGTATTTATTTGCTTTTTATTTTTATGACTGGACCCCGTGTAATTGGCGCTCGCTCTGGAGCGCATTTTGATGGCCGTATACAAGTTGGTCGTGTGTTGTGGGTTGTGCGGGTGTGCAGGATACAGGGATAGTGGATAGAGAGAGAGAGAGAGAGAGAGAGAGAGAGTGGGTTCTAGGGGGAGTCATAAAGTGCACGCTCCTTGTATTTTATTCGTTTTATTTAAATTTACCCGTCGCTTTGGCAGAGTTGCTTTATTTGTTTGCGCTCTCTCTCTTTTTCCACCCGACCATGTGTGCCAGTCGCTCGGAGTCAGTTTTGCGCATTTAAAATTTTAATTAAATTTTAAAAGTATTCGAGAAGTCATTTGTTAAATATTTATGATTGTGCGACTCTGGTGCGGGCACTCTGGCGGATGCTGGCAACGAAACTAAATGCCATTCTTGATTACAAGCCACTTAATCTGCATGTGGAAAAAGCCAAATAATATTCCCTATTTATGGTCAAAGTGAATGAATGCTCATTGCAAAATAAACCACAGATATTGACTTGATAAGCTCAAAGCGATCCAATTAACTCGAATTGCTTTCATCCAAAAGGCTGAGCACTTGGCAGCCAAATTTTCGGTTTCATTTTGATGAAGTCCTGACAATTAAACGAAATGGGTTGTTGCTTTTCAGCCCTCAGGGCTGGGTATCCTTTTATCCAAGGCCAAACGAATGAATGAGTATTTGCATAGGTTGCTGTAAATTCGAGACCCCTAATAGCTGTCGTAATTATTTTGGTTTGACTTTTGTATTTAGAGTTCTTTATTTCTGATTAAACGATTCCGAATTGGAGCTTAAGTGGCTGCAATCAGTTCTGAGCGTACTATTTCCGCTTTGGCCGCTTGAAATGAAAGCAGATGACATTATTTTTGATTCAGGGATTACGTGTTGGCCTGTTCGATTGTTACACCATAGCTGATGCTCGATTAATCATAGTCATTCCTGCAGCGGTACGATTTTCGTAATCACATCCCCGCTTTGGAAGCATTTACCAAAACTCGAATTCCAAATTCAAAAATCCAGAAATTAATTAAGAATTGTTCGCTAAAATTGTGTTGTTCGCAAACAATGTTTCAGGCTGTGCCGCCCCACCCCCGCAGGCAGGTTCAGTGCACTGAATTCGGTGGAATCATGCGTATCCAGGAGGCGGCGACAATCGGCAACGTCTGGCCATGGCCATAAATCAGGGCCAAGTGGAGCCAGGCAGAGCGAAAGAGAGGAAGGGAACGAGAGGAAACGAGAGGGACAGACGCGAACAAGAATGACAGTCGCAACAGGAACGAAACCAGCGCGAAATACGGAATTCATTTGCATGCAACACGTTGCCGTGTGTGTGCAAACAAGAGTGGGCGGTGGATAGTGCGGCATTGTGGGTGGTTGGTGGGCGTTGGCATGCGGCATGCGGCACATGAGCGACATGTACAACGCGTCGTATGCGTAACTGTGGCAACGGCAGCTGCCATGCAAATGCAGCAACTACACATGCGACAGTTGTTCTCCTCCAGACCCTCTAAAAAAGATGCAGTTAACTAAACAAAAGCCGGTCCGCAGGCAACTGCAGGCAGGTGCATAGTCTGGCTATGACAGGGCTGACGACAGAAGTCACCTTAGACAATAATTATTATCACACAGCCGATGGAGCTGCGCAGCGAATGGAATTGGTCTGGCAAGGCAGCAGAATGCGATGTAAAAATTGTGGAAAAATGAACATCACATTTAATGGAATTACAGAATTTTGGTGTTTTGTTCTCAACCAGAATCATAATCAGATTGAAGCTATGACGACTGTAATCTAATATAACAGGAATGACAGTTGAAAAATGATTTTTAATACGGATTTTTATTACAAAAAAAATTTTGAAGCTGTATTTATTTCATAATCGGCACTGATTTTTTTAGGCTCATAGCTTTTATTTGTATCCCCTGCATTTTATATAAAAAACAATAAATAAGAAATAATTTTGTTTAATTTGTACATAAGGTAACGTTGATTAACTGATAGAAATGATGTGCTTATGCACTGCACTGTAACAAACTAAACAAAAAAGAAAACAACAAAAACTTTTTTTCGCATTTATTTAAATTTGTAATAATAAAAGTCGTTCATAATTAATCTTCATCAGAAACTGCAAATGTTACATAATTTTAAACACTCAAATATTTGGAAGCTCAAATTCAATCAAAATCTATTCAATTATATCGATTAAATATTATACTCGTCTTGTGGCGAAATGCATCTCATATTCTCATATTCATATAAGCCACATAAGAGTACACTGGCCAGCCCTGGTCCTCCTAAATAACACACAATCAGATCCAAACACACGGACATACGCAAAGAGACTCTGTAATCTAATTGCTGACATGGCCAGACGACAGCAAAGGGGCAAGAGCCAGAGCCAGAGCCAGACTGGAGCAGACGGAGAAGCGATGTAAAGACAAAACCCGACCCAACCCGACCAGGCCATCATCGATGTGCTACCGTTGCCTGCTGACAGTTGTGAACGCGGCCAAAAGCAGAGCCAGAGCCAGAGCCAGGCCAGAACGGGACCAGAACAGAACAGAACAGAGCCGAACCGAACCGAACTGAACCGGATGCCGGCACTGAATCCATTGTCGCCCAACCGCATTGCAATATAGAACGTGTTTCGCCTTGGCCATAGTTTTGTTTTCAGTTGCACTTCAAATGGGAACAAGTTAATCCAAACAAACTGTGCCAATTCTCGCTGCAAAATAATTAACTTTATTTTGATTTTAATTTTAATGCGACGAGTGCGTGAAGTGGGGGAAAAGTTTCAGAGTGGTTGAGGAAAGTACTTGTGTACTTGTGCCCGTACCTCATTCTCCTGCCGCTTACCACTTGGTAATTGCAGTGGTATTCGCGTGCGAGTATGTGGGATGCTCTTGCCGAAGCGCTGCAGTTCATGAGCTGAATTTATTAGTACCCAAAGGTTGTCCTCCCCCTCCCACCCCCCTTCCTCTCTGTACATACCACTCTCTCTCTCTCTCTCTCTCTCTCTTTCTGTTGCAGAAAGGCTCTTCTCCAGTTTTAGTTAGTTAGCTGCCAAGTGTGTATGTGTGGCAGGGTTTGCCACAGCGCTTAAATGCACTGCGACCCTATTGACCTTGCGGCAATGCGTATGAATGTGTGTGTGCGTGTGTGTGTGAATATGTAAGGTACGAGTTTGGTTGTATAACAAGCTCCATTCCGGCATCCATTCGCCATTTGCCTCTGGATGGTGCAAGTTAGGAATGGAGGCACTGACACACTGACAAGTAATCAAGTCAGCACCTGAGGTGAGGCAGATATTAGAACGGGAATTCAATAATGATTCCATTCCAACACATATAACACTGCCATCAGTAGACAACCGAGCCTAATGGGCATTTAACTGATTCAAGGAGTGACGAGAAGATAGGACTCAGTGCTTCAACTCAATCAATTTGGTAACTCAATAAGAAAAGGATACTTAGGTTTATTTTTCGCTATCTGATTGATCAAAGCCTGAGGGAGTACTGTTTTATCATTGGAAATTATTATGATCGGAAGTCCTGCCATTTTTTCAAGAGCATAAAAATGTGATATCATATCTCTGCCTTTCAAAGAATATCCATTTCCCCTTCCAGCTTCTGTAGCATTCTGCCATTAATGCCACACTCTTTTGGTATCGTAGATACCTATACTGGTAGATACCCATACTTGTATTTTGTTGCCGACTCTCTGTCGGAAGTTTATGTGGGGCTTAAAGGCTAATGAGAAAAGTGCAACAGAATTGCGAGGAATACATGTGCAGCCCCCCTATGGTCTTGCCACAATCTCCCCTTGGCAGGCTGCATTCGAAGGAGGTGGGCAAAATATTTCGAATATTTCAGAATTTCTAGTTCCTATTTGGAGCCTTGACATTGTACTAAATATTTCTTTGGCATTCCCTTAACTTTCCATCAGTATTTCCTTGATATTTGTATCTAAGCTCCTTTGCGTCACCTTTCGCACACTCCTCTGCCCTCTGCCCTCTGCCGTCTGCTGTCTGGTGTCTCCTGTTTTATGGAATCTTTCTGCTACTCTCGTACACTTGTTTTTAATGTCAAATGGTTATTGCATTTTATACTTTACTTTTGCTTTCTCATTGAGGTACGACTAACCCAACCAAACCAAACCAAAGTCGGGCAGAAGGGCCAAAGCCCCAAGCTCATTACGGCAATGACAAATCAGTTTTCTTGTCAAACGCAACGACGCTGATGTCAAGTGTGTCTATCTGGCGGGTTTTCCTGGGTGTCTCTGTGTCTCTGTGTCTGTGCGTCTGTGCGGTTGGCGTTTTCCAATTTTATAGCTGAAGTCATTCCCCAACAGCCATCCTGCTGGCTGCTCCTGCTGGCTGAAGTAGGATTAGGATTGTGGATTGTAGATTGTGGCTCGCAATCCCATCCTGAGATGAGAGACGTGCCCTGCTCCAGTTCATTTCGTTTGTTTGCCGACATTTATGACACGGACTGCGTGTCTGTGTGTGTGTGTGTGTGTGTGTGTGCATCCGAAGTTGCCAACAATTGCAATTTAAATTGAGGCATTACTCTGGTCAACACAATGATCTCCCTGGTGGGGTTTTCCGTTTCCGCTGGGGACAAGCTTTCAAGCTCATGTCAAGGCGAATTTGGGACAAGACCAGAAAGTATTCCGTTGGCTAATTCCGTTTCCAATCAGTTAATTGATATCTTTTTAGAGTGAAATTTTAAAGAAGAATATTACCCGATTTGTGTGGGAAATATAGTATAAACTATAAACCATTCGCCCTAATTCATAACTCCCTCATAGTACCAGCAACAAAATTAATACAGCCTCTAAAATAAATACATATGTTCTCTGAATTCACAGAATGAGATATTTATGAACTTTTCCCGGAATTATCTACCTTCATTTGGCTCTCAAGCTGGAGTCTAATTGCATGGCCCCAGTTTTATTTTCCTTTCCATTTCATTACAATTCAATTTGGTGGACAAATGTCTCCCAGTCCACTCCCCTGCCCATCTTTGCTGTGGTTTGGCCTACCCATTTTCATTTCCATTTCCATTTGATTTTCTTTTTTACTTACTTACTTTTTTGTGGTGCTTTTTTTCTGCCAACTTTTATTCGCATTGAAATGATTTTAATGACAGCAATTTGTGTTTCGAAATCGCGCAACATTAGCTTTGGATCCCAGATACGTATCTGCAGGGCAAAACCGGGAAATGGGCAGTGGAAGGGGGAGGGGGAGGGCCTGGCGTTAAATGAACGTGTTTATAACGCTTAACTTTCAAATTAAGGCCCAGGACAGGCCGTGGACGTAGACGTGGCCGGGGACGGGGCCGGGGCAACCATGAGGCGGAAGTTTCGATTTGTCTGCGGCCAGCCCGAAGGCTTCTGGATGGGAAATTGCGCGACGTTGTCTGACAGAAGGATAAAGACCCGAAAAAGCCTCAGACAGACAGGCGGAACATTACGTCAGCAAAGTCTCTCCTCACATCATCATCATCCTCAGCATCCTCATCATCGTCATCGCCAGCATCATCGCCAGCATCATCGCTAGCATCAGCGGAATTCGTGGACACACCATCACCATCACCATCATCGTCCCCAGTCCCTTCACAGCTGAAATTGTAGGTTAGTGGGTTCCTAGTTGAGAGAAATGTATTGTGATTTCTCTCTCGTTATTATCACACTAAGATTTTGATTGATGGGATTTCGCAACGCTGTCAGGCCAGAGAACGTGATCCACCCAGCTCCGGAACGGTTACCCCATCCTCAGCATTTTTTATGTGGGCCTTGATTTTGGCCAACATTTCCCGCTCGCTTAATGGCGGAGTTTGCGGCCAAAAGCCGCGGGGCTTGATTAGTTTTCTGCTTTCTGGGTTGGTTCTCTAACGCCCCCCATACCCACACTTCGGGCCTAGTTTTGTCTGCGTTTAAAGGCTGAAAGTGGCGGGACCTTTGGGGCAAGTTCTCCCTTCCTCCTGTCCCCTTTTCCCTCTGACTGTGTCTGTCTCTTAAATGGTTAGCTACTGAAACCAAATCGTTTTCATGGGTGTAGGAGGAAAGGGAAGTGTCTTCGGGGATAAAAGGAGTGGGTGGAGTGTCGGCTGGTCAGGCAGAAGGACGAGCTGGGGTGTGGGGAAAACCTCAGCCTTAATTCCTGGTAGATCTCACAGACGGAGAGCGCAGTAGAGACGAAATAAACACAATGATATATCAATTGCTCAGAGAAATCAATCCCTTTCAGGCTTGGCTTGCATTTGGCTAGTATTTATAGCTCTATCTACTACTCATCGTTCGATTCACTTGCGAATTTTCCTCCCATATTGCTCAGTTTTCCTTGATTTCCGCCAATAGTTACACTCCTATAAGTTCCCCAGCAAAATACAAGCAATTTCCATTAAACCACTGCCAGAAACATACTTTTTTTACAGCTTACAGGTTATCAGCAATGCTGTCTATTACGTTGGTTCAACAAATGCCTCAACAGCAACAGCAACAACAACAAAAAACAAAACAAGTTGCGGCCAGAGCAGCACTTGTTGCCCCATAAACGATGCCACACACAAACACCTGACGGGGCACGGCCCGGCTCGAGTGGCAGAGCCACCAGGGAAAAGCCGCCAGAAGAGTAAAATAAAAAAAAACAATTTCTGCGATTATATTGTTCACGTGTTGCCAGACACTCGTCCCCCTACCCACTCCCTGCCACATGCCACCAGCTGCCCCCGAACAGCTGGGTGTTGGCTGTGTCTCTGCATTCATTTCGCTTCAGCCTTTTTTTTCTGCTTCTTTTTTGGTCATTTTACAAAACATTTTCCCATATTAAATCATAAAAATATAAAGGTGAGATGTACAAGAGGCGCTCGTAATTTATTTGTACGCCATTTTTATGTACTTTTTAGCTCTATTATTATTGTTATTTTTATGACTGGCGGCTGCGGAGGGCACGAGAAACAGGGCTTAAGAAGTAACGAAGGTTTCGATACCCTATCCTAATGGATGTATTAGCCCCCAATTTCGATTATATTTCAAGCAGAGTTTGAGGTCGATTAACCAAGGAATATCTTCTTGAGAAATTGATTACCAAGCAATCCTCTCTATGAAAGATTTAGCTGTAAGAATGTATAATGAATCACTACATCACGCTCCCTCTTTTTATAATAATAAAAGCAATTTTTCATATTCCCTCTCGACGCGCTGCCAATTTTCCGTCTCCATTTACAGCTACCTCTTCTAGGGTATAAAGCCAACAATTTGCAATATGTTTTTGGTGTCCAAGTTTCAGTTTATGCCCCTAAGAGTGCGCCTCTCGCTCTGTCTCTGTCTGTCTCTGTCTCTGCTGCAAATTGCGCCGGGTGTTGCAAGAAGCTCCAAAGCGGCGGCAAGCTGTGTGATAAGTTGTTATACCACCGGCAATAACAATCACACAATCATCTCTCTCTCTCTCTCTCTCTCTCTGTCTGTCTCTCGGTGTGTCCGTGTCCCTCTTTGAGGCTTTGGGGGTGGTGTCTGCCTAAAAACACAAGAAGATTTCCATTTTTCATTCGCCTATGTTGAAACCTCAGCTAAATTGCCGATTTTGCAATCGAGATGCGTGTGACCTGAATTATGCAGATTTCGTACGGCTTTCACATGGCAGAATAACTGAGATCCACAACTGAAATTGTGGCCTGCAATTTATAATGCTGTACAGTTTGGTTTCATAACTGGCAAATGCTTAAGGTCTATCGAGCAACCATGAGCTGAAGACAATATTTCCCAGCATATTCATATCTAAATTTGTAAATAAATTAATACATATTAATTTCCATGTATCGTAATATTTCATATCAAACAATTATCAATTGGAAATCAAATACAGAAATGAGACCCTTTTTGATTCGGCTTTCAAATCATACTCCACCTGTTGAGACTATTTATTTATTATATAAACGGAATTTCATCCCAAAATTGAGATGTTTAGTTGCCTGACCTTCAGGCTTCAATTTACTGATGATTTTGATGGCAGGAATGACGCAATGAAGCCATGGCTCAAGGATTAAAACACTCCAGCAAAGCTTCCATCGAAGGCCACAAAAAGAAAATGGTCAACGAACAGCCATTGACGTAAGCCATGTTTCCTCTGTGCTGGCATTCCCACGAAAACTTTCTACGTAACACCCCAGAGATAGCAAAAGTTAACTGTCATATCGTAATCGATTTTTTGTTGGTTCAGTTCCTTCCCTTAATGTTGACTTATCATCCGGATAAGATCTGCATTTCAAGTGACTCAAATATTTGTTTATTTATGTGCGTTTCCCCCGCCAAATAGATGCCACCTTGAAGCGATTGAGGCCCAACCCTCTGTAGGAAAAACAGAATTCCTGCCGAGTGCCTGCCGCTACCCAACTCAAGACCGTCAATGAAATAATTTAGTGAGTATTTTGGGGGCGCGGCTGGTCATCGCCCACTTCGTGGCACACTTAAATTTATTGAGGCTGTGCGTGGAAAATATTTCCGTTGAAATTCGCTTTTGACGTTTTCTCCGGCATTCATTTGTGTAATTGAACACCTTCGAAGGAGGAGTGCCCATGCCCCGGCACTGTGGGTGAGAGTATAGATACAGATACAGATTCAGATGGAGGTGTATAGAGAGAGAGAGAGGGAGAGAGAGATGGCCCAACACTAATTATACAATTGCTTGGCAGAGACGACGACGACGACGACGGCTGCTGCTCCTCTTTTGGCGTGTGAATTAATTAAAGCTCCAACCTTGGAAAATTTTGCATAGTAAAGAGCTTCAACGCGGTCTCTACCTTCGGCACAAGGTGTGTTCATTACTTTGGCTGGCTCAAAGAGTCTTGGAATGGGGCAGAAGCAGAAGCAGAGGAAATCCACTTGATATTTTCCGTAGGCCTTTTGCGATCTGTCATATTGAAGGCGCCCCAAAGTCACTCTCGGACTTAATGACTTTGACAGCTAATAGCTCTCACTAATTGCTCCGATCTCTGACACGAACTAAACTTTCAACCAGACCCATCATTGGTCAATCCACTAACTGGAAAAAAAAAGAAATTATATAAATATGTAAATACCCCACTTAAAACAGATTTTTCATCATCAAAATGCCAAAGCGCAAAGAGTGAAAAGTTCGTTAAACCAAAATGATGAAAACTAGTTTCAGTTTAGAAATATGTTTTAATTGGTTTAGTTTTGGCTAGTGGGGCATACATTTTTGTTGCCATTTGTGGAACTATTCAGTTTAAATATTTCATATTTAAGCAATATTTAGTTAACAGCTCATTTGTACCAGTTCTTGTGCATAATTGCATTTCTTTTCTGCAGCCATGTACAATGCAGTTATTCATCAACCAGAAGTGCTTTCAGCCAATACCAAAAGGAACCACGGAATCACTCTTCTCTTTTTTTTCTGCATTTGCTTTGCCAGTTAAGTAAGATTCGTCTTGTGGGCGACATTCCGTCTCGGAGTTGAGCCAAGACGGGGCCGTCTTGCCAGTTGGCAGTTGGCAGGCAAATTGCGGATGAAGACGGGGCCAAGACGGTTGAGTTGGCTGACTGGCTGCCTGGCTGACTGGCTGCCTGGTTGACGGTAATGATGACGCCCAACTAAGAAAACAAAGAGCCAGACAAAGTCGATGTCGAATGTGGAATATGCTCGTGCTAGTTGTGGAGCACACACCCTAGGCATAACCAAAACTGCTGCTGCTCCTTCACAACTGACCTTATTCGTGGGCTGTGGCTGTAGCTGTGGGTCTGGGTCGTGGTAATCGCTTACAGCGCGTGCTTAAGTAATGAGGCCCAAAGACGGTCGGAACGAGGAAAGGGAGGTGGAGATGCTGTAGAAGCAGGAAAAGTCAGCGGCAATTAGAAAAGACGACGAAGACGCAAACGAAAACGATGACGAAGTCGGTCCCGAGGTCTCAATGACTTGAATCATTTGCTGCAAGTGGGCGTCTTGCTGATTGCGCTGACATTGGGTATTACATGAGGAGTGGGTGTGGCCGGGCCCCCCCGCTTTTTCCCCAAAGTGTGCATGTAAAGGTTAAGCTTTCAATTAACTCGAGTGCAGCAGAGGGGAGCAGCGGAGGGGGTTAAATGGAAGGAGCCAACTGAAGTGAGAGAACATCAATTCGAACTCAAAACTCGCATGAATAAAAACCGTTGAAAGAGTGCGCGAAGATAAAGAAGAAGAAAAGCCAAAGAAGGGGTGAAGAAAGTACGAAAAACTGACCAAAGTAATAAAACGAAATGAAATGAAACGGAAATGAAACTTAACGGCTTCCAAGTAAATACACAAACAACAGCCAAAGGATAAACTTTTCACATACCGTTACCATACACCATACACCATGCACCCGACATTCGCACTTCTGCCTGTCGTTCCTGCTGTTCCTTAGCCTCTGACTCCCAGGCAGTGATGGCGGGGATCTAGCCGGAGGCGCCTTCTGGGCTCTAGCAGGAAAACAGCCAAGAACTTATTGCCAAAGAAATTTCGATTTACAGAGTCAATGGAATAATAAAATAAAAGTTTGAAAAGATGCTCTAAAAGTTTATTTACCAAATAATTCGTACCATTGACATTCTGTGGACAATTTTTATGATTTGTATCTAATTTTTTTTGAAAATTAATGCCACTAAAAAATACATATTGTAACTGGCAAAGTTGGAGAAACCTTAAATCTGGTATAAAACTACAAATTTTGGTTGCTGTTTCTGCAGGATATATCCGCTCAATCGACACGATTAAAAAATCCTGTGATAGGTGATACATTTCTCTTTTCAATCTGTTAATTTTTGAGAATTTCCGCACTGCTTATGCCCTGAAAAAACTATTAAAGTGCGCAAGCCACCAAATCGAGGTATTGGAAATAAAAAAAAAAAACCATTTTGGGGTTCTATTTCAAACTGCAAGTATGAGGATGGCCTACAACCAAATTTTCTTTTTATCGCAGATAGTAAATTGAAAAGTTTTCATCTGGATTCATGGGCATTAAGCCGCTAAGCGGTCATCTCTGATTCGGGAGCTCTGTGCATTCCTTTCGTTTCGTCGTCTGTTGCGTTGCTCTTCGCGGCTGGCGTGTGTATTGTGTTTGTGTTTGTGTTTGGCGCTAGTTAAACTTTATCAAGGCAACACCAATAACAGCAGAATATATGTATAAAGGAGGGGCAGGGGGAGGGGGAGTTTGCACAGAATTGGCAACAAGAATGCCGGAGGGGAGGCAGTAACAGGAGGAGATACAGCGCCAAAGTTGTGCGGTCAAAACAAGCAACGGCTTCCCATTCTCTCTATCTCCCTCCCTCTACAGCAAGCTCTCTCTCTCTCTCTCTCTTACCCACTCTACACTAGGAAAAATAAACACGGCAATATTGGACGATAATGGATCCATTAAGGATAATGCGAACCTTTTGATTTTGCCATCCATTGGTTGTTTCAAAAAACACACATAAGATATAGCTGTCTAGTCGAAGCGGTACACATTTTTTCCGAGTGCATTCGTTTCTTTCCCTTCGGCATGCCCGTAAGACCTCTTTCGGAGTTTTTGACTTCTCAAGTTCAGGCCCCATTCTAGCCATCTCCGTCCCGCTTAATGCCAAGTTATATATTGGTAGGAGAAACAGAAGCGAAGCACACATTGACTCGCTTTTTACTTTCGACTCCATTTCGCCATCTGTTAGAGTCCCGCCCCGTTCCCGGCCCCACTATCCAGAAGTCAACTAAAGTTTACTTTATTTTATTGGATGCAACACATATTTTTCTTTTCTCTTCTGTTTTTCTTGTACTCTCGTTGCCGCTGTCTTTAGTTGGGCAAAAGTGCGTAAATTTGTTGGCCAGTCCGAAGTTACGCTCGGGCCCATATAAACTTGGTAATGAATTGAAAGGTGCTGCTAAATATCATCCATGCAGGGTCGCCCCCAGGAACGAGACCAAACTGGTATTAAAAGTTCATAAAATAGAGAATTTTCCGCCAACTTTCCGAAGAACTTAATCAAATAACTCTTCAGGAATTTACGAGGATAAATTTCAGAATAGTTGGGTGAAAAGATTTCCCTGTAAAATATTGCAGTTTGAGGGTCTAAAAACTTATTTGATGGAAACAAAAGCAACTGGCATATAATTTCTGGTGTTGGAGCAAATAAAATGTGAAATTTGTCGAACACAAAAATTAATTCCAATTTCTATCACTTGTCAATCCCATTTGAACTTATTTAATCCTTCTCCAAACTGAATTTAATTTCAATTAAAAAAAGCATTTCATTTATAGCCAATCAATAAATTGACAGCTTAATTGTTTAACATTTGCTGTTGTGTAGTCGTATAAAAACCATGTTAAGTTTTTAACTAAATTTATTATTCGAAAAACGGTAAAAGGAAAATTTGATTTATTATGCAAATCGAATTTGTACCATTCTTAGATAATAAATAAAAAATGCAAAGTCAACAAGCTGACAAATTCAATTGGTTTGTCGTCCCACTGTTGCCGGCTTCCCATCTGCAAGGACAGTGCCTGGCAAAATTGTATTACCGAACTTAAAGCAACAGTTTGCTCCAAGAAGAAGTTTCTGGAAAACATCAAATGAAGAGATACAAATTTCATCCATATTCCAATACGAATTTTCTTTTCTATTATGCTCATGAAATGCACAGTAGTTGAACAGCAACCGATATATATATATATATATATGCACTACAGAAATGGAAACTTAAATTGCAATTTGAATATATGTATGTATGTAGTGGCCGCCTCTTCCTTGTTGGGCTTTTGAGCCAGGTCAACGCGCATCGCAAATTCTGGTTATATTTTAGTATTAAAAAGGGCTTTATTGTCCGTTCGCTCCCGAAGAAACCCCTCCCGAACCCAAACCTGAAGTAAGTTTATGGTGTTGTGCTTCCTGGCTAAATCCACTGCAGCATGCAGACCCAAAGTGTTGGCCATTACTTGCGGGTGTCCGTGCATTCGGTGCCGTGTCCGTGTGCGTTTGTGGCGAAGATAATAGCATACTTTAAAGGGCCGTAAGCTTATATAGCACTTAATAGCACATAAAACCGGAACGTGATAATGCAACGCACTCGACACCAGTCGAGTCGAGTCGAGTCGAAGGCAGAAACTCAAAACAAACAAAAGAATACGGAAAGAGGTAAAAATTCATGGGCGATAAGAACTCAAATTGTGTACAGTTTCGCATAATTGGGGTTATTAACATGCATATTGTGTTTTATGTGTGGGAAGAATTTTAAAGGTAGTTAAGGATAGATAAAAATAAACACATCTTTAATAGAAGTGACCTCTTCTATGGAGAGATTTCCCCGTCGAAGCAGCGGGGTTTATATTTATATTTTATATATGTCAGCGGTTTATATTTCAATTAAATCAAAATGGTGATACAAATCTATTAATAAATATAACTAGATATTTAGAACTACAAAACTAAAAGAAAAGTTTCTTCAAACTTTTCCGAAAGTTCCAAAATACGAAGAAAAGAAAACTCTTTTGGGGGAGCATCCACTCAATCTGATTAGTTTACTCACACTCTTCCGATATCCAACGAACACAAACAACATTTCCAAGTTTCCTTTACTCCCACTCTTTTTTGCGATTCTGCCCCATCTCTTCTTTGGTTTTCGCCCCCCACTAATCTACATTCTACTCCCCCATCTATCATCGGCTGTAAGCCCTGAACTTTGGCCGCAGCAAAACCACATCATTCATTATTGGAGGGCAGTCCAATGTCCTTTTTTCTGCTTAATTGACAACTATTTTGTTTTCATCCAGAGATTGTGTTGAAAACTTCCACAAGAATGTCAAGTGTCAAAGTGTCCGACAATGAGTGCACCCGCCGGCAATAACAACAACAAATTGTTCACTAAGAAAAACCGCAAAACATCGGAGTAAACAAAGGAACCAAGTCCAAGACGCACTGCACACATCAGCAGTTCAAACAGAACTCAATTGACCATAACATATCGGATGAAATGGGGCCCTATGCCACGCCCACTATCAATCACAGGCAGACACAACAAGACACCAAGACCCATCCGAATTGTGTCGTTCCGTTTTGAAATTTTCGGAGTGGAGAGAGAGGATCTGAACTCTTGAAGAGGCTTGTGCGGAAATGACGAAAATGAAATCAATTTGCGACTTCAAATCTGCTCAACAAGAAACAAGAAAAAGTGTTGCATGTCCGTTCTGCAGCTCACACAGACAGATACGACTCGTATGCAGTCCGTAGAGCAGTCCATTGAGCAACTCAGTCAGTCATTCACTCGGGCACTCATTCAAGTGAGTACAGTCACAGACAGCAAAAGGACATGTTGCCATCCTTCTGTGTTCTTGGGACAGTGTCTCCCTCTTGCAGTTGCCTCTCGTCTAAGTCTGTTTTTAAATTGTTTGTTTTGTAGATGTTCCCTCACAGTGGAATGGCCAGAACACTTTGCTTAAGGCTGTCCAATTTTTGGGTAAAAGGAGAGTCAATATAGGCTTAGTCACCTCGAAAAGGAAGAAGGATGGCCTTCGATGGGAGGATTTGCCAACCCCAATTGTGGTAGATATGTCGCTGGAGGACAATTGGTTGGTAATATTCGCTTATAAAATATAACCAAATGGCTATTGAAAAGGAAAAGCATTCTCTCTCAACTCAGTAGCACAGTTTCATTGTGGCAGTACCCTATAATATGGCACAACCGTTCACATATCCCGCATAAGATGCGCTTCCATCAATCACTTAATCCCCAAATCAAATACGTAGCATCCTTCCTTTTGGAGACCTTCAACGAACCCCATAAAATACGAGCATTAAAAAAGTTCCGCCTCCGCCAAGTCAGTCTTTTCCCTCAACCACACAGTGGAGACCGCTTGCCTTGGATTTCCATTTGGCAGGTTACAATACATTTTTGTGGTTTATCCTCCGCATTGTTTCTCCCAATCGCTTTCCTCTCTCCCCCCGAATCCCACCAACGCCCCATTCCGAACTGAACCCCATACCAGACCTTCTCCAATGTGTGACAATAAAGTTTAGTAGGAGGAAGAGGGTTGAAAATCCTTTAATTGACTTTGGGGTTTTCCTCCCGAGCTATCCGAGATGAGTGGCAAAACAATTTCTTTGCCCCGAGTATTCATCGATGAGTCCACATTTTGCTGCTCAAACTTTTCCCCTCATCGAGTGGATTTTTCTCTTGCTTTACGCTTTGGCAAGCATTTTATTTTATATCATTTTATTTTGCATAATCGATTAGTATTCTGAGAGCGCAGTAAGCCCTTCCCTGACACATGGAATCATCATCATCAACGGGCTCTATATCCCTACTCCGCTATCATGCCATAATGACTGGTCGGAAACTGGTCTATTTCCAGCATTTGGGCTGGAATTGGGTAACATTTGAGGACAATTATAGATATTCACAATGATGCTCTGTATTTTTGGGGCCTATAAAGATAGAACAGAATGGAATTTGCCACGAATATGCAGGATTTTTATTGCTGGGGCAGCCCTGGGGGCCTCTGTACTCGTAGCCAGAATGTTTGTCTTTCATTGTTCTCTCCAGTCTACAGAGTGTCAAATGTACAGTGATTCACGAAAGTGTAGGTGTGAGAAAATAGTAAAAGAAATTCCCAATCCTTTTCCGACTTGCTTTAATATATATTTCTGCACTTTGACCAAAGAATGAAACCTTTTTCCTCGAATATGTTATTATTTCAACACTCCCGACAACACTTCCTCATACAGTCTACAGCTATGTCGCTTGCTGTCCCCTGCAGATAGCATCCTGCACCCACATATGTTTCCATTGATAAGCTTCTTTGCCTTTTGTTTCAACCTCAACAGAACTCTGTTCGGTTTTTGTGTTTGTTCCTGTGCCTGTTTCTGCTTCTGGTTCAACCTTTTGTTTGGGAAATCATTTAAAGGGGTTATTCACAGGGTCACTTGGCCTGCTAATTTATGGGCCAAAACCGACGCCTTCTGTGGCTGGTCTATGGCAGATTTGGACCCAAAAATGTTGAGTGTTTCAATGTTTCGGCAAATTGTGTGCCTGGCCATTAGCCAGTTTGAGTTATGGTTCGGTTGCCAGAATGCTAGGCTTTTGTGCTTCGTTTTGGTCAGGCCAGCTCTTCCCTGAGATATAGTGCTCTCTGGATGGTAGCTAACCTGCACATAAATTAAACGGCAATTTGCTGAGATTTTTGCATGGAATTTACCTCAATGTTTGCCTTCTACAAATTGTCACAATTTTTCATGACACTCGACATAATATCCCCCACTGCATATATTCGATATTTTTGTAAAAATACACGAAAAATGAATTAACTCGACGACAATTTAGTGTGAAATTCAAATTGATTTGCACTTTATTCGGACAGGACAGGTTCTTTGCATAATTCATTTCTATTGCACTTCAAATGCCCAATTAAGCATACGCCATGTCGCTCCGTTGTGCTGTTTATAATTCTGCATAATTTTCCACAATTACAATTGTGGAGAGAAAAATGCAAAGAGCGAAAAGCGAGGAAAAAAACACAATATTAATTAATAAATAAATACATTACCCGTGACAGGCGTTCCGTTTCACTTTCGTTTCAATTGACATCGAGGCAAGCCGAAGTCAGTTTAATCGCCTGTTTAACATTAAAATCAATTATGAAATTACATTTTGCAATAAGATATACATACAGTGGGGTCTACAGTGGGAAACAGGTCTAAAAAAATACCCATCGACCTAGAATGTATATGTTTCCCAAAGACAGAGGGTTAGGGATTGTGACTACGAAGCGCTTAAGGCATGGACACATTAAGGCAGTTTTAAGTCAGGCTTTCACTCTATCTACATCCATGACCCGCACTGTATGGCGTACCTGATTAGCGCTCGTCCGTTTGCCAATCCATAAATAAAGAAATAATAACTGAATAATTGATAAACACACTAACATGCAGCGACATAATCACGCCCACAATTATACAGAGACAAATGCATGCTGTAAATTATAAATAAATATGTACTTAAATAATTAATTGCATTGGATTTGGTGTAATTTTTTTTTGTTTGCCTTTTTATACCATTCAACTTTCTAAATATAATTGGCAAAATGTGTTATTTTAATGGCCGACTGCTGTGTGTGAATATACTATAAATATTTTGCGGTTTGTTTAATTATATTTCCATTTCAGCGACAATTTTTTAATACATTAATACATATGTATACGACAAAACCAAACAAATCGCCTGAAAGCCGAACAAAGAAAGTCGCTATTGAAAACGGAAATAATTCTGGCTTACTCTTTAAACGTGCACGAGAATATTTATGGGTTTATATTTGCTGGAAAAATATTTATTTATTGGCTTTGAAACGATAAATTTTCGGTCAAAAGTTGGAGCTATAAATATGGCCAATAGTTTTCTATGTTTAATATTAGGGCGTTTCCTAACATTTACCCTTTGTGAACATCAATATAGTATAGGGACAGGGACAATAGAGGTTTTTTCTTGTCTTTTGGCTTGGGAAAGGATACTATTTCAGCAGGAACCTCAGAGCGATGGACCTCTCTTCTTCACCTCTCTTCTTCCTCCACCCATTCGGTATTCGGTTAACAATGCCAGCTCTTTGGCTATCCGCATGGCTTGATCTTAACTACATTCTGACTTCTGCCCCGCTCCCATCCATGCGTCAGTTATCAGCATCAGTGTCATAATCAGCATAGTGTCAGTGTCATATCTGCCATGACTTCCACATGCCACATGCCTCCTTCCTACCACTACTGTCTCTCACACTTCATCTATCAACTCTTTCTCTGCGTGTCTCTCACACGTTGGCTGAAGGGGGCGCTGCTTTAACAATTAGGCAACACTCGTATCCATCACACCCCTCCCTCTTTGATCCCATTGACAAATGATGCATGTTAATGCAATAGCACTGTTCTGTGGCCTTGCACCCGGACATTGATGCATGCCACTCAGAAAATGCAAGAGAGAGAGAGACATCCTGACATTGATATGCCTAATGAAGTGATGCATGCAGGTTGCTTTCCATCTAGGACTTTCACGGTGATCCTAGCCATATCCCGTCAAGACCCGCCAACAATGAAGGAGCTAGGAGCGAGACGAGCCTTTGAAGCATTTCCACTGTCAAATCATGCATGCCACTGCCATCCCGCATCGAAAGTCTTAACTAATGCCAATAAGCCATAGCCATAGAGCCATAGAGCTGCAGAGGCATGCCACCTAGGGGAAATATTCACGGCAAGAGCCTGTATCCCGGAGCTAACGAAATTGACCGCAACATTATTCGCCTGAATGTTGCATGTGGCAGGCGGCAGCCGGCAGGAGGCAGGCGGCAGCCGTGAGTGAGGTCTGGCGGTATAAGGGGCTTTCGGCAGGTGCAAGTGCGAGCTTATTGCGGGCTACGTGGTGGGTCCTGGCATTTCCTGGGCGTGTGCGTGGGCCCTGATGGGAGTCTGGGGTTTCGTTGGGTGGTCGCCGGGGCCTGGAGCTCGCCCCCTAATGCCGGCTCCTACTGTGCGTGCCGCTTGACAGAGTTAACATTTTAATTGTCATGAAATATTCATTTTGCGGACTCTGTGGCGATGGCGGTGGTGGTCGTGATGGCAACCCTAACATGGAAATAGTTTCTGCAGGCATTGTCAACCCTTCGCTCCACCGCTCCCTTCGGACATTAACATGCTCACATGAACGAGGGGAGGTTAACTGAGTTTTTACTGTTGTTTTAAATTCCCAAAAGTGGGTTAAGAATTAGGATTATGTCATGTTTAAATGGATAATCCGTTTTCGAATAGTTTAAGTTGGGTTGGGGAGGGGTTAGTCGGGTTTTGTTTTGTTGGGATACAATACATTTCTTTGGGTTTTTGCTAGGCTTACAACAGAGGTTGGACTGTGGAGATATTTCTATTGGTATTCGGGAAATAAGAAATGGTATGAAATGAAATACATTTTTTGCTACAGCTGTTTTTCCGAGCACTAAGAGAGGAATGAAAAATATTCCTTTTACAAGTAACAAATTTGTGCTTTTCTTTTATTTACTTAAGATTGTTTACAAGTTCTTGTAAATTTTTCTTATTCCTTAGTGGTCCTTAAAAACTCTAATTTGTTGTGATGCTAATTAGGCAGGACCTTCTAAGTGCTTATTAATAATTAACACTCAAATCTAATGACAAATGGAAAATACAAATGGACTTACATTTTCCTAAGACTTTTTATTAAGAAAATGTAAATCAGAAAAATCTTTAGAGAAAATAGTCAGAAGATTTCTTGCTAGAACCTGGATAAAAATGTATTAAAATCTGCCTTGCTATACAATAATTATGCTGATGCCCAAATGGAGGAGGAAGGTCGCTTTTGTCTTTCATGACCACCACAGATCCCTAAGGTTTTCCTTTCGCATAACTTTTGTGGCAGCCCTCTGCGGCTCACATTATTCCCATTAACTATTTAAGGCGTGACAATAAAGGGGCGAACATGTCCATAGTCGAATGGCCAAGGAGTCTTTAAACTGACTTTGGACCTTGGCATTTAAAACTTTGAACCAACTTTCCCTCTCTCTCTCTGTCTCTTATTTAATCTGCCCCATTTTCTGCTCTCTGTTAATCTTTCAGACACTCTCCCCCGCTGTCCACTCTCTCTTTTTCTATCTCCCTCTATCTATAAGGATACGACTTTTGTTGTTATTGCTGTTTATGTGGCGGTGTCTGCTTTGTTTGTCAACCGATTAAGTTGTAATTATGCGATGCTACGTGTCCAAAGAAATTTGGGATGGGTTTCTGTATGGGGTTTTTGTTATTTTTCGTACCCTTTTAAGAGGATACTACGATGTGGAACAGTTGCTTGCAATGAACAGAATATATGAGTATATCCCATTTCTTCAGTTTGATCATATTCAGATGTCTATGTCCGACGGAAACAATGAATCATCAAGGGTATCTAAAGCTTCGATCCTTTCTCTTTTGTTTTTCTCCGTTTTGTTGGTGCATGGCTTGGGGTGAAAGTTTTCCTCTGTTTTGTGGGGTGGTCCCTCCAAGGAATAAGTGGTGTTGCGGTGGTGTTGCCCTCCAAGGAGTTGGCCCACAGACTGGCGATTATGGTTAGCGGCGTCTAATGAGTTGGCATTAATGGGTGGAGGGCGGGGGCATTCACCTTCATCCCAGAGTCAGAGGGAAGCTGGGAAGGAAAAGGTGCGAAAAGAAGCGCACAAAATGGGATTATTTGAAGTTGCTAAAGAGTGAAGCAGGGAGTGGGAGGCGAAGATAGACAGACAAAGGAAGGAGGCTTATTACATGCCAGTTAAACCGGAATGAAAATGCCAAAAGAGCAGTTCAAAAGGAGGAAAATGGAAAAGGCAGAGAAATGCAAGCGCAAGAGAATTGAGAAAAAATGCCAATGAAAATTGGATAATCGATTCGTCGGCATCAAGAAGTCAAAGATGGAGAAGAGAAAACACCTTCAAAAAGAAAGCAAAAGAAGAAAGTGGAAAAGAATTAAAGGATCGAAAGAAAAAATACCAAAAAAAAAGCATCTAAAATATACTCAAATACTCGTAAAGAAACAAAAGAAAAATCCTCACAAAAAGGAATAGAAAGAAAAAAAAAGAATTGAAACGGAATACCAAAAAGCTTGGTACAAAAAAAACGAAACAGAGGAAAAGACCACACTGAAGAAGCAAAAACCTGTAGAAGTAAGAAGCAAATTCCCATGAAAAAATAATAAAGAAAAACTAAAAATGGAAATGTGATTCGAGTCGAGTCCCATTCTCAATTAGAAAGGGAGAATCTGTTACGACAGATGTTAATGAAGGAAAAGAACCGATGGATATGGAAACCGAAGTGGAAAACCTGCGTGCAAATGAGGTAAGGATTAATAGGAGAAAGAAAAATATTAATAAAGTAGATGTGTGGTTATTTTCAAGTACAAATTATAGCATACTTATTGGGGCACACCGAAATGAAAATGAACGTTTAATCTCTGTGGAAAAACTCGCATCGCAGACCATATACAAATTCGAAAATCGAATCCAACGCAGAGGCCATGCCTGAATAAAAAATAATGAGAAGCTTTCAGCGGCAGACTTGAAAGAGATTCACAGCCCAAAATACAAAAGAATCTGTAAGTCGGAATGAATTCAGTCGGACACTGCAGTGCTCTGTTACGGGCTTTTTAAACATCTTTAAATTTGTTGTAGATACATTTTAAAATTTAACAAAAATTATAGTACTTGATTCTATAACAGGAGCCACTGTTGACCACCGTTTCCTCTGCCTTGAATAGAGGCGATACTAGAGTGTTTTTCTCCTTGCCCTCCTCGCTCTTCTTGGCATCGTTGACCACCTTTAGTTCATGGTTGGTATTAGTACTTATTTGCCTGATTCAAAATGATCCTTTTACCAAATGAATTCGACATAGGACAATGGGCGGATGGGGCAAGACACAGCCCAAGGACTCATGGCTTAATGGCAGATCCTGGTATCATCATCAGTGGACCTAAGCCTGATGGACAGGCTCAACTAAATTTAAGAATGCAAATCCGATTATAAATTATTGAAATTATTCGCATTAAAACGAATTAAAATGGTACTAAATAAATACGGCTATTTGCACTCAAATCAATTCGAAATCGCACTTCTGTTTTAGGATTAGATGGTAAATAAATAATCGAATGGCGCAGAACAGGTGATGGTGATGGTGATGATGACGATTGTATTGGGATGATGAGGACTTTGGATGGCGAACCAGACGAAGCAGGAGGTCCCACGTTTGGGCAAACAATTTTCCCAATTTGCATGCTTTTTCCAAAATAAATATGAAATCAGGTTAATGTCGGCACATTACGTTAATTTTGTTGGCTTTCTGGGCCGAGGAGGGGAGTGTGAGTGTGTCTCCGTCACGTAGGCCATATTAAGATATCGCTTCACTCATATCCATATTTAATGCGCTAATTTTTCAGCAATATTCAGCGTAATCTAACAGAGCGTGACGGAGACAGCGCAGCGACAGAGACAGGTGGCACGTTGTATGCCCCACGTGGCATCTTCATGCTGACAGTTGCTCTGCTCTGTCAGCCGGATATCCTTTTGTTGTCGAGCCTCTGCGACTTTTATCGCTGCTAATATGCCACGTCACCTGCAAGAGCGGAAAGCAAGAACCAAAAAAATAAAAAAAAAAGAGAACATTACCAAAGCCAAGAGACAACTGCAGCCTGGAGGCCTCGAGACATCAGCAATGGAAATTCCACTTAACGTCGGGCCCAAGAATTCACTTAGTTAAAAAATGAAATACAGTCAAACTTCCCCAAGGAGGATTTTGGGAGACTCCAACTCCTCGATTTCTTGGCTTATCTTTACAGGCGGAGGGAACATAAAAAAGGATCCTACAGCGCAATGCCACCTAGGATACTGCCTCAGGAATTAGAGAATAGCAGGCTTCCAGGTTCTGTAGAGTAGAGAAGAGTAGAGTGGAGAATATATTAGAATATTATCTATATTCTCTAATTGCATGTATTGCCTACAGAAAATCGAAAACCAAATTCATGGAAATGTTAAACGAAATCTATTGTTGAAGCCTTTATAAGAATGAAGTGTCATTCCTCTTATGATATTCTTGAAAATTCTCAACATTTTACTGCAATAAACTTATACATATTTAGGACATATTATGTACGAAAGTACTGAAAAATCAAAAAAAAAAAATGCATAAATACAAGCCATGCGTATGAGTGATATTTTTCAAAAATTCGTAGGAGCAACCCACCTCTCCATTCTATGAGGGAAATCAAAATTGTTAAGCTCCAACGTGCTTCAACTTTTTCCTTAAAAGAATCTTTTAAGCTGCAACTTGAACTGAAACATAAGCTGGCAAGTATCTCAGGTATTTCGGGGCACGTCTCAACGCGCAACTATTTAAAGCTGCCATCATATATTGCTCTTACATAATTAGTTGTGCTTAAAGTTTTGTTCTTTGGTTTTTTTTTTTTTGTTGAAGGGATGCGTGGCATGTGGGATTAATGGGGGTTCGGTTTCCAGTTTTGGTGGGGTTTTTGTACGGCGCGTGGACGCTGTTATCGTCGCCCTTAGCAGGGGCTGTTAATCAGACTGTAAGTATTTGCAGCTGCTGTTAAATATAACATTGAAGAATGTTAGCTGGCGCTGTTAGCAACGTTTCGGTCCTCTGTTCTTGTGCAGTGACATGTTTCGTGGCTTTAGAAAATGTTCGGAAATTTCAAAAATAAAATTAAACCCCGAAAACTATTTTCACCTATTTTCCATTTTTTTTGTGGTCAGATTTGATTTCTTCTTTTATCAATAGGCATAATCCAAATCCAATTAAAGTTCAAATTTTGTATAATTAATACTTGAAATGAACATACACAACTTTTTATAATTTCCCAAAACGGTTTGCCTCTCATTTCCTCCAAATGAATGGATAATTGTTTGCACTTTGCTTATTTAATTAGTTAATGAATAGCCAATACATATGTTTGCATGCTTAGAGATCAGATCCCCAACACTTTACGTAGGGTTATTAAACCTCCCAAAAATATCATCATCTACATACGTACAAACATATATCCAAAATGCAATCGAATCACGAATCCCCCGAAAAAAAAACCCACAAAAAGTAGCATGCCAAAGCGAACCACTGTTAAGTTAACAGCAGCTCAGTCTCCATTTACTGAGCTCCCAGATCTGTTGCGTCGCTGCTTTGACTTCGGCTCAGCACTGCCGGCGTTAACAGTGGCCAACAGTGGCTCTTCGGCTCGAAAGCAGAGCACCACAGCGCTGCCTGCTGCCTGTTGGCTGCTGGCTGGTGTCTGCTGCTGCTATGTGCCTCCACTGGGCTGCCTGCTGGCTGCTGCTTTCAGTCACCTGCTAGGGGTTCAGCGCGTCGCATCGAAGCGGCAGATTCGACGTCAGAGAGAGAGTATGTGAAAAGCGTGTGAGTTCTGAGTCAAAGAGCGTGCCGCGTACGGTTTCTTTCCCTCAAACATTTGTGTTTCCCTAAACGCCTTCCCCCCATTCCCTCCCCGTCTTAACCATTTGTGTGTGCTTATGTGTTGGTGTTAATTTTGCATGTGTTTTTTTGTTATTTAAAATCAAACACACAAAATACAAAAATAAAAACCTATCCTGTTTGAGAACCTGTTTTTTGTTCCACACAAACATCTTTGGGTTCTGTTCTATCTAATGCTCTTTGATTGAACTCGATTCGAAGAGCTCTAGCAGCCGCAGCAGCGGGCCTCTCCGTCTCCGGCTCCAAGAGGAATCTAAAACGCGCGCCGTGACGTCGTCGTCGCAGTCACAGCCTCTGTCGCTGTCGCTGTCACCGGTTCCCCGTCTCCCCTCTCCGTCTGGTTCTCAGCACCGTATCAATAGAAGTTTTTCATTTGATTTACCGTTAGCGGTCTGCCGCTACCACTGCCGCCACTGCGCTCTCAAACTGCTGCCTTTTTGAAATACCCCAGCAGTGAGGGGGTATGATGATTTAGAGATTGTTTTGGAGCCGATGAAGTCCAACATAGAATCTGGGCTATACAGATGGGGTTTGAGGGAAGGAAAAACCATTGATTGAATGCACTTTAGGAATAACTTTTTAGTTCATACAAATATCTATCCAAATATCTATCAACAAGCTATACCACCAAGTCGAAATGATATTGAAATGATAGTTTTCCGAGGGTATCAAATACTTCGTCCCCCAAAAGCACACATTTCTTCGAGTATTACTATGTTCTCGAGTGGGCAGCGCCACCGAAGCGTGCATCTCTGTGTTTAGAAAGCCACTTGGCAGGTCCCAGACCCAGTCTCCAGTCCCCAGACCCCCCCTCCACAGTCTGCGTCTCTCGTTCACCCCATCTTTGGGAGGCTTCGCGCTTGGGGTCTTGTCTTAACAAAAAAAATAAATTAAATAAAAAGCTAAAAAGCCGTAGAATCAAAGCAGAAGAAGGCTTAATTCAATTTAATGCAAACTTGGCTCGAAAACTGTCTGCAGACAAATACCCATCGAATACATACATACGTACATATGCACATATATGGCCAGACATTATATATTGACCGACTTCTTGTAGCGAAACCGAAAACCCCGTTAATTGATTGGGTTCTGGAATCTGATTTTATAGCCGTTTATAGTATTTGTTGCTTACAATGTTGTGAAGAGAAAATGGAATAGAAAAATATCCGAGTAGAAACCAAAAAAATATTGCCATAACCAAACGAATAAATAAATAAATTGATTGGCTATTCATATGGTAGGATGTGATACGATTCAAGTATATTTGTAAATGTTTGAGTACTTTTTCAATGAAATAAATGCCTAAACAAAAAAAGCATTTTTCCGCAAATAAATAAATATGTGAAGTGAAATTCCAACCCCTTTCTGGCATATGCACATTCCCCCCGAAAAACAATCCAATGAAATGCCAAAACCCAAAACAAAAAAAGTCTTTGAATTCGTTATAAAAACATGTGCCTCAAACAGACAACATTTCACATTTATCGCTGGACGGGACGGGACGACTGGCAATCATAATTATTATTCGTGGCATTCCAGGCCCAGTTTTCATTCATTCATTCTCGGTTCGTTTGGGGGAAAACCACACGAAAACATTCCAGCAAACGGGCAAACAGGTTGCCACAAAAAACAAGGCTGAAACCAGAAAGAAAAAATGAAAAACCAAACACGTGCACGGGAGAACGGCGGAAAAGGTTAGCGAGAACAGCAGCAATAAAACCAAATTTTTTTACCAAACAGAAACGGAACAAAGACAAATCAAATTCAAGATTCGCGCGGAAACTGAAAACCAATCATTACAAAGCGACTAAAAAATAATAATAAAAACGTTAAAAATATTTATGTACATCTGCTAAAAAAGTAGCCTACAAACGACCAAAAATTTTCCTTTAAAACTCACCTAAAAACCACTGAAAATTCAAAATAGAATACAAGAAAAACCCCTACAAAAAAGGAGGAGAACAACTAAGGGAATTTTCGAGCGTTTGGCATTTTGTCAACCCGTAAAGGGCCCCCCGAAAAAAGAGTGGAGGAAAGATAGAGAGTGGGAGAGAGCCGCACAAGTGGCTGCAACAAAAGGGCTACCACCGAACGAACCCCCGAACCAAGCCTCGAGCTCGCGAGCCCTCTGGAAAACGAAAACTCAGGCCGGAAAACGCTTGTTTCGACACGTGAGAGCAACAGAGACACACAGAGACACACAGGAGTGTGGCTGCAGCAGCAGCAGCAGCAGCAGGAGGAGTAGGAGAAGGTGTACAAAGAGAGGCCAAACCGAGGCTAGTGACAAGAAACAACAACAAATCAAACAGGTGAGAAAAGGAGACCCTGCATGAATGAATGAGTGTGTGGGAGAGAGAGAGCGAGTGAGTGAGTGAGTGCCTGAATGAATGGAAGCCAGTGCAAGAGCAGTACGGGGTGCGGGGTGTGATTGAGTGATTGAAACTGATAAAGAATAATAAAAAAAGGGCTTTGCCTGTGCCTGAGGATTTTCCCAAACAATTCTGAACACCCTGTCAACGTAGACAGGAAGAGCATAATTAGCTATGGAATTGTATGTAACGAAAGAAAGAAGTGCTTGGAAATTGATAATCTGAGAGTTCGATTGAGATCTATAAAGGCTAGAAATACAATGAGGATTTATAACTATATAATTCCTGTAATTAAATATGTTTATTAACCAGAATAATAATGATGAAATAATAATAATGAATAAATAATAATAATATATATATATATTGACATAAACATCGAATCCATTCTAAATTTTAAGGTTTTAAGACTGGTTTAAAATAATGGAACAGAAATTGTTTGCAACTTAACATAAAATGAGCAAAACCCAGAGCCAAAGGGAAGGTTTTGCTATCTTAATGCTTAGATATACAAAAAATGACTATTTTCTACAAAAAATGTGATTAGATGATTTCAAGAATTATTGGAATATTTTGAAAAAGAAAACGGTATGGTCTTTAGTGGAAATTTTACATGCATATATTTTCCACGAATTTTAAGAGCCGATACTCTAGAAATCCATTTAGTCCAAAGAAGACCTCCAACTACTGGGTAACCCTAGTCGGCATATCGAAGGAACTTGGTTCTTTCATGTTCCTTGTTGTTTTCCTTCCATTTTCCCCCACCCCTGCCCCTCTGCCTCTCCCATTGTATATATGCCAGGGAGAATTCTGCTCAATAAGCAATTAATATGCACAAGTGTCTGCCCACCGCCGCGCGAGGGCTGCCCAATTGAGTTCCTCTGTTCGTTCGGTGGCAGCCCGAAATCTCCGAGCGGAAATGGTCTCGGTTTTGGATTGGGGTTGGGGTTTGGGTTTGGGTTTCTGTCAGTGTCTCTGTTGTGTCTGACAGTCTGTCTGTCTGTGTGAAAAAGCGGGAAAAAGAAACACCCAAACGTTGAGCATTGTTTCGTTTTTCCCCGGCAGTGTTAAGAGCTTAATTTAATTTCAAAAAGGTTTTTCAACTTGATGAAAATTGAGTTGGGTTTTGTCGTGGAAATTACAGGCGCCCAAAAACAACAAATCATTGGAAATGTATATGGTATAAAGAAATCCCTGGCTTTGTAGCTCTGAAATCTTAAAACAAAAATGCTACCCAAATAATTGGATAACATTTCCCAGAGGTGGATTTTTTCTTCTCCATCACACATTGAACATATACCAAAATAATTTTTAAAATTCATCTTAAAATCCCTAAATTGATGTCACGTGTCTGATGAAATTGATGAACCATTTTTCCACCAATTAGTGAAAATCTTTGTGCAGCATTTTGAGAGCCCTGTGCTGAGCACTCGCTTGTTCATTAATTTCATGGCAACTCTGAATCTGAATCTGGTCCTATTATCCCAATTGAAATTTCCCTTTGAGTAATTTGAGACCAAATTTTAGTCAGATTCTCGTCTTGACGGTGGCTTCTATTTTCCCGCTGTTGTTTCGCAGTTTCTGCTTTGGCGCCAGTCACGACTTTAGCTTTAATCTATTGCAATTTATATTTGCTTTTGTTGGAAACTGCAAATATCCCGAAACATACAAACACAAAGAACTATCAAGCAGGGTCGGAGTAAGGGGGATTTATTTTATGCTTTATTCTACCAAGGGGGAGGATATATGTAATATAAAGTCTAAGGGTCGGGATATACATATTTCGCAGCATCAAAATTGCATTGTATTAAAGGGAATATTTCCTTTTATTCCTGGGATTATTCTACGTATGACCCACCCTTGACTTATAGAGTATTATATAAAAAATATCAAATATGAAATATAATTGAATAATATTAAATGTCTTTAATGGTTATTGTTATCCCTTTAGCCATAGACTAGACCCTTCTCCACTAAGCCTCTGCTTTAGCCTTTCTGCTTAACTCTTGCGTAGGAACTTCCCCAAGTATCAACTAAAGTTAGCTCGGAAAAGTTGCCAAAACGTCAGAAGGAATGCCAAAAATACGCAAAATGAAAGCCAGAGATAGGAGCGAGACAGAGAGAGCAAAAACGAAAGAAAAACGAAATTCGAAAAAGAAAAACAATGCCACAAAAGGGCACAAATAATGCGCTCCATATTGTTGGAGTCAAGTCGAATCCTTACCGGCTCCAGTAACCAGTATCCTTTGGCTGCCATCTCTAAGCCACGTTCGCCCGTTCCGGCGGGGCCTCTCTCGTGAAATATCGCACTTTGCTTATAGAAATTGTTATCTACGAGTATGCTGGAAATAGAAATTCAGGAAAAGTCCAAATAAACCAAAACAAAAACAAAAACAAAAAGTCGAGGCGAGGCGAGAGAGAGAGAGATGAGAATAAAGCAAAGCGCACACAAAAGTAATGTGAAACACAATAAAAGTGTCTAACTGTATGAAGAAATGAAAGTCAAAATGGTAAGGGAAACCAGGGGAGTGAGAGGCAGTGGCAGTGGCAGATGCTGTGGCACCATGCGTTCGTTCGCCACCGCCACTCTACCCTTCGCCTCTCCGCTCATCTCACTGGAGAAGCATTTTCTTTGTTGCTGGCTTCATTAGCTGCCTCAATGACTTTGCTTCTCCTCTCGCGTTCGTTTCGTTCTTTCTGATTCTCTTTCGTTGATCTTGATCGTGAACTCGAAAATATTTCGAAAATGTGCTCAGGCAGAGAGGGAGGGGCTCCCTCCTCGTGTCTGGTTTGAGAAGAAAGCGTGCAAATTATGGTTTCTAGGAAACTGGGTGCCATCCCACCTGCCTATGCGAGAGCCCCCAGTGGTTGATATAGCAATTACTGGAGGAATACGTGTGATTGTTGGAGCTATATTTGTTTTTAATGACTGAAGAATGCCTTAATCTCAGTGGAACGTTTAGGCCATGAATTACAATGGGGTTTCTCCAGCTCTAAGGATAGGATAGGCTGCTGCCGCGGCCTGTTCCACCTAGACTTAACCACAATCCATCTTCAGCACTCATCTCCACAGCCTTCAAGACACTCCACTCCACCACTCCCAACTCCAAATGTCTGCCGCACAAGGTAATAACCAAGTGTGGTTATATGGCCCACAAAAGCCACAACCACTTCCTCTCTGCCAAAATCTGTTACTACTTCTCCCACTGAGCCACTGTTCCCCTCCTCTCGGAAATAATTCAATTATGATCGGGGAGGGGAGGGCTGGGAGTGTGTCAGGAAACATCGCGAGCGGTGAGAGGAGAACTGAGAGCAGACAAAGCTAATGAACACCGACTGAATGGCAAGTCAAGTGGGAAGAAGACAGGGCTCATCGTAATGATTGCGATGATTACGATGATGTTGATTAAGTTGAATGTGAAATGGGAAAACGAAGGCAAGTGCAAGTGCGAGAGAGCGAAGAGAGGCAGCAGGAAGGTAGAAGAGACTGCATGCCAGAGGGGGATGGTTGGCAGAGTGCAAGCGCGAGCGGGAACGGGAACGGGAGAAAGAATACAAATGAGTCGCCGCGGCAATGAACTCGAAAGAAGAAATGCAGACTCGCACACACACACACACACAAAAGAGAAGTGGAAGAAGAAGAAGAAGATGCACAAGAATGAATAACTTACAAAAATAATGAAGGCCAGGCCTAAGAAGTCGAGCTATTGATACCCTGGAAGATTACTATAGTCTGTTACTATGGTGCAGACATTATGGAAGAAAATGCTCTACTATATATCCACTCTATATCCACTCAGCTGTTGATCTGATCAGGAATTTCTGTGGTATTTGGTGGGAGGCCACAAAGAGCAGCAGCGTCTGTAAAGTTAACAGAGCAAATAACAGAGAGAAAGAGAGAGAGACTAGCAGTGGCCGTGGAGCAAAGAGAGGAGAGAACCAAGCTTCAAAGTCTTCTAGAGTCACAAATATCGAGCGCAATTAATTGTACATAATTACATTTGATTATGCGAATAATATTCATAAATAAAAACTAAATATAATAAAACCTGTCCTGTCATCCTGGATAAAAAGTATAGCTATGGGAATACCAGGGGTCACATTTATTCATATGTACAGTGGTGAACTAAATTATTGGCACAGTAAGCATGTTCAACTTTGTGACTGATTTGCCGCTAAACCATTGAACTTTTATTATACAACAAAAATTACATGGTAAGGATAAAAAAAGTTGAGCTAATTTCAGTTTTGATTATTTTCATATGTTTAATATTTAATTTATTAAAATTAAAAACAAAATTATTGGCACAGCATATTCAAAAACTAAAACTAACATTAAAGTTAGCAGATGTACATATGTATGTGCCATTCTCTTTGGACTCAGTTGGTAATGACCTCTCTTTGCCCAAGAACCAACATACCCTCTCTGCAAGGGTATCAAAAGCCTGCCGAGCACAGAAAGCAGACCCGAGCAGAGCAAAGCACACAGAATGCAGTCTATGCTCGGCCTCTGCCGCCAGCGTTGCAGTTGCAGTTGTCAGTGGCATCATTATACCCAACAGAGATTTTTGTTGGCCTATTAGGAGGAGTGGAAGAAGGATGGCGCCGCCACTGGCTAACAAAAACCAAAAAAAACAAACTGTATTTTCCTTGCAGCTGCAGAATATTGTTAGCTGAAGGAGCAGCAGCAGCAGAAGCACAGCAGCAGAGGAGAGGCAGCCGCATCGCATCTGTTTCTGAAAGGAATGGAGAGAGGGAGAGACGCAGAGCGAGAGCCGCACCAAGACAGAGAGAGAGAGAGAGAGGGAGAGGTCATTCATCCAGCGTTTATCGCGTTAAGGCTAGGCCCGGCACCCTCCCCACAGACCGCTGGATGTGGCACTTTATTAACATATTTCTCACTCTCATCCCCTCGCACCCCCCACACCGTCTTTCGGGGCTCTTTGGTTATTTGTTACTGTTGTTGGTTACTGCTTCTCGCGGTCGTTCTTCTATGGCGGCCTTTACATTCTTTTCCTTCTGTGTTTGTTCTTCTCCTCTCCGTCTTCTCCTGTTTGTTTATGTTTTTACTTGGTTTTTAGTGGTTCTTCTTCTATTTGTTGTTGATTCTTCTCCAAGATGCTCTTAGATAACGAAACTGGTTATTTTGTATCACTATTTTCGAATATACATACGTATTTTTAGGGTATTTCTCATTCCACTACTCTCCATTTTCCGATATATTATTCACCTTTGGCTGAACCCTCACCCCTTCCCTCTCACCTTCCCCACTTGCAATGCGTCAAAAGTTTTCGAAGGGCATTCCCCAGGCGACTCTGCTGCGACTCCGCTGCTGATGCATGCTCTTCCGCCCACAGTCTCTTTTTGAGGTTTCCTGCTATCCTTCGCACTCCCAACAGTGGCTGCGAGAGTGTGAGAGGCTGTCTGGTAAGGACTCCCTTCTGGGACCCTCTCCTGACCCTCTCCGGGCTAAGGCTACGCTACAGCTATACGGCTATTTTGCTATATGGCCGCTTCTTTTACGGCTGCTGCTGCTGCTGATGCTGCTGCTGATGCTGCTGGTGACGCTTGCTTTTATGCATTCCGCTCTTATTCCGCCTTTCCGCTCTCTCCTGCTTCCGATCTGGCTCAGTTTTGGCCTACAGTTTTTGGCCAGCAGGAAATGGCCGACATTAGACGGGAGGCGACTCTGGCACGTGTTTATGTTGCTTTGCCGTTATTTTATGCTGTTGAACGCTGTGGCAGGAAATGCGACAGAAAATGCATTCGCCAGTCGCCATGGACTTTTCCACATTCCCCCATTCCGGAACAACCGTTTTCCACTACCTCTCTGTTTTTCTGGGTTTTTGTTTTATCCTCTCTTGGGCAGCATTTTTTCGAAAGCATAAATTTGTAGCCAAAGAATACAAGGAGCATGGAGTATGTGTTTGCTCTGCACTGGCGATTCTGCTTTAGATTCCATTTCCATTTAATTTCTGCTTAAGTCGAAAGAGAAAATAAACAGGAATTCCACATCAACCGACTGTTTCTTTTATATCAAGAACTTTCGGCGAAATGAGATTTTTTTACCGCCCATAAAGCCGAAATTGAAAGCATTATTTTTTTATTTATTTTTCTTGTGCAATAGAAAACGATTTTTTTCAACTTTAGGTAAGATATTTCTTATAAAAATGGCAAAAAGCATTTACAATTTTCAAAATCAAGATATACTAAAATTATATTAGGGAAAATTAAAAAAAATAAAGGAGAACGTCCTCTGTTAATAAAATATTTTATAGAAGGATATCTTCGAAAAGACTTTTTTAAGAATCAATCAGAAGACTTAAAATATAAAAGTATTGCCATAGAATAAACATTTGAATTTATTTCTTAAGTAATTTTCATAAATAATTTATCTGTATCTGACAAAAATCTTTTGAAAAATTCCCAAAAATCCAAAACTCCCAAACACTAAAAATCTCAACCAACCATGAACAATTTTTCCTTTTTTTACTTGGAAAATTAGTGGAAAATGTGCGCCCATTTACGAAAGAATGATTATAACAAAGCGCAGGGAATGATAATTTTCATGCCTGAAAGAATTCCACGAAAACCTCTCCCTGGAAGTGGTAGAGATGTGGAATACATATGAGCAGTAATAAATATGCAGATGAAATTAACTAATCTCTGTGGAACTGTTAAGCTTAGCTTAAATTAACACCCTGAGGCGGAAAAACAAGTTTGGTAATAGCAATCATAGAGTTCTGTGCTCTTTGGTTCTTTTTGTGTGTTTTCCTGATATTTCCAGCCACTCATTAAAAGGAATGCTGTCGCCCTCGAAAGTCACGCTTCCCCAAAAAGAACTGCAGCTGCAACCATCAGCCATCAGCCATCCAACCATCCATTCCTTTACTTTTCCAACCAACCATTAAAGCAACCTTTCATTTACACTGTGCTTCTGGGCATGGCATTTGCCTCTGGCCATTGACCATCATCGCAGTTGTAAAAGATGGAAGAAAGACAACGAAAGAGGAAAATCTGTGGGGAAACTTTGTTGCTTTGTTATCTGTCTCCTTGCTGTTTTCCCTCCGGCTTTTCCACTCAGTTTATTTGTGTGGCTTATTTGCATTATTTTAATTTAAGTAATCGCTAAGACAGAGAGATGGAACAACACTTGAAATGGATGGATGCACTCTGTGCTCAGTAAATCTGAATGAAAATGAAAATTCTTACGGTTCTTCTCAGGAATACTTCTAATTAATTTTACGAGCCAAAGGCAATGGAATGGGGAAAACCTTAGAGAATGAGTGGAACCATATGGCAAAACTTTGAACTTACAATTCAATTTATATTTTAACGGAAAACAAGAAAAACTAAAGGAAAAACAAGAACAACTACTACTACCACTAGTAGAACAAGAAAAGCGTACAGAAAAAAAACAAAAAAATAATAAGGAGAGAGAGAGCAAAGGTAGAAGACAAATTGCAACTTTTTGAGGCACAAAAATCACAGTTAGCAGATAGTTTCCTGCCACTTCCACCCACCCACAATTTTCCAGACGACACGAGACACAAGAAAGAAAACTTTATCCTGCCGCCCGCTGCCCGCCGGAACACTTGAAACAAATTGCAATTTGTTCCCTTTCGCCTACAGCACGAGGGCTAAATGGTTTTCCAGTGTATGGCAGCAGGATATACTATACGTAGCCCATAAATTAAGTGCAGCAATTAATAATTTAAAAGGCGTGTTAATTAGAGAGCTAGATGCAGATGGAGCAGTGCTAAAATGTTTCACCTAATTGCAATTTCAATTAGGCGCATTAGAGAAATCCTTTCGGCAAACACAGCTCGGACTTGCACTCCATTAAATTGATGTCTTCCCACAACTAAATTTAAGTCTTTTTCTGCGTATCTTTCTGACGATTGGATGGTAGTTTTACGGTTCATTAGGTATTTCCAAAGTAATTTAAGGCGTTAGAGGAACTTAAGAACTCTCATGGGTCATCCCGTAGATTAAACATCATTTGGTTGAAGAATTCTTTGAGATATAATCCCGATAAAATTCTAATAAATTGCTTAAATAAATCTTTATAAATCACAAAACCATATCCCCCGTCAAGACAAATACTTTCACTATTATTTGTAACTGAAACGCTTTGTCTTTCTACCTCTCCCCTTCCCTCGGCCATTTTCCTGCATCTTTCGCTGCAGAGTGACTGGCGATTGTTCTGGCAACATGTGCGAAAACTTACATCTGACACTGTGCTATGTATATATTATCATTAAGGTGGCCATTTCCGTTTCCTTCCGTGTCTGTGTCTCTGTCTCTGTATCCATTTGGGCTTCCCTTTTGCGCCCCATTTCATCCAAAAGCATTTTTCGCTGACAATTGGAGACCCCTTCTGGACATTCTGTATGTAAAGTACACTGGAAAATGAATAGCATTCAGAAGATGTACCATTCAGACATTTTCCAAGCGAAATTGTATAGGGAAAACCATTTCCTGCATTTCCTCCTCCATTTTACTGGATAAAACTCTCTCTAGTTATTTTTCTGGCAGTGTACCACCCATATTTCATTTCATTGTGCGCGATATTTCTTTCGGCGGATGCATCCTTTAGCTGGAACCAAAACCAGAAGCCAAAGCAGAAGCAGGAACCAGAACCAGACTGCTGACTGCTTAATATTTCACTTTGGTCACCGGCCACACTGTTCAGTGAATCTTTTATTACATAACTTGGATTAGATTGAACCGAATGGAGGAGGAGCTGCTTCTGCTTCTGCTGCTGCTGCTTCTGCTGTGGCATGCCCCTCACGTTTCACGCGGCTGCCTAATTTAGTTATGCAGCCCAGTGGCACTATCTACGCGAGAAGGAGGCGACGGCAGAGTCGGAGGCTCGATTCATAACCGACCCATTGCTTATTCACAATCAATCAGCGTATTGAATGGGGCCAGATTCCCGTTACGTTTACCATAACTGTGCCCCAAGATGGGGCACCATCGCCCCACCGTCCGCCCACTTGCCTCATCGCTTTACACACCACAATTAGCTTTCCGAGCCATGAAATATTCTTCGATTCGCCGAATTGCAATTGGATTTTCCATGCCAATTAGTTAATTAGTGGATAAGTGAATAGAGGAGAGGTATGATATGATGATTGGATAGGATATGGATATGGATATGCTGTGTGCTATATATACATATGTATGTATATTTATGGGCATTGCTAATTAGCTGCTGAGGGAGAATTTCAGTGCAAATATGCTGGAAAAAATGATTGGAAAAGGCTAATAAACAGAAGCTACGACTGCACTTAATTGGTTGAAAAATCCCAGAAGTAAACCCCGAAATAAATAACATTTAAGGTATGCAGGATTAAAATTCTATCAATTTTTAAAGAATTTTCGAGGAAATGTCTTAGAAAAGTTGGTTTTTTTCTACGAAAACTCGACTTACAGGCGAATATTCCTTCAGCCACTTAGTCAGATATTAATCATTCCAAGTCCTACTATTTATTCTACAATTTCCCCATAGTTAAACTAATAATCTGTATTAAAATTTAGACAGATTTCTTTATAAACTAAACAACTTTTAGCTTATACTCCATTTAAGGCATTCATTTTAGACTTATCTATGAGGAATATCATTCTTTAATCTACTTTAGGATTCAATAATTGTTTTTTCTGTTTTGAATAGGCATCAAATTCGTGCCATAATTCCACTCAGACCCAGACTCCACATCGTAATTCCAATATTCCCACAGTTAATCAACAAAAGCAAATAATTATTCGCAATGATTTGCGTGTGTGTTTGTGTTTCTGTACGTGTTAACAGCTTTGAAATCGAATTGCAAATTGCAAGCTTGTTCGACATCACCATTAAATCCGCTAAGGCCGGCACATAAACCCCCCAAATGCTGCATTCACTATTCATAAATCGCTCCAACGACATTCAAGCGATTTCAGCGGTGTGCCAGAACCCAAAAACCGTTCGAGAGGCCCCTAACAATGCGTAACTCAAACCAAATGCGAACCGAAATTGAATTGAAACTAAAACCGAACCGAACCGAACTGAACTGAACTGAAAACCAAACAGAACAAAGGCTAAGCGGCTTTTCCAATTGAACCCCAGACCCCGGCTCGCAGACCAGAGGCAAGTGCAGCCAGCCACTGGATTGTGCAACATTACGTATGAGCAACAATTAAAGCCAACTTTTAATTTATTTCCTGCAAAAATCAGACTCAAAAAAAATTCCATTTTAATGAAGTAAAAATACCAAAAAGTTTTGCAAATAAAAACTCAAACTCCGATTTGCTGAAATTTAAATTAAGTACAAAACAGAAAGAGGAGTTTAACTTTTAGGGTTCGATGTTTTAGATACCCTGTGAAATCCCATTGTTACAGGGATGAACATTCGATTGTGATACCAATTTGGAACATTTTTCTATGATTATTAATATTATTTGGATGACAACATACAAATGGTTCACATTAAAACCTATTTTCCAAACGATTGCTCCTATGGCGGATATTATTAAGCAATCTCTCGCAATTTTAATCTCCGATATAAATTTTAAAAATTTTCTTGTTCTTAATATAATTTGATCTTAGCTTCGGCCTCTTTTGTTCTTTTACCGAACATCGAAATTCAGTGAGCTACTTTTTTACCATTGAAATTTATGAAAATTTAGTATTTATCAGGCTTAAGGTTTCAGTGGCGGTTTAGTGGCCGCATAAAATAATGCTTTAAGACCACACAGGAATTCGCTTTTTCATTTTCTCAAATAACGAGGAACCTGCTATCAATGGCTATAAAAGACAAACAAAATGGCGCTGCTCCTTCAAATTAAGACAAGAATCAGATGATAGATGCAATTTGACAGAAGTAGTCTTTCCATATCAATTAGGGTCGGAAAATTCACATGGTCTCGGACTAATTGAACAGCACTCCTAACTCTCCGATATTGAAATAATTTTTATTGTATGCTAAAATGCCATTGAAAGTCACAGTTTTATCTAAAAACCAAGTTATAAGAGTCCCTATATGCCTAAAAAATAATAACCTCCCCAAAACAATAATACCCTCGCCTGGGTAGAGAGATACTCCATAAAAGACTGAATTACAATGTGAAATATTATGCGAATTCGAATCGGTAACTGACCCAAATGGGGAAAATTGCTGAAAAACTAGCAGCAGCGGCAACCTGAAACTGAAGCACTAAAAAATAGTTTCTAATGAGGCAAATTAAGCAAACGTCGAACAATTAAAACAAAGCCAACAAAATGAGCGCGTAATTATTTTTTTTGTATAATTAAATTCCATTTAGCAAAGACTCATGTACACGTACGTATGTATGGATGTGGCAGCTACTAAAGGCTACCACAAGCAGCTGCTGAGCTGCTTAGCTGCCACGCTGCACAAATTTGTGTAAGCCTTTGTGCATTTCAGCTTGCAACACAGGTGCAACAGGTGCAAATTACGACAGAGCCGGACGGAAAAAGGGTGAAGCGTCGCGGCGCGTCGCGTCGGAGGGGTGACAGCCGTAATCGCCTGCAATCAACTCAAAACAACAGCAACGAATCCGTTTCCGCCACTGAAAATTAGTGAATTTTGTCAGCGTCAGTGGGTCAACAGAAAAAAGTCTTTTGGCCAACTCTAACGAGGGTTAAAACAAAACAGAATAAACAGGGAGCCAAAGCAGAGACGAAAGCTGGCTAAAGCGAAGAGAGAAAGGAAAGGTGTATTACGGAATTTGAGAATACTCTATGGATGCTATCCACAGGAATGTATCTACATTATTTGTATCATTAATTCAAGCTTGACCACTGATGAAAGTATCCATCGATTGCAGCTATCACAGTTCAATGCATTGCTGGGTGTCTAGACCCATTCGTGCAAAGACTCTATTCCACGACTCGGAATGTCATGGATATTCAACCGAAGAGATCTCTGGGAGTTCATCAATGTTTGGACGAGATGACCAGACCACGTACTTTATTCCATTCAGGGGTCAAAGACAATCGTGATCTCATGGCAAAATATGAGTTCAGTGACAGATGAAGTCATGGGTGTTGAATGGAAATGGAAGCAGAGAAAGATAAAGAAAGTCAGATGAAAAGATAGAGAGAGATAGCGTAAAGATAGATCTATAAAGTGAGACTGAGATAGAAAGATACATTCTGCGGTGGTAAAGATATCTGGAGGTACTCAGAGATGCTTTGATTGATATATAGATGATCGTAAAGGTAGATAGAGACTCATACCGACTACATATATACATATTAATAATGATATAAAGATCAACTTTTATTTAAATAAAAATACATTTTAAAAATAAGAACTGTATAATAATAATTTTTCCTGCTATCCTGAAAGACTGATCCAAATGAGATGTATTTAAGGAACAGTTATGTACCTTGGAAGATTAGACAGTCCACACCTTAAGCTTTTATCCTTTACCTATCTTCATTCACTCATTAAAAGATCCCCGGGCATTACGATCCCCAAAAGGTTCTAAAATCTTTTAAAATATCCAAGCAGTCAAATCAAGCTCTAAGGTTAGAAGTTTTTTATCAGCTATAGCTGTAGATCACGAAAATGATTAATGTTTCCTTTTCTTATACCTTTATAAGTATATTCCTCAATTCCCCATCATTTTGGTCGCCAAACCCCTCACAAAAGGCATCAGCCTCTCCCCCCCAAAAGATAGAGTACAGCAATTAAGCTGGCATTGCATTTCTTGCTCGCATTTTCCTCTCGCTGTTTATTCTGGGCTTTCAACAAAGTAATCATTTGTTTATTTGTATTATTATTATGTTTATGTTTGCTGTCTTGTTGCTATTTCTGTGGCAATCGAAGCTCTGGCCACAAAAAAAAAAAAAAACAAAATTGGTGAAAGTCTGCGAAATGATTTATACACCCCCTCTCCCCTCCTTGTCCTCTTGCGGCCGCTCATATGCGTGCAGCAATTTTATTTGTATTTTATTTCAATTTTTTTTCTGTATTTTGTGGTGCATTTTGTGGGAGGTGCAGGCACTCGATTGAGCCTTCTAGAGTGGAGTGAACTAGTTTCCATTTAATAGTTATAGTCCAAGAGGCAGGCAACGGCTACAGCAGCGGCAACGGCAAAGAGAGCATGAAATGTGCAGCGAATTGTGGCAGCCACACAAAAAGATTTATTGAAGCCAGTGGCTGCCACTGCCGCTGCCGCTGCCGTTGGTGCAGCTATTAACAAAATTACTTAACAAGCGGCCAAAAAAAAAAAAAAATATGAGAATTCCGCCTACTTCTCCCTTGGACTAGGCCGCCGACAACAATAGCAACAACAGCAGCAAGAAAGGTGGGTCTTTCGAGGCTAATGATACCCTAGAAGTACATACGTGATCGAAAGAAGTAACAGGAAAGGTGTTCCCATTTGGATCCTCTCGGTTCTGAAACTATCCATCGATTTTTACGTGCTTGCATCTGCTTGAAGGTGCAGCCTTAATCAAAGCGAAAACACCCATCGTGAAGGGTATAGAATGGTGTAAAACAACAACTTCCTGAGTTATTGCCAGTCGGCTGAGTTTTAGTTGGAGTTTCGGCCAAGTCCGCAGGGAAGTGAGGCCCAAAGCCGCAGGGGGACAACCTTGGAGCTGAGTCTGGAAGCTGGCGATATATTCTATTTAATTGCATTCGTGGCTCGGGCCAACCAAGCCGTGCAGAACGGCAGAACAGAGGATAGCAGAAAGGACACTAAGCCGTTGTCCTGCTACCAGTGACGTGGCCAGCAGGGGGAATCGGGCGGGATGCAATACACTCTCGTGTGTGCAGTACGACGAGTGGGGCATGTGGGGTGATGTGGGGAATGTTGAGCCCTGGATTACAACGACCATCAAAAGTGGGCAGAACTTGGGAGCTTTGATTTATGATTGCACAATAGTAGGGGGCCACTACTACTATATGTATGTATATCTGTAGATATATCTCTACGGTTAGTTAAGCTCTGAATGCACCAAAAAAACTAAATACAAAGGGATGCAAGAGAACTTGAATAATAGAGAAGGAAGACCGTTGTGTTATTCAATAGGTACTAACACTCGAACGAGTACCCCATGGTATTTGTTTGTGTGAAAATTAATCAATAGATAAATATCGATTATTGGTCAATAAATTGTATGGATAATAAAGTATGCCTATCATCGATTTGAATAAAGACAAAATTATTGCACACCATTAATTCATTGTTGTCTAATTATCCTCGGTTTTAAATCTGTCAAAAATATTCAAATACATTTAAAAATAATAATCCTGTGCATGGAAAGAATTTTGATAAAAAAAAGTTTAGCATCTGGTAACAAAATAATCTTATACATAAATTAATAGATAAATCAGGCCTAAATTGGTTTAAAAATCAGTTGGATCAAGCTTCGATCAGTACTTTGCCTTCACCTCTTCTTACTCACACTTTCCTTCTCCCTCTCTTCTTTGCACCCCATTTCTTCTCACTCTCCTTTTGCTCTTTTTTAATCCTTATATATCCTTACCCTAGAAATATTCCGTCTTGGCTCTTGCCAGTTATAAATTTACACTAACGACGCCCCTGACACTGTGGGGAGTGCTTGTTTTTCGATGGTACAGTCCCGCAGAGACAGGAGCAGTGACAGAAAGAGCAACAGCAGCAGCAGCAGGAGCAGTAGGAGCAGTAGCAGTAGGAGCAGTAGCATCGAATGAACAGAGTATCAAAGGGGCATGGCAGCAAGGGGGGGGAAGTGATTGCGGTTGCTGCCTGCCAATCGGCAAAAGTTGACGACCGCAGCGCTACGCCGCTATTGAAAAGCAATAAAAACAACATTTATAAAATAGCTGGAAATAGAAGCAACAGCGAGGGATACCGGCGGAGAGACATAGAGGCAACAGAGAGACAGCAGGCAGGAGGCATGCAACAGAGAGATACCAGGATTGAGGCATGCAGCAGAGAGAGAGAGAGCGAGAGAGGGGAGAGACAGAGAGGAACGTGGCTCGAAGGACACAGGCATCGATGCAATTTGTTATTTTGAATTTTTGCAATTTTAGAGTTGGAACTATTTTTGTGCACCAAAAAGCAATCGGAACAATGCACAGAGGGGCATGTGGCAGGCACCAGAGTGGTGGTTGGGCGGTGCAGAGGATAGGAGTCCAGAGCAGATGAGAGACAGGACAGTGGATGCTGAAATGTTGAGATTTCAGTATTAGAGATGTGCGTGCAAATGGGCACGAAACAAAAAGTTGGTCACGAAGCGAAATGGTGGTGCAAGAATCCACAATGATTCAAGATCGAAGACTATGTACATGAAGTACGTAATCCATTTACATCCAGATTTCTATACTTCAATTGGGATAAAAAAAATTGGGATAAATTCGATAAAAATTAACAATCAGCTGTTTTTTAATATTCGCGTGATCAGTGCTGGTAAAGCCTTGACTTAAAGGACTGTTTCAGCACTGGGCCCATGTCAATCCTTTTTGCGATACACCTCCTCTCCACTCCTCTCCTCTCTAGTCACTCTTTCGATTCCACCTCTGTATTTCTGCCTTTCTGTTATTTAATTAAATGTTGCGCGCATTTTTTCTTTGCATTGAGAGTGAGATAGATACAGAGAGAGACACAGACACAGCGGCAGAGAGAGAGAGGGAGAGAGAGGGAGAACGGGAACAGACAATTCGTGATATGTGAGGCAGCAGTAGGCGTGGCTGGAGGTCCATTGCCAATTTCCAATTGCCATTGGGCTGGCAGCTCTATTATTAGTCCAATCAAGGATTCTTCTCACTTAATGATTGGTTCACTTCACCGGCGGCTGCAAGAGTCATGCAATTCTCAGGTATTTTTAGAACACAGCGCGAGTCCTTCTGCATCCTTCCTTCCACTTCTTGCATGGTTCAGTCTTGCATTTTCTTTATTTTTTTGAGTGACTATCCTATCCCCAAGGACGACGGCTGAGGGATGGAAGCTGTGGGAAATATTTGGAAAAAATTCCCCAAGTCAAGGGCTAAATAAACTTTGTCGCTCCGACAAAAGAGCAAAAGTGTTTGGCAATTGTACGAGCAGAAGAAGAGACCCTCAAGACTCCCACTTTCTCCCTTCTCTTGCCATAGCCCCCCACCCTTTTGCACCCACTTGGCGCATCTGCTTTCGGGCTTTCTGCCTCTCCAAAAATGTCTATCAATTTGAGATGGTATCCTTGTGCATATCCTTTAGCCATAGCTCACTGTCGGCAGCTTGTCTGCATCTATCGCCCACCACCCCTTTCTCTCCCAATCTCTCATCGTTTTGCCTATATTTGCCCGTCCCCCGTCCCCCGTCCGGCTCTCTTTGTCTCTTCTCTTGTGCTTTCAGTGGGGGAAATTTATTGAATTTAATATGCATATTGCATGCAAAATTTATGCATTTCTTACAGTCCTCTCGCCTCGTCCTTGGCTGTCATTAAGTGTTGTGCAACGTCACATTTTGGGCTTGTTGTTGGTATTTCCTGTTCTTGTGTGGAAATGGATTTTCAATTTGATTTCTTGATGAAGGAAGGACCTTCACGTGGAAAAACTCTAGATATTGCCAAAATGTTTCTTATGTAAATTTTGTGAATATTTCAACAATTTCCAAAGATTAAATTTATGACTTAAGAGGTTTCCAGTCCCAAATTAATTTTATCTCTTTTTTTTCTCCATTTGCAGGTATGTCAACAACACCCATTTCTGAGAGCCAGGTAAACCCTCTAGAAAACACTCCACGACCCTCTACAGCTCCATCAAGTGGCAGTGTAGAAAATTAAGACCAAATTCCCCATTGACCCCAAACATTGACCCACTGCGCCGATCGCCGCATTGGATTTTTGGCTAATTACCTTTATGGCCAGGCCAAGTCTTAGCTTTGCTTCTGTGTGTGTGTATCTGTTTTAGACACTTTTACGAACTGCTCTCAAACGACCCATTAAGCGGGGAGCCCATTAACTTCTGGCCCAATGACCCCGCGCAGCCACAGGAAAAGATATAAACGAAGTGAAGCCAAAAAGAAACCAAATTAAAATTAGAAATGGAAATGGAGGTGGAAATATTCAAGCGAGAAACAAATGAAACACTGGAATTGCTCATAAAACAAAATAAATAACCAATTAAGAGCGGCCACGGCCTCCCCCAGGAAATATCCCCGAAAATCCAGTGCGAATTTCATTAATTAGCCATAATGTTTCTGGGGGGGGGGGGGGGGGGTACATCAGTAGCTGGGGGCGGTGGCGGTGGCGCGGTTGGTGGCCATTGGCTATTGGCATATCAGAAACACATGTCGCATGTCATGTGTGCCAAATGTGGCATGCAACATTTAACTGCAGAACAACAACCACAACAACTACAACAGCGACAGTAGCAAAGGCTTCCAGCAAAACAGAGCCATAAATGCGGCTAATTGCCAGAGGAATGCCAGAAGGTCGAATCGGGTCGTGTCAATGTGGTGGAACGGAACGGAATGGAATGTCATCCATTGGGGATCCGTTGGGAGCATTGGATCAATACACTTGGAGAATGCTAGATAGGATGTGGTAAAGGACTTACTAATGGATATTTCATTTAGACATTTCGATATCGAAATTTACACCATTTATAGATCTGACTTCGACCTCTGCTAAACCATCTTTAAGCCCGAACTTCAAACCGCTTGAACAGGCTTAAAGTAAACGTTTCGCAATGCTTTCGATTTTCCCTGAACCTATTTTCCCCGAGTGTATTCGCTTCGCACATAAGTAATATGTGACACAGATTGGCAGCTTGGACTCTCCGGCGCTCGGCCCGTAAATTGGTGAAGAGCCCAGATTAACCGTTAATGGCCACGAGTGGTGGAGGCTGCTGCTGCGGCAGCCACGGCTGTTGTTGCCACGCTTTTTGATTTTGGGCATTTAGTTACGCTTCCCAACACCAAAAACACACACAACTGTTTGTCGGTTTGTCGGTCGGTCGGTCGGTCAGTGCTGGGAGCCATACGAGTATCCCCCATTCCACGCCTTTAACTCGATTGACTCGTTTTTTTTGCCTCTTTTTGGGTATTTTGTTTCCCACTTGTTTTCTTGGCCAGGCCAAGACATAATAATGATGTTTGATGATGCGGTAACTGAGATACCGATGCTGATGCCGCTGCCGATGCCGTTTGCCTTCCACTGGCAATTTGCCGATGTTTATATGCCTATTTGAGGCCGTTTTTCAACTTGGCTTCATTCTCCGACTGCGACTCCGATTCCGATTCCAATTTCAATTGACTTGTACAGTTTGCTCTTGGAAATGCGAACCGAAATCCTGCTGCACACCATCGAAATTCCCCTTCAAAAAGATAAACATAGATAGTGTTGTCGATGGCGATTGGTGGTCGGGGTTGGGGTTGGCGTTGGCACAGAGGATTCTGCAGGGGATTGCAGCTGCATGGAGTACTCGATTACAGTGTATAGTGTATATGTATCGGGAATCCCCAGAGATGCAAACAGCCCCAAAATGAGTTCGAGGAATGGAATGCAATTTATGTTGCAGTCATTAAGTGGAATTGATATTTGAATTGTCGGTTAAAGAAACGTCAGACATTTTTGTGGATAGGTTTTGACATTGCGAATAAAATTTGGATTTTTGTATAAACATTTCTAAAATATATATTTCAATGCAAGCAAATTCTTACGGGAATGCTTAAGGAAATCGTTTGAAGTTTAAATTTAAAATTTGTATTGAATATATTTCATGAATTCAGTAGGGAATAGAATAACTTGTAGAAATTTCAGTTTAATGAAGGAACAATAGGTTCACAAAATTAGGGGAAAATAAAATCTGTTATCTCTAGAGAGAAAAGCTCTGACAACATAGTAATTCTCCCACCAAAAATATCTTGCACCATGGAAAAACAACACCATAAAACAAGGGTATAAAAAAGGGTTAAAAAAAAACCAAATACTAATGCGACAAGAGTTACAACACAAATAAATAAATAACAATGCAGAAAAAAAACAACAACAATGAAAAATACCAACAAATCAAGCTGAAGTCATGCGTATTAAATACCAGCGAAAAATAAAAACAACAAAATCGAAATCAAATGCACGAGGAACAGGAGAAAAAAAAATTCAAATCAACGCGCACGAAACTAAATTGCAGGCAATCATTTGGAAATACAATGAGAGCTGAAAAAAATCCAGAGTAAGAGTTCCGATTTTGAGGTACGAAGTATAAAATACACTTTTAGATGGGTTGTTTCTATATAAGCGATTAATGTAGAAGATGCCCTTAAAAATAAATATATTAATGAAACCTCAATCAAAATTATGGAACAACAAAGAAAAAAAATTTTTCAAGTCTAATTTGAAAAATACGCATAGAAAAGTCTGTTTTTTTATTATTATTTTTTTACTTTATAAATGCATTTAAAAATTCTAAAATTTACTTAGTATTTAAAAAACAAAAAGTTTCTTCACTAAGATTTTCCTTAAATTACTTCCGTTTAAATAACTGTAGTTATGGTAGAAAGATAGTGGTATGTTTTGGATTAATTCAAATTTGGATTCAACTATTCGGATCAGTTTATTCTATGAACTGTTTTTGTATAGATTCGATTGTTCGATTTGTATGCGATTTTTGTAAGCTCTGTAGAATAATGATAGGATTCTAGGGGTAGTATTTCCGAGGAATAGAACTTGGTACATTTCAGCAAGATACCGTTATAGCTGTGTACAGGTATAGCTGTCTGATCAAATAATATCTCTCTATTATTTAAAACTTCTAAAACAGCGAAGCGAGTGATCCGGGGGTCGACGCACAAGCGAGGCAAGCAGAGGACTTGCCCCTTATTGTATAAAACATTCCATTGTACCGACATGCCTTCTGCTCTGAATCGCAGACTACTTGCTTGCTCTGTAATACCCCCCGTAAAAAGGGTATCCCAGTGTACACACACACATAGAGACTTGGATCAGGCAACAAAATGTAGCGCTACATGTGTACGCAGTCACTATTAAGTGCTCGTGTATGTGTCTGTGTTATTTGGGTCTGCGTAAACGGTTTCGGTTAGTGATTCATGTTGCTAAATACAGCTATATTTAAGCGGACATTTATCGCTATCGATATCTTTCACTTGCCTCGCGAAAAAAAGCGAAAAACAAAAAAAAAAAAGATTGTGCTGCTTGTGTAATTATTCCATTTGACATGTGGAGAGTGCTGTCTGCAAGGGGTAAGGGGGGCATGGATTCGATTCCATTCGTTTCGAGGGGGGTCTGGGGACACACTCTTTGATTTACAGCGATCAGCGATTGGAATCAGTGCAACTAACAGTGCAACCTGTTTCGATGGAAGGGGCACACACACACACACACACGTACACGCACACTGGAAAACCAGTCGCCAATGCAGCCTGAAAATTGGTCCGTAAATGGCTCGCCTCCTCCTGTGCCTCCTGCACCACTGACCACAGCATCGACAGCATCCAGCAACCGAACGGGACACTTAACGTTTTGGCCATTGACAACGATTAAAAACAAGTTCTCTCCGCGTGTTCTCTCCCTCTTCCTTCCTTTCGCCAGTTGGGACGAACCCGGGAGTGGGACTATGGAATCCAAGCGAAACCGGGACCAGGGCACGGGCACTTGTCCACCCAACGTTGCGTCCCGCGCTCACTTGTTTGCTTAACCGTTGAACGGCCTCGCCTCGCCTCTGCTCTGCTCTGATGTGCTCTGTGCTGTCCCGCTGCCCCAGAATCTCCCTCTGTCACAGCCTCTCCCTCTCCCACCCATTGCTGCATTGCTGACCCACATACAAAAGACATTCAATCGACGACAAACTGTTTTCTTTTTCTATACCCTAACCATGTTTGGCATAACTCTTCAGGTATCTTCCAGGGCAGAGAAGAGAGGGAGAACCCTCTTTGATCAGAGTGTACTTCCTTTAATCTCTAAGGATACATCTACCGATTGGTTTTGACAGCAAGATTTCCAAGTTTATATCACAACTACTACCCGTCCTCCGACAGGTAAGGGCATACAATATTCGGTGCCTTGAAGTTTGTGTTCCTGAATTTTTTTGCGATTCTCTTTTGCCACCGCCCGCCTGACCGGTCGCTACGCTTTTATGGCCTTGAGTGGCTAGGGTATTATGATTCCGATAGAGAACTGGCTCAAGTGTGTAGCCAAGGAGTCATCCTGTGGGTGTAAAGGGGAGGGCATAACACTTGAAATTGTTAAACTTTGTGGGCCACGAACTTAAAGTTGCCTTAAAAGTAAAGCATGCCCAAGGCTATCGATCTGCTGGAGTTAAAGGGTACCTGTGGGTCGTTACTGCTTTTTGAATCCTTCATTTCTTGTTATAAATAAACATGAAACGTCACTGCCTGGAGAAGGCGACAGGTAGAGTCCCAGCGAGGAACGTTTTTGGTGAGTGTAAGAGTATGTGTCTGAGATGATTTACAGTTGTGGCCCCATACTGGCAGCGAGAGAGAGAGGGAGACAGACAAACAGAACCAGAGAGAGCGGCTTAGCTGAAGAGAGGGAGAGGGAGGCAGACAAACAGAACCAGAGAGAGCGGCTTAGCTGAAGAGAGCAGTGGAGCAGTAGCGGAGCTTTCTGTCTGTCTGTCTGTCTGTCTGTCTGTCTGGCTATCCATCCTCTTCTTCCTCCTCGGTGATTCTGTGCCCGTTCGAACGTTGCCTACACATACATACATATGTACATGTGTATCTATGTAGAGATGTACACACATCTGAGGACTAGTTGGCTTGTTAGCCAGTGTACGGTACTTTGCTTTCATACAGGTGGATAGACAGAGACAGACAGAAGACCGAAGTCCATGTCAAAGCGTGGAGAAATGTTTCAATTTCGGATAGGGGACAGAGGGAGAGAGAGAATATTTAAGGGAAGAGAAGAGAAGGGGAGTGTATGTAAGTGCTGGTGGCAATGTTTCAACCATGGGTTAAAGGATAGCCATAATTGAAGGTCTCTATCAATTTTCTGTGTTTTTAACCCAAGAAGATTATACGTGTAACAGATGCAAATCCAAAAGAGATGGAAGAAAAGGCTTTTCACAGAAAAAAACCCAACACCTGTGGAAAATGTGACAAAAAATGCGTACTTTTGGCAGTAAAAAGCTTTCGAATTTTTTAAAGGACCAATAGGACCAATTCCCTTAATCAGTAGGCCACTCTTCAATTGTCAGACTCATTCTGATTGACTATATTTTACAATAAGAGAGTTCCTTTGGAACTTTTGAAACCCTTCAGAACGTAATGTGTGACGGGGACATGACTCCTGTTGTTATTGACAATGGATCTGGGATGTGCAAAGTCGGCTTTGGCGGTGATGATGCACCCACCGCCATCTTTCCATCGATTGTCGGCCGTCCCCGTCATATGTCGGCCATGTTCGGAATTGGGATAAGAAATTCGTTTGGAGGCATCGTCGACGCCTACGTGGGCGATGAGGCGCAGAAGTCACGTGGCGTGCTGGCCCTGCGGTATCCCATTGAGCGGGGCACTGTCGTCGACTGGGGTGACATGGAGAAGATCTGGGACTACTCCTTCCGCAACGCCCTGAAGGTCGCTCCCGACGAGCATCCCGTTCTGCTGGCAGAGCCGCCGCTGAACCACAAGGACAACCGCGAGAAGTTGACCCAGATCATGTTCGAGAAGTTCGGCACGCCGGCCATGTTTCTGGCCCTCCAGGCGGTGCTCACTCTATACTCCTCTGGCCGCACCACCGGCCTGGTAGTGGACTCGGGGGATGGTGTCACCTACAGCATACCCATCTTCGATGGCTATGCCCTGCCGCACGCCGTCTCGCGCATGGAGCTGGCAGGACGCGACCTCACCGACTACCTGATGAGGATCCTGCATGAGCGTGGCAACTCGTTCCACACCACCGCCGAGCGGGAAATTGTGCGAGATCTCAAGGAACGGCACTGCTATGTCGCCCTGGACTTTGAGGAGGAGATGTGCAACGCATCGGCCAGTTCGTCCCTGGAAAAGTCCTACCAGCTGCCCGACGGACAGGTTCTTTCCGTTGCCAGCGAGCGTTTCCGATGCCCCGAGGCGATGTTCCAGCCCGAGCTCCTGGGCTTGGAGTCTTGTGGCATCCACGAGACCACCTATAAGTCGATTTTAAAGTGTCAGGTGGATATGCGCAAGGATCTCTTCAGCAATATTGTTCTCTCCGGCGGCACCACCACGTTCGCAGGCCTGCCGGAGCGGCTGCAGCGGGAGATGACCGTCCTGGCGCCATCCACCATGAGAGTCAAGATAGATGCACCTTCAGAGCGCAGCAACTCCGTGTGGCTCGGTGGCTCAATTCTCTCCTCGCTCTCGGCGTTCCAGCGAATGTGGGTCACCAAAGAGGATTACGATGAGGTGGGTCCAGGCATAGTTAACCGAAAGTGTTTGTTGGGTTACGCAGACAGTGAAGCAACAGTATATTAAATTGTATTTGGGCACGGGCAATCCTGACTATATACCCCATTATAAACTTGGCATATATTAAACCGAACAATCATCGATTTTTTAATAATTTTAAATTCGCTGATGAAAGGTTAATAATTAGCCGAAGGGCACAACATTTAATAAAAATTTCAAAAGGACATCATTCAACAGGTTCCTACAGTCTTAAGCATCACTAATTGTTTTCCAAATTCATGTGGATACGTTCCAAATAAACAGACTCTAAGGAAAACCAGGACGAATCAGCCTACAGCCAGGTCCACCTCCCACACCATCTCTCATACTTTTAGGGGCATGTTGAATAAGAACTCTTATAAATATATGCACTCGTATTTGGGTGCATTGATCGCCCAATTGAAATTGCAGTGAAAATGCATACGATGCGTTCCCAGAGGGCTCCAACAAATATGGGAAAAACGTATTCATATTCAGGGCAGTGCGTGTGTGGAGGGGGCGGCGGGGCCCAGTCGTCGAGTCTTTGACCCGATCTAGGGAGGCTCTAACAATCCTCGTCCCCCTTTTGGGGGAGGTCCACCACCCCGTCGTTGGCAATCAAAAGCATCGTTTGTTTTGGACTCAGAGACGACTCTTCAACTAAGCGAGGAGATGGTACAATGAACTTTTGCCGCGACTGTACGGAAGGGGGACGGGGACTCGACTTTTGCAAGGCAAGCAGAAACATCAGAGAGGAGCCGGGAGACGGGAGCCGGGAGACGAGAGACCAGGGCAAGGCTGACTCAGTTGCGTCGACTGCGGCTGTTTGCATTTAAATTTTTCACATTCAATTCATTTGAGGCGGCTCGACGGGGCACACACAAAAAAAAAAAATAAAAGAAGAAAAATGATGAAGAAGAAAACTGCAAGCAAAGTTACAAAGGCAAAGGGGTTTGAAAGGGGAAAGCGGGAAAGCGGCGGCTGAGAGCCAGGCTAAATGCTGAAAAAATGAAGCTAATACTTATGTTGCAACTAGGGCTACACCCCCTCCCCCTACCCACTGTGGCACCCTCTGTGGCAGGCTTCATCTCGTTCACCTGCAATGACTTGCGGGCTTCTCCATCATCATCATCATCATCATCATCATCATCATCATTCTCGTGCTCGTGCTCGTACGTTATTTTTTTCTTTAATTTTTCATTTTTCTGTTAGCCCAGAAGTTACCTTTTGTTAACGCCCACTTCAGTGCATTGTGTGGGCGTGGCAAACATATGAGAGTACAAGCTCTATGGCATGTGAGTGTGTGTGTGTTCGTATTCGTGTTCCCATTTTATTCATTTCGCTAACTTGCTCTTTTGTAGGAGTTCCTCTCTGGCTGCCATGAAACATATTTCTTTCCCTTGTGGTCGCTTGAAAGCCCCAAAGGTTCCATCATTTTGTTGGTGGGAACGGGAGGGGAAACGGTTAAAGGTTAGAGTGTGGACGCAAATTAAGGAAGAGTTAAGGATTGTTAAGAGAGTTGGTTGGCAGGAAGGTTCATTAGGAGCGATATTAAAGGGTTATGCAAGAAAGTGGAGTTTAAGAAAAGTTTTGGCTAGATTTTGATGGAGTGTGAATATCTCTTTAAATGATAATGCTTGTAAATGGAGAGTAAAAATGGAAACTAAAACAAAAAAGGATGGACAATTTCTTTTTGAGTCGATATATTAAGAAATAAAAATAAATAAATAATATTAATATGAATATTAAATATATACATAATAAATAAATACATACAAAAAAAAATAGTAAATAAAAAATAAATAAATAATAAATAAATAAATAATAAAAAATAAATAATAAATAAATAAATTATGTAAGAAGTCTCTATTATTTCTACAAGTAAGAATCCTTAAGTTTTAAATGCCCATGACTAGGTTATATTCATTGGACACTCCACAGAGTCACAGCTTTCGATTTCCCTTTCCACATACATATGGATCGTTAGAAATCAAAACTATCCAATGACTTTCAATTCTGAATAAATCTTAAGACAAACCCTAAAGTCTCCAAACTCTTAAGCTATTTCTACTCCCAAATGAAGAATTCGTGCACACTCCCTTACATATGCTCTCTTGTTACATTGTTGCTTAAAAAGACTCCAACAAATCACCTGACAATCAAATTAGTGAAATCATCTTGAAGACATGTCTTTCCCTTTCACAAGCGCAGATCTTTTCAAAGATCTTTAAGTGCGTCTCATTAGTGGGACCAGCAACATTTACACTGAATAGATTTCATTTCATTTCGCTTCATTTCTCCACAAGCGAATCTTCAACGCAAACATTTACAAGGCAAATCTCTAGCACCTTTTACAAAGATTTGCTTTTCACAGAATTTTGTGAAAGCTTTCTCAAAAGCCGCCGCCGCCGAGAGGGAGACAGGGGGTGGCACAACCGACAACCCTTTTGGTGAATGGCCAACAGTTGGCCACAAATAATTAGCACTTGAAGTGGTGGCAGAAGCAGAAGAACTCAATGAATGGCATGCCAAGAAAATTAGCAAGTCGCATTCCAAACACTGAGCTTTACAGTGCGTGCCATAGCCATAAAATTCTCATTAATTTTGGGGTTTTTGCAAAGATTAAGTAAAGGGGCCCTATATTTATGTCGCTCAGTGTCCCGCTATTTGGTGCCTAACCTTCTACATCCCAAGCGGTGGGGATGCTTGGCATAACCCTCTTCAAATCCCTTTCATTATGCTGGGCACGCATTCGCCATGAGTTGTGGCAGAGTTTATCTGGTGCGACGCCGTGCGCTAGTCCTAGATAAGGACCCTCTCCTTAGTCAGCCCAGTAGCCATACATTTTCGCATATTTACTTTATTACAATATGTGCGACCCCGAACAAGGACGCGCCGAGGATAATTTTTTGGGTTTTTGAAAACTGCGAGACACGCGCAACCATTGGCCAAGTCATAAAATGTGCGAAACTACTTGAAAACTGCTTCAGTTTTCTTCTAAATAAATGTATTCTTTATGGAATTTAAAATTTAATGCTTTTGAAACGCACTGTACTCCCCACCCACTGTTTCTGAAAAAAAGGTCCCCTAACCAAGCAAAATATTCATGTGCGCAGTTTGTTCAGGACATAAATAACGCATACGCCGCATTGGACAGCCTCCTCCAGCACTATCCCTCCCAGCCACACCCCTCCATCCACTCTCCTTCCGAAGCATATTCTTTGAGTCATTTATCATATTTCATGGCGTTGACACTTTCACTTGTTTCAGACAATAAACTGAACCAAAAAACAGAAACACGAACAACAAACCAGCAAGCAACAAACAACAGACAATAAAGAAAAAAACAAAAAAAAAAAAACTGAACCATTGACAAGTCAATTTTGTATGGAACCGACCCCGCCCCGCCCCCCAAGACTTCATGCTCGTTATGGCCCTGTCAAATTTATTAGTTTCAATATAATTTGACAACAAGAAAATTTGTACATTTACCTATTTTGTAGCCCTCAGCCATGGGGCATTTATCAACGTTTCTGACCTCTTCTTTGGGTAAAGAGGGTATTATGATTTCGATGGGCAGTTTGGTTGTTTTCAGAACATATACCGCTCCATATCCTCTATTAATAAAATTGTTTTTAAAGGAACTTCTTTCCTTCCTTATATTTTTGTAAAATATTTTTCTGCCTAATCCAGAAAACGTTCATTAAAATCAGATGACTTTTAATGCATACAAAAACCAACCAATCATTTTGTTTTTTTAACCATATAATTTCTCCATAATCCTCAGAAATTCCACTAAAAATCGTATCACTTTTTATTGTCTGCCATAAAAGTCATTGCGACAAGTGTATCAGCAGCTACTCTTCCTCCTCCTCCTCCTCTTCCTCCTCTGGCCATCTTTCTTGCATTTTGTGTTCATGTTTTAACTGTGGGGCTCTTAACAGGAATTTATGTTTATTGCACGGAGACCTTGGCCAGAAATTATCATAAATTGCACTGTCATTACACACCAACACGAACAGCAAAAGCAACAACAACAGCAACACCAACGAAATACACCAACAAAAAAAACCAAACATAAAGTAATGCAAAAACGAGACAATAAATACTACGAGTACAATATGAAAATACAGTTATTTATCATAATTGCGGCTTTGCGGCGTTCATTTCAGTTCATTTCGGTTCACTCTCGTTCGGTCGACGTCAGCGTCAACGTCAGTGAAATTTTGCTTTCATCTTGGCGAGGCAGAGGCGGCAAGAAAAAAAAGTAAAGCGTGTAGAAAGGGGTGGAAGAAAGAAGAGAGAGAAAGAGCTCAAAGAGCAAAAGCAAAAGTGAAGTGAAGTTAATTAGAGATGGACGCCATTTCGTGCGTGATCGTGCATGTCTCAGAACTCAGATCAGAACTGAAAAGAACAAAAGATGAATACATACATATATGGTCGAAAATATATAAACATATATATTATATCCTAAGCTGATTTATGGCCCATCAAGTGACCCAAGCGATTCAAAGCTTTTTCGAGCAGACCAGCTCCCGCTCGACTGACCGATGGGCGATGCTGTATGACGCGTGAAACGGTTGCCAGTAAAGGTTAAGGATCGATACCATTTATGAGTAATACATTTCATTAAATAGTAATAAATTTATCAATAATACCAAGGGCGTTCATGAACTATGTACAAACTCTTACATATATTTTACACCCTTTTAGAGTTGGTCGAAAATTATGGTTACAGATGTCGTCCTTTTGTTACCCTAGAAGACAGCTTCCACTGGATTATATTTCCACTATTTTTGGGTCTTTTAAGATACGAATTCCCCCTCCAAGTAATAAGATTATTGTCTATTGACTTTTCTCTTAAATATTATATGAAAATCCCTTATATCATTTCTGGGAGTATTTAGTAACTCTCATTTCATGTCATCCAAACTCGACTCTCTCCCATCTCGAATGCCTTTTTGGTCGTCCATTTCCATTTGTCCACTTTGCTCTGGTTTATGTTTTCGCTTCGCTTCTTCTTGTTTATTTCTTACTCTCTTTCTCTGTTGTTACATTTTTGTAATGCTTTTTGATGTCTTCATTGTGGCGGCGACTAAGCTGGCTTTTTTATTGTTATTATTTTTATTATTTCGCTGATGAACTTAATTAACATTTGGCACGACTTTCAATGTCATTGGCAATCGCACTTGCTGCCGCAGTTGGAGCCACTAGTGGCTGTGCCACCGCAACAAATGCCAGCAAATTAGTTAATTTCTTTGATCGCCCGATAAAAAAATATGCAGCTCTGCGACTAATGATCAAAAATACTCGCACTCGCATTCGCATTTGGACTATGCTGGGCGGCAAATGATGAGAGAGTTGCACTTCTTCACATGGAAGAAAGTGATTTGGGGCATGCACAGCCAAATTGATGCCAGTTTTTCATCATTACGAGTGTCGTTCATCTTCATTTGGACGGAGGAACAGGTGCAAATGATCAGGGATTAGTCAGCACAGTGATATGTATCTGGGGTGTGGGCTGGCAGCTCTTATGGGGCTATAAGAAGTGTGAAAGGGGGGGAAAACCTCGACTAGGAAGATCCATCGATTATAGGAACTATATTATATGTAGTATACCCTCTACAATGTTCATTCCTCGATTCGATTTCATAATCGATCTCGTGCGACATCAGATAGGTTCCGATAGTTACTTAAGTTTATTTTATTAGTTAGAATTATTTATTTGTTTTATTTACTTTATTTTATTCGAATTTTATTAGTTTTTTTTTTAGTAATTTTTAATATTTTTTTTTATTTATCCAAGCATCAATTAGACTTTTTCCATCAAATTTTTAATCAAATTGTAAATTTCTGTATGTAATCGATGAAATAATCCGTTCCGATAGCTAGAAAAGTTTCAACTTCATTAGTTCCCTTAGGAATTTTACCAACTTTCCCATACATCCCTTATGTCCATAGTCCTTTATGCCTTTCACATCGCATGTTGTTAATTTAGTATCCATTTGATGACACTTACATGGGTACACACTCTCCTACCCATTACGCACTTCAAAATCAATTTAGCGCCAAGAAGGCTTCAGGACAAGTAAATTCATGTACACAGCTCGCAGTCGCAGTCGCAGTTTTCCTCCACATCGGATGGCCGACACATCACACATTGAACAAATGAAGCCGAACGCATTCCCAGTTCTAAAATACTCGACCTGAGACATATACTTTACATTTAACAAGCACTCAAGTCGGTGGGGAGTGGGGTGGGTGGTTGTGAAGCTTACGAGCCAATGCACTTAAGTTTATTTGCTTGGGGACTGGAGGCCCACGACAGGACACTGAAGACGGCAAAGACAGAAGGGAACGAGAGAGATATATCCCGAAAATAGCAGTACAGAATCCACTGGGCAACCGAGAAATATCAATCTACTTATCCATAAGCAGTGGAGGTATGCGCATTTGTTTACAACTCACTTGACCCATCATACCTCATACCCCATCATCATCATCGTCGTCATCTCAGGACTGGTTGCGCAACTCGATCCAAACAACACTTGAAAGACTCGTGAGTGTCCGCCCGAGTTGGACGCCTGAGAGTTCCCATCGAGTGGCAAGAAGAGCCACATAATTTATTTGATGCCTTTTTTTTGGTTGATTTGATGTTTCTATTGCCGTTTCTATCGATTAGTTGTCATTGATGCTCTCCGACCTTGGCTCTTGTCTCTGGTCTGAGGCAATCGATAAAGAATTTTGAAGTTTCAAGTCTCAAGCACTTCCTCGAACATTGTATCGGTACAGTGCGTTACGAAAAGGGAATGGGTACAATAAAAGAAAAGATACAGCAAAGGCAACAAACCAGGGACCTCAAATAAGAGTTATTAATGCAAATTTTTAATTTTTAAAAAATTAAATACAATTTTTTTATTTGAAATCCAATATTAAATATTTAAATATAATTTGTTCAGTGCAAATCAAAATGTAAACTTTTTTTTAGTTTTTTAATAAACACTACAAATAAATATATCAAATTTGTTCCATAAAAATTGGGAAATAATTATTATATTGCTATTTTTATTATACGGTTCTATGCGGATACATTTTGATCTATTTGTTGATCAAATTTTTCCACAGATCTGCTTCTGTTTTCCATTCTATTGGGTGTAGGCTCAACGGCATTCACCTACTAACGATTCGAATTTTTCTTAATTTCTTGTGATAAATATTCCGTGCACTTTCAGCTTATTAAATGAACATTTTTAATTAAATCTGCTAGCTATTATTGAAGTTTAAACAATCCTAAACTTGTGAAACGCACTGTTTTTTTTTTTTGTTTTTTTTTGTATTTGCTCATTTTGAAGTCTGCCCACATAATTTCGATTCGTCATTCGACCAGCATCATCCAATACCATCATCATCATTCGGTATCACAATGGGGAATACTTTCAATATCTGTTGCCTCTTTATTTTTTATTTGGCCCCTTGGCATTTGGTCAACTTTTTAATCTGTTTTTGCGGCTTAATTAAATATGTCTGTGTTTTTTTTCCTCTGATTTTTGCTAGTTTTTTTACGCTCCATTGTGGATGTGTTTTTCCATTAGCATATTTTTTGTTTGCTTGCGATTTTTCCCTGCCCCTTCCCCTGCCACTGCCACGACTCCGCGCATCGGCATTAAAAGTTTCTGGCGATTGCTCGACAAGTTTTTCCTCGAGTCACATGGGGAGTTCTGCGACAAGTTCCGGTATTGGGGAAAACTTTGTCGTTTCAATCGTTTCTCTCTGGTGCATAAACAGGAAATCGAAATCCGAAATGTTGTTTCGAACATAACAATCTGTTATGATTATTTATCAATGCCTGATTTGTTCCGCAGCAGAAAACAACAAAAACAAACAGTTGTATTGTGTTTTGTTCTTGGTTGAATCTCTGCGTATTTATAGACGAATGATTATGATTTTATTATGCATAATTTGACATGAAACTGGTTAACTGACGGAACTGGAGATATCAATGATTTGGGAACGACCGAAAGTCTTTTTATGGCTGTCAGAAACATCTTAAAGTTGGAAACGTGGAATCGTGGTAGAATGGATATCTTTAATCATAATTGTGGATCTCTTTAAGCTGAGGTCTAGGGAGAGATATGATTGTATCTATGGGTATCGCTGAATTATGACTCATTATATTTGAATTTTATCAACGGAAAGGTTCATTAGTTGCCTTTCGATTCTCAACTGTTAGTTATTGCTTCAATAAAAGAGTATTCGTTGGAAAATTGAAATTTAATCTGCATAAACTTTTACTTTTTTATACTTTTTATTTGTCCCATTTTGAACAGGGTCAAAAGCGTTTGAAACTTGTCCTATTTATTGGAAATACGACTCTAGAATTTAGTATTTTTTTAGCTTTCGTTTATGTGTGTTTTGTTTGTTTGTGGTGATTCTTCTGAGAACGAGTTAATTTGTATCATTTAATTCACTGAATCATATTTGATATATATCATTATATCATTAATGATATAGGAAAATATTTAAGGACTTTTCTGTGTAGTATTAGTCTGGGCAGCTGAGTCGATCACAGAATCCAAAAACGTAGGATATTTCGCCCTGAAAATTTGCAGGAACAAAAATACAGTCTTAACAGGGAACACAAACTATACTTATTTTTTTAATTTATTTAATTATTTTTAATATTTCATAAAAAAAAATATACATTTTGAAAGCCAGACAGAGGTCTGTGACTCAACTTTAATATATTTTAGTATTTGAAAATATCTGTAGACTAACTAGATCCCCAAAACCACACCCTCTCCGAATCAGTATCGTGTGTCACATGTTCATATCAAAATATAAATCATCTTTGGCTGTCTGTCCATGATGCTGACAACAAATCTCTTAATGTATACAAATCATATTTTCCAATTTCTGACCCCTCAATCCCCATCACCCATCACCATCCATAGCCATAGCCATGAAGCCCCAGCTTCTGCATCGTTCGCCCAATCCCAATCCGAATCCCAATTCACGTAGCAAATCACTTTACAACTGTCAGACAAACAATGCCAACAAACTGATGGCCAAGAGAGGACTGTTGGTAGTACAATAGACAGGGAGAGAAGTGGGTAAGGGGGGGGGCTGCAGCTGAAAGATATCCTTCACCGAATCCTGTCCAGGCATTTGACTTTATCACGCAAATTGATTGCTCTGACCCGAAAACGATTGACGAAATTTGATTGATAACTTATTAAGTTTTCCATTGTCTTTCGCTCTCTCTCTCTCTCCTTCTCTCCCCCTCTGGATGTGCGTCTGTGCATGTGTGTGTGTGGGTGTATCTGTTTGTATGGCTTAGTGGGTGTGTCACCGCCCTTATCTGGTCTTTGATTTTGCATGCTGGCAAAACTTTTGTGCGCTGCTCCGTTTTGCTCCTTTTTGTTGTTTTTTTTTTCTGTTTCTCGTCATGCATGAGTGAAAGCCTAATAAAGATAAATATGCAAGATGTCCAGAGATGCTCCTTGTATTCCTGCCTGCAGCAGATTTTCCAGCTTAAAAAAAACAACAGAGATTCTGTAACAAAAGACCACACAAAAAAAAAAACAAAAGATTTAAATCCGCGAATATATCACTCTGTTCCTCATATTCAAATTTAAGCTTCATCTCAACGAATTATTTAAAAAAAATAAGAGGAAGAAAATCCCAAGAACAAGCTGCCCAAAGGCCAAGACGGAGAGACGACCCCCGAGAGCAAGAAATTATTGGACGGACTTGAACAGCCAAGAAAAAGGAGACAACGCTAAAAAATGCTAATACAAAACAAGCAGATTTTGCGGTTTATGCAAATGGCCAAAACAGTGGCCCCCCCTTAAAAGTCGTATTCACAACAAAAAACGAAAAAAAAAAACAGCACCAAGAGCAGCGTCAAAATGTTGTATATGTTTGTGTTGGAAATATAAAAATAAATAAAGATTTAATGTCCAGTAGAGAGCCCGGCAACTACAGGGCAACCAAAAGTAAATTACAAAAAATTTGTTCATACAAAAGAGCAAAAGAGCAAATTTTATAAGAAAACAAGATTGTGGCTTGGATTTTGGGGAACTGAGATATGGATGCTCTTAAAAGTTTAAATAAAAAAAACTAAATGGCTTTCAAAGATAAAGATAAGCTTGAATTTTTTTAACTAAATAATTTCTCTATATTAACAATTAAATTTGATATACAAATTATTCCTAAAAGGATAGACCCATAGATTGCATGAAGATTCCCAAGAATCATTGCATATTCTTTGATCTCAAAAACCTCTATGACTTTCATTTGTACAAATATGCATACATAAAAATACATTGATGCTAAAGAAGTTACCTGTATAATGAACCGAAAGTAGGGCCGATGTCTCCTTCCTTTAATACGAATTAATCTCTCTGTTGGCATCCTTTTTTTAGTATGTATACCTGTGCAGTCAGTATGGAAATAGTGGGGCAAAAATAGACCCGTAGAAAGACTGAGTTTTGAGACTCACTCGCTTCGCTCGAGCGCCAACCCCCGGCTCACGCGCTACGCTCGCCCTCCACCCAAAACGTTTTTTTTATATAACAGAGGGATGATCCCCAGAGGAGCCCCCAATTTGTTCGAATGCACTTCTTTCAATTATTCAGCATTTCCACCTTCAAATACATCTCCACGTCTCTACAATATTCCCTCGTTTTTCTCGCTGTCAAATCCCCTTAATAAATTATATTATGTCCGGACTTTCTCAAGTAAGTGTATTAAAAAACCGACAAAAAAGAGCACAAAAATTGGCAAGCCAAGAAAACAAATTGTTTGGTAAGCTATAGCTGCCATACGAGTGTCATGTACAAACACGGATACGGGTACGGGTACGGGTACGGGTATGGGTACGGGTATGGGTATGTGTTTATTTGATGCTCAGCTGTGTCAAAAAACCGAAGCAGTTCAAGGCTGCTGCGGCCGGCAGGGACTTACTCGTAGTTTGGCTTCGGCCCAGCCTCAAGTCATTTTGGCCCTTGGGCCACACACACAACAACAACAACAAAAACGAAAGAAAAAAAAAGTTCAAAATAACAGTCAAGATAATGCCAAAAATGCCTGGGCTTTTGCCTTCTACTGCGAGTATTCTTATGTTTATTTAACACACACACATCTTAGGCCATGGAAAGCCACAAAATGAGTTTGGCCAAAGAGCAATAATTCATTTCAACTTCCATTCTGACTCTGATGGAAGGGAAAACCTTAAGCTCTCTCTCTCTCGCTCTCTTTAAATTGAATTGAAGCTGCCAAACATCATTTGGCTATTTGGAAATTGAAACGATTGTGTTTTTGCTTGTGTAAGACCCCGATGCGTGATGCCCTGCTGAGCTCTGGATATTGATTACATTTTATTTTTCATCTTTTTCTGCCAACGATTTTGAATTTTTGTTCATTAGTTTGCCGGCGATTTACCAACTTTTTTTTTTACTTTTAATGTGCGAAGCGTTTAAAAGTTTTAGCCAAATTGTGGCTCAAATAACTCTCCTTCTCCATTTTTTTTCGCTGCTGCTGCTGCTTTGAGATGTTGCAAATATTTGCTGTGTAGAAATGATAAGAAAATACAAACAAGATTTTCACATGCGATTGAGCGATGAAATATTTCAATGGTTTCGGAAAGGGGAAAGCTATTTATGGACATTTTTCGTTAGTTGGTTGAAGGGGTATTTTTTTGGGGTAAATTGTGAATAAGCTGGAGCTGGAAATTGAGAAAGGGGATGAATGTTTTTAGACCTCTCTAAACGTTCCATTCCTAACTAGAATATATTTCTCTCTACATTTTTTTTTGTCGTCTCACTATTTCATTGAATTTGCATAAATTTTGCTCTCACATTTTATTCAGGCTTTAAATACAAACTTCTACCGACAAATATTTGTCATTTTTATTATTTTTGTGGTCCCCAACTATTTGGCAAAAATTGTATATGTATATGTACAGTGTTTTTTTCGTTTTGTTTATAACCATTTAGTAGCAACAAAAAATAGCTTTTATATCGTTTGAGTTTTGTAGTGTAGGAATTGCAGGAATTTTGTCGCACAACTTTTATGGTACGGTTTTCTTTTTTTATATTTTTGTGGGAAAAAGGGGAAGCATAACCGCAGAAACGGAAATGCAGGAAGTACAAATACACACATACATACATACATACATATATCCCTCTCTTTTCGTCTTATACGTACTGTACTGTACAGTGGCTCCCTTAGGCACACGGACAGCCACCCACATGCCATAAATAATTTTGGTCCTGAACAAAAGTTTCCTTTTTTTTTGGCTACAAATGAAAAAGTTAATATTACCCACTATTAACATTTCTCACTGTTTCTCACTCATTTCTCTCTCTTTCTCATTTTAGGTGGGTTTGAAAAGCGTTTTAAGCGTTTTAAGCGTTAAATTATTGCCACTTGGATGGCAAATCCACACAAACGACAAGTAAGAGATATACCCAAATATTTTGATTTTAATATGTATTTATTCTGTGGTCTTGGAGATCCTTTCCATCCAGCAGTGATCACTGATCCAATATCTAGCATACTGTCTACGGTTTTAAACGCTTCCTTTTCCCTGCAACCCTCGAACTATTCTCCCATAAGCCCCATCGAAACACCCACAAAGATTGCACCAGAGATTTGGCTCAAATCAAAGTTGGTTTTGGTGTAAGTGAAACGTGGAAATTGGCTCAACAATTTGGCTCAAGCTCAACACTTTCTTTGCCCCGTTCCCACCCAGACTCGTGGACGACCTTCAAAGAGCGACAACAATGGATAAATCTTCTTCGTTTTCGGCCCCCTCTCCTCTGTTGCATCGCTCTTGTTGTTTCTTCTACTTTTCTGTGTCTTTGGCTGCTTCTTTTTTGTTTCTTCTCCTTTTCGATGTCTTCGTTTTTGGGTCATTTCCGTGATTTGGTTTTTTGCTTTTGCTTTCCACGATGTCGAGAGCGAGAGACAAGAGACGAGACTTCCGTTCCCGTTCCCCTCTCCCCGACTGACCTCCTAGACCTTCCTCCTTTCCCCCCGTCTCTTCTCCTTGTCATCCTCTCTTCTTTACCATTTCCCCCCTCTTCAGTTTGTTTCTGTTTACACTAATTTTCTTACAAATTTGCATTTTAATTTGCTTTTTCCGATCCCAACCGATCTCTTCTCTTCATTCCCTCTTGCATTGCTTCTGGGAAGGTATATTAATATAAGGTAAGGCCTTAGTTGCCTATTTTAGAGAGTGTTCTTCATTGAGAGAGAGAGAGCACTTCACCCTATATTTATGCACCTTGACTTCTTCATCTTTTAGTCTCTCTCCCTCCCCCCCTTTACGTTCTCCATTGCACAATTCGATGCTGTCGCCAGTCGTTGATGTCGTCGCTGTCGTCGCCAAAATCTGCTTGTTGTCTTTACTGCTGCCAAAAGCAGCAGCAGCAGCAGCGCAGTAGCTATGGCGACGGCGACGGGGACATAAACGCGATAATAGTAAAGGCAGCATTAGCCATGAGAGAAAAACAAAAACAATGACAGAAGCAGCGACTGCAAATGCAACTGCAGCGTAGGCGACCACAAAGCAACAAAAAAGCCCGCAGCAGCTTATGAAGCGATGGCATGTCAGTGGGAGCAGAGCTTTTCAAGAACTTTCTGCATTGAAAGCCACTACAAGAAGGCGATAAGCAGGGGTGGAAGGGGCGCTGACAGCGTCTATGTCTATAATGAAAGCAAAGAATCTGGCACCAGAATCGCTGCCAACAGCAAAGACAACAACTAAGCTTTAGTTACTAAAGTAACGCTGGCGGCGCGACGACTACATAAAGAAACGTTCGCAGCGTCTTAGGACGCACAGTGGGGCCTTTCCAGTTATTTTTTAGCAAAAATCATTGCATGAAAATAAACGAAAGTCTGGAAAACCCCTATTCCATTGAATATTGAAAGAACTCAATAAAACAAGAATCGTTCTCTTACATACGATAATATGAAGTGTAAATTAAGGGTTGGAAGAAGCCAAGTCGATGCAACCAACAAGTCAGGACTCTGTCCAAAGTAGTAAAAACTTCAAAAGTTTGCCAGGATCACCAACGACGGATATTTGAGTTCCTTGATCATGATTTAATTTTTGCGATGGTATTTTTTGTTAATTATGGAATGAATTCTATAATGTCTAATCAGACAATATCCAGAATTCAATTGAAATGCATGGGAACATTTGTTGAAATGCATTATATCTAAAAGATTCTGAAACGATTTTTTCCAGATTGATATTGAAGAGTATCCGATTCCTCCAGGACTTTTTCAATGCGAATTTTGTTGCTGGCACTGCTGCTTCTGCTGCCTGATATTGCGTAGCCGCTTTCCATGTTCGCCTGTTTTTCCAACGTTTTTCGATTAACGTCTTCCGGTTTCATTACATTTTATTTTATCCACTGACCCATTTACCATTTACACTGTTGTCTCTGCTTGGCATGCTCCATCGATTACCACCGATTACCACTAATTTGATAGATCATTTAAGCACAAATATAGTGCAGATACGCGTACACTCTATTGATATTTGCTTATGAGTGTGAGTGTGAGTGTGCAAGTGTAAGTGACGTTGTGTCATGGCCCGCAGTTGTTTTTACCATTTTGAAACACCCTTGCCAAATGCCAAATGCCAAATGAAAGTTGTTTTCTCATTTGTCTCTATTCGCCATGAATTATACAATGTAATAGCACTTAAGTGCATTGAATCGTACGTATTTCTTGATTCTTGAAATCATTTGTAAATATTAAATCGTATAAAGGCTTTTTGGATTAACAGGGGATTATTATTTAAGGAGCATACGCAAATTCAAATTGAAATGGCGCAATATTTTCATATTTATTTCGATGAAAGCTAAATTGACTTATATAAATGGGTCAAGCGGACGGATTCAGAATCACAGTCCCAAACGATTATTTCATCATTCGTTAAGCACTCTTCAAAACTGCGCATTCAATTATTGCATTTCCATGGAAATTAAATTAACAAATTTGCCCCAGAGAGTCCTCTTCGATCAGCGTATCATAATAGGCCTTCTCGATGCACCATATCTTTGATTTATCAAGAGAGAGAGAGAGGAATAAAAATATGCTGCCTATAAACGGTTTATGTTAATGGACTTTTCCACGATGCCGAGAGCATTAATTTTCAAGTTTTCATGGCTGTTTGCGACACTTTTGAATTACCATTGATTGCACTTTTTTCCGTGCCCATTTAATTGATTCAGGAATACAGCTATAGCTACATCTACAGCTACAGCCATATATAGAACATACTCTCCATGCACCAATGCTATATGTAAATACATATACATATATTTTTACAATTATTTTCATTTTGTGGCTCATTTAAATTTGGCTTCACATTTTTCCATTGGATTCCTGCTCCTGGCACTGGCAGCGAATTGATAAACCTTTTGCTTTTTTATTGCTTTACTGGGGAAAACTTTTGGTATTGGTTGGAGTTCTGTTTCCGGTTATGGCCTGACTAAAAGTGCTTAAAATGAATGCCTTGAATGGACTGTCCGGTCCTGTTTAATATTCTACCGATTAAAGCCACGCATTTGTCGTAATTTTTAATAAAAATCAGTAACAAATACGAGTAAGCACAAATAACGACAGTAATAAATAAATAAATAAAACAAATGCAATCCTTTTTGAGTTGGCAAAAAGTTCGTTCTGCAAATATTGCAAAAATGTCATTTATTCGAATGTTAACGACGCGAGTACTCGACTCGCACAAAGGACATAACATATGTACTTCCTTGGGCATAAATTATTCAGCATATTAGTTGCACGATATTGGCATATGGGACATGAATAATTGAATAGTGGAAATATTTCAATTTTTGTATTATTATTGACAACCTCGAAGCGGTTTTTAATGAGAGTTCAGAGGTTTTTATCGTGATATGTGTGTACTTTTGACTTGCTTTTGAATCATATTTAAATAGAATTAATTAGATTTTACTGACTATAAAACAACCTCTTGCGATCTGCAGAAATATTTCCCCTAAATGGCTAAAGAAAACCAACAAGTTTCAAGGGATTAAAAGTAAGAAAATATAAGTATAGCAGATCTTTTTAGTGTGGAATAAAGGTTCCCATCTCAGCATAAATATTCACTTAAATAAACCAAAGTTTCTTAAATGTAATTAACGCTTTCCTTTATCATAAACCATTCATTAATGGCTCAATTTGGGTAGCATCATCATAATCACGTTTATGCCCACCTTAAACGTTTCAAATTATGCGTTATTAGGTCACTCGCTAAATACCATATAAGAAATGGTTAATTTCGTTAACGCATTATGAAGAGAGGGGAGAGGGGCGGAGAGAGACGTCTGCTCCACAATGCTTCACAGCCATTAGGGTTTAATTAATTTTTACAACATTTTGTGTTGAATATTTTGCCTTGGCGCAGATATTATGAGATGGCGCTCGTTTAATGGAACATCATCAACATGGTTTAAGTTTAATTTTATGTTGCTGCTGTTGCTGCTATTTTCCCTGGCATTTTTGTGTGGATTGTAGCCCGAGGCACTCAACTAGATGCAACTGATTGGGGCAGACGGGAGCAGCTGTTGCAATTAATGGTGAATGTTGCCCCAAAAGCGTTGTTGCCTTGGGCAACATGCCAAGACAATGTCTTCAATTTGTGATTATTTTCAATCCAATTGTGACATTCTGCCAGAATTTTATGTTTTAATTAGTGGACGGAGAAGGTCATGCGGTATCAGTGGGCTTTGTTTTCGACAGATTTATGTGTGGGAATTCTGAAAATCCTTACCAAGAGTGCATTCGTATGAGACAGCCATAAAGCCCACTGGGGAGTACGTTTGCATATTTGAATGGGGAGCAGAAATCCCATTTGTCTGGCTTCTGCAATGCAATCCACTCTGATTCCCCACCACTGTGAAGGGATGTAGGGGGTGTAGGGTCCCCCCGCCCGAATCCACATCCACCCAAGGGTACTCAATGCCTGTGGCGTTGTAAAATCTAATTTAAATGCAAACGCAAATGTCAAAAATTTTAGAATTAAAAATCACATTCGGTTTGATTAAGGCAGACAGCGTACACAGCATCAGCTCTTCAGCTCAACTATTCCGCACATTCACACCCACATTCGTGGAGAGACCACAAGGGTAGGTACGACATGGCGTATACGCAACATATTTTCAGCAAACTGTCACATCGCGTATACGCAATCAGTCGACAGTCAGTCAGTCAACAGGATGCCACATATTGGTAAAAATTCACACGATAGTAAGAAAATAAGACGAAAATCTGTGAGATTCAGATACGGGAGTCGCCCCTAGGGATACCTCAGAATGGGTTGACAATAGATTGAGCTTCGGAGACAACTTATCTGTTGTCTAGGTATAGGTATGGGATGTCACCTGGTGTTATATTTTCTTGAGAGTGGTTTTGGAAGGAGATTTAAATCTAATACTCCTTAGTTTATGGTCTTAAATCTGTTCCTCAAAACAAAATAAGTCAACATTTCCAGTAGGAGGGGAATAATAATCTGAATAAGTTTGAAGCCACTCCCTTGAGGGGAAAGACTTCACTTCTACACAATTATTTGCCACTTATTGCTCATATTATTAGTCTTATTATCTTTATGCTCTTTTCCAATACACCCTTGCCATTGTACCCTTATCCACGGTATCAAAATAAAAAAAATATCGAAAATCCCTAGTTAACTGCGAGATGCGTTTGAAAGGTTTTTACATCAAATGTCAACTATGTTGATTGAACTGCCTCACATCTGGCCTCCACTCCACCCCACCCCACCCTCTTTCACACCCCCTTGTGCACCCGAGACATACACAGATATTTTCACCCATCAAATATAACAAATTTTTTACCGATGTTAGCTAAATTTCATGAATCTCAAATGCAGAACGACCAAAAAATATGATGTGTAAAATATGGCTAAAATATTTTCCGTTTTGCAGTTCTCGTCTCTGGGATCTGTCGTCAGATGATTATAAGCTTGTGCTTTCGGGGAAAAAAGTTAAAGCCAAGGAAATACAGCAGATTTTTCACGCGAATAACTTTCAGTTACAAGGAATATTTCATTACAAATTGAAAAGCGTTAAAGTTGCAATTATATGCCATGTGGGATGCCACACAGATGCAGCCATGGATGGGTGGAGAGGGATGGGGAATGGGGGATGGGGATGTGTGTGTGTGGGGGCTGTTGGAGATGACGGGGTCATGTGTAAAATGTAAGTTTAATTTATGCGCAGAGACATCAAGCGACAGGAAGGCAGCCAAAACTGAAGCCCAGGTCGGCAAAGAGTTGACAGAAACACACACAGACACGCACACGCACACACACACACAGACACATACATATGTATGTATGTACATGCATGCAGAAAACGGAAACGGAAATATGCACAATTTCTCAACAAGACAATGTCTGAGGCCAAACTGAAAAAAAAGGAGAATGAAAATCAAGCTTTCAGACCCATCGAAGCTTTTGATACCCTTGGAAAAAGGCAGGATGCATCCTCTTTCTGTGCGCTGCAAATATCTCACCCAAGTCATCATGGCCTCCTCTGTGAAAAAAGCTAGAGGAAAGGAGAGACACAGAACAGGAACTTCTCCTTGTCAGATCCATCCTCAACTTTCCCCTGCAGTTGCCGAAGTTTTTTGCTTTCTGTTTGAGTTGCCTCAAACGTTTCTTTGTCTTAAGTGCATTTTTAATATCAAATAGGATTTGGTAGAAACAACAACAGAAAAAAAAGAAACACAAACACAGGAAGTAGGAAAGTGAGTCGGGGCGAAACTTTATATAATTATGCAAGTGTCTGGCCAAAGCTGCTGGAAGTGTGTGCCGACAATTTATGCATAATTAAAACTTGATTTTGTGGCTTAGAATCAAGAATGGCTTGGGAGCAGGGGGCAGGGGGCAGGGTGCAGGGGTCTGAGATAGTGTTTGCACATAAATTGGACAAGTTTAAACTAATAAATGAGTTATTCACTTTATTTGGATTGAAATTGTGGCTTTTTAATTAGTTTTTGCAGGATGATGAAGAGAATAAACCATAAAAAAATGAATTTATAAGCAATTATTGGCTAGAGAACTGTCGATTTAGTTTAGATTTCCCCATAAGTCATTCAATATTTGTTTAATCTCTATCGCAGAGTTTTCTGAAGCGTAAAAAAAATTTTTGAACAATTATCGCACAGGATCTTCTGTATTAGTTTCATTTGGGTGCTTTCTTCCTCCGATACTCCGATACTTTCATTGGACAGTGACTGTGTGTACGGAGTGCCTGCCAATTAAGCCATTCTTTGCAAATCACAAACAATTATTTTCGTTCCAGTTGAGCGGCTTAATTAAATTTGTCAATTGCATTTGTTTTGTCCATATTTATTTTATGCGGAGTATCACTTTATGCTTGTGTCAGCTGTAAGAAAACTGCCTTTGAAGCAAAATTTCCCTTGAACGAAAATTGAGCAATCTAAGCGCCAGTCAATAATAATTGGGCAAAAGTATTTTCTTGAAATTATCAAACAATCATGTGAACACATGAACAATTTGTTAACACATGCATACATGGGTCAAATGCACAATCAACTAAATTTCTTTGTGCCTATTTCTTCATGTCTCTCTCGGTCTCGGTCGCTCTGTCTCTCTCAGACTCTCTTTTTGGGTGCCATGGACGACTTAATCTTTATGCTCTGCTCTTCACAATGGGAGAGTCGTAAAGCAAAGTTAAGTCAAATGATGCCTGCCTGACTGCCTGCCGTTTGACTTCTTGTCTGTGTTCGTGTGTGTGTGTGTGTGTGTGCGTGTGATGGAGATGTGCGTGCATTAGATGATGCATCCCGCAATACGAACAGGAACAATGCATTCTCCACTCACACAAATGCATTAAAATTCTAAAATATTTATTTATTCATTTATTTACAAAATTGTAGCCCAAGAGTAATCCTATAGCACAATTTTAAAGGAGCAATAAGGCATTCAGGTTGCCGAAATATTTATTTGGAAAGATATATCTACCTATGCTGTCTATCATCTTTACTCGAATATTTCCTTGTCCTTCGTCCTGGCTTTATTGATTCGTGTTTTTCGTGACACGACAAAATACATTGTCTGCCCCGCTATCCCATCTCTATCTATCTCCATCTCGGTCTTAGCCTGTGAGTAAACCTCGCGGCGAGTAACCGAAACTAAGCCAAAAACTGAACTCAACTTGACTCAAAGCCCTCCCCCCCGCCCGTCTTCCTCTGGCAACACAATCTCAGCAGGCGGTGCATGGGTGCTAGTGGGTGGGTGGGGGGTAAGGCGGGGGGACAAGAACAATGGCCAGCGATAAATGGCAAAGTCGCAATAACATTAACCGTTAGCAGGCAGCATTTGACGCTGCTTTTGGTGCTCTGCTCTTCCGCTGCTGCTACTTCTGCTGCTACTTCTGCTGCTGCTCTGCAGGCCAAAATTGCGGCAGTTGACCCAATTCGACGACGCGTTCCCAGCAAACTCTTTCAACGGCTCGGATTCAATCGCCTGCGATAAGCAGCAACAACAACAGACACCACAAAAGGAAGACAGACCTTTGGGGGGACGAAGACTGTGATACCCTGGCATTTGAAGAATTCAAAGAAGTATCTTTGAACAGCTCTAAAATATACAAGTGGCTGCCTGTTGCTTTTGTTTCAAAATAAAGCCAATTTATGGAAACAGAAATTCTTCCTTTTCGAAATCTGCTAAAAATGAGCATACCCATCAATCTCATATCTGCCAGGGTGTACGGTATCCTCAACTGAAATCCCATTTTGTCTCTGCGTAGGATTCCATATTTGGAGCACACACACGCATACACACACATACCCAAACAAAGAGAGGGACCAACAGACATAGAGACAGACAGTGTTTGGTCTATCTTTTAAGCAGAGCAGTCCATGCAGGCACTTACCTCACTTTGTACCACTCTAACTCCCCCCCTCTCACTCACTCTCTCTCTCTCTATCTGTCTGTCTCTCTCGCACCGTGTTGTGGCTGTGTTTTTGTGGGCCAAGCCGCTGACGTAATTTACTTGAACAGCACCAAATGCATTTCCTATTAGAGATGGGCAAGTGGCTGCCGCAAAAGGTGCGTTCGACATTTGATTGCGTAAGTGTTTAACAGGAAAAGGCTTTCCCCACATACAGAAATGGGTCAGCAGTTGAGAGAGTTTTGATTGAGGCGGCAGCGACGGGAAACTAAGTTTGGATTAATTGATAGATGGATGGATTTGTGGCAACACATGGCCGCATGGCAGCTGTATTCCATCACACGCTCAGATCATCCAAAAAGCTCAATCGAAATCAGAGAAATTAAGAGCCAAAGAGCTTAAGAGCTTAAGAGCACAGGGATTCCCTTAACCATAGATGGACATACTCTGTCGAATAAATTGCATTGGTGCAAATGCTCTCATACCATCACACTTTCAGATCATCAAAAAAGCTCAATCGAAATCAGAGAAATTAAGAGCCAAACAGCTTAAGCGCACAGGGATTCCCTTAACCATAGATGGACTTACTCTGTCGAATAAATTGCATTGCTGCAAATGCTCTCAGCGCTATCCTATCCAACCCAAAAAGGGCAGACAGATCCCTATCACACACCCCTCCCCCTTTCACCACGTATCCTTTGCTGTTTAAGAGAGCAACTCCAGCAGCCAAAGTCTGACCGCAGGAAAACTTTCGACAAAGTGTTCTCCCAGCAATCAGACAGTCCCCCCTCACCACCCATCCCCAGACACACTCTTTCCACCTCTCTATTTGGCTGTGCTTTCAATTGGATTTCCAATTCCGTTGACCATCAACAAGCAACATTTTCAATTGCTTACAGTTCCGTTCCAGGGGCTGGCCTACAGAGGGGTTCCTTCAACTTTAACGGTGCATTTCTGCTTTTGGTATTTGCCAATTTAATTAGCCATTAAAAATGAACGGCAAGAAGCGGTAGCAGCAGCAGCAGCGGACACGCGCAGAATATTTTTCATAAATATTTTGTCTGTGCCGTTGGCCCATATTTATACCCCCCAAAAGAGGGTAAGAGGGGAATGATGATTTTTCAGAGCTGTTTGGAATGGAGAAAATAAAGAATTTCACTTGGATATATTTACACATGGGTATATACATATTGACATTATCTACTACCTTTCCATAGAATATTATTTCGATCATTTCGAAATATGAGGTATCTTCTAGTCATAATCTCTTGTCGATTTTTCTTGGTTTTTATCATCCAGAAATTGTTTCTTCTTCGTTTTTCCGTTGCGGGGTAATTTATATTTATGGTGGGGTGTGGTGTTGGGTGGCAGGGGAAATTTACGCAGATTTCTTTGTGCCCGACACTTAAATTTATTTATGCTGATATGTGAGATTCGCTTCATCATCATTTCGCTGCCGCCGCCACTGCCACTGCCACTGTCGCTGCCACTTAACACCTTTCTGGCAGCAGCTGGCGGCCCATCCACACCCAGCAGCAGGCGTGTTAATAAATGTCCACCCCCCTCCAGGCACACACCACTTCGCAGACAATCTACGCCGCCCCCTGTCTTCCTGCCAGCCTCCTGACAGCCTCCTGCCTTGATCTGCGTTCCATCGTCGTCGGCGTTGTCATCAGCCTTGTATGTCCCTGTATGACAAGCAGTGGTGTAAGCGAGAGGTCTCCGTCAGATAGCAGAGAGATAGAGAGGAAGAGAGAGATACGGAGACCGGCAAAGCATTAAAAAGTTTTTAAAGCTTTAAGCTGAGAACCGTAACAATTCCCATCCAATGTGCAAATGTTTGTCCCGCGGAGAGCAAACAAGCAAAAAGCAAACACGGTAGCGGGTGCCAGTGCGGGTGCGGGTGCCAAGGAGAAGGAGCGAGGGAGCAAGGCTTACAAGGCTCATATCAATAATCCCATTTTCGGCAGATTTACTGGTTTTCAGCTTGTGCTTCCCGCAAATAACTCGAAAACGTGTTAAATCAAAATAAAACTTTTATGATGATTACATACATATACACATGCACAAACAGTTGAACACTTTCCCGAAGTGTTTTCGCGTTAACGAAGTGGCAATAGCATCCAAAAACCAAGCCGTGTTTTACAACATTCGGCTACCATATTCGAATGACACGCATGTTAAAAGTTTATTTCTCTATAACTTGAATCAAATGATTTTATGATTGCGGAATCTTTCAGCAGAATATTTACTACCAATTTTTATCTTATACGCATCGAAATGGTTGGGAAAGTAAAAAACATATCGAAGAGAGTTTATTTGTAGTGTGGCTTAAATGAGCAAAAATAATATATGTAATGATTAGGTGAGTTACTCAAGCGGATGTGACCTTAATGCCAAAATTATTAAGCAAAATACATAACTCGTAAATGGCCAAACCCTGTTTAGCATACTGTACCCATATGCCCATAAATGAAGATGATTTCATCCCAAAACCCGATTGAAGGCGTCCATCATTTGAACCCACGACAAAAAACAAAAATTAAATATTCACAGTACAATACAGTACAGTAGTAGCTGTCCCACTCTGACACACGCAAACACACGCAGAGAGCAGCTAACCATTGAACGGCGCTAATTGCTGGCAAACAATTGGCATCTTCAATTACAGTTATTTGCCAGCACTTTGCAGCGAGACGAGAGACCACGAAAGAGCTCAAGTGCTAACCCGTAAGACAGGAAGAGCTGGCTGTCAATAAATAACCTTGCCCGAAAGCGAGAGGGAGAAAAGTAGGTGAAGAGATCTGAAGAGCGGACAGGTGTCGCCCACTCAAATCTGCGTACAAATACGATTCAAAATTCATCTCTTTGCTTATGCACACAACAACAACAACAACATCATCATTTGAGGCAAATTTGTAATAAGCTGCTTAAGACGCCTCGTGCTCTCTTTGAGATTGAAACAACAAAATGCGTACTCTTATTCCTACATACATACATATGTACATACTCGTACCTACACTAGTCTCAAAAATAATGCGTACGCTCTCAACGGTAAAGCCCTACTTGGTTTGAAATTCGAAGGTGTACGAATACTTGTTGGACGTGGTGTGTGTGTGTGAGGTGTGGCTGCAGTTGACAAGAAAAAAAACGAAAGACGAAGAGAAGAGCAGAAGGAAGGAAGTAAGAAAGATGAAAAAGTAATCCCACCTGTATTACTGTAAATTTGTCATTGTTGTTGCTGCTTGATGCTTTGGCATGATTTAAGCTTAATTTTCAGTTTTATGGGAAGACATTCATCCAGGGTATACTCCATACAGGCAAGGTATGTATCGAGAGAGGGAGAATGCGGGAGAGTGTTCAAATGCAACAGGTTTTATCCTTATAGTCGCCCGCAGCAACAATAAATCGAAAGTGTGGCTAAAGTTCATGCGTTGGCGGGTCATAGTGATGTCTCCTGGCATTACAGAGATAAGCGTTAGCTCTCTCTTCATTTTGTACCGGTGAGAGCTCTTTCTTTCATTCCGAAATATTCGTCACCTTAAAGTTCCCCTTACCCTTTGCTGTATGCACTGGGTACCGCTTATTCCATCACAATGTCTCGTCTCTCTCCTTCTCATTTGCAAGCCATCAACGTGATTTTCCTTTTATTGCTTACTTTTAATTATTGAGTTGTGAAACTTACTCTATACTCGAGTGAGTATGAGTATTCTTTTCAGTTTCACCGAGTACTTTTTTTCCCCCTTGCTGTTGCCCCACTTTTTGGCGATGAATATGCAGATTTGTGCAGTTTAGGAGGATGGCTCTGGGTTGGGGATGGGTTGGTAGTGTGGGTGTCTGCTTGCCATGGATTTACGAGTATTTCTATGCCCTATTATTATTTAAGGTCTCTGGCACTTGCACAGGCCTTTTGCATATTTTATTATGGGAAAGGATTGCTGGTCAAGTGGTGGCTGGTGGACGGCGCAGGGAGAACGATTTTCCCAAGCTCAATTATGGCCTGTGGGCGAGGAAGACTGCTTATCATTGCAGTTTGCTGGCTGAATAATTCATGGCCCAAAGAGAAATGCAATCCCTGATTCTGAAGCTCTCTCATACAATGATTTATGTGATATTCGGACAGTGCGGATACCTTCTAAACGAATTTATAGGTGGTTTTGAATAGGTGTAAGCGATTTAAAGAAAACTTTTAAAATATCACATCATATTTCTCAAAATCATAGGTTTTCCTCCGAAGATCTGTGAGGTCGAGTTGGTCTTGAGAATATAATTTTAGACACATCCTTAGAACATGCAATATACCCTATCATTTTTATTACGAGTATCGGGGGAATGGAGCACTTGGAGAGTTTTATTTTCTATGAGTTTCTTTTCACTCTTGGACTCAGATTTTCTTCATTTTATTCCTTTGGTGCGTGGTTCAATGGAAAATTGAAAATCTCAACGAGAAACTCCTCAAAGAGTGTGCTCGTGTGTGTGTGCTATAATTCAATTTTCTGTGCAGAATAAAAAAGGAAAAACTTTCATTAAAATTCAACTGCTTCAGCAAGATTGTAACATCCACAGACACACTCACACACACCCACACATACATTCCATATAGAGAGAGACACACAGATACGCACAGCTACAGATGCACAAATAGTGGTAGTGGGTGGACCACAAAACCGACAGCAAATCAATTGGAAAACCCACTTTTCTCTCTATACACGAGAATTCTAGCCCCCCTCCGCGTGGTGGCCCTCTTCCAGTTCATTCCGCAAACCATTTCATGCTAAATTGAATGCAAGAATTTAATTAAGTTTCTCTCTATTTTTTTTGCAACATTATTTTATTGAATACATAAAAAGATATGAATGAAATGAATGTCTGCATGAGTATAGTTTCAAATACGTTTGGCTTATTTTTTCTGCGCAATGTATTCACTGATTTATTGAATAGAAGTAATGGATCCGCATGGAGAAGGAGCGCACAATAAACCCATCTGTGGGCCACCAAAAGTCATTCTCTGGGTGTCAGTGCAGCCATATCGAAAGTAATTGGAACAAAGAGATGGCAGGAATAGCAAATGGGATGCAAATCCCATAAATAGAAAGGGAAACACACGATTATGGGAATTATCCCATAAATGTCCTAAAATAATAAAAATATATGCAGGTGTTTATGTTCATTCCAAGATTGCTATCATGAGTGCGGCTACCCTAAAAACTAGTGTGAAATTTTGTTGCACGAAAGTAATCTGCATCCACATCTACTAGCTGCAGCAGCCTCCACGCCGTTCCCATCACTCCTTGGCTCTTAAATGGATATGGAATGTGGAAGCCCGGCTAAACCAGGAGGTAGTTATGCCAGCAGATGCCCTGTTGCCTGCCTCGTGTTGCAACTGCAGCCGTGCAGCAGAGTGGAGTGCTTATAAACACTCACATAACTCCTGCCCTCAAATGCAGTAAATACAAATTTATTTTACACTTTTACATTTTCGGTTAGAACCGAAAGCAGCGGGAAATTCAGGGAGAAAATATGTTGTACAGGGTGTTCAAGAGGGGAAACAATGTTGCGGGCTTTACGAGGCAGGCAGGCAAACATCGTCTCGACATGTACACAAAACAATTATTGCCCGTAGGTAATTTAGTGGGGAAAACATTACCAGCAAACGGGCCCCCAACGAGAGCCAAGGAGCGAAATGTTTTATGTCTTACCAGAGCTCTGTTCTCTAGATGTTTCGGGCCGGCCCCTGCCCCTGCCCCTGCCCCATGGAGCCCCCAAGGAGTTGGTGGCTTGTGGAGCTCTCCCCCCCTCCACTCTGAGAGTGTGCGCTTAAAATAATTCCGGTTAAACATGGCCCACAATTTGCTTATGGGCCCAGACTGGAGACTGGAATCGGGCACCTCCTTCTCATTTTCCTTCTCGTATTTTGGGGCAATTTCGTGTCTAAAGTTTGGCTAGTGGATGCGTCCTCTGCTGCCTCCTGCCTCCTGCCACCTCTCTCCTATCTCCTGTCTACTGCTTTCGTTGCCTGTCATTCAAGTGGGGGGTTTCTTGCGGATTTCTTTTGGCCCCAAGTGCCAGGGCCGGGGCCAGGGCCGGGACCGGAGAAGTGATTATGTGATTATATGTGGCTACAGATCCCCGAGTGCAATTCCTTTAAATGTTTCCGGGGAGTTGCTAAAACTCTTCCACCGAAATTAATGCTAAATAATTTCTTTGTGGTTAACCTTTATTTTTATTTATTATTTAAAGCACCAATAGAACCAAATTGCATTTTGTAATTAATTATGGAAGTACATATAATAATTTAAATACTCGTAATTGTTTTTATAGTTTAAATTTGTATTCTTTGCATGGAATTCCTGTTATTTTTCCGCCTAAACAAAAGCTGTGCTCTCCGTGAAAGCTCCACAGAGTCGTAGTTTTTCCCCCGTGACAATGGCCCTCATAAACTGAGGACCCAAGTACAGACCCTTCTCCGTACTCTTCGAGTCACCATCCAGCCGTATGATATAATCCTTGCTGATCAATCGCTCGGCCATGTCGTGCTCCAGCTTGGGTATCAGTATGTCATACAGGGTACCATCTCCTGCTGCCGTCAGCTTGCGATTGACAATCGTGCAGCAGTTGTCATTGCGGAGGATCTCCAAGAACTGCAGCTTGACCTGTTCCAAGGAACTCTTCTTGGGGTATCCGGAGAGGCGTTCGAAGCACTTGAACTGATAGAAGCGACGCTCCAGCTCGGCCAGCTCATCCAGAAGAGGTCCGATCGGGGGAAGATCATCCGACTGCGAGCGCGAAAGGCGGCAGAGATCCGTCAAGAGTTGCTCGATTTGGGTGCTAAACAGATCATCGACATTGGCATTGCTCAGGATGTGCTGAAGGGAAAAAGGATCGTTTCAGTTGTTTCCTTCATTAATAAGTGTCCTTTACTCACTATAAGCTTGAGGATACTCGAGTGGAGCACTGGTATTATGGTCAGGTGGTAGATCTCATGCATCTTTCGGTTTTCCAGATAGTGCAGCACCTTCAGGGCCTCGTTGGTGTCATCGAAGAGTCGCTTCTGTCGGGCTATGGGCACGGGTTGGGCCTGTTGCCAAACCGTTAGCCAGGTGTTGCCCTCAGTGGTCATCCTCACGCTCAATTGGTGAGTGATTTCTCCCGTTTCTGAAGAGTAGAAATAGGAACTAAGATGAACACTGAACAGGCATGAATATTGAGCGTACTCACCATCCTTGACCTCCTCCCAGTCCTTGGGGCTGTACCATCGGATAAAGTCCTCCATTTGGGAGCGAGGATTGGCCGCCTTGAAGGCCTCCATGTCGGACAGCAGTGAAGTGCACATCATTTGAGTGGTCAGACCCGAACCGGGTCCCAGCTTAAGCATCACCTCGGCATCGTCCTGCAGCTGGTCCTCTGTCTTGGGCACTGGCTCCTGGGTCTCCGGTATGTAGAGATACTCCTCGGGCTCATCCAGCAAACGCTCATCCCCCAGCCGCCTCAAGCGACCCTCGGGCTTCAGGCTAAGCACCGCCTTAATGGGTGACCCCGACCCAGGGTTTGGCTCATCGCAATCGAAGAACTCGCCCTCGTCCTCCTCCTCATCCTCGGATATGACCTGGGCCAGTGCCTGCTCCTGGTGCTGTTTGCGTTTGCTGTTTGCCTCCCGCTGCACGCGACGCTCCACGCAAACGTTGAGCATTTGCAGCTTCTGGTGGAGCAGGCAGGTGCGCGTGTCGGGAAAGCCAGGTGCAATCCTGTCAAGAGAGAGAGAGAGAAAGAGCGAGAGAGAGCGAGAGAGTACTATGAGCATACAATGAGGTGTTGATAGATATACTATGCTAATTAGTTGTTTATTTCATAGATGGTGGGGATTTCCCTAACTATTGGAGTGCCATTTGTGGTCTGCTTTTCAGTCTTTTCTCGCTTTCATTCTCATACTCACTTTCTGTCTGGCTCTTTGGCATGATTCTTGGTAGTATCTACCTACCTACAAGTACAGGTATCTCTATCTCTAGTTTCTGTCTTTTTCCTAGCGTCTTCTTTTTGTTTTTCCCCTCTTCTTTCTGTGTGTGAAATCAGTTGTAGTTCTTCTTGGCCTCGTAGTCTCGTTTTCAGTCTGTGTTTCAGTTTCAAAAGGTCCCACAAGCATCGTCTTAGTTTTCTTTCTCTGGGAGTATTTTCATTCTTTTCTTTAGTGTCTAGTCTCCGTCTTTAATTTTTATTTAATTTCCCATTTCACTGCCTACTCTTCGAGTCTCTTACTTGGAGTCTGTGTCTTTGTGTCAGTCTTCCGATGATTCCAAGAGTGCCTTCCCAGTGCCTTCTCCATTCCAGGCCGAGTCTTAATCTCGGTTTCAATCGATCTGTAAGATTCTGTGTCAGAATGCATCTTAGTCTTCTGCCAAGTCTGCGTTTCACTTTTCTCAACATCTATTCGTGCATCCACTCTGCATGCCACCATTCTTCTTGTGGCACTCTCCTCCTCCTCCTCCTCCCCGTATCAGCCCCATTCTTTCGGGCCAATCTCAGTTGCCGTCTCAGTCGTGGCCGGACCAGACCGCACATCTTTGTAAAACTGGCAATAAAACCCGAACCTGACGAGGGGCTGGCCAAACAATGAAAGGCGGCGATTGTCGCCGCTTATCACAGAGCAGAGAGCGGAGAGAAGAGAAGAGCTCTGTGGTAAGCTGTCACACATATAACGTATAAGCCATGCATATATCAGGGCCAGGCCATGGGTGTGTTCCCCCCCCTCTACGGATATCTCTCCTACCAATTGATATTCACGCTCATCACGCCTGTCAACGCGTGCGTGGCCCTCTCGTCTTGCATAGCCAATGAGCCCGAGGCGAGCTCTGGCGGTGACTCAGCCCACCAAAGAGTTTGTTGAACCCTCTTCAGCACACACACACACAGAACCGGAGTAGGTAGTGGCTGAAGGAGAGGGCGTTCTTTTATGCACTGGGGGATACCACAATATATCTTAAGCAGATAAAACTCCTAAAAGATACATCTGGAAATATGATTTAAATTAAAAAAAAAAAAACCATCTTAAAATATATTTAAACTTATATTTAAATGATCCTGAACTCCATTCACCTCATAACACAGTTTCTTCCCAGCACTCGCATCTGTTTTTCTCGCAGTGTAAAAGGGAAGTGACTTATTTGGACCGCAGCGGATGTTTTCCAACCCAAAAATGGGAAAAAAAGGGAAGAAAAAAAATGGGGAAAAACGGCAGCTCGGAGCTGGAAAACGAAGCTCTTCTGTGGTGCAATGGCATTTGCATTTGCATAAAAGTTGTCTTATTAGTTGGTGGCAGGAAGAAACACCAGTGCGGCACAGTGGCAGCAGAGTGGCAGCAATGGAGTCCAGCAGCTGCTTAAAAGGTTTTTCTAAGTGGCTCAAAAACTGCACTCAACCGCACAGAGAGAGTGTGGGAGGGGCTCGGGCTCGGGCTCGGGCTCGATCTTCTGGCTCTTGGCCAGCGTTTTATTGACCAACCAACCCAATGTTGTCCACTTGATAATGTTCCATCTTCCGGCTGGCCGCAGCCACAGCCACAGCCACAGCCATAGCCATTGCCCCATCTGCCACATAGTCGACACTTTTATGTTAGTTTCAATGAAATAAAAACATCAAATGTGCTCCATGTCATTAATTCAATGTCTATGGTCTATGGCTAGGAGCCTGCCGCACCCACAGCCCCAGCATCCTCATCATCATCATTGTCCTCATCCTCGTCCTCATCCTCGTCCTAGTCGTCGTCATCGTCAGAGCTCCATCTCTGGGCCAATAAACTAGCCCAAGTTACGTTTATTTTTGTGTGGCCGAGAGAGAACAATTCACTTGGCTTCAACGACCAAAAGGATAAGCTGCGGTTAAACGGAAATTGTTTTTGGCCTTAATAGACAATGAGATGACAAAAGCCAGCGTCGTGTTTAAAAGGGGATTTTCCTCGCAGCGGTGGCATTGGAATTTATTCAAGTTTCCTTCACCCCTGAAACCCGGAGGATTTCCCAAGTAAATTTATTGATGCTTTGGAGATCAGGAAATTTAGCCATGGGGATTGAGGGGCTCATTTCGATAATTGAAGTCGCCTTCTTAGAGGTAAAGCTCGATAATTGCACTTGTCTATCGAATTTTGATCACTTAATCGATTATGCCTTCTAATACCCCTTAAAACTCTTTCTAGCTGCATGGTCTCCCCTTGTTTTTAATATTCTCTGCCTAAAAATCTCCTCTAAAAATATGTAATTAATACAGAACCAAAAAGTCTGGCTAAAGCTCAAACAACGCACCTCAAAAATCGGGCTTATGGACGCCTCCCCCACCCCAATTTAGTTCATTTGACCTGAGAGCTGACCCAAGAGATTATCAACCCGTACACACACAACCACTCCAACCTCAGGCGCACTCTATATATAGCCTCCCACCCCCATCTATATATAAACTTTTCAATTGACAACTTTTCCCACACAGAAAAATCTCTCCCCTTTTTGGCAAAAGCACCTCTAAAAATTCTAATCCACTTAAATGCTTAACAGCATTATGTGACCCAAAAAAACCAAGCCCCTCCCCCCCCCCCCCCCGAAAACCCAACGCCAACAGAGACCCACAAGAAGTAGGGCCCAAGCTTTTGTTAAATAAAACTTCAATTAAAACATTTTTCGGGCCGAGAGGTGTGATGGGAGGCAGAAGATTGCCTCTTGCCCAACGTGCCCCAAAGCCAAATAGACGGAAAAAAAGCAAACAGATAGAAGAAAAAATCAACCGCTGGACCATTGTCTAAAAATGCAAATTTCCAAAGCCACAAAAAAAAACCCAGAAAAAAAAGAGTGAATAATTATGCGGCCACAACAAAAGAAACAACAAACAGCTGAAACGGACAGAGAATCCAAGAGCGAGAGAGAGACAAGGAGAGAAGGAGAGAAAAATCATTTGCACCTTTCAAGTTTTTGGGTGAGAAAACAAAAAGTTGCATCTTTTCGGGCATACCCTCGATAGGGCATGCACCTCGAAGAGGCAGTAGGGGTTTCGAAAGATTCTTTATGAAGAATATTAACCAGAGCTTAAAGAGCTGAAAGAATTCTGAAGAGCTGACCGGTAGTTGAGGGTTCTTTGAAACTGTCCTTGAGACTCTCACAAATGCTTCGGAAAGAAGTATACTTCTTATAGCATAGAAGATTGAGCAATCATATCGTTCAGCTGTTGGAAACCTTTTGAAAGTTGAATGGAATAAAGCCCAATGGAACTACTGCCTACTACATGCCATAAATTAGGTGAAATTCTTTGCTAATTTTTTTTTTTTATACCCGGTACTCGAAGAGTAAAGGGGTATATTAGATTTGTGCAAAAAATTAATGTGTGTAACACCCAGAAGGAAGCGTTTCCGACCCCATAAAGTATATATATTCTTGATCAGCATCAATAGCCGAGTCGATATAGCTATGTCTGTCTGTCCGTCCGTCTGTCCGTCTGTCCGTCCGTCCGCCTTCATTAGCGCCTATAGCTCAAAGACCATAAAAGCTAGAGGAACACTATTTTGTATCCAGACTCCTGTCCTATCGCACTGTTACAAGTGTATTTCAAAATTTCGCCCCGCCCCCTTCCGCCCACTCCAAGGACGAAAATCTGTGGCATGCACAATTTTAAAGATACGAGAAAACTAAAAACGCAGAATCGTAGAGAATGACAATATCTATCAGAGTGTTGAATCTGGATCAGATCGACTCATAAATATAGCCACAATGAAGAAAACAATTTCGAAATGCATCGTTCCCTCTCGCTCTCTCTCCCACACAGGGGTAGGCGCTATGCCTGATCGAATTTTTTGACGCCTAGTTCTCAGAGACTATAAGAGCTAGAACCACCAAACTTTCTATCCAAGCTCCTGTGATATCAAACCGAGACGAGTTTGTTTTAAAATTTGGCCACGCCCCCTTCCGCCCCCACAAAAGATGAAAATCTACAATTTTGAAGATACGAGAAAACTAAAAACGCAGAATCGTAGAAAATGACTATATCTATCAGAGTATTGAATCTGGATCAGATCGGATCATAAATATAGTCAGAAGGAACAAATGAAATTTCAGTGGCCTTCCAAGCGCAGACTGATTCCCTCTCTCTCTCGCACACAGCCGTGTATGTATATGTAGGAAGTAGATAAAAACATGTAGAAATGGCAGATGTAAAAAATTTATGTTAACCAATATGGAAACATCTAATAGATCAAAATCTCCGAAAAGGTTCGACTTAAATTGTTTTTTTTTGGCTAAAATTTAATATTTTCCTTTTGCGAACATGTAATAAATTACAACAAGCTCACATACATATATACTGACTGAGTACCGGGTATAAAGTAGAGCCGCGGCGCAGACGCGGCTCATAACGTTCCCCCTCGTTTTATTCTAAGAAGTTTTCAAAGCAGCTTCTATTATACAAAAATTAGTTTTTAAATAAATTTTTTTTTAATTTTTTTTTGAAAATAAAATATTTTGCCTTTAAGGCATAAAACCTCCCAGAAATTTATTTATAAAAATAAATTTCAGAAATAACAAATTTCTACAAAATTATAAATTTAAATTAACTTAAATTTAAAATGTATCATACAACAATTTGTAAAAAATGTCGTTCTCCTAAGGGTATCTATGGGTTCATGGTGCACAAAAACAAAAATAAAAACTTTCCTGGCTGGCTTCAATTTTGGAACACTTTTGTGTGCACTTTGCTGTGCACAACTGTACTTGATTCGTTTTTCATTCAGTCATTCATTCCTGGTAGCAGTTGCTGCTGCACTTCTTTCTTTTGTATTCACAATGCAATTTTCGCACTTTTCTCGCATTAAAAAATTTAGTGATGCAATTAATACGCGGAAGGAAAATAACAAAGGGAACAGAGCAAGAGAGAGGCGGAGAAAGAGTAAAAGAGAGGGAATAAAATGGTGCAAGAATTTTTAATTAAATTTGTGGCCAGACAGTTGAGTGAGAAATGAGAAATGAGCAACGAGAATAGAGCCAGAGAAAGACAAAGACAAAAACAAGGAGAGAGAAAAATGGGAGGAATGCACAGTCAAGCTTGAAATATTTTCTGCCTTTTTCTCATTTTCTCAATCTGTTTTTTTTTGTGTGTATGTGTGTGTGTGTTTTTTTTTTAAGTTTCAGCCACGTAATGCAATTTATAAGTTGAATTAAGAAAGAGACAAAAATACACTAGGAAAAACCCAAAATGCCATGAAAAATGAAGTCAGGCACATCGAACAATTGAAACATCAACCGCAAAATCCCTCACAGCCTCCTCCCAGCCTCCCAACTTCCCCCTCTAGCCACGCCTCTGGGCAGTATCTTACGGATGCACGGAGGCGTGAAGAAGAAGTCGGAGAGTACGAAAAACTATCAATCAAAAGACAAAATGTTGATTATTATTTTGGGATGTAGCCGAGCGTGCAGTTTAATTATTATTCTGCGGTCTGTCTGAGGAGATGATCCGCGGCATTGCCACCGATGGAACATCAATTTGCCAGCGAAACTGAAATTTCAAATTTGTTTCAACTTTTACTTTGATTCGGAAATAATATAGGAAATCTGTGGCAGCTAAATTGATTGTTTGATTGTTTCCAGCACGAAGACCTTTAATGCGGAGATGCAATATGATTTATCGTACATTATATAAGATTGAGGGGGATTGTAGCTGTTATGCAAATATCCCAGATTATTGAACTGTGGAAAATAGCAATAGGGAAATATTTTGCCAACGTTTTGGGGTAATTTAAGGCAATTTAAGTGGTAGCAAAATAATGAATAATCGGTCTAAAAATCGTATCATAAAAATCGAAAATTTTTATGGAGCTAAAATGAATTTCTTAGAAATAAAAATGTTCAAAATCAACTGATATCAAATTTCTAGAACGAAAAACACCTTCCTAAATCAGAAAATTCTTTAAGAAGTTGAATCTATAAATTTACCCATAATATTATTAGTTATTAAATTTAATTTTGGGATAGTTTAAGGCCATTAAAATGGTACCAAATTTAAATTAAAACGTTATCATTAAAATAAAATATTTTTAGGGAATTAAAGAGAATTTCTTCGAACAAAAAATGTGAAAAATCAAACAAAATTATTATTCTAGACTCTAGAGCGAACTGAAAATTCTTAAAAAGAAAAACCTTTCAATATTCTCGTAATATTAATGAATAATAAATAATCATATATTTAGTAAGATTGAGTCATATTCTCCCCTTTCCCAACATCTTTCTCATTTGTTCTCATCTTGATTTACTTACGAGTATACAAAATAACAAACTGAAGCGTCCATTCACCTGTCATCTTCCAGCAGCACCTTCTTTGTGCCCTGAAGATCCCATAATATAACAATAATCCTAAGAATACAAAGAACTCTTCACCGAAAGGCAACCAAAACAAAAGTGTGGCCGCAACACTGACAGCCCAAAAGAAAAAAAAAGAAAAAGATGGGAAAAGGGGAAAAGGGGAAAAGGAAAAACGAATGTCATCATAACTCATGATTATGCAAAAAGGTCAACAGCTTCTGGTTGCTATCTCCCACATTTTCGCTGACCTTTCACCCATTGTTTGATTGGGTTTCGTGAGAGGGCAGACCATCACGTGCTTGGCGTTTTTTATGATTCGTTCAAATTAAATTAAATGGCCTACAAAAAAAAACCCTGCGCCGCGTAACACTTTTTTTGTGGGAGGTGAGACTTTGAAAAGGATTTACTGGGTGCCCACTGCCCTTTTTTATGCCTATTTTATGGCAGGAGCGCAGAAGAGGTGACTGGGGCTGAAGCACCTCGTTTGACAGGCAGACAGGCAAATTAATCAAAACTAAACTGCCCCAAGGATCAGCATCGCTCCTCGCCCTCGCCTCCTCCTTTCACGCACTGTTTGCCGTCTAACGAGCATGAAAATGAAATTGAAAGTAGTAGCCTGCCAAACTGATTGATAAAGCCTTCCCATACCAGTCCAACCCACGCAGGCACTCTCCATACATATCTCCTGTCTTGGCCACTCTCTCGAAATGGGGAAGGAGGTGGCTCGAGTCCTGGCCGGTGGCCGGAGGCCAGTGGACAGGCGACAGTATTAATTGGATAATTTATGACCCAACTGGACCAGACAACCTTCACTTTTTCACTTGGTGCCTCCTCTCTAACAGCAAATTTGTCTTCTTCCACAGCTCTATGCCGGCACCAAGATGAGAGGCAGCCGAACAACAACGACAGCCACAGCCACAACGACGACAACGACGCCCCTGCTACTCCTGCTGCTCCTGTGGGTGGCCCAGGCGGCGGGACAATGTCCCTGGCAGAGGGATGTGCCCGACCTGCAGACCAGCTGCATATGTGCCTACAATCTGGGCAGGGAATTGAGTGTCCAGTGTGACCAGGTAAGCAATCGGAATACCCCACTGCCCCTGCCCTTTGTCGCTATCGAAAATCGAATCTCTTTCCAGGTGAACTTCGAAGACCTCCTGGAGGCCATGAACACCCATGCTCGGCTGAAGCCCGTGGATCTGCTGTACGTGAACAACTCCTCGATCGGAGAACTCCCGGATGCGATCTTCAGCAATCTGAGCCTGCACAATGTACAGCTCTCGAGCTGCGGCATCAGGCGGATAGCGGAGGGGGCCTTCAAGGGCCAGGAGGGTGTGCTGCGGAACCTCAATCTGCAGGACAATCTGCTCGGCGATGTGCCAGTGAAGGCGCTCCAGCCGCTGGGCAAGCTCAATCTGCTGGATCTGTCCAAGAATCAGCTCACCCACATACCAGACGATGCCTTCAACGGCCTCGGCAAGCTCTCGACCCTCAAGCTGAACGACAACAACGTGACCCTTGCGGCGGCTGCCTTCCGGGGGCTCGAACAGAGTCTGAAGAACCTCAACCTGAAGGGCACCAAGCAGCGACGTGTGCCCGAGTGCATCAGGGGGCTCAGGAGCCTGGCCTTCCTGGATCTGTCCCAGAACGGCATCAAGGAGCTGCCCGGAGCGGGCGGCATACGGGTGTTCGATGGCCTGGATGCCCTCACTGCCCTGAATCTCGAGCGGAATCTGATCCAGAGCATTGGCGAGACGGCCTTTGCGGGTGTCCGGAAAACACTCAGCTCCCTGAGTTTGCTCAACAATCTGCTGGCCGAGTTCCCCATTGGGGCCGTGCACTCCCTGAAGGAGCTGCGCGTCCTGGACATTGGCTTCAATCTGCTGACCAGCCTGCCGGAGGCCGCCTTCCGTGGCAATCCGGGCATCACCCTCCTCGCCCTCGACGGCAACCCACTCAGCACCGTGCCCGAGGGCGCCTTCGCCCACCTGAACGCCACGCTGCGTGGCCTCTCGCTGGGGGGCCGATTCCTGCACTGCGACTGCAAGCTCCGATGGGTAGCCGAGTGGATACGCAACGGGGACCTGCAGGTAGGGATTGCACTGAGCGAAAATAAGTCAGTTCGAAATGGGATATCGTGGTACGGAATTCCATTGTTTTCCCAGCTGAAAAGGTCCTTAAAATAAAGAATCATCATCCAAGAAAGATTCCCCGCAAGAGGATTCTCATATTCTGATCAGAAATTGCCATACAAATTGGTATTATTCCCAGATTTTCCGGCTATTTTTTTTTTCCGTACGAATTTCTCTGCTGAACTTTCTTTCAATATAGTTTGTTCCGCCCTTCCCATACAATTTTTTCCTGTACGTTTCATTAACTTTCCGACTTAATGTTTACACTTCATTCCTCTTCCCCCCCCGACCCACTTCCCTGGCCCACAGGTCACATCACGAGAGCGCAACCCACAGTTCTGTGGCACCCCACCGCGTTTCCGGGACCGTGGCTTCTACTCCATTCAGCCCGAGGAGCTGAGTTGTCCGGACATTGCCGATGCGGCGCTCCGTGGTCCAGTCGGCCTGGCCGATAACCTGAAGCCGACGTTGGCCTCGTCGCCCGTGGATTCCGTGGAGTATGAAACGGGAACGGGCACGGGCACGGGTACGGCTGCCTCTTCGCCGGTGGCCAGCAGTGTGAGCAGCTCCACAACCACAACGACATCGACAACGACAACCACAACAACCACGGAAGAGCCAACAACGAAGCGTGCGAGTACGGTGAGTGTCGGAAGGACACTGGCTGGAAACAGGATGTGCATTCTACTAATCCTTCTTCTCTTTGCTTTGACAGACGCGTCTTCCGGCCAAGACAACGGCCAAGGCAACCATTTCGGCCAGCACTGCCGCGCCTTCGGCGGCCACAAACCTATCCGCAAATGGTACCGGCACCGTCCAGGCCACCACCATCACCACAAGCAGTTCCTCCTCCTCGTCGTCGTCGTCGAGTGTCCATGCGAACAGCAAACAGGCGCCGGGCTGGCGGCAGGGGGTGAACAACAATGGGGGAGCGCACAAGCCGCAGAGGCCGCCGCTGGTGCTGGGCTATCCGCCGCAGAGGGGCACACGGATCGACGATGCCAACGAGGTGCAGGTGAAGCACGCCTTCCGCCAGGACAGCTCCGTGATCATCCAGTGGGACTCGGACACCGCCAATATCCTGGGATTCCGCGTGGTCTATCGCCTGTTCGGGGAGAAGGCCTTCAAGCAGGGCCCGCCGCTGGAGGCCAGCGAGCGGGAGTTCAAGATCAAGAATGTGCCCGCCCAGGAGTGCATCATCGTGTGCGTGATCTCGCTGGAGGAGCTGCATGTGACGCCCGAAACGGTGCCGTATCAGCAGTGCCGCGAGGTGCGCACTGTGGCCTCGCAGGCCTCCAACATGGACAAGATAACGATTGCGGCCAGTGCCGCCATTTGTGGCACCATCATTGTGGCCGTGATTGTGTTCATCGCTGCCAGCAGGTGAGTCCCCCAGCCCCAGCCCCTGTCCAGCATCCCTCCATCCCTCCCTGCTCCTCCATTGGCCATGAGTTATGCCAGCAACAGAAGAGCCACAGACAAAGCCAATGACTGGCCAAAGTGGCTGGCTGATTTATCGCAGGTCCTTAAGTTGTTGCCACGCCATGGGTCCCTCCCTCTACCCCCCCTCCCCCTCTCTCTCTCCCTCTCTCGATTGGATTTGTTACGCTTTGGCTCTATTTAAGCCATCTGCTTGCCTCATCATCCTGCAGCTCTGGCTCTTGGTCCCACCTCATCAACCACAATCCCATTATACCCTACAAGAGAGCGAAAGAGAGGCTGACAGCACACAGAAAAAACTGCTCTTTTTTCCACCAGGGTATCGTCAGCTTCGATCCCATTCTCATCTCATTTCTTCCTCCCATTGCAGGCGCTCCCGCAAGCTGCAGAACAGCCAACAGAAGAGTCCACTGCCAATTGGAGGTCTGCCTGTTAATTGCTGCGGTCCGACCGGTTCGCCGGGACCACTTGGCTCCATTGCAACGCTATCGGCATTTAACAATCACAAGGTGAGCCATCCCATCCATACCAAAAACCACACCACACCATACCATCGCTCGACTCGGTTTAGTTCCACTTTTATGCAGCCTGCCAAGAAATTATCTCTGTGCTCCGGGCTCCGGGCTGTGGCTCTGGCTCTGGCTCCGGCTCCGGTTAGATTGTCGGACAATGACTGGGAAAATTGGCAGCACCAGCGCGATTTGATGGCCGTCGATTGTACGGGTATTTACGGCTCTCAACAAATTAAACGGACCGACCGCAGCGTAGATAAATACCGAAAGTATTTCGGATAAACTTGATCTTCTTCGTTTATTTATTTTTTACTAGTTTGGCTTGCCAAAAAATTAATGAGAATAATTGTGGATAAGTGGGATATGCTATGGTAGAACTTTTAATGGGATCTAAGATCAGGTATATAGGTAGATTGAACAATAAAGAAGAAAAACGTTCAGAATGAGGTTAAAATATCACCAAAAATATCAAAAGATTGAAGAGTATCAAATATGACCTTTAAACGATTAAAATTCTGATTAATGATGATTAAAAATGCTAGAATTACGTTTTGGAGCTCTAAGAAGACTATGTAGAAGTTAAGAAGAGTAAAAAATGGCAACAAACTCTAACTGGAGAACATCCATAGATGTCAGATAGACAGAGGCTAGAGGAACACTACTACCTAGCAGAAATTTTCACATATTATCCTTTATTTATTGGGATAATCCTTCTACTAAAAAAAGCACCACCCACCAACAAATACCCATAAACCCATTTATCGATTGTTCTCATCGTCCCTTCTAGGAGTGGGATCAAGTGTCCGCGTACAGTGGACGCTCCATACCGCGTCCCCGCATCTATCCCGTTGAGCAGCCCGATGATATGCGCAGCCACTTTTCCGGAATGCCTGGGAAAGTGGGAAAATCAAGGTAAGGCTTCACAGATATTCCCATGCGCACATTCGATGGCTTGGCCAAATATTTGCTTGCCCCACATTGAGCTTGCTGCATATTTGATGAGGCATTCTTCAGTTCCATTCGGCTATGATTTAATATTGCGTTCGTTATGTTTGTTTCATTGTTTGTTCGTGCCACACATCCGAATATCCCATCGACCCACTCGACACACATACATAATCACAGTCGATCCATTGCCGATGGCCAGTCGCAGCACAGCTTCTCGAACAACTCGCATCGCGGCTATTTGGGCAGCGCCTTCCCCTCGAATCTGGTCAACTCTCGCCCGGAGCTGCGGCAGTCCCGCCAGTCCCTGGCCGCCGCCTCGGAGCGCATGTCGCGCGCCTCCTACGCCGGCTCCATCCATGGCGGCCATGGGGGCGGCGGCGGCGGCGGCGGTGGGCCAATGGGCGGGCCAGGTGGCCTGCCCGTGAGCAGCCTGATGAGCATGAGCGGCATGGTGGGCGGCGGCGGACCAGCCAGCATCGCCTCCAGTGCCAGACGCTCCCGTCCGCGCTCCAGATCACGCGATCAGCTCAATGCCACGCACATACATAACCATCGACCGGGAAGTCGGTAAGTAGAACGTCACACATGCCACCAGGCAGGTGGAGGCAGACAAGCAGTTGCTTGTGGCACACACACACACACACACACACACACACGCACACATCTGTCAGCATTGAGATCTTGAATCTTAAGCCGCTCCATCAAATCCCCACTTTCAATTCTTCGTTAACGTTTCTTTGGTTTATGGCTCTTTGGTTGGCAATTAATTTAATTAGCATTTTTTAAGTATCGAGCGGGCTCTGAGATTTAGAATGTCTTTCCATGGGAAAGTGTACAAAAATCAAGTTTTTAAATGTCAACTACTGCCCCCCCTCGCAGCACTCCCACTGAGAAATGACTTTTGAAGTGCGTTTCAGTATTAAGATTCAATCATAAAGTAGATATATTGATGGGAATTGATGGCACATTTGTTCCATAATTATTACCATTCGTGAATTTATTTAAAAACCTGTTGGGTGTTGCGGCACTCGGGCCTCGACATCACGATACCCAGTACGCAGAAGTCGAACTTCCATAGATCAACTCTCAAGGGAACAAAGAAAACATGCGTTATAGGAAATAAATAAAACAAAAAATAATACAAAATAAATAAATAAAAAATTAAAAAAAAAATAAAAAAGTTTAAATTAAATTAAATTTTTTTCAAGTTTATTTTGGTTTAAAATAATAAGTAAATTTTTGTTTAAGAAGCACACATTTATGGTCGGGACTTTCCCAAATATTCCCCAAATTTATATTTTTGTTTTGGCAGGAAAACACAATCAAAATAATTAAAAAAATAAAAAAAAAAATAAAAAATTAATAGAAAAAATTCATAAAAGAGAACTAATTGCCATAAGGAAAGCAAAACGTACAAATAAATTCGTTATATAGAAAACTTTCTTATAGGGAAGTTTGTTAGATGGAAGTTCGACTGTATTACCATCTTTCTACTCTGCCATTAACTAACTTAATGTGTAGAATATGTATAAAAAGAACTATGACTCAATTTAGCTTTAATAAAACTAACTATAACCGGAATCGAGAACCCCCAAACGATTAAAACTTAAATTCGCAGACAACCTTAATTCAATTCACTCTCATTACGATTACGATAACCTTTACCATCCCAACCTTGATTGGAGACCCGACTGACTATCCATCGTTGAAATCAAATCAAACTTTCATCAGTAATTTCTGTAAATTCTGTTGAGCATTGAAATGCCAGCCCAACAACTGCATGTGGATTTAAGCCATTCCTTTCACCACCTAACCCACTCTCCGGCCTGGCCTGGCCTGGGCCCTCTCCCGGCTTAAATTTACTGATTCCATTAATTTTAATTGCGTTTCGCTTGGATTCCACCATTTTTACTGCCACAAATCATGGGGCAATGCTGCACTTCTGCCGCTGGCAGAGTGCCCAGAGCGGCAGAGTGGCTGGTGGATATAGAGTAGAGCAGTATGTGCTAGTGAATGATATAATCGATGTACTTGCAACAATTTCAGATACTCGCAGGCGGGCTCAACGCACACGTTGAACAACTACTGCGATACATCGGACAACTGGACCGATCACGATATGGACATCTATATGGCGCGCAATCCGACAACGCGCAACGGTTTAGTGCCATTATGAGGGCGGCTTACGTTATCCTGATATTTCAATGTTGTATTAAATCTGGATGGCATTTTCTGACAATATCTGACGCCGGCCATCGAGGGGAGTGGTGCCACAAGGGATGGTCGGCGTCAGCAACAGCAACAGCAGCAGCAGCAGCAACAGCAGCCGCATAGAAATGGTAGACATCTGCAACAGCAACAGCAACATTTGCAGCAGCAGCAACAACAACAGCGACATAGAAACAATCAGCAATTGGAGCAGCAGCCATATCAACAACCACAGCAGCAACAGCAACAACTACAGCAACAACAACAACGATTACATTACTATATGCCACAGACAGAGCGATGCACCTCGCCACCCGATGTGGTGCCTCGAGCAGCCAATTTCCATAATAGCAACAGCAATATCTCCTCCCACAGCAACAACCTGCAACATGCGCCTTTGGCGGCGTTGACAGCCGCCACCTTAGAAGATGCCACAGCAGCAGCACAAGCGGCAGCAGCAGCAGCCACGGCAGCAAGTGGCATTGTTGTGGAGAACTATTTTAACGAATATGAACGTCAGGAAATCATTTATCATCATCCCACAAGCAACAGTAGCAACAATAGCAGCAGCAGCAACAGCAACAGCAGCCACAGGGGCAGCATCAGAGGCAGCAACAGCAACAGTGTCAGTGGCAGTGGCAGTGGCATCACGGCAGCCACATGCCACATTCCCCGCAGCAATGCCTTTCGTTTACAGTTACCCGCAATGGCAACGGCAATGTCTAACAATATTTTATATAATAATCATGATATAGAAACAGCAGCAGCAGCAACAACTAGCAACAATTATAAGGCGCATACATTTAGTGATAACTGTAATTGTACATGTAATTGTAGTCTAAGCGAAGAGGAGACTGCCACAGTCACAACAGCAGCAACGACCCAGGATGGGGCAGACACAGAGACGGAGACAGAGACGGAGACAGAGACAGATGGAGAGCGTGAAGCAGCCTCATCCTTGGCTGCCAGCACCTCGGTGTCAAGCATTGAGCAAGTGCTGCAGCAGCAGCACAAGAGGCAGGAGAAACAACAGGAGCAGCAGCAGCAGCAGCACGAGGCAGCTGGGCAGGATGTGGCCTTGTCTCTGAACTTGACATTGGCTGACACCGACCCCAATCCCGACACAGAGGCAGTGGCAGTGGCAGAGACCGTGGCAGTGGCAGTAACACTGGCAGACAGGGCCAAGCTTTAAGTGCAATTCTGTTTCTGATATTCTGCCCCATTCAGATTGTTGCTGTTGTCGCATGCGGCATCTTGAGATTTGCATAATGGTAGCACACACACACACAATTGAATTTGCAAGAGTTACGAGTTTAGTGGTAGGAACATACATACATACGATATTTTTATATGCTGTTTAGAGTGCAATAAATACTTTCCGTAGTTCTTCTCTTTTGGCGATTTGCGATTAGTTGTTGACAACCGATGAAACACCAGATGTTAAGCAATCAAAGAACTAAAACCTTAAGTCAATATGGTACTAATTATACTTAATAGCTATTAAATCTGTTTAACTAATGTTAGGCTTAGCAATGGATATACGTTTCTTTATGCTGGGATAGACACCGCATAGAAGTCGCTGAGAGAGCACAAAAACGCAATAGATTGTATGTAAATAACTTATCAGATATGTATATGTATATGGGGAGACCACTCGATACGATGCTCGACCCCTTCAAGGGGACTCCTCTAAGATACTATTATAAACTGGATTTAAAAACCGGGATTTAACGAGGAATTCCAAGTGGCCCAACGATCCCCCCTTACACGCGAAAAACATTCTCTAGTCTGGAACTCTAGAAACTCCCCCCCCCCAATTTAACCAAAACAATTTCATTCGAATTTTCTATTTTCTTCTATATATGAATTTTCATTCGATGTTTGTCTATCCCAGCCATAAACGGATTCTTCATTTCAACCAATACCATTCTTACTGCCCGAAAAGATTTAGTTTAGATCATTTTCAAAGTCCGTTTCAGTTTTTAGACAATTGTTTCACTTCGTTTTGTACAGAAACATATTATATTTGTGTGCTAAGTTCTTTTATAATGTTTAATAATGATTTCCATTTAATTTGTAGTGAGATTTTAATAAAATTAATATTTTACAATTACAAATCATTTTTTTATTTGACTAAAGTCAAGCCCCTGTACATCATTGTAAATATAGAAGAAGTCTGTAGGTTAAGCGTTTTAAACGATTTAATTTCTTAGCATTATCGATATCGAACGATATCGAGGGACGAGCCCGGGCAAACAGTCCGGGCGAATCCGGACGCAGTTGACAGTTAACAATATTTAGTGCCCTTGGCGCGGGATCTCTTCTGGGAGATCCAATAACAACGCCCAAGTCTGGCACTGAATACTTAGTGAAGTAAGAAAATATATACACACATATATATATAAATCTATATCTATCGATCTATACTATATACTCTACTATACTCGGTTATAGGCATGGCTTTGAGCATTAGATATGTAAGCACAATTTAGGTGGAAAACGGGAGCAATTATTTAGACGAACAACAACAAATATTCCAAATAAACTTTAGGCAATAAATTCAAAGAAAATCGTATAATAATATTGAATACATATAACGAAAAATGTTTCACTTGTAAAGCAAGCAAAAGAAAAGTAGAACAAACAATATCCAACCCCAACAAACATATTACGAGTATAAGAACAAAGTTAAATCAAATTTAGTATTAAGCAAGAACAACATTAGGTAAAGTATTCAACTGCCTTAGCACCTGGAAGAAGGTATGATATATGCATAGGTGAGGTCCTGCAGAAGGTACTCGTATGATATAGAGGAGCGAGCACGTGCTTAGATTTAGATTTAGTTGCACTCGAAAAACCAGCCAGAGATGAGCAATATGTACTTATAACAGATACTGCCAGATACTATCGAGTGCTATCCCAAAACAACAAACAACAAGCAACAAAGTGTAATATAATTGTACTCGTAGTAGAAAGATCTCCTTCAAGGAGAAGCCTTCCTTCAAGTGGCATCGAATACGCAGCGCTTTAACATGGACTGCTCATCTCTAGACGACACCGAAGACGACCGACAGACACCAATCGATATAGCGGAGGATTCCGATCCCTAACAGCCCTACCGGTTAGATATTTAAATGTGCGTTCAATTGTTACACGTATGTAAATCCAATTCAAATGTTAACTTTGCGGCTTCACAGATTAGCAAACTAAAACTAAATTTACTAGACTAGAACATTTACCAGATGTTTCGTTTCTGTTTTGGTTTCGTACGCATCAAGTTCCGAATAAAAAGCATATTTTTGTTACAATTTGAGGGCATCTTTGATTGATTCTATTGGATGGTTGACTCACCCGGGTATGGCCAGGGAATTGTCCCACAGCAAACGCAGCTGACGGGTGAAGGCGGCCCACAGTTGGGCCATGCCGTCCAGGCTGCCCGAATGGGCATGGCATGTGGCCAGCAGGCAGCTGAGCCGACAGACCAAAGAGTCGGGAACAGCACTCTTAATGCGCATTGGATCGAACTGCAAAAGAATTGATGGATTAACAAGGATCGGTTCTCAACGATGACTCAAAGACGCACCTTATTGTTGAAACTCTGTTTTACATAGGGGAACAATGCCATTTCGGGATGCATATCGGGAAACATGTAGGCCAGCAGTTCGCTCAATTCACTTTCGGTCATCGGACCGGGCAGACGCTTCGTTAGACCCGCCTGAGAGGGCAGCTCAAAGTTCCGATCCCGTCGCTTGGTCAACTTGTGTTCTGTTAGTTTATCCAAAGGATTGATGGCCTCGGCACCGCTGCTGATTCCAGAGAAATTGCGTCCCACGTAGGACTCCAGAGATCGGGTGACACCGGCCACAGCCTGGTAGTCCCTCAGGCAGCACGATAGGTAGGAAGAGGCCTCGACGGAGAGATAAACCTTGCCTAGCGGAGCCTTGGAGGGTATAAAGTCAGTTCTCTGCTCGCTGTCGAAGGCCACATGCTCGGACAGCTCCGGCCAGGTGTAGACCAGATAGATCTCAGTGCAGGATTCGGGCGTATAGCCATGTGGCAGGGCATAAAACTGTTGAACATCCAAATGGGCCACTTCTCCAGCCACTACTATGTCCTCGGAGTTGAGGCCATGATCGAAGGGCACATACATGGGCATTCGAATGCGCATCGTGTCCAGGGCGTAGGTGGTGCAGACAGAGACCATGGCAGACTGCGGATACGAGGCAGGAACCTTCTCCCTAAACAGCGTCAGCAGACCCATCAAGTAGCGACACTCGGGCGGGGCCTTCTCCAGTCCAATCAAGCGGAAGTTGGTCCTCAGGGCAGGCGCCGGCGCCACACCCGTGAAGAAATTCCACTTGGGATCATAGATCTGCACAAAGATGGGCACAACACTTCCAACCTCTGCGGCCACAACGGCAGCGGCACTAAGGAAGAAATTGAATTCCGCCGTGGACTTCATGTAGTTGACGCTGGCATTGACCGGATGGAGGACAATGAAGCGCCGGAGACCATAGATTCGGGCCAGGGTGTGCAGCTCATTGGAGCTGCTACGTATGGGCGGACCAAAGCTGTTCCCGCTGCTCATCAGATCCTGATGGCATTGTGTTCTCTGCGGGCATGTATTCTCCTTCATCTCCGCCTTGATTTCCTCCTCCTCCTCCTCCTGCTCTAAGAGTGCCTGATAGTGTTCCACCTCAATGCCATTGCTTAGCATATCCAGGGTCTCGCTTTCCACCTTCCACTTGCAGCGAAAGATTTCCTCGGGCTTCAAAGATCGGCCAACATCAACAGCAGTGACTTCCCATTTCTGGAGTATTTCGCCCAACTGGGCATTGAACACTTCCCAGTCCGAATCGGCGCTGAAGTTCTCGCGATAAAAGTCGTTGTCGTCAATTTCTTCTGCCATTTGTACGGGAATTTAACGCGTATCAACAAAGACAAAACAACACAACCATGGTGAAATTAATATAAAGGTGGCGTACTCGGCTGTGGCAGTGTTGCCAATTCAGCCTTTTTCCGGACAGATCTGTCCCTTTTTAAACTGCGTCAGCTGGAAAAAATGTCAAACATCCCCTATCCGGAAATCTATCCTTTTTTTGGGTTGAGTTTGCATTTTTCCGTATTTAGTTTTTTACTTGCTCGCACCGATACATTTAATAGATATCGACTACATTGAATTCGATATGAGCGATGGCACCTTGTTAGAACTGAATCATAATTACCATATGACATTAGACTTTGCTAAATTTGCTGCGAAGAGAGAAATAGCATGATAGAAAAAATCCAAAATTAATGTTCGTTGTCATCCCTAAGTCCGACTCCCGGCTATTAGTCGAATAACTGAGGCCCAATTCGTAGCTAAATGATGTTTTCGAACAAACACAGCCAGCCATCGAGCAAAATTGTATCTAATAATACCCATATGACATTCGACTTTGAAGCTGGACTAACTTGAAAAATAGAGACAGCCTTATGCAAAAACCATGCAGTGAGAGCGAGACAGATATATGCGTCCAGTTGTTTTTCCAGTTGAGCTGGGAGCAGCGCTGCGGCAGAGATTATCGATTGCTATAGTTTCTAGATACGATTTTGCTAGCTTGGTGGCAATGTGTGTTGTATAATATCATAAATGCAGTGTTTATAATTCGTAAAAAGAGGAAGAAGAAGATGAAAAAATGTAAGCAACTAAAAAAATGGCAAGCATATTGGATTTAAACTGATGAAAAATGCTTTGTGCAGCTTTTTTAATAGACCAAAATAATCATATGATTGTGTGTCACATGCTGCAACAGCAGAACAAAAAAAAGAGAAAGATTTGGTCGGCGAAATGGCTATTGAAGGGCGAGTTAGAAGGTAAGTACATAAGGTAAGTACAGGTAAGCCTGCTTTAGGTGTTTGATTTTATATCGGGTAAGCGAAGAATCCCAAACGTGAGGGGAGTTCTTAACAAGATTTATAAGGAACACTTTAGCTTCCTCCGTTCACAACATTTTTAGTAACAATTTTTGTACAGTATACAAATGCTTCCCGCCGCAAAACAAAAAATATGTTCAACTACTGCATGACGTTTACCAGCATTAATTTATCGATGTCTATCATGCTATCTCTCTCTTCGCAGCAAATTTAGCAAAGTCTAATGTCATATGGGCATTAGTAAAGCAATCGATAAACTCTGCCGCAGCGCTGCTCCCAGCTCAAGTGGAAAAAGAACTGGCCACATATGTATATATCTCTCGCTCTCACTGCATGCTTTTTGCATAGGTCTATCTCGATTTTTGCAGCTAGTCTAGCTTCAAAGTCTAATGTCATACGGGTATAAGTACCCAAGTGCAAGTAAAAAACTAAATACGGAAAAATGCAAACTCAACCCAAAAAAAGGATAGATTTCCGGATAGGGGATGTTTGACATTTTTTCCAGCTGACGCAGTTTAAAAAGGGACAGATCTGTCCGGAAAAAGGCTGAATTGGCAACACTGCCTTATATATAATTTCACCATGACACAACAGACAAACTAGGGCTGCAAAACCAGCGATGACGACAGCGCTGCCAGATCGCTGGAAATAGTAACTGCGAATTAACTACATTTTATAACGATATTATCATTATTGTATTGATAACTACATTTGATATCGATGTGTGCGTATCGATAGTTATATAGAGGATTTAAATACTGCCATCTCAATTGCCAAACATACTGTTTGTTCGCAAAAGCCAAAAACAATGCGAAGAGTGCAGAAAAGACCCCGCGAAAAAAACTTCACCGAGGAGGAGGAGCGGATTCTTTTCGAACTGGTGGATACGAACAAGGATGTATTGTTGAACAAGAAGAGTGATGCGGCCACGTGGAAGCTAAAATCCGACACTTGGGCGAAAGTAACCCAGGAGTTCTGCTTTCAGTCAGGCGTCGCTCGTACGCGGGAGGCTCTCCGTGATAAATGTACCAATACGAAAATGAGGGAACGGCTGCGTAACGGCGACTTGACACTGGACTCTGTTTCATCGCTGTCGGAGGGAGCAAAGGATGCAAGTGGTGCGTTTTCCTATAACATTTTCAGGCAAAGGAAGCGTAACTTATTGTTCTATTTTCTTACCTTTCAGACAGGTTCAATCCTTCCCTGGCCGATGATTTCGAAGGCAAGTCCCTGTGGCCCGGCCCACCATGTACAATAAGATTAATGGTATCTCTTTATTGCAGGGAGCCACAATCAAGCGCCGAACGAGCTCAAGTATAAAGTCAACAATTCAGAAAGTAGTCAGGTAAGATTCCTCGCCGTCATTGAAATACATTTGCTCAAGACGAAATCTGCCTTTTAGGATGGAAGGAATAACCTTTGGGAGGAAAATTTGTCCCTGATAAAGCTGCAAAAGGACTACTTTCAAGATGAGAACGCTAGACTTGCAGAGAAGCACCGAATTGAGATGGAGAAGCATCAGGTGGAGCTGCAGGGTCTGCGCCTGAAGATCCAACTGCTTGAACTGGAGATTGAGGAGAGAAAGAAACGCGGCTGATGCTTTGTGGTTCATCCGTTTATAGTTGTGTATTATTAGGATTAGTCTCTAGTCTGGGTTTTACGATTTCCATGAGCTTCCATCTTCATCATGTGCCACACTTTTCACTTGAACGCGATTCGGTTTCCATAGCAATTCGAATAAATGTTCGTTTGTGCTCAGAACTTCTGTTTGGTTGTTTTTATTAATTTACATCAATCCATTCACTATTTTGTTGGTTTTCTTCTGCGGGGCTTAAACGATAACAACACTGTAAATGTTTCTAACCAACGATGAGGGTGCCCTCATCGGGGAACTCGTGGGTGGGAACTTCCAGGTTCAATGGCGCCGGTCCCTTGCGGATGCGGCCCGATGCGTCGTAGTGAGAGCCGTGGCAAGGGCAATAGTAGCCACCGAAGTCACCAGAGTTCGCGATTGGCACACATCCCAAGTGCGTGCACACACCGATAACCACCAGCCACTCGGGCTTGATCACGCGTTGCTGCAAGAGATGGGGGAGGGGCACAATTAGCCATGGTTTCAGTGGAGGTTCCAGGTTGTACATACATCATCAGTTTCCGGATCACGCAGCGTCGATGTGGGCACACCCCGTTCCGTTTCAATTTCGGCCTGAGTACGATGACGGATGAACAGCGGCTTGCCACGCCATTTGAATGTCACGGACTTGCCCTCGGCGATGTCCGCCAATTTGATCTCGATCTTGGCCATGGCCAGCACATCGGCCGAAGCGCTCATCGATCCCAGGAAGGCATTGACCAAACCCTTGGCAGCATAGGCACCACCAACGGCTCCGGCACCAACCAGGAGGTAGGAGAAGGCCTTACGCTCCTCGGCAGACTCATTGCGACGGCGACTATCCTTGACAGAGTCGCGACGGTAGGCGCTAAAATCGGGTACCCGCAGGTCAGTGTGTGCCTGGCGGCTAGCTGAAAGTAGGGAAATGGGTTAGTACGAATCTGGCAAGAGGGTCTGCAAATGTATCGCGTATCACACGTATATCACGCTCATTCGCACAGCAGTTGTTTTCATTTGCCTAGCGAAGGGCGAGGTTATGTTGAAATTACGTAAGGAAATTTGCCAAATCTGATTCAATATCCTTCAGTAATGGGCTAAACTGCACTCCCGTTGAGCCAATGCACGTAATGCATCTTTTCCGTACTCCTTTCATTATGTAATGAATGTTTTTCCCCGACGGACCTTCGCCTTACCAATAGTATTGACAGCAGCGGCGCTCGTCTTGAGGCCCGTGGACAGCGCCTGGGCACCGCCACGCACATACGCACGCGACACGGCGTTCAACATGGTGTTATTAACTTTCTTACAAATTTATTGCTAGTCCACAAATATTCGTGTCGAAAAATTTCGACGTTCGTCTTGTCGTCTGCCTGCTGTGACCGATGGATTTTTCGATAAGATAGACCATCAGAAATATGCTAAAATATACCATCTCATTTTCAAAATATACCATAAAAATACCGACGAAAAAAAGTTTATTTTTCAACTGACAAATGTTCTGATTATTCAATATTGCGGAGCTTTCTTCGTACATTGCCGTTCTCCAGCGCCATAGAGCCCATAAACAGTACATTCCGGCTTGCTTTCTGACTAAATTTGAATTTCCAACTTATTTTATTTGTAAACAAACACAAAACAGTGTAACCGTAGAGAATGCACAAATGGTCACACAGCAAAATATAGTCAACTTTCTTGCGCAAGAAAATTTTGCTTGTCTGAGTACTAGGCTTAACTAGGCTATATGATAGAATATAGTACTTAGATCAGCAAAATTTTCCAGCGACGTTTTGGTACCATATAGCTGCCGAGTGTGACCAGGTGCGCACGGTTACACCAAAATCGATTTAATGGGGCAGCTATAGGGTACCCCTTGTTTGGATATATGTATCATTATCAACCCTGACGACGCCTTTTCTTTCAAACAAAGCGGCAAAAAATTCAAAATAATTTGTTGAAAAAACAAAGAAAATATTAAAAAAGATTAAACGCAAAACATGCAGGGAGTGTTCAGCGATCCGGCCCTCGACCGCCACTTTACTGGCCACTCGGGCAGCATCACTCAGTTGCGCTTCAACCCCGAAGGATCTCAGATCGCGACGTCATCGTTGGACGGCTCGGTGATATTGTGGAATCTGAATCAGGCGGCCCGCTGCATTCGCTTTGGATCGCATGCGGCGGCCGTGCATGGAGTGTCGTGGTCGCCAAAGGGCAACCTGGTGGCCTCCGCCGGCCACGACCGCACAGTAAAGATCTGGGAGCCCAAGGTGCGTGGCGTGTCCGGAGAGTTTGTGGCCCACAGCAAGCCGGTGCGCAGCATCGACTTTGACCCGACCGGCCACATGATGCTGACTGCCTCTGATGACAAGTCCGTGAAGCTATGGCGCGTGGCCAAGCGCCAGTTCCTCGCGTCGTTCACCCAGCAGACCAATTGGGTGCGTTCCGCCAAGTTCAGTCCCGATGGCAAGATGATTGCGACCGTTTGCGATGACAAATCGCTGCGCATCTATGACGTCAGCACAGGAGAGTGCGTGCGCACCTTTACTGAGGAGAAGGCCGCCCCACGGCAGGTGGCCTGGCATCCGTGGGGCAACATGGTGGCCGTGGCCCTGGGATGCAACCGCATCAAAATCTTCGATGTGGCCGCCAGCCAGCTGCTGCAGCTGTATGTGGTCCATTCGGCGCCAGTCAATGATGTGGCTTTCCATCCCAGCGGACACTTTTTGTTGTCCGGAAGCGATGACTGCACAATACGAATTCTGGACCTGCTGGAGGGCAGACCCATCTATACCTTGACTGGCCATTCGGGTGCTGTAAATGCTGTGGGCTTTTCCCAGGATGGGAATAAGTTTGCAACTGGTGGCAACGATCGCCAGGTGAGTTGTGGCGGCTCATCCAATGGCTTCTTGTGTAATCCTATATTATCGTTTGCAGCTGCTAGTGTGGCAGTCTAATCTGCACACTTACGATGCCTCCCAGTTCGAGGCCAAGTCTGCCCTGGTCTCCTCCAGCTGCGACACCAGTGCAGCCTCCCTTTACCAGCAGAGCAATGCCAGCAGCAGCACAGCCATGTCGAACGACCACAGCATTCGCATCGATATGCGCGATTCGCAGGCCTATCAGACTTTGGATGAAAACTTCCAGGTGCTTGAAAGTGAACACACAGAGTTACCACAGACACCAAAAAGTGCCAGCAAAACTTCTTCGGCTTCTTCACGCAGCAAACTGGCGGCCAAGGAGCTGGACTTCAAGCCTCGCAGCACCAGTCCACGCTTCTTTTAGTTCACTAGCCTTACACTGACATTCCATCCGTTATTAGATTAAAGCCATAACCAGCGGAACTCTCTGCAGGTATTGGATGTTTCCTTTGATTCGGAGTCGGGCTGCTCCTGCGCCTGCTCTGCCCAGCTGGATGAGATAACGAGTCTGGTGAAGGAGCTTGATAAGCGCGTCCAGCGATTAGAGGCGTTCTACTCCTCGTAAAGAGCTGTTTTATGGTTTACTATTATTTATTTATATTAAGTATCAATTTGATTTATAAACATTAAACAGGGCGCGTCACAATACGTCGCATACGAAGGTGTGTAACTGTATAAATACTTAATGTTTGATTGGCAGAGCCCCGGGTGAAGCCGCATATCAGGCTCTACCTATTGCCGACGTATTAAGAAGTGATAGCGAGGATGGGTGCGGAGGTTCTACGCTCACTTTTTACGAAGCAGTAAAACTGTTTAGGGTCCTGGGTAAAACTTATCCAGATTCGTATAGCATTAAGAACGGAGAAATGCGACCGAGCTATTACATAGGGAGAGAGAGAAGAAGGACAACCAACTTCTTGGTTTTAAGGTTCTTAGACCGAATAACTCTTTGCTGAACCAAGCGGGTTTCCAAGATCTAATCGGACAAGAATGCGGGACACAAGAATACAAAAAATATGTCGAGTACATTGAAGAACATAATTTCAAGTGCAGACAGGTTCAATAGTTTCATATAGTGTAATAGTAATAGTGTCACGACAGTGGCTATAGTTTTAGTTTTTCTGGGTGTAGTTTGCATGTCAAATGTAAAATGGTGCCTATAGACATACAAATAAAGGTGTACATTAGAGTGGGTAAATTTTTTTTGGATTTAAAAAATGCACCAAGCGGTTGTCAAAATTGTAATTTACGACAAATTCGAATAAGGTTTGCCGAAAAAACCATGCATCTAAGTTTTAGAATTGCATTTCCTAAAAGTGTCAACTTTCTTAGATGATTCAATAAAATTTTAGCAATTTAAAAAAAAATGCAATGAAACCTCCATAAGTCCAAAGAAAACGTTCGACTTATTGGACGTAATTTGCTGCCTAAGTTCTGTTGTCACCCGTTTTAGTTCGAACTATAGAAAATTCAAGTTACAGACGTTCCAGTTACTTTATAAAATATGAAAATCGTCTCTTTAAAAACAGAAAGCTTTAAAGTTTAAACAGTCGTATAATTTTGTACGTATTGTGTTGAAGAAAGTTTATTTGATATTTCGCAATTAACTGCTGACAATATTTGTAACAAAATGAATTATATTTACTGTGAAAAACACATGGTTTTTCTCTTAAATAAGACTTTTCCAGAGTAGGTCGGTCCTCAAAGATATGTACAAAATGTACAGTAAAGTTTTATATTTTTTATTCGGTATTGGTCAAGAAACACAATTATTTATCCACATTTTCGGGATTGAGAATTCGTTTTAAGTTTTAAACTCTGTTTTCATGTTTTCAGTTCTATATCAATAATGTTTACAGTTTTTTAGAGTCCTCTTATATACGACTTTACAAGTTTTTGCCAAAAGTTAAACGTTAACTCAGTTCTCAAGTAACTTAAACAATTTATCCATCTCTTCAATGTGTTTCAAATATGTCTGTGCAAATATCTGATTTTTCTCTTAAATACAACTTGCCTAACCAGGGCAGGTAGTCAGAGAAATACTGGTTGTCAATATTTGTACCATATAGATTGGGAAACGCTATAAATAAGGTCTTACGGCTAAGACGATATGGTTTGACCAATGGTAATGTCTCACATTTTTAAAATGTAAGGTTTTACGTTTTAAACGTAGTATTCGAGAAACTAAAATTAGTATTTATGATTTTTAAAAGTGTTTAAGAAATTTCTTCGCGTGTCTTCAACTTGTCGAAAATATCTTCTCCGTTTTCTTTCTCATTTTGATTTAAACGAGCGCGTTTGGCTCCAGCGATTCCTCTCTTCTTTTGCGATTTCTGTGTAAAAAAGAGCAGAGCTCGTTTCAATAATTGCGTATGAATAATGAATTTGAGAATACATACCATCTTGGGAGGAGGTAGCTCGGTATCGCTGAGAAAGTCTGAGGAATCGGATATGTCCTGAATGCGATTGCCGCTTACAAAACGCTTTCTTGTGGGAGCTGGTGGACTTTCAATAACTCGCTGCGATTCGTGATTCCTACTTTGGCTAGTCTTGGATGAGTTTGGTTCCGGTCGCATAACTCTCACACTGCTGACAGGCTGCTCAAACACACTGCCAATTCGATTCATCTTGAATTTCAGCTCAGCTATGATGCCCTGCGAACAGAATAGCGATTATCACTAATGTCACGAAGAATGGAGAACTCTAGCTTACATCCTTTTTGCGTTCCAATTCAGCGTTTTCGTTTATCTTGCTCTCTAGCTCCATTTGCATACTGGCCAGCTTTTTCTGCAAAGAGTATACATTTTTAGATTTGAAAGCCACTGGGACTTCATTTGTACCTTTAGAATGTCCTTTTGCGACTCCAGTTCTTTCTCAAAGTTGGACTTTGCTGTCGCCAATTCATCGGCGATTTCTCCATTTTCGCCGAGTAGTTGATGCACATTATCCTGCAGTACGTCTCTCTCAGCCTCCAAATGTGTGATATGCTGCTGGTGAGCATTAATTTGACCCTCATGTATCTGCAGTTTAGTTTGAAGTGTGTTGATGCCATCTTTGTAGTTCTGCTCATCATCCCGCAGCTGCGATACTAAGGCCTGGTTTTGTTCAGTTAGTTGGGCTAACTTTTCATTTGCAGCGTTTAATTCGTCTTGCAAACTCTGAGTTTTCTTTTGATGTTCGCTGGCCAGTCGTGTATTGCAGAGTTCCTGCTCCTGGCAACGCACCTCGCTCTCATTGAGCCTGCCTTGGAGATCGGAGAGCATAACGTGTATTTCATTTACTTCTAGCTCGTTCCGCTTGGATAGATCGCCATAGGCCATATTCTGCTGCACCAGCTCTTGTTTTAGTCGTGAAACGGTGGCCTGAAAAATTAGATGCAAAATTAGATGCACCCATATTGGGAATAAAAGAGTGCTCAACATTTGAATTTTTTTTACCTCGAGTTCATCCTTTTGTTGCTTCAATTCCTGAGCAAACTTAGTCTTTGCAATGGAAAACGCTACTAAGGCTTGGTCGTGTTGCTGTATTAAATCGTTATTTGAAATATTTAATTGGTCCCTGGCAGCCTCCACTTGCTTAAGGAGGTCATTCAAAGTGATAAGTGTTTGGTCCTTTTTCTCGTTCTCTGCTTTAGCAGCTTCGAATTGGTTTCGTTGAAGCTCAAGCTCAATCTTAATTGTGTCATTGCACTGCTGAAGCTCGCGACAGAGCTGTTCCTTTTGCATCAGCTGGCTCTGAATCTGCGATATATTCAGATTGCACTCTTTTATCTGCAGTTCTTTGCGATTGACCAGATCGGCCTTGGCCAGAGTCTGGTTTTTAATCTCTGTCTCCAGTTCTGCAACCATAATCTGTGGGAGAAAATCAATAAGAAAGATCCTGACACTGTCAGAAACAAATGATATGTACCTCGTGGAGCTGCTTTTGTTCAGCCAACTGTTCCTGCATATTCTGAATAGCATTATAGGACTCTGTCTTTTCCTTATCCTGCTCTAACAGCTGTGATTGCATCTCTTGCAAATCGGCCCTTAGCTGCTCATTTGTTTGGTTCGTAGCATCGATTTGGGCGCTAATTTCGAGGTAGTTCTCCTGCACGGACTTGAGCTGAAAGCGTAGAGGAACGATATTATTGGACCCTATTTATTTATGTTCCTGTATGTACCTCGCGCTCCAATTCATCATTTCGCGACTGTTTCAGAGTGATTTCAGCTTTTAGCTGATTGATTGTAGTTTTGATCTTGGTTTGCTCCTGGTCATAGTGTTTCTCGCAGTGAGTGTACTTTTGGAGTACAGTTATGTATTTTTCATTGAGTTGCTTGTAATTCCCCTTCACCCCTTCAAGCGCTTTCGCTTGTTCCTTCAGCTCCTGTTCGGCGGTATTCAATCTAAAATAGAAGCTCGGTTTTAGACAAATACATTGAGAGTGTGTACGCCAGCACATACTGTATTTTCAGATGATCATTTTCAGCTTTCTTTTCCATTATAGCTTTCGATTTCTGATGCATTTTCCTTGTCAACTCGATTTTATTGTGTTTGTTGTTTTCGACTTGTTTACGATGTCCCTTCAGGAAGGACTGCAGCAAAGTGGATGAGTGTGGTGCATTCGCATCGTCAGAATCATCGGTCGCCCCTAGGTCGGCTGCAAAATTAGCAGTGGGTTGCCTGAGGATACCTGGCTCCGGGCCTTGATTGTTTCCAGTAATATTATTTCTATTCGACATTTTTCCTAAAAAAAGTTGCGATCAAAGCGGCGCTGTCAAAAAATGCAAGCCTGCGTATGTATGTATGTATTGGTGTGCGCTGAGATTGCGGCACAGTCGCCATATTGGCGAAACCGCTAATGAATTGGCTCAAAGCACGAGCCAGACATGTACTCATTGCTTAAACTTTACAAAATATACTTACGCAACTTTCAAAAAGAATATTCGCAATATTTCTTTGAAGATAACAGTGGTGTTTTGCACGGAATTTGACGTACAATTTGCGAAACAAAAAGCAACGGTCAATCTAGTGATGCTAAAATATTGATATATCAATATATCGATATATATATTTGTAGGTGATATTTTGTAGACTAGCGAAAATATTAATGCGATGTGTGTAGTATCATAAACTGAACTACTTTTCTGCATTTGGAGCAAAAACGCACTATTTTTCTGTTGTGTCATGTCATTAAATCAGATATACGAATCTTAGCTCTACTTACCAATGCACAGGGATGGTTCAACAAAAATATCGGTAGTTTCGTGCGATAAACTTAACATATCGACGTTATTTTGAAATTAAGGTGATTGCCGAGTATGATTGTTATTTCATAATTGTTTGGGATCCTAAGTTAGTACTACAGGCAGCTTTGATAGTTTTACAGCAGACAGTTATAATAGGATCACAGGACATGATCTTCTTAAGTACTCTCCAAAATATTTATATACTTAGTTTTTACGCTATATGATCATCTATAAATAATATTCAAATCTTTGTCAATTAGAGTTTGTTTCTATTTAGGTTGTTAAATAAGTGGATTGGATGTATAAGTACAGCTAATATAACAAAACATCTTAATAAAAAAAATAAAAACAAATATTTGTATATGAAAAATGTTGTTTAAAGGGCAAAAATTCATAAAAAAATTTGTTTATGAAAAATGTTTTAAAAGGGCATATTTTACTTATGGTGAGTGTGTGTGTGTGGGGTGTGTTTGGAGGCGGGCTACGATAGATTATAAGAATCAACCTAAACATTGTTAAACAATTATTTATATTAATATTTCTTCATGTTAAAATTAGGAATAGTTTTGCTTTCTGTTTATCCTTCAACGTGGACGTCGAACTACGGACTACTTAAAACTTGGTTCAAGTTTTGGTAATGCGTTGCAGCTGGTAACACGATTCTATCATTTGGTAGTGCTTGGTTACGCCTCCAGATCATTTACAAAGAGCACCTCGCGATTCTTAAGGCCCACATCCTGGAGCGTTTTGTTGAGAGTCTCAGTTGCGACGCCCTCGGCAGCATCCGTGTCTGCCTTGGTATAGAGCACACGTTTGGGGAAATTCGTTGTGATCTCGAACTCATCCGGCGATTCAGGATGACAGAAAAGAAAGTGGTAGACATCCTATAGAATTAATAGGAATGATAAGAATAGATGATAATCAAATTTCGATGCTATTTCATAGCTTACCAACAGCAAATTGGTCTGATGGAAGCGTCGCTCGAGTCGCGTTCCATTGGGCATTTTAAAGACCACTGCAATGACTCCAGCAGCGTCTGCGGGCGGTTCGGTGGGCACTAGGGTGGCCAACTCAATCTTCTGCCTGGCGATCTCCTCCTTACGCAGCTCGACATCCTGCCTGGCTCGCTCCTCAGCCTCTTGCGCTTCACGCACCACATCACGTTCCCGTTGCCGTATGCGCTCCTTTTCCTCATCGGCCAGCAAACTCTGCTCGTATGCCTCGTCCTGCTGTCGTCGTAGGGTCTGTGTGAAGTTGCGCTCCAGGCGATCTGCTCTAGCCTGGCTAAGCCACACCTCGTTGGCGGCAGTCACCGATTGGAGTCGTCGCAGCAGCTCCTCGGGTGTGCAGTCACCTTCGAATCGTCCCACAATCATCATCCGATTGGCTCGTAGACTAATCATTACCATTAACGGGTAATTCCGGACCGTGATCGACTGCATGACTCTATAGCCCTCGGGCGAGGACACGTCACAGCCCCAGAGCAGTGTGTGTGTGTTGATATAGTCGATAACGGATCTTGAGGAGAGCGTCTCGCGGCAGAATGAATCAACATCTGGGTTCTTGCTGGGATCCGTGTGCAGATAGACAATCAGAAAGCGCAACTCCTGCTTGGCATCGTTCAGGGCCTGGGCGTATGTGCCCTGATAGAAGACTGGATGCTCGGGATATCTCTCGTAATAGTCGTGTATGAACTTCATGACATCCCCCAGGGGATCCGTGACCAATCGGGGCTCATTTCCACCACCAAAATTCACAAATGCACTGACAATGCCCGATAGCGTCGAGTAAAAGTATTGGAATACAAAGTTAATCACATAGCCCAGTAGGCCCGTAAAGCTGCGGGGTATGGGACCGCTTGGCACCCGACTAACCGTCCGACCACCGGGCATATTCGCGGAGAATACCTGTTGCAGGAAACGATCATTGATCACAGCCGGTGCCCGTACCTCCGTGGAGGCTGCGAACATTGTGGGTCGACCTTCGCGTATGTTTAGCTGCTCCTGGAAAGCAACCTGCAACGAAACAATCTCAATTTCAGCATTCTGCTGACCCTGACGTGTTCACACGTACACACCTCGAGATCCCATTGATGTCGTATGAGCACATCGCGACATATATTCATATCCTCTATGCCGGTCAGGTCCTGAAATTGTAGAACCTTTTCCGTTTGTTCATTTGTGAGTCCGTCCGCCTCCATTTTCGCAGCAGGTGATGGATGGGTGATGGTCCAACAGTCCGTCTCCTTGTTTTTGGTGTCGCTGGCTCTGGGGTGCTGCTGCGTGTATGTGTGTCACAATTTCTCTGCTTCTAGTGTTGTTGTAGTAGTTGGCCTTTGTCCACTGCTTTTCCTGTTGCAACGGGGTGGAAAGTATTGCGCTGTTAGTGCTTCAATAGCTATGCTAAGTGCGCAAAATGATATTTGCGCAAGGAAATTGGAAAAATTACAAACTTCTTAACATTTCTTGGAAAATATTGTTTTCTTTTTTTCTTTTCGCAGGTGACGGTTCTTCTTCTTGCCTTTTCCCAATCCCAGGGATGGCGATTAGTGTTGCCGCCAGCTCAGCCGTTCACACCGGTTTTCGCAGTGGCGGCAATAAATGCCGATTTTCCACATAAAATTTCAAACAAATTTATTTCAGGTGTTTCGAAAAGTTTCTAAAATGAAAATCAATGCTTGAGTTCAGTTTAAATTTATTGAATACAACAAACCAGAACAACTTAAAAACAGTGGAAGCGACCAATAACATTTCGATACATTCTGCACTACAGGGTGACCATTTGCGGATATTATATACTTTTCGGTATATTATGACGTCGAAATTATATATCATATTACGGTATATCAATATCGGTTAAAAAAAATTAGCTAAATTCCAAAAGTTCTCGGATGTAAATTTGATCAAAACCACCATAATACAATATATATAGAAATATTTCAAATTCATTATATATAAGACAAGGTCCAACGAAAAAAATAATAATAATAAATAAAAAAATAATTTTCTAAAATGCCAGCAAAAAAATAGTAACGACGATGAATATGTGATAAGTGATAAGTTTACACGAGGATCTGTTTTATATTATTCAGACTTTCTTATGTTAAGATAAATACTACAAGAAATAAAGGAACGAACTCAAATAAAGTAGACTACGATTTTGTTACCTTTTCATTGGTATGTTTACGGCATAGCATACATATTTCTGAGGGCATATCAGTCACACTGTTACAGCAACAACAAGTAGAATTTATTTCGCACACAAATTTGAATTTTATTTTAGTCGAATCATGTATTTAATTTCGACCTCCAAGAGGACCGTGCTATCCGACTTTGCCGACTTGGAGACAAAGTCAATATATGAGCATGAAAATGGAGACTCCACTGATTTTCAGTTCAATGCCCAGCAACGGGTATTCGTCGAGATGGATAAGATTGCCGGCTTGGCTGTGATGCGCATAACAGAGAATGAGGAAAAAGGTAGTTGGTAAGATCTAAGAGATGGTCCATGCTACTTACACGGTATCCAATTGACAGCTCCCGAGATACAGCGAGTCCGCGAATTATCCATCGATAATGCCTTTTGTGTCTGCTGTGCGAAGAAGACGTCGGATGAGATCGCTTTGGGCGAGTCCAGTGGTTGCGTGAAGCTATACAACTACCGCACCGCAGAGCTAATCCACAAATTTCCAGCGCATGGGCCGCGCAGCACTGTCTTCAACGTGGATTTCAATTGCACGGACGAATTTATCGCAGCGGTGAAGGAAGGCGGCGCGATCAGCATATTCGCAACCAAGACGCAGCAAAAGATTAACTCATTCACCATCGATGAGCAGTGAGTGGTGAAGTACCTGGAAGTGGGGTAACTCTTCTGCATTAATCTCTATGCATTGCAGGTCCACCTTGGTTCGCTTTCATCCCAGCAAACGCTTCCAGCTCTCGATAGCCTCGTACAAGGGCGCCGTCACTGTCTACGATTGTCAGAGCCAACGCGCGATCTTTCACTTCAGCGATGCTCATGGTGCTCCCTGCCGGGACGTTGGCATGTGCACGGCCCAGCCCTCGCTGCTGGTCAGCGCTGGGTACGATTGCCACATAAAGATCTTTGATATTCGCCGCAATGCGGCACAGCCCGCCACTAGACGCCTGACCCACTCGCATCCCTTTTCCACGGTGGCTCTGAGCGAGTGCGGCACCTACTTATGTGCGGGAAATCTCAAGGGTGAACTAATTGCCTACGACACAAGGAACACCAAGTCGCCGCTGGCCGTGCGTAATGTGCACGATGGTGCCGTCATTCGTGTGGCCTTTGTGCCCACGTCCACGCCCACGGAGGAGCAGCCAAGCACTAGTTTCTCCAGCGCTGACAACGTGACCGCTGACGCACCTAAAGTAGAATACCCACCCAGCGACGAGCAGCAGCTGAATAGCCTGGCCAGCCTGGGCCAGGGAAGTGGAGGTATCACTGCTCGCCCGCAGCGGGACTCATTTTTTGACTTTCTCGATACCCAAGGACCTCGTCCGACCATGCAACGCGACAGCTTCGACTGGGAGACTTTCGGCTGCATGCCCAACGAGAATCCGCAGCGACTGAACTCATGCCCAGCGGCTGGCTCTGTGGACAGCTCGTGCAACAGCTCCAATGCCAATGCTGATGCTGATGCTCTGCATCGTGAGTCGAGGTCGAGTCCTAGCCCATTCCATTTGTTAATTACCCCATCTCTTTCAGAGACATTGAGCGGACCGCTCATGACAATGGCCGAGACCGAGGAGCACAGCGAGCAGCAGGAAGTGCCTTCGGCCACCTGCTCCTTGGCCAGCAGCAGCGCGGGCAGCGACAAGGAGAATCCCCCAGGGGGGAGCGCCGATCTGAAACAGTTGAGTACAGAGTTGCGCCAAGAGATCGGAGATTTGCGCAAAGAGATCGGAGATTTGCACAGAGGTATCGGAGAGATGCGCGAATTTTTGGAACAACGCTTCGAGTATTTTAGGAAGGATATTAAGTATGAGAACGACAAGACTAAGTGGCAAATTATCGGCCAGTTGTCCAACCACTGGAATCGTCAGCTGACCAACACCCAAGAGATTCGCGATGGCGTGGCCCTGCTCCTGCGGGGCGATCGTTTCATGCAGGAGTTCACGCGAATGAAACGGGAGAACGACGGGCTCAAGGCACACTTGGCGCACCTGCTAAAACAGAAAAAGGATAATGAACGGACCGCTGGATAGTGATGTGTCTTTTATTTGTTTATCTTTTACTATTATTTGACTACCGACATAATTTATTTAATGCTCGACTGTTTCTTATTTAGGAATAATCAAAATTGTTCAAATTATTACCATTGAATATATCTGGAATATATATAATGGATAATAATGGAATAACTAATCGACTCTCTCATTCCCTTCTGTACTCCAGGCGCAGATGATCGTTTACTGGCGGCTGCCTTATGGGCATGTCCACAGAAATGGTTCTGTTGAAGTTCTCATAGTCCACCACATAGCGCTCGTTGGTGACATCGTAGTGGATGATGTTGACGAAACGCTGACCCCAGAAGATCTCGCGCGGCACATACGAGGTCTTGGCCTCCGTCATCTGGGCGGTGGCCGGGGAGGTGCCCACAATGGACACATACAGCTCGAACTGGGCCGCATTGAAGAGCCTGGCATTGGTGAAGTGACGCAGGGGACTGGACTCGTCGATGACATGGCACACAATGTCTGGCCACACGATCAACTGCTCTCCATTGCCCTCCAGCTTCAGTTCCGTGTGGGTTTTAATGATCTCGCCCTCGCGTGTGCTGCAAAACGGAAGGGATTAGGGATTCCCCAGAAGATAGGACAGACAGATGATGACTCACCGCTTGTCCACAATCATGTAGACGCGTATCTTGGACTCGATGGACTGCTGCTCGCGCGGATCGCACACACGAAAGAGCAGACACAGCATCCCATCGCGATAGCAGATCTGAAAATGATAAATGATAGACTTGGAAGGTAGCAGTTCCTCTGGCCGCTGGTCTCTGGCCACTACACTCACCACCGCCTTATCGCTGAACTTGAGCTTTGTCATCTGCCTGGCGGGGCGTGCGGTCTTGGCATAGATAATGCTCACCATGCTCCCCTCGATCAGGGCAGCGCAGACCATTTGCATTATGAACAGGAACACGGTCTCGGGGCACTCTTCGCTGGCGTACTTCTCGCCGAATCCCAGCGTGGTCTGCGTCTCCACCGAGTAGATGATCATGGTCACCCATGAGGTGACGCCATAGATGCAGGGCTTGTCGCCCTCGCCCAGCCGCACGCCACTGATCTCATCGAAGAGGAAATCGCCATGGGAGTAGGACACCACATAGCAGAGGACGGCAAAGAGCAGCCAGCTGAGGAAGTAGCTGCCCAGGAAGAGGGTCAGCATGTACTTCCATTCCAGTTCCATCTGTCGATGATGCGAAAGGGTGTGATGCAGTACGAGTATACTCCTCCCCCAGATTAGGAATGGACTTGGTGTTAAAATATTGTTTATTAGTACGAGTATTGCTGTCTGTTTTTTGGGTCATGGCCGTGATTGGATGATCGATCGATTGACTGATTGATTGATTAAATGCTAAACGTTACGCGTTCGGTTTGTTCGGGATTAGTCTTCAGATGATTCGGAGTCGGACTCAGATGCAGCTTTGCCGGCGGCTCATGGGCCAGTTCATCCAACTTGCGCTGTATGCTGGGCGTTATGCTGTACACATCCGAGGATCGCGATGACTCTTGGATGATCGGCGGTGGTGATGCTTTGGTCTTATGCCCAAACCAGGATCTTACCAGCGTGGTGATGACGTCGCGCATATAGCGCCACGATTTCTCTGGTATGCGACGAAAGACCACATTCTCGTTGCCATTCTTCGCCATCACACGATGAAGGCTGCGCCTGAGGCCATCCCCGGTGCTGGAGGTCGCCGCTCCGGCTCCGGCTCCGGATTCCGGTGTCAGTTCAATGGTGCTGCCTGCCCAGTCGTGTGTATAGGGAAAACTGCAGGGAGATTGGAATTAAATGGGAAATGGACGAGGAACGGATTCCCCTTACTTTTGCTCACTGCGCGTCTCGAAGTGATCGGCAGGCGATCTGGATTTGCGTCGCCTCACAAATCCCGGACTCTCTGGATAGTAATCCGCCTCGTTGACCGTCTCCTTCTCGCTGGAACGGGCCAGAGGCTTCGTCTCGAGGGGCTTGGGCTTCACGGGCATCGATGTGGAGCGATGCATTGGTAGACTTTCGACTGGAGAGCTCATGGTCGCGATATCGCTGCCCACACAACTGACTTTTCCCTCATATAATTGTCGGAAATTTGGGGCAATTTCACTCTGTCCCGTAGATTTGCGTTTTAATTTTAATTGAATTAGGTTGCAATCGACGTAGCAGTCGTAGTAGTAGTAGTAGTAGTAGTAGATGGAGAGCAGAGCTCAGTTCTGGAGTGTGATTGCCTGGCTTGGCTGACCGCTTGACACTGACTGGGGCACAGTCGCATCTCCACGATCGGACCCCCGGATAAATGGCTTGTGTGAGGAAACGCTATTATCAGCTAGTCTAAGATATGCACTTTAATTTATTTATTATCTCCAGCCTGCCTCTCAAGCTCCCGACAGCGTGTGTTTGCTCGCGATCCATCCGCAAGTCGCCCGCTGAGATTAGTTCTTCAAAACGTGGCCCCATTATTTATTGTATAATTCTGTTCTTCTTATCTGTGTATTTATTTTGCGAATCATCAAATATTGTCTTGTATAAAGCATCTCTAGAAAGTCAAGTCTTTATTACGTCTATTGAGATATTTAAATATAGGTAAATTTAAATTCAAATTTAAATTAAAGCGCGCTTGCAATCCACTGTTCAGCCCTGGAAATTTCAGTTATTGCATTTAAATTAACTACTTGATTAAATGAATGCAAATATTTTCCAAATTCCAACAAAGAACGGATTTCGTGGCATTTTTACATTTTGCGCCCAATTTTCGAACCATTTGAGATGTTTGGTTCATTTATGAGCAATCTGGTTCCGAGAAAACCACCAGCAGCATGCATCTAGAATTGGGCAACATTTGCTACCCTTGAAATACGGTGCTATATGGTTTCTGAGCAGTTTGTAGCTCACAAAAATCTGCACTAGGTAAATCAATTTTCGATCATGAATATATGAGTCTCTCACATGGAAATTTTTCCAATGGTTTTCTTCTATTAAGGGTTAAACCAAGTCGTTGGTGAGAAGAAAATCAGTATATGATTTTAATATTGTTTAATTAATGTACCCGAGAAAATAGGGTAAAGAAATTTCCATATTCAAAATGCAATAAAGTTTTTTCACAAGCAGTATGCTGGCGGCGAAACGCAAAACTGAGTGAAAGGTGCATTTTGGCTTACATGCGATGTACTTTCTTGGCCATTTTGCCTGTGTTCCATACCTTTTTTAACTTGCCGGAAACATGTTTTCTAGCAACATGTGGCCTGCAACATTCAAAACAGGTGTATTTGAAAGAACGGCCTTACCGCCCCGTTGATATATCCCATATCACCCCTACAAATATGTCATCAACATTTAGTCGTGGCTCATCGATAATTTTGTATGTTATCGATGGTTACAGTGGCGACACGGACGCACGTTCGCGACAGTGAAGATAGAAGATAGTCTAAATAATAAGATACATTTCGGTTGTTGTACGTGGTTTCGCCGAGTGAAATTGCACAATTTGATTGAAAAAAAAAAACCACAATCCAGCACACAGGCAGTCCTGTTGTTTGGTGTTGTTTGGTGCAAATCAAAATAATATTTCGTTAGTGCAAATTGCACAAGAAATCGTGTGCGTGTGTGGTATAGTGTGTCGTCTCGTGAAATACTGTGAAAGCCAAACTAAATAATGCTTAAAATACAATTTACACAAATTGCCAACTAGCTAAAAGTGTCGGGAACACAAACAAATAGCGAAACCAGCAGCAAATCAAAAGGTAAAATAGATGACAGCTAAATAATTAAAGCTGGTATTTTATGGAAGGTGCGGTGCCCATACTCTGTCCATAGATACTCGTAAATGTTACAATCTCGCCTCGAAATAGTCGGGGGGCTAGATAGATTTCTGGTCCATTGCACTTTTGGAATCTGTATAAAATTCCAATTAAAAGGGAATATACATACATATGGTTTCATTAACCATTAAAACACTGTGGCTGAGGCAATCATTGATAAATTCCGCAGTTATTCAAGAGAAATGGCATTCTCGGAAATGGGAAACGGTACTTTATTTAATAATATATATATTTACAAAATATATATACATATGGGAATGTCGCATCGTTCGCCCCGATCTTTCCCTGAATGTGTGCCCAAAAGCGAGAAAGAGAGAGATACGAAATTCCCAGAAACGCATTTTCTAATTTAGACCGATTTCTGAGAAGTGACAGCCAGCCAGCCCAAGCGGCCAGCAGAAGCAGCAGCAGCAGCAGCTCAACAATACCACTACACAGACAGACTCTCGTGCTGTGGACTCACACACAGATATAAAAAAATACTCAGGCACAGATACACTCGTGCTTCACACACACGCACACACAGATACAAAGAGCATGCCGAACATGGACAGAGACGTTGAGGTGGCGGCGGGTGGTGGTATCTGTGTGTGTGTGTGTTTTTGCTCTCTGCAGCGATATGATGTTGGCAGCTGCTTTCGTTGTTGCTGTTGTCGTTCGCGCTATTGAATGAAATGCTGCTGCTACTACCCCTGCCCCTGCCCCTACTGCTGCTGCTGCCCCGCTGCTGCTATTGTTGCAAACATTTAACACCGCAAACCAGGCTGAAGCTGGCCCTCACACAGATACAGAATGCGGATACAGTGGAAGCTCGCCAAAGGTGAACAAAAGTTCAAGTTTTTTCAAGGGAATTCGCATGAAACGAAAATAAGATTGAGAGCCAAATGGCATTGAAGTGGAATTTCTATAGTATTTGAACTTGAGGGTTCCTTAACTCGGAGATATATAACCATACATCGAACCAAAGAATCGAATTTATTTACACACATACATGGATTGAAAATATGCGAGTGTATAGCCGGAATTTCATATGAATAACACACTCATATATCGCCTAAAATCTACTTTGATCTGCAAAAGCTAGAGCTAGCCTTTTTTGAGTTTTATCTAGAGAACTTTCACTGTAGTTCTTCGTAAAGAGAGTTTGCTCTCAATCAATGAATTCAAAGCTACATTCTATGCCATCCATCCATCCATCCCATAAGGAGACTTGCCAAACAGGCTGTCAGTTATCATTGTAGAGAGTGCTCACTGTATGCTCACTGTACAATGCTCTCACCCATACCGATGGGAACACACACACGCACACATACTCACTCTCTTCTGGCTGACTGGATAGATGGCTGACTGGGCTGGTTATTGGTCTCTCTGGCTCTTTCGGCCTTTCTGGCTTCTTGCTAAAGGTGTAGCCTATCCGCCGTGCCGCCGCTCAATTCGGCTGAAGCCGTACAACAACAACAGCAACAACATCTGAAGACTTCTCCCTCTCTTCAGGGAACGTTCCGTTCGGCGTTGTTGTACCCTTCATAAGAAAAGGTGTTATTAACTTTGTTTGTAATGCGTCAAAGAGTGTTGTTGCTGTTGCTGCTGTCGCTGTCGCAGCCGTCTGTGCTCCTCTCTTTGGTAGTGTGTGTGTCTGCACTTTTTTTTTGATGATTCTTGGTAAAGAAACCCGCTTTTACCATCTTCTTCCGTTCATTTCCTTGAAATTTGGTATTAAACTTGAGAGCGTTTTCAATTTTGTGTACTCTTTAAAGAGGGTCTCACTATTTCGAGCAGATCTTTGTCACATACTTACCCTTGCTCCAAATTCTATAGATACACTTTCGTGTATCTTTATCTTCAAGGTAATCTTCAAGGTAATTTTGCTGTAGCCAGTATATACATAAGTCGGATGTTTCAGATATGTATGGTGATTCGGCAAGAGTAGATAAAGCTTCGGTGTTCGAAGCTGGCCTTTCTTTCTTGATTTTTAATAGCTTTTCATGTGAAATTGTTTCGAACAGGATAAGTGCAATGTGAGGAGGGGCAGCAGACACACAGAGAGAACGAGGGAGGGACGGTGACGGGGACGCTGCTTAATTGGCGCTCAAAGAGAGCCAAAGAGATGGCAGAGCCACAGCGAACATGAACGAACATGAACGATCTTGCAAAATGCCAAATTGTCTGCTTGGCAACGGCCTGAGCGAGTGTTCAGCTGTTGCCACTCACACAGATAAACAGCTAGAGCTACAGATACAGCTAGGTACTCCGTACGTAGGATTTTGGCTATTGCCCTTCTTCCACTTTAGTTGCCTTTCTTTCTTTTATCCTATTGTTATTTGTTTTTCCTTTCTGCTCTCTGCTCTTTGGCATTTTCGATGAGATTTCGCTGGAAATTTGATTTTGTTCGTTTCTCGTTTTCATTGTTAATTGTTCGCGTGAATTTGTTCAATTGAAACGCAATGCCAAATAGTGAAATGTGGGCAAAACACTCAATTCTGTAGGTGAGTGTGTGTGTGTGTGTGTCGAGTGGCTTTGGGATGAGTACTCGTACCCATGCTGTGCGAAGGTAGGAAGTATTGGCCTAGGACCCGGGGCTACCTTTGGTAGTTATAGCGAAATTTGATATCTGTATGAACATTGTTTGTTTTTTGGGATTGTAAAGCCAAAAGAATGGTATCATATTATATTGTTTGGCCGATTGAGATGTTAGGGAATGAATGCCATTTGAAATTATAGGGAAATGCATAACAGATTCTCATCAACATCTGTCACTTTACTGTTTTTAAGTTGTCTTAAAGTATATCTTATCCAAAGTAAAACCGCTTCTGGATCTCTTTGTTATATTTTTAGAATTTTCTGTACATTTATTTTAAGGTACATAGCACATCTTATCATTTCCAAACTGATACCAGAGGCTCATAGATCACTGCAGAGATTGTGTTTAAGATGATTTGGGAGCGATTTAGCTTTAATAAGTTAAAGGCCATATTTCTTAGTCTGAATTCTTCAACTTTTTGGTCACATGATCCTCATGATCTCCTCCAAAGTATTGTATATTTTATAGAATACTCGTAAATGTCATCTCAATTCTTCGGCTGTCTGCTGCACTGACCTTATTGTACGAGAATTTCCATAGTAATCCCATTTAAGAGCACTTTACATAAAGGTGAATCGAAAACTGTTGTGACAAAAGCAACAAAAGACCGAAAAACCAGTTCAACTTTGTCTCATGTGCATGTAAATTTTTCTATTTGTGTCCAAGTTTCGTAATCAATGGTTACACATATACGAATACGTGTTTGTATGGGTTTTGAATGGGTTTCCACGGCAAAGCTCCCGGGAGTATGAGCAATAATCAACATGCGATTGGACTATATCTCTTGACCTTACCCCAGCCCAGCTCTCCTCTTCCACTTATCTGAGCCGCATGTCTCCCATTCTCTCTCCCCTTTCCCCCCCTGACTCTCCGTTTTCGTACATATTTGCTTTTCCTGGGAAAAGCGAACGAAATGCTTTTGATTGTTCTAAGAATTTTGTTTCGTTTCAACTTTGCAAACGAACGGTTTCTGTTGATAAGCCGACGCCGTCGTCCGCCCGTTCGTCTGTGTTTGTGTGTTCTGTGAGAATCTGTGAGAGTGCTATCTCTGTGGGCGGGGCGCGGCTGTTTGTTAGTTCTGTGGTTCGTAGTAATTTATCAATGAATTTTGTATAGAAACTTGTATAATCTCCGCGCCTGGCTGATAGTGTGCGATACATATATTTCTACGTATTCGCAAAGGTCGCTTTAGTTCTTTTCGTATCTGATTACGTTTCTGGGCAATCGCAATCGCTAAAATTATAAATTCTAATCAATCACGTTTGCCGCTTTACTTACCGTTTATCGTTGAAGTGCTTTTCTTTTCATATAATACAACGAGTGACTGCACTTTGTCGTTCAGTTAACATTTCCACGCGAAACCAAACAGGTAAAAGCGAAGGGAGACCTTAAAATGAAACGAATTTCGCGAAGCAAAACCTACCTCAATCTGCAAATAGTGCAAAAATTATTTCAAAGATATCAAAGAAATTGTTTGATTTACTATCGGTTATTTGGTTTTCATCGAGTGAATAGAATCCATCAGTGTCGGAGTATTCTTTCTTCTATACGATACGCTTTATGGACTTCATCGCTATATCTTCTTAATCTTTTATTTAATGGAAAAACAATTTCGAGTGGTTTAAAGATTCATGATTATTTCACAATTTAACCGTATTCTTAGAATAATAAATAAGTGCATAAATAATAATAAACTTTAGAAAAGGAAAAGAGATATTAACCTATCAATATCTTTCATTAAAGAAAGTTTACAGTCATGGAGCAAATAATATAAACGACATATTTTTTCCCGTGTATTTAAACAATTTTTTTTTTCTGATGTGAATTGATTTTTTTTTTATTTTTTTAATTTTTATTGAAGGAATATAAAAAAATATAACAAAAAATAACAAAAAATTAAAATTTAGAATATTTTAAAATCTTTAGTTATTCTTTATCTTTATTTTTAAAATGAATTAAAAAAATATAAATAACTGCTGTTAATATCTTAAACAGTATATTTGCCTATATTAAATCATTGTGAATTCTTACCAACTTCTAAAAACCATATTTTGGATATTTTCAATAATACAGTATTTCTCTAATTTATTCCTGATCCAACTATAGCTTTCCCTAAGTTATTCAGGTTCTAAACTTGCATCTACAAACAACATCCAACATTATGCTCTAAAATTCATTTGGTATTAGAAATTGTTTATCTAACTTATTCACGATCTAAAGGCAAGTCTCTCGGAACGACCTCCGTTCCACACTGTTATCATACAGGAACAAAGACCTCAGGGCCGCCCCGTGGCTACCAAAACAAATCTTTTGTACGTCACAAAGTTTATACAGTTCTTTACACATTTCTTTATCTTCGGGGGTCTATTGTGTACCGTTAGCATTCGGTGCGTGCTTATGTTCATAATTTGAGCTTAACACCAGGAGGGAACTCGAACAAAAGATACAAAAGTATCTGGGGAGACCATCTTCTACCCTAGAACTAACACTACTGACAGGGGCTTAGGTTGTGGCCTCCTCGCACAAAGTCTGGTGGCAAAATTAAGTTGAATTTTCTGTTAGGCTAGTGCTTTCGTTTAATCAGAAAACAACATAAACCCTCACATGGTTACATATACTTACAAGTACATAGTACATATGTATATACATACATATGTGCATATATTGTAAATGGAATGAGGGCATGTGTGTGCGTGTATAGGGTATATAGCGTTTGAGCAACTTCATGACTTCACCAACATGTGAGTACCGTGTGCATATTTTCCAAGAATTCCATTTTCATGTCCATGTGTGTCTGGGTAGAGCCTTTTTGGGTGTATCTGTGAGAGTCATGTGCGAATTTCCAAGAAATGGCCTCTTTTCACATTAAATGTTAATATTATTATATTCATTATTATCGTTTTGGGTCTAGAGATAATCAACGCAATCGCGCCTGGAAATGCTCAAGTATGGGTTTATAGTGGACACGGCACCCAGTCTCTATTTTGATAAGAGAAATATACTACAGAGAAAGAGAGAGATACATATAGAGAGATACATATATGTATACCAATATACCATACGGAGAAAGACCGATATACATATATTTACTTTTCTGCAGAGCGAAAGAGAGAGAGAGAGAGATAATATAATATAAACAAAATTCTTTGCATACGTCAATGTAGACTTCTCCTTAAGTCTTCACACCCCTCCCCCGCTATTAGACCACCTCCACAGAGCATAATCAGTCACGAACTTTCAGCAAAAAAGAGAGATGGATAGACAGACAGGTGCTATGTAGCTATGTAGAGTAGCGCAAGAGAGAGGAGAGTGGCGATAAAACGGTCGTGCCTGTTTATTGAATTTTACTGGAAATGCTAATTAAAGTTCTGAATAAGTATGAATGCCGAATCGCTCTCAGAATTCTGTTGTTATTTATTTACCGAAAAGTGCCAGCAATGAATGGGCAAATCCCAGCCCCAGCCACGAAAAACGTAATAAATAAATCTCATTTCAATTTTCCAGTGAAAAAATATATCAAAAATGGAATACACTTTCTCAGGAGCTCGCTCTCTCCCCCCCTTGCACCATCCATCCCCTGTCGCTGACGAACACTTTGCTGCTCCGTTTTTGCATGTGATTTTGTTTTCAAGCGAAGTTCATTTGCGAATTCCAAGTAAATGCAAAACACAAAAAAGAGAAACAAAATGGAAACAACAAAAATAAAAAAGAGAGAAATACTCGTACAAAAAAAGCGACAAAAGAAGCGACGTCGGCAGCAACCAAAAGTAATTGAATTCGCTTTAAAATCCTACGGTTCTCCTCGGCCCCGGACCCGAACCAGATCCGACCCCCCCCGCTACTAATACTTCTCGTCGTCGTCGTCGTCGTCGCTGACTTTTGTTGAGTTTCTTCTCATTGGAGTTGACTTGAGGCTGTTGGAAGAGTACATCGGTTTTGGGAGAGAGTTTGTTGCACTCATATTAAGCCTCCTTCCTTCTCATCATTCCATAAACAGAAAATACGCATTTGTTTCACATTAATTCCACTTCCGCGAAAAAAAATTTTTCTTTAGAATTAAGAGAAATCCTTTTCAGCTGTAAAATTCAATATTAATTTCTCACGAAACCAATCAATCAAACTTTTTGTCTTTTCCCAGAAATTTTCTGGGAAGTGGGAGTGTTGAGAGTACAATCTCTCTTCGATGTGTCCGACTTTTGTGCTCCTTTGTGTGGTGGTTCGGTTTTGCACTTGCCTACATTCCGCTTTGCGTCGTCGTCCCCCATTTGTCTCGTTGACCGCAATTCATTTTTTCTCGTTTCTGTTGTGACAATTTCTGCGTAAAACATAATACTACAATATTGTATACACGAGTACCCGTACCCAGTACCTAGTAAACACTCGTATGGCCAGCCAGGCCAGCTCTTTGTTGCTGTTGTGGTTGGGTTAGTGGGTTGGTGGGAAATTTACAAAGTCATTTCGAGTGTGCTGGCTTCCAAATGGGTTTTTAATAACGGACCTTGGTTGGGCGCGGTCCATGTACGAAATTATTATATTCGCTTACAGATTAAAAATAATTGATTGTATGGGTTAGAAAACGGGTTATGAAATTTCAGTTTTCAGTTTTCCTTGAGGGTTATTAATAGTCTGTCGCGTGTGGTCATTTCTGAGTAATGCGATAATTGGGAATAATTCAATAAATAATATCAGGTGTACTATATCAAGAAGATTCCGTTTACATATGTTTTCGGAGCATAAATGTTTTGGTCTTTGCTATTGTCTTTTATCATCTCTTTCCATAAGCTGTCCCTCTCTATCCAGTTAAAGCTTGCACTAAAGCTTCATCGTTAATGCGTTTGGCTGCTGAGCTTTTGGCTGCTGCTGCAGCTGGGTGGCACAGCTCCGACCACAAACATTCAACAAACGTTTGATTCAATTTTTGTTATCTATTTTTATCCACCTCCAAAAAACATGCATCCATGTTCACTTGACATTTGTAATGGTTTATACTACTTTCCTAGTTCCTAGCTATTTCATTTCTCAAAGAAAACACCAAATTAACCAAATAAAACTGGTTTCCCTAGGTGACATTTAAATTTAAAAATAAATAAAAATGTGTTTTCTCTTTGTAACATAAATAGAAATGCAAATGTTCTATTAATATTTCAAAAGCAATAAAATAAGCATTTATTTAAAATGCAAATTCGTTTAAAATTAGTTTCGTTATATCTTGCTTATCTCCTAAATGTTTTGGCGATTTATTTCCTGGTCCATTTCGAATTAACTTTTATTTTAGGTATTCTACCTTTGGTGTTCATTTTCAGAGGTGATTCCCCCTCCCATTCATCTGGGAGTCCCTTATTAGCCATTCAAATTTTTGCGTTTGGGTTCGGGTTTGTTGGCTTTCTTTCTCTCCTTCGCCTTCGGCCTGGCCTTTCCATGGCCCAGCGTTTATCACCGTTTTTACTTTGAACAAGTTATGTATTAGATCATTATCTGTATTTGGTTTTCTGACGAAATTCCGCATTGTCTGCAGTCCAACAACAGCGAAAACAAAAAAAAACTTCAGCTGCTCTGCGCTCCGGCTGGCAACACAAATACAAAAAATTGAAAGCAAAAAGTGGAAGGAAAAAAGTTTTAGCACGGTGGATCGGAGCGGATCGGGCCGGAGGGCCGGTCTCTGAAAAGTGCCAGGCCGGCTGATAAAAATGCACACCGCTGTAGAGAGAGCCCCCGCGACAGACCCGTCCAGGAGGGAGTCATCCTGTGAGTCATGGGACTACCTACTAAACTGCGTTCTGCGGCTTGTACCTCCTTCCGACTTCTGGCTCTGGCTCTGTCCCCTGGCCCCTGCCTTGAGGCTCGTATGATCCGTCGCGGGTTTTATCTGCTGTTTCAGTTTTGTATTTCCATTGAAAAAATTTTGTTAGCTGACTGGGCTGTCGCCTCATGCGGGCCTCTTGGAATCAGAAGTTGAATCTTGAGTTCAAGTCGCTGTCGTTTTTCTGTATTTCATCATAGTCGTAAATAAACCATACAATGCATACATGCATACAGGTTGGATCACTCACTAGCTCCGGTTTTCTCCCTCTCTCTTGGTGGTTAGATATTTAATCATTCGTTGTATGACATGCACATTGATTACTCACTTGATTAAATTGATGCATCTGAAATCGATTAATGCATGCGATTGCTTGCAGCACGTGCGGCACGAACTGTACTTCTAAGTATGAATGCCGTTAGATAGCGCTGCTAACGGTGAATACAAATCGAATCACAAACAGATATAGAGACAGACACTCTATAATTGAAAAGGAATGGGGCCCCCATCCCCCTCACTTCCACGTAACACATTTAATTTATAATTTCGATTCTCGTTAAAAGGCTGCCAATTTTGACTGTTGCCCAGACCCTGCTTTTGGGTTCGCATTTCCCGGAAGTTGGGTTTGGCTTGGACCTCGTGGATCGTTTGCTTTGATATTTCTCGATGTTTTCGCTGCTTTTCCATTTCGGGAAAAACTTATGGAAATGTATGCACTGTTAATTGCCTGGATTGTGGCAGTGTTTCAGCGTTTCACTGTTTGAGTGTTTGATTAGGCACATCACAGCACAGCACAGCACCTCACAGAGAGAAATATTACTCGTTAAGTGATTAACTTGAGTGCTCTTTTCGGTCAGAGGGAATTCCAGGGAAAACATTATAGCAGGTTGTGTGCTTTCCGCCAAACAGAAGGGCAGAGAGGGGGGCGCAGAGAGTGTGCAGTGCATGGCGAGCATGTGCGCGAGGAAAAGTGATAAAAGTTTATTAGAAATCATTGTTCCAATGAATTTTTCGGAATCTATATTGGCATGGGAATTCTACAAAAATTCTGCGATTGCAGCTATAAAAATATTAATCGTATTCGTATTCGGGGAACTGATAAACCCAAATTTCCAATTAAGCCATGCTCTTGATTGCACATTTCACGTGTTCTTAATAATTCAAAAATAAACGCCATCAACTGATTGTAGTCTTTGGGGAGAAAACGCGAAATTTATGACCAAAATAGAGGCTACTACGTGGTTATTTATAAGGTACATTTCACTTCAATAATTTCCAAGTTGAGAGACAGAATTGGTGATTGGGTATTCGTGAGGACATTCCCGTGTACACAAACTGATTAAAAGTAATCTCCAATCATATTTTAAGTACATATTGTACTTGTCGCACTGCGACAGTGAGATATTATGTGGGAGATTCCTATACGTACATATAAACTGAATATATGTATCATCCGCTTTAACGTTGAATCTCTTGCCATCTGATATTCGTCTTCTTTCATTTTAATTTCTTTAATTAACGGAGATTCCCCTAAGATTTTAATTATTGTAGAATATCAACAGAGGTTATTGAACTCATTTAATGATTCTTTAGGATTTGTATAAAGTATTCTCTTCTTCTATATACATATGTATAATCAGTTTTAATTAATAAATATATTTTTACCCAATGATCTTTCAATGATCATCTCTCTTGAGATATTTCCTCTTCTACGCTCACTCTGGGAAGTAAATGTAAAGAACATTCATGACTGATCGCTATCGATCAATCAGTTGTGCAATCAGCTGATCGGTGATCTAGTTATTTCACCATCGAACAACTCAATTAGCACAGAACGAACGACTGCAGAGCTCCCTCCATTGCTTCACCATTTTTGGGTAAATCACAAGAATTTCTACCACTAGACAGTCGGAAGAGGGGGGCGGGAGGAGTGGATATGGCCTGTGGATGGGTGACTCATTAACCTGGTGCTTTGTGCCCGTTGTCATGTCACTTTACTTCTCGTATTCCTGCCCCACTTCCTCTCTTTCCTAATACCGACATTCAGGAGGGATTTTGATGTACAAAGATGACGCATCTTCTTAGTGGGTGAATTACGTGAATGTGGGGGGCGATAAGGATAGCCGACTTTGGCTAGTGCGAAAGTAATTACTCAGCCAAAGGCAGAGGCAACGGCAGACAGATTAAAATGATATGGGGACAGGCCCACATTTTGTGATTGAAATTCAATTGATTTATCAGTGAATAATATTAACGATTTCCCCATGAATGGGGGCTTACTGTGTACTGGGGGGCCAGGGTTTCGTTTCGTGTTCTTTGTTGATTATGGGGTTTCCAATTTCTGTACAGACGATAAGCCGATTTGACCTAGAAGTCAGATGGGTCTACAGAGTTTGTTGGGGGTGAAGCACGTGTGTGTGTGTGTGAGCATGTCTATAAATAGGATGAGCATATTACTTCTTGGGAGAACTGATGCGTGGGATTGGTATGCTGCCCATTGTTTATCAGCATCATAATGATGAAGAGATCTTTTTCTCCCTCTCTCTCTCCCTCGAATGAGTCAGTTCGTGGGGGAGCAAGAGTACTGTTCATGGGGGAGGGCACACACTGGTCTCTGGGAGGGTGAGACTGCATTCAATTGCCCATTTGACCGTAGATTGCTTCGCGAGAGACCCCCAGGAGCCGGCCTCCTCCTACATGCATGTCTCCCATTCCCCACTTTAACTCATCTTTCCACTAAGTAACTAATTAAGTCGGGAATGAGGATGGTGGTGGTGATGGGGGAACTGGTGAAGCCCCCACTATGTCTGGGGGATTGCTGTAGGTCAAGACATTTCACACGCTGCCGCTGCCGGAGAAGAGAATGAGCAAAACTGGTTCCCTCGAGACTCGACTCTCGACTACTGTTTCTGGAAGTTGCAAAATGTGTGTGTCTGTGTGTGTGTGTGTTGCAAGAGTAAATATTAAAAATGTGCTAACTCCCAAGTAAATAAATATAATCCGATCTGTACATAGTAACAGCAAATAAAGATAAGCCTCCTCCCACAATGGATATAGTATGAAAAATCCTAACAATCCTAATCAGATATCCCCTGTATTGTGTTCCTTTTGCAGATCGAAAGCACAGAAAAGACTCTCCACAGAGCGGACAGACAGAGCTTCCAATGGGTCATCACTTCAGTAAGCCAACTGTACGCATTGCCAGTCAGGACGAGAACAACTCCCAGATCCAACAGAACAGACTCGAGGAAGTGGAAGTGGAAGGCGAAACAATCAGCCAGGCAGAGGAGCAACAGCAGCAGGTGCAGCTAGTAGAGGGAATTGTGGCCCAAACGGACGCCGCCAGCTCGGAAGTGCGTCAAATTATAATCAAAATTCAATTGGCCAAAATGGAGAATGGCAATGCCAATGTTGATGATGATGGTCAGGTGCTGCAGGAGGTGGAGCAAGGTGTCGCCGTCGCCGCCCTGTCTGCGGACACGCTAAATGCAAATGAACAGAAGATTGTGGTGGAGGCGAGGGCGAGGGTGGCGAGTTCCGGAGGCGGGCTCGGACTCGAACTCGGATTGGGTGCGGTGTCAAATCGAACTGCTGGCAGTTCAACGGAAGCGCCAAAAACCGAGAGACAACAGCTCGTGAATAACAACAATTTAGCGGGAAGTGGTGTCGGTGTCGGAGTCGGGAACATTGTGGCTGAGGCAGCGATAAGTACGCTACAATTGAACGACGTCCACGACGCTGCTGCTGCTGCTGGTGCCGCTGCTGCTGCTGATGATGATGATGATGATGATGTGGATGAGTCGCTGCTGCGTCGGCGTCACCACATCCACGAGGCCGAAGTCGTTGAGTACTGCGAGGTGCTCGAGTCGCTGCCAGTCAGCGAAATGTTGTCGACGGGAGCACAACACATCGGCCCCAGTGGCACCAGCAACAGCAATAGCAACAGCAACAGAAACAGCAAGCAAGGTGAGGAGGCAACGCATAGAAATGGCAGCCCCACAGATTACTCATTAAGCAATGTTTATTTCTTTTTCGATTTTCTTGGAACAGCTCCTAGAGGGAGTGCCGCCAGCGGAAATAGTTGCTGTCGGAGTCGCAGCAGCAAAGCCATGTCCATGGGGGGGGCAACGGAATCCACGGCAGGGACAGCGACAGCGGCCGCGACAGCAGCACCAACCAGCTCCAAGCGACGCTGCTGCAAGTGCAAGTGTCGGGATGCCCTAAGGGGCTTCAGGGATATGCTCGACTCCAGCAAGGATAAGAAGGAAACCAGCACATCATCGTCATCCTCTGCGGTGACCAGCCGGAAATCTCGCACAGCAGATCGCCGGTCGACGCCACCCACTCTGAGTGGGGCCAGCGGCAGCGGCAGCGGCTTGGGGATTGCCCAGCAACGGCTGCAGACACAGCGGAAACGGAACTCCGTGGCCGTGCCAGAGCCAAGTCAGTTGGCGATTTGGACAGCCCCGGCGAATGGTGATGTCATCATTCGGATCAGCTCGCCGCAGTTTGTGGTGGAGTCACCCAATGCCCGGGTAACAGTGGGACCCAACATTCGCCTGGTGACGGAGGCAGCGCCGGCACCGCTTCTCCCACACCAGCAGCAGCTGCAGCAGCAGCTGGATCCGCAGCAGGGTCCTCCAGTGCGTCTCACCTATGGCCGGCGCAGCGTGACCGTTCACTCGCAGATAGACTTTATGCATTGCCTGGTGCCCGATCTGGAGCGGATCATCAACAGCAGCTTCTACTGGGGCAAGATGGATCGCTATGAGGCGGAGCATCTGCTCGAGGGCAAGCCGGAGGGCACTTTCCTGCTGCGCGACTCGGCCCAGGAGGAGTTCCTCTTCTCAGTTACATTCCGCAAATATGGAAGATCGCTGCACGCGCGCATCGAGCAGAGCGGCCACAAGTTTAGGTAAGTCCTGAGCGAGAGTCGAGTCCTCTCTGGCAAAACGAACTCCCAACTAATTGAGATATTCCTTTTCCACAGCTTCGACTGTCATGATCCGTGCGTGTTTACCGCGCCCACCGTGACGGGCCTGCTGGAGCACTACAAGGACCCGTCCTGCGTGATGTTCTTCGAGCCCTGCCTGACCATGCCGCTGCACAGGAGACAGACCTTCTCGCTGCAGCAGCTGTCGCGAGCCACGATCGTCTCGAGCACCAGCTACGATGGCATCAATCAGCTGGAGCTGCCGGGGCGACTGAAGAGCTACCTCAAGGAGTACCACTACAAGCAGAAGCTGCGCGTCAAGCCCTGCGATGCCCACACACCGGCACCGTTCTACGGAAACGTATAGTCCGCGGCCCATTCGTCTCATCCGGCAAGCCAGCAGCCGATGGGCTTCCTCTACTACGAGGAAGTGGACAGCGACGATGATGATGAGGGCGTCAATATCGTTCATCTATCCTATGTGCAGCCTGATGAGGATGTGGTCCGATTACAGGACAGCAGGCAGGCGGCAACCAGCGGCAGGCGGCCTCATCGAGCTGTCTCATCGAATCTACACGAACAGCTGTGCCGGCTGCCCCATCGCATGGCCGTTGCCTTGGGCCGGATGTCGTCGAATCTAAACTGTTATCAGCCCATGGCAACGCTGCAGCGCAGCAAGCGCAACGCCTGATGCAACAGCAGCAGCAGCAGCAGCAGCAAGAAATGAAACCAAAACTCAACTAGAGACAATCCCAGTGCATCGTGTGCCGCCACCATAAAGTTATAGGAATACGGAATACGGAAAAAGCCTCAAAAAAAAAGAAAAACAAAACAAAAATGTGGCATCAAAATCAAATACAATTAATTTTACTATTACTAAGTATTATCGCTTAATGCAATTCCTCCCCTACACCTACGCCTACCCGTACCCGTACCCCTACCTCCACTCTCCTATGATAAGTATTGCTAGAAAAACTCGTTCTGCATTTCGTTTTCCCCGCAAGGAAAAGTATTTTTCGTAATATTTCGATGTACGTATTTATTTCAAAAGCATTAATTGTAATTTATGGAATCTAAATTATGTGTAAATATATAGTAGAGTAGATCGGATGCGTATATGAAATACAAAATACAAAATAGTTAGTGTAAAAACTCTCGCATTAGCCAAATTTCAAATTATTTCATTTATTTATATGTCCGCTCGTACATTGTATTTATTTATTCAAAGATGTTTTTATACGAAATTATATTTACGAAAACCGTTCGTTCGTTCGTTCGTTCGATTGTACATATTCTGGATCTTCGTATTAGCTATAGTTAAGCATTATCCAATATACAAGATATATTCCTAATTAGGTGGTTGCTGTTATTCGTAAACATTCAATAAGCAGTTGTTTCCAAGACCCTAACATATTTTACATATCCAAAACAAAAACTGTTGATGAGCATGAGTATCCCCGCTATACAAAAAGCAAAACAAATAAAGTTGATGAACAAATTTAGCAATGAACTCAAATATGTTTTATTTTATTTATACTATACCCTTGGGGATGCTTTAAACACCTCTACAAGAGAAGAAGAAGGAGAAGTGGCAGAAGCAGCGCCCTAACGGGAAATTCTATCCCCATTACGGGACCTCGATAGTGCCGTTAAGGTCAATTGCGGCGACCCGACGGCATCGTATTGCATATTGCGTGGGTGCAAAGCAACAAGGAACCTTTTAAAGTGCGCCCCAGTAGCAAGCGCCCCAGTATATGCTAAGCGATTTTCCAGGAAAACAACAGACAAAACATCAGCTTGACCTATGCAAGATGTAGAGCACTAGAGTAGTTCTATGCGATTCATGGAAATTGGAAAGAAAAATACGTATACATCTATGTAGAAAGGTTGGAGATCTGCTTCGCAGTACAAAAATGATAAAACAAAGGACGTTTCACGATAAACTTAGACTTTATATTTGATTAAAGCTGAAAGCATACTTTGGAAAATTCACCTTCACCCAAAAGTTTCATCAGTAGAAGATCTTCAGCGTTGAAGATGGTTTTTTGAGCAGTTTCTGCAACGAAAAATTAATAAAAATATATGTATGTACTTCAACTTTCTTTCTTACAAATTAAAGACGTCTAGACATTACTTAAATTTGAAGTACACTGGATATTTACGGCATTCATAGCATATTTCACAAAGTGGCTAAAGCTTAGCAGTTTTGTTTTGGTTTTCCTGAGAGTTGTTGTCTGGTTCACTGCAACGAAATAATTTTTTTTTTTTGGTAATATTTAGACAATGCTACTTAAAAAAGGCATTATTTTTACACAAATATACGATCTCAAGGACAGACCTGCGCGGATGGAGCCACATTGCGTTTTGCCTATAGCAGAGATCGGTTTCCATTTTGCCATGGTTAAGATTTCCGTTTGCAACGGCGCTTTGTATTTTTCTGTTAGATATTATTAGATAAACAAAGGAAAACGAATTTTATTTAAAGATTTCTGCTTACCATTGTGCGGTATCGTTCCTTTTGCTCTTTAGATAGTCGACTCCAAGCCTTGGCACCACGTTTGACCATTTCACGCGGCGGTAGTCCGCAATGTTTTTTCTTGAATTGTCGTAGAAAGTTTAAATAGCCATTATTTGTCACACGTGCCACTTTTTGTGGCTTGTACGTTTTTTTTGAGCACTCTTTAGCTTTAGTCATATTGAAAATTTTGAATATGAAATACTTACAAAGAATTTTACAAACTAGTAGTGAGAATTGTAGAGTATACAATTTTTCAAAATGCAACTTGTGTTGATCTAAAACAAAGTTTCTACTTGTTTTTGAAAAACAGGCTCTGGCTAATGCGACTAAAGAAATTTCAAGGTATACAAACCGGGATGGTTATAGGCATTCCGATCATCCATCAGTGAACCCCATGAAAACTTTGGCAATCGAGAATGCTACACCATAGTCCTTGCTTCTCTCACATGCCTTATGCCTGAATTTGAATTTAATAATTTCACCCGCGAAAGAACTATGCAGTAATGTGCAACGTTAAAATTGTTATCGACCTACAGCACTTGGAAATGTCTTTAAATGTTGAAAACGTGTAGTTACCATGTACAGAAAGGGATTGGATTTTTTTGTTGGCATTTTTTTTAACCTAATTTTGTAAACATTCCTAAAAGGGAGTTATTAATATTATCCAATCTTCTAGAGAATTGATTCATCAATTAGATAATATACTTTTTGCGCTGAGGGGCCTATTTAGCTAGTGACATTAAAGCCTCCACTTTCAGATGTGGTCCAACTGGAACTAAGAACTGTATGTAGTATGTATTAAATATTTCCCATAAAGCAAGGAGTCTTACCTGCGACTATAATTTCATTTCAAAATTTGAAGAACAATTTTGCAAAAGTCGTCGTGATTGAGGAATAAACAAAATATAAGCATTGGATATTCATTTATTAGAAGAGAAACATTTTTTACTATCTCATAAAGGCATGTTTCCAAGCTATACAGGAAAGTTAGGTCGATTTTCTAGGGATCGGAATCTCGTTCACCAAGTTCTTTGTTAATGAATATTGGATCTATTGAACCACTATTGATTTCAACCAAAGGATCAGCATGCAAAATATCGTTCGTACGTGATTTCCGAGAGAGATTTTGATCTTTTCTCGCTGCTGATACGAACACTATTGACTAATGCCACATCCTCTAAAATATAAATGTCCATAGCTAGAACTTTAAGGCATGGAAGGCTCTTCAGAAGGTCCAGAATATGGTCATTCGGACTGAGTATCGTGTCTATGTGTAGGTACATTTGACTCATCAGCTTCTGCAAGTACGGCACAGGGACGGTGTAACGGGATACACAAAGTTCCCTCAGTGAAGAAATATTGCAAATATCCTCAATCTGTTTCTTGGACAACAGAGCCTCCTTCACGATAAGGCTTTTCAGAGCAAGGCCCCGTTTGTTGATCAATCCCTCGAAAAGCGAGTCGCGTAGAGTATTGAAGTTCCACACCTGCATATGTTGCAGCTTTGGCAACTGGTAAACCAGCTCATAGGGCACCGTTGAATCGAAGTACTTGGCGTTCCAGCTGCTGGCAGTTCGTCAACAGTATTTCAAAATGGTTCTTACTAATGTTATGAATCCAATAAAATTTAAGATACCGCAATTGCTTCATCGTTTGAAAGCAATTCGCCAAGCCCTCCGCATCGATTCCTTTTACATCCAGAGATTCCAGTTGATCAAGCATTTGCAATCCTTCTCCACTAACACTCCAACTTCAGTATCCGTAGAGATGTGAACTGCTTGAGGTTGCAAACAAAATCCGTATAAAACCTTTCCTCACCTCCAAAAGAAAGACAAACATGCAAGGATTTAAGATTTTTCAGGCCGTATAGATCTTCCCATCTGCCACTGGTCGGATAAAAGGTCATTCTCAAATTTTCGAGATTTGTACAGTGGCTCCCCAAGAGCCACAGACCCTGATCGCTATATGAACTGGAATAATCTTTAGTTTCATAGCTAATCAAATGCTCGCCAACGAATTGATACAGTTGTTTCAGAGCTTCGTCGCCAATCCTACTCGTCAGTGATTCATCCATATGTTTGTACCTTCTTGCGTATCTCGTGAACATCTCTCCAATATACACGTTTGATACAGCGAGACTTAGCTGGTCTTTTACGTCCAAATAATCCAATACAGCTCCCAGGCAATCCTCGTTTAAATCGACCACAGTTGTACGAGACGAGACGTTCTCCCTTTATCTTCCCCTGCATTGCATGCCTCAACTTTCGTAATCTGAGATTGGTTTGGGTTTAGTTTTCGCTTTGTGCAGCGCAGTTTGCTGGAAAAGCTTACCAATATAGGCATATTGTGCTTTTATTCGAAGCAGCTTTGGTGTGGAGTTTCGAGCTATTTTGCTGGCGATCCCGCTGTTGCTGTCGTTGTTTTTGAACGAAATCATCGATAGTATCGATAGGAACAGTAGGGGAACTCGTGCTATGTGCTATCAGAAATAAATCAGATTTTTGCAGGAACTCATTTAATTCTGTTAATTATCGAAGCCAGTAGCTTTGCTTTGATACAAAGTTTGAATTCTTAACTGGTTTTATTTGTACACACTGTAACCGTGCACACCTGGTCACACTCGGCCGCTGTATTTTTATATGGAAATTTTCGCTTAGCAAACATTTTTCGGATCTGGGTACTAGGCTTTAAGGATTTCATTATGTTGTCAGTGCAAAATTCTACTAATCGCTCTTTCGGTTTTTGTGTTGTTATCGTAAAAACACACATTCACGCACATTTTTTTTTGTTCTGTTTTATATCAAATGTTATATTACCCTTTATTTTAATTTCGCATAGAAAAGGCTTGACGTTTTGAAATGTAATAAATCTTTCGAATTTTGAGGGTAAAAGCGCCAATTTATGTGAATTCAAAAGTAAATGAAAAAATGTATGTGAAACCTGAGAAATCTGCTTTTCATTGGTATATTTACGGTATATTTTGGAAATGTGACCGCTGGGTCGTAACATTTCGGTATATTTCTTAGGTTCAGACCGTATATTTGATCAATAAATCCGCGGTCACACTGTTAAATTTATTTGATAATATTGTAAATTTTTTTGTTAGCGAGCGTGCTGTGAACGACGCCGCTGAATGATAGCTCTGAGTGCATTGTTAACCAAGTACACGATCGGTATTATGAGCAATCTAAGCAATGGCAATCCTCAACAGCAACAGAACCAGCAACAACAACAGCAGCACCCACCAAATGCAGCAGCTGCAGCAGCAGGCCAAGGGAATGCTGTCGGTGGGGGCGCGGGTGCGGGCATAGAACTGCCAGCTCCTGCCCCGCCCGGTCTAGGGGCTGCCGTGGGCGTGGCGGCAGTCCAGCGACAACGTCTGCTCCAGCAGGCGCAACAGAACACCGCCGCCGAGGGCAGTGGCCTGGAACGAGGAAGCTGCCTGCTCCGCTATGCTTCGCAGAACTCCTTGGACGAGAGCTCCCAGAAGCACGTCCAGCGGCCCAACGGCAAGGAGCGCGGCACAGTGGGACAATACAGCAACGAGCAGCACACAACCCGCTCCTTCGATGCCATGAACGAGATGCGCAAGTAAGAAAAACAGCTAAATGATGTGGACAGGTGGATTAGTCGCTTGACTTTTGGCCCAAAATCTGAAAAATATAATCACTGCAAATGTCAGACGATCGTCTCAGCATCCCATCCCATTCGCGTTCCCATTCACGTTCCCATTCGCGTTCACATTTTGCATATTTGCGCAGTTGATTTCTGTTTGTCTGTTTGCCTATATTTATTTTGTATAATATTTGCCGTCACCTTTTGTCAAGGGGCCATTCGCATTATTATTATTATTATTATAATGGGTTGTATGCGCTGCCTTTTGGTTTCGCATTAGAGCACGACCTTGAACTTGCGGCGTATGGCCCAACGATTTCTGTCGATTTGTTGTGGTTTCTGCTTCCGCATATCAACTTTTGGTTGACTGGAAAACTACTTGATGGCCAGCAAACCCAGAAACCAGTTTCCAAATCAAATCCGCATTGGTATCAGAGCCAAAAGTGAATGTGGTGCAACCTTAAGGTGAGCGAACACGTGTTGAGCGTAGGATTCAAGCGGAGGATACCGGGAGTCCAGATGAATATATTTATATACACAGGAAAGATGACCAGCGTGACTCTACAGAAAACTTTCAAAATCATTCCCATTGAACGCAGGCAAAAGAGGATTCAATTCCACAGAAAATAGGACGATAAACATAAAACTGTCTAAATCATTGGTACAGGAAGCGACACAGAGCATGAAGGGTTCTCCAAGATCAGTTTTAAATCCGGTTTTACTCCAAACAAAAAGAGCGATATCATTCGTATTGATTAGACCATTTAACACCTACTAATACTCTCGGTTTCTTTGTTTGTTTGCTTCTTCGTAGACAAAAACAACTCTGTGATGTCATATTGGTGGCCGATGATGTTGAGATTCATGCCCATCGCATGGTCTTGGCCTCTTGCAGTCCCTATTTCTATGCAATGTTCACCAGCTTCGAGGAGTCGCGTCAGGCGAGGATCACACTTCAGAGCGTGGATGCACGAGCACTGGAATTGCTCATAAATTATGTGTACACCTCGACGGTGGAGGTGAACGAGGATAATGTACAGGTCCTGCTGACGGCAGCCAATCTGCTGCAGCTTACGGATGTGCGGGATGCCTGCTGCGATTACCTGCAGACCCAATTGGATGCCAGCAATTGTCTGGGCATACGCGAGTTTGCCGATCTTCATGCCTGCGTGGAGCTGCTCAACTATGCGGAGACCTACATCGAAGAGCATTTCAAGTGAGTTTCAAGATCGTGTCGCAAATATTGAAATCACAGACAGAACATGTGAGATAAGGTTTTGTTTGCGATTTTGTGCGAAATCAGCGTAAAGGTCAGCCCTATATTTAGTCGTTCTGAAACCAGTTTACATTTCTATAAATATTTTTAATATTTGTGAAAGATTGAAAGCAATTTATAATCAAAAGTATTGAACCGGTTTATTATATTTGCCATTAATTGCATCTCAATCCCATATTCCATATTCTGCCAGTCAACATTTATGCCCCAATTTACTGACTGTTTGCCTTTTTTCTGCAGCGAGGTGATCCAGTTCGATGAGTTTCTGAATCTCTCGCACGAGCAGGTTATCAACCTGATAGGAAACGATCGCATTTCGGTGCCCAATGAGGAGCGCGTCTACGAGTGTGTGATCGCCTGGCTGCGCTACGATGTGCCCATGCGGGAGCAGTTCACCTCGGCGCTGATGGAGCATGTCCGCCTGCCGTTCCTCTCCAAGGAGTACATTACCCAGCGCGTGGACAAGGAAATACTGCTGGAGGGTAATATCGTATGCAAGAATCTGATCATAGAGGCCCTCACCTACCACCTGCTGCCCACGGAGACGAAATCCGCGCGCACAGTGCCACGAAAGCCCGTGGGCATGCCGAAGATTTTGCTGGTGATCGGCGGTCAGGCACCCAAGGCCATACGGGCTGTCGAGTGGTACGACCTGCGCGATGAGAAGTGGTACCAGGCGGCCGAGATGCCCAATCGTCGCTGCCGCTCCGGATTGAGTGTGTTGGGGGATAAGGTTTATGCCGTGGGTGGCTTCAACGGTGCCCTGCGGGTCCGCACTGTGGATGTCTACGATCCGGCCACCGATCACTGGGCCAACTGCTGCAATATGGAGGCCAGGCGATCCACTTTGGGCGTGGCCGTGCTGAACGGCTGCATCTATGCCGTGGGCGGATTCGATGGCACCACCGGACTCTCCAGCGCCGAGATGTACGACCCAAAGACTGATATCTGGCGATTCATTGCATCCATGTCCACGCGTCGCAGTTCCGTGGGTGTGGGCGTCGTTCATGGCCTGCTCTACGCCGTTGGCGGCTACGATGGCTTCTCCCGCCAGTGTTTATCCTCCGTTGAGCGTTACAATCCTGACACAGACACCTGGTCTGCCATCGCCGAGATGACTTCCCGTCGCAGTGGAGCCGGCGTCGGAGTGCTGAACAACATCCTGTACGCGGTGGGGGGCCACGATGGCCCCATGGTCCGCAAATCCGTTGAGGCCTACGACTGTGAGACGAACACCTGGAGCGCTGTGTCGGACATGTCCTACTGTCGCCGCAATGCCGGAGTGGTGGCCCACGAGGGGCTGCTCTATGTTGTCGGGGGCGATGATGGCACCTCCAATTTGGCATCCGTGGAGGTATACTGCCCGGAGTCGGACAGCTGGCGGATCCTGCCCGCTCTGATGACCATTGGACGCAGCTATGCGGGCGTCTGTATGATCGATAAGCCCATGTGAATGGAAGAGCAGGGTGCATTGGCACGGTAAGTGTGTCATCATTTATCAATGGGTGATCCCTGAACTTGAGTCTAATTTATGCGTTTGATTTCAGCCAAGCGGCTTCGCTGGCCATAGCACTGCTGGATGATGAGAATAGCCAGGCTGAGGGGACCATGGAGGGTGCCATTGGTGGGGCCATTTATGGCAATATCCCACCAGTTGGAGCGGCTGCTGCAGCAGCTCCAATCCAGCCATCGGCGGCCCCTCAGCCCCCAAATCATCCGCATTACGAGAACATCTATGCGCCAATCGGTCAGCCCAACAACAATCAAATTGTGGCCGCCGCCAATGTCAATGCCCCTGCAAATGTTGAGGATGCTCAACAGCCACTCCCACAGGCACCCCAACCAGCGCCAACAGAAGCCAATGCCAACCTTAATCCCCCGCTACAGCTAGGACCCGCACCACCATCGCCACAGCCACAACAGCAGCAGCAAGCACCGCCACAGCAACGCGTACTGCCCATGAACAACTATCGAAATGATTTATACGATCGATCTACAGCTGGTGCCGGGGTCCTGGGCTCCAGCGCCGCTGCGGCGGCCTACGATGTGCCACGAGCAGTGCGCTCAGGCCTGGGATACCGTCGAAACTTTCGCATAGATATGCAGAATGGTAAGAAGCAGCTTCAAGTAAATCTCGTGGAGAGTATACAACGTTTTCTTTTCCCCTCTAGGCAATCGCTATGGAACCGGACTGCGTTGCACTCCACTCTACACCAACAGTCGCTCGAATTGTCAGCGTCAGCGCAGCTTTGACGACACCGAATCCACCGATGGGTACAATCTACCCTATGCCGCAGCCGGAACAATGCGCTATGAGAATATCTACGAACAGATACGCGATGAGCCCATCTATCGACCCACTGCCACCAACCGAGTGCCGCTATATACACGCCTCGATGTGCTGGGGCATGGCATAGGACGAATCGAACGACACCTGAGCTCCTCCTGCGGCAACATTGATCACTACAATCTGGGCGGCCATTACGCCGTGCTGGGACACTCGCATTTCGGAACAGTTGGTCACATACGGCTCAACGCCAATGGGGCAGGAGGCACGGCTGCGAGTGGCGGAGGCAGCAGCACTTGCAACGTGCCCAGCTGTCAGGCGTATGTGGGGAGTGCTAGTGCCGCTGCTGCAGCGGCTGCAGCCGCTGGAATGGAGTACGGCAATGTAAAGGTTCCCGTGAAGAACAGTGCCTCCAGTTTCTTTAGTTGCCTGCACGGTGAGAATTCGCAGAGCATGACCAATATATACAAGACGACAGCAGCGGCGATGGCTGCCCACAACTCTCCGCTAACGCCGAATGTGTCAATGGAGCGCGCGGCCCGCTCTGCCTCGGCTGGAGCCGCAGGAGCCGTCGTCGAGGATCCAACTGTCCCGGAAAGCGCGTCCAGTTCATCAGTAAGCAGTGCCATTCGCCCAACAGGAGCCATACCCAAGGTGAAGGCTGCCAGCAAAGCGGCCAAGGAGTCGGCTTCATCTTTCGCTGCTGCACCAATCGCTGGTCTAGACAAAAGTGGATCCACCGCATCGGTCAAGAGCGGATCAACTGCGGCCGTTAAAAGCGGATCAACTGCGGCCGTTAAGAGTGCTGCCTTGGCCAAGAAAACCACATCGCCCACGGCCCGTTCAAGTTCTTCGGGAGATGCCAATGGGAATGGCACTCTGAATCGCATTTCCAAGTCCAGTTTGCAGTGGCTGCTCGTGAACAAATGGCTGCCACTGTGGATTGGCCAGGGACCCGATTGCAAGGTAGGATTTCCCTCTAAAGGACTACCAAGAATACTTACTCATATATCTTCTTGTAGGTGATCGACTTTAACTTTATGTTCTCGCGTGATTGTGTTAGCTGCGACACAGCCTCCGTGGCCTCTCAGATGTCGAATCCTTATGGCACTCCACGTTTGGGTGGCTTGCCCCAGGACATGGTTCGCTATCAGAGCTCTTGCACTGGATCCTGTGCAGCATCGACTGCTTCCTCTACTATGCGTCGGGATCCAAATGCAGCAGCCCGTCCTCTTCACAGCACCTTGAGTCGATTGCGCAGTGGAGCCGACAAGCGTAATCAGAATGGAGCAGCGGCATCAAATTATAGATACGAAGATCCCTCGTATGAGAATGTGCATGTCCAGTGGCAGAATGGATTCGAATTTGGACGCTCGCGTGACTACGATCCCACCTATCACCACCAGCGTCCGATGCTGCAGCGCGCGAGATCCGAGAGTCCCACATTCAGCAATCAACAACGACGCCTGCAACGCCAGGCAGCCCAGGCACAGCAGCAGGCGCAACCATCTGCCGCCAAGCCGGGGGATCCCTTCAAGACATACAAACTGAATGCGGAGAACAATAGTTTCAAGCCCAAGCCGCCAGTTCCAGTGGAATTGCCCGACGAACTCGAGGGCGCTGTGGGTGGTGCAGCTGTGGAAGTGTCTGTCGCGGAAGTGGAAGCCGAACTGCCCGTGGATCCTCCTGTCAATCTGAGTGATAATGAGACTGAGACAGCCAACAGTCCAAATAACCTTCAATGCCCTACCACCAGCAGCAGTAGCAGCAGCAGCCAGAATAATGTGAATGAACACCACGATTAAGATCGGATAAAGTTAAATTTGTTTTTAAGAGCAGCTTTTAATTTTCTACTTTCCATTTTCTATTTTTAATTTTATGTTTGTTTTCTCTCAGTTATTTGCACAAAAATTTGGCCAAAGCTGCTCCTCTCCTAAAAATTGGATCTCAAAAAATGAAAAATCAAAATCGAATCGACCAAAAAACGGCGTTTAAATTCGAATGAAATTTTAAAATTTTATAAAATATTTATATTTAGGAAGAAAAAAACTATCACATGGTAGAATTTGATAGAATTACATATGTATGTATAAGGGCAACATTTTGTGTAACCAGCCAAAGCTCAAGATCGAATATTATGTTGGAAAAGTAGTATGTAGTTCACTGAAGAATTTTCGTGTCATAAGCGCCATATCAAGCACACACACTCTCTATATACATACACGTCCAACACAACCTACCCATAAGCAATATGCATTTGATAAATGATCTAATTATAATTTCAAAAGTTCCAAATCATGTTCCACTGCCTAAACGAATTTCCTGTTGGGGCTTCCAGCGGTCCCGGATATCCACTCACTTTGGGTTAATCCATTGATATTAGGTTTCGGCTTTAAAATCATACAAAACTCCACTAGAAAACATATACTATATTTTAAGTCAATTAGAATTACAGGTATTATTTACATTTATATACATACCCGCATGTAGAATAGAATACTCCATATAATATATATGATTATAATAACCATACTTACATGTGTATTGGGTTTAACTAATTCATAATAAAACTAGTTCAACGAAACACCAAAAAGATAAGCTCAACTCTGTATTTCTGGAAGATTTTTCTTTTTATTTTAACAAACTATTATAAAATTGCATGTTTCGTTCTCATTGCTTTTTTTGTTTTGTTCATATACACAGATAGTACATTAAATATCAATATCATTAATATCATTAAATTAAAAAATACAATATCTGCCTGTAAGGTATACTGGTATATATCTATTTTGACCAAGGAATTTTGTCCAATCGCAAATTTCTCGATTTAGCCGGATATGTTCTCGCTATGCTCTCTCCCTCATTTGGATAGACCCAAAAAAGCATCAACATCGATGAGTGCTAATTGAATTTTTATAGTATATACGGGTATCTATGGTATACGCATATCTTTATAATTTTTGTGTGAAAATTTCGTTCTTTCGTTTATATTTTTTGTTTGTTTGTTTGTGTGTGTGTGTGTGTGTTCGTTTCTAAATCGAATATTACGTGAATGCTTTATTCTTTATATAGTTATCTTGGTTTTTCTCTTGCAATTTCTCGCTATGTCTACAAGCTTCGTTTAAATTGCTGATAAGTTCTTTAGGATTAGGTATAGTATATTTGTTGCCGTTTTCTGTTGTTCTTCTGGTTGCTGTTGTAGTATACTTCGTTTCACCGCCTCGTTCAATGCTAAACTTAAAATGTACACAAGAAACTATGAACTAAACTAGAGAAATGCTTTAAAAAATTAGCCCAGAACTATACAAAAACGCTTTAAGCGCCTCCCTCTTCTCTCCACCACTCATACAGACCTCACGCAAAAAAAAATTATATTTAGCTTTATGTAAGCCCATATCAAACTCCCCCACACGGATCCTCTCGGCCTCTCCAATCCTCTTACGACTCTCTACTTGGGCAACTCATAGATCTGGACGGGCAACGCTTTTGGCGTAATGATCTCATCCTCGAAGTCCTCGTCATCGCCATGGATGGCATAGTCGCCGCCATTGTGCTCGCTCTCGAACTCATTGGGCACGATCTCCACATCACTGGGACGGGAAGTGCTGCGCGATCCTCCACCGGAATCGCCGCCATTTCGATTCGATCTCGTCTTGGTCGATTTGCTGATGAAATCGCGGAGTATATGCGAATAAAGGATGTCATCCAGGTAGTACATGGTGCCCAGGTTGTACACGAATACCTCACTCTCCGTTATCTGGGCATTATTGACGCTCGTATAGTTGCTGCCCGGATTCCGTGTGATCTTTATGTGACCGCCGCCGATCGTTTCGTAGACCTCATTGTCGCGCAGATCACGATTGTAAAGACGGCCGCGTACAAAGTGATTTAAGAGCATTTTTATTCCCCGTTGAGAGGCCTAGAAAATGAGAGGTTTAGTTACTCATACTCGTATTTTCCGAAATTCTGCCATGAATGCTTACCATAACCTCATCCGAAAGTCGATCGAAACCAAGCTTCTCAAAGGCCCGATCCTCTGGCACAAAGAAGGTGTAATTGGCTCCTGAGATATGGGGAGCAATCTCTGCGTTGTTAAGATATCTGTTTTGGGGGAATTGAATAGAAGAAATAGCCCAGCATATCTCAAAGTGTAATCCAACAAATTCCTTACCTGGTTATCTGTGTAAAGCGTGGATCTCTTTCCAGGGCCAAAAACGAATGCGACAGGAACTGTGCCCCAAACCAAGGGAATGCCAGCAATGGGGGCGTCTCCTTGTCCTTGTGCATCTGCAGGAGGAACAAAATTATATTAGACCAGAATTGGATAAGCCATAACGTGGGCTACCTGGTGCAATTTGGAGACGACGGCTTCGGTGACAAAGAGCACCTCCGATATAATGAACACCTGATTGCCGTTGGAGAGAGTGAAGTCGGATATAATGCTGACATTATTCACCGTGGGGGTGGCTATTCAAGGCGGAGCAGAGAAGCAGAGAAGCAAAGAAGCCAAAGCAGAGCAGAATGTTGTCATAAATTGAATTTGGAATATAATTTATGGGGCCACTTACGTTGGCCATGGAAGACGACATCATCACCGCCCATGGTGTGAACGACGACCTCGTCCATGTTCCTCACATCCGATAGTCGGAGGGGCCGCTGCATTGGCAGGAAATGATTGAGCAGCACCGACTCGGTGAACTCTGGCACACTGAACGGATAGAAGCCCCAATCGATGGGATGCCAGCGCTGGAAGGCATTGTCCGAGGGTATCAGCACCGTATAGGCATTGTCATCCATAATGCGTGTCAGATTGCTTTTCGATAGAAAGTGTTGGAATACTTTTGTGCCTGTCTTCATGTTGGCCAAAAACGACATCAGCGGACTGGCCTTCGACTCCTTAATAATGGGCTCCACTTTGGCATGTGCATTCGTAATGTTCGGCTGTTCCAATGGCTGGGGGTCGTTGTAGCGGCTATAAGTGGGATGGGCACAGATAGATAGATGTATATACAAATGGGATATATATATATGTATATGTATATGGAGAGATTCGGCCTTTACCAGATGCGGAAAAGGAAAATCTAAATGTCTGTGTGTGTGTGTGCTGAAAGTTGGACCAGCAAAAACTTTGTTTGCGGCCTGATAAATTTCGCATGAGTGCACTTTTGACCGCAAACAAACTAGGACCAGGTTCCTCCTTGGTAATCGCTATCCTATCTATCCGCACAGTGGTGCGAGATAGGCCCCAAAATTGCAGTTTGCCGCCCAATCTGTGGTCAAACTTTTAAAGACTTTTGTAAGATTCATCATAAGCTATTTATTTATTGCAGACCTAATTATCTAAATACATATTCATCTGTCTGTCAATCTATCTACAATAGTCGATTTATCAATCTCACTAATTTCCTACAAAGCAAAGGATACATATATGTATAGTATATATGGGAGATATATGTATATAGTAGATATGTATAACTGATAGATCAACTTTAGCAACCACCAACTTGTATGGCCACCAAAATGCTCCTTATCAAACATGTCCATCTTGAATGAAAAGTGTTTTCAAGTCACAGTTTTAAGGAGTTTAGATGGAGAGTTGTACCACGGTACCGTAACGTAGGGCTCTACTCACTTGTTCGTTTCCTGTATGTTCCGCTTGGAGTAGGGCGACTTCCTATCGCCCAAATAACCATCAATTCCAATGGCCATCAAATTCTCATTGATACGCAGCTTGTAGAGTATTTGCTGTCCATTGAGTAGCCAAACATTGTTGTGGGACTTTTCCAATTTACGAAAAACGATTTTATGTCCGTTCCCATTGCCGTAGGACTCCTCCTCTTCCTTGCTGTTGGCCACACCGCTATAGCTGTCAAAGAGTTTCCCAGGCACCAAATGCTCCAACATGAACTCCTTCAGTCGCGGCTTCTCGATGGTCCGCACATCGATTTTGGGCACAATCAATGTATATGGGATATCTGCAATTGGAATCGGGCCATATATAGTGCATACATACACAGAGTCATTTGTATATAAAGACGGATAGAAGGGATAGAGAGAGTTACTTGGGAAATTGCTCACTTAAAAATGTAAACTGTTTTCGTTTCATTTACGGCTACCCCCTCCTGGATCCCCTAACTGTCTGCATGCTAATCAAGTAATTAACTTTCGGCTGTGCTCGGGGTGTATGCTATTTCTTTTTTTTTTTTTGTGGGTGTGTACGAGTAATGCCAGACGCGAAGACTCCCGTGTCTTTTCGGAGGAATATGCTGGGTTAATTATATCACATTATTGTTATGCAGCACGCATAAAAATATTCATTGTTATGCTGGGGTGTGGGTGTGTGTTCGGGGAGGTATTCGCAATGATGTCTAATGAGGTAATAAGCTTTTAGGGTTCCGCCAAGCAACTATATAAGATATGGTGTTCTTTATTATTGCTATTTCATTCTTAATCAGTTTAATTGTATTTAAATTGGATTTTTCTTTGATGGTACACCAGATTGATTTCCTATTGGTTTTCTCCCAATGATCTCTATCATCTCTATGTAGAAGTGCACCGTTTTATATATCAATTATCTTAAATTATTTATTATATTTATTTTTCCAGTTTATATTTATTTCTACTGATTTTTATTATATCATAGTTTCTGACGGAAATGGGTTTATTCTGTCTTATTCTATTAAGCTACACTCTCTATAAATGGATATAGTAGTTATTCCAAGATAGAGCGGAGATTTATCTTCAATGGCATTTACCTAAAACATGAAAAGGATTTCCATTCCTATAAGATATCAGTGAAGAATTACGAGAATTGTTATTGATGGAAATGTGTAAAATATATGAAACTAATATTCCATTGAAATAGGATAGAAACATTCAGAAGTAGTGTATTCTACCATGTGCCTGGCTTTCGTTTGTTTGCTTTCCTATAGCCTGTCTATTAGTTAAATGAAGGAGTTTTTGTTTATGATCAGCACATGGACAGTTGAACGAAGTCATTTATCAACGTCACACAATACTATTTTTCCCATTTGGCCATCTGCGGAGTTTCCAAAGCTTCGAGAACTGTATGGCAGTCTAACCATGTCCTGCCTAACGAGAACACTGCAGCTGTTGCAAGTGCTGACATCGATTTCGGGCTGCAACATCTACAAATACGTTCCACAAAAGCAGGCATTTCGGCTGAACTCCCAGCTGAATTTGGCCGTGGGAGTACTCCACGGCTTCTGGCTACGACCTTGGCTATTGCTTATCCTCGTGATGTACTCGATACTGTTTATCTATGAGTTCAAAGATGTCCTGGTGAACTTGAACCCGGGCAGCGACAGTGCTCTGAATCTGTTTTACATGGCAACTCGTTTTGTTATACTGAATATTTCAATTTTCATAAGTTACATTATTGCCTATAATTATGTATATCAGCGGAAGCAGATGCGGGACTTGCTGAACGGATTTGTGCGCATATATTATAGATATAGTATTATATGTGGCCAAGGGCCCACTATTAATTGGTGGTTCTTTCTCATATACATATATAAGATGGCTACCATGACATGGCCGATGACCCAACCTCTGCTCGACACGATTCCATTCATCGCCCCCAACTCTATGTTCTGTATGATTTTACGTCGCTCGGGGATTCTTTTTGCCAGGATTCAGCCATTCCTGCTGGGTGTTACTGCCCACTTGGGTCTTCTGATCCTCTACTCTTGCTATATTCTGCCAACATCCCGCCCCGATCGCCGAAAGTTAGTACAACTGATTGATTACTATAAAGCCCTGATCGAGTTGCGCAGAAAGTTTGAGCCTCTAATCAGACCCCTGGTCTGGATCTGTATAGTGGATGACTTCATTTTCTTCGTGGCCACCCTCCATTTCTACATCTATAAGGAGGTTAGCTCCAACCCAGTGGGTCTCTACTTCTATTATTTCTGTTTTTCCTTTTCCTATTCGCTGTGTCTTGTCTATATCAATTTCGCTATCGACTCGGCCCAAAGAGAGTTTGGACAGTTCAGGGATAACTTTAAGCCCGAGCGTCAGGTGAATATAAAGAAAATATTTTTGTTCTGTATTAAATTTCTGGTCTTACAGTTGCAAATGTTTTGGCTCTATCGATTGACCCTACATAACGGAGCGGACAAGAGCGAAATGAATGTCTTTCGCCTGAATCGTGGCCATATCTTGCAGGTCCTTAGCAGGAGCTGGACATGGGCCATGTTTTCGAATAGCATTTACGTGAATAGTAAAGAATTTCTAAAAAATAATGAGAAGTTAAAGGAAAAAAACCAGAAGTTGATTTTTTAATAATCTATATCTGATCTAAATATGATATATAAACTATTGACGGTGGCTAGATATAAGAGTAATACGAGTAATTGAGGATCGTTGACAATGAATTTCTAATTTTAATCTTTGATATTCTAGATTTACATATACACGGAGAGAAAAATTGCATAGTAAAAAGAAACACATTAATATTTAAATTAAATATTCTGTTTTTAAATAAAAAAAAGAGCTTCTATTTAGATATTAAAATGTATTTTTAATACGGCCCATATTTAATTTAAATATTAAGCACTATTAAATAAATATATTATATTTAATTTGTAGGAAATATATGTAATTTAAACATGATAATATTTAATTGAAATATATAATATATTTATTTTAAATATGAAATATATTTAGATCAAATACTTTCATGTTAATGTCAAAATGTAAATGAAAACACTTCCATTTTAATATTTCTACTCTCAGGGAATTTAAATCGAAGTGTAGCTATTCGGGGCTCAGGGATTTCTTCTCTTTATGCATATAAGCAATGCCAAATGCTGAATTACAACTCTATGCCCAATGTTTTCTTCAATTCTAATTCTAATAATAATTCTATAATAATTATAATAATTCTAAATTTCTCTAATTGTATTTATTTCATAAAAATTAACTTTGTTAGGCTTGCGCGTCTTTCAGCTTTATTATATTTGATGTTAACCAATTCTTTGGGATGTTTGTATAATTACATCAGGGAAAAGTTAAGGAGTAAGTGTATTACAAGCTTCGGCTTGACCTCCATCAATAATTTCGTTGGTTTGGTCTGTCAGGTAAATGAAGTAGTTTTTGTTTACGATCAGCATTTGGACAGTTGAACGAAGTCATTTATCAACGTCACACAATGCCATTTTTCCCATCTGGCCACCCCTTTTTGTAGTTGCTGAAGCTTGGTAATCAGTTCGCCATGTCCTGTCTAACGTACATACTGCAGCTGTTGCAACTCCTGACAACGATTTCGGGCTGCAACATTTACAAGTATGTCCCACGCAAGCGGGCATTCCGGCTGAGCTCCCAGCTGAATTTCGCCGTGGGAGTGCTTCACAGATTCTGGCTACGACCTTGGCTATTCGTGATCTTCCTGCTGCACTTCATCTTCTACCTCATGGAATTCCTGGAGGCGCTTGTGTACTCGCGGCCTGCCGAAGAGCGTTCCCTGGTTCTGCTGTATATGATAGCGCATTTCTGTATACTCAACAGGAATATATGTATAAGTTACAGCATTGCCTATAACTATCTGTACCAGCGGAAACAGATGCAGGACTTACTCAACAGATTTGTGCGCATATTTCAAAGATATGATCGAATCTGTGGTCGAGAACCCACGATCAACTGGTGGTTATTTTTCATACACACGATTAAGATGGGAACCATTGCCATTTCGCCTCACCAACTCGGCTGGATTCCGTTTGTGGTAGCCACTTCCAAGATGTCTACGCTTTTACGAGGCTCGGCGCTTCTTTTCGCCCTCCTTCAGCCCCTGCTGCTGGGGGTGTCCGCTTACGTGGGTCTTCTGATGCTCTCCTCCTTCTATGGTCTGGAATTATCCCGCACCAACAGACGTCAGTACATGTACCTGATTGATTACCATAAAAATCTGATTAAGCTTCGCCAGAAGTTTGGCTTCTTTTTAAGGCCCTTTGTGTGGATCTGCCTGATGGAGGAGTTCTTTTCCGTCGTGTTAAGCTTTCATTTGCTCTTGTACGATAAGAGATCAGTGGGTGAATTTATCTCTCGTATAATTATAGCTTTGGGCTATCCTCTGTGTCTGGTCTACATCAATCTGGCCATTTACTGCGCTGAACGCAGGTTTGGCCGTTTTAGGGCCAACTTCAAGCCACAGCGTCAGGTGAGAGTTTTATATAAAAATGTTCTGTTGTTCGTCCTAACTTTCTGGCCTCTTAGGTGCAAATATTCTGGCTCTACCGATTGACCATGCAGAGCGGAGCGGATGAAAGCGACATGAATGTCTTTCGCCTGAATCGCAGTCATATCTTGCAGGTCCTCAGCCATGGCTGGGTGTGGGCCATGTTTTCAAACAGCGTTTTCGTTAATAGTACGGCATTTCTGAGACGTTTTAAGCAGGCAGTAGATTATTAACAAGTTTTTCCAATCGTAAGACATTTTGGTATTTTTATATTTTGTGTAATTTGGATAAAAGTTTTGTAATTTTATACTTCAGGAAAATAGAAAGTAATAAATTCAGAAATTAAATGTCTCACTGCGGTACTCACCCCTCTTAAACTTATAGGCATACAACTCGAGGACGGGAAAACCATCGTCAATAAACCGGACGACTTGCTGCCACTTTTCATCTTCCTGATTGCGTTGCAGGCCATCCAACTCGGGCAGTACTCTGCTCTCAATCTGTTTGGCATTCTTCAAGCTGGCATCGATTTGACGTTCCAGAGGAAAGCTGATGGTGGATGCATCTGGGGAGGCATCTGCAGCGGCAGCTGGAGAGGCTGAGGCACTCTGCAGCAGCAAAAGCAACAGAAATGTTGCCGCCGGCACTTGCAACATTTTGCGCGACATTAAAGTTTCGGGTTTCGGGTTTCCCTTTATTTATTTCCGTCTTGTTCGTTAGCAATTTGTGAAATTATTTTTAATTGCTGGCACTTTCAGAGAGTTTTAGTTTTCTCTTTGTTTTATTCGAGCTTTAGTTATGTTCTTACAGTTTTTCCACTTGTTTTTCTCAGTTTTTTTTTGTTTGATAGTTTTTACGGTACCACGAGTTTATTCATTTTCGTTTGTGTGTAAGTTTTTGGCCAAGAGAAGCTTTACATAATTGTTAAGAGCTGTGTCCGGGAGTAGCAGAGAAGAGGGTTATAATTGAGCACTCTATCAAAGGCGATTTTGATGAGTTTGCAAACTCTGGAACTTATTGAAATTCAAGTCGTTCCCTATCAGACTCAACGCGCGGGTATCTAGTGTTTTGTATGCAAATCATATCGCATTTTTTGTCTCTATAAAAAAGATATGTACATATATATATATATATGTATATATAATATATAGAAGTGAGCTGCCCAGAATAGTCTGAATGGGGTTCATCACGATTGGATTTACATTTGATTGCAGTTGGGTGCATATTTGGTTTGGGGGAAAATCCCAAGAGGTAGGGTGTTTGTGGGCCCTACCCTATTATCTTTATAAGATGCAAGATATATGGTAATCAGGAATGTCCCGTAGTTAAAATGTTGCACACTCCTCCAGTCGTGATCCTCTTTTGTCAGATTTTATTTTCAATTTGCATATAAACCGTATCTATATAGTAAACCATCATATGCGACAATTTGCTTATTTGATGACCTCTGCGCTCGGATCTGATCGCATACAAGGCTGTTCGCCTCAGTCGGCGTGTGTTCACAGATACTGATACACAGATACACATATACGATGATATAGATACAGATACAGCCACAGATACAAACACATTTGTCAGATATGTGAAGAAAGTAAATTAATTTCAATTAAAGTTGACAAAACTAAACGGCAAACTACGGCGTAAATAAATCCAGAAAAAGAGGAGAGCACAAACACTTGGCGGCAACTTAAACTAATCAATGCGACTAATGGAAAAACTTCCACGAAAAATATCCACAAAACAAAAAAAATTGCACTCTCGAGATGACTTTTCCCACTGTGAATGGATGCCCAGTATTTCTGTTGAATTTTATAATATTTGTAAAATAAATATTTGGTTTGCTTTTTCACCTTTGGCGCGCATTTGGCTTACTGAACTGAACTGAACTCAACCGAACCGAACCGATTCCCGTTTCATACTGCGGACCTGTGGACCTGTGGGTCTGGGTCTGGCTCTGGCTCTGGGCATGGGGTGGGCGAAGCGCCCGACTGGAAGACCAGAAAGAAGAAACTATGGAAGAAGCAGAGACAGAAGGCGGAGAAAAACGGGCTCAGCATATGCCCACTGGGAAATGGGAAGGCTCTGGCCCAAGGGGAAACCTGTTTGTCTGGCATTCTGGGAATGATGGAATTCTTAAGCAATAGGGATATATATTTGTATTAAGATTATATAGGAATTTGACAATTTTCTTGTTCTTAAAGAGCTTATGAGAAAACTTTTACTTGTCAAATACCATTGATGCCCTGGAAAATAAGATCGTTCACTGCTTTTGGATTATTGATGCGAAAAGCCAAATGATGGGAAAACAAAGATTTGGTTTCTAATTAGGGGAGTGATTCATACAACCCTAATATGTCCTGGGAGACAGCATACTAACCCCACTTTTCATACACGTTTCAACTATTACTTCTCATATTTTCTCTATAAATATGGAATGATTTTTCCCATTCCATAGCGAGAAAAACAATTTCCTTCTTATTCATATTCCGTGTGCATTCGCCACTGGGCATTTATCACTTATCACAAACGCTCATTATTCATGATTATGCTTTGGCTTTTGTGCAAAATTGTGCAACTACGCCGCTCGACGCTCGACGCTCAGCGCTGTCCCGGCTCACATGGACTGGATGGGTGTCTGTGGTGTGGTCTGGTCTGGTCTGTCAGTGGTTCCCCATTATTGTGGAACTCTACCCAGTCTGTCCGCTGCCCTGTCTGTCTGTCTGTCTGTCAGTCAGTCACATCGGTCTGGAAGCAATTGCTGTGATTGTGCTGATGGGGGCTGTGCTGCTGAGCTTTGCTCTCCCGGTGGCCAAACACAACAGAAGACTGACTGACTGACTGACTGCTGCACCATATAAATGTTTTCTTGCCTTGTTACAAGTCTGTATTTTTGGCTTCTTTCCCGATATCTTCCCTCTGTGTGTGCTGCCTTATATACACTATAATGAGAGTCTCGTGCAAGTCATTTTTTTCTCTCATTGCGGGTCTCTGAAGGCGAGTTTGCCGGCTCGGTCCACGTAATTGTAATTGATATTATGGTCATGCGGAGACTTTATTTTTAGTCAGCTTTTAATAAGCTACAATCGAGCTGCATTTCGTATGCGGTAGGGGTTTCGACTTTTTATATCTTGATTAAATTTTGTGTTTTTATGGTTCCACTTTTTTTTTATTTTAAATTAAATTGGTTGGATGTTCGCAGACAAAAGTTTTGGAACTATTTCTTCAAGAATCTATATAGATATGTGTGTTCAAGTTACGGGAAATGAAAAAGGGTTAAATATGCCCATAATTTTTTGTGTATATTCTGTAAATCTGCTTATTTATAGAAGTAGAAAAAAATTACAACTTTGGAAAGACTTAAAAGATTTGTTTAAAAATGGGAATCTATGAAAAAATTATTCAAACTGTTTCAATTTCCAAATTGCTTTATCTGCTTCCAGCTAGCGTTCAAATAAATGTCGAAAGATAATAATGTTGAAAAATTTAACCCCGGAAAAACATATGTACATACGCTCAGACTCCTTGTGACATATATAATTTCAAATACTGAAAGTTACCCGCATGTTAGGGTCAAAACACTTTACTAACGTTTTAAGTGATAACTATTTTAGACATTTCTAAATTGTTTACAGGAACTACCAAGATGTGGAAATAGTTCGGTGTCGAAAAGATTAGAAAAACTACTGCAAATTATTTAATCACCTAATTGATTGAGTTTCAGGAACTTCCCAGTGAGAAATCAACAATTAAAGCAAATATCAAACATCTCCCAGATGCTGCATTTACCGGGTGAACTTATAACGAAGTTTAGCAAACTATTTATAAAGTTATCCGCTTTAATGTGAACTTAAATTACTTGTAATTGACAGCTGTGATAGTTTCTGAGCACTCGTCTTTCCATCAACACGAGCTTTTCCCCAGCACAGTTTTTAATTACATTTTCACGTAAAGCTTGCGCTACGTTTTTGCCAGCTGCTTCTCTTTCTCTTTTTTTTTGTGCACACTGCATTCCTGTATGATTAAAAAATTCTTGGGAAAACTATGCTCATAGTTTTAACCCTCAGAAAAGCCGGTAAATCAAGCCAGACACGCACACACTTGTTATGCGGGATATGAAAAGGGGAATGAGGAGTTGGCAACAGAAGTGGTGAGAATGGGGCACAGGTACTGGGAAACGCATTACCACCTGACAGTGGAAATTTTGCCAAATTTATGTATACGAAAAACAGGAAGACAGTACATCAGTACACCTTTGTAGTAGTGATAGTACTACGACTACGACTACTACTACTACTACTACTACTACGGGTAGTAATATGTACTACGGAGTGGCATACGAGCAATACTGCGACGAAGAGCAACAGAGCAGCAGCAGCAGCAGCAGCAGGAACCGCAACAATAAACAGAGCCGCATACAGAATGCTGTATCCAGAGTGCAAACCAATTGAAATTAATTTGCATAATATAAATCTGGACATCCAGCAATAGAATGGAACCGAGTCCAGGCCCAATTCCGCACCCAGGGAACCGCACGATGCACACACCGCTAATTCTGGGATTATTCACAGTTTATTGCACTTCGTTTTCTTGCACACAAAAGTCTTTTTCCATTTCTCTTTCCATTACGATACCCCTTCTCGACAGTGACTTTTCACCGCTGACTTTTCCATTGATTGAATTTTCTTTTGTGTTTCTTTCACATTATCTTTGGCGAGTTTTGCTTTAATTAGATTAGGTTTTGTTTGCAGCGGATTGTTTAAGGTTCTACTGCAATTTTTTACTTGTTTCACTGGATTTTATTATCCGCTCGCGCGGCTCTCTCGGCAAATGTTGCGTCTGTTGTGCCGGAAAAGTGGCGATAAATGAGGAGCTTTTGCCTCGGTTGCGTCGCTTTTGGGGGCTCCTTGAATATTGGCTAGGGTTGTCAGGTCTTGTGCGGATTCTTATCAGCCAGATAGTGGTATCCGATAGCAGGTGTAATCATTTATGAAATTAAATTCTGCATATTTATATTAAATTTCTTTATTTTCCATTGACTGCCTGCATTTCTTTATATTTATCTCCGCATTTTTTGACAGCTCTGCGCTTTACTCTGACTACGTTAGTCAAGACAACTAAGGTACAGCTTTTAACTAGTCTAAGCTTTCATGCAAAAGCTTTCAGCTAGAGTGTACAAAAGCTTGTATGATTAACCCAGGCACAAACCAGTAGATTTCAGTAGGTATATAAATATTACTTATACGCACTCGTGTCATTAATTTATAAATGTTACATTAGTTAGTTCAAAATATTAAGATAATATTTTTAAGATTTTTAAGTATAGATACTTATTTAATAGAATTTAAAAAAGTTTTAAATTCTGCAAATATACTAACATGTGTATATATTGTGTATATAATTTACGAGTAAGCAAATCACATTCTGATTAACATGAAAGGGAGCAATAAGACCCGTATCCGATTACTCACAGTGCCAATGGGAAAATAGAAATATAAGATGTGCAAAGTTATTATAATATTTGTGTGGAAAAAATTATTCTATGCAACTAACAAAGTTTAATATTTCTTGGGTAGTGTTTTCAATAGCTTTAATATGATAAAATCATAACACGCACGTAATCTTTAGCGAAAATGTTTCTGTCCTTTTTAAATAGTTTAAAATATTTTAAAATATAATTGGAAATTAATAAAATCAATCAAATCAAATGTACAGTTAAAATTGTTCAATTATTCGCGTACACCTTTAATCCAACAGCTTTTGCAGTTTCTCTCTCTATTTATTTTTCCCTCTCATTCGCATCGTGCATTCAACGCATTCTTTGCATTACTTTTCCTCAATTATATATTAATCAAGTGTACGCCACGTACTCGACGCACTCAAACTCAATATGAGAGAATGCTATAGACGAGTGTCTCGACAATGAGATACCCGGTAATTGGGGTACCTGTAAATGAGATTCTCAAATAGCTGCATCTTTAAAATCTCCCTGGGTGCTATGCTTGGGGTCTTATTGCTCCCTTTCATGTTCATCAGAATGTGATTTGCTTACTCGTAAATTATAGATTAGTTAAATATATATACATTTAGTATAAGAATTTAAGACTTTTATCTTTTAAGACTTTAAGACTATCTATACTTTAATATATTAAAAATCTTAAAGAAATTATCTTAATATAAATTAAGGACATGAGTGCGTATAAGTAATATTTATAAAACTACTGAAATTTAAAATTTCAAGAAAGGATTTCGATTCTGGATGTAATGTTGATTCCATTATTAGGTGGTTATACACAGAAATGGCCATATAAATTCGGCAATTGTTGTTAATAAAGAACTCATACATTCTATGCAGTTATATTTGTTACAATATACCCTTCAACTCCACGACTACCCTACAAAAATATACTATAATAAGACATAAACACATTGAACACTGATTGGTCGGCAATATTTAACACATTAACAGGTCGCCACTCGTCTGATTTATTTGTACTATTCATAATTAAAATATGCAGGAGGCATCATTGGTAGGCGACACGTGACAGTGCAAACAATATATAAAATATGCATCGGCAATTTGTTTGCTCCACGCAAACATAAAAAACAATGAATACTTAATAAACATAAAAAGAAATCATCAGCCATGCAACAACACTCTAGTTATTAAATGTCAAATTAATTTTAATGCTATTAAATGCAGCAAACGTTATACCAAAAAAAATATATATATATCAAAAATATAGAACAAATGTTCAACAATCAAACGCAAGGAAACACAAATCAATGCGAACGATTCAAGGTTTTCCAAGCAAGAAAAGAGAATGAAAACCCACAGAAAAATAATGAGAAAACTGGAGAGGAAAGCAAACAAGAAAGGAAATTTATTTTCGGCTAGCGATGAACTAGATACACTTGCAAAATTACTTAGAAATTCTTTAATTTTGAATATACAGATAATGAGGGACTTTATGACATTTTTTTCCGTGGTTCTGCAGTTTCGAGTAAAATTTCATTAGGGTCCTGTCACGATGGTATTAATACCGTATCAATAGCTTATCAAAAAGGTCAGTAAAGAAAGAATGCTTTCAGCTGAAGGCCGTTCCTGTGGGATATTATAGAAAGACAGGTTATTTAACCTTTAATTTCATTTAAGTTATATTTCTGATTACCATATTCTCATACTTTGTCTTCTGTTTTCTTGTAAGTGCACACCAAGCCTTAGCCCCATATCGGATCGTAGCTTTTGGCGTCAGCCTGGGATACATATTTCTGTACACCCGCAGGAAGTTCCAAAAGCCATTTTTGGTCAAGCCGAGATCTTTTTGCATGCGAATGCTACCCCTTTTGTGCTTACATTTTCTTTTCTTAGTGCAATTTTTATGTTTCTGGCACCTTTTAGATGATGACATATTTGACCATTTTGACATTCAGCTCTGCTCCAAAAATGTTCAAATTCTGGTATGAATTTACAGTTTTTCCAAGGCCAACTAAAAGGTAAGTTCTCACTATAGCTAATATTTCCCATAGAAATAACTATAAGATGTGGATCCCACTGCCTGTGGATAGGTTCACAGAGAAGTCTGTGCATAGTTTCCTCTAAGTTGTTGAAAGTCATCGAAAGGGATTAGATATTTAAATTTATCGGTGTTACAAGCATAAAAATCAGAACACTCCCTGCAAGTGTATCAAAAAAAGAAAGGGAAATGAAAGGAAAACATAGACCGAAAACTGTGCATAAATACGGCTTAAAGGGCGACTGGCTTAAGGTCTTAGGCGTCGTCTGAAGAGTGCACACATGGGGACATGGGGACACATGGGTACAGCCATTGGAAACGTGCATTGAGCTAGCAAAACAAATAAATATAGCTACACAATTTATCCAGTCGAAAGTTTCCATTCCGGCCCATGGACCCATCGAGTTGCTCTTTTTTATTTGCCGGCATGTATTTACATAGATTTACATTGAAAACACTTTAAATGCCTAGCAATCAACGCCTGGCTGACTGGATGGGAGGCGACTGGGGGACATGGACACGGACTAGGACTTAGACTCGGACCAGACCTGAGCACAATTGTCCTGGCTGAAACATAGTTAAATGACATGAAAGACCGATGCCCCCTGGCTCCGAAAACCCCTCAAAAAGTGCAACGAGGTCGACTACATATACAGAAGCAAACTTTGTGGTTAAAACTAAAGTGGCCTTTTTAGCATTCTACAAATACCAAAAAAGAAGGCATGGAAAGTGTCCAAATAGTTGAAAGTAGAAGAGAATTTTGTGCCTGCTCATCTGCATTTGGCCACAGTTTTCGCTTTGGCCTCTTTTTTAATATTTCAACACATTTTTCGCACTGGAATGGAGGAGCACGAACCGAACCCAGTACCAGTAGCACGACGAGAGCCAGAACCAGAATCAGGTCCAGGTCCAGTTCAGTCCAGTCCAGGAGTCCGGCGTTAAGGACTTTGGTCTTTCGTGTCTCTTTGCGGTAATTTATGCATGCTGTTTGCATTCTGTAGACTTTTTGGCCTTTGTTGGTTATAAAATAAATAAGAGATGTCACAAAAATGCTTTGACATGCTTGTTACTCTACCAAATATTCGTAGAGTAAATCCCTGTGCAATACATACAAATTTACTTGATTTAATAGTGGTTGCAAGAATAGTAAAATGACGATGGGTTTTCCAAGCAAACGGATTATATTTAAATGCCTTAATAAATAACATATCACATATATGTCATCGGTAAATGGATCCGTTCTCATGAACTCGAAATTTCATATGTACGTCGCGAAAAGCACCCACTGGAAGATTTCGTCGGTTTTTTCACCGGGTACCAGAACAGCTTTAATGCTCCTTCAAGTGCTGTTCCATTTGCAGTGTGGTTTATGCTGTTGATGTTGATCCTCGCCTAATGCTGGGAAGTGTCATCCTTTATGGGTCTAACAGAAATTATCGCCAGCAGGCCATGTGCCAAGGCCAGTCAACCAGGCCCAAGCCCAGACCCAAAGAATTGTCTTTGTTCGGGCTGGAGAGGCTTTGGGCCGGAAGCTTATCACAGAATTGGCAGTTAGACTTAATTGAATATTCAAATGGGGCTGGGGCTGGTAAAATGGCTGGGGAATACTCATGGAGCATCCCCGATTCCACTTTAACTTTCAGTAAAATATTCGCCATTGAACAATAGTTCTTTAAAGAATTTTTAATTGAATTATTCCTGACTGAGGTGTGGAAAAAACGAACGCTTTAATTGAAAGTGATTCAATTTTTTTTATTTTTTTTTATTTACGTGGTCACACTTTGTAGTCTTGTAATTGAATTATAAATTGTGTGTGGATATAAAATAAGAGCGCTTAAGTTTGAAAAATTTGCATAAATAATTAACATAAAATGGCAATGCATTGTAAGCCATTTGAAATAAATGTGTTGAGTCGAACAAAACCGTATTAAATTTTAAGCAGGGATACAATTTTTGTACAGAATTTAATACGAACAATACGAATCTCTGAGGAGTGTCAGTCCTTATATGTATTTTATTTACTAAGAACTCTCAGGGATTCTCAAAGGACAACACTTTGAGGAGACCACCATGCAGGGGGAGATTTTATTTATATATTTTTGCTATCCTTCTCTTCTAGTTGGTTGACTTTTGCTTTTCTTAGTGGTATTTTCTTGGCCCTCGCTGAGTGGGCTAATGAAAAGTGTCCAAGTTAGATTTACTTAAACAAATTCCAAGACATTTCCCCAGGCACTAGCCAGATGTCTTGGTCTCTCCTCTGTAAATCTTTTGAATGCATTTTGGGAAGCATTTTCTCAGCTGGCCTTCACTCGTTTTCCCATCGAGTTATTTCATTTGACTGTTTCGAAGTTTGTATAAACTCTGAATAAAATTAAATGTGTTCATTTACCTATGCAAAATTCAACTATGGCCGGGTTTTTTTTAAATGTCATAAAAAAATGAGAAGAATGTACAAATAAATATAAAATAAAATACAAGACAGCTTTTGTTTAAATGCCTTTTATGTGCAATATTGAGCCAGCGGCATATGAGCAATAAATCAATGGAAAATAATTCATGTGCATATTGAATATTTTTGCAGTGTTTGCAATGCTTTGGCTCACGGTCGCAGTTCTCGCCATTCTCGAAATGGTTTGTTGAATAAAATGAGAGCAAATGAGAGCATTCACACAAATCCCGATTTATATGTTTCAGTCCAAAAAATTAGCTTAAACAAGGCTTTGACTTGGCGCAGGACCTTAATTAGAACGTCTTTTTCCTCTTCCCCTACTGGCGGGGAATGTTAAGCTAAATGAATTATATTATATGTAGTTAATGATGAACTTAATGATACCCAAGAGCTGTAAGCCCAATTATCCTAAAAGGGTCACATATTTAGTCCAATGGGGGTAAAGGTCATTATGCTCCTTCCAGATTATATAAGTACGTCTAAATATTAGTTTAAGAATGAAAAGAAATAGAATATTTGAATTCAAATGTGAAGCACAAAAACTGAGGTTAAAGTAGAGTGTACAAAAATTATAAACCTCTCGTTTACAGGGTATAGCAGCAGAACACAAAAAGTATTGTTAGCTAGGAGAAGGCAGAGACCCGACATAGTCGTTGGTTGTCGGCAACCGGAAACGGCATTAATGCCCAAGCCGAGCGCCCTCCCCGACATTATAATTAAATGCGGTGGCCACGCGGCTCCCGTTCCCCAGGTCTGGCCATCGTCTGGCCTCTCTGGGCCACTCTCGGGGCACAAATAGTGCACCTTGCAAATAATTAGCATGGCTACGAATCCTGTGAGTAATTAAGGTAAGTCAGCTGTTGCCCCCGTCTCAAAGAAGCGGGTAGAAAAAAAACTGTTGCCCATTGTCAACGGAAATTAAAGTTTAATGGGCCAACGCGTCCAGTTTTTTAGCTGCGATTCGCATGTGGAAGTGCGGGATGAGCTTGTCGTTCTATCTTTTATGCCAGCCAAATGCTGGTAACATTTCCAGCTATTAAACTAAAATTTTACCAACCAGTTGACAGGAGCACAGGCTGCAGCTGCAACGCGAGACAATTTGTGTAAAAATAGGGAAAATTCCCGGCGAGAGTTTTATTTTAGCTGGCAGCATGTGAAAAGCAATTACAGAAGTGATTTGGAAATAATTTAAAAATAAAATCTACTAGGGAATTCAGTAATTTGAATATTTTGTGAATGGAAAAGTTTCAGTTTTATAAACAATATTATTTGCCAGAATTTTTCCACTGGGCACAGAACTCTGAGTCTGGTTTAAGCTTTGAAGCTATCTGAGGCTAACCCTAATGGCCAAAACCAAATAATCCATGTATAACAAAGTTTATATCACTGATGTGGTAATGGCTCATTGTTTCAATGGTCCATTGTGCGAGGGATATTTCATTAATTAATCAGACACATGCATGTAGTGCATACAAATCTTGGCCACTTGTTGGCTCTCATTACAAGGCAAATATGAGAGTATTTATAATTAAATTCCATGTATTCCACTGAGTGTTGGTTTCCTCTCTTGGACAGTAGAAACAACAATTTACCTAGGTCGATTTTTGCGCTCTCTAGATTAGATTCATTTAATCAACTGAATGCTATCAGTGAATGTTATATACTATTCACTGTCTAGTCTTAGAAAATGTAGTGGAGAAAACACAAATGTATGTACGTTTTTTAAAGTAATTTTCGTTTATTTAATACTTATTTTATATCTTGGGTATTTATGAATTCAATGCATAAATTTTGTTTAAGCTTCCAATTTATTTGCACAACACATAGGCCAAGAGCATTTTGATAGCGAATCGGGGTTATTAGCACGACATTTTTATACGATAACTCAGCCAATTAGTCATAGAACACGTACTAGTGAAGTGGAATTTTGGAAGTTTGATTTTCACTTGTAGGATCACCGTATTTTGATGGATTGAACCTCTAGAAATATCATTATTGCCGCCACGGCCACATAGGCAGCAACGATGATGAAGACGTGCAGGGGACTGGCCGTGAAGACCTGAACCACCAGAATCACGGTGCCCAGGCTGAAGACGCCGCTCAGGAAGAAGATCATCAGGATGGTGGACCAATTGCGAAACCAGGCATGCTTCTTATCCGGAGGAGGGACATATATCGGCTTGAGCGGACTGTACTCCTTTCGATACTGGGTCTCGTAGCCGCTGGTAAAGTCGGTCTCATCGTGGGCCATGCCCGTGCCCGTGCCTGTGGCGTCCCTCGCTTTTATCTCGTCCGTGTCCATTTCGAGACGCGTTCGCCGCTCAACTACGGGTACATAACTGTCGGCGCAGGGAGCGTGAAAGAGTGTTTATTTCCATATCTGTTTTCATTTTAGTTGATTACCAATCATCAGCGCCCAAGCAGTTGTTGGCTGCGTCATTATCACAGCGGCAAAAAGGTGTTAATTGAGGCAACAACGAAGCAAACAGAAAAACAGAGAAACAGCCAGAGCTGACAATCTTTTTGTGTCGTTCTGTGAGTCAGATAAGATATTCGTTTTCTCGCGAGATACCCGAGAACAAGAGAACTGCAGAACTCCCAAAATAAAAGAGCGAGAGATAATTAAAGCATAAAAAGCAGAAAGAGAGAAAACTCTCCAGGACTCATTAACGAATCTTATCAATTCTTATCGAGACTCTCTGCACTGCGCTGCTGTGCTCTCTTTGACCAAGGCATTTCGGTCTTTAAAATTCTCTTCAAATTTTGTGATAATTATCCAGTGATAATTTTTTGTTTGTACTACCAGTATGTTTGGCTTTTACAAACAAAGTGGTGGGTTGTGATTTTCCATGTATCGATTTTTTGTTTTTAAGATACATATATGCTATAAACATTCGTTTTGATACGACACGTTTTCCACCGACGCTTTCTGAGAATTCTCTGAGTGAAGTCGCTACCATTCGCAATGCATCTCCTAGTGGCAGAGATCCGATGACAGAGAACAACACAAAATTTAGTAAGGGAAAACCAATCAGTGTGGGTCGGTTACAAAAAACAATAATGGTACCCGTACAGTACACACAAACACACGTATGCATAAAATAAAAACTATAGCAAATTCTTTTACGTGGAAATATTAATTTCAAAGATTCCAAATCTAGAGCTGGAGATTGTATTTCAATTATGTACACTAAGAGCAAAAAGTGTCATAGTAGAAAGAAAATCAATCATATCAAAATTAAATATTCGGTCTTTAAATCTAAAAATAGTGAGATTAAATAGAAATTTCGTTAACTTAAATATAAATGTATTAAAAAGACTTTGTATTTAATTCATTAATTAACTAATTATTAATTAATTAACATAAAAACACTTCAAATAAATATTTTATAAAAGGCCATTATTTTTAGGACATTTTTTATTCAAATAAGAAAATATATTTAGATCAAATACATATTAATATCAAAATGTAAAAAAACTTAAATTGTAAAATTTGTGTAAAATTCTGGCTCTGAATTATTTTATTCAATATTATTCAATATTTATTGAATACTTAAACAATATTAATAATATTCAATTGGGCACTGTCTAGCCTCTGCTCGCAAGCGCATGTATGTATATGTTTTCGGGGCAGTGTAGAAATGCAGCTGGATTTGTTTTCTTGGAATTCATATGCTGCAAGCGCATATCGCGTGATTCACAAACTCCCGTTGAACTGATTTTTTAGTATGCTGAGTGCCTTGAAGCTGCAAAGATCAGAACCAATGGAAAAAGCAATGCGGTAATATGCTTCTTATAGTTGTGAGACAATATTTAGAAATTGTGTATTCTTTCAAGGGACGACATGGAGATCTTGATAGATGCGGATAGTTATCGTCACATTATCCAAATGGATCACCCTTTACAAGTGTCAAATGAAGAGGAGAAGCCGGCTGAGGTGGAGATTGTTCAGGACGAGCCTCGATCTTCTAGATTTTTTCGCAATTGGAACAGTGTGGGAATTTGTCTATTTTATAATCTATGCATGATTTTATTATTGGTGTTAATATTTATTTACAAGCGAAAGAATTAAAATTAAAGTTTTGACAACCATTCAACAATTAGTTCAAGAGTCGCACAATGTGGTACTCAAAAGCCAGCTTAAATAGGCTAAAATTTGTTAACATCAAAGAAAAACCAAAGCTGCTTCTGTGATCTCCGACTTCCATAGACCCTAAATGGATTCCAACTTTGTTCTTCTTTATAGCAGCCAAACAATTTAAGTTGTTGACAAAGTCATCAGCATGCAGCAGCAGTGGCAGGCAGCGACTCCCCAAGATACCAGCACTCGTAATGCCGCATCAGCAGGAAAAAAGGCAAAGCAGAACTTGCCTCTGTTGCATTTTCAGTGTTTCAGTTGCTGTTTGGTTGACAGAACTTTTATTTGAGGCACCACAAGCTCAACTGAAACGAACTGAACGGAAGAGGGAGGCGAGAAACATAAGCTGGGGAGTGGCTTTCGATGGCTTTCCGTTCAGCAATTAGGCAAATATTTTGAAGCCAATTTGTTTGTTATTTTTTCTGGATATTGTGCCTCTTCTGTGAGGGTATTGTGGCCGTTTGCATGTAGATCTTATGCTTTTGCCATTACGAGAGATTTAAACAACAATTAATTTTGAATATATCCCTCGGATCCGATCATTTTATGGAAATGATGGATCTGCTCCTAATGGAAAGAATTTGCTGATTCTCATTCTGTTGCAAATATTTATCAAACGCTTTTGATTGAACAGCTTTTCTCATAGAGCATTTCGGAAATTCCTTTCACTTGTTTGCGGTTTTGGGTGAAATTTCTATCGGTCGACCTAATCTGTCTTGCGAACACCCCCATAAATCTCCAAGCCTCACACGACTGAGGCCCGTTTTGTGCACCTTGGCCGAGGCTCATTATTCAAATCTAAGACGCGGCTTAAAGTGAAAGTGATAGAGGGACCCATAAAAAAGAAAAATACAAAAGAATAGAATCAAAATTCATGAGGCGGTGCGCAAGAATTATAGCGACTTACTTGATGGTTTAAAGGCGCTCCTGTGCCACAGGACTTTCCCCTGCTGCTGGACGGGGCCATGCGTTTGTTGTTGCAAACTTTTTCCATCAAAAGTTTCGGTTTTCGATACGGCTGCTGGTGGCAGAAGCAGCAGCAGCAGACGTAGCTTCGGCTAGGGTGCCACAGCCACATCCAGCCTCAGCATCAGCATCAGCTCCAGCTTTAGGTTGGGCTTCAGCTCGGGAAAAGTGGCACTTCCGCTTTGCGTCAGTGCACACGGCTGCCGAGCACAAAAGTGTGACTGAAGTGGTTTCTGTTGCCAGCCCCGTCAGTAGGATGCCGCCAAACGACAACCACCGAACGGCTGGCGGTGGTGGTGCCGTGCAACGTTCAGGTGTTAATTAACTGGGGGCCGGACTGCGGCAAGCACTAAATTTAAAACTGCAACTTGCCCAAAATTAATGAGACTTGCATTTGTACGAATTACGCGATGGGAGATTATAATTTGCCTGTGCCACTTTTTATGCTTTTTTTGGTGCTTTTTTTTTTAAAAACTGCTGCCAAAGTTAACTTTTCGAGAGCCCAAGAGGAAGGGATGGCCGACGGAGTCATGAATATTCAGAACATTATATCATCTTAATTTACTTTGGAATAATATACTCAGGCAGTTTTAATGAGTTGTCGAGTACATTTAAAATTATTTAACGCTCAATTCTAAAAGAGAAATGTTACATAGGAAAATGTATAAAATGTATAAATGTATAAAGCTTTTCAGACATCCATTTACTAAATAAATTATCATGAAATATTAACTTATTATATTTTATTATATTATCTATGTATTTTGATTTGTTTTCGGTATTAGCATCTAATTTAAACACAATTCTGTTCTAAATTGTTCTAAAGTTAATTAAACCTCTAGACAAACCTCATATTAACAAGTGTTTGAAATCCAGACACCATTGATGTCTGTGTGTCATCAATGGTCTTTGGACTGTGTGTCAACGAGGAATGTTGGCCAACTACTTAGGGGATATTAGCTGACAAACAGAGGAGGAGGAGAGTCTGGTCCGAGTGAACTGTTGAGCTCAATGCCATGACACTAAATCAATTGGGCCAAGTGTCTGCTGCGACATGTTCAACTAATGATGATAGATCAAGCAGGCACTAAGTCACTCACATGCGGACCGGCAGTGAGGATGTGCCTGGTTTTGGTCCTGTTTCTTGTCCTTGTGCGACACCGTAACTAATTTCCCTGCCGGTTACTTGTAGTCTCCTTTGCCATGTCATCAAATGCCATAGCCATACCATTTCATCCCACTCCACTCTATCCGATTCTATCCGAGTGCTGTGAAGGACATTAAGTCGCATGCAGGGCAATATGTCTGAGTCATATCTCAATCTCCCCTTTCCTCATTATTTATTAATTTGATTTAATGTTGATGAAAATTGTGTGCAACTTGACTGGGCCACTTGTCTGCCTCGTTAGTATTAGTCGATGCATCAAAATTGTATATATTTCATAACATTTTTATTAGTTTCCTGTTCCGCTTAACAGTTGCTCGTTTTGGGCAAGGTTTTATCTCATAAATTAGGCAAAATAAGTTTCAATATAATTTTAATTAAGGGACATAAATAATTTCGTGTTAGAATCGTGGTTTTGGGGTTTATTTTAATCACTCTTTTTTAGATTTGTTGTGTGAAATTTTAATTAACGAAATGGCGAAATTGTATCTGAATTGCCCTGGGGTTTGGCGGGGCGCCAGAGAATGTGAATTATTAGTAAATATTTGCAAATAAATAAGCAATTATGCGAAAGAATGTTGCCAAATTAGTGATGGCACGCATTGTTGAATGTGTTTGTTGCTTTTCAAAGATATGTAATTAAATTTGCATTTTTGCCATTGAATTTTTAGACACATGTGTATGTACTGTATTGTATCTAATAGTCCAATCACTACCCTTAGGCCATGCAGTAAATTAGGAAATGTTTTGGTAATTATATGTCAGTTTTCTCTAAGCCCAGTTTATATATTAAATACACATACATATGTGTGCATGTGTATATATAGGTGATTGTCCGAATCATTGACACCTTCAACTACATATAGTTTTCAAGTAACTGCTGGAAATGAAGGGTTCTGCAAAGAAATATTTTTAATATCACATATTTCACATATAATCGGAGGGTACAGAGTCACTATCCTCTGATGAGGATGTGATTGAAGAAGTGTCTTCAAGATGAGAATATTGAGGAAAAGTTTTCAATCACATACTATTTATCAGAGTACAGCGACTCTGTGGAAAAGATCGAGGACGAAGTAATATTGTCTGATACAGGCGATAAACAAATTACACTTTTAGTGTTCGCCGCGACGGGACTGAACAAAAATCTGGCTTAAATATATTTGAAATCGATTTGTTGCACAATCGAAGCATTGGCAGTCCCCAGCAGCAACAATATCATCCACTTAGTGCACTTGGTGCTAAAAGCGGACTTGAACAAATGACTGCAATTGAATTTTTCACGAATTTAATTGAAACATATTTCGCCAGATTGCAGACTACTTTATATACCTACATCTATGTAGACTAATTGCAGCCATAAGTTTTTTATTAAATTATAAATTTCATTTGCGTGGGCACTCCGAAGCCTCTACAATCGGCTTACACTCTAATGCCCATTAAACGTAATTAACTTTGCGCACATTACTCGTATTGGTTGAACCACTACCGCAAAAAAAGAACTCAAATAAATAAATGTTCAGCATTTTGGGGAAATTTTAAAAATACTTCGGTTAAGTGGTGACAAATTGGACACGAAGTTTGAAATTAATTTTAAACTATTTTGACAGTTAATGTTTTCGCCTTCGCACTGTTAGTTTATTAAATTAAGCAGGAATTAAACGTGACTGCATGTCTGTGGGACGGGTATTTGGGTCATCAGTGGGAAAAACCAGTGCCAGGGCTGGAATTTAATTAAATGCGCGAATAAATTATGCAATATAATGGCAAACGCACTCACACGGTGCCTTTGCATATGAAATCGTATATTTCATTGCCTTTGGGTTAATACAGGGCCCAGAGACAGAGACCCAGAGAGACACACACTTACTGGCATAATTATATTTCCAAATATTGCATTCTGCACGCCGAAAAGTATGCCAGTCGCTGTCGTCCTGGTCCTGGTTATGGGCCGGGCCCTGGGCTCCGGGTCCTGCAGCATTATTAATGCAATTGCTGTGGCGATGATGGGGTGGCGCCTTTTCGAGACCACAATTACATCCCAAAACGTACATTATTGCGCTGGAGATTTGCGAGCTTAATTCTTGTTAACCATTACACTTTTCTCTGGAAAAGGATGGGGGGTTTTCCTATCACAAACGTATTTTAAAGATATAGAGCTCTTGTTTGGCAGATCGGATTAGAAGCAAAATTGTATTGTATGAATATAAATGTCTTAGTTTTTTGATATTTCTTAATAGGCAAATAAGCAGACCAAATGCCACCCTGTAGAACTGATTCTTGGGGATTTACTGACTGTTGAGGTAAGAGTAAAATGATTTTCTCATTCAAATTAAGTTTAGAGTTATTTACTTTCTAGGTACCTTAAAGTCTAAACAGATTTATAATTTTTACTTAACTCTTGCCTCATTTTCTATTACGAAAACAAGTTTTTGGCGATAATGGTGATAATATTGTAATGAGATTGCAAATGAAATCATTATCGGGAACATAATCAAATTGGAGGCCGACTGTCAACAGCCCGAATAACCGCACAGTTTGTTTTGGCTGCTGTCATTTGCGTGGGGCGGATATGGTGGATATGGGCGTGTCACAGTTTCAATTTACATGCTTGTACTTCACACGCATGTCCATAATTTGCAACACACGCACACTAGTACACAAGCACCCACACCAAAAACAACATCCGCACACATACAAGTGCAACAGTATTGCCCTTGCCTTGGCTTGTTATTGTATCTGCTGCCACTTTCCCCGTTGCTGTTTCCCGTTTGGTTCAAACAGTTTGCACATTGTCGTCATTAACGACAGTCATAATACCCTTGTAAAGGGTATTACACACTAACACAGATGTTTGTTAGATCAACGGTCGAGTAGATATAGGCATATCTTTCTGTTCATCTGAAGGCTGCTATGAAAACCTACTAAAAATCGCTAAAATAAAAATGTTCAAAATGGAATAATCAAATCCTACAGCTGTCTGAGCAACAACTCGATGCAAGGGCAACTCAGCTTCGATCTCGGAACCAATCCTTCCTCTCTCGTTGTTGATGTTCCTGTTGAAAGGCAGTCAGGCCATTCAGTGGGGTAGACCGCTTTGCAGTGCCATAATAATGCCATTGTTTATGTTGCGCCCGGCCTCGGCTTCGGCCCTAATATCACAGTAATTTCAATATTTAGTCAACCACTTAATAATGTGCGGCTTACTAATGATTATTAATTATTGTTGAATGTTTGTTATCATTCTGGTGTTGCCATTGTCTGTGCTCCGCCACGGAGTGCAATGTAGGGCTCTATCCGTTGCGGTTTTGTTGTAAGCCGGTTAACCGCCTATTACGATGCAAGTAGATGGAAGTTATGGACGTTCACGTGTGACGCAGGTGAAATGCCATGCCATGACTCAAGCGAGCTCTAATGATGGCTGGAATGTCGAGTTTATATTAGCTGGTTCAATAATTCAATAATTATGGTATCTAGTTACCCGAAAGCGAGCCATACAGGACCTGGCCTACCCAAAAGTGTGATTTGAAAGAGCGTCAACCCATAGGAATAGCGTTTGATATCCATACTTTGTTAGCCACCTCAATGTCTTGATTCAATGTCCTCACGTTTTCAGGCCATTATGCACTCCATTACCAGATCATCGATAAGATTCGGCGTACTTATTTATTATGTACACGCACATGACACGGCAACATCGAGCTCCAATCCCATTGGCCACTAATTACAAGTATGGTCAACAATTAAAAGTCATTTATTATCTTCACTGCCTCGTCCTTGGCCATAACAATGACTTATGGCCACTAATTAAATCAGCAAATTACAAGCACGCACATTACATAAATTGTAAATTACAAATAATCCCCCCAGGGGTAAGTAACTGCTCGACCAGGTGAAATCTCCGCGAGCATACGCCGTGTACACATCCTTGAAAATTTAAGGAAACCATTTTAAATACATATTTCCAGGGGAAAATTAATGTACGTAAACAGATCATGATGTGAGAATTTTATGAATGCTTTGAAATTTTTCTAGTCCTATTGAGCTTTTTCATAAATAGTTAATTTCTTTTTTGCTGCAAGTATTTAGAGAGCAGCTTAATAGAAAGAATCAGACTTCAAGACATGATTTAGCTAGGAAAAAAATATGTCAGAAAGAATGACCTTGTCTATAATTTTTTATGCATTCATTATTGGAACTTAGGCACTAATTTCCGTTGAAACAGATCATCGTTAGATGACCGTTTTTTCACTAAAAACAGTACAAAAACACAATATTTGAACTTTGTTGCCAAAATTTAAAGACCTATTGTTTACTTTTTATGAATATGTAAGCTTTGCCATGCCATAAACTAGCACTGTTTGACTTAGTTTTTGTTTTCATCTAAGATGGTAAGTGCTGGTTGCCTGACTATGTTTCCATATGGATATGTAGATTCCATGTATACTCCCACATCCATCCACAAGTCTGACTGGCTGCCAAGCCACAAACGAGACCCCAAGGCAGAGGTTGCTGCCAAGTCAGCTGCTATCGAGCGCTGCTGCTGCTGCTGCTGCTGCTCCTTCCGCTACTGCTGTCAACACTCGGCACTCAGAGCTGTCTATCTCAGGGTTGAGGCACACTGGTGGTGGGACAGTAGCAGTGGCAGTGGCAGCTTGTATTAAAAGAAGACATCCTGTGCGCTCTGCCCAGTGTATGCCCTAAATCAGCTCTACAGGTACGTGTATCCATCCTTTTATGTTCGGGTTTGGTGTGGCTGGGACAGGTGAACTTGGCTCTAACATTTCACTCACTTTTGGTGGACTTTAAAAACAATTTATGCAACATTCTGCGGCGATGGGGTACTGCATGTGGAGCGCATTGCGGTGGTGCTACATGCCCGCAAAGTTGGGCATGTCCCAAAAAAGCAAAGACCAACAACGTTGTCGTAGATGTGGCAGTGGCAGCAGCCAGTGCAAAATACGCGTTAAATGCGCAAAGCGTGCGGCACGCGCGGTGATAGCCAGGAAGCCAGAAGAAACGGGGCCACATACGACTCTGGGGGGATGAAAATGGGGGCCGTGTGAATATGTTGTCAAATTCTCGGGGGGGGCTTTAGTTGTTGCCTTTGTCTTGCTGCTTCTTGTGGCGTGGAAGGCGGCAGTCAGATGCCAAGCAGTCAAGCATCCCAGCAGCCGAATATTCAGGCAAGCATATTTCAAAAACCCAACTCCTGAGTGTGCTAAGTGCCTGCTTACAGATACATTTGCCTAACGTCTAACGTCTAACGTCTACCGTCTAAAGATGTCGTCTTCGCTCCACTCTCAGTCGCACTCTTCCATGTCTACCCATCTTAAACGTATATCACTTTTATTTGAGTTTGTGTTTGTGGCATTAGACATATTACGCATACGCTCGGTCTCCACACCCATCACGTTCCATGCATTATACCAGAACGAGGCTTACGCCGGGCCAGGCCGTCCTGTTGCTCGTCTGAAATTAGAAGATTATGATTTTTGGCTTGGCTCTAGGCTTTTGCTAATGGCTTAAGCTTTTGTTTTTCCAAATTTTTTTGTGTTCTTTGTTGTAGAAAGGAGGAGGCAGAAGCAGACTTAAAGTTTCTCAATATTCGTGAACTAATTTCCTGTGAGATTATACATTTTAAATATACTTCCGCAATTTGTTAAGTTTCGTAAGAGGATTTTGCTTGCATTTTTGGATTGTTGGCAAACTTTTTCTTGTGCTGGAATACATGAATGCAAATATTAGCAAAAATCCTTGAATTTGTATTTGCTTGCCGTAGGTTTAGGAATATTTCCAACCAAAGCTTTAAATTCAAGCAAATTTGTTTATTTTATTTTACCCCAAAAACCACTTACCTGGTTTTGTGAATGAAAAATATATGTACTTGTAAAGTAAGTAAAGTACAAGTCTAAGAATTGAATGGCAAAAAGCATGGAAAATGATGTCTTGGCATCTACCATCTGCATTCGCATCCGCATCTCCATTTCCATGCTCATCATTCTTATGCAGCGAGCAAATAGTTGTCGGAAAACAAAGAAATGAAATAGTCGGAAAACTCACTTAAATATGGATTTTGTTGCATTAAATCTCTTGTTTCACTCTGCCACTTTGAGCTCTGCTGTCTTTCTTCCCCTGCCCCTGCCTCCTCCCCTTCGCATTAGCTTTTCTTTTTTGCTCCCAAAAAGTTCTCTATCGAGACTCCTTTTTTTTAAGGGGGGAAAACTTCTTTTGACTGATTTTATTGTTGCCTTTGGCTGCATGCATCATTTATGGCTCGTGTGCTCCGCATCATCCGGAAAATGCATTTCTAGCTGCTTCAACACTTTATTTACCCGCATGCAGACCCTCAGCCAAATCATCCGCATGCACACCCACTCTCGAGCCCCAATGTCAATGTTTATTGATGCAAAACAAGATTTTCCCGCTGACTTCAAAGAAAATGGGAAAATTCAAGTCATTCGTTGGGTTCTATATGCACTCGTGTTTTCCTTTAATCGTCTTACGTATCCAATGGATTGAAAGAATGGGGTCACAATGTTGTCTGGCTATAAATTATAGTTTACTCATGTTTTACTATCATAAGTAGGTATATATCCAGGAAATCAAACTTTCCTTTGATTTCGGATCAAAACATAGGTCGGTGGTATTTAGTATTATTAAATAAACTCTTATTAAATCTTTTATGCATGATGCAGCCATTCGAGAGCTTGCATAACCTTTTCGTTTCCCTCTAAAGCTAGTTATTTATCGACTCAATGACTTGGACTCCTCTCTTTATTTGCTTGGAGATGAAACGTTTACATTTGTTAATGGATTTTAAATAGTTGGCTTTGAGCAAAACTGCCTGCGGTTCAACAGGTAAATTGATCAACATTCTGTAACAATTTCTCTTTCCTTTCTCCCAGTCGCAGTTGATACGCAGATGCGTACTTCCAGCAGCACCACGAAATCAACACAATTAACAAACTTCACACACCTGAAGGCAGAGAGACAGTTCAGACAGACAGAGAGACAGGGGGAAGGAAAGAAAGACAAACCTTCATTTGCACTTCAGGTAGTAGACAAAGTAATCATGCTGAAAACACCGCAAAACGCTGTGGAAATTTGCTGGAAACTAACCCACATACTCGTACAGACGGGGACAGGAAGACAGCTTTTAATTGCATGCGCTTTGGAAAATGCACTGCAGGTTTCAGGTTGCACGTTGGAAGGGAAACCCACTGGTGAACCCAGCGACTGATTCAAAGTTTTTCCTGTTGCCTGCTGATGCCTGCAACTACTACACTTAGCCGGGCCGCAAGGCCAACCCGAAAGCGTTGCCGAGCATTAAAGCCAAGTGCAAACACGACAATGACAGGCGACAGGCAGGAGGCGACAGGCGACAACAGCCAAAGATTATCCCTGATGCTTAAATTTAAGCGTGATGGGGGTCGGTCTTGGTCTTCGTCTTCGTCTGGGAAACGTTGGAAATGTGCGAAATCTAAGGAACGTAGGAAACGTGAGGGAGGTGCGTGTCATGCTCCAATGCTCATTGCGCAATCAGTTTGCTTAAGTTGGCTTTTGAGGGATGCGAGCGTGACGCATAAATATGAGAGTGTCTGATTCGATGTTATTGATTTCCCGAATAAAGATGTTGCAGCATAGATTGGGTAAATTTAAGATTTTGCTGGAGTACAGATGATGGACAGATTATTTTCTTGTAAGAGAACGATCTCCGCAACGACAGACTATTACTATTTATTATAGGTGTGTTCATCTCCGGATTCAATATCGGCTTGATTTCTCCCGACTCGCTTCCATCACTGACCAACAAATTGCGTATTCGACCTGTGGAACATTTGAGCCTCAACCGAGGAACCACCAAGTGATGCTGATGTAGGGGTTGGCCCACCAGGGCCTCTGGTTTCACACCGCATACCCAACAAGTAATCATAATAAGTGCTGGCCAGAATGCAGAGCCGTTGCAAAGTCTAGGTTAGGCCAATTCAAACTCTTGGACTTCCTTTTAAAGAGACCATTGAAATGCCGAAAAAGGTGCCCAAAACAGGTGAGAGCTTTAATTTTTGCTATTTGCCTCAAACATGCCACACAAAATCAGTGCCAGAAAACGTTTCTGTAGCCACGTGCAACATTTTTGATGTGTGTTTGAAATTATTTGTGGTAATTCTATGGTTTTGGGTGTGTGTGTGTGTGTGTGGAAAGAGTTCCCACTGTGGCAGGCAACATTAATGCGCATTTAGCATTCGTTTGGATTTCGGTTACGGGTTTATCTGCGGGTAAAGAGGCTGCTGCTGCTGATGGTTCTGTGACGTGCCTGGAAATTTCAATGAGCAGAACTAATACATTTTTGAAATGGCATTGAAAATCAGCGTGGTATTTTATGTATGCCTTGAATTGATTTACCACATTCTTTAGACATAAGCATACATTTAGAAATTAAGAAAATGTTTACTCAAAAGTTGGGAGAATTTATAAGTGATGAAACGTATTAGATTAAACTGAGGTCAGGGCTTATCCTATGATAAGCTATCGACACTTTGACCTGTATAGGAGAGAGCTCTTCTGAGTGACATGTCTTTCACTATTCTCTCTATAGTTTCCCAAACAAAAGTCAATAATCCTCGTGCGAAGCTTACCCAATCCCATCCCAGTCCAAGCTATTATTAGCATGAAAATGTAACCAAATAGCACTTGATTATTATTCATTGTCTGCTCATTGAGAGCAACTTTATTCTCTATATATTTTTCCTTATTTTCTTTGGTTAAGCGGGCACGGGGCGTCAATTATGCTAACAACCTCAAACACTCATAATCACTCCACAGGCAATCGTTTAGATAAGAGCGCGCGCGGCTGGCGCGTTAAGGAAACGCTGCGGGATATGCGAAGGCTTCGCAGGAGACTAGACGGCCATACTTAGGAGCGGCGAATCGTGAAACAAAGGGCACAGCAAGCTGAATAAATAGCACGATAAATGCCATAAACAAGAGCCAAAAAAACTTTGAGCAGAATGGGAAAACAAACGGAACAAAGTCCAATAAAAGTCACGCAGCCACGATGCAGAGAGTCAGCACAAATGTCCGAAAACAAGTCCATGTCCGAGTCCGAGTGCGAGTGCGAGTCCGAGTCCGAGTCCATAAAAAGCAACAACTAAAGAAAAGTGCTCAGGCTTGATATCATAATTGCTTTAAGGAAACCCTTGCGTACAATTTGCAACTAGGTGGCAACACCGTCCCGCCCTGTGAACCGGTAACAACTCTCCAAGGACGAGATTTATGCGATTGCCGATAAGGACACTCGGGGTAGGGACAGAGACAAGGACAGGGACAGCGACAGCGACAGGGACTCCTTTACTGGAGTCGAGTCTTTTGTCGTGTAATGGCATTTGTAAGCGTTGCCAGTGGGAAGCTCCTTAAGGCAATCACATTGTCCTTATTGGCCGTGGTCCTTGCCACGGTCCTCATTCTCACTCCCTGTTCTGAGCCATTGTCCTGCTCCTGTAGCTGTAGCTGTATAATTTCCCTTTTTGTATGCAGACTGCTTCTGTGGAAGGACTTTTCATGTATTTATTGTTTTTCTTAAATGCTCATTTCAATTAACATCGAAGACCAAACAAAAACTTGTACTGCATTTCATATTAATTATTCATTAATAAGGCTGCAAAACAATACCATTTCTTTATGTCTTGGCTACTTGTAATTTTGTAAAAGAACCTTAAAAGAAATCTTAATTGGACTATTTTGGCTGGTTTTTTGCAGTAGCATATTTATGATAATTGTTTGGCTTATTTATGGCCTATTTGGGGGGAGGAGTAGCTGGATGCTGTGGCTGGTGGGCGTGAGGAAAATCGCTGTCTCCTTTGAAAGAAATTCATATTTATGAGAATCGAAGTTTATGAGCTTCAAAACCAGTGAATATTTTGTGTTTAACGATAAAGTTAATTTTTAGAATGTCTAGACCTGATCGAAAATGGATACTCCTGATTTGCATAGACCATAAAATAAAGCACTAAGTTTATTCGATTTTCTAGATTTTACTGTATTCTCAGCTACTCATTGGGCAGATTATTAAGTATACGATTGTGGTTTTAAAATTCCTTAAATTTTTCCCACTGTCATTTACTTTATCTTTACATTTTCAAAGTAGTATAAATAAATCTATGGTGTCTGAAAAATGGCATTCATCCGTTTTGGCTAGATGAGAATGTATTTTCAATCATTCATAATAAAGCGAAAGCTTTCTCAAAAAGTTTCTGCGCATAATTTACAACTATGCTTTACTTAGCATTCCCATTAAGATCTCTTGGCCAACCCGTGTTGACCTTTGCCCAAGTCCCGAGAAAACTTCACGGTGCCAGAGTTAATGCGGCTACAAATTTTCGCTATCATCGTGGCACGCTATCGGCATCATTCATCATGCGCTGCCAAACAATTGACAACATAAAACGGCAAGGACGAGGACCAGAATCAGGAGTGCTAAAAGTCCTCCCAACTCAATCCAACATTTACCTGCAAATGAAACTTTTGAATTTTGATTGCGTTCGCGTTGGTACGTATTGGGGTTGGCGTTGGCGTTGGTGTTGGTGTTGGTTTTGGTGTCGGGGTTCATTGTTATGGTAAAGTGCTTTCTTTTTTATCTTTGCTTCTTGCACGGCGACTTAAACTGGGTCGTCAGTCAGTCCGTCAGCCAGTGGGTTGCTGCGTGGGTTGTTCGGCTGGCACTTCATATGCAAAGTATGATCCACTTAATGCGATTTATAACGCTACTACAGCCTCCAGTCTGGGGTGGCGCCAAGCAAATATATATCGAGTGCCCAGAGCCCTGCGTAAACTATGCCTTGGGTTGGGCCTGTGGGTCTGTGGGTAGCTGAAGCTGTAGCTGCAGCATCAGCTGTAGATTTGCGCTTCCATATACGAGTGCGAGGGAGCTCGTTTGTTCCGCTTGTCATGCCCATCAGCCTCCTGTCTCCTGTCAGTTTTGAGGAGCTGCCGCTGCCTCCGACGCGTCGGTGCTGTAGTCGATGATGCTGCGCTTTCATTCATGGCGATTATGTCGAGTCTGCCATTGTTGCCTTAGCCTTAGAAAATCCATTTCAAATCCCCAGTTTAGCGTAAATTTATACGGTGAAAACTGTGTGTTGTTGTTTTTTTTCTCATTTCCTTCTGTTTCTTTTTATGCTAGTCGTATTTATGTCATAAACTCGCTTTAGTTGTTTTAATTTAACGCCAAAATACAAAAAGTAAATGAAGTCGTGGCCAAGGAAAGAATCAGTTTATCCAGCGCTTTCCCCCTCTGATGATGTTACATAATTGTGCGCGAAAACTTCCATTTAAAACAGATTTCGCTTCGATGGACGAAATCCCAGCGTCCACAGGGGTTCTGTGCCAGCATCGGTCCCCATGTCGTATGCGTAACATTGTTAGCCATTGTTCTTGGACGCGCATCCCCGCGGGATAGTCACTCTGCTATGGCGTGTGCATTCGCGGTTCAGAAGAAACCAGAAGTAAACGCTGGATAAGAAGCTTGAAATACCCTAGAAGATCCAACATTTCATGGCAGCTGCAGGTTATACTGAGCCGAACTGCTGTGTTTTTTTATGTTTAATATCTAGTTACAGTTTTGTATGTCAGGTAATAATAGTTGGGTCTTTTTTTGATATTTTCGAGGTCTATATCCTCCGCTGGCACAGACCTGCGTAATGTATAATGTGCTGCAAAACTGAGGGAGTACTTACATATTTATATCAACCCAACTTTTGCTGATGATCACAAAAAATAAGTACTTTATAGCGTCTGATAGCATCCGATACCATAACACCCCCGAAAGGCTATAAAAAGGGTAACAAGATTGTGTAAAAAATATGTATATAAATATGGGAAATTCAAGCAGATGGTTTCCTTTTATCCCATTTGGTGTGGCACATAAAATTTCAGTGAAGGGCAAAAAATATTAGAGATTTAACTTTATCAACTGCTGTAGAAATTCATCAGAGGGGTCCACACATGTGTAAGAAAATGGTCTCTTCAAACTTGGCTGCCGACACAAGTTACCGACTCATTAGCAGCTACTTAAAAACTACTCGAGCAACAGCTGTCAGGTGTGCTCATACGACACGGAGCTCGTGCCACACAGTTCCTGCCACGTTATATTCAGACTGCCGCATAACGGTGGCAAATGTCAACATAACGTTACATTCAGGTAAACTGACAGGCAGGTCTCCACGGGCCAACAGCTCTGGTCCCTGGTCTCCGCTCTCTGGCGGTTAATTAAAAAATGGAATGCTGCCAACGCGCCAGAAAATACAAAAAAATACAAGCCTGAGTGTTGAATTCTGCTGCGGGAAATAAGCGTATGCGTCTGCTTAAAGCTGATGATTAATATACCGTTTCCTCAGTTAGCAACTAAATTTAGTTCACCATATACTGGAAAACTTTATCTTCTTTTTGCTGCGTTGCACCTGTCAATGAGCTCATTAAATTGCAATTTCAGAAGATAATTTAGTAGAAATGAAGCTGGAGCTCAGTGCTGATTACGTATACTTAATGCCAAAGTTTTTCACATTGTCTTCTATTTTTCGCTCTGCTTGCTCTTTGAAAGTTAAGTTGCATTCCTAATTAAATATGTCTGGCGTTTCACTTACTTCACAGTTAGTTTTATGGTTATTTTTTCACTTTCAAGTTGCGATAATGATTTCAGTGAAATTGCAAAAATGTTATGCCGGCAGAAGAGTGGTCAGTGAGGAGATAAAAAGTTATTCAAGTTGGCTTACAATTATAATTTAATTAGTTGCAGGTGTGTGCAAAGGAGGTGCTTGATAGAAGTTGTAGATATCCAAGTGTTATTTGATTTGCTAGTTAATGGAACTGAGAGGTAGGTAAAATAAAATAAAATTTATTTTATGCATTTGAGAAATGGTTTTTGCCATCAACTATAGTATTCATAATTTTCGAGCAGTCTTTTTCAGCTCAACAATTTCTAGAGCGTACAAAATCTGAAAAAAAACAAACAGAATTTAACCCGAGGTTGAGGCTAACCAGTCAAAAAGTTAACACGTCTTCAACAGAAGATGATAAAGTGGCCATGGGACATAATTAAATACCAATAAAATGGTTTGTCTTTCGTTAAAATTAAATTTCACACGTTTCATTCCTTTTCCATTTCAATTTTTGATATTATTCCCTGACAGACCAATAAAATTGTCACATTTCGCAACATGTCTCTGACAGTTGTGTGCGGTTTGAAGCTTCATCTCCTTCTTCTGGCTCTGGCTCTGGCTCCGGCTCCGACTTGTTGTTGGGTCAGTTTATTGTTTGCCGGGGAATACCACCAGGGAGAGGGCAACGCCTGCTCCGTGTTGTTTTCGGGGTGGACGAGTATGCATCATTGAAATATGTTTTTCGTTTACAGCAGCAACAGCAGCCGAAGAACAGAACAGAACAAGCGAAAGCCGAGTGCAAAAATATTTTAGCAGCAGGAGAGGAGCCGCAGCAGCAACAGCAGGGACAGGAGCAGGAACAGCGTCCTGTGGCAGAGCCACGTTACCGCAGCAGGCGGCCGACCAAAACCAAACATTAAAAAAGAGAGAAATACCAAAAGCAAAACCTTCATTAATCTTATTCAATGTCCGGCACATACTTTATCCCGATCCAGCCTCCAGTCCTCCAGATCTCCAGCATTCAGTCCTCCTCACATACGTATGTGTGTTTGTTTGTTTGCCCGTGGAGGGGTCGAAGTATAAACAATTTGCACATTTTAAGTTGATTTCTTTTCCAGAGTGGCGCATCCTCTGCGGGTCTCGGAGCCTTGAAGTCCTGCAACCTTGCATCGGTCACGCATTGCATACGTGTGTATTAAGTATACGCCGTGTGGTGTCCTGCGATCTGGCTTCACGGCTGCCATCGGGAAACAGCAACTTTATGTGCATTACGTGCAGAAAAATAAACATAAAAACGCAATCCAAGCAATTTCAAGTATCTGTAAATCCTGGCAAATGGTAAATCTTAAATTATTGAGCATTTTCTAGCTGGAACTGGAAGTTGCGTTCTCTTTTGACAAACAAACTATTGTGAAATTTTGGAAAATCAATTAGCCATGACATCTGCATAGATAAATAGAAATTAAATGATTTTCGGATTAATAAATGGCCTCTAGAAGTCAACACGGCAGCTGTTGTGCATGAATTAGCATAGTTAGAGATGGAATTTACATGCAAAATATTTTGGGAAATATTCCTATGCACACGTTACGCATACGACATGTGTGTCTGTTGACTTGTGTAGCTGTTGGAATGGCAATTCATATTCAATTCATTAGCTGCCAAGCGGAGACAGGATGGAGCAAGGATGGTTTTACAGTTCAAGAGAAATTAGCCTAATTTAAAATAAGGCTTATTGAATACTCATCTGAAGGCATTGGTAGTTATTGTTCTTATAGTGAAAATACCTGAGCACAAAGTAAATGTAAATTTAACAGCTCGGCGTCGTTTAATTGCTTCATTTTTCGCTTAAGAAAATGATTATCTTTTGTACATAGGTTTGGCGCATCATTTTGGATATTCCCAAGCATTGATATTCGAGAGCTGTCTAATTAAAGTATTTTTTCGAAAGGGGTTTTAGAAATTTTAAATTCATCACATCTTTGTTTCAACATTGTGGTAGCTTCATTGTGTTCTAGTCATAAGCAACTCCCTTCCACATGAACTTTCACGAATGTTCCTATTTTTCCACATTCCCAGTATATTTCTCTGCCCTGGGAAACTGGAAGCATTTGCTCTTTTTGGCTAGCAGTGTGTATTGCTTTCAAATCATCCTCAATCTTGCGGCTTGGGGATGGCTTTCGGTCTGCGGAAATCAAAAGACACATTGTGCCCCGCCTGGCAAGTGCATCATGTGGCAGACTGAGACGAACAACAACGTCGTTGTGGCTGTCATTGGCACACAGTCAGAGGGGCAGAATGACTGGAGGATGGATTTTCCATGCACATTATGGAAAAGGACGTGCCTGATGGCTCAGAGGGAGGCTGGCGGGCCAAAGCCAAGGGAAAAGCGTCGGCATAGCGCCTAACTATAAAGTCACAAAGTCAATTCATGGCTGCTGCAGTCGACGCACATAAATAAGCCCAAGAGGTTGGCAAATGTCGGGACTGGAGTCTCCTGAATCTGCTGGAACTGCCAGTAAACTGCTTTGAGTGATGAGCGGCTTTCAATGGGGGCTAAACAGCCGAGTCCGCTGCTGGTTGGTGCATTAATTTCAACGGCAACGAAAATCCTTTAACTATTACCTCAAAGCCTGTCAGGCTCACAATTTGCCTGAAGTTTTTACCCTGAAAAAACACTCATTCACTGCTTGAACAAATGAAACACAAGGAAAAGAGAGAGCAAAGTTTTATAAAAGTAATAACAATGGCCAACTGACTGAAAGTTTATTACAATAATGATCATGCGGATGACGATGATGGCAAGAATGCATTAAATTAAATACAAACGAACGGAAAACAATTCTACAAAAGCAACAAAGTCTGCAACGAGTTTTGTTTCTGACTGCTTTATTTACATGAAGTTTTTCATTTGTTTTCTTGTCAACATCGGAGTGGAAAAACAAAAATTGTAGAAGCTAGAGAAAACGTTTCTGAAATTGGATGCCTTTTTTTTTGGGACATTCAATTCAATTTATTAGGTTCCTTCACTGTAAAGTGCACATATACAAATCAATGGCATCGCAGCATATGAAGGTCAAAACGATAAAATACTAAGACAAACATGCCTAAAATGAAAGATAATAATTGATAGATAAGAAAGCACAACAAAGTTCAAGTTCAGTATGTAATCACAGCTGCCCCAAAAAGTAGGCAACATAAATAAGCTGCATCCGAAATCCTTTTCCAGAATGCTGCTTTTCCTTTTCTAGAATGCTGATTTTCCTTTTCCAGAGTACTGCTTTCCTTGTATGCATATTTGTTGCTCTTTTAATGCGATTGTGTTTAAATTTATAGCACAGCCAACAAAAGTGCAACCGTCTTTCTCGTTTCATTTTTTTTGGCAGTGCAATCAGAGGTGTTTGAGTGCCGGAAACAACTCGTTTTTCTTAGCTGAGCAACACGTTTGCCTTCTCCAGTGACTGGGCGTCTATCTGCGCTGTTTGCTTGATATTATTATTGCTGTTGCAGCTCCCGCAGGTTGCATGCATTTCCACTTGATAAGCAAACATGATGAAGGACAGGAGGGAAAAACGAGCGAGCGCAAGGCAACGAGAAGGCTGGCAAGAAAAATCAACACAAGCCGGAAAATATGCATGTACTTGTTACCGGTAGATTTCCATTTTAGATGGCAATGTCGTCGCTGCTCCTACGTTGTTTATATTTATGATTAGGGCTGGGCGCTGGAACGCCCACATTTGTATGAGGAATAACGCGGCCCAAAGTCGCGGCAATCTACGCCACATGCAAACCAATCGAATGTCACTTAATTGGCTTTTTATGCGACACACTTTCTCCAGAGGCAAAAACTTTCTTCAGCCACTAAATTTCGATCAAGCGAGGCAAAAGAAATGCAATTGCAATTTGCAAAAGCGGCAAGGACATTGCCATATTATTTTTATGGGGCGGTTATTCAAAAAACCAACAGAAACAAACTCTAAGAAAGGAACTGCAGGAGAAGTTTTTCTTTGGTACAACCTGAAACCTCAAACAATTGCTTGGGAGTTCGGTTCTGTGTGGCTCTGACATTCGCCACTTATTTGGTAGCACGCTGAAAGAAAGTGAAAATTATCTTAAAACTGCTTTCACACTTCAGTTTTTCCACCGACCAAGCCAAAGAAGGAGAACATGTCCTATTCCAGAAACGTCTTCCATTGTTGATATTGATAGTTTCGAAATTGCAAATCTAATATTAGAAAGAGTTTCGTGACTGTATTTTCTTGCAGTGTACTTTTTATTGGTGTTGTTTTTCAACCCACTCCTGCAATTTTCGCATCCAACTTGAGTAAGAACAAAACAAGTTGTTGATCACATAAAGCTGAGTCGAGGCGAGTCGAGTCGAGACCAGACCTGGCCAGACCCAGACCAGGGCCATAACCAAAGGCAAAGCTCTCGACCAGAAGCAGAACCAGAGCGGCGTCACTTCTTGTTTTCAGCATAAGTTCAAAGGTAGTACAAGTGGGCACGACATGCAACCAGAGGGGGCATGCCTCTGGCTGGGGGCCTGGGCATGGTGGCCAAGACTGCCGCCAACAACTAAAACAAAACATTGACATAAATACGTGAGCGCTGCTGTGGCTGCGGTTACAACAAAAAGTTTTTTTGCGAGTTCCCTGAAATGCCCTTGGAAAGTAGGTATTACAAATTGCTGATGAAGTCTGCTGGGAATGCTTATACGGCAAAGTGGGTGTGTCGGATTCGAGAAGAGTTTTCGGAATAAACCGTATGCTAGTGTTCGCCAGATTTAAAGCTCTTAAGTGGTTTCATGATGAAAGTTGGATATATTTTAAGAGTTTATTGATCCATTTTATACACAAATAATTCAAAAGAGTACTTTAAAATTTAAATCATCTTCGAGGCATTTTAAGCTGTGTTATAAATAAATTATTTATGACATGCAATGAGTATTCTCATATCATATTCAAGCTGCTACTCCAAAAGAGCATCTCGCGCTTATTCAAAAAAATTTAACATTTTTCCGCCTTTCGTACATACGTATGTATATATGTATCACCTTTTCCTTGCTGCTAACGGCGTTAGTTTGCTCAATTTTTTCCACCTTGTTTTTGCTTATTAGTACATAGTTTTATTTTTATGCGACGGCTGCACGAGCTTTTTGTTGCTCCTACTTTTTTTCATATATATTTTTTTATTTTTTTGAAGGTTGCTCTTACTCTGTGGCTATGGTTTTGTGTGTTAACTGGGCCTGTACTTGGGCCATAAATTTTTGAAACTTGAACGCAAATGTGTTCCATGGTGTGCATTGTTGATGTGCTGCTGCTGCTGCTGCCGCTGCCGCTGCTTCTGTTCTTGTTGCAGTTTTCTTCCATGAAAATGCAGAGCTGAAAATTTGCTGTGAAACAATTTCTCCTGGTTTATGCGAACATTATTTTTCCCTGTGCCTCTTGTTGATATGTTAATCGGGGTGTGCATGAAATTTTAATATTATTTGGTCGTTTGTTTAATTTGAACGCCACCTCGGTAATATTTTTTTGTCACACACTTTCCGCTTTCCGCTCAACATAAAATTTAAAAGAAGAGAGTGAGTGGCATTTAATTTTAATTACATCAAGGATCCAAAGGTTGAAGGAAGAGCGAACTATGCCACAAAATATTATGCAAATCGGTAAACACCCACAAACACACAATATATATGCAGACATGGTTATATTCCCCCTGTCGCCCCTACAAACACAATCAGAGGTATGCCTCATATAAATGCCTCAAATTTTATTGTTTTACGTGCATGAGGGGAATCGTGTGCCTGCCTCTGTATGTGTTTGTGTATGTGTATGTGTTTGTGTTTGTTAAGGAGCGTGAGACTCATAAAAGGTGTAAGGCTGCCATAAACGCCTCGTGTGGCTGTGTGCGTGAGTATCTCTGTGTCATAAAATGTGCGTAAAACTTCTTGTGGCATTTATTGATAAAACGTTTGGGCAATGAATTTCCATTTGAAGAAAAGGCTTAAAGCAAAATAGAACAAATGTTATATGCCATTGAAGACGACATTGCATATTTGGAATGTTTTGATATCGCATTATTCATTCGATAACGAATAACGATGGAATGGAATTTCCTTTTGAACTGACGCAGCAGCCTTTGCGTGGATAGAAATTGAGTTGTAGATCATAGTTTAAGATGATTAAGAATACTATACCGGTTAAGGCAAATATTGGCTGATTAAATCCCAATCTTTCTCTATTATTTAGGGTTTTCATAGTATTCAGTATTCGTATTATTATATTAGAATTAAGTGCACTTCCAGTTGCAACGATTTTTGGAGGAGAAAAACCCCAGACTGTTAAATATATTTGTGAGATTAGATAGCTTGAAATTTCGGCTATAATCGCGGGTTCCATATAGATATACATTTCCAAGAGAAGGGTGCAGTCCACACATATATAAAAGCAACTCAAATGTGATTCACCTGGGCACACAACCACCTCGTGGATTCTCCCAGCATTTCACAACCACTTCAGTTATTTCCAGGGCCGCAACACCCATAACACGTAAGTTCTACTGGTCCAGATACATTATCATTATCTGACATCTTCTATGCGCTATCGGCAAGTGTCAATGCCAGTTATCTAGCGCGAGATACAATTACCGACTGAAATTGATATAAAAGCAATGCTCAGCAAAAATTTCCCAATCGAATCGCATCGAATCGCATCGCGTCGCGTCGCATTCCACTCCCAGTTTCAATTTTACAGAATGGAGCTCTATTGGTTGTGGGCCACCTTGTCGCTGCTGCTTTGGGTCTCGCCTGTCCGCTGTCAGGTGCAGTGCAATGCGGGGACAGCCGCCCGCCAGAAACGCATTGTCCTACGCAGTCCGGGAGCGGGGCAGCTGGGCGACTTGGACAGGTGCCAGTATCGGGTGGCGCCATGGAGCAGCCAGGTGTGTCAAGTGCGCATTGATTTCGAGCGGCTGGAGCTGCCGCAGCCCCAACTTAACGCCACCACAGGGATAGTGGAGTGCGGGGACTTTCTGCAGGTTCAGCGTTTCCGCCTCTGCGGCCACAGCAGCGGACAGCACCTGTACGTGCCCCTGCGCCGGGGTCAAGTGCTGCAGCTGCTCTTCATTCTGGCCACGCCGCTTGCCAGGCAGCAGTCCACGTGGCAGATGACCCTCACCCAGCTGGAGTGTCCACGCGATTCATTGGCAGTGGCCGCCGCCCAGAAGTCGGAGGAACAGCAGCCCAGAGGTCGTCCTTTTTTGCCATTTTTGAGTAATCTCCTGCCCAGGACCATTTTTGGTGGAGAGACGGGTATAGGTTCTGGCCAGGGTCCGGCTGCACAGCTTATCCAGAGCTTGAGCTCACCTTCTCTGGCGGATCGGGAGCTGCTGGCTCCGATGGGCTGCGATCAGTATTGGAGGAGCCAGACGGGCGGAATCGTTAGCTTCAACTTCGCTGGTGGCATCTATATGCCCAGCATGCGATACTCCATCTGCGTGAAGGGAGCGCTAGACAGTGAGATAAGGTATGGCGTTCTTCTCGGAATATGATGATGAGTCACCTCTTATAACCATTTCTTGCTGCAGGTACAAGATCGAACATTTCGAGCTCTCGAAAACAGACTCCGATAGGGCCGGGCCTGGCTATGATACAGATTGTCGCAGCACTGTGAGAACGAGGGGACGCGTGTCGGACTATCTGCTTATACCCAACTCGTACGTGATCAACCAGCCAGAACTGCAGCCCACTTATTACTGTGGCAACGGGCTGGCGGGTCGGGAGCTCGTTGCACGTCCGCCATTTGTCATTCTCTTCTCCAGCGATGCGCAGACAAGTGCATCCGAGACGGGCTTCCAGCTGACCTACGCAGTCCGGCAGTCGCAAGAGCAGCAACAGCAGCAGCAAGTGGAATTGTAAATGCAACCAAATTGGCATAAATAAAGCCGTAGTATTAACTAAATCAACGCACACAAGTCATCTGAAATTGACATTATTAAATGCCACTGCAGTGATACGAATACTCGCATAATGGCTGCCGGGCCGAAGCGAGGCATTTCATGGTCACGGATTTGCCTTAATTAAATGGCAAGTCCAATGGCATTTAGTACCAGTATCTATATATATATATTGTATGGGCAAATAAATTATGGAAAATCCAGTGGCATAAATGGTATGTGGTTGACAAATGTAGCCATAAGCGGATGGGGCAGCAGTAATAGTAGCATTGACTTTTGAATAGAAGCATATTTCATAGTTGAATATTGAATCAATTTAGTGCCCACAATGTTTATTTCAACAATGTCTGACTGCAGGACATATTCGGAATTAATTTGTCTTTTTATTTTCTTAGGCATTTGATAAATGCCTTAATTCGGTTGAGCACTTCCAGACTCAAACACATTTATTTTGAACTTATATTCGCAGGATAATATCTTGCTACAAGCATAGTTGAGAATTTTGTTCTTCATTTGTGGAATAGTGTAGTGTTCGTATTTAACGCAAAATATATCTGACGAGAATGTCCTTTCAAGCTAGGAATTTATTGGAATATTATATCCAAATATGATTAAAATTTTCCACTATATTAAATATTAATCGCATAAAATGTATATAAAACTACGAGTAAGAATCAAAGTTGTCTATTACAAATTGTAATCGTTGATGTCACAAAAAAAAATTCATTTGATAAGCCATCCCTTATTCATAGGAATATAGTTTTGACTGCTTTTTGGGACCAGCCTAAGCTCAATCCCGTCTACACATTCAAGCTACTGCCATGCACACGTGGATATTTACATATATAATTGCAGACTGGTGTAACGTGTTTGGATATTCCGGCGGACTATCATGATAGTGGATTGGGGGAACCCGTCCCATCCCATCCCATCCCATTACCATTCCGATTTCCATGGCCATTGCCAGCTCCATCCTTACCTCCCTTTTCACACATGACTGCCACTGCGGATGCAGAAGCATTTCAGGAGGGGATTCGCAGTGACATTTTGATGCCAGCACAGCTGCCACAATTGCCAGGCCATGTATTTTTAATGAAAATTTAACAAAATTTCTGCGGTTTAAGTGCGAAAATTGTTAAATGCCCAAAAGGGCTTGCCCCAGCCCTGAGTATTGATCGATACATTTGTCGGAAACGCATCCGGATGCGAAAAATTTGCGACTGAATTAATTGAAAACATTTGCAGGACTGGACGGGACTGCAACAGCTGTGCATTAACACGAGGCCGTTACAAATGTTGGGGGTTTGGGCCTTAGGCTGCAGGCTACAGGCTACAGGCTGCAGGTGCCCCGCAAAACGGATATAAAAAGGAAAGATGTGCATGCAAAATTGTTCCATCATTAAAGCCATCTGCGTCCACAGAGAGAGGATAGTGTAAAGTGTCTGGTAAACAGAATGAAATTGCATTTGCATCGATGACCCGAACACTAGGGAAAATTGCCTTTCGAATATGCATAGTCATATGCTCCAGCACGATGCCAAACACAATGTGCTACTTCATACTTACAGGCGGCTCCCAGCGATGCCACTGCTCTCCACAGAAACTTATGTAGTCGTCGTCCGCTAGGGACACTCCTCTTGTGGACCATATTCTGCGTTTCCCTTCTAATGTTTCTATCCTCGGGCAGATTGTTTTTTTGCCACAGCAGCAAAATATGCTTCAGCATCTTGGACTTACGGCTCTGCCCTTGGCTCTCCGCCAGGGCCCACAACTTAAAGGCACATTAAAGCTCAAAGCCATAACTTGTGCATTGTTCGCATCAAAATCGGCTTCCGAGACTTCAGAGCACTTCATGATATCTTATCTGCGCCAGTTGTTTCCCATTTAAAGTGCTATTTTGGGGCTTTTAATGCTGACTTCATTGGGGCACGAAACTGCAATTAAAACGCTCGACATGCACACAAACTGGGATACACATTGTGTGGCGTATTATGATGCACTCGAAAGCCAAAGCTAAGGCTTCTCTTGAAAAATAAGAGCTGTTGGCATGGCGCGATTTTAATTGCAGAATATTCAAAACTCCTGTGATCATAAAGCTTCCCAAAAATGGTATATAATAAAACAATTTGGCATTAGTTTATAGTTTATGTGCACAATGCACAATGATTAGTTTGTGGAGTAAAATTTCAAATTTTTTTTTATGTTTTGTTTTTGAATTTGTGACTACTTTAATTACTCAGAAATTTGAGTTCGTTCGTAGTATATGGTTTCTATAACAGTTACTATATTAAAAACGTTCTGTAGTTCGCAAACATTTCAAATTAAATTTGGTTCTGTTCTCTAATTATTCACTCCATCAATTAGCCAGGAGTTTGAGTTTACTAATATATGGTTTCTGTATCAGCATCTGTTATTATCTGTGTATATGTTTGGCAAACGCAAAGCTACGAAATGGAGCTAGACCTGAAAACTACACCCATAAATATTGTTTGGCTACCCCACGCGACACCGTTCCGCGGCATAACCAATTTTTATGAACACTTTACACGGAGAATAAAAACTGAATTCACTAGCAATTTGGGCATTTTTTAAATTGAATTTTTAAAATTTTTCAGCAACATGTTTCAGGGCTGTTGTTTTGGAGTTGCCCCGCAATGGTGTATGTTTATTTAAGCATTTTTTTGTGCAGATTTCCCTTCTGATGCTGTCAACTTTGTACGTCCGAGCCAAACGCCAAGGGCCCAATGCAATTTTCGTTGGGAAAAAAAAAATGGAAAAAGATGGCATAGAAAATTACAGCATAAATTCTCCCAGAGTGAAAAATGGGGGAACGGAAAAAAAATGCAGGCGAATTGTTGAGGCGAAACTGCGGTTTCAACATTGTAGTTAAAATGTCACAAATTATTAATTGCATACGGATTTATGTAGCGGCGAGTTTCTGGACATATTCCGATTAAGCTTAACATACATTTTTTACAACGAATATTAGTTACATATCTTCAGAATTTACTCCGAATATTTTACAGAAACATACAGTCAATTGAAAGCAATTAAAAACGAAATGAATGAATTGAAAATATTATGTGAATTATTCATATACATGTGTAGTATCTGAGACTCAAATTTCCTTTTTTTATTAGCTCCCAGGCAGTAAAATTTTCCAAGTTCAAGGACGGACCCACACAGCCGATAAAAACTGACCTCGGCGTCTATGTATGTATATCATGAACGCCTTATCTGTAGCTGTAGCTGAAACACAAACATTTTCACTAACTTAAATGCCAATTAAATAACATTAAATTGTGCGAAAAATGAACCTTAACAAGCGGCTCTCTGTCCCAAGCTCCATAGAACAAGTCCTTGAGCCGAACGACTGTCAACATGACAAAGGAAAAAATTAAGCAGCTAAACAGGGTTTTATAGACGGCCAACAGAAATAAACAAACAAGGCCAATGGAGTTGGGATCCTGAAGCAGAACCAGAACCTCGACAGACCCAGACCGAATCCATAAGCCGAGGCAACATGACACTGGGCACACTCATGCCAGAAACCTACTCAGACTTGGGCAGCACACAAAAGCCAAAGCCAACAACATAATCTACGGGTTGTCAGCAGCCCAAAAGACCATAAAGGCCGTGCCCAACATCGGCCGGCCCAGTGTGTCCGGAGAGGTGTACGAAGTCCTTCTAGTGGGTGGGCACCACAGAGCAAACAAATTAGTATGCAAGTCAGGCAGCAGATTAGGACACCGAACTTTTTCGCGACATAAACGGACAGCAGTCGAAGGAACCGGACAGCAGGCCACAGTGGAGCTGAGCAACCGAATACCCACCGACCCCTCTCTATCTATTTGTGCCTTCAAACACTTTTCTCTCTTGGCTTTGGGGACTTAGTCGAAATAATGAAGTCGGTCACTGACGCGATCTGTTGCTTGTCATGCTCAAAGGGAAAAAAACCGCACCAGCATTACCAAAATTGTATAGAGAAATGTCAAGAGAGCGTATTCCTCGGGTATTCGATTCGCTTTTTACCTTAGAATGAGCTTCAGGTTGAAGCAGTTGTACGAAAATATTTATACAAATTATACGAAATCTATAACCAATTAAACAAACATCGTCCTTAGTCGCGAAAGATATTGTAACCTTTAAAGCATTTATACTTTTGTATGATATATGATTTTATCGTTCAAGAAATGGTTAGCCGATCAAAGTAATTTGTCACAAATAAACGAAAAAATTGACACTTTCAACCATTGTTAAAGCCTAGGTATAGGTATTAAAAAGTATAAAAAATGTCAGTGAGTACCTTGACAACCTATTCTGTAAAATGAAATGCGGTCGTTGTTGGCATGGCATAAAGGCCATGTGGCTGTCTGACAGACTGGTCCTATCCAAACGGTACGCTTTTTCTCCTCCTTTTTTGACGTTTTTTTGGGGGCGTTTGTTAAATATTTCATTAAAAATTCCTCGCACAATTGCACATTGCTGTGGTTACTTGACGGGAAAAAAGGAAAATCCCAAAATAGAATAAATCTTAAGGCTACGCCAGAGCAGACTCTGTTCGGCTAGAATTCGTATCTTTTTCCTCAAATTTGTTTCAGAATAATTATTATTCAAATAGAATTGCTGTTATCACACATTTGATGTCAACACGCAAATAAATGGAATTTCATCAGGACTACTATTCAGTGCGTAAATAATAGATTTTATAAATATACGCTAGACCATAAATCAATTGTTGTCTGAAGATTTCATAAAGAAAATGTAATAAAATGCTGTAACTATAAACCAAACACAGCAATGATAACCCAAGCTGGCAGTGAAATAAATTGAAGTAAATACTCGTGTGTTGACATCCGTTTTCATTTGGTCCTGCTCTTTGCAATTTTCCAGGGTTGTGTGGGGCATTTTATGGACTCAATTTTGGAATGAAAATATGCAAGATTATTTGCCACATATTTGTATTTAAATAAAGAAATTTAGTTTATGCCCCACTGCATTTCTAATCAATGTGTGTTTTGTGTTGACTGTATGTACGGTTTGTAGTCGAAAATATGTAGTTTCCTTTCATTTTTCAAGCATTGATTTGACGGAAATTTGGATTAAAATTAGTTGCAAATTATATTTGATACTGCATATCCTTTCTTTTAGCTTAATCGCATTGATAGAATTGATCACAATTTGTTGGTGTATTATTATTTATACCAACAATTTATTGTGCATTTTGAAATATTTCAGAAAATGATACTCTTAGCTCAAAATGTTTGTATTTTTTTTTTTTGGAAATTCTTAAAGAATATTGTGTGTTTTATTGCTTCGTTGCTTCGCCCCCTGCCGCAAAAAAAAGATTGTACTTAAGTTATGGCCGACACATACTGGGACTCATATAATTTTCATATTTTCATACATTGTTTAACCTGAACTCCGATCCGTTCCGTTCGTTCCGTTCGTTCCCATCGTCCGAGCCAAACAATGTGTGTGCAAAACGTAAGTTTGCGTGCTTGGTGCATATAAATTAGTCGCTTATAATATTCTTTTGGCATTTTTCAAATTTCCAGTCCGGTATTTGTTGCCTTTGCCTTTGGTTTTGGTTTTGCTTTTCGCCTGGTGAAAGAGTTCGTACGCCGTAAAGTATGCAGCTTACGTGCTCAAGGCTCTCACCGACTCCCTCTGCTTCCCACGTTGGACGGGCAGCACGAACGAAACAACAAAAAACAATTATTAACATATTAATAAATTTTAGCATATTTGAAAGGCCATAATTTTGTGTAATTCTAGATGCTTGCAGCTGGGCAACACCTGAACGAAATTGGATAATCCAGCCCCCGGGAAAGTAATTTGAATTTTTTATGGCTTTTCACCGCCCTTAAATAACTTCGAGTGGGTGATAGCTTTAAATAGTCCGCAAATACCTGCCATGATTAGCGAGATAATCGCCGAGTACGGAATAAACAGTCTTATCGGTTCTTTCAAGTGGTATCGACATGTTTGTCGATTACTTTTACTTTATCAATGGGTTCGGGCCTTTGTTCGTTGTGCCATTTGTGACTCCTTGAGACGTAAGCGCCCACCGCTACCATGGCGAGTCCTATGAGGAGGAAGGCGATTCCCGTGTACTGTCCAATTCGTGGAACATTCAAAGTGAGCTGAATGCAAAATCAGGTAATATATATGGATTAAGTTTCTATGTAGATACCTTTAGGTTTTCTTACTTTGACTAGACTTATCAGATTATCATCCATCTCTCCATGCAATATCAGGGTAAAAAGGGGCGCATAATGATCATAAGCCACATCTTTGAACAAGCTGTGAAACACGACCATCCATAATTTTCATCAACTAGCACAGTTAGCACAATTTTTCACTCACTCTATAGCCTCATCGCGAACGACTCGCACACTAACCATCAGCTGTCCCTTTAGCCTCAAAGGCGCCCCCAAAGTGGGCTCCATTATCACATACATGGAATGCTCCGAGGCATTCGGGAGCAGACCAGTCGTGTTCTCCCTGAACATGCCATCCGTCATGTGGAAATGGGGATGGGACATATAGAATGGACCGTGATAGGTGGCTGGGGAAAAGTCCAGAACTCCGTTGAGCGGGCACTCCCGCTTGCCCACGCAAAAGCATTTCGTGTCCGGAGACAGCTCTCCGTTGTCGAGGGTTAGTTCCGTGGAGACGTAGCGCCAGGAATCAATGCCATCAATGGTGACGTTCTCCGTGGGATACAGATTTAGAAAGCGTGCTGCATCGGGTATGAATATAGAAGTGGGTCTATCCCACTGTCGGTCCGGGGACCACATTTCGCCCGTGCTGCCATTGACCTTTCCGCACTCGCCCGAATAGTAGCCGGTGTGGTTTTTGCCTTTCCAAAGCAGTAGGTCTCCCATCCGGCTACGATCTCCACGGCCCGTGTGTATGGTAAAGTTTCCTTCGGCTGTCTTGGATTGGTTCCGCCCGTAAAACCAGCCGAAAGTACCGCTGCGAACGGGCAGAAGCGGGGAATGCAGCTGCTGCACAAAGTCCAGGAGCTCGTTGTAGTATCCATCGAAGATGGATTCCCTGGCTGTTTGCTTTATGAAGGTGGAGCCACCCTCACGATTGAGGGCAAAGTTTATTACCTTCCGAAGTACGCGTCGATATTTGCGCGAAAAATAGGAAGCTGTCTGAAGCGGAAAACGGGATTAGTGCCTTGACAGATGGTGGCATTGAGCCATTACTTTTCCTCTCAATGCTATTCGCACCCCACTCACCACAGCGGGAAAATCTGGGGTGACAACCTCATCCTCGAGGGACCCATTCGATTTATCGGGCACAAAATGCCAAGTGCGTCGACCGTAGTAGGTCACCTCGGGCTGATCCCACTCCAGGTCCTCCTTCACTTTGTAGTCACTGAACGTATACGGTCCCAATTGCTCAAAGTTCGGCTTAACTCCCTCCTTGTTCAGGTCCTCCGGATTGGTCCAGTTAAATAGATAAAACGAACTATACACCTGCATGGGCGTTGTGACCCAACGCTTGTACATGAACGAATCTGGAGCCAGCGGCAACATTCCGAGTATCCACTCACGGGATAAGCCTGGCCAGGCGGCGACTAAGAATATTCCCAGGACAAACGCCAGGCTCCCCAGGGTGAAGACCCAGATCTTCTGCTGGCGAACACTGCAGCACTTGCAGCACATCGCGACGGATCGAGTGAAACTGAGCAAATACCCACCGTTTTTGGCAATATTTATATATTTTGGCTGGAAATTCGAAGTGATTAAGATGAATATCAGCTGGAGCTTTTTCGGAGTGAGATTAGATTCCGCACCGACTGAAGCCAAATAGGGGGTAATATATAATTAAGTGGCTATCATTTTGGTTTTTCTTTTTCTGGAAATTATCAGTAAGGTTTTTCTAGTATTTTGTAAATAAAGTAAATAGTCTCGACTGAGCGATAGGCACCCATTCCACTCAGGGACCGAAATCTAAAGAGTTCGGTAGCTCCAGATATCTCTGCGACAAAAAAAAGAGAATATTTCCTGTACCACAGATTCTCTTAAGCACCGAAATTCAGAAGCCATACCTTGCTTGGTCTTCCCGACTGAGATAGTGACAAAGAATATGTTTTGTATAGCATTTGAAATGGGGTATTCCGTATTTCAGTTACAACTTTATTTTACAAGTTAAATTAATAAAATTGTATAAAGTTTAGTTTTCTGAAGATCACAAAGTTGTGTTTGCTGTGCAACGGTTTCTACTGATTCCCAGGAACCACTGGGGCTTCGTTTTCAATCTCTTCATTATCTCTAAGAGCAAGTCTGTCAGCCTCGGCCTGGCCATACCACTTCCGTTTGCAGGTCAACAGAGCTCCAATGGCTATAAGGATGCAGCCCACACAGAGAAGTCCCACTCCTGTGTAGCGAGCAATAGAGGGGAGACTAAGAACCAACTGGAAATGTATATAAATATTAGAGGTGTTTTTCCATAGAGGAAAGGTCACCTACCCTTAGTTCGGAGGCAAGTGCGTCGTCGATTTGCGCTTGACTGGATGAGGTAAAGAGCGGGGCATAGAAGCTGGGAATGCCCTTTAGGATGCTGTTGAAGGATGGAAACAACTAGCGAAAAGATCCCCAACAAAAGCGATTTCAATACTCACTCGATATCATTGTCTTCCTCCATGTACAATGTGACCATCACATTGGCAACCACCTGCAGGGGAACGCCTATTTTACGCTCCATTATGATATAGAAATTGTTCTTCTCGTAATCAGGATCGAAGCCGGTGATCGTGTCTGCGTAGCTTTGATCGGCATACATAAAGTGATCCGCAGAGAGATACATCGGAGCTCCTTCACCGCAGGGAGCCAGAGACGTGGCTCCGGAGGCGGGACAATCATCTGGGTACCTGTCCGCAGGACAGTAGCACTTCATGTTTCCATTCCGTTGGCCATTATCGAAGGTGTTTGGGGTGACTTCATATTTCCAGCCCTGGATGCCTTCGATTTCGTAGCTCTTTCCCGAATACTCCAGATTGATGATTCTACAGGTATCCGGGATGAATATGGTGAGAGCCTTCTCCTTCGGCTCATCGGGCACGAACAGATCTGTAGTGCTGCCATTGAGGCGTCCACATTCGCCCTCATACCAGCCCGTGTGGTTCTGGCCTTTCCAGTACTTGATTTCACCCATCTCCTTGATGTCGCCGACACCAGTGTGCACTGTGAAGGGTCCTTCGAAATCCTTCGACCCGTTGCGATTCAGGAACCAAGCAAAGTGATCATCGAGAACTTCAGGTGCCAGGGGATTGTTCAGATTCATGGCATAGTGCAGAAACTCATCGTAGAAGCCCTCGAACAGCCACTCCGCGGCGGTATGGGTGGTGAACAGAGCTCCTCCATTCGCGTTGAGTCCTTGGTTGAACGCCAATTTGATCAGTATATTCCTGTCCTTCACAGCATTAGCAGCAGCCTGGAAAATATTTGACTTTAAGGAACCCTTTCGAAGACGTATCAAGCAACTCACGATGGATGGCAGGTGTGGGCCAGTGATTATATCAGTCTGCTTTCCTCCAGACAGCTCCTCCTCCCAATACCAAATACGCCTGGGATTAAAGGTGACTGTACCATTATCGTGCCACTCCACGTCCATTTTTTTGCGATCCTCTCGATAGACATACGGACCCAGTTGCTCGAAAATCGGCTTCACACCATTGGCCTGGACATCATGCGCGTTGGTCCAGTTCCAAAGATACATGTGCAGGTATACGGGAATGGGCAGCTCCTCCCACATATCGAAGGTCTTTGAGTTGGGCGTTAGTGGCAATTGCTGGAAGGAATTTCAAGCTAGTACTTTGCAAACTTCTCTTTCAGTTTCAAGGTCACCTTCATTATCAGCGTGTCCATAAGACCAGGTCCCCATATGACGGACAAGAGTCCTGATACGGCCAGCAGTGTTCCGATGCCGAATACCCATACCTTCTGTTGGGTCACGCCACAGCAGCGACAACACATATCGATCGAAGCGAAACAAAAACTGCCAGCTGAATGCCAGACGATCAGAACGAGTCACCGTCTTTATTCATCGCTCGCCCGCTAGATTATCCGCTTCTCAGCAGTTAGGTTACTAATCTGCCGGTCTGCCCTGAATGTGAAGTAATTTAAGTGGCTTTTAACCGAGCTGTAAGACCTTGATAAGTGCAGACTATAGCACTCTACTTTTCTTGGGAGCTTCCTTATCAGAAGCCAGCTACTTGGTGTTTGCAAGCAATAACACCTGGTAACAGAACTGATGCACAGTGGTTGAAATGGAATAAAAAATATTGTACAGGATAATAATCTGGTTGGAGGGTTCTACATTACGAAAGAAGACTTGAAGTATCTGAATTCTGGAAAAAGGGAACGTTTTGGGGAAACGTTTTTGAAACTAAAGTTAAAAAAGAGGTTTAAGAAATTCGACAATTAAATTAAATAAATTCATGTATCCTAGTTTGGCCGTTTCACACACTCTGTGATGGTGAAAAATGCACGAAAATATTCCATATGCTGCGTATAAATGTTCAGGAAATTCTGGCTTTTTATTAAAGGGTACTCTTCTGTGCCCAGAGAGTTCATTTCGGTGTTACCCTGTATTTCAGTGTGACTAACCATATTCTTAAACCAATGAAAACTATGGTTACGGTCAACTATTTCCTAATTGAGACCCCGCCATCTTATCGCCTATTAAACTTGAAGTTTGAATGCAGTTTTCCTATCGCACTTATTAGGTGCCATAAAGTTCAACCAGATTAAAGAGGACAATCTAATCCACTTATCAAAGCACTGGTCGATTAGGGCCATGCAAAAGCATTTTTCTAATTTGCTTGTCAATCCGGCGCGAGTTGTAGCATTTCGAGTCGATGAGTGTACACACAAAACTTGGCCACAATTTGCACACGGATTGGGGGATTGGGAGATTGGGGGAGTACTCGTGATACTCGTTGCTGCCGTAAATCGTTGTGGCTAATTGAAAGCGCCAAAAGCCATGTGCCACCAAAGGATTTGCAACTGAAAATGGTTGATGCGCAGCAATAGAGAGTTGTTAACGCTGTCTCCCATGATGTGAACTGAAAGAGCCTCAAAGGGGAAATACGGAATTATGTGGATGCAACAAAAGCCTTCAGTTATTGTAATATTAACAGAGTTCAAGAGGTTGCCCATTAAACGGAGTACCGTTGTCTGGCGGAATATAAGCTTAAGCATGCACAAATGATTCTGTAAGGAACATGATCGCATTCTGCATACACGCAAGTATCGCAGAGGCTGCCATTCCATTTAATTAGCTATTTTCTAGACTGAAACACACTCTTGCTCAGTATTAATCTTGTCTGATTTTGGGAATAATTGGGAAATTACTTAGCCACAAAACCAAGGCTTTCCTGTTGGCATTTGTGTGGAGCTTAACAGTTGATTTCCCCAGTGCTCTTCAATAAGTGCATAATCTGTGAAGCATTGCCATGGAAGCCTCTAATAGCCAACTGCATTAATGTATGCATTAGCCATCTGAGAGTGTGTGGGTTTTTGGTTTGAGAACCTGAACAAGCTAATGAGCCCAATAATCTGCTCTGTGCATCTTTGCGTGGGCAGGCCACCGCAAAGATTCCATACATGTTTATTTTGTCCATATTTAATGGTTTGTTGAGTTATATTTATAGTACACATACACACATATATGAATATTGATTTTGCTATATAGGAAGAGTACGACGACTGCAGTTCAGAACATTTTCAGCAACATCAGCTTTTACAAAGGCCTACAAACATCGGTTAAACATATAGAAATACGCAATTGAGGTAATCATTTCCGTCTAGGCATCGACAGAGCCCTCGGCTTCCAGGGCCTTTCGGTTTGGCTGTAAAGCACACAAGTTAATCAATTTTTTCAATTTATTTGTGAAAGTATCACCTACCTTTGGGTGCATCAGAATGAAAGGCAGCTCAGCGCACAGCTCGCCGCCCAGGGCGCCCAAGAAGAGCTTGACTTTCACAGCATACGATACGATTATGCCAAAGGCATCCCTAGCATCCTGACTGGCAATCCTGCAGAAAAAATATATATATTATTGGTATTAACATATATATCTTGGGGGTTTGCGATGCCTTCACTCACAGTGTGGTCGATGCCAGGGCTGTGTCCTTGCGCTTGATATCACCCTCCACGGCAATGCCTGCCCGATCACAGTTTGCCACCAGAGTGGGCACCAGGTACATGACCTTCTGCAGACTGGAGCCCGGATTCAGGGGGCAGCCCTCGCTCGTCTCCATGAAGGCAATCGTGTTTCGGAACTGACCATTCTGGAAGAGAACCACATCCACGCCCTGCTGCACCATGGCCTTGACCTTCTTCACCACCTTGTTTGAGTTGTTGCGCACACAGATGTTGACCGAAATCTTCTCCCCGTGATGGTACAACTGCTTGTCCAGAGTCACCTCCAGTTCCAGTTCGCCAGGCGACAGTAGGAAGTCCTTGCGGACCACAGTGCAGGGCTGAATTCCCTGCTTGGTGGGGGCATACTGCACCTTGCGGATGCCCAGGTTGATGGTGCTGCGGCGATGGGACCTGTCGCAGTCGCTGTCGCCGGTGAAGATCTTCACGAAGTACTGGACGCCACAGGGCTGGCTCTCGTCGCTGGCCTTCTGCTGCAGCACCACCGAGGCCGGGGAGCTGGGCGGCATCTGCATCACGAAGGGATAGGCATTGGAGCCGAGTTTCTTCAGCAGACGCTCCTGCATCTTGGACAGCTGAATATCCTGCTTCTGCGGCGGGCACACCTGCTGCGAGACCAGAGTGAGCTCCTTCTGGAAGCGCAGTCCAATCATCTCATCGTCCTCGCGTCCATACCGGAAATTGCACACCAACTGCACAAAGATCTTGCGGTTCTGACGCACGTACTCATCGTCCAGGACCACGATGCCATCTGCAAATGGAAGCCTAATTAATTGGGCATTACAACCGCCACAGGAGCAGCAGCAGGGAAACGGTACATGCCCAGGCACGTATCCGTGCTGGATTCTGTATGGATTCTATGGTCACGTAACTAATAAGCTACTTTTGTTGGTAATGCAACTATCAGGGGTTGCATAAATTAGGGCTTAATTTAATTAGGTCTCAGTCAGTGTAAGAATGTTGCATAAAGTTGGGATAGGACGGGCATTGACATAGCCATTTGATAACAAAACGAACGGCCAGCTTCCAGTTACTCAAGCAGACCGATCGTTTCGGTTTCTTGTATATGGTATCCCGATGTTGAAAGCTTCCTGATGTAATAATCCAATTCAAGCGGTTAGTCTGTTTGAAGCACTGCACAGATCAATCAAGAAGATTCTGACCATCCGAGGTGGTGGCTGATGATATATATTCCGAAAATGTAATCTTCCCCACAGTTCGAGTCATTGTAAGTGTATCAAAATATATTTCGAATCTTCCGGCTTGTGCCTGAACCACCGCCTAACATCTCCTCCCCAGGCATACTTTTAGGAAGTTTTAGTTATCGTTGTTTTCTACCTACCAATTGGCTCCACTTGCGTCACGGAATCCACGAACTCACGCCTATTCATATATAGCGTGATCATGTTGTTCGGGGAACATTTCTTAAACACCTTGAAGTTGACCACCATTTTGAAGCTGTTTTTCCCGAATCTATTTGGAAAATTAGTGCAAAATATTTATTTTCGTAAACGTTTCGCGCTCGTCGATTATGATACGCCGCGTTGCGTCGTTCGCGTCGTTATTAATTAGCGCCCGTCGGCAATCTGCCATTTATACCTGGGGCCATGCCAATGCACCTGTAAATTCAATTAGCCGGCGCCGGTTTCGTACACTGGAAACCAACCAAATCGCTGACACTTTGCTCTGCTAGGGCTTCCTTGCCTCGTCTTTGATATTGACATTGCAACTTGTGCGGGAAATCGATAGAGGGTGGGCTATTAAATAATAAACGTACTACATGGCGTATTAGCAATGCCAGAAGTACTCGAAACATCCATTCGAATCGATAGTTCAGGCACAGTATTTTGGTTTGTTGTTTTCCCCATTTGTTTTTCCGAGTCCGACGAATGACGCAGTTGCACAGAAATATTATATGGCATTTCCCTTTTTCTGTTTGCGTAATTTTCCTTAATTTAATTGAGGCTTTGTGGGCTGTGTGCTAAGCGCTGATAGGCGACGAGAGCCGCTTTAATGACAGCAGTTAAGGCTGAGAGTTCGTCTCGATTTGTGGTCCCTGAATTCCAACTGGGAACAAATATTAAGGATTCTGAAATCGTTTTAAAAAACAGATTCAAACTTACCCAAGAATATTAACAACCATTACCAAGTTCCCCTCTTTTAAAGACCTGAATTGACACTTGAAGATTCTGTACATTCAATTATGTAAAAATATTCCAGACTTCCAGTGGCACTCCTGCCACTCCGCCATTTGCCAACTTCCAGTTTTGTGCAGCGAAATCACATTAGCATAAAGTAGGCTACTTAACAAAGTCAATGAACGTAATTATTATACTCCTGACATTAAAAATATGAACAAAGTTGTGTGAAATATATTGTTCTTTATTGTGTGGCCTGGGTCCTGTGCTTTTCCCCAACTACTGGAACACATGGTGGCGGGGGGGCGGGGACGCTGGCGGCGGACAGTCGCCTTGGGTCCAACAAAACCGACAATGAGGCCCTTAATAATAGCAAAACTTTTGCACTCACGACGTGTGAGTTGGCCAGGGGGAAAATGGCCCTGGTTATGGGGATGTCTCTCATTTAAATACATTACAAGTGAACTTTCGAGAGGCGTTGATACGAGTATGGGCCCTGTTCCAGGGGTAATGGCCATATGTTGGGAGCTGAGTTATGTTCAAGTTTCATTTAAGAAGGTCTGAGGAGCAATTAAATTCAATATCCTTTAAGGTTTCGTGTGCTAAATATAAGTGCTTGGGTTGGGTAGTCAGATGTATCGCAAAGTGCTGTGTGGTTTGGGGAGCAAAAAGCTGATTCTGTAGGGGCTCATCCTCATCATTAGCGACCACAAAACGCGGAGGCAACCTCGATTATATGAACTCAATTGAGCAAAAGATGACTGGCTACTTAACGTGCTTGAACCATTCCATTTGTCATAATTTCTCAATCGATTCTTAAAGCAGGAACTCAACCTAACCTCAAGCAGAAGCGTACTCAACCTATTTTGCTCCTTCAGTACACTCCAGCTAATTTGGGAAATTCAATTGCCTGACCAAAGCGAGACAATAGCGTCGGCCAAATTGCATTGCACAATCAGCGGGATTGCCACGGTCCGGAGTCTGGTCCAGGCCCAGGCCCAGGCCCAGGCCCTGGCACAGGCACAGGAGGCGTAGCAGCCAGTGCAATTGTCGTTGGGCAAATTGACAGCTAACTGGAGCCACAGTCGTGCCAATAGCCAAGGCATTTTGGACCAGCAAAACAGTGCCAGAACTTTCGGGAGGAAAACCTCTGCCAAATGCATCCCCGACTCACCTTGATAGTTGTCAGGCGTGTGCTATGAACACGTGCACTCAGCCCCAGCCAGCCGCAAAGTTTTGGGCCAGAAAAATCTCTCATCGGCCTCATCAGATCACGATCAATAGCACGGAAAATTGAAACAGTGAGACAGAAATTGTTGTCTTATGAAAAGTAAAAGCGAAAGCAAATAAAATTGGCAACATTGCCCCAATGACGCTGAACCTTCAAGGCGAGCGAATCGACATTGCCGCTCGCAGTGGCTGCCATTTCCAGTTACCATTAGCAAAAGGAAGGACATGTCGCACCCTCAAACAAAAAATAAAAAAAAAGAGCAAAGCAAAACGGTATAGTGGAGTGACTCGACACAGTGAATACCCGCTACTGAAAGGAGGCAACTGCTGCTTTAGCTTTTGTTTGAAAATATCAAGGAGGATGCCGTCAATGACAAACGGATGTGAAATCTGGGAGAAAATCCTGGGAGTCCATTATGAGTATGAATTACAGGAATTGTAATGCAATTGGGGATGCTGTATAGACAGATAAATCCTTATATATGTATGATGCTGATTAGGAATATATATACGTCCTTGCGGGCCTTAGATATACCCGAATACCTATTGCAAAAGCAAGGAAAAACTGCTTCTGTGCTGCATGAGCGAACTTGGCAGAGATGTCGTCGCCGTCGCCATTGCCATCGTCATCGCCGTTGCCGTCTGACGATGTGCAAACTGTCGGAGTGACAGCAAATGGCGCGGAAACTGTGTGTACGCCAACGTCAACTAATCGTGGGTGAACAAATCTTTATATATACATCCATCCATATGTATATCTGTGCCACACCTACCAGCCAACATTCAATCCTCTGCCGTTACGTCTGTGCGTATGCGTATGCCTGTGCCGAGGTGCAGCCTAGAGCCAGGTCCTTCGTTCCTGATGCCATTCGATTGCAGGTGGATATGACTCTGGCTCTGACTGTGGCTCCTACGCTGGAAAGTGCACTCTGAAAGTGCTATTGGATTAGGGCATAATGGTCAGGCAATGAATGCTTTGACTTCTGAATGAATGGTATTTGCTTGGACAAATCAATTAAAGAGACCAGTGGAAAAAAATCTACATCGATCATTTAGAGAAATACCATTCCAATACCATGGCGGTTTGACTATGAAATAATACACAATATTTTGCAAATACCCATTAACATATATTATTTATTAGAAAAAAGGGTTTCTGCAGAGCAAGAATTTTTGTACAATTTAAAACAGAACAATTCAGTTCTAAGAATTCGAGTTTAATATTTTGGGTATCTACTTATGGAAATGTTTTTCTTGGAAGCAAAAATATCTGTATAGCCATTGAAAAACGTATGCTAAGCTGGTTACAACTATCCCTCCAATATTCCTCTCTATTCTCCATAAGTGATCAAGAACCATAACCCACTAGCCTGAAATAAAAGCCATAATTTGCGAACACTTAACCGACAAAAGCCGTACCCTGGGGTGTATCCATATTCATCCTTTATTGTTTTTCTCCGCACATATTTCATTTATGCTGTCTTCAGAAGCTGATCAAATACTCAGCACGCAAAAGACTCCAGAAGAACAATGTGCAGCAGCGGCAACCAGAAAATGTTTGCGAAATTCCATCGGTTCCTTTTCGGAGGGATGTTGGTTTTGGTATGCCCGTGTTATAAGCTCAGTTTTGTCGTTGTCCGAACCGGAAAAGAGCGTTATTGCTAGCTAATTTCCCATGTGCATGCTTGCTTGTTAAATTGATGTATAGTCCCGGATAGAACCGTGCCCGGATCGAGACCAGAACCAGAACCAGGCCAGGACCAAGCCCAGACACAGACCCCAGCCCAGCCCCGACAAGGCGAGGCGAGGTCATCGGAAAGTGGCAAGCCATGTTGCACTGCAGTTGTGGTGGGGTGGCGGGGGAGGCGGGAAAACCCCGCAAGAGCGGTGCAGCAGCAGCATAACTGAAAATATTGTGAAAATAGTAGCACCGGCCGCTGTGCAACAATGGCTGCAAGAGCTACGAGCTCTAGTACCTGTCCTGCCCTCCAATGCAGGTATTTGCGGTCGGGTTTTTGACACAAATTTTGCCGATGACATGTTCAATACACAAAGCTGCGTGCTTAAGTTCGCTCATCCGTATTGTTATACCATGGAGCCCGTGTGGCAGAGATGGTACATGCAACCGGAGTGCTCTCCTCCATATTTGCTGCCCTGCCAGCACGTGTTTAGGGCTGCCACAGCGTCGCTTGTGTGCTCTGCCGACGGGACTTCAACTTCGTTTGTCACATACGAGAAAAATAGCCCAAAAGAATGGGCCTCTTTTCGGCTCTGGCTCTGGCTTTGGCTTTAAAGCACTTTCCTTTTAAATTTGCATTTTCCTGTCAGCGGGTGTCGCATAAATTTGACAATATAACATTTTTTTGCTCGAACAATATTTTCCTAAGCCGCATTATCCTATTAAGAGATTTAATGGAGTCACACACGTGCGCAACTTTGTCTCATCATAAATCTGGGAAGCCCACACCAACCCAGCAGGTAATGCTCTTCTGTCTGAGCCAGAGCATGAAGCAGGGGTGGGAGACCGGGGCCCTTGGATGCTTTGATATATCTACCTCATATCGGATATTTATGCCTTTCACTTACCGTCGACCCGTATGGATTTATGCTTGCCACAGCGATTATGGCAAATGCCCAAACTTTGCCACACAACGCACTGCCATCAAATTAGCCGATGCTTAAGGAGTAACCATGATATATACGTATTGCGTTTAAATTGTTGAAACTTTTCTGCCCAGGAATTGTGTGCCAGAGACCAAAAGCTGGCGCAAAAATGTATGAATTTAGAAAACTTTATGATGACACCCAGGGGAGCGTTTTAGCCACACTGTCGGCACGGCGGAGATACTATGTATATGTAGTCGGCAATTTGGCGAAAACAAGTTGTGAGTGCTATCTAAATTTTGATGGTCAAGACAGAGAAGTTTTGTGATGTTGCCCCCCAGATGTGAGCCTGATATTGAAGGAAATTGAGCGAAAATCATTCTTGGAATAACTCTCACTCGAGTCGATTTAAGCATTGTCGGAGCCATGTCCACGTCCAAAGAAGCTTTAATTGGTTATACTGCAGATCTGTATTGCAGCTGCTTCTGCTCCTGCTCCTGACCCCCCGTACTTTTACTTTTTCATCGCCAAAACGCTCCGGGGGCTGTCCCAGTCCCCATGCAGAGTTCGAATTTTTTTGATTTCCGTTTGCTCTGCATAGTTTTGCATTTGGAGAGAACCACAAAAAAGACTTTTCGATTTCAAAATTTGTTTTTCTATTGCCCAGAGTGTTGGTTGATGGCAGCAGCAGGCAGGCAGGCAGCTGGCAGGAGGTAGCATCGCCGATGCCATAATAAAAATCGTGTCCTGACATATCTCAGCTTGCTTGTCACACGTGTCGAAGCGTTGCAGAAATCTTTTCCAATTCGTTCCTATTCTCTGCCGATCCCCCGTGGACTATTCAAATTGTTCATTTGCTCTCTCCATGCACATGAGGCTTTCCCAACTCTTTTCTAGATTTTTTCCGGACTTTTTGAGGATTTTTTTCTGGATTTTTTCGTAGCTGTCAGAGGTTAAGGCCTGATGGTTTTTTGTTGGCTCCATGCTGTGCAACATTTACAAATGCTTTGAAAAGCAATTAGTACTGACAAATGCGTGCCTTGACATTGCCCTGGCTGAAGACATTGCCTGTCATTGCCTCTAAACGATTTGTCATGTGGCCAATACTGGTAAGAAAGCTTTAATAGTTGAGAGAAACAATGATTAATTGGCCAAGCAGAAAGGATGATTTTAGAAATTATTCAATTTAAAACGAATTGATTTAATCGAATTCATAGATGTACGAAGTAAATACTGATGTCATACTGTCCGTATTAGTTATCATGGTTTATTCATGGCTTAATTTTTTGGGTATTTACATTCCGAATGAGACACTAATACTATTAATACTATTAAATACTTGATCACTCACCATTTAATTTTCTTTATAACCGAACCAAATAAAAGCTGCGTGCTTACCTCAAATACACTTTACCTGGTTAACCGCTGCCAAAAGTGCATTTAATTTAATTTCGAAATTTTTGCACACTCCTAACTAAATCAATAAAGCGGGAGACAGGAAGCCCTTCTAAATGGATAGGATAGGATCTGGGCGCCTGCTGCAGTGCACCAAAGTTGAGCAAGCTGCCTGATTAAATTTACACACTGAACCGCAACTGTTGCATCCACATCCACATCCACACAGACATATCCAGCAGATCAGAGGAAAAAGTAATAAAAAGGCAGGGCAGCTTGAACAAATTTTATATCCTCGACAGCCGGAACAAAGCTGAGGAAGCCTGAAGAAGCTTCTGTGTATTAAAGTAGGAAATCAATCGAAGGCTACCAGATGGGAGATGGAAGCCAAGTTTTTGCCATTTTCCTCCATCAATTGCTTGTAAGTGGCTGGGCTGTAAAGATTTTTATAACAGAACTGCACGGACAGACGTTGCGTATGAGCAATTTCATCTGGAAGCCGCTGCAAGTGGCTGACTCGAGTGGATGCACCGAATTAAAAGAAGATGGGAAAATAGTCGAAAATAGGATTTTCGTGGAGTCGCATCTGCAATGGCAATTTGGTATTTTTCTATAACTCTTCCGCACGAATAGCACACTTCGAATATTAATCAGTGCCGGACGGGCCGCCACTCATTCGGGGTCCTGGGCCCTCGGCATGTGTCAAGTGTAGCAATATTGATGTGCAATCTCAAGAGCTCCAACCGCATTGCTCAATTTGCATCCACTTGGGCTCCAGCTCTGCTGCTCCTGCTGTGCAATTTCCAATGCATTTTCAATGCAGCAACAAAGCACCGAGCGGCATTCGAGAGCCTTTACAGGGCTCATGCATAAATTCAAATGTTTTCCCAGCCAATATATGGGAGTCGGCAGACCTCGGGCTGGACATTGTCTATAAGATTCATGATTCGGCAAACAAATGGCTGGCAATTTTTCACAGCGCCAGAACCACGTTCGATCAATACGGTTGCTTTGCATAATTGAAGCCTGAACGGAGAGATATTTGCAATCGTTTATTATAACGCACTTTGATGAGAGCTTCTATGAGGCTCAGATTTGAAATATATTTTCCTTAGTTAGTGCTAAATCAAAGCGATTCGATGTGGCAGCTTGTTCACAATGCAATCAGCAACAATAGCAATCCGAGTGCCGTATCCCAGCCACAACGGAAGCGGAAGCAATTTTCATTTGCGTCGAGTTTGGTTTCAGCTTGGGTGTCGTCCTTGCGGTCGCTTAGGAAGCGCTACCCGTTTGGGGCGGGAAGCACCACGCCATCAGCCATCCGCCATCCTCCATCCGCCATCCGGAAGGGTGGCACAGACACAGCACATGCTCAGCGACATGTTACCAACATAATTTCAGCTGCCACACAATGGGCTAAGATAGATAGGTAGGATAGGGTAGGGTAGGGTAGGTAGTGTGTGTGGGGCACGAACCGTGGCAGGAAGTGCGGCCAAGTGGCGACGCCCCGAGAACCGCAAATGATGCAAGAATGCAATGCGGTATATGTGCATTTTTATGAAATAAATTGCTTGCTAAGGTTTTCATTCCGTTCTCTTTGCTTTGCCTTTTAACGCGTAGAAAAACAAAATCGAGTTTTTACGTTTTTTTTTGCTTTCATAAACAGTCACACTTTATTATGGATTCGGATATTGCTGTGTAAAATAAATACAATTTTCTGACTTAAGATTATATCAAAAATGGGGAACACAAAATGCGTTTGGTTTTCTACTTGGGGTCTTCAAATGATTGTTAATGTCTGCTTTAAAGAGAAATTTTGTATATTTTAACGTTAACGTTAATGCGGGTCTGTTCTTAGTTACTATCTTTATTATGTGTAAGTGTATCTGTATCTGTCTGTGTCTGTGAAATCTATCCCACTAACTACGTGCTATTTTATCATACTGGTTTTAGTTTCGTTTTCGTTTTTAGTTTTTACGCTTAAATTCTCAAACAGCGGCTGCTCAATTTTGAATCGCATTGGCCAAATGTACAAATTGTCTTCTGTCTCCTTCCTGTCTTCTGTCTTAGGGATTACACATTCAGTTTTTAGGGTTTATCTCGCTTAATATTTATTTACAGATTATACTTGGATTTATCACATTTGAAATGTGTGAAATTAATCTTAAACTGGGTTTTCTCTTGGGTTTGCTTAGATTTATACCAATTTTATATACAGACGAGCATATAAAAAAAGTTTTAAAATTAAATTACAAGTATCTTAGTGAAACTCCTGTTAAAGTTGTTAATTGTGAAAATGGCAGTATGATCGTAGAGATGGTGTGTCTGTGGGAAGTCCAACGGATGATGATCGCTTTGAAGAACCGTCCCAACTTACCGAATGATTAATGCACTTAATTGCGAACTCAAATCCTAATTACTGCACTTCAATTTGACCCCAAAAGCAATGCTGCCGCACTGCCATTAATTATACGTCCCGTCTGCAGTGCCCTAAGGATGTTTGGGTGCGGCTTACGTCGGTGTCGTGCTTACTGTTTGCTTGGCAAACTTGCCCGCGGATGCTACTGATGCCACCGATGCTGCGGTCGAGACGGAGGCGGCCGTGGCTAGGCCCCTGGGTCAGTTAACGCTGACCAGCGGCTCCAGAGTGCTGCTTAAATGGACCAGCTGCTGCTGCACTTCGCGAAGGCTGGCCAGGCTCCCTTCCATCGGATGGTGGTGTTGGAACTGTGAAGGCGGCGGTGGCGGAGGCAGGACCACGACCACAGCCTCGGCTGGAGGGGGCATGGATGCTGGCATTGGCATTGGAGAGGGTGCGCCCGGTGGAATGACAGTGGCTGCAGCTGCCACAGCGGCCATGGTGGTGGCTGTTCCGGCGGGTCCGCTGCCCGGCGAATGGGACACACTATACATCAGGCTGCCCATGCTGGGATGCTGCTGATACACTGCTGGTGGGGGAGGGGCCGGTGGCAGCATTAGTTCGTCGATGGTGCAGACGCGATCATCAATGGGAAAAGTAAAGTTGATTTCCTTGCCCTTGTCTTCGCCGGAGCCTGAGGCAGCTGCATGGGCTGGCGTGCTGCCATTGCCAGGACTCGGACTCACTCCATGTCCGTTGGTTTTTGCTAATGGTCCAGATACTGTTCCGGCTCCTCCTGCTCCCCCTGCTGCTGCTGCTACTGCTGTTCCAGTGGCCGGGGTTGTGGTTAAGGTCAGTGTGGTTGTTGTTGTGGGCGAGCTGCCATTCCCATTCCCATTGCCCAGCGTTGTAATTGTGGTCGCCTCCAAATTCTTTTCCAAGCACTTGCTCTCACCTGAGGAGTATACAGAAGGGAGAAGGAAAATGGGGAAAAGCAAATGAGTATCAGCGATAGCAGTAGTCACTGCGTAAAGCAGACTTTCTTTGTTTCGGAACTTCGGCTGCCTTGAGGCACAGTTTTTCCGCTTTATGCTGGAAGTTCTGAGCTATGCTGTACTTATGGGTGAGTTTCAAAGGATCTACTAGCTAACAAAGTCCATAATTATACTTGGTGGGGGTATCTACTGGTGGGTATTAATACGAGAAAGTAAAGTTCCCTGTCACTGCTTAATTCACAGTTTACTCACATAGTTTACTCAGAGATATCTCAATTGCCAATTGACTGCTTTAAGAAAGAGTTTCCTTCTTTCTTTCTTCTAAAAACAAAATTGTGTGTTAGACCTTACTTAACTCTTTTTTGTTTATAAATTGAGAGTTCTCATCCCTCTGGCTAAAGACACAGCTCCACCAGATATTTACGTAGCTTTAGGAGGAGTATCTTTCAGCTGGTATCTGTGGAAAAAAGTCACAGTTTCACCCACTTTTTGCTCAGCTCTAGGACCAACACCCCACCCTGTGGGTGGTTGGGTCTGCCGCTTTTTTCCTTCTGTCAGCTGAAAAATTTTCCGTATTCTTTTTGGTCCGTTTTCTCCCCGGCTCTCGGCAGAGTTCGTTTATCGTGGGAATCGAATTTTTGTGTGTGGCAAAAAAGTTTCTGTGTGGAGAGGCGACAGCCTCTAAGGCCATTTTATTGTTTGTGCAGAAATGCTACAATTGCGTAAATTCAGAAGTTTGCTTTTGTTTTTTCTGGACTCCCACTCCAGCGTTTCCGTTTCCCCGGGAGTACGCTCTGCTGAATGGCAGAGCCCCTGGGCCAGTTTCAGGTGAGCTTCCCACCTGGAGAGGGAGGGGGGTCATGGTTGGTCAGTGTGAAATTTATTTATTCCTCAATTAGGTGGAGCCTGGACTGGGTATGGGTCTGGGACTGGGTAAGGGTAGGGGTACTGGCTCTAAGGACCCGGCATAATGAAGCACGTCCTTGTAATTAATTAAGTGCGGCGACTTTTTCCTTTTTTAATTTCGTGAATCATGCGCGTGCAAATATAGTAGATGCCTGCAAGGGCACATAAATTGCCGGATGTCTTTGGGCAGTTTTTATTGGGACTCCTGGCCTGGCCTCGCCTCGCCTGGAGTTGGCAAATTGCCCGTTACGCTCACCTCTCTTCGGGGACAGTTGTAATTAAAATGGAATGAAAGCTGCTAATCTCAGTCTATGTCTATGTCTATGTCTACTTACTGCCATTCAGATGGTCCTCCCTGGTGTAGTAGCGGGCTCGATTCTTGGAGAAGCAGGCAACCAGCGACAGTATAATGACGGCAATTAGCACAAAGATGATGCCACCCAAAATGGCCAGAGTATTGAGGCCGCCTGGTTTGGAAAAACGTTGCAGATTAACGAGACGTTCAGGTGCTGGCACGTATTTTAATTTTAAGTGTCCCCCCAACGGTTTCCTTATTTCATTCGGATTCTCGTCCTGTGGCTTACCGTGCTCAAGAAAATTATACGAAGTGCTGGCCGCATTCTGTTCCTCATCGCTGATGTAATCCAGGCACGTGTGCAGCCCGCCAATGTCCAAATTATTTATTTCCGCGCCTCGCAAACTTTTCGGCAGGAAACAAATTGGATATGTGTCCCATTTCCATTGCAGCTGCAGGGAAAAGTAAGGAGAAACAGAGGGAGAGAGAGAGCGAGAGAGGAGAGAGAGGAAAAGCGAGTCAGCTGGTGTTCTTGTAATAAAGCTTCTGCTACACAATGCGATTTCTACCGACGTGACGCTGCTTTACTATCAGTATATTGGAACCTTCACATTCACAGATAAATCCAATCAGATTTGGTTTCTTTCACCGCTGGTTCTGGTGAGGCACATTTCTGTGTTCTAAAGAACCTTCGGTGGAAAACGTATGGTGTAACGCTGCACGAGTACTGTAGGGCATCATCAATCAGCGTCGGCTTTGGAAACTAATTACAATTTGCTGGGAGCCGCGGGCTCTTACGCGACTCTCGATGCTCGGTCCTCGATGCATGATGCTTCAGTCGGTGGTTATTTTGTTTCAAATTTGAACTTCACTTACCTGCCGAACGACATTTATTAATTTTCCCATGTGACATTCATCGCATATCAAAGGATTGTTGTCGAGTCGCACATTGCGTATGCCTTGAATCCGCAGCGCAGTGTCCTCATTGATGCCGTATAATTGATTTCGAGATAAATCCAAAAACTGTGGAAGACGGATACGGAAAATGCCCACAAAAGTTCAATTAAAAGTGCATTACAAGGAAGCAAACAGAGAGAGAGAGAGAGAGAGCGAGGGAGAGAGAGAGAGAGAGAGAAAAAGTTGGTTGCTAAAGTAGAGTTTCATTTTTATGGCAAAAGCCTGCTGCTGAAATGACAATTAGCTAAGGACAGAAGGACAGACAGACGAACCGGCAGGAGTCCCAGGAGTTGGGCAAAAACAATTTGGGTATTTTTGTGGGCGCTCAAAATCTTCTGGACTGAAGTGTATACACAATTAAATTCAATTAAAATGAAAGGCTTAATGGCTATAAAATGATTGTTGTTGCAGGACAATAAATTTGCCATAGTCTCCGGCAACAATAACAGAAAATTCAGAGAGAGAGAGAGAAAGACCCCACTCCCTGCTCCGAAACGAAAACAATCCACAATAAGAGTGCTTGTTGCAACAGAGAGATAGAGGAGTCTGAGTGACGTGGGGCACGTACAAGGACATCGGGCATCGGACTGACGGAGGGTTGGTCGTATCTCTGCAACGAAATAAAGCCACGGGTTTGGCTTGTTGTCAGAAATGTATAAACAGAAATGGCAAACGCTAACGAAAACTGCAAACAGTAATGGCTGAAGGGTCCTGTGCTATCCTGTTGTCGCAATGTTTCGCATTGGCTCTGGCAAGCGGTGAAATATTCTACAAATTGGCCAAAAATAACAATAGATCTTTTGGAGACAAAGAGAGACAGACAGAGAGAGAGAGAGAGAGGGATGTTTGTGTGCACTCCAGGACTTACCTCCAGCTCGCGACAAGGATCGATGACTTGCAGTGCCATGTTGTCCAAAGAATTGCCAGAGATATTCAGATAGCGCAACTGCTTGAAGGGGGTAAGAAGGCCAACTGGCAATGGACCCATATCCGCTATGGCCAAATGCGTCAGCTGGGGTATGAGCTGCAAGAAGATAACCATAAAGAGAGAGAAAAAAATGAGAAGCCGTCTATTAACCCACCTCGAAAGTATCGCGCATTTCCATAAGATCCATCAGAAGATTTCCACTAATATTCAGGGTCAATAGGTTGCTCAGACCCCTCACGGACTGCGGCTCCAGACGCACCAATTTGTTGTAGGATAAGTCCAGGAATGTTAAATTGGTCAGCTGCAAAAACGAATCATTGGGCACTTTGGCCAAACGATTGTACGATAAATCTAAAAAGGGTTCGAGGAAAAACATGGAAAAAAGGCAAAGGAAAATGGCGGTCACTTGAGAGTTTTTAAGAGCGTATAATTTCTATGGCTCACCCAAATGATTAAGACTTTTCTGCATGCGAAAGAGTTGGTCCACGACCACAGACAATTGATTGCCGTCGAGCAGAACTTTGTTGAGACGTTTCACATCTCGGAACTCGTCCTTCTCGAGGAACTTGAACTGCACGGAAAAGCGGAAAAGCGAAAATAATTGAAAAAAATACTTGGCTGAAGGCGAGACTCAAGCTGGCGACAAACCTCGTTGCGTCCCAAATCCAATTCGCTTAAAAGCGGCAATAAATTGTACAGCTGTGGATTGATTTTTTTCAACTGACAATTTCGGCATTTGAGTACTTTCAGATCCTGTAGAGCAGATACAGATATACAGAACAATGAGAAGGATGGAATGGGGTTGGTGTTGGTGTTGGTGTTGCTGTTGTATCAAAACACTCACCGACACATCGCGGAAGACATCCGGCTGTAAATCCTGGAGCGGATTTCCGCTCAGGTCCAGGTACTTGAGTCTGCTCAGCATGAAGAAATTGCGCTGCACGAGCTCCACGATTGAGTTATCGGCCAAATTAAGACGGCGCAGATCCTGGTCAGAAGCAAAGCAAAGATTTTGGCAATTCATAAAGTTTATTACGGCACGCACCAAATTAATAATGCTTTATGATCATGTACAGGACTATAGCTAATAATTCATAAATCAGGCAAACATTTCCCGGTCAGGGTCCAGGCGGGCTCCGGAAACTGCCAAAAAAGTTGCAACTGCAGCAGCAGCAGCAGCAGCAACAGCAGAAAGATGATAGAGGATGGTGGATGGGGGATGGGGGATGGAGGATGTAGGAGGAGCAGGAAGTCGCTAGAGTGCAGTGGAAAACAAAATCGAAAGCAAATTGAAGACAACGAAACTAACTTTTGGTGCACTGGCACTTCCGCTGGCTGCTGGGGCCGCAACGAGAACTTAAATTCAAGCACGTAAGAACTCTTCCTTATTGCCCCAAAAAGTAGGTAACCCATTTCGGATTTCTATTAAAAATTCCATAAAATTTATTACAGGGCTGCCAGAAAACAGAGAGGAAGAGGGGCACAAAATGTAGTCGTGCAAAAATTGCAATCATCTTTGAGATTAAAAGTAAACCCTGGGCTAGGGGTTCCCGTTCGGGGATAACAAGCAATGGACAAATGTATATCCAGTGAATGAAAAAGCCATAAAGAATTTCGGACACCTTTGAGTGTAATGAGAATTATATATATACTCGAGCAACATCTCGATCGGAAAAAGTTTGCATCCAGAACAGATGATATTATAGACAAAGCGAATTGTGAAAGCTAATATACTCGAAGGACTCTGAGGCACTACGAATCATACTCTGTTGATTGCGGATAGCATTAAGCCCTCAGGACTGCCAAATTAAAAGGCTGATTACACCAGCAGATTCACAATTAAATTGCAAATTTCTCTATATGAATATTGCGTAATGAGATCTTGTTATAAACAAACAAAAAGCTATCAGTCATGTCATCCATCCATCCGTTTCCCCCTCCTTGTACTCACCGTCAAATGACGAAACGTTGAGCTGGCCATGCGTAAAATTTTATTCTTCGATAAATCCAATTCAATGAGATTATCCTGGCCCCGAAAGTTGTTCTCCGTGATGTTGGTAATATTGTTCTTGGACAGATCTGCACGTGACAGTGAATTCATGAATTCATGGTGGTAATTGTTGTTTTTATTCGTTTCGTAGGGGCGCACGCAAAAATGTCGATATGCCACATGAAAATATGCAGAAAAAAATGTATAAATATTTAAATAATGTAACAGACACCATATTCCACAAATATTTGTGTCTGCGTGTGTGCAGACAGAGATTAAAGACCAAAGCTGGAACCGCCAAAAGTATTTCCGCTCCCTAATGCCGCACATAAAACACATTGTGCATACGCCCCATTGTCTAGGCAAAATGACTGGCTCAAAGGGAAGGAGCTGGCTGCCACGCCCCATCTAAGCATTTGGCAAAATTAATTTAAATACAAATAGGAAAAAAGCTAAAGGAAAAGCGAAAGCGAAAGGAAAACGAAAATGCCAATTGTTCCGCTGCTCTTTGCTGGCTCCCAACAAAAAGAAAACCAAACTGCAGTAGAACTTTGTTTTTTGTGGCATGTGTAACTTCAGACAAGCGAATGAAACGCCAATGCGAACAGAAAAAAATAAGATCAGAGCATGTAAATATCTGTATCTGCTTTGGTTTCTGTTCCGAAGCGAGAGGGCGACTGCCCCTGGTACTGGAGTTGTAAACCGTCCGCAGGGGGCCCGCACGTAAAGCACAAATAAACAAGTTTAAAGCCCCGACCGATATCGGCCCAATGCTTTCATTGGCTTTGGCTTTACACTTGATTTTTGTTTTTTTTTCTCCCTCCGTTCGTTTGGCCAATCTTATTTTATTTTCGGGGCGTTTTTTGCTGTTTGGCGCATCAATTTCAATTTTATTGACAAGACAACAACGTTCTGGTTGGGAAATGGAGAAGTTCGGATGCTCTTACTTGAGTGTATTTTTAGTAGTATCTATGTAGAAGTATTTTAAGGGTACTTGAAACATTTCAAGATTGAGTTACCTATTAAAAAATAAGTCATAGGTCTTTTACAGCAATACTACCTTCAATTGCTTGCCATCGGATCTACTCTTGATATTAATTAGTAGCCTTAAATAAGTAAAGATTTGCTTGCACAAACGTAGTATGAAATTCAAGAGACCCTTAAATAAGATACCATTTAGCCCTATCCTGTAATGTCCTGGCCTGCCACTGGTATGCTCATTTAACGTTTTCGCTCCTTTATTTGCGTTTGCGTTTGTGTTCACGTTTTACGAGCTGCAGGACAACCGCATCCCGATCGCTGGGCTGGATGGGTGTCCTGGCCACGTTTTTTGATTGTTGCCATATTATTTGCATATCAGTGGGTTGGGTTTTAACTACGCGCAGCTGCTTAAATTGAAATCGCTGCCGCCTTTTGATTTATGTTTATTAAGGCGCTTTTAAGAGCTCAGGCTCGTAAAGCGATTGATTACTCACCTAATATCCGCAGATATTTGAGGCCCCAGAACGATTCGGCCCCGATGGCGGGGAGATTGGAGTCCGTGATGCGTAGGATCTCCAGCTTCATGAACTGACGTAGAGCTGGTCCAATCGTAATAGAGTTCCTGGGTCCACGTATTATAATAACTTTCACGTCAATGTCCAGCTCATTGGCGGATAGCAGAGAGTTGAGGCCACCTGGAAAACAGAGCCATCAAATTTAGTGGTCGTCGAGGTTGAGTGGCTTGGACAATGATACTTGAACTAATTCCATTGTGTCCAAGGCTATAAAAAGGGGAACTTCTACGTGGTTTGGCTACAATAGTGGCTCCTGACAATGCCAACAAGATCATTAATTGCAGGCACTACCTATTCGTACAGTCCAGCCACATTTCCTTTGTGCGGGCAGCCCAACAATGTCGAGCATGCCCTGGCAGAATGTCAGCCAGCCAGCCAGCCAGTCGGAATCTATTTAAAATTTGCCGAGTATATACAACAGCAACTCGGTCTGCCAACTAAACGGATCCCACTAACCATTAACGATTCCTTCTGGCCTGGCCTGGGTTGGCCTGGGCTGGCCTGGCCCCCCAACATTTGTATGCAGCACAATTTTTTAGTTTTCGCTTACTTTCCATTGTGTTCCACAGAATAGTGCTTCAGATCTGGGCTTTATGCATTTTACATGGATGAATGTTTGGCTGTGTGCACACCGTACTATATACATGCATACATACATACATACATTTGTGTGTATGTGTATGGCTAAGGGTGAAGTTGCATTATAATGCGCTCATTGTACTGTTCTTGTTGTTAGAGCTGTTTTATGTTGGCTGAGCACGCTGTGGGAATTTTCATAAAAATGCAAAGCATTAACGCTGATTGTAACATATTTTAACACGATCTCTGTTTTATTTCGTTGTTCGCAATGCATTATTACTTTTCTCAACCATATTTTTTGGCGAGGTCTTTGTTATGGCTAAATCTTGTTGTGCTCATTAATCTAGTAATAGAAAATGATTTAGTTTTACGGCTTCTATACATTTTGCTAGAATACTTTAAAGCTAACTGCATTTAAAAGAGCTTTTTGCTTTATTAGTATCCGCCGTTCACTATTTCAATGATTTTTCCGTGATTTCACTCACACATCTTGCATCCAATTACCAATGGAAGATCCCTTCCTAATCCATTGCAATTATGAAATACCCAACAGTATTTGAAATGAAATTAAAACGAAGCAAAGCATTCACATTCTCAGTCTCATTCAAGGCGATTCAAGGACTTACTCGTACAATATGTGTGCTAACCAAACAAGCGTTAAATTGAAATTATAGATTTTCGTAGATGGTGTTTCTGAATGTGAGTTCCCCAAAGGAAGTGGGAGCCAAAGCTCCCAAAGAAGATAGCCAACAGGAGGGGCAAAAAAGTCGAACACTTTGGCTGGAAACTCGCCCCAGCCACAGGGACGACGGCAAATGACAGTTGAACAAATTGAAATTGTCAGACATTTAAGGAAATGAATGGGTGAGCTTTAAAAGTAATGTCCTGGGGATCTGCGGGAGTGTCGACTGGCGCTCTAGGGCACTGTGCGTGTGTGCCCAGCATTTGCACAAATCGAATCGAACTGGATATGTAATTATGATAGTAGGGTCCAACTGGGACACAAGCTGCGAAGCCACACTGTAGCCGACTGTTGGGGCTTTGGCTCACCTCATTCTTTGTGCATAATTTGCAAGCATTTCCCCTTATCTGTTCTGGGTTCTGGGTTCTGGGTCCTGCGTCCTGGGCTCTGGGTTTTGCATTTATTGCGCCACTTACCTTTTGTGCAGATGGCCTGATAACGATCCAAGTCATCCATGCTGCATTGGCATTCAACGGGGCACTTCCTTCTCGTATTGCTGAACATGGCCGGCATTATGCACAGGCTGAACAGCAGCCACTTCAAAAGCATCTGCAGGGGACATAGACACGCCATCGAGAAAGAGAAAGAGAAAAAGAGAAAGTGTGAGATGGAGATGGTATGAGAAAAAACGGAAAAGTTATTTCATTTCTGTGGTTAGTGAATGCAATTAGTGGCATTTGCCTTTTCTGGCCCGTAACCATACCCTTGCAATGAATATTTAAGACTCCCCCCGGTGGGTGGGCGGGAGTTGCTGTTCCTCAAACTTTAACGAAGCGTTCGCAAATCGAACCCTTTTTAATTGCTTCGCCAGGTGATTGAAAAACTCGCAGAACTAATTTAACTTTTCACCTTTGGTAGTTCTTGCCTTCAATTACGTCAAGTGGTAATCTAGTTGCAATCACACATACAATAATGGGTGCAAGAATGTATAAATACTATAAAACTACATACTCTTAAATCCCTATACTCTATACTACACACAGAATTTAGACTGTTCCGTAATCCGTTCTCAGTGCTTGCCTTCAAGCAAAAAGGAAGCTGTGATGCAAAATTATGCAAAAGGGCTGTGCATTTATGAATCCGTTGGAAAAACAGATCTACATATGCATAGAAATAAATATAGTTTTGTATGTATGTGTGTGTGGCGGGGGCACAGCACACTTTCACCTCACACCGATCCAAAGAGCCATTCAAATTGAAATCAACGTGGTGTCACATGTTGACATGGTTTCAGCTGTTCTTGTTGCTGTAGTTCTTCCATTTTTGTTTTTTTTTTTTTGTTTTCTGTGTGAAAACAGTAAGTTCTGTGGTTCTGTTACATAGTTTCGCTTTGTTTGCATGTGTGCATTGCGTATACGCCATGTTGACCTCGGTGATTTGTGGTCGGTGCTCGGCACTAGGACACTTGTGCGCGCCGCGGCCAACGATAAACTGTGGCACTGGTTGGGTCCTGTGGTCCTGATGCAGTCCAACGTGCTGCATAAATTAGCCGCAGCACATTGTGGTTTAGAAAACAGCAAACGAGAGAGGGCACTGGATGGTGAGCTGGATGGCGGGAAAACACCGAAAAAAATCAAAAATTATAAAAGAAAGCCACGTAGCGGGCACCAGAGTTAACCAGTTTTCAATTTGCCTAAAAGCCACGACCTGCGAATGCATTCGAAAATTAAATTTCGGCAAGGATATTCTCGGGCTTGGAGACGTTGGATTTCTTGCAGACGTTTCTCGGGTACATGCAAAAGCTGCAGGATTTATGTGCAGCATATTTTTCATTTCATATTTTTGGGCATAACGCAGGCACACCCAGGGCCCGAGGGGAAAACTGTGTGCTGTGCCCGGACGAAAAGAGTTGTCTGGCTGGCAGCAACTGTCAAGTTGCCGGCTCATCGTCGGCACCTTATGCATTGTGCTTCCCGGATTTGTTGTCAGGATATTGCCGCTGGGCGCAGTTGAGTAATATTTCTGCAAAGTTGCTGCGGTAAAAGTGAAAAATTGCGACAGCCGCTGCCGCTGCCGTTGCCGCTGCCGCTTGGAGGACAGTTTTCCTACCACTCAAGTCGGCTTCCGGGTGAAAAAGTTCCTGCTGCACATTTCCAACTCTTTATTCTCTCACACTCACACTCAATTTAACATGGCACATAACTCAGAATAAACTTCCAAAAAGTGCATTTAAAATGGGAAACTTGTAGAAAATATGAAAAAAGGAGGTAAAATAAATCGTAGTAAGAGTTAGAGGCCTAAAGGAAGACGACTTAGCTTCTGATTTGTTATCATCCTTTAAGCCAATACTACACACAAATTAATCGCATTTTCATTGGAAACTTTGCATCAGACCCCCATCAAAGCTGAACAATTTGGTCTGCCAAAGATGGATAGCACAGAAATCAGCATCTGTCAGAGTCGTTAGCCAACGACCAGGACAGCACTCTACCACAAAAACCTCTCCTCCCGCCACCAGCTGACGTCCTACACGCTCCATTTGGACTTTGGTAAACTTTTGCCTGGCCTGCACATGGCGCACGCGAATCGTCTGAAAGTTCTGGCGGCGGGGGAGAAGAGCGGAACCAACATGGGGATCTAAAGTAGTTGTTGATATCAGCTTTCAGCGTATGCCATGCCATGCCTTTCCCTATTTAAACATTGGCAAATTTGTTTGGCCCGTTGCCCACTCCGAAAGCAAACCGAACCGAACCGAACAGAGCAGAATACAGCAGAATAGAGCAGAACAGAGCAGAACCGAGCAGAACAGAGCAGAACCGGAAGCAATCCGAGAAAAGATACCGAGTAGAATGAGTACGAAATTACTCATACGCCTCTTGGGACACTCAACGGATGTGGCATTTAATACGTTCGCTACTTTTGTAATTGAATATGATAAATCAAACGAAAGTTGCTCAGAACCAAGACCTCCCATTACCACTCATCCTCATCCTGGGCCTAAGCCAAAGCGGAAGTGGTTGGAAGACCTCACTCTTCACCTCCACTACTCCGTCTCCAGTTACACTCTCGCATAAACTCTGACTATGACTCGTTGGGGTATTCATTTGCTGGTCACTCCGAATTATTTTAAATTTAATGCCTTTTCCAGCAAAGAAGGGACGCGAGCCTCGATTCAAAACCAAATAAATCTCAATATTTGCCAAGGGAGCAGCCAAATCAAATTACGCTAAATTCCAGCCAAAAGGCTAAGCCCCCAGAAAAGAATAAAACAAAAGTGAACAAAACAGAGAGAGCGTAACATCTGGCATAATATTATGAATTATGCTGGTTGGTGGCGGTGTGGTCGTGGGCGGAGTCGATTTGCGCCTTTCGCCGCTGACCGACAAGGGGCAGCATTAAAATTCATGAACACATTTATTGCCAATTACTGCAAGGCCCGGGGCACGTTTTATATATACAACACGCATGTATATGTTTTATATATATATAGCTGGCAATGAACGGCAAGAATCGCAGGTCACATACATATATATGTTGCCCAACCGAAATTTTCCCCCAAAAAATGTTCGTAACAAAAAAATATTTCGGACGGCATGCCATATTTTTTTTCTTACACGCACAAATTGATAAATTAGATTTACGCTCGAGAAATTATATTACAATATAATACATATATTTTTCTGACTGCAGATTTGTTTTTTTTTTATTATTTTATTCTGGTGTCGGTCGGTGTTTAATGTGCCACCAAATTATTTTAAAGCCTGCGAATATTTCATGTACACTTTTTTGATGTTTTGATCTGAAGGTTAATTTATGGTACATATTTTGACCTGAGGGCTTATTAATGGTTCGCATACGTGTCGGCTGGGATCTCGCTATATGTAACTGTCAAATTATGTCCTTCATCAGACATGGCAATGTCTAGGCAAATGCCGATAGCTGTTGATTGGAAAGCATTTTTGAGTAAATTTTTAATGTGAGGCAATTTATTAAAAAAGATTGGGTCATGTACATTTTCAGAGAAAATAATTCATGAATAATGAAAGAATATAAACATTTAAGCCACAGAAAGGGTGCAAAAAGCCAAGGACATTCCACTCAATGTGTATTCCTGTTGAATATTTAGCACCTTACAATCATAAACCATTTGCTTCCTCTGTTTATGCTTTTCCTGTTGCCCAAAATGCAGCAATTTAGAATCCTTACATGTGGCTCAGCTCTGGACAAACATTTTTATCAATTTCCAGTGGGAAAGATTCCAGGAAAAAGTCCTGAGGCTATCTGTAAGCTGCTCGGATTGAGGAAAGTGGCGGCAACGCGTGATTATGCCTGGTCAAAGAAGCAATCGGAGTCGGGAAGATATAAACAATGCTGCATGGTCACGCAACTGCTCCTTGGGCCTTGGACGCCCATGGCATAAAAGACTTGAGCGATTAGCTGCAGAACGTGCAGTGCATGCGATTGAGAGAAGGAACAGGCGATGAACAGGGCTCAGAAGCGGGCAGAGCCAGAATGGTCTGGTATCAAGAGGAGGCCATACAGAAATAGCCTGGGATCAGGCGCAGGTCGAGCCGGAATATGCCACGTGCTGGCCATTGCATGGCAGTCCCCCATAAGGCTAAGCTCCAACAAGCCACAACTCACAGAAGACCAAAGAGCTTTAAGCCACGATGACCTTCCCTGCGAGAGGGAGAGGCTTTACATGAGAAAACCAAATTGTCGTTTATAGATACATCTGTATCCAAGAGCCCCGCACACGTGTCCAATTGTTGATGCTGTAATTGTTGTCTACAAACAACTGGCACGTCCTTCTATTTTTCGTGATTTATTTTCACACTCAAATGAGAGAATTTTCATGTAATTTTTCCCTTGTAGGACAAGGGGAAATTTATAGAAAATTGCCAGGCTAACCTCTGGCTGAGTGTGGGTGTGTGGTGTGTGCAATCAGCTGCAGATTTTGTCGCTTGTTTTTTGGGTCATTTGGTCAATGCGATTAGTTTTGGCCACACCCACAAGGCCCACAGAGGCGGTCTCTGTGTGAGGTCTTGTCTCTCCTCTCCTCTCCTCTCCTCTCCTCTCCTCTCCTCTCCTGTGTGTGCGAGTGCGTGGGTGTGTAAGGCCCAGGCGGATGTGTGGCCAAGCGGAAGAAGGAGCAGAAGGGGACGACATTAAGCTGACATTGGCCAATTAGGCACGGCAAATGAGCAGCAATCTTTGGAGGCAATGATGCCCAAAACGGGGATTAGTGTCTGCCATACACATACACCTTGACCACTATCCACAGAGCCAGAGACAGGTCCCACTGTTTCCAAACTGAGTATTGATTCCAATTTATTCTTAGTTGTTAAGAGAATTTACCTTTCACCAGGCTCAAAGCTATGCGTGTGGCCAGCAATTATACAGGCATAAAAAGCCCAGATTCCAAGAACCCTTCACTTCCACACCCACTTCCACTCTTGAGTCTTGAGTTTCAGTTGCCCCAACCCTAACCCGCAACCAGATATTAACTTTCAACTGACCGCCGTCCCAGAAACGACATCGTCATCGTCATCGTCGTCGTCTTGGTCGCGGTTTTCTTTGGCTGTCAGCCCAGAGACAGCACCTGTCCGGCTTTGGGTTCGTCGCACAATACCTGTGTCTGGTCATGGTCACAGTTGCAGCTCCCTTTGTCTGCCTTTTGATTGCATTTTAACGCTTCACGCCCGCTTGGTCCGAGCAGTTAGCCATTGTCTTTGGATCCGCCTCTCTCGCTGTCTTTCTCTCTCTCTTGCTGTCTCTTTTAAGCATCTTCTCAATTGAATTGCAAATTCCAAAGAAATGAAGAAATACTAGCGAAAGGAGGTGGATAAGGCTGGAGATCCAGGCTTATGAAAACTAACAGGATGTGGAAAAAAAAAAAAAACACTTTGTGTGCGAGGGCTTTAATTTTAAATGCAGTTTAACGCCACTCGATCTGACAGCGGACACAATGCGGAATTTATTTTTATTGCCTTGCATTTACCAGGTAATTTCAGAAATGGGCTTAAACGCTGCTTGGCTTTCCCTCGAAGGCAGAGAACCCGGGCTTAAAGTGTAGTCAGGGATTATCCGATGACAGCAGATTTTCAGCAGAGACCCTTTCTGACCAAAATCCTAAAAACTTTCCTAATGCAACAATTTAAAGTACAAACTAAACTCCGTCGGAAAAAATCGCTTGTAAAAGTTTTCGATTTTTTAGTCAAAGTCGAGCTTTGCTAGGGTTAAAGGCGCCAATTCGTCGGTTACAAAGAATCTCCCCCATATAGTTTTCCTCTTTGCTTTTCCAATTGCTTTTACTTTTCTTTTCCCTTTACTTTGAGTTTCGCTGGCGGAAACTTTGCGCTGGCTTTAAATTTCCAAAGGCAAATTTTTCAATTAAGTTGCTCCCCGAGTGTCCCGAAGTGCACTTGAGACTGTCTGGTCTGTCTGCGAGCGGGGCATTGTGGAAGATGTTTCCATTTAAATTTATCATTTTTTAATGAGACTCTTAATTACTGACTGACGGACAGCGAGGAGGAGACACAGATACACACATCCTCAGTTTCCCTCAACCAAACAGCATGTTACAAATAATGCTACAACGCTAATTGTTTCCGCTTGTTCATTTGGCCAACACACACAAGCACACAGAGAAGGATGGGCCACACAAATGCCACATTGTTGCTGCCACTTCTGGCATCATCTCAAGGAGACACAAAGGCAAGGGCAGTGGCAACGGCTATGGCTGTGGCTGTGGCTCTACAGCATCATATATTTTTGCGAGAGAAGGTAGTGTAGCCCAGTATTACATCCTTGTGGCACGTGCGGGGCCTGGTCTGGTCGGTCGTCTATCTTTTCACCGCAAGTCTCCCCAAGAAGCAGCACACATTTACTCTCCTGCACCCACCAGACCAGCCTCTTCATTAGGTTCGTTTAATTTAACTTATTCGAGACACCAAGTCATTCCAATTAAATCACAGACTTTAAGTTGACGCCACTCGGATTGTGCCTGATGAGCTCTGAGGAGACATCAGAGCTTTTAGCTGAATGGGAAAACACGGAAGGAAGCACGGCAGCACTGAGATCCGAAGACTTATATACCCTGGAATATCCATCATTACTATGCCAGATATGTGTGTGCTCCGTTGAAGCATAGCTAACGATTTCATATTAATGTTTTGTCAAAAATGCTCTGCTTTTTCGGGTTTGCAAAGATACCAGGGAGAACAATAATACCCTCCACAAAGACCATTATAAAATAAATGTCCCTTGGTGGATTCAAGACAATTGTAAGATGTGAACCTGATATGGCAGACAGATGCTGAGAGTATCGATTGCAGCGCTCTCTCTCCAAATTCCAACAATTGAAGTTGAGACAACAGATCTAGAGAAATATTTTTGTGTCAAGGTCGGAATGGCTCGAAACAGGACGTATGTACGAGTACGTATTGGGTTGCTAATGGAATTGGGCTGTTTAAACTCCATCAAATCAGTGGCTATCTTCTGGAACCCCTTCTGGGCTATACCCCAAACGAACCGAGCTGCTCAATCCCGTTGCCACACGTTTCAATATTTATTATTGCCTATTGACATTGAGCAGGTCGAGAGCTATGGATGGAGGGATGAGAATGGTGGTCTGATGGCTGCTCGATGAAATTGGGAGAAGAGCGACCCACGAATGCAGTGCAAACACATTTCACACGAGAATTTTTCAGAGCGGGTGCCCGAGTGCCAATGGCAAACATATTATTGACATTTTATGGTTGGAAATTCATCGAAAAAACAATCAAAAGGGTAAGAGGCCTCCATCCACGCACGACTGACAGGGTATAGGGTTTGATGTGGATGAGGATGGAGTTGTCGATAGGTCTGGGACTGGGACTGGGCCTGGGCCTGGAAATGGAGTCTGTTTCCGGGCCCTCGCCCACAAGTCGATTAACTGTTTGATTGAGTTTTCCTATATATCAGATGCGGTATTTGCGGTTGATGTGTTTAAAAGTCAATACATGTGACACACGCACATACCCGCAAAAGGAAAAGAGAAGAAATCTTAATGGAAAAATGCCTCGTAAAAATGTTATGCGGCAAATATTTGAACGGCAAGAAAGCGGGGCCCCACTCGTTTCAGATTCCTGCAGCTGCAAACGTAATTAAAAAGCCTCAGAACCCAATGACAGACTGTCGGTCAAGGCGGCCTTCTGGCAGCTTTGTTATAAATATTAAACTATGACACAATGTCGCCTGCCGCCGGCCTTGGCCTCCTTGCAACTCTTTGGCCCCAGGGCCGGAGAGAGGGCAGAGTAAATTATTGCTTATCCTTACAAAATATTTGCAAAGTCGCTGTCATTGATAAATTAGCGATGCCATTCACAGAAGCTGGAAAAGCATAGCAGACAGATGAACAATACGTTCATTTGACAGTAGTTTGAGGGAAAACTGAAAGGGGTAGGACGTCGCTTCAGTGATTCTAATGAGCGGAGACAGCAAAAGTGGGTAGCGAATTGAGGAATGAAAATTTAAGCAAATCTTCATTTAGCTTTTGGCCAAAATATCCATCATGAAAGTGCGAGGAAAATTGAATAAATTAATGAGCGTTTTGACAGGAAAAGAGGGGAAATGTCCATTTCAATTCAACCGAATTGTGGAGGATAATAGAACATCAATGAAGCTGAGGGCCTATCATGCTCTGGCATTCCTAAAACCATGGCCATTTATGGTTTGAGCTCTGCATAAATTATCGCTGCGCAAATGATTAATGACTCGAAACTGACGTTCGAGTGTCTTTTACCATTGGCAGGCGATAATAAAACATTCAATTGGGGCTGGAATCCTAAACTGTTCGATAAGTGCAAAAGATGGAGCAATTAATTTCAATTTATGATATATATCCTGATAAATTTATTGAATTGGAGCGAAAATCTGTGGGGATTTCTCTTCCACCTCATGATTAGCTCATATAAAGTAATCTTTTTTCCGCAGTGCTGCAAAAATTAATCAAGTCTAAGCTGCCATTTTGAATGTGGCCAGACATAATGCGGGCTTCGCTGGCACCGTATTAATTAAGATGGGTTTATGATTAAGAGGAGATGGCTCTTCCGCATTCACATACCCAAACCCATACCCGTGGAACTTTGATAACTAATTTACAGACATTTATTAGTCGTTGTGCAGCTGGACAGATAAGCTGATGCTGAGGCTGGGGCTGAGGCTGAAGTCTGACGCGGCCTGGTAAATGGTAAATGGTAGATGGTAGATGGCAGAACGTTGCTCATACGCCATGTGGTGCCTGCGGTATGCCAATAATGCTGGTGTCTGCCTGCTTCTACGTTTTCCCATGAGCGAATGGTTTGTGTGTGTCAAAGCGCGCATTTAAAGCTTAAGGGCTTAAACCAAAATCCTCCACCGTCATTGTTCATTCTGCGTTTGGCTACTGCAATCTCGCACAGACGCTGGAGTGAAGGGAAGGGACCTCAGCGCCCCAGGCACCAGACTAACGACCAAAGACCCTAAGATCTAAAGAACACCTCTTTAAAGACCATCTAAGACGAATAAGTTCGCTTTCTCGAAACTGAGGGAAACTTGGGCGAAAGTGTTAACACTTTCCCGTTGGCTGGCTGTGAACTTTGCCCCTAACTAGCTTCTCGTTTTAATTAAAAACTACATTTCTAGTCTCTTTTCTCTGTTTTTTTCTCCTCTTTTTGCACTGCAGATTTCTTGAGCGCAATCCTCTGATATATGCGTATAATTTCATTTTATGACTCTGTTCCTCACTCACTCACACACACACACACAGGGAGCGACTTTTATGAGCAATGGTTCCGTGTATGGGGTTGCTGTTCGCATAATGATTAAAAATTCAATTTAGTCGACGTTCAAAACGAAATTATTTATGGGATGCCTTCGCCTCTCTCTGCAGGGCAACCGACCGGGGTAATGGGTGCCTTGTCAACGTGCGAGAGCATAGTATGGGTACTGTTATGTGCTATAGTTCTACAATTAGTCAGTACCAGCTAATGGATGAGGTAATCGAAGGTTGTACACTGTACATACTTTCCCTCACATTATGTGCTGAACGCTTTTTTCAATCTGTTATATGTGCTTTTCCAAATGGTTGCTGAGAATTTCTGCAGAAAAATTAATCACTTTCCAAGCTCGTAAATATTTTCTAATTAGCAAAAAAGGCATTCCAAAGCCTTAGAGCAAGAAACACGTGAAAAATGTTTGAATGACGACTCACCCACGCTCCCTAGGGGCACCAGAACGGACTCTCCTCCCTCTCCCTCTCTATATCTGTCCATTTAGCGACTCACCTCCTCACTCTCAGTCGTTGTGTCTGTTTTTATCTCTCTCCACTTTGGCAGCATTGTTTGCATGCTTTTCTTACTTCAACGTTGACGTAAACCCCATATACTCAAAGTCTTACACTCTGGGGGCCTGCACTTCCACTCATTCATCAGTCATTCAAAGGCAATGAGAACAGCGACGGCCACGGCGACGGCGACGGCGACGGCGCTGACAACCAAAACACAATCAACGCGCTCTCCCTGTTGTCCCTGCTGTCCCTTTCTCCAGGAGTGGCAACATGTTTTTGCAATTTACCGATTTGCGCTGTAACCGACTCAGACAGGACTTTTTCTGGCTGAAACTTCTGTAGAGCAACCACTCTTTATACTCTTTCGATGGGTATTATGGGCACTCCTTATACTCCAGGTTGGGCAACATCCAACTCCATAGAACCTTCTCTTTAGCATCTATCCGTCTGTCTGATTGTATGCGAACTAGTTCTAAAACAGCTTTACCAATATATGCAAGGGTGCTAAAACCTTCGTTCTCCAGTTAGCATTTTCTTTCTTGTTTTCCCAGTCTCGGTATTTCGTTACTATTCCCGCTCGCTGTCGTCATCAGAGCGCAATTCAAGCGGAATTCTACAAAATTTACTTTGACGCTTATGCAATGCGCATACGACGCGTGGGCCCAGTCCGGAGCCTGTCGTCTTAAATTCTGTTTATTCAGGCATTTGACGCACGAAAATACGGAAAACAGATGACACTTCCACGCTTTGCGTTCTCATATTTGATTAGACATTGAGAGGCACTTGCCACACTGTTTGCTCAAACGGTTGCGTGTGGGATGCTAAATACAGTGAAAGCTCGGTTTGTGGAACGCGTTCAGGAGTGGTAGCTTACTTAATCTGTCTTGCTGCTACTGAAACCTTTGCAGAGCTTAAAATGTGTGTTGTTCTATATAAACACCATGCTTATTTTGCATACAATTATGAATTAAAAGCTTGACGGCACAGCCCGTATGTTTTGTGCCAAAATGTATATTAATTTAATGCATATGCTTACAATTATTTTATCAACCTCTCTCTTAGGTAAAAATCTGTGTTGAGCTGGGAAAATGATTACTTTTTAAATGGAGATATCACTGTTATTAGTTAAGTATAAATAAATATATGATTTAGCTGCGCTAATTATGAACGATTTCCCACTTAGTTAGTTTAGCTAAACAAACATCTATCACATTGTTTCTGATTCGTGCCTTAGCGCTGAGGTTTCGTAAGGACTTGAATCAATTAGCTTCAAGGACACCTAATATTTCTATTCTGTCAAATATTGGATTTCTTTATTACGTTTTCCTTTGATGTGCGTAACGTAGCTGGTGGCTCCTCTGGCTCTGCCCCTGCCTCAGCCTCTGCCTCTGGCTAACCATTTATATTCGACGATGTCTGCGCCCACACGCACGAGTGAACGTCTCCGCCGCGTTGGAGATGTCGTTCTGGTTTGGGCAACATGATTTTGTCATTTTGTAATTGAAAGTTAATATTTGGGGGCTGATAGAGCGAAAAATTGGCTAAGTGTGGTGTAAACAATTTAAATGGTAATACAAATGGCATTACGTGGAGTGCTCTGTGGCTGAGAAGCAGGCTCTGAGGCACCACAAGGCAGCCTAGCCTCAATGACAGCCTAAGGTAATTGCCTCACCTTTGTGGCCGACACATGTCGCAAAATATCTTCTAAAAATGTATACATGTGAGGCAATCGGTGTGTCATTCAAGTTAATACCTCTAATGTACTGTCCTGAGAAACCGAAAACGAGCAGCCGCCAACGCAACAGTTTTGCCCAAGTCCTGTGTGAGGATGTTGGGATTTGTGTTTCACCCTCACGCCCACTCACATACATATGTGGGAGTTGGTTTTTTATAGATTAAGAGCCTGGCCATGATGGTCATAACAAGGAGCCCAATAAACGTGGCCGATTCGCAGGCCCGTTGCCGTTGCCTGGGCAAAAATCTGTGCTTCAGTCTCGGACTCTGACTCTGACTCTCTCTCCATCTCCGACTCCGAGTTGGTCTCAGTGTTTAAATGTTTCAAATTGCCGACAAGGGATTTGGCATCATGGCATTCACGCCCAGATAAGCGCCTGTAGTGGGTCTTATCCGTAAGGATACTCGCATTTCCAGGCCTGCCCTCGTTTCCGTGTCCGTGTCCGTGTGTCCCTGGGTCCAAGAGTCCATGGGTCCGTGTGTGTGTGCCAGCGCCGAGATTTATTACAAGCCATTTTTCTTACGCAGGTCCCACAATTAAAGCTGCTTTTACCAGATTCTCCCGCAGCTCTCGTCCTTATTTTTCTCCCTTTCACTCGAATAGTTAGTGAAATACTTTTCGAGCTGTTTTCTCACAGCCGGGGTATGCAAATTATTTGCCTTTAATGTGTGTTGAGAAGTTGGGCAAACTTGCTCTCAATTTAGTCATTAAGCTTTAGGCCAAACTTTTGCTTTTGCTTTCATTCTGTATTTGTGTTTCGGGCAGGGGATTGGAATGGAATGGAGTGGAGTGGAATGCCTTTGGTGAGGGAAAACAATTTTTATTTCAAGTTTCCTTTTTCTTTTGGTGCCATTAATGCAAGAAGTCAACTTAAAATATAATTAAGTCGAGCTTAAGATGACAAAGCAAACACATGGCCGAAAGGAAATGCCTCAAAGTGCAAGAAAAAATTCGCAAAGGAAAATACGAAAGAGAAAAGCGCAAGGAAACGGGCGTCATATGAGTGTGGAAAAGGAGGAATAGCTCAATACCGACTGTTGGATACCCAGTGATATGGTTAAGGTAGGAGAACAAAGATACAGTATAATCATTAAGTATGTTTTCAGATATATCTGTTTAGGCTATATGTATGATAAGCCCATAGGATAGTCGAAAGTTTTTCCATCTCTGCATTTAAAGAACCTGTCACATTCGTATCTTCATTTCATCATTCCTTTCTATGCCCTGTGCTTAAGAAGTGCGAAGAACAAACGATGCCAAAGGCTGCCTGGGCAAAACTTTTCAGTTTAGTGAAGTGCGCGCCATGAGAGACATAATTATGCGATTTAACACTTTAGTGTTGGCAAAGTGGAACGACCGACAGCCGACAACCGACAGCCGACAACCGACAACCGGGGGGCCTCTGGCATCGTCCTCGTCCTCGTCGTCGTCATCATCATCATCCACATCCTTGGTTCTTGTTAAAAGGCGTCGGAACAAAGAAAGAGCCTGCCAACAAGAAAAGGAAATTTGTGCTAAAAGTGCACTTCCAGTCAAAGGGAGATGCGGATAACAGGGCCGACAACAGAGCGGCGACCACAACACAATTTAATGAAGCTGCAAATATTTTTACGTATTCCGGGAAATTTTCTAATTTGCGTTCTCCTCAGAGGAATTAGGGATTGGGCCAATGCAAACTGATTGCAGAAAATGCCTCATTTACCGGAAATCAAATCGCTTCATTTCTAAGTGGATAAACACACAAATGATGGCAAATAGCCATGAATGCATCTAGCCGGAGCCCGGCAGGCCAGTCCCGGCCAGTCCCGGCCAAACGCTAAACGAATGAACGAAATTGAATGAAAATTATGCTGCCACTCGACTGACTGGGCCTCGTCCTGGTCCTGCTCGTGGACCTGGCTGACCTAACCCCCGGCTTTGCCGTACCTTCTGCTAGATGAAATATAATTTTATAAAATAACTTGGCCCTTTTTTCAGATCAGTGAGCTTTTTCCCTGCCGACGCCAACAGCCAAAAGCAAATAGCCAGCACCAAAGCCTGGGCCGGGGTTCAGGCAGAGCAAGAATATTTTTTGCTAAACAAAATTGAATTGTATTCTGACTGACGCTTGGCCCCAGGGCCCCCGTTTTGTTTATTCTGCTTTTTATTTTTTTGGCAACCAAATGACGGTCGCGTTTCAAAAGGAATTTTTAAAGAGATTCCACAAAAGTTTTTCACGATAAAAAAAAACAAAACTTGAACACAATCTTTAAATTCAGCAAATAATTATTGACTCGGTTCTCAGAAACTTAAATTCCATTTCCTGGAAACAGTTTTTGTGCTCTTTGGAGTGCGATAAAAACTACAAATTCAATTTTAAATATTTTCGCCAACTTCGAACAATACAATAAAATTGTTATTCGATATAAACAAACTTTTATGTAAGCCCCATGCTCATATTTCGAACAAAATGAAGATATAAAGGGAGTATAAGGAGTCAGGGAATAAGGAACAAAAATTGAAATGCTGACAAATTTTCATGAGAGGCTGAGAGAACCACCGCAGGCCTCGTAAAAATGAACATTTCAAAAGCCCAAAGATGTCGAAATGTGCACACATAAAACTGCCACCAATTGATTGAGATGTAATCAAAAAGGCGACCCAAAAGAGTCCCAGAACTTTGCCCAACAGCGACAAATGTGTAAACGCATAAAAATCATAGCCCGAACGAGAGGAAGCAACGAAACGGGCGAGCTCCTTCCGAAAAATCAAATTACGCATACGCACTGCAGACCAAAGGGAATGCCCCAACGCTATGGAAATTGTGTAGGGAAGGAAGCATATGGGCCAACTTACTAATGCCAACTGAGGTTAAATGTGTTTATGTTCTGGCACTGCCTTTGAGGCACATACATCAACGCACACATAAATTACTGGGTCATATATGCGCATGACTAATTTGGCCAGAGAGATCGGAAAGGGCTACAGACTATACTCGTGTGTCTGGCCTTTGAAGCTGCCCTGCCACTGCCGCCCACAAACTTTTAGCATTCATATTTTATTAGCCACAAGTCAGTAAGTTTGTGCTCTAAACAATTTATTAATCAAACTAAGCTTTCGTCCGAAAAAACACTATACCAAAAAAGACTCACAGAAAGCGAACCTAAACTGAAACCGAAACCAAAACCGAAACCGAAACCGATGCTAAGACCAAAAACCGACACCCAAAAACCGAACCGAACCGAAAACCTACCATCTCCGGACTTGTGTGTATATATAATTTATGTGCCATGTATGTGTGACAAATTGTTTGCCAGAGGCCAAGTTTTGCCTCTTGTTGTTCGCCACATCCCTTTGTGCTACATCCCAGGGACAGAGCAGCTCAAGCATGGCGTCTGTCTCAGCATCTCGTCATCTCGTCTGGGGCTCAATGTCCCCCCGCAGCAAAAGTGTTACAAATTTATGACATTTTCTTTTTGCATTCGTCGACCCTTTAAAGCATCGCCAGCCAATGGCCCAAAATCCACAGCAGAGCAGAGCAGAGCAGCTTCAAAAAAGGTCAACAGAATGCTCGAGGTTAGAGGCTGATGCTGGCCAACAGCAAAAGGAAGTAGTAAAAATGTTTTCTTCTTTCTTGTTCTTTACTTTTACGGTTTTGGGTTGGACATTCACAAAAAGTACAAAATACAAAAAAAGAAAACACTGTAATGGGGAGAAGCTGCAAAGCAACAAAACCAAGACACTAATGTCGCTCATCTTTTATTAATATTTCTTTGAGATTTTTATGCTGCTGTTTTCTTGCCGCAGGGTGCGTATAATCCATGGGATAAGCTTTAGTTTTCGGCTTTGGCGACAGTTGAATGACCTGCTGATGGTATCAAGAGAAAAGGCAGTTAATCCTTAGATTAAAATATTTTAAAAAATTATACTTTTCCACAACATTTTTCCATTATAATTTGTACATACTGTTGCTATCCCTGAAAAATAATCATACATCTCTTCGTTTCTGAACCCTGGCTCTGTGAAGATACTCTTACTTTAAGGTGGTAAAAAAACGAATATTCAGCTAATCCTTTGATAATAAATTATACCTCATGTTGCATAATTTGTGCTAATTTTATCTGCCACTCCCACATGAATTCGCTAAACTTCAAGTCTCACTGAAAATCCATGGGCTCTGCCTTTCTCCTCCTTTGCCTGACATAAAGCATTCGCACAGCATAAGGATATGAACCCTCGGGCACTTGATTTGTTACATAAGGCGTGTTGCTTACTTTCACTGTCAGACTATCTTTTGTGCTGAAATTTCTCCACAAGAATTTCCATCCGAGTCATGTCTGCCTCGTCCTACTTCCTTCCCACAGCTTCCTCCCAGCTGCTTCCTCTGTAAAAGTGATTTAGCGGAAATTGTTTTTTAATGTGGCAGACATTCTTAAACTATTTAACCTGGAGAGTGGCAGAGTCACGCTCAACCAGCAAAAGGGGAGCAAGAATGTCAACCATTTATCAATGGATAATCAATAGACCTGGGACCTTTTTTTCTGTGTGTTGTGGGGACATTTTATAGTTGAGGGCGTTCCAAGGGGCAAAACGATTTAGCCAGAGTTGAGTCATATCCAAAACAACTGCGTGGCATGCGATAAAGTCGCTCAGGTGGGATTCCCACACACATACACGATCCCATCACAGGCTAATAGAGACGCATGCATAGACCCAAGGAGTATTTCCTATGTCCGCACATCCACATGGCTGGCATTAAACTAAACATCCGCTGCAGCATTTTGACATTGCGGATTACAATAAAAGCGTTTTTATTCGTTTGCATGACTTTGCACGGCACACAGATCCAGCTCTAGCGTTCACCGACAGATAGTGACGAGGGGGATGTGAATGTGAATGTGAGTACGAAAGGGAGTGAATGTGCTGGTAGTTTCTGGCATTCATTAGTCGCTGGCACGTTGTCGTCACATGTCAACGTGCAGTTTAGCCCCTATATTGATTATCCCATTTAACTGCCTGGTAGTTTCTGACTCTATTTATACACCTGCAGGTGGGTATTATGATTTTGCTGAGGAATACGCTACGAACAGAAGGAAACGTTCCAAGTTCTACCAGTTCTTCTCTAGCTAGTGAAGTTAAAATATCTGATATATATAAACAAAACCTGATATAAAAGGGTATTTAAAGCTTCGGTCTTTGGCACTAGCACAATGCCTTTCAATTTTTGGTATAGCCCCGAATTATACGATTACGGGGAATTTATTCCATCACTAAAAATTGAATTGCATGCAATTTAAGGATAGTTTAATTTGCCAAAGTTTTGTTCGTTTGCAGCTTCTTCAGGGATTTGCAGCTTAAGCTGGGCAAATTTTGCTTCGGTCCGCACCAGAGGCAATCTAATTTTAAATTTAATTTGCCTGAGTGAAGATTATTAATTTGTGCACATGGCATACTCGTATAAAATCTTGTGCATTTTGCACAGTCATAAACTTGGGTAAATAACTTAGTAATCATCATGAACAGCACTTGCATGATCATCAGCATTTTGCCAGGGCATTATAATTACATAAAGATGTAGATGGGTTTTCTCTCTTAGAGAACGGAGTGTGCTCTTTACACAAAAATAAAAAAATAATAAAAAAGAAAACAGGCGCAGACAGCATACCTTTTCCTTTTCTCAGCCTGTTTATGACAGCTCTCACTCGGCACACACTCACCAAAACATTACGTATACGTATACGTACACGCAGCAGCCAGAAACACTGGCAAGTTTTACGATTTTCAAATGATGTACGTACAAATTCATAGAATTTTATATTTAACAACGCCCAAAAGTATGCACCGCACTCTTTATGATGGTGTGTAGTGTGTGCATTCGCATCAGTGTGTGTGTGTGTGTGTGTGTATCTCTGTGTGTTTTAGTTGTTTAGTATGGGTGTGTGTAACGGTTTATAGTGCTTTATGTCTGCAACAGCACTGCACAGCTGTACTGTACTGTACTGTACTAGGGTGTATTTTATGTGTGTGTTTTGTGGGAGAGTGTAATTTTTCATTATTTGCCCCACAGTTTCGCATTAATCAAACATTTCGGAGTTGAGTTGGAAAAGTTTGCAGACAAATACGGGAAATTGGAGCTGAAATATGGAACTTTCAGTTCCTGGGATATTGCCAATTAAAAACTGTTGCACAGCAGAGAACTCGCATTTGTTGGCTCATAAATACTCGTACCAGAAGTCATTGGCATTTATTAAAAGAATATTTGAGGCAATCTTATCCGTTTCGACGGAATGACAAGCTCATTATAAGCGAATGTCGATGGCCCGACCTGGAAACTTTTTTAATTTAGTTAGCCCAAGAAAATAACACACAAAAAAGTGAAAAGCCATCATCATCATCATCGACATAGACATCGGCATTCAATCGACATCAGGTTTTCCCAGCTGGATTCGTGTAGGAAAAACTTTTTTCTGCCTACTTTTCTGCATATTCACTCACCCACTAAATGCAAATTTTTCTTATTTGATTTTCCCTTCTTTTCCAGGGACCAGGCACCAGGAACCAGCGAAAAGTGCTACCTTTTTGTTTTCTGTTTATTTCTCTAGAAAGTAATTTCGTTATTTCCTTTTACAGCCGCAGAATTAATCAAGCATAAAATATGGAGAGAACAAGAAATGGATTTTAGAAAATTTTCTTTCGGATTGAGTCCATTTTGCTTTCTCATTGCCAAAAATGGCAGCCATGTAGAGCAGCAGGCATTCATGGAATTTTATGCTCCATTTTATTGGGCTATCAAAAAGTGTGTTCCATTTCATAAATTGGAAAATAATTGCACCGAAAGTGGGGCGGGAAGTAAAATCTTTGCAGCTTATTGGCACTAATTGCTCTTTGGGCTGAATAAACAAGAAATTCAATTTGATGACTAATTAAACGAATTTCAAAAAACGAAAATGCGTATAATGTGTTCCAGATTTAAATACAAATTTGTATATTCTGATGATAATTGGCTGCATGAATTGACTCTAGACAGAACTTTTATATTTGTAATTATTTGTCAAGACTCACCTTGGCGCTCGTTACTCTCTCCTGAAACGAAAGAAAATTGTACCATCATTAACAAAGTTTTTACGCAAATGTTGGGATAACTTAAATTAGTCAAAGAGCCCTTCATATAACATACATAATTCATATTAATTCACATACGAGTGAGTATTCGTATTAGTTTGCGGTAGAGTACAGCACTTGCCGCAACTCAAGTGCTGTTTGAGAGGATCTTAGGAATTAATATGCACAGCCAAAGGCCACGTGCGCCAGGAGTGGCCTCGCCTTGACTACACGTCAAATTCAATGGCAAATGTTAACCTTTTCAGCCACTCACTCGCTTTCTCTCAGCATAAAAATAACCTTTTGTAAGCATTTGCATTTAAAGTGCCCGAGGGCAATTGACATTGAGAATGAGAATGTTAGAGAGTTATAAAAGAAAATTATTTTGCAGTGAGAGATGCGTTGGGTAGTGAATATGTTTGCTGAAGTGGGCTATAAGCTGAGTGCGAATAAGAATATGAAAATGTGAATAAAATATACCAGCAGATAGCATAATAACTATGTTCGCCTTTGGGACAAACTATGGCCAAATCCATCCCCAGTGCCTCCATACATCCATAATCAAAGCTGCATTCTTGAAGGCGTACGATCTTAGATGGTAGTTGAATAAATTAAAGAAGTACACATTACGAATATCGATCGGTGCAGCTTCCATGAACATAAGCCCAGACATACTTTCGAGTATGTATCCAAATAAATGCAATTCGCCAGCCATTCATCATGGAAAATGGCAGAATTAGCCCAGCGACCAACTCGCAGCCCCGGCCAGACCCTCAGACCGACTGTCTGTCTGCTTATCCAAAAGTGGGCGTGGACTGAATGCCAGGGGCGTGTGCCCCCGAGGGTGTGTTTAAATAAATGGCATGCACTAAAACCAAAACTAAAACACCGTCTAAATGACAAGAGCCGGGAGCACGACATTGACGCGTCGAGAGTAAGCCCTGATGCCGGGTAAAATATTTCAAGAGCCAAAGTGAAGGCGAACATGGGGTGTGGCAGGTCGCTGGCTAGAAAGATTTATGTCGACGCAACGGCCCCGCGCTCTCGGCCGAGGTCAGGTCGTCTAACAAAATGCAATCGGATTTTAATGCAACTGCAAAGAGCAGCAAATATTCCATTAAAATTATATTAAGCAGCGAATGCCGCCGTTACACAAACTATCATTAAGTGGGAGGGAGGGGGAGAGGGAGAGGGAGGGACCGGGTTTAGTATAATTTTTATAGGGCTTTCGCATCGTCTGGGAAATTCAATTATGCCGCAACAACCAGCCGGAATTCTGGGGCCAGCAGCTTCTGAGAATCAAGCCAAGCTGCCGAGAGTTAATCAGTTTTGCTAACTTCATTGGTGGAACCAACAGAGGAAACTTTTGTGCCAGAGGTGGGACTCGGGGGAGGGGATCGAATCCGCTGCTGCTGCTGCTGCTGGAGCACTGCTTCGGTCTAGCCTGCGTCCCTGGCAATTACACGCAGAGCAATCCTTTAGAGAAGTTGCTTCCACGATGCTCCGACTGCAGATCCACGTACTACTTGAGCGTGTGTTTACATCCACTCGAATAGCAGCTCGTGTTGCGCCTAAAAGTTGGCTAGATAAATGTTGCACTTGCATACCCACAGGAGGAGATTTATGGCCAGACACAAGCCGTGAGTGCAGCCTCCCTGCGGAATGGTGCAGGAGTAGAACTCCGGAGAACACATTAACCTATATTTCGATTCGGATTTATGGCCTGTTGCATACGATTCGCAATAAATTAAAGTGCAGAGCCACGTTCCGGATGATACTATTATTTGAAATTAAGCGAAATAGACACCTTTTAAATATTTAATATGTTTGCTTCCGATAAGCATATGGATTCATTTCTGTAGGGATATAAACACTCAGCCCAGTCACTTTTAATCTGCCCATCGCTCTATTCCGCATACAATTGAAAATTCCAAATCAATATTGCCGAATCGCTTGCAATTTTTATGAGCTGCTCTGGCCTTTGGCTAACAATTGTTTTTCTGACCTTTGGGGTCGCCATTGACTATTTGGGTCACCGCCTCCCGCCCGTCACTCGACCCAGTTTGACCCCAAAGCCACAGCAGAATATATCACATTCAATTTTCCCATAAATCACAGCTCGCTTCAAAGTCTTAGCAATTACAAAACAATTAAATTGTCACTTTTACAAGGGGAGACCAAGCCGAGCCAAGTCAATGTCCATATCAATGGAGGAAGAGGAGGAGAAGGAGGACGAGGACGAGGAGCATCCATCCAGCCAGGCAACAAAGGCCGTCCGTGTCTATTGGCCCTCAGATCCGCGCCCTGGCAACATCCTGCGACTTCTGCTCCTGCTTCAGCTTCAGCTTGCTGCTCAGTCAACACGTTTCCGCTCTAATGTTCTCGGCCCCAAAAGAGGAAATGGAAAAAGTGCACAACTCGAACATAATACAAACTTCATTGGACACCAGGGCCACTTCCGCCAAGGCCAAATCGAACCGGCAGCGGTTCAACGTCTGTTTCCATTATTTATTTGCAGCAAATTAAGCCCGGCCAAAAAGAGAGCAAAAAAAACAATACTCTCAAGGGAAAGGGCCAAATAAAAGGAGGTGGAGAAGGAGGAGATGGGCAAGTCAAGTGTCAGCATAAATGAAATTTCCCACCACAAACTTCCGGGAAATAAGAGAACGAGTGGATGGAGGTGGCTGGTAGCCAGTGGTACTGCTGCTGGCCCACTTGGTTCCTGGTTAACAATGCATGTGCATAACAACGAGCAAATGTAGCCCGAACTTCTGACGGTTTCACTTTCCCCTCGGACATCGACACACTTCGCTGGCGCCATTAACCTGCAACAAAACGTGAATGAAAATGAAGGAATACGAATATATGCAAGTATTTATATATATGCTCGTATCGTGCACCCGTATGAGCATGTGTAAGGGAAATGTTTCCACTGTGTTACGTCGCATCTGGACCCTTGTACTTCTCACAATTCAATTGCAACGTCATTTCCGGTTTCGACTGACACCCTCAGAAAGCCATTGAAGCGATGCCGTTCGGGGGTTGGCGTACTGGAGGATGATTTCCTTTTTACGCCAGTGTATTCATGATTTAGTTGAGGGAAGTCAAACTTTAGTTTATTATAAAACAGATATAGTAACTTTATCAGTTTAAATGTAATACAAATGTAAACTATATGTCATTGACTTGTTCAAACTCTGACATTTCATATTTGTATCAATTTGTATAAATTTGAGAGTACGTATTGAAATTCGAAAGTAATTCTATAATTTTACGGTTAAATGATAATTTCTCGTCGTACCCTTCAGTTTCTTCAGCAATAATTGAACTATAGCAGACAGAATTATATTCAGGATTCAGAAGTAAGTACATATTTGATTTCTAATATAAAGCTATAATTTTCCTTATAAATGGTAGGCCCATCTGTAGCCATGACGGAAATATTACCAATTCTGTTTGCCTGCTACATGCACGTGTTTACGCGTTTCTCGCTTTTAAAGCTTTATGAGCACCGAGCCCACTGGGGCAGCCTTATATTCTTTCTGTCTATGATGGATCTTCTGTACGGCAACAAGATACTACCCAAGAAATGGTTCCGTAAAGCTAAGTTGCTCAAGATAATTCTGGAGACAGTCTTTGTCTTCCTCATTAGTGAGATTCCCATGGCGTTGTTTTGGACTAAGCTAGAGTTGGCTTTCTACCTGATTCTTCAGTGCATCATTGAGACAGATGTCTATCGTTTATTCTACTTGGAGGTGATCACCGTCGTGCTAGGTCTGTTATATTGGACGATGATCATCTCCCCAGCCACCCATCGTGAGTACAGACTGCACAAATTCGTATTCCGTACTTGCAAGTTGCTTGCGGAGGTGCTCGGTAATTATGGACCACGAGGGAAAGGCAATAAACAACCTAAAGTTCGGCCAACTAAAATTAAAGGGATTTTGAAGAGTTCAAAGAATAAATAAATAATTATTTATTATTAAAATAAATAATTTATTTAAAATAAATTTTTTATTTTCGCCAACTGCAATTTCTACAATTTAATTTGTTCACCCTTTCAGAGAGTATAAAAACTTTTCTTGTGCTTACAATTCAGAGAACAAAAACGAGGGGGAACGTTATGAGCCGCGTCTGCGCCGCGGCTCTACTTTATACCCGGCACTCAGTCAGTATATATGTATGTGAGCTTGTTGTAATTTATTACATGTTCGCAAAAGGGACAAATTTAATTTTAGCCAAAAAAAAAAATTTAAGTCGAACCTTTTCGGAGATTTTGATTTAATAGATGTTTCCATATTTGTTTACATAAATTTTTTACATCTGCCATTTCTACATGTTTTTATCTACTTCCTACATATACATACACGGCTGTGTGCGAGAGAGAGAGGGAATCAGTCTGCGCTTGGGAGGCCACTGAAATTTCATTTGTTCCTTCTGACTATATTTATGATCCGATCTGATCCAAATTCAATACTCTGATAGATATAGTCATTTTCTATGATTCTGCGTTTTTGGTTTTCCCGTATCTTCAAAATTGTAGATTTTCATCTTTTGTGGGGGCGGAAGGGGGCGTGGCCGAATTTTAAAACAAACTCGTCTCGGTTTGATATCACAGGAGCTTGGATAGAAAGTTTGGTGGTTCTAGCTCTTATAGTCTCTGAGAACTAGGCGTCAAAAAATTCGATCAGGCATAGCGCCTACCCCTGTGTGTGAGAGAGAGCGAGAGGGAACGATGCATTTCGAAATGGTTTTCTTCATTGTAGCTATATTTATCATCTGATCTGATCCAGATTCAACAATCTGATAGATATGCTCATTCTCTACGATTCTGCGTTTTTAGTTTTCTCGTATCTTTAAAATTGTGCATGCCACAGATTTTCGTCCTTGGAGTGGTCGGAAGGGGGCGGGGCGAAATTTTGAAATACACTTGTAACAGTGCGATAGGACAGGAGTCTGGATACAAAATTGTGTTCCTCTAGCTTTTATGGTCTTTGAGCTATAGGCGCTAATGAAGACGGACAGACGGACAGACGGACGGACGGACAGACGGACAGACGGACGGACAGACAGACATAGCTATATCGACTCGGCTATTGATGCTGATCAAGAATATATATACTTTATGGGGTCGGAAACGCTTCCTTCTGGGTGTTACACACATTAATTTTTTGCACAAATCTAATATACCCCTTTACTCTTCGAGTACCGGGTATAATAATGACTGATGATCAAGGAAACCTTCGGATTATCAGACTCTTTCTTTTAAGAATCTCATATATATATATATACATAGTCGCATGGCAAGACTTTTCCAGGGTATCAAAAGGCTTTTACTCGTTTATTCGTTCTTCTCCTTCCTGTCGTTGAGTTAATCACAGCATTTACTCTTCCTTTGACCTTTTTCCTTCGCTTTTCCTTCCATTTTGTGGTGGCACACAAATGAGCACCATTTCCGTTAATTCTATTTCAACCTTCTCCTCTCACCATTAGGTATGTAAAGTGCCAGGAACTACAGATAAAATAGTACAAGGGGTGTATGTATAGGGGAAAAAAACGAATTCCGCAAAGTCCTAGTGAAGCGTCACATTCGTGGGGTTCTGTTCGCTTGAGCTTCAGTCCCGCCAGCTCGCTCCAGTCGAGCGCTTTTTGCTGCCTCTGCTTTTGTGCTAACTTTTTTAATGAACTTGTTGATGTTGCACGCACGTTGTTCCTATAGTTGTTGCAGTAGTTGTTGCTGTTGCTGTTGCTTCTGCTGCTTGTCTGTCAAATGATTTGCTCAAGTTCGGCGAGATGTGCAGTGCGTGTAATTGACTTGTGAACCCGAACATTTGGCACTCAATTAGTGGACACCACATGCCATGTAATTGCTAAAGTTAATTAATGTAGTCCAAAAGAGCCATTCAAGTGAATAAAAAAAGTTCAGAAACTGCATAACCCAAATGGAAACGCTGTCAGCTAAGGCCGGAATGATATTCAGAGTTCAACAGATACAAATATCCCTGATAAATTCAATTTTACATCCAACACATTTTTAAGGTTACCGTCGTATATCATCCCTTTTTGAGTGATCCCTTTTTCAGGTGAAAAACTTTCCACAACAGCTTTTTCTCTGTTTTGTTTGAGTGCCCAACACTTAGCTCAGTTTGTTTTTTACAAAAAGTACACAATATTTTTCAAGATTCTTAGACTTTAGCTGGTATTTTTGCAAATTTCATGTTCTTTTTGAGTTTTTTGTTTATGTAGGAACTCTTTGAGGTATATTTTATTTTCTTTTCTTACTTTTCAAGATGCTAGCAGTCCCTGCTCTTTGTTTATCCACTACACCCACTAGCTTGAACCTTGCCCCCACAAATATTTCTACCGCCAGCCAATCAGGTCTCAGCCTTGTGGCCCACAGTCAGTTGTAAAATATGCAACACACTTTTGGTTATAAATTTCTGGCTGCCACCCAGCACAGAGGCCAACGACTGCATTATGAATAATTAATTAAAATTTAATTAAAACTGTCTAACAGAGCAGGGCAGGGCTATCCCCTCTCTGTCGTTAAAACTAATGCGGCCTGCGGGCTGCCAACTCGGGCTAATAAATCAAGAGCGTGTTAACGAAATTGATATGCCAGCGGTTCCGAGACGGGCAAAGAGCTGAGGAGAGTCCCGGAATGGAAGGCTTGCTTCATGATGATCATCATCCACTACTGAATCCACAACGTCCACCAAATGGTAAGCTAAAACTTGTATTCAGCCAGGCGTTAAAAGCACAACGGGGTAAATAATCGTCACAGCAACAGCAGTGCAACTACGAGTACATCAGCCAGATACTAACTACAATGGTAACAAAAGGGAAAACGTAACAATTAATGTCATCAGCTTGCAATATCAACAGCAGCGACAACTAAAACTAGTGCAGCAACAACAATAACAACTAAAACGACAGCAACATCGGAGAGTCAGATAAACAATCGCCCCGCGAGTGGTCAACAATGCCAAACAACGTGGCTGACTACAAAATGGTCCAGTGGTCACTCATCGTGGCCATAGCTGGAGGGAGCAGCAGGAGGATTGAAGGCAACTGCTGGTAGGTAGCTGGTAGGTGTATTTACATGTTGTTCTGGCCACCAGCCACTATGCCACCATGCCACCATGCCGCTGGCCACGCTGCAACGTCAACTACATAACTTGTTGACTTGTTGCGACTAATTGTCAAGCGGTAGTGGGTGGGTATCAAAGGCAAATAAAATCTATTAAAACAAACAAGTGCCGGCAATCAGGGAGTGGAATATCCATGCAATATCCATGAAGGATACATCCACAGATCCACAGTTTTGATATTTGCTTTTCTCTGTATCCTTTCAGAGCTACTTATTGCCCGGCGTTCTCATTTTATTCAGATATTTGAAACGCTAAAAAAAAGTGGTTCCTCCTACAACCCTTCTCCATCATCCATGCTATATTTCCTCAAACACCTTTTCGGATCGACAGAAGTGAAATACCCAAAGTTTCATTCATCTAATCAACACACTTCGCAGCCTTCGAGTTTTCCTGCCCCCACATTCTAGCACATAAATAACTGTGCCAAATGATTGTCTCCTGCCCATTCGCACATTCTCAGTAGACCCAAAATACCAAAGTTAAATGACCGAAAATTGTGCCACATTTTCTACGCATTTACCTCTCCAAAATACGAGCCGAACAACTATCATAAAAACGGGGCTAACTCATGGCACTAATTAAGTCGAAACCTTAGCATTTACCTTGGGGCGTCTCTTGGGCAGAAGAGGGCTCCGCGGCGGGAGGGAGGCAGGAAGCAGGGCTCCTTCTGCATGGCTCAGGCTCTCGGCCCAGAGATGTGTATTAATAGGAAACCCTTGTTGCGAAGGCTTCGAGGCACATAAAAATGTCATATGTCAACTACAGGTTGCCTTGTCAGCACTCATTAAGCTCTTAACCTCATTCGGTCATACACTGGCACACACATATGCATACATAAACTGGCTCTCAGACACACACATACACTCGCACAAGCACTCACACTCTGACTCCCACACCGTCCTGGCCAAATGCAAGTGAGCGCTTTATTACCAATGTCGACACGCCCGGGATGTGGAGAGAAGAACAGAGGACAACGGACAGCGGACAGCGGAGCCGGCAGGACTTTTGTTTCTGGTAAGCTGTAGCTGTAGCTGTAGCTGTTGGTTCAATGGGAGAGCACATCCAGCATTCTGGCGACGCACACAAGAGCCGCCTCTTTAAGCCTTCAACTTGCTGAAAGTTATGATTGGGCTGTAGGCAATCGCGGAATTCCTCTTGGAGTGTGCTCTTTCAATTAATTTAACTTTCGCTGTTTTGGTCCTTTCCACATTTTCCTGACTTGAATGAATGAAATCAAATTAATTACGAAAGACGACGACGAGCTGATAGCACTGCCAAGGATACGATCCCCCGTTTCCTTATGCACATGCATGAAAATTTCTTTTCATAATTTATGTTGCTTCTTCCTTCTCCTTCTTGGCTTTTATGCCATGTCTTTGGCTTCGGCTTCGCCTTTTCCTCAGACTCAGCCATTCATTTCGAGGCATTTTCCAAGCGTATCTTATCTGACCTCTTTATCATTATCAACTTCATCAGTTAGGCACCCGGCTACCAGCACCCAGGCCAAACAGCCAGTCTGCCAAGCCTGTGGGGCTGCTGCACTGTGGCTGCTGATTGATACCCAGGACGAAGGGGGGGTATATGAGTTGGAGGTAATGAAGGCGACGCGGACGCGTTCACTAATAGAATGTGTGCTATTGTATAGGTGGTTATTGGGAATTATATTCACCAGTTTTCTATATTGATATCCACTTTTATATAGAAGAAACATGATCAAGAAATATTGATACTGAACTCCAAATTCGTCAAGCACAAAAAACGGGGTAATCTTCTATTCTGTTCCATATTTTGCAGCACCGTTATGTGCATATGTGTCCCTACATTTTATGTGTGGTGTGCGTGTGTGTTCATAATTTGATTTCTCGTGTGTTTGATTAAGGATGTCGAACACACAGATACGCGCACACACACACAGACAAAATATACTGAAATCCGTTCCACACCCACACAAACGAAACACGTTTCCGTATCCGAATTGTAGCTGGCAGTCATTTTGTGCTTTGATATTGGATTTCACATTGCTGCCATTCTTTCGCATATCGAGTTTCGCCTTTGAGCCATGGTCAGCATATTGTTAAACAAGTTGGGATTGGCCGTTGATTCGGCTGCTGCCAGAAGGAAATAGTTGCCAGGAGCTCTGCTCTGGCCTTCAAATGCCAGCCAGATTTTGTGGGTCAATAAATTTGGAAATTTATAGAAAATATTTTCTTTAAATACGAGTATGTACGGAGACAGTTTCAATGCCGGAATCAGAAATACCAATGGAAATGGTTAAGTAAATTTGCAGGAAGAGAGAGGGAGAGACAGAGAGAGAGAGAATTTTTCCCCATGATTGATAAATCCAATATAGAGATTGTCGACCGAATGCAGCTGTCAAAGCAACGGCAACTGTCACAGAACTCCGTGAATGCTGTCAAAACAATCCTTTGTGAAAGCAAATATTTGCCATCCGAACTTACCCTCTCGCTTTGCGTTTACTGAACCTTCAACTCGTCGAACTCTGAATGCGAATTGGCTCTGTCTGTCTGCAATTGAGAGATACAATATATGGAGATGAAAGTGCATTAATCAAGCTGCATTAAATGAATTAAATGTTGACAAAATCTTAATCAGCAACAAAGTTATCTCTCTACTTAATTAAGCAAGTAGCAATTCAATTAGTGCCAGCCCAAGGACAGACAAAGTTAAAGCCAATAATTCCACATGGGACACACGAGTACCGGCTGCGTATAACCACTGCACAGGTGTGCTAATAAAGAGAAGCCACGCCACGGCCAGAGGTGGGGCCCTGCCCTGGTAAGCCGCAGAATCAGAAATGTTAATTAAAATCAGTGAGCGCCGAGCACAGGCGACAGGCATGCTAAGCAGGCCCAAAACCACTGGGGAATACCTTGTACTACTATCCGGGGAAATGGATAACCGGAATGCCCCTGGCCACAGCGGAGTAGGGGCGGCTGCCTAAGGAAGACAAATGTTACAGATGAAAATCTGTTTAGGTTTATTAAATGTTCGGTAAAGTTGCCAAATGCAAATAAATTCATTTAGAGTACTTAGAGAGGAAGGAGAGGTGTCAGGTTCGTTGGGATTATGGATATACCGTTTCACTGGGGAAAATGCTAACAAAGAACAAGATTAATAAGATCTTTGAATGTTCATTCTGTTTCAATATACAAAAGTACCATATTTTATTCTAAATGCGAAATGCAAGAAAGTTAGTTTTTAATAAAAGTAAGAAGAAAGTAAGAACTATCTATATTGATAGGATTACTTTTAACTTACTGAGTGAAACCTGAGAAAACCATTTTCTATAGAAATAAATATTTATAAAATAAAAACCCCCTAAGCAAATATCATAGAAATCATTTCGCAACATTTATGCCAAGCTTCAAAGTTGCAATTTTGTGCCTTTTCCCTCTTTTTTTTGCCCTTCCAGTTACCATAATATTTGTATGGTAAAAGGTAGAAAAGGGAGGGCCACAACAAAGCAGAATTGCATTTAAAATTCGTAATGGACGTACAGGAAATACAGAATTCCGATCAGGAAGCATGGGGGTCAGGAAATCAACTGAAAAAGTGCCGCAAAAAAGTGCGCCCTGCCAAAAGCTCACAGAGGGCACAAAAGAAAAAGATACACAAACTGTGGCTGGCCATACCAAAAAAAACAAAAAAAACCGAAATAAAATAAACAGAAAATAAAACAAATATTAAAATGCAGGAAGCAAAAGCCGTGGAAAGAATACGCGACCTTCCCTTTGATCATAAATTGAGTACAATAAATTTAATAAATTTATTCGCTCATCCAATGGAAGCTCGGGTAACCTCGAAAGCCAAAACAATTAATGAGAAGTGTCCTTAAAGCCCCGACTAATTCCCTTTGATTTTGCGCCAGGCTTTAAGTCAACTTTTAATTTTGTCTGGGTGAAAGTTCGCGACTGAAGCTTTCAGTTTGCGGCTGTTTGATGGGTCTGGTCCCGATTTGAGTTCCGGGCTCCAGTCACGTGGTTTCTCTTCACCCATAACCCTATTAGCAACAACAAGTTGCATTAAACCGGATGCTAACTTTCATTAAAAACCACTTAACCCATGCCACGACAAGAGAGACCGCAACCAACCGCCCAGCTACAGTGCTAGTTTCAGTATCCCAGTCACAGCTCCTAGCTTCAGTCCCACTCCCAGTCCCAGTCACAACCTCGGGACCATGCCCATCCTCCGCTTCACTTCTATTCCCAGCCATGCTTGCCAGTCCTCACCCACTCACTTGACCAAACACTTGACCCATATGACCCACTGTGGTAACAGCAGCAACAAAGGCACTGCCGGCACGTGGATGACTCCTCCCATCCGCCCATGCTCCTGAATCCAGGTCCAGATCCAGATCCAGGCGGACGCTTGCTAGTTGGCTTAGAGGGCTTAGAAGTGTAGGCGTGTCTGGTCAGCCAGTGGGCGGGCACTACTACTCCTGGACATCGTTAGTCAAATATTTTTTTTTACTGGCGAGCAGAGCAAACTTTTTGGAAAACACGAAGCCAAACGAAAAAGAGATATTTTTAATTAAATTAAAGAGCATTGCGTAAAGCGGAGTCCGCAGAGGGATTAGACGGAATGCAAAAGTAAAAAACTGCTGCATACTTATGTGGCAAAAACTTTCAACAGATTAGAGATTTTTGTTTCAAAATCTTAAAAGCAAAAGCCATGCCCCATGGGATGTTTTAGCAGACCGACATAAAGGGAAAGTGTAGCCAAACCGAGCTCTGCTCCGGGATTACATCAACAAATTGAAAATCCCTCTTAGCCTTGCCTTTGCAAAAATATATTCTACGAGAGTATACTTTTATGACTAATTGTCAAGCAGTTAAAAAGTTTGTCAGCGCTGCACAAAGTTTCCCTTTCAGTTGATCAAGAATATCTTTCATTCTATATATCACCACAGCCACAGAGTCACATGTGCCTCGAGTTGATGGCAAAAGTTTGTCAACTGTGGGTGATGGCGCGGCGATGGCGATGGGACATATAGCCAGCCATGAATGGCATACCAGTTCGATTGGCAGAGTCAGTGTACGCTTATTTCTATTTCATTACTGCTGTTATTTTCATTTAATTTTTCTCCGCCAGCCAAACAAACAAACAAAGAAAGGAAAACCGAAAAACAGCAAAAGTTGAAAAATGGCTACGCAAAAAAAAAAGAAAAGCCGAAGCCGAAGCCAGGACCCAGGAGCCAGGAGCCAAGGGGCCAATGGGGAGGGCACTGCAGACAAAACTGCAAAACTTTGCTGCCACTTTTTTTCACAGTTCTTTTTTTTTGTTCGAATTTCTGGGCCAACTGTTTTCTTTTAATGCCAAAGCGTGAAAACAAAACTTTTTTCTGCCACTCTTAAACGGCGACACTAATGGCTGGGAATTGAAATGGATTTTGGGCAAATATGTTGCGAACCGAGCTGGTTTCATGGGGTTTCGGGGAAAACTCTCGGAGCAAATAAAAATAAAAAGCAGTCTTTTCGGAAAGCATACATATGCGTTATTAGCCGAAATCGAAATGTGCAATCGATGGGAGAAGTCGCAAACAAATCCGAAATGTGAGCAGCCACTTAAGCGGCTTTCAAAAGACAGGAAACCCATTAGGAAATGGACCCGGAGAATATTTAACAACCATTTTGTGGATGTTATTTTGGGATTTTCTTTTGAAGGACATAAGGAATGGTAATATGTGTATATTGCAACAATGTTTTATTATTTAAAGCAATATTGCCAAACAATATAATTGTTCTCCTATAAATACTGTTCTCGTATTGCTTCCCAGTTCAATCGATGAATTGAACCCATTAAATTGGCAATTTCAGGCTTAGTTAAATGGCTGCATAGTGTAAATTAAATATTGCAATTGATACCCCGCTGTGCAAATATGCAAATCAAATGCTAATAGGCGACATTCAATTGAATTCGTTTTTGATATCCGAGCAGAAGTAAGTATTACATTCGGGTCGCTGTCACCGCAACCAATTTGTTTGCTTGTTTGTTTGTGTGACCCAAATAGAAGTTGGCCAACATCTCACATCCGAGCCAGAATACTGCGCTCAATTTCCGCAAACAAACAATCAAACAAAAGGCAACATTGTGAGCCCAAAATTTTGTGCACTTTGCCCATTTGTGGCAGGTTCTGCTGCTGCTGCTGCTGCTGACTCTGGCCGATTGCTACAAATTGTAGTACGGCCCTTGCCCTGGCCAAGATAATTAAAATTACTAATTGAAAAGGTCTGTCAGACACACGGCAGGGCACTGTATCGGCAGCAGCATCACCAGCAACGTCATCCACCAACCGAGGGCCCAACATCCCCCTGGCAATCCATCAATATTCGCTGTAAATTCAATTTTCCAGAGCATAAAGTTGGAGCGGGCTAATATTTAGCAGGGTAGCCAGTCGAACGATACGTTTTATGGATTACTTTGAACGCTCTGACAGCAGAAGCCTTAAACAGAAATTGATTGGATGAGCGGATCCCGCATCATTCGGAGCGGAGCCCGATAAAACTTTAAGGAAAATTCAACCGCAACATATTTTTGAGCTGAAATTATTGTCACTTTTCACAGAATCTGCCCAGCATTTCCTCCTCTGGGCGTTGGCCAACAAATGCAGTCGGGAGCCAAAAGTAGTGTGCAACTATTTGGGTCAGAAATGCATTAGAAAGTGCTAACTAAATGAAATGAATGCGTCCGATGCGATGAAAAAAAACACAAAAAAACACACAAATATTGTTGCAAAGTTTCCCCACAGCCACTGATTGCCTGATCCTTGCCGGTAAACAAACTTTTGTGGTCCCCTGTTCGGGCTAATCGATAGGATATAGAATTCCGAGGCTAACCGGAGGTGAAGGAAACCCCAACCAGCAGTCAGTCAGTCAGTCCGGCATGTGGTCAACAAAATGTTAGTTATATCAAATATTTTTCGGAAGAGATCTTTGATTTTCTGTCTTCTGCAGTGCCAACGGTTTCTGTATTAATTGAATTTGGTTTCTGGCAAGCTCTGCCAAATGCTCTTTCCATGTATTTTACTTGGTAATTTAGCACTGCTGCGGTGATTGTGATGCTACAAACGAGAGGCAAAAAGCAGGGTCCAAACATTTCTAAAAAATTAAATTCAAATGCGTTGCCAAGGACTGAAGGGCACTGGAAGGCGGTGTGTAACAAATCAGGAATGATTTAGCTACTGAAAATAGTTGGCATATAAGAAATTGGATAGCTGTATGTACCTATACTTATTTATAGAAAACAGAAAGATATTTCGCTGATTTTCGAACAGCCAGAGCTGGGAAGCAAATCCACTGACCTTAGTCCTTTACCTTTTGGTCTCCTATTCCTTTCCTACTTCCAATTTTGTTGCTTTGGTGCTTGGCATTGGAGCACTTTGTCCACCGCCATATAAATCTTCAGTGCAAATTTTCGTTTTAGCCATAAAAAATTAACAATGCGTAAAGAGGTTGGCTGGAACTACGAGCCAAGAGCTCGAGGCCACAGCTCGCAGGCTGCTGGGAAATTTCTAGCATAAGCCAGGATATCTGAGAGGGTTTGCCAAGGATGTCGCTGCTGCACTTGCAACACCCCCACACACACTCGCACTGTGGCGCATAGCACATCCGTATACCCGTGCTGGTGTGTGTGCTTGGCCATAAAGGTTTTGCGGTCCAGTCAGGCAGATCCCTCCCTGCAGGGGAGCCCGTCGGCTCGTTTTGCGGTCACTTGGCTCTTGGTTCTTGGTTCGACTCTGCATTAAGTAAGCCGGAACACGGAGTCCGATTCTCTCTGTTGTTTAATTTTATATGCCCCTGGGCCTTGGCCATGGCGTGGACTGAAGTGAAGTGAAGTGAGGCCTGGAAGTGTCTATCCTTCTGTCAGTCGTAAGTACATGGGGGACTTTCGCTCGGGCCTTCGTCTTGCTGTCCTTAATTGTGAATATGTGTTAATGTATTCCCTTTTGCATGTTAACATTTTATTCAGCCATTTTAAATGTACCGAGTGCTTCTTTAAGCCCAGAAAGGAGCGTAGCAAGGGCAGCCATGTCCAACGTGACACTGAACACGTTTTAACGATGAGCAGCTTCTGGCCCCAACCCTCATAACTTATGCACATAGATAAGCAGCCTCGTCCTTGCGGTTCCAGTGCAGATTCCTGTGTTTTCCGCTGCTTTCCCTTGGTCGCTGTTCGTGGGCGGAGGTGGAGGCGGAAGCGGAGGCTGATGAGGAGCCTGCTTTGTGGTTGGGCTTCCTTTTTTAATGCCGCTGGCCATTTAAGGCAATTATGAAATTTTCATCATTTTGTACGAGTATTGTAATTGCTTAAAGATTGTCTTAAATTTGAGGGCCAACTTTCATAATGAGAAAAGGTGGAGGTTAAATGAAGGAAGGCAGGTAAAAGTGGATCCAAAGAGAATGACAATGTCAAAGTGGTCCTGGAACAAAAGATAAGACGACGAAACAAAACTGAACCTATCCAGACGATGCGTCTAAAATGTATTCAATCGAACATCAAAATGAAAATGTAATTTTCTCAATAGCTTGGACAATCTTTCTCTTTAAAGTTGATTTAAAATTATTTTATATTCCTAAATAAATAAACCCAAACAAACTTTCTATTCAAGTATAAATCTTGTTCTAGACAATTGCACATCAAAGCTGATTGTATCCTTGGTGGCAAACCGCAAAGAAATTGTTGTACGGTTGAGGATACCCTGATGTTCGATAAACCACAATCCGTTTCACACATGCTCCGAAAGCCGGTCTTACGTCGCCTTACCCGACCTTTATTTATATTTAATTGTATTTACCACAATGTTGGCACGCGGCACCTCAAATTGTAATTATTTCCTTGATGGACTCGTACTTGGACTCGTGCTCGGACTCGTACTCGGCCACTCAGTGCACGTTCCATTAATTATGAAAATATTGCCCAAACACTTGTTCGTCTGGCCAAAAGATGCCAAGAAAGCCAGGCGGCTCGGAATTCTCTCTTTTTTTGCTCTGTGCATTTCTCTCCCTCTCTTTCTCACTCTACATTTCTGTCTCATTTCCTCAGAGTTCACAGAGTCTCTCTCGCTCACTCTTTGTATACCCACAAACAGAACCAGAGGCGCACTTTGCACTGGCACTTTCCTCTTACATTAAATTTAAAGTATTTACCACAATATTTTCGCTACACTTGCCTCAAATTGTATTTTCAGTTCGCCATTTGTTACAATCCACACACACACATACCTTCGTATATATATATATAAAGTATATATGGTATGTACTGCAGCCGTATAAATGTATTGTATATTTTGAGCTTTCGTCAGAGTTGAGTTCTCTCTTCCTCGTTTTGTTTGCGGCTGCTGCTTTACGTTCCTTGTGGCCTTTCTCTTTCCCTTTCCCTGGCTCTCTTCGGGACCCGTGTACGTGTTTGTGGGATTACACGGTAGCCAAAGTATGATTTTGAGCGAGTCCGACGGTATATCAGTTTTTGGGAAACTCCTAAAAAAGTTGTTGTGCCCAGGGGCAGGTTAACATGTATCGTAGAGAGATGCTCCACAGTAGCCAAGTGCCCAAATATCCAATTAAAGGTATCACTAAACATTCACTTAGTCGATCCCTTGACTTTCCTTACACACATACAACAATCGGTAAGCCAAATTAAGGACAAGCCCCTGCCAGAAAACGCAAAGAAAAATCATTGTTGCCAAATTTAAGCCGAGACGAAAACTGAAATTGAATAACTTGTTGGATGGCTGTTGGATGAAATGAAAAATGTGGCCCTAATGAAAATTAGGCTGCCAGACTGCGGGCGAGCGTGGGCCTGGAAAACTGAATTTGCTGTTCCAGTCACGTCAGGACACGTAGCCGCAGGACATTTATCCCAGTTGAGTTCTGGCCACCAAATAGGCAGACCGAACGTGCAATTATTCAAAGTGCAAAAAGAGTTTTTGCCATTAAACGTGTAACTTTTCCGTTTCGGTTGGGACTGGGATAGGACTGGGTCCAAGGGAATTGTTCATAAGTCGGAGAAAACTTTTGGTTAACTTTTTGTCGCCCGAACGCGACGGCGCAAGGAAACATTTTCATTCCAGTCAGCCTCTAATTTATTGCAGTAATTTGCCCTAGCCCTGCTGTTATTGTTGCTGCATATTAATTTAACATAAATGGCTCCGGAACACAGCCATCAGCGAATTACCCCTCAAAATGATTACATGTCCCGCAGCTGGAAGACATCCTTGCACGGTTTCGCCTTGGCCTCCATTGCTGGTTATTGTCCTTGTCGTTGTCGGCGCTGACGATGTTGCGGATTTAGCAACGCGCCGCCGAAGATCAACATCAAATTACCCTAATCAAATTGTCATTACGCATATTTTAAGTAAATGAGTGCGTGAATTCAGATCAAATTAGCAGGCAGCATCAACGGCTGACAGCCTGACATTCAATTTACATGCGATTTTGGCTTGAGACGGTTTTTACAACCCCTCAAGAATAAGACGAGCCAAATTGCTACGAATGACTATGTGTTGCGACTATGTGATACCCACCAATAAAGTATTTTGTCCTCAACAATATATTATGTGAGTTTTAGTGGATCTTTGTAAAAAAGTCTCAGAATAAGAGGGAATTTTGTACAGTTTCGCATCGAATACAATAAACCCATCTTCTGAATGAGTAGCCGTAATGACTAACATAGTTTCCATTAACAAAGCCTTAGGGACTGCGGTCATATTTGCCTATTGGTATGAGTATTTGAGTTAATATGAAGGCCAATCATTCCATTCTTTGATAGCTAATAAAGATAAATTCCTCGCACTAAACAAATCCCACATTAATATATCTCCACAGCACATTCACACCTCTCACTCCCACTACGCATTACAGCACGTGCCATCAAAGTACATCAAAGCCATTACAAGTGCAACAGACTAGTGGTGGAAATTAATCAGGCAATGAAAGGGGTTAACCGTCTGGCCGTTGAAACGCTTAAAGGCTTTCCCCAACTCGATTCTGGGCGATTCTGGGCGATTCTGGAAATAAACCTTAGTTAGCAAGCAGTTTAGGAAACTTGCAAGAAAAAATAAGTAAATATAGAGTGAAGCATATAAAACTCTTAACAAGACATAAATGGAGGATGCAGCAGTCGGAGAAAAATAAGCAAGGATAACTGCAAACTTTGGTAGGAAGGGCTCTTGCCCACACACACACACTCACACACACATATCTCAAAAAAACAAAGTTGGGGCTGGGCAAACACCTCAAGGATATTGCGAGTATGGGGACGGGGTGGGTGGAACTTTCCACTGAACTAAAGCCGAACTTTAATTTGTTTGACTCGTGAGCAGGAAACTTTGCACTGCTCCATGTAGTAGATGTACTGGATGTCTGTGGGTCCGCAGTCGCAGTCGCAGTCTCCCACCCGGTTGTTGTTCGCTCGATTTTATTGCTGCAGAAACGTCACAGGGGCATCCGCCGCTGCTGCACTGCCAGCACCCCAGCAGAAGTGCTCTTCGGACCCGGGCGAGTGCACTTTAAATTACTCGAATGATACTTGATGGTTGCAATCAGACCGAGGACCGAAGACCCCAGAACCCAGAGCCACACAGACTTCATTATTTTGATAGCAATTAGCAAATTGAGTTGTGTAATATTTCTGTTGTGTTTTGTAATTTTTGTTAAATTTTATTGCCAGTCTGTTTGATTGTTGTCATGCAATTAGTGCAGCACGACTGGATCTTCCTTTTTGTGTGGACCCACGCTGCGTATGCTTGATGCACTCGCTTGGACCCTCTTCATGTGCGAACACTTCGCGTTGTAATTAATTTTTCCCAGTCAAATAAGACAGACCCCGTCAACATTTCGTCAAAGCTTTTTGGCGAGCTGCCAGTAGCAGCTGATTCAACACGGATTCGCTGACAATGCAAACAGCTTGGGGGCAGGACAAACAATTTGTAAGCGAAACTGCGGGGGTCCTTTTATCAATGTTAGGGAGAAGTAAAGGCAGTTAAGGAATTTTCAATAAAGTTCAGCCCATTCCCCAGCTCAGTAAGTTTTGGGGAAAACTTTGTATTAAACTATACTTTAATATCAATCAAGCAGATACCCCAAATTTTGCAAAGGGAATTACAAATTTTAAACTATTAGTGAGAAATGTATATGATTTTGAAAAAAAATAGTGATCCGATTTAATGATATTTTTAAGTGCAAAATATTCTCCATAGTTCGTACATAAATCAACAAATTCTTCTCCATATCACTGCCTAACCCTCGTCTAATGGGTTAATCATCTCTGCAATTGTTATGCTCCCAAAACATTTAACCTTGTTGGCACCCGAACGAGGGCCACAAGAAGCCAAATGAAGTGGAAATACAATTTCACGGCGCACGATTTGTCACCCCGTTTTTTGTCACCCGATTTTCGGATGATAATCCCGGCAAACGATACCAGTAAAGCCAACAAAAACAAGCCATAATATTATGAATATGAGGGGGAATATGATACTTTAAGCTACAATGCGTTGTATTTTATGTTGATATGGCAATGGTTATATAAGCAGCCACAGCGAGGAGAGGATGTGACAACAGCGCCTTTTGGCGGCAGTTGGCAGGCAGTCGGCCGCCCATCAGCATTGATCCATGTTGACAATTTTTGGCGGGTCGCACAAATAAATAAATATGCCAAGATATTCCTATACTTTTACACTCCGCTGCTCATCGCTCCACGGTCTTCGTGTGTGGCCCAGCCGAGGGGCTTGTGGCGAGATTTCGAATGCCCTGTTAAAGGGTATTGCAATTTTGAGAACAGGTACAGAACTCGATACAGTATGAATATTCTTGATATAAGTTCTTGATTGATTAATCTGTATTTGATAAAAAGAAACGTTTATTAAAGAAGTATCTGAGATCTTTCTTTTGGATTTTTTGAATAACTTCTAGGTGTTAAAACGTTTTTGCGACCGTATATTCAAGGGTATGCAAAGTTTCGGTCACCGGACCCGGACCCGGCCTCGTTCTTGTATTGTTTTGGTTTGGTTCTGTGGCTGGAACAGTTTGTTTTTATTGCCAAACGGCGCTACTCTGCCATATCGATGGGGTGCTTGTCAGACAAAAGGCAAATGCTCCCATTTGTCATCGAGACAACGAGCTGACATTTGGCGAGCATTTGGCGCTGTGGCAGCGGCGGCGGCATCAGCATCAGTATCAGTAGCATTCGGTGGCAGTTGTCAGCCATCAGATTGCTGATTCCCGAAAACCGAAAACTGCCACAACAGCAGCTTGAGTGCAGTGCTTTTCAGAACAGATTGTTTGCCTTAAAGAATCCCACGAATATAAGCTTCTGGAAAAGTCTACCCCTTATCGATGGGGTAAGCCTTTTTGTGCATTATAAGCAGTACGTGCGAATCCGGTCTTGCTTTTAAAGTGCTTTTAATTAAACATCGATATGCGTTTAAATATGAAAAAGCCCTTACATATTTAATTAAAAGAAAATTGTAACCTGTTTCAATTCACAAAGGGACTGTGTCCTCGTTTTTAATTGCGCATTTCATGTATTTTAATGCGACTGCCCACATAAAAGACAACCCCGACCAAAAGAAATTGTAATGAGTGCGAAACCGAAAAAAAACCAGAGTACGGGAAAATGAAAATTAAAAAAAGAAAGCATTAATATGTTGAAAGCAATGCAAACATATATTTATTTTATATGTTTTTAACAAGATCTGGGCAGGCACATTGATATGGAAATAAACTCGGGCTTCTGCTAATCAAATGTAAGCACATTTAATGTTTAAATAAACAGAAATGAGTTGTTCCAACACAAATAGAAGAAATTAAATGAGATGAGAGCTGGAGAAGCGCAAAGCCGGCTTAAGTCCGGTATCCTCTGCCGTCATCACCATCCATCCATCCTCACGGTTGGTTCTGGGCCTCTTTGATTAAGTCCCGCATAAATATTTATGTTCAGTCAAAGTAGCAGTAGCAGCAGCAGCAGCAGCAAATATGGACATTCATGACAGGCAAAGTGGTATTTAATTGAGAAGTAAAATACGACCATATTATATGAAGCACGTGGCAGGAGATATGGCAGAAAATGTCTGAGTCTTCCAGAAACGAATGAAAGATACCCAGGGAGAATTTGAGTACAGGACGACAAAAATTAACTCTCAAAGTAAAGAGTATAATTCTCTGCGCGAAACTAATGCTAGTTATCCAATAAGAAACCTAGGAGCCTTAACTGTTGCACACCGAGTCCCGTTTTCAATATACTCTTCTGCTCACTTGAGCATAAAATGCCAAACATAAACTTCAATATGAAACCAAACACATGCGATGCTTCAGCTCGCGATGATACCACTTGAAAAATATAACATAAATTTTATTATTGAGTTAACGGCAGCGCCACCCGAAGCAAAAAGAAAAAAGAAAAAGGGAGCACCAGCAAATAAGAGCCACTTCCAGACTTTCCAAACAAAACAAAGTCACTGCGCGACTGCGGATTCGGGTGTATTTTTGTTCAGAGCTCAGCCTCCGGTTTTATTCCTTTTGAAGTGGCACGACCAGAACAACCCTCCCCCCCGCCACACAGAAAAAGACGGAAAAAGTGAATCCACACACAAACAAAGTTGAGTTTATGTCTGCCCCATAATTCTTCTTAAAGACTTTAACGCGTTTTTAATAATTTTTATTGTCAAAAATTTCCTTTTGGTATTATTTGCATCTCGGAAGAAATTATTTCGCAGAATGCCATCATCGTTTCAACTTGGATTTCAACTTTGTTTGCGTCTTAGTTTAATTTATTAATTTATTTGGATTATTTGTCTGGGAATTTGGAAATGCCTGGAAAAGTTAAAGCTAAGCGCTGGAAAAGTTGGATAATTTGTCGCTTTTCGGTTCAGATGAATTTGAATCAATGAAATTGTGTCCGTGACAGAGCTATGAAAGATATTAATGCCATGAAATTTAAGGCAAATTATGTGATTTCTGAATGAATTGGTTTGACCAGCAAAGGTCGCAATTGAATTAAAGGCAACACCATTACAATATGGCTTTTATTGTCAACCGATGGCCAAACAGCAAACAAACATTAACTTCTAGGGCGCTTTTATAAATACTTTTCCAAGTTAATCCTCTTTGTTCGCCAATATTGTTCGGCCGTGTTTTTTAAGCCGCTTTATGCGTTCGTTTATATTTAATTTGCATTCATCCATTTGCATACGTCCATGTCGATGTGGATATCGTTGTTTCTTTTCAGCCTTTATTGAAATCCATTTCACTTTTTTTCTGTTCCTTTGTCGGTGGCAAAAATATCATTTTCCATTTGTATTGCAACATTTTGTGCTATGGAAAAGCAAACAAGCGAAATGAGACGAATGAGATGCAAATAAAAGCCATTGGGACTGTATTGTCGCAGCTGCAATTTTTCAAATGTCAAATCAAAACACAAAACCAATTACTTTCGATGATTAATTACCAGTAGAACAAATGTTGAGGACCACAGAATGATTTTGATTGCGACCCCAGGCCAACTGTTTGCTTGATTTATGATATGCTCAACCCTTTACTGACAAGTCCCTGATGTGCCGGAGCGGAGCCCTTCATGTTGCCTTCCCCAAACTTTCCTGGACTGGAGCATGAAAAGCACCTTAAAATTCATAAGTTTTTCAGAGAAAATTTGCTCAGCTCAGAAAGAGTGTGAAGGTGCTGGGACAGAAGCCGCAAGTAAAACAGCAGCTGCATGTCATTAACTATATGAAACTCTAAGGCATAATCCTCTCCGGTGCCAGCCACCGAACCACACCGCACCGCAGGACGTATGCGTAATGCGACCAAAGTTTTCAACGCTTCATTTTTCGAACATTTAACACCGACACTCCGCACCCTGAGTGTGTGGCACCTTTTGCCACACTTTCCATTTTGGTTTTCCGCTCTTTTCTTCATTTTTTTTCTATTTTGTTGTCATCAAAGCTGCGGATTATGCGCACAAAGACGAGAGTTTATGTATGAAATTATGCAAAACAGAAGAGGGGATGATGATGGTTACGAGGGGAATAATGAGAATTGTAAGGATTGCTGTGGATGCGCCCGAGTCAAGGTTAAAGCCGAAATGGTTGCCCTTTTGTTCAATTATAAATGCAATTTTTTATGCGATTATAATGATTAAGATGGAAAGTGAAATTTGTAGTAGGCCTGCATTGAAATTTCATATTTTAATTACAATTTGCTTTGGCCGCCAGTGACCCAAATTTATATGTACATATATATTATACTCGTATATAGGAAAGAAAGGGTTCTTTTTATCCTTTTTGCGGCCACCGATGTCGTCCTCAGCTGCATGCCTGGCTGCATAATTATGTTGCCAAACTGGTTGGCTGGCCGGCTGGCTGGCTGACCAGCGAAAAGCAAATAAAAAACTGAAATAAGCAAAGAAAAGGGAAGAAAAGGGAGGAAAAAATAACCCTAAAGGTCCTCTTCCTCCGAATAGGGGGAACCCAAGTTATTTGAGCATGACGAATGGCTTTGTCAAGTTTACCACTTTTACGGATGATTTTATTAAAAATTCCGCAGACACAGGTGCAGTTGGTAGAAGTTTTCGCCAGTTTTTTTCGCCAACTAATTTTGGGAATTGAATGTTTTGTTCTTCGGGAAACTTCCCCGAACTGGCCTTTTTAATGCCGGCCAAACCTGTTGTCGAAGATTAAATATTTATGGCACCCATTAATATCATCTTCGCCCGTCCGAAGCCAATAAAATGTCCCTAATGTCGCGATATTTATGGCAACATTATTCGCTGGCGCTAATTTATGTTCTAGCCTTGAAGTAGATATTGGAAAAGCTTGTAATTATTCCTTGATTTATACGATCGCATTTACTTATCGTTAACTCTGTGAAAGTGATACACTTTCTCGGCGAGAAGTTCTCTGAGCAACAGAAACCCTCCAAGGGCGGAAGCAGTTGCAATCCGATGCACGACGCGTCGTGTGGTTGCAGTTAATATGAATTTCGCGGTTTCCGATCGACCAGTCATTGGAGCAGGTGTAATGGAATCACGGAGCAAAGGCTGGGGGCGATATACGGAGGGGATACATGTGTTTTTCTCAAGGGGAAAATAAACAAAGCGCCAGAATTGTTTGCGTACATTATTTCTTACTTTCTCATTTATGAGAGACTTTTTAATTGGTGGAGACTAAGTTCTTAGTATTATTTCCAAGTCTATAATTCTGTACGAAAATCTTAGAACCACCAGAAAATGTGGAATATTTTGCAACAACATCAAGGCGAAATATTTCTGTAAAATATTCTGTAAGCTCTGAAAGAGCTAAATCTTTCATGATTGAAATAAATGCAATCTGCGATTACCTGCCCATCTCTGTCCATCTATCAAGTGGACTTCAGACAAACCCATCTATAAAATGTGTAGGTATCGAATTTGAAGTCTAGTCTGTCATCGCACTTACCTTATGCACAGCGGCATGTAAATCGAAAATTATCAAAATTGTCACTTTACATCACGGCTGTTGCAGAGCAGAGCCTATATAAATCATGGGGCACACAGATTACACAAACGCCGATAATGTATAGTCGGGGTGGGGTGGTGTCTGGTCTGCGAGGGGGACAGAGGTCTGAATATTCAAATCAGTTTCTGGCTGCCAATAAATGAGATTTGTTACGGGGTTCACACACAAACACACGGCGGGGGTCCTCCGCGGCACAAAACAGACACAAGCGGCACCCGATTCGGGTAAGAGAATTTGGCTAGTCCCGTTTATTAAGCAAATAAACTGTACTTTGTGTTGATTTTGTTGCCAGATGACAGGGTTCACTTAGCAGTTTTTCTTTTATTTTTTTTTGCTTGGCACTAATCAAACATCCGCACTTTAAGCGATAGATCGGCAGAAACAAAATTGAATTAAGTGCCGGATGAATGGCAGGTTCATTATGGACCAGACCAGTTTTGTTTCAGCTAATTAACTCCAAAGAATTTAATTACAGCGAGTATGGAGAGCAAGATTAAGCCCTGATTCGTGGCCGGGTTTCATTCAGTTGTCAAAGATTATCTGCCGGATCGCAATCGCCAAAAACACGCTCAAACATCCAACAGATACGCCAACAGAGTCGCGACCGGAGTGCTTCACGAACCGCGCTGCCCGAGATACAAACGAACTTTGGAGGCGCCTCGAGTCGCGCGCTTGCTGTTAAATACGAAGCTCGAAGCCGAGAACAGTGGCTGTCGAACAGGTTGGAAGCAGAGCTTGCAACATGTTGCACGGGGCACGGGCACGAGCCCAACTTCGGGGATTCCATGTTCTTAGATTGAAAGACTCTGATCTTGGTTTTAATGGACTGGTGTTTCTATTGTTCTATTGCTAAAAGTTTCAAATTTTTGCCAGTCCCCTGATGGAACCAGCATGATCGGTGAAGGCAGAGACCTTCTGGTGGGAATACTATGAATATCTGTTGAAATATGTGCACATAATCCTCAATTTACTGACACCAATGATCCTAGCTAGCTTTTCACCAGCCGCAGGGACAGGAGCTGCAGCAACCATCGCATGGGCCACAGCAAGGCCCACAAGGACCAGAGCAAGGCCCACAAAGGCCACAGCCACCGCAAGGTCCACAAGGGCCACAGCCCCCGCAAGGTCCGCAAGGTCCACAAGGTCCACAGCCACCGCAAGGTCCACAAGGGCCACAGCCACCGCAAGGTTCACAATCAGGAGCACAAGAAGGAGGACACGGTCCAATATATGCAGGATTGAATTGACAAGTCATTTTGCTTGAGGCCTACAAATAAACAAAACTAAAGTAGACAAATTTCAACGAATATTTTTTTGAAAAACATACAAAATAGACACGGGACTGACAAAAATTTAGAAACAGTAAGATCTGGACAGTTGGAATGTTGGGAGGTGAATGAGAACGAGCCTCACCTTGACTCCCAAATTCCCAAAGTGACATAAAAATCCAGGGGAAACTGTTGCTTGCTCAGAGAAAAAAACTTATCTCAAGTGCAGCAACCTTGTGAGAATGACAATGCAGCCGAGAAAGTTTCTGCCGAAAAACTAAAACTCAAATATTCGTATAAGAAGCCGCACAACTTTGGCCATAAAACATGGAACAAAGCCACATACACACACACATACACCACCCAGTCGCCAGAATCAGAAAATAACACAAAGAGAGCACTCCAGGGTGTAGGGCCGGGAAAAGCAATGAAAATTCCGACCTACCACAATAAATTCCGCGGGAAAAACAACGCAAGCACTGCCAAAATGAGAGTGAAATGGCCAACACACGCGCACACACACACGCACACAGATACAGCAAAGCAAAGCATAAGCAGACCCCCAAAAAACGCCTCAAGGAAGCATAACGCACACAAGGACACCTCTTGTATGGCGCCATAAATCGCGCTAAGCCGAAACAAAACATAGCAGCCGAACAGAACTCAGCATCAGGCATCAGATTCAGGTTCAGGTGGAACAGCAGGCCGGCAGTAAGCAGTCGGTCGGTTTAGCCGGGGAGCTGGGCCCCAAAACCTTTGACCTGACACAATGCTCCACATTCTATGTTTAGGATTTGCTTCCGATTTGATGGCGATTCGGGTTCGTGTTGGAAGCGCGACTGCGCACTGGAGCGGCTGGGCATCGAACAGCTGTTTGAGGCCAGTCCTTACCTACCACAACATTTGCCTACTTTTGCCGTGCAAGCATCCGCGCAGAGCCCATGCCTCCATGGATTAGGACTGAAGGCTAGTTATCAATGGGCAGAACCCCAGCACCCGCCCCAACCGCATCTCCCTCCCGACAAATTCGTCTATATTATTGTTGAACATTCATTTAATATAGTTGGGGATATTACTGCAGGTGTTGTATGTATGGCTAATCCCTCCAAGGTTTAGATTTTCGAACAGCAACATATTTCTTCAGCAGTAAGCTTCGAGTTGGTGCGGTCCTGCTGGAAGAGTGTAGATATCTGTTGAAATATGTGCCATTAATCCCCAACTTACTCACTGACCAATGATCCCGCCAAGCCTTTCACCAGCCGCAGGGAGAAGAGCTGCAACAACCACCACAAGGACCACAGCCACCGCACGGTCCACAGCCACCGCAAGGTCCACAGCCTCCGCAAGGTCCGCAGCCTCCGCAAGGTCCGCAGGGTCCGCAGGGCCCGCAAGATTTGCAAGCCATGCAAAAGCCGGGGGGGCAGGGTCCCACATAGAAGGGATCGAACTTGCAAACGATTCTCATGGTGGATAGAAACTGTAACGGATTCAAAGACACGCAGGGAACTTCCTTCAACTGAACCGCTTCGGCTTTAATTTATAAGTTGGAATTTTGGAAAATAATTTTGTTCGTTTTTTGTGCCGAAGAAATATGTCAAAGTTTTTCCTTGGCTATGAATTTTGTGAATTTTTTCTATTGCATCATTTTTGTTGCTTTCACACAATAGATGTTTACCGAAAAGCGAGTCCGAAACGAATGAGCTCCGGTGTGGATTTTCAAGCAAAGGAAACTAACCATTTTGGACAGTTCCAGAATAGCCGCCCACTTTTGTAACTTTTCTTCTATTGTAACTTAAATTTTGCACCAGTTTGTGACGCCTGCTCGGTGCTCTTCCTTATGTTATTGGGTTTCTCTGGAATGGGTGATATCTTTTTCTTGCTAGTAGCAGATTTCTCCCCCACTATTGGCCTTGTGAGTGATCCTCCAGATTCATTCTTGTCATTGGGATTGCGTTGTGCCCTAGCCCACTTGTTCCCAGAGTCAGCTAAGATCTCCACCGCACGGTACATCCGATGGCTGACGCTACGGACAGCGGAACATGTGGGACCCATGTTCTCACAGTCTACTATCACAGGCGAACCTTGGACAGGCGCTAGCCTGTCTATGTATCGGGCGGAGGACTCCACCATCTCGAATATACCATCGCTCAAGTGGACGGAGACTCTGGCGGTCGATTGGGAGAGAGTCAACAGCAGGGCCAGTACACCCACCACCCCAATAGCCTTGTGAATCATCTCCGTGGTGGAGAACATCGCTCAGCACTCGAAAAAGAATCACCCCTCAAGCGGTGACGGCGAAAGCAAATGATACTCTGTTATCCGGTCAGGACCGTCATAATATCGTATGTGGATCTGGCCGTCCGACAAAGCCACCGAACAACTCTTATGGCCACGCCCACATCGACAACTGCTTCCTGCTCCGCGTGCAGTTCCGGAGAGGAGTCGCTCATGATGTTCATAACGCTTCGGATGGGCATCAGAAGGGATTCCATATCCAGTACTGCCGCCTCCGCTTCCCGATGGTTGGTGCGAAGAGCTTGATGCCTGTCTAGTTGTGAGTAGGAATCGCTTAAAATGTTGACGAGGCTTATCATGGTTAGCACCAAAGGATCCATGTCCAGAACTGGCTCCGCTTCCCGATGGTTGATGGCAAAGGACTGATGCAGGATAATCACCCAATGCCGTACGGCCGGCACTATGTGATTCCTGGTGTATTGGGAACCCATAGTCATTACCTCTTGTACCTCCCTTACAATGTGGCCGATCAGCTGGCCGGGGCGTCTAATTGCCTCTTGGAGAGCCATGGCCGAACGTCTTAAAGGGAAACTAGAATTTTGATGCTGATTTCTGTGTAACGTTACTTTTTTATTGGGACAGAAAACAAATTTGGATACTTGAACTTCTGTTCCCGCTCCCTGACGTTTGTTGAGTGTTCAAGACGTGTTGGCTTCTCAGCAGCAGCCCCCACCCCCTCCACATGGTGAAAATCCCGAGTAGCACCCATAAGGGCACGGTCCGCAGGCGCACTGAGGAAAGGGTCCAATGTAGAACGGATTGAACGCGTCGGGCCTGCTGCAGGGATTGCACATTCTGAACACTCGGCAAGGGTCTGCAAATCAGATTATTATAATAGTGGTTAACCACGAGAAATCCATTCAAACTTACCAATAGACTATGGGAAAGGGGAAAAAAGGTAAAACGTATCCAAATGTATCGCCTGCAAATCTAAACAAATTAATTTGATTTTCTTTGATATAGAATCGGAGCTTACCTTGAAGAGCCTACTTGGTTTTTGTTGTGTTTTTATCCTTGTTTGTGGTTTGTGTTTTCGGAGTATTGATGTTTGGCGGCTCACCGCAGATGGAGATCAGGAGGCCGCGTTGAACGAAGCGAGATTTGAAGATGGGTCCAGCTTGGTTCGGATGCGACAGGATCAGAATTCGATCATGTGACTGTTCCGCCTTGAGGATGTTGTCAAAGTTCCAGATACTCAGATAAGTGCCCCGGCAGCCCACCGCCAGGCGACTGTCGTCAATGGAGAAGTCGATGGTGGTGATCGGTGCCTTGTGGTAGAGCAGGCTCCGGATACCCGTCTCGTGGATTGTGTCCCAGATGAAGAGGCCATCGAGGCCGCCAGAGATCAAGTAGCGGCCGCTTCTGGAGAAGGCCAGGGCGGTAATGGCCGCCTTGTGGCCGTGGAAGAGGCGCACCTGTTCTCCCATGTTGACGAGGTCCCACATCCGGACCGTGAGGTCAGCTGAGCCGGTGGCCAGGTACCGTGAATTCGGATGGTAGAGACAAACATCCAACTCTGCCAGGTGGCCGGAAATCAGGAGCATGGGATCGACGCAGCTCTTTAGCCAGACACGTGCACGGCCATCCTCGCAGGCAGTGGCAAAGTAGTCGCCCACTGGCGCAAACACGACGCTGCGGACGGGGCTGCCCTGCATATAGATCCCCATGCATGCACCCAATACCAGGCACCACAGTCGCAGGCTGCCGTCCTGAGAGCAGCTGATCAAGAAGCGTCTGTCAGCGGAAAAGTCGCCGGTGTAGACTCTCCCCTCATGCCCGGTGAAAATGCTCAGTGTTTTCATTGCTTCGTTCAGCTTGCTCGAGACGAGGCGGATCGAGAAATCGGCATTGGCCAAGCCCACCCAGCATCCGTCCTTGAAAATGCTCGCACAAATAACATCTTCCGTTCCGTACTTCAGGGGCGGGCTCAGGAAGCACGAGTTCAGTGGCTTATCGCGCAACTCCAGATGCTGATTTATTCTGGTCGGGTGCGTCAAGTCGGCCCAGCTGATTTTCCCTAGAGGGGGGCGGGACAGTGGCGGACGCCTCCGTGGCGGGGTGAACTCATCGTAGCCGTCGATGACAATGTGGCTCAAGCATAACTCCTGCTGGGCTAATGTCCACTTTTCCATGCATTCCAAGAACTTCAGCAATGTGGCCTTGGGCATCTCAAGGAGAATCAAGTCGTGGCCAAAGAGCAACTCGTGGGCTCTGGCTGGTACCTCTTGGGGCTTGCGGATACGCCTGAGCTTAGATATGCTCCGATCGTAGACATCCTCCAAGCAATCCTCGTTTTCCTCCAAAAAGGCCTTGGCCATCTTCAGGTGGCCGCCGATCACCATTCGCAGATATACCAACACTAGCATTGGGTACAGCAATGTGGATATGTCGTATTTGAACTCGTTGGGAATGTCCTCAACTATCTTCTGAATCGCTAAAAATGTCTCCTTGTAGTCCATGAACACATCATGCGGCGTGAAAATTGGTTTTTTTACGACCTTGACCGGAAAACACAAGGCATTGCCTTCAAAGAAGTCGTTATATGGCTTGGTCTGCCCTTTGGGCGGAACCTCTTCTTCACTGGAGTCCTCACTGCCCTCCTCTGAGGAGTCGTAACTGTCCTCTCCGGAATCGTAGCTATCCTCCTCTTCCAAGTCATTGCTCTCTTTGTCATTGGAGTCGCCACTCACTGTCTTAACTGCATCGGATGATATGTTCTCGGGCAGCTGCGAGTTAGAATTCTGCGGTTTATTCTCATCTCGCGATACTTCAACTCCATCAATTCCATTAGTTCCATTAGACATTTCAGTGGAATCCTCAGTGTTTTTTTCGGCTGCTTTCAGAGTTTTACACACCAGGCCCTGGCCCTGCATGGACACGATTGATTTAAAATAGGAATTTTCAATCATATCTCGGTTCTTTCATCGCACTTACATTGTACTCATTTGGTTCTTTGACTTCGTTTTCACTATTCATATTCATATCGGTCAATTTGTTTGTTTTCATTTAATTATTTCACACAACTTGTGAAAATGTTCACGTATTTTTTTTTTTTGTTAGTGCCAGGGATGCAGGCTTGCGTCTTTTGTCCGATAGGCTGCACATGGAAATCAGTATCGATAATGTTTCGATAAGCCAATAAGTGAATTGGAAATTCAATTACATTGCAGAATATAGATGTTACTTTCTGTTTAAGGATATTAAGAAGCGTTTCTGCTATAAATGTAAATTTTTAAAAAAATTAAGAAATATATATTTGTATGATATATCGAAGAGTTAATCGCTTCTGTAAAGTATCCCTATTAAATCAAACATTTTTAGCTGGCGCAAGTGCGATTTGCTTCTTTTTCACTAGTTTTCAATATATATCAGTTTCATGCAAAAAAACGAAGAATGTGTGTTTTACCGGTCTATTTAATTTGTGAAGTAATATTTTTGGTTATGTTTTGTAGAATGTGGTATCTATTGCTACAAGCTCCCCTCCTTGTTTCTGAAGTCAGCATCTCTTCTTCTGGCCCTGCGGCGTCTCTGATTGGACGGGTGTCGACGGCGGCGTTGCTGCTGGGGCTGGGGCTGGTGCTGGTGAACAGCCGCACGGAGGATACTCGCCTGGACACGGACCGCACTCCCAATTGTTGCACTGCGCCTCCTGAACACAATCGGGGTCACAGCAGGGGGGATTGGGTCCGATGTAGCCGGGATTAAATATGCAAGGCATGTTGCAGCTTCGCCTGAGATACTCCAAACAGGATTACGGGAGCAGGTTGGTTATATTTTATAGATTTTGAAAATTTACATAGAGGCCAAGGTGGTGGTGGTGTTGGGGACTGTTTACGCAAATGCACAGGACCTCCCCATTTATAGTATGTTGAGATTAAAACACACAATAGAACAGGCTAGCTAGATGCCCCGACCTGTGTATATCCGAGAACAAACAAACAAGCCCGGTTAAATTCGTATTATGGCATATAGTAGTCGGCTTTTAATTATCGAAGAGCAGACATATTGACCCCACGCAGCATAAACAAAACAAAGCTGAGCTCCCTCCGACGTGACAACGTGGACAATGCCCATAATTATTTCATAATCGGGCAACACTTCATATTTATGGTGACAAAAGCCTGCAGATGGACAAAGCCCCTGCAGGGAATTCCGTCCGGCAGCCGCAGCCGCAGCCACAGTCGTTGCTGAAAGTGGGCCAAAAATGGTTGGGTTTAGTTTGGTTTGGCTTGGAACATTCAAGCTTAAATTAATGAATAATTAAACCGTATTTGGGCCGGACAACTGAGGCGGAAATGCAACATTTGCATAACTAACACAATGAACTACATACGAGTACGCGCCAGACAAGACATTTCTATTTCCATGGCAAATGGATGGATGTATGGATGGATGGATGGATGGATGGGATGCATTGTGCGAGTATCGAGCCCCGTTCATAAATTAGATATGCAAATGTATATTAGAAACTAACGGCATTGCCTTTGTCAATTAATCAATCAATCAGCGGCGGCGGTGGCGGCGGTGGCGGCGGTGGCGGCAGAACTCAGCTCCAGAAAGCGTTGCGGAAATAACTTGTCCATCTACCCGCCTGGTTAGCCGGCAGCGCCTTCAGTCCAAGACCCGTCCATTGCCTTCCACATCTACATATAAGCGCATGTGTCACCCATGATTTCTGATTGGCCGCAGAGTTCAAAACGCTTCATCGCTGGGGCTCATCATCGATGCCGATCTCCGAGGCTAAGGCGATGGCAGTGTCATTAGCTTCAAAGGGTAACGTTGACATGACAGCGGTTCGGTTCCAGCACAGTGGAGCTTGTTGCACGAAGATTTGCTGAATATGTCGTATCATTTTTGTGTTTTGTTCAGTCTTAAATATGCTAGAAATTTCGCCATACATGGTCTACAATCCAGATTATTTTTTAAAGGTGTGTGAGGCTCAAATGATGACATTTTATCATCTTGGATCTGGGAACCACTGTGCAACGTCTCTTCAATGTCGCCCGCAGCGAACCATCAAAATCGTGTGCACTACTTGTGTAATTTATATTCAAAGCGCAACGCGCGACGAGCGACGAGCGACGCGCGGCGGCGAGTGCGTGTGTGCCCCATTGCGCCCTATGAAGGTGGACGTGGAGGAGGGTCCGGTCTCCGGTCTCTGGTCTCTGGTCTCTGCTTCTGGTTCTGTGCTGGACATCCACTTCCACTGGCTGGCTTGGGCACTCGCGCGAACTGCTTTTAAGTGGCGTCGGCGGTGTTGGTCAGGGCGTGTGCCTCGTTGCATTTTATGGTGAGGGTTACACGGGAGGAGTAACCATTTGAGCTGACGATGCAAATGTGTGACCAGCTCTTTGGAACGTTTTGAATATGTTACAGTGCCCGCCCCCAGTGAGAGAAAATGTTTTTGGGGAGAAGCTCTAGATTCAACTATGGTCTTGGCCATCATCAAGCATCAAGCAATAATTTGTGGACGTCCTGCGTCTAACTAACCAGGAGTTGACATCAAAGAGAAAAAAAAACCAGCTAGAAAGGTAATCTTCAATCAAAGACTGTGTAATCCGCTTGAGCAAATTGTAACTCCCAATTGCTCTCGGTGTATGGTCCCACAAGGGAACAGAACTATGACTTCGTCTATCGAGCTTATAACAAATCGACTTTGTCTATTCAACTTCCGCTGAGTGGCCCTGCCCGGCCCGGCCCGACCAGTTTTGCTTCTTGGACTTCGTTTCTATTTTTAATAATTCAAGTTCGAGCTGTTCCTAGTCTGAGAGCTGGACACGCGCTTAGGCCACACTTGTCCCATCGAAACTGTTTGAGAAATGTTGTGGAGAAATGACAAAGTGACCGGAAGATGATACTGTAATAAAAGAGGGGGCACGCAGCCAGAGCCACCAACAGAACAGCGACATAGACATGGACGTAGACATAGACATAGACTGTGGCTCCACTAGATGTGTTTGCCTATAGGAAATAGAAAACCAAGTACTGGAAATGAACATGAACAATGTTTTATATGCTCCATGAGTGGTTCGGTTTTCTCCACTCTTTTTTTTCAGCCCCATCCCATTTTTCGTTGGCTATTTATTTACAAATGAACAATATTTATGGCCTCTTTTTGAAAGAGTTGTTGTGGGAGTCGGGTCGGTGGTCGGTGGTCGGTTGTCGGTGTGGACTGTGCTGTGTTCCCCGCTGGGTGGTGGGGCCCTGACTTCCGTCACAGCCATGGCATAGAAACGATCTCTTCATGCGAGTACGGGTACGAGTATTGTATATTTGTCTACATAATTTTGTGGTTTTATTTCTGGTTTATGTGTTTGGCATAATAAAAACTGATTAGGAATTAGGTACACCCTTTTGTTGGGGCATTGAAATCGTAAATATGTTGGTTTAACGAATAATTCCAAATTCCAATTATGGTACACCAAAATGCTTATCCAATGATCCTTTTTTGAGGTTGCTAAAAGTGTGAAGAGAAGAACAATTAGAGGTATATTTTTGGTAGCATTTCGATGCAGGAATGTGTGCGAAGATAAATGACTATTCCATAAATATTTAACTTTATGGATAAATACTTATGGCTTACGCCTATTAAATTGTATAAAGCTTATAATGAATTACTAATTAATTCCCTGATAATCTTCCCTAGCCCTAAGGCAGACTCTCCTCAAGCAAAGGCGATTTATCGCGCTATAAGTAGCGACAATCGAACCGAACCCATTCATTTCGAAAGCCCCAGCCCATAATTAAAGATGTCATGGGAACAATTTATGATGAGCAATTGGAGATGCTAAGACTGGAACACTAAACGGCGGCACTTAAGCGATCATAACTTTGTCCATGATAAATCGAACTGGAAACGCCTCCAGAGATACCGTCCAACAGCCCATGCAAAACATCTTTTCTTGGCAAGAGCAATCAGAACGGAGGAGCGCTAACAGGCTAAGAAGATGAGGCTGTGGCTGAGGACCCAGACCAAACTATATAACTTTAAGGCAGCTGCTGCTGCCGCTGCTGCTACTGCCGTTGAAAGGCACCAGACCGCTGAATGAATTGGGCTGTCGTTGTCTTGGCAATCAGCGCTACCGGGCATAGAAAGTTAACACACCCCGAAACCGGCTTCGGCTTCGGTTTCAGCCAGTTGAAGTTCCAGTTGGAAGTCGGTAGTTGTCGTTGTCTCAGGCTCAGTCTCAGTCTCAAGAAACTTGCCAGGATGGACTGCGGCGGATGTGTGTGAAAGACAAGAGAGCAGCAGCTTCTAAGCGTTTTGGCCGTCCCCTTCGCTTTGGCTTTGGGACTGCCTTTTGCCTCTTCGCTTCGTTGGCCCAAAATGGTGGGAGGGGGGGGAGAGAGAGGCGAGAGCGCATCCAACTTGAAATTGCCGCAATTGCGTGTCGACCACAATCTTAACCAGCAGGAACTTCCAACCGGCTGGGACTTGTGCTGAATGGGAATAGGGACTGGCTCTGGCTCTGGCAATGGCACTGGTGAGGGGTGTTGGCCCATCTCCTCTCGGTTCCTGTCTGTTTCCTTTTTGTTTTTAATGAATAAGTTGGAACACCTGCTCGTTCGTCGTTCGTTGTCCGTCGTCCGTCTCTTGTTGAGATCTTTTCTGTCTGTGACTGTCTTTCGATGTGTGTTTGCGCCTCCTGCAAACTCTGGTTATACTGCTCAAGTGTGACGTCGCATATGTGTTCTATCTCTGCATCATGTAGAACCATTGTTAATACCCTGCAAGTGGCGGGGTGTATGGGAATATCGGAATGAGTGATCATGAAGGATAAGTGAATGCATTTTGTCTGGCTACCTGTTTCTATGGTGTTTCTATAATTATGAAAATTTCATCTTTATTCAAAGAACGAGCAGATTGGTTTTCCCTGAACTGCAACTAATATGGGAGTGCTCTCAGAGTCTTCTAAGAAACAACACGCCTCTATCCCATACGATAAGTCCCCGCGTTACAGGCTTTTCCGCATTGAAGGTCTTAATTATGGAGTGCTTTGCTTCACTGGAAAGCAAATAGAGCTAAGGCCTGAGCTTGGGCCGAGCCGGGGCTTAAGTCAATAAATAACCTGTTTGAATATCATTACGCATACATCTGAGCCAACGCTTGGCTTATAATCTTCATTCATTAAATCGGGCACACCTGAACGGTCGTCGAGACGAGTCCCACTCGAGTGTCCCTGACATTGAGTCCAGCCCGTGGTGCCTGGTGCCTGGTGCCGGGTGGCGGCTGGCGGCTGGTTGCTGGTTGGGGGCCATATTTTGAGCTTTGGGTTCTGTTCTGCGCTGAGTCAATGGCACGACAAGAGGCCCGTCAAGTTGCAAAATTAAAACCAATTTCCCTGGCATTGTGGACTTCCAACTGCGGGCTGCCGTATCACTTCCTCATCAACAGAGGAACAGAGGAGGGAGTGAGGAGTGAGTGCCCTCCACACACACACATGATGGGCGAGTCATGGGCTGAAACAATGCGAACGAGGCCCAAGTGCACAACGAGATAATTGTAATAAAGAAATACGTAGCATAATTGATGCCCGAGGAAGGGGTGCGGAAGGCCTCAGAGTAGGACTGGAAATAAGAGAAGAGCCCCTACAGATACTCGAGAGTCGAGCCGAGCCGAGCCGAGCCTCCTTCAATGCACCATCGATATCATCCATCCACCCTCAAACGGAATGCTTGAATGTAAATCGAATTTCCCATCCTGGTATGGGGACGGGCATGGGGCTAAAAGTAATTTCGATTGCAATTCTTTCATTGCCACTGGGTGCTGCAGTGGTAAGTGAATTTCATATGAAGGTGACTCTGCCCTGACTCCATTTATATGGCATTACATAAGATTCAATTTGGCAAAGCTCATACAGAATGCAATGCTCTTTTCGGAGTAATTGCAGGATGGATGGAACGGAGAGCGGGCGGGCGGGCGGGTAAAGGATGTGTGCGCGTGTGTGTGTCTCCCAGAGACAATTAAAGAGGCGTGCAGTTAATTTAATGTCGGAAATCAAAGCACTTTTACTTGGGCACTCTCCACGACAATTACATGGCACGACAGTGCACTCATCGCAGTGGCTGCCTCTCTCCTCGGGCTACTTTGCGGCAAATAATTTTCTTTTTCTTGCATTCTGGTATGTTTTTTTTCCAAGCTCCTTTTTGCTGCCACTGCAGACATTTTTAATAAGTTGCCTGGCAGCCGTTGCACGTCTCTCTTCGGCAACAACACTGCCGCTGCCACTGCTGCTGCTGCTGCTGCTGCTGCTGCTGCCGCTGCTGCCAAGTTGAAAATGAAATTCGTGGCACGAATAGATTTCCAAAACATATATGAAGAGCAAAAGAGGAAGCGGACACAGAGAAAAAAAGAGGGGAGGGGAGAGAAGAGAAGAGAGAGGTACAAGGCATGTCGAGTATGACAGAAATTCGAAAATGAAGCAATTCACTTGTGTATTTGATACTATCCGGCGGCCATGGACAGTTGTCAACGATCTGTGAATGGGAACAGGGCGTGGAGTGGTGGAGTGTGCATAGGGGTTTGGTTATTAAGTGGTTTCCCTCATGGTTTCGATAATTGGAAGAGCATTGTTGTGGCATTCGCCAAATTCCTCTCGTTAATGTGCAAGCTGCTTTAATGAGCTGCAAAGAGACTTCAATTACAGCTCGTCTGTTAAACGATTGCGCAGTAAAGGCACTACAACATTTGTTACAGAAATCTTAAGAAATCTCTACATAATTTCCTTATAATAGCTATCAAATTACTCTACACAGAGACCTCTTTCGAATTGCTTTTGGTCCTATGAAGAATGGTATACTATATGTACATACGGAAATTCACTTAAATAAATGTGTAAGCTAAAACAAAGGAAAACAATTCCCAGAAAATGTAACGTAAAGTGATTTTCCACCTTGGCATATCCAAAGTTGAAGCCATTGCCATGTTTGTCCCTCACTATTTAGTGACTATTAAAGTTGACGGCTTCTAAGAAATTATTTTGTCACTGCCAGAAACCCTTCCAGCATCCACACTCTCGCACTCTCACACATGAGCCGACGGCATTGGAGGCCCGAAAACTTGTTGAAACTTTGGCAGCGAAGCGCAAGAAACCAATAAAGAAAGGCGGAAAACTAAAGGAAAAGTGGCATGAGTGCCGGGGAGATGCCAGGCCATAGACCTACCTATAGCGGCAATATGGCCTTAATGGCTCGATGCTGGAGTCCTTTTTGGGTGTGTAGGTGTGTTCGGAACCTAAAGGATGACACAAATAATGGAAGTAGCGCGCTAATACCACGTGCAAAATGGTTTTAGGCAGCAACGGCTTCGGCTCCTGCTGCTGCTGCTGCTGCTGCACATTGCGTATACGTACCGTGGCGTGCCTTGTGCTGAATGGAGCGGAGTCTCCTGCCGGGAGCCGTGAATGTAGCTTATGCAATGCAATTTTCATTTACATAAATTTTGATGTTGTCTCTGGAAATGGGTGTGTCTTTGTGTTTCCCGGTGTGTGTGGCACCCGAAAAATTAAACAACACAAGTTTTTGGCTAGAAAAGTTTTACCTCGCTGTTGTCTTTTATGTCAATTTGCAGGGAAATTACCTTCGGTGTTAATAGTGGTGCTCGCGGAGGCAAACATTAAAAGTAATTCAAATGCTTTGCGACAACAGCAGCAGACCGACTTTGTGTAGGACAACAATAAATGCTTATTTAACTAATTTTGCAGCATGTATGCAAATATTTACAATGCAACAGCTGCATAATGAGCGAGGGTTATTCAGGGAATACCCTGCTCCAGATGGGTAGAACATATCACACTCCAAGCAGAACTTCACAAACATACCCCTCCGGGGGTGTCGGAGCAAGTGTAAATAGGGATGTCTAGCAAACGACTGCCATTAGAGCTTTTTGTTTAGTTTTTAGCCGCTTCCCATACCAGTTTCCTTGTGGCACGTCCTACCCTCACCTCGCCCCTGTGGCAGCCGCAAAACCACGTGTCTGTGTCTCTGTCTGTGTCTGGTTGGGTGGCTGTACCCTTGGTGGTCCTGTATCCTTTCAGGTGTCTGTCACTTGAGCCGCACTTAAATACTTTGCTTTTATGGACAATTTTGAGCTGATTAATTATCAGCTTTGGCTTAATGCCTAATTAACGTTTGTTTGCTGGCCGATCAAGCTGAAGGCCGCCTTTGACATTTCATTTTATTATCGGGTGAGAAATTTCACACTTCAATTATTTCCAGAAGAGGAGAACGATACTCAAAGGAAATATTAACAATGTGAGGCACTTAAGAGGAAGTAAATTTGATTAAGGGCAATGTGAAACGACAAGTTTTCCGCCGACCAACCGTCTTACAGCGGTTTGTCCTTTGTCACGGAAAATTCAAGCCAAAAAGAAGGATTTCTAAAACGAATATTAAAATTCCATTTATTGTTTTCTCAAGATGGCTCGGTGGAAACCATATCGTGTAAAATACGCTTAATGAATAAAAATAAAACGAACGAAAAGCAGCAAAAAAAAAAAATTATCGACAAGCTTCTTGTATATTTTATCAGCCTATAAAAACAATGCATCCAGGATAAAGGACACACAATCGCTACTGCTATATGGGATGATTGGGCTTCTGCCGGGACTCCATTTAAGCTCATTCGGACGACCCCTGCGCTGCGTACGACTACGAGGATGTGCCATGATGCGCTTTTGTAAATGACTGAAGCTTATTAAATGCCTTCGCTGGACACATTTAATTAACAGACACGAGCAACTTATAATTACCACTCACATACATACATACATATGTACATACGGACCTGCCACTCCTGGGTGTTGCAGAAACGAGGTAATTGTTTCTGTTTTCCTACAGCTTCTGGACTGGAATCCAGCGAATGACGCAAAGGATTGGCTGACTGGATGACTGGCTGACTGGCTGACTGGCTGACCGACGAAGACCCAGTCGTTGCTCCTTGCGTGTGGATATAAATATTCTGCAGACTCGTATATTAATTACCACAACATGCGAATTTCCTCCTCACGAGAACGGCCTTAAGGATGCGAGCTACAGAGTGTGAAAATGTTGGAGAATCTCTCGAAGGAATCAGAAAAGTTTCACTCTGACAACCCGGACACGGCTTGGCACTCCGTAAAGACTCATTCCTGTTCCGCCATGCATTTTTTAAAACCAATTAAAGTCCTCGTTCCAGGGCCACTAATCAAGGGAGCTATTTATGGACAGGGTTCATTCTGTTACATACGAAAACAGTGTGTATCCAGGTCAAGGTCGAAATCGGCTTTTTCCTTTGTGACTGCCAAAAAAAGGAAATAAAAAAAAAGAGAATGAGAAACTATTCCCAGAGCGGGAAAAGTTGGGACCAGACCATGAGGATGCGAGAATTAGAAAATTGCCAAATAAATGTCGGATGGAAAGCAAACAAGAATAATGTATTTATTAAAAATTGTTTGCCTCATGCTTCAGAGTCCGCTCAGCGGGGGCCATTATTATTTATTGTCCAATCTTGATGTGTGGAAATGGCCGCAAATATCTGAAAGAATGCCTTTGTCAGAGGAGGAGAAAGCTATGCAGTTCCCATTCCATTTCCCATTGAGGAAAATCCAGTGCTGCATAGTTTGGGGTCTTCTTCGGTGCGGTCGCCAGGCGAATAGTTGCTGCGGTTGAAGTTTAATTAACAGAAACTTCTTTGCCCACTTGCAAAACAAACTTTGGTGTTTGTTTTAATAATTTTAATTAAAAAGAAACTGTTCTATGTGGCGGAGAGTGGCGTGATATAATTCCCTCTGCAAATAAGCAGCCAAATGCCAAATTCCAAATGCCAAACGAACCGCAATCGAATTGTTGGCCAAGTGGCCGATTCGCGGCTCATTGCCATGCAAACGGCGTTTGAGAGTGTGATGCTCTTTGGCCTGATTGGCATTGGTGGCGGGATATCCAAATCAAAACTAATTAAAAACCGCACGCACTTCTCTCTCACAGAGGTGGAGTCCACACGTGGGCTCTGGACACAAAGCTAATGAAGCGTTCGCGCTGATTATAAAAAGGAAACTTTGTCGGCGATGAGGTTTCGGCCATGGCCAGTGCAAGTGTTGGCCAATTAGCATGCTGCGGTCGCCCGAAGGGGCTAGTGCAACGGCGGCTGTGGCAGGAGATACTTTAGCTACAAACAGAGATATGTTTGTTCTCGTTAGATTCGTATTCATTATTTTTAAAAACAGCCAAAGTAATCTAAATTAAACTCTAAAAATGTTCCAATTATGAATTTAGTAACCTTCCAATGAAATCCTCGGGGCCTCCAGTTGAATCTAATCTGACTCTGGCTCTATCTCTGGCACCTGGGCCAAAAAAGACTCATTCTCGTTGGCCTTAATTCTGTCCACGCAGATGGCCATCAGGTGACTGTCGCTGACGAAGCGAATTTGTAGTACGGATCCACCGTCGCTAGCACGGGCGCCCACCAGTAGATCCTCGGCGCTGGGCGGCACCTTCTCCTTTGCCCGTGCGAGCAGCTCGAACTCCCAGACACTCATCTGGGTGTCCAGGCTGCCCACTGCGAAGCGACTGTTGTCCCAGGCAAAGTCAATCGAGGTAATGGTTTCCGTGTGTTGGCTGAGGCGACGCACCATCAGCTTGCTGCGCAAGTCCCAGACAAGGATCAGACCGTCGTCGGCACCTGCGACCATGAAATTGCGGCACAAGGAGAAGGCCAGGGCAGTGATCCAATGATTGTGAACCAAATCGATTAGGTCCATGCTATACCCGTCCTTAGAGGGGTCCCATATGCGGACCTTGCACGAAGCCGAGCCAGAGACTACGTATTTTTGGTTCGGATGGAATATACAGACCGTTAATACTGGCTCCTGGTAAATTCTTTTCACGCAAAATATCCTCTGTCCGTCCGCCTTCCAAATGGACGCATAGCCAATGTCATCGACGGTGGCAAAAAAAGAGGCATGCGATTCAAACGCAATGCCACAAATGTAGCTGTGAGTGTGCGAGGAGGAGCTCACACAGCTCGCGGACTTTACGCTCCACATACGGATGTCAAAGTCCTCCGAACACGTTAGTAGGTGAGTGCCGTCGGCTGAAAAAGATCCGATGTAGACCGGGCTTTTGTGCCCGCTCAGGGTGATCATCTCGCTCGGGGTCCAGTCCGCGAGTGGGCCGATCACATGGAGCTTTAGCCCAAAGATGTGAACCAAGGATCCGACCTTGCCCACGGCCATCAGGCTGGTGTCCTCCGTGACGCTTGCACAGAGTGCCATCCCCTTGACATAGAGTGCGCTCGCGGCCACGAAAGTCGACTTAAGCGTCTCTTCTGTGAGCCTGCGCTTTTTGTTGTCGTTGGCCGTGTCTTTGACAGCATGAGATACAGCGGCCTGTATTGTCGGGATTGGTTTACAATAAGAAGTTGAGTTATTTTCTTGGTTGTTCTTGGGCCTACTTACATTTTCTTCCTTCTGATTTGTGTGCTCGCTCTCCGACATCTTGCTATTTTAGTCACAAATTCGTACAATTATAAAGTTCGAGACGTCATGCTCACAACTTCCAGGGATACAAGCTATCAGCTCTAAAAATATAAAACAGCACAGCACTGAAATTGTTATCGAACGCGCAAACTGGTGATTAGTATCGAATGAATGCTGCAAAATGTGTCCCTTAACTATCAGCCTGGAATAGTGACTTTTTGAATGATTGCGAACCGAAAGCTGCACTATAAAACCGCAGCTTTGGCACGCCCCTAGAGAGCAGTGCCTCCAGCGCAGAAGGCGCACACAAATATTGTGTCAATGGATAAAAGTAGGGACAACAACATCGAGCATAACATCAAACATTGGACAAATGTCGCGTGTTCAATTGAGCAGACGCCTCCTCGTAGGACTCGCTCGTTCGCATACCATCCTCAGGCACTGATGCTGCTCTCCCATCCTCGCACTGACAGTGTTTATTTTATTGATGTCCCTGCTCCTGTAACTCGAGGCAGCCGCGACAAAGTCATCAAGGGGACTAGCGGGGACAAATGTTGGCTGCCGCTTCCTTGTTTTACGACCATCGAAGCGGCCATAATTGTGCATTCCCATTCACAGGACCATTCAGAGGCACAGTCATAGCCCCATGCTTATTATAGGCACTGTCGGAGGGCTGTGGCCTGGATGAACTGGATGGTCTCCTCCTTCTCCTCTTCTGAAGACCCCATTGGGGGCTGCTTGCAGCAACGCAATTTGCAAGTGATTTATGGGACTTTATGCATCAAGGAGGAGACGAGGCGAAGGAGCCGAGCAGGGTTAGATCTGGCCACCAGGGCCTGCCTTTCCGTCGAATACGATTTCCATTCGGCGCTCGCTCTTCCGAACACTTGATTAGCGTCGATGATTGAACGGTTATTGGTAAATTGAAAGTTGTGTTCCCTGATCCCGGGCAAGTTTTTAGGGTGGAAGACATTAGGGATGGATTCTGACGCGAACTGAATCCGGGATTGTACATCGGGTCGGAATGGCAATTTAACTGTATTTTAAAGTATTTTATTACAGATTATCATATTGAATAAAATGGCATTTTTCTGGATTTTGGATTGTAATACGAGCTGGCATTTAAACCTCATTTAAACATCTGGCTAATGAATGTTTTTCTTGTATACTGTATACTTGTATACCAAATGAAATTGCGCAAGGGCGCCAGCGCCAAGTTGTTATTTTACAACACTCCGTTTTCTCATCGTCACTCTACAACACTACGTTCTCCCTTTGTTGCCTGATTTCTCATAAACAGCTGTGAAGAAAAACCTAAATCTTTTTGTTTTGCGATCAATTCTGCTTCCAGTGCAATCGAGCCATATTATGTAGTGCCCTCTGGTCAAAGTTTACCTAGATTTTGATTTATTAGCCACTGCCAAGCACAGACGATGCCACCAGTGCCACTCAGCAGCACTCCGCAAACAATAATTTGTGTAACCCCAAAAAAACAGAAGCCCAGAAACACACCCACATGACAGCTACAAAAAATATTATAAATATAAATATATTTCCAGAACCCACACTTCCACATATGCAATCTTCTGCAATTTTCACACTGCGAAGGAACAGGGCGGGAACAGAATCCAACAAAGCCCGGCCGGTCCCACACCCAGACACGGACACGGACACGGACCCGTATCCCTCCTTCCAGCTGTCAGCGCGAACAGTTGCAAACAGACATGAAGATTATGGTACGTTGGGGGATTTTCGGGGCAGCAAACTGCCGTTACATTGTAGTTACATACATCTATATATAAATGTGCACCCGTACTAGTACATACTATAGAGAGATTCGGAGATCCTCACGTTTCTCGCTTGTTTGTTGAAAAACAAATTTGGTAATTTTGTTTCCAGCAGACACTTGAAATTATTTTCTTTTCGTTATGAAAAGTTTTCAAGCTTTTGGGAAAACTTCTTTGCGGTGTAGACGGTAGAATGGTTGAATTTACTGAACGTCCCACCTGAAGTTGAGGGCTCGGCAACACAGTCCGATATGAGCATCAGGTCTGGGAATAACTATCCATTTTCCACACACTTAAGCCCATACGAGGAGATACGAGTATTTGTCACATTTGGTAAGAAATCAGCTTCAAATTGAATTTGCATTTGTGGAAAATAGGCTTGGGGGATTTTCGTTAAGCTTGCTTTTAGGCCTTGACAAATTGAATTTCAATTGTCGCCGCCGAAAGGCTTTGAATTTGTATGTTTCTTTGAACTGTTTCTCTAATTAGAATTACCATTCAATAAAGAGCCATCTCAGGTCATTCCCTGCTCGGGTCATAACTCTAAACAACTAAAAACTTCATTATTTTTCCAGACGCCAGCGAGACTCAAAAAGTCCTTAAGCTTGTCAACTTAAGCATATTTGAAGGCGCGATTTCCAGATTTTTGTTTTCCTCTTGTATTTGATTCTGTTGTTGACTTTTGTTGTGGGAGACGCGTCTGAGCTGTTTGGAAAATCGCAAATTTATGTTAATTTTATTGTAAATGATGAGAACAGAACGGAAATTAAATGAAATAAAATGGGAAACTTAACAAAGAAAATTCTAAAAATTTTTTAGTATATTCCCTTGCCCCCTGGGGCGCTTTTATCCACTGAATGAAGTCCAAGTACATGCTTCCCTTTTAAGCGAATCAAATGGAATGCACAGGAGGTCAGTTATACGACCACGTAAAATCTTTTGGCAAATCACCAAAACTCCAAAGAGCTGCCATTCAAATCCACTTAACAAAAGGACCTGCTACTGACCCACAGGATGCCCAGGGTCTACCATCCAAACATTCAGAAGGCAGACATGGTAATAAGATTTCCACTACATTTCTATATATTCAACCAGCATTTTTCATGCTCTTTACAGCTGAGTTTTATCTCATTTGATTTCACTCTATGGGTTGAGTATAAACGCAGGATTTGATAGATGTTCCCACTGGTCGAATGTGACGCATTTTCTATTTTCTTTTTACACCATTTTTATGCGCCCGGAAAAGTTTGCTTGTGCGCCTGTTGTCGGTTTGTTTGAATTTCCCTATCACTATCTCTCCGTGTCTGTCTATTTATTTATTTTTCAAATAAATGCCGGCTCCAACTTCTGCCCAGACACCATCTTATTCCTCCGCTGGAATTGAATTAAATTAAATTGAACAAAGTTTGCGAGCTGCAGCGCCCCGATAAGGTGGGGTCCTCTCTCACCCAGAAGCCAAGTGGGGCACTGCATATAAATGTTTCAATATTTGAGTGGCGCATCCACTACTTCTTCTTCATGTATTACCAAAAAAAAGCCTTGGAAGTGCCTTTAAGTTGTAAAGAATTAAGCAGATTATTTGGCACATTATTAATATTATCAACTGATTTTTAATTTGGAGAATAGAAGCGTGAGAGTTTGATATTTACTTGTGGTTACAATATTAAAATAATAAGGTTTAATGAATAGATTTTTGAACTTTCGAACATCAGGATTTGTTTATATAAATTATTCGTTCTCATTGTTGGAAAATGAAACCAAAGTAATTAAGATTCAATTTGTTAAATGTTCCTGCTAATATTCGAAAGCCATCTACTTCTATTCCTCTTCATCTGTCTCTATCTCAGACTCCTCTGGTTCCTCAATCTCCATGACCTCGTAGGACACAGAAGAATCGCCTTCAGCTTCCTTGGTCTCCGCTGGTTGGTCCACGCAGATGGCCATCAGGTGATTGTCGCTGACGAAGCGAACCTCGAAGATGGGTCCACACTCGCTGGCTCGCGAGCCCACTAGCCCATCATCAGTGCTAGTGACGTCGGCTGCGACCTTGGACCGCAAGAGGAGCTCAAAGTCCCATACGCTCATCTGGGTGTCCATGCTCCCCACCGCGAAACGACCGTTGTTAAGGGAGAAGCCAATCGAGGTTATTGCTCCCGAATGGTGGCTAATGGTGCGTAGCTTCACCTGAGTCATCACAGTCCAGATAATGAGTAGACCATCTTCGGCACCTGCGACCAAGTAGACAGCGCACTTGGAGAAGGCCAGGGCGGTGATAGTGGCCCTGTGACCGAAGAAATCGCGCACCGTAGACGATCCGCTGGACATGTTCCACATGCGGACCGTGGCGTCAACAGAGCCAGTGGCCAGGTAGGCTCTCTGCGGGTGAAATCCACAGGCCGACAACGGGTGCGGGTAGTAGTTTTTGTCCACGTAACGTAACTTGTTTTTGAGGCTTGAATCGTTCATCCAGATGAATGCATAGCCAAGTTCATCGATGGTGGCAAAGAAGAAGCTTTTGGGCTCAAACAAAATACGGCTGACGTGGCTATGGGTATTCGTATAGAGACCCACACAGTTCTGGGATTCCAGATTCCACAGGCGCAATACCAAATCCGGCGACCAGGTTACTATGGACTTGCGGTCTGGAGAAATGGCGCCGCGGGTGGCCGGCACCTTGTGGCCGATCAGGTTGAACCCACCGTCAGTGATCCAGTCAACGTCGCCTCCGGCCAGATTGAGCTTTAGCCCAAATATGTAGACCATGCTGTTGGTCTTGCCAACGGCCATTAAGCTGGTGGTCTCCGAAACGTTTACACAGAGCACCAGTCCTTCGACGTGGTGCCCGCCCGTGGCCACAAAAGTCGAGTTAAGCGACTTGTCCTTTTGAGTCCCGCTCGGCTTGGTGAGCTCGGACAGCTCCACAAGCTGAATAGCGCTATTGAGTTCCCTTCGAGGGTTAGCAGGAAAGGCGTTAGCAATGTCAGCGGGGCCAATGCCTTGGCTTGCGGCCTGTATTGCACGCACAATTGATTGAATATAAATATGTATAAGTTTGTGATATTTTCTTGGTTTTAATTCACTCTACTTACATTTTCTACCTTCGGCTTTTTGGCACTCTTGTTTTCGGACATTTTCGTTGATTTATTGGTACAATTATCAAATTCGACACGTTCTTCAGCTTCACAATTGCAAAAGTGAGAAAAAATGCCGCCAGTGTGTCCACACAGAAAACGATATTGCCCACTAATATTCATCGAAGTAGTGACTTTTAAGCACTAGACTAGAATATATGCCAAAAAATATCAGACAACAAAAATGGAATTTAGAATTTGCCAAAATTATTACTTCTTACAATTCATGGTTCATATATTTGTCTCACTCACACTGCCTGCTTTTACACCAAAGTCTCCAATTGGTCTCTTCCACCTTTAAGTTTAAGTCTAGTGGAATAGGACCATAGGCAACAAATTGACAATTTCAATAGGATTTTTGGATTCCCTAACCTTTCCCCTGCCATCGTTTAACGAAATCTTGCACCGAAATGCGGAAAATTTGTGACGTAAGAAGTGACTCGGTGGAGGCGAACCAACAAAACAAAGAAGGAACCCGTTGGGCACACAATTCTTTTCTGCTCGGAAATGTGTTTGCTCTTTTCGGTTGAATCGCTTTTCCTTCTCCCTGGCAATGGCAATGCCAATGCCAATGCCAGGAGCTTCCTGTTCCTCATTTGGCAAACACACAATTACCTGAGCGTGGTCGGGCCATGATTTGCATTGCTCTTGAATGATTTCCGTTTGCAGTGTTTTCTCTTCCTGGTGGTGCCATGCCTGGAGAGCCCTGGCGGGGCAGTACCCACCGCCACACATATGCATAATTTCATGCTCACTGCTGCTACGTGGCGCTCATTTGTGTAGTTTTCCCTAAACGCTTCCATACTTTCCTTTTTCTTCCATTTCCACTCTTTATCTCCGTCTGGTAGTGGATACGTGCAAGGTGAGAATATGCAGTCTGATGAGGCAATGCTTTGTATGCAGATTACCTGCATTTCGGGCTGGGGATTGAGGGCTCTAATGAGACCTGAGGCATAGTTGTGGGTCCGCCTCTCTCCAAGACTGCCACAGAACACAGAAAGGCGCAGAAAATGGCGCATAGAATGAAGGAAGTCATGCTGATATGTAGCTTGGATCTGGATTGGGGCTTTGCCTCGGGCTGCCCCAAACATGCATACATATCATGCGTATGGAGGATGCTAAATTTATGCGCAATGAAGAGTGAAAAGCAATAAGCTCTGTTAAGTTGTGCATAAAAGGGAAATTGGCAGTGGCACGGGCCACACCCGGCACAGTGCCGCTTGTGTGTCTTGCCCCGGCCCGGACTCCCATGAACATGGGTCGCAAGAGGTATTAGAGCACAATATGTTTATTGAATTGTCGCTGGCAGATATCTGGGAAACAAAAGGGAAATGAAGCTAGGAAATCCTCTTGATTATGGAAATATCGAAAAGGATTTCAAAATAAGGTTCATAGTTATAAAATTAAGTACCATCTAAAAATAAGAGAAGTAAGAAGATTGCATTATTAATTGTCCCATGCTCATGATTTAGTTCTGTAAATAAAAAATAGTGGAAATAATTATATTTTAAGAATCAGAAGAATGACAATTTCAGTAGTTATTTGCATATTATTTCGAAGATAGACTGAAAAATCACAGTATCGTATAAGTAAATAAAGTAAAATCACGACATCGACATCCATCAAAAGTTCGATAGAGTGTGTGCACACTGGTGAAAATGTCCCTGATGTAAAATTGAAGAAAAACGTGTTCACAATTAATACATGTAGCTAATTTTTGCTAGCTGGTTTTTTCTAGTCTCGCTGAAAAATATATGGCTACTTGTTCAATAAGGCACATCGTACTTTTTTAAAGTTATTTTTAGCTATTCTTGGCAATCAACCATCCCTAATGGGGCAGACATTTCTATTGTCTCATCCATTTTTTCAGTCTCAAGTGCTGGGATTCCCGTGCCTGGACTCGTTTTGATTACAACCCATAGAAATAACGAGGTGTGCTCGTGCACTCATCCGCCGACCAGCCCATTCCGCCTTTCATTCATTCATATAGAGATAGAGCTGCACTTTTTACGGCCATCTCACCCGGTGCCGTGCTATCTCCGCGGCCATGTCCGTTTATGCAAGTGTTAAATAAAGTATAGTATCTCCAGGCCATTGTAGTTTATGCCTAGCCCAGTGGAGTCGCTGACATTTATTGCTTGTTTTAAGGAGAGCTAGAAAGGGACCAGAAACACCATTTATTACGAGCTGGGACACATAAAACAAGAGCACAAGCAGTTTATAGTTGTTAGCCATATAAATGGCGGGGTGGTAATATGTCTGCTTGTCACTAAAGGTAACTGGCAAGATACTGCAGAATAGAATCTCTCTATCTCCATCATAGCCGCCGGCAGATAATCGTTTGAAAGTTCAAAATAAACAATCTGCAAAACAGCTGTTCAGAATGTTAAGTGTTGGAAAGCGACTCAAAAGAAGCTGTGTCACAAGCCTGTCATAAATTTTGTCTCTCTTTCATTTCATGTGTGCCACGCTGTACGGTGCGTTCGGAGAAAACAAATATACAAAATAGAAAATTTTGAATAAATCGAACGTAAGCAAGGATCGTTTTACCATTAAAGTGTTTCTAAAGTGTTTTGCCGTCTTGCAGATAATGCAGCCTCGTAGAAGTGCACGTTTGGCAGCTCGAAACGCCGCCCAGACACCCAATCGCCGCGCAGCATTTCTCCGGGCCGTAGAAGCCATACCCGTTGCCAGGCGCCGCAGGGCCACCATCACCAACCAGGCCGTTACCAGGCGCCGCAGGGCCACCATCACCAACCAGCCCGTTGCCAGTCCCCGGATTCGGCACCGCCGCGACACCAACAACCCATCGAACCAGCGCGCTGCCAACGAACCGTCCGTAGAGGTCTCTCCCACTGCCCACCGCTTCCCTGGGATCGAATACCTCCCCATCGCCTTTCCCGATGGCCGTGGCGGGCACCGAACGGTCGATGGGAACATGATGCACAATTTCTTACGATACCGCATGGACCATGGTATAGCTGCCGACGGATCGCAAGAAAGAATCATCGCCACGAACATAAGCTTACGCCGCCTCCGCAGGGAGTTGGAGCAAATGACGAGTGACCCGACGGATGGGTGCAAAGTGGAGTTGGTTGACGATTCCATCTACAACTGGAGGGCCATCATTCTCGGGCCTTCGGACACGCCCTATGAGGGCGGGCACTTTGAACTAATCATACTCTTTTCACCACTATACCCGTCTCGCCCACCGTTTTTACATTTCCGCACAAAAATCTATCACTGTAATATACATAACGGCTTTATCTGCATGGATGTTCTGGGCTTGAATTGGTCGCCGGCCCTGACCGTGGACAAGCTACTTTTGTCCATTCGATCGCTGCTGTCGGACCCCAATCCCGACAGCCCCTTGAACCCCGCCGCTGCTGACATGTACAAGGCCAACCGCGAGGAGCATGACAACGTGGCACGCTCGTGGACCGCTCTCCACGCCAAGCCTGTCGCCTCATCAACTGAAACTTCATAAACACCGCCTCCACATCACTCGTACATAGATACACACAGTATTTTCAAAATTCTTGCAACACCTTTACACCTGCTGCTAAACATATAAACAATTGTAAACTGAAATAAAGGCCTACGCCATGAACCCTACCTAGACATGGCAAAATACGCTCGTCGTATCATCCTCGATTTCGTTAAGAAATCCATGCGGATGTCGTTGGGGGCAATATCAGGCACTGGATGGCCCTCACCTTGGACCCTCTCTCACACCCTACAAGGACGGTCAGTTCCGCTTGGATATAAGATTTCCCGAGGATAACCCTTTTAGACCACAACTTATAAAGCTGGAAACAAATCTCTGGATGTCATGTATGAGGCAAATGCAATAGAATTTCATACAAATATGAAATATGTATGTGTATTTCGGCTTGGACTAAATACCACTTTAATGTTTTTCCAGCAGCCACAATCATAATTATTTTCCACTTTTATTTGCTATGCAAATGTTGATCTAAAACTTTATTTTTCAATTTTGTTGGCAACCAGCAAGCCAGTGTATTCGGATAATACAGATATGAACCGGTATGTATACATGATTTGAACTTGTATTATTAAGCTGTGCCTTCCGCATCGCATCGCATCGCCCATCCTCGTGGCGCAAAACTTTTGCAAATAAAGCAGTTTATTGTGCCAGTGGGATTTATAATCCACACAAGAGTTATAAGTGCTTCCACACACCTTGCCCGATCCCCGATTCCAATTCCAATCCCAATCCCAGAGAAATCACTTAAAAAACACGAGAGAAGATATAAAGAGTTCCGGAGACTTTTGGTCCCGTCCTCATCCATGGACCAAGGCGCAGCATTTCAAATTAAAAGCATTCGCCGCGTTTTATTGCTGTGCCTGCAATTTTTCTCCTTTTCTTTTTGGGGCCGTGTGCCTTCCCCTTGTTGGACATACAAATTTTTATGTCCATTTGGCTTTATTTCACACTTTCTTGTTTATTATTGCTGGGGCTCCGACTCCAAGCGCACAGAACGAGAAAAATTTAAGTATTTGACCTTTTTCCCTAGCTTCGGTCGTGCTCCGTGTCTGTGTTTGTGTGCGTTTCCGTGTCCGTGTCCTCCACCATCCTCAAATAATGTTGTTGCCATTGATTTATGCAAAGAACGATTCACTCCAGACCCTTGCCTGTCTCTGTCTCTGCCCCTGTCCCTTAATCGACTTAAATGCTAACTTAATTGTTCTGCCCGTGTCCAAAAAAGGGCTATTCACTTACTTTATGTTCTGTTTTCCCTGAAAGTGTCTTAGAAAAAATCTCTGCATTCCCTTGGAGCAGTTAATTTGGCGCAAAATGATTAGCGACTCGAATTTGGGGAAAACCCCATTCGCCCTGGGTTTCCAAAAGTTCACGGAAGTGGAACTTTGAAGAGTCTGCTAAAAATTGAGTGAAAATTGGGAGCAAATAGAATCAAAGGCAATTAGAACACACATTTTTGTGTTTCATTACGTTCTGTGTTCAAAAATAAACAAACAAAAAGCTAATTTCAACTGAAATTTCTATGGCTCTCCATGTGGCTCAGAACATCCAGGCTGTACTTCTTATGTAGCTCCATGCAGTCCACTTCGCGGACAATCCTATGGGCCGCAGGCCCGACGTGATATAGCACCACCATTCCTCCCGTATAGGCGTCACAGAGGGTGGCCTGGTACAGGGACTGGAGGGCCAGATCGAAGGCCTCCTCGTCGGACAGGTCAAAGCGGTACATCGGGTCGAGGATGCCCAGTGCGTTGCTTGCGCCGCTGCCCACGGAAAATTTCTTCCCACCGATGTTCATCCCGTCGGAGTCCACATAGACAAGGGACGGACCCTTTGGAGAATAGCCAGCCAGCAGCATGCCCATGTTCAGGCCCGTTCCGCGGTGCATCTCAGCCACATGGCAGATCATCTTGGCGGCAGCGTTAACGGACATTGGCTTCTTGTAGCGCAGCTCGTGCAGGCGGCTCTCGCGGGCCAGGACCCGATACCAGTATTTGCAGTCAGCCGTCCCGCCAGCCAGAGTGCCCACAATGTGATTGCTGATCGGCACGATCTTGTTCACCTTCTGGGCGGTGACGTTCACGCCACTCGATGACCGTGAGTCCGCGCAGAGGGCGATCCCACCCTGGTACACAAAACCGAGAGTGGTGGTTCCGTGATCAACCCTTATACTCACATTCGTCAAATCCGGTGCCCCAGGGATTGGAGCCATCAGTCGGTATGGGTTGGTGAAGTTGCTGGTGATCTCATGAAAGTCATGCTTGCTTATCTGATTCATGGTATTTATAAAGTTTGTAGTTTTTAGAAGAGATTCGAGGCCGCATAGCTCCTCCAGTGACATTTTTTTTTTGCGTGTAAAAAATATAAATATTTTCGTACTTGATAAAAAAATTTTAAAATTAAACTATGTATACAATGTTGTAATAATCGAGTGTTTGGGGTTCGTTTTTGACACATTTTTAGGCGAATTTTGTTACGAAATTAGGAATAAGCTAGATTCCATTTAAGCCTTCCTTGGATCTGTCGTAATTTAGGCTCAAAGAAATACGTAAGAATAATATTAAGTGCAGTTTGGAATTTCATAAAGTATGTATTTTTAAATAATCCTCAATCCACTTATCCATAATCCAAAGAAATTTACCAAAAATATTAAAAATACACTGCACTTTTATACCCAAGAAGAAAACTCAACGGCAAAAATATAATATTTTCACATCCACCTGAGCGGAATCTAATAAAATACATGCAAGCAATTTTGCATTTACAAAACTGGTGTACTGGTATTAAATTCCAGTTAACATCTTCATTTTATGCATATACATTTTCATTTTTGGCTGCATTTTCCGGCATGTGTCGGATTAGAATATGTTTGCCATGGTGTTTTTATGAGTTTTCCGGCATTTTATGAGGTCCTCTCCCAAACAGGGCCAAGAAACGAAAAACGAGAAGCGAGTAACGAAAATTGAATATCAAATAACCTCGAGCAATAAACAGAATTACAATGTGTAATGTGGGATGAGGTATGTATGTATGTATGTGTAAATTGTTTATGATATTAATATCCGTTTGCTTGTGCAATCATTTAAAAAGGATTACGCGATTAGCATCCGACTGCGGTAATTGATAAGCGTTTATGCAAAGGCGGAAATTATCATTTGTATTGGGTTCTTTAGGAATAGTAGTCGCTGTCGCACCGCAAACGATAAACCCATTTGAGGGTAAAGTGTGAAAAGCAAAGCCTCTGATGGGCGAAGACCCTTTAACTCCGAGTATCCTGGCCTCCATTTATAGTCCAATATGTTGTGGTAATCAATTTTAATGTTCCCAGGACCCAAGTTTCTATAGACATTTGGAACCGTTGAAGTGTGGGCGGCCTGTCAAAGGTTAAAGCGTTTTGTTGTATTGCCAAATTTGCTTTTGACCAGCGCTAAAGGCGTTTCGAAGGGGGAACCACATTGTCAATCAGCAAATTCCTTCCTCCCTTCCTCTCTCTCTCTCTCTCTGTCTCTCTGGGCTATTTGGCAATGCCGGAATGGCAAACACTTGGACAGCACGTCCCTGTTTGGTCCTTGCGTTTGGGTTTGGGCTTACCATCTGGACAGGAGTTTCACCACCACCTTGCTCTCCGCAATATGGCCAAAATTTATGCATTGCAGTTGACTTATTAGGGTCTGGCTACTGCCCTGCCCGCACTGCCCTGTCCCTGTCCCTGTACATATATGTATCTCCAACACTATGCTGGAGGTAGCCCTTCTATTTGTGCTGTTGATTCGCTTTGATTTGGCCGGGATGCCCCAGAGCTAGCATAGCTGTGTGTCACAGTTGCGCTTTGCGTTCGGTTTGGTTTCCCTCTGGGCACTGTGTTCTCCTTAATAGTTGCTAATTATGTTTAATTATTCATTTGTGATTTTGAATGGGCCAGATTTGGCCAGAGGCACGCCTCTTCCCATAGTGTGGAAAATTAGCAGGACATCTGGAAGGATTCCGACAGCATATGGTCCGCTTTCATTTGAATTCCTATCATTAATTAAAATATTATTTATATTAGCCATAGTCATTGACCCATTTCTGTTTGGCACCTCCAAAAAATCATTGATCAGGATCACAGCTCTTCCGGACTATTCACCTTTTATATTTTCCATTTTCATTATGATACGCTCAACTTCATCTGAAATACAAATTTTTTAGTTTAAAGTTTCTAGAGAAATCACGAATTGCATAATAATAATTGGAGTCATTTTGATCCCTCGGCTGGGAGGCATAGCTCTAACCTCGAAGAACATCGACTTGTGAAAACAATTATAAATTAGTTTATGAAGAAATCTTACCATCTGCTGGATCATTCTGAAACAAGAAAGGCAAACGTTATCATTGCATTTCCCTGTTACTACATATATATTTCCTACTAAACTCTTAATAAGGATAACCCTAAATAGCGAGGTTAAGGCAGCATTGCCTCTCAGCAAAGCTCCAGAGTATGCGGCAACAATTCATCCTTGAAGTGAGGCTTTGAATCAAGACCCACCCACATACCATCGTGAGCACAAAGACAGACTGCATATACATATCTGCAGCCACACCTCGTCGTCGCTCCACCGAGATAGAAGCAACATAATCACATGCGTTGCTGCAATTTCCGTTGCATATTTACAGGCACTGTCGCCAAGGCTCCTCCGATGATATATGTACGAGTGGAGCATAGTATGGCTGCGATTCGCAAGCTGTAAATTTTGACTTTCAATGCTGTGCAGTAGGGAATTTGACGTTTACTAATTGCCAGATTATGCCAGAGACGCAAGGGAATCTCCTAGAGAAGAGGGATTAAGTGCATGGAATCAAAGCCCCTGAGGACTGCAACTTTATTTCAGGCAGAGCATCCTCTATATGTTCAGGTATGTTCATTACAGGAACATTCAAACGAAATGGGTTAAGCTGTACTCGGCCCTTAAGGGGGAGCAGCTCGACTAGCTTCGATTTCCGTGCAGATAAAGATTGCCGAGCCGAGGCTGTCATCGACGGGATTAATTAATCAACGTTATGCCTGTCAATCGAGGACTATTCTGGCCATCTCATCTCATCTCTTTCCCTCAGTTCTGTTCCTGTCGTTCGATGGAATTTGATTTCCTGCCTTGGAGAATATCACTTTCGCAAATTGAAGTTGCTTTTTCCCTCATTCTCAGATACACACTGGCACACGTGGCTGCTGCTGCTGCTGCTGCTGTTGTTTCTATTGCAGTTGGATGTGGCATGCTCCATGGCAACTCATGCATATTCATTGTTTACAAGCAGACTGCCACACAACCAGACAACAATCCCTCAAAAACTGCACCTGATTTCTTTTCACATTCACATTCCCCTTCTCCTTCTGTTCCTCAATTAGACCCGGCTTTTCCTACACTTGTTTGCTATCCCTATCCCTGTACCTATACCTAAGCCTATACCTATATATCTCTGGTTTGATGCCAAGCTGTTATGAATCTTTGAAATGCAATGACCAGCAGTCCATTGTATTGCTTGGAGCCCCTCACTCGTCATACGCTGGCCATTTATGTAATTTGTGGCCATTAACCAAAGAGTATTTTGTGGGTGAAGTGCAACCTAAGGACGGACAGACGGAAATGAGTAAATTTGCACAAGAAATGGTAAATTCTAGTAACCAAAAATGGAATTTAAATATACACACACCATTTGTAATGACAGATCCACAAGGAGTCAAGATGGGAGGCAAAAGTGGCCCTAAATAGGACTTTCCTTCTGTATTTTCAACATATCCCTAAGCTCTCCTCAGGCCCCATCGCAATTCCTATTTTAAATGTTTATCTGCTGTTTGATGGCACATAAGTATCTGTTAGATTGCCCACTTTTATTGCCAATTACCAGATGGAAAGACATTTGCATATCCAGATGAACACTTCGGAGCCGAACGCAACCTGTAACCCAATTTCTGTTTTCAATTTATTATTTTATTTATTTGCCTGGACAACCATAAATTCCATGTCGCAGAACGAATAACAATCATAATCTTCGATATAATTTCCACTTTATGGTTGCCTTGCGGTTGGAAGATCAAAATGTACACATTGATATGTTTTTATGGATGCAAAAAATACAAGTAAACACATAAACAATAGGCAGTAACATCAAAGAGCAATTCCAATGCAAAATTCTCAAGACACCAGGACACACACATGCTAACCATTTTCTATGTATTCCTACGCGTATGACGAGTATGCTTTGACTTCTTCAATAGACAAAAGGTTTCGCAGACAAAAAGAAGCACGAATACGTAACACATAATTTGACAAAATCCATAAACCATAAATTCTTGGCAAAGCCAGCACTAAAAGGACTTTCTCCTCACAGAGATTGTCGTGGCCCGAAAGAAAACTGTCTCGTAATCGTTGGCAATAAAAAGAGATCCAGAAGCAGGCCCATAAAATAGTATCGAAATCAGTACGCCTCATCCGAGTAGTTGGAAACATTGGCATGGCCGTCTGTCCAGTCCACATAAAAATCGCATAAACCCATAAATCGTCATCAGGCCGCAACAATCACGACTATTAGGTTAAATCAACCCAAAGACACAAACCGAAATCAACATGAAATATATTTAGTGCTCACTTTCAGGCATTTATCATGCCATATTCCACTGTATTAGACGCCCAATTAGAGTGATTATGCTACGAATTGCGAGCCACGAGCCACGAGCCAGAAGCCAGAGCTTAAATGAGCCGCCGCTTCCCGATTCATAACACAAAATGTGGCACAGAGAATGGCATTCAATCAGGGCCCAAAATTATACAAATATTTGTAAACAGTTGGCCACAAAGCTGCACAGCATCATATATGTGTACATGGCCAAAATAATTGTCAATTCTTCTTTGTCGGTTGATTGTGTACATTTTCGTAATACGTGGAAAGTATTACACACGTGGAAAATGCTGATGTTATTTTCGGGGATTATCTCACTGATTTTGAGCCACAAAAATGTAATACGAGACCCAAACTTAAATCATTATTTAATTCACATTAAATTCGGATCTTTGTTTAAAGACTTTCGACAGTACGACGTTTTTTCGTTTTTCTCGTTCCAAAAACTTGGTTTTTTTTCCTGTCAAGTGTTGGGGGAGGGTGGAAAAGAATGAGAGAGGCAATTCTGCACAATTTAATTATACAGTTAATTTGCTTAAATGGTTGACGGCTGGCACAGCAATTCAAGTGTTGACAGTGGGAATTGCCAGAGTAAAAAAAGAGGAATATTGCATCACACGACAGTTGGTTGCAGAAAGGGGAATCCCTAGCCATCCCATCCCCATCGGCCTTTTTTCGGCCAAAAAACTTTGTTTGATTCCAAACAAGAATGAAGGAAACGAAGTGGAGGTCAGGACGAGAGCGCTTCCTGCATCAAACACATGCAGACAGGTTAAGCGCTTGATGCCAGGCGTCGCTCTGCCTCATTCTCGTACACCTCCCCAAATACACCGGTTATTAAATTTGGGCCCTTTGTAAGTTCTCCCTTTCTCTCCCCTGCTCTCTCTCTCTCTCTGTTTGGAACTCCTGGGATATGTGGTATCCTGAAATACCTCACGGAGTTAGTTGGCCTAACTAAGTTTAGCCAAAGTTGGGGCTCAACTTGAATCCCCGTGCTACCCCAAAATGCGATTAGAATCAAGCAAACTTTATGCGTAGTAATTTCAGCAGAGGAAAGGAGTATGGGTATTTAAAGACTGCAATTGGAAATGAAGAATATTTGAATGTTCAAGAACTGCCTATAAAAGTGCTCCCAATATACTGTTCTCATTTGGAATCAATGGATTTGTGGTACAAGTGCCTCATCCGCCTGTCCGGTACATCAATTGAATCTCCTCACGTTCTTCGTAAGCCCAAAGCCCCAGCTGTCTCTCAATATTGAGATGCTAGAGCTTTGGCCAAGTCATAAACTTGCCTTCCACCGTGTCCTGTCCTTTCTTGTCTTGTCCTGTCCGGTCCGGCCCAGTCCTGTCGTGCAAGTCCTTCCTCCCTGTCGCCGGCAAAGAGCATTTGAGCACGCCCGTACAATTCAATTAATGGGCATTCAAATGATATAAACCTGCTGAGGCATTTTTAGTGCAGCCACATCGTCGAGTGCTCCGTTTCATTAGCAAGCACTGAGAGCGGGGCTTGGATTGGAGTAATGCCAAGGGATGCATGAAAACTGGACATTTCCCAACCCCCTGACGCCCCACGCCTGAGGCCATAACAACTACCAGTCTAACACGTGTCGTGTACCCAAAGGAAAACAACAGGTGCAAAAGAAAAAAGCAACACCAAGGCAATCCTTGCTTAGTAACGGGAGTGGAGCGCGTGGCAACCCTGTCACGTTGCCCCCAGCAACCGGAAGGTACAACAAATAGTTGTGTTTCGAGAAAAGTGAAAGAGTTTTCCGTGAAAAACGAAAGTTAAGTCCAGTCAGAGTATATCCAGCAATCGAAGTGGATATATAAGCACATCTCAAGATGAGCCAGCGCACTAAATTCATTATAAATACATCGGGTAAGCCTTCAGAACTGATGGAGCACTCTTTTTGTGTGCCGCAGAAGGCAAACTAAAACACTCTCCACATCGACATTCTGCCTCTGCCTCTGCTGCTCCTCTGCTGTGCAGTTGAGTACTTTGCAGCTCGGATGCCGGGCACGGAGCTGGATGAGCAAACAGCCACTATACTGGAGTTTCTGGAGCAGGAGGAGCACACGGTTATCTCGGCCGTGCATAATAAATCCGATGGCAAAATCAAATTTCACCATCGTATACCCAGCGACGAGGTCTGTTTGCTTTTCTACAAGGTGCCGCAGGTCGGCGGTGGCCAAGGAGCCGGCGCCCCAGCGACAGCCACTGAGCCCCTGCTGGGCATATTAACACTGGAGGGTGGCCTGGTTAAATCCATTTACAATTCCGTTTCCCGTGTCTACTCACCCGCCGTCGCCCGTGTAAGTTCCGTTCCATGTGTACTACAGATCCGAGAAGTGCAGTGCAGTGCAGTGTAGAGTATGATAAATCCTACTCGGCTCAAATTATTTTGCTCTTTTGCATGCTTCCAGTAGCGGTACGACGAGCAGTAGCTGGAAGAACTTTTAATCGCATTTGCGTATAATTCAATCCGGCCTGCAATTACATTTTGTCAATTATATTTGCTGCTCCATGCTCCATGCTCCGTGCAATGCAATTTCTTTTACCAATAGCATCCATTCTTTCCGTTTGCAGCGCACCGAGTACGGCCCGGAGTTGAGTGGCCTCCTGGAGAACCTGCACGTATCGCTGGGATCCAGTCTGGGACTCCCGCAGAGCGGTAAATATATAGGGGATCATTATCTCCACTCAAAAACTTGCGAAAATAGTTATTATATTCCACCAACGCGATACAGAATAGACCATCTGGCAGCAACTTCTATCGAATTCAAATAAGGTGTCATCGATGTCTTTAGCGATCTGATGGGAAAAGTGTTACCATATTTCTTTTATATTTTCGCCATTCCAACTACTGTTTGTTTTGCATAAGAGCACGTGCATTTTGTGTTTGTTTTTACAATAAATTACTCATTTCCCAGGTATTACCAGTCTTAAAGATGAAATCAAATACTGGAAACAGAAGCTGGGACAGAAATCGAGTTCTCGTTTGGACCGCGAAGCAGCACAAGTGTTTATCGGAGTCCTGGAGAATATCGAAAAGCAAATCAGGTAAGAACATCAAAATTTGTGTATTCAAATCCGATATAAACCCATACGAAACCAGCACCATAGATGGTGGAAATCCCAGCAGCACCATTGAGGAGTTCCTCGACCATGCCCACAGCAATCTGGACGAACTGTGGCGACTGCCCTACAACTATTCACAACAGCGAATGGCCGATCTATTGGACATCATTGGGAAGCGGCTGTTGGAGGTCTGTCTGACTCAGCTCCTGGCCGAGGACATCTGGAGCCTCAATTCCTACCATGTCAACAGCCTGATGAGCCAGAGCATTGACACAGTGGACGCTTGGATCCAGCTGTGCGACTCGCTGACGCGCCTGTTCTGGCCCAACTATGTGAAGCATCCGTGGCTGGGGGAGCCGCATGTGCCCAAGCGCGGACAGCAGTTCAAGGAGCGCCTCAGCGAGATTCGGAATATCAAGCAGCTGTACAAGCAAATAGCCACTCTCCTCGACGATGCAGAGCTGCAGGAGATGTTCCAGGAGCAGGCCCCATTCACCGGTGAGGAGAGAATACACTAGCCCACAGGCGACTGGCGTCTCACAACACTCTCTCATTCCAGACTTTAACGTTTTCGACACCTCTGCGAACGGACAGGCCAAGTGGCACAAGGCGTTGCACCACTTTGAGCAGGTTCTGCAGCCCATCGATGAGCGGATCGCGGCCGCTTTGAAGGCCCAGCTGCACCACCACTTGAGCAATCCCCGGCAGGTCATCTTCATCTTTTCGAAATACGAAACCCTCATACAGCGGCCGGCAGTCCTGGAGCTGCTCTCCATTGAACGCGAACAGTTCCTGCAGTCGCTGCACATCCTGCTGCAAGATCTGCGGAAGGCCATGACGGACACGAGCATGGAGCCGGACACGGGCCATCTGTCAGTGATCTGCAACGAGTGCCGCTGGCTGAAGGTGGTGCAGTATCAGATCCAGGAGATCGAGAAGGTCAGCCATCTGATAAGCGGCCGAGAGGGCTTCGACAAGATCAACAAAGCTGTGCAGGAGATCAAGGAGGAGACAGAGTCGCTGCTGCGCACCAACTTTGAGATCTGGTCGGGACAGTGCTCTACAGCTGTGAAAAGCGGGGAGCTCAGGTGAAAATTCTCTCCATTCCCGGTTTCTGCCATACAATATCCGAATCCTTCACAGACTACGCGATGATCAGGCTGTCGTTAAGTTTGAAAAGGAGGGCCGTCAGCTAATGCGAGTAACCTTCAACCCGAAGTTAGTGACCTTCTGCCAGGACGTTCGCGAGTTCGAGAACCTTGGCTACAATGTGCCCCTGGAGCTTCGAGCCGCTGCCACGCATGCGGCCAAGTACATGTGCTATGCCCGGCGCCTGCAGCAGATCGCCACGTTCCACAACACCATTGGGGATCGCATGATTCCCTGCCAGCGACCCATAATGCTGAAGAATGCACTGGAACTGCAGCGGCTGGTGCAGAGCGAGACGGTGGCATGGCAGGACGAGACTTCAGTCCAGCGCTATGTGAATATCCTGCAGGCAGCCGTGTCCAAGCTCTCGTCGGACAACACTCTCCTTGTGGGATACCACGAGCAGGCCAAGCGAACGGTAGGATATCGAGAGATATACATAGATGTGCATGTATTTAAACCCCCATTTTAAACTCTGTTAAAGGTAATGAAGCTCATGGGCACCGATTTGCTTACCCAAAACCAAATCTGGAAGGATGAACTGCGTCATTTGCGGGAGCTGCTGGCCACGTTGGAGCGCCAGGGCTACACCCATTTGGATGCCTTCAAGCTGCACTGGGACCACCAGCTGTACAAGGTGCTTGAGTATCAGTACATACTCGGACTGCTGGACATGAACAACAAGCTGCCGGACATCCACATCAAGCTCGTGCTGCGCCACAGGGAACTCTGCTACAGTCCGCCGGAGGAGGAGATCCGGGAACTGTACTTCAGCCAACTGCGACGCTTCATCGAGCGACCGTGCAACTTCCACGGGCTTTCGGAGCACAGCGCGGAGCTGTTCAAGTCTATGGTGACGGTCAATCGCCATCATTTCGGTCCGCTGTACAAGAGGGCAGCGGAATTGTTTGACAAGCTGGAGGATTTCAAGGCGATCTGGCTGCCGTGGATAGCTCTGGGCTGTGTGGACGTGGAGCAGCTGTGCGGCATTCACCTGAACGAGGCGGATGACTGGGATCGCAATTTCCGGGCCTGCAAGCATTTTAGCCAGCAGTTGGCCAAACTACAGCAGGCAGAGGAGTCCATCGATTGCCTGGTGATCGATGTCCTGCCCCTCCGCACCGACATTGAGTTCATCAGCAGGCGGTACTGGGAGTCGTTGTCCAACAGCCTGCGCTCCTCCATCCTCACAGATGTGGGAGTGGTGCAGGAGTTTCTGCAGAATGCCCTGCAGTTTCTGCAGAACGTGCCCATGGACGAGGGCAGCATCAGTCAGTCGGGCATGAAGTACGAGAAGATCATGAGCGAGCTGCCGCAGATCGGAGAGACCCTGGACGTGGTGAGGGCCAAAGATGCCTGTCTGGCGGGCTGGTGCAAGGAGCGGGTGACAGCCCTCACTGGCATCCTGCAGCAGTGGGAGCAGCTTCAGCCATTGCTGGAGAATCATGCCGTGATCCTCCAACGGCAAGTGGATATGATCAAAAACCAGGCCCAGACACAGCTGCAGAACCTCAGAAATGAGGCCGAAAAGTTTCTTCTGCGCTGGGAGTCCACCATCGCCGAACTGGAGGCCAACGAGCAGTCCACCCTGGAGGTGTTCAAGGAGCGCCGCCAGCATTGGCAGCAGCTGCAGACCAAGAAGCAGCAGCTCCTCGACGAGTGCTCCAAATTCAACATGGAGTTCCCCGCGGACATGCTGCAGCCCTTCGACGAGATCGATAGCCAAATGGAGCAGCAGTCAAAGCAGTGGCAGGTCTACGACTCCTTCCTGAGCGAGCTCCAGCCCATCCTGCAGGAGGAGTGGACCATTTATCGCCGACGTCCCTATGTGCTGAACGAGTTCATTGCCAAGTGGGAGGGTTCCGTGCACGCCTCCATAGATCTGCCCTCCAAGCGCATCCGTCAGCAGGTGGAGCGCCTCCAGCTGGCCCTGCCCGTCCTGCAGCAGCTTCAATCGGATGCGTTGAGCGAACGGCATTGGGCGAGGATCTTTCAGCTACTCCATCGAAGCGAATCGAAGCCCCTGCACTCGATACTCCTTCAAGATATCCTGGAGGACATGGAAGCCCTTCAAGCGGCTGCCCCAGAGATCGGGAGCATTGTGAGGCAGGCATCCAGCGAGCAGATTGTGCGACAGGCTCTGGTGGAACTCGATCAGTGGGCGGTGACGGCTCAGCTGAAGCTCATCGCGCGCCCAGATGCCTCCGGGCAGACTGTATCCCTGATCAAGGACTACCAGGAGGTGCTGAACAAGATTGGCGACAATCAATCCCTGCTGCAATCGGCCAAGAACTCGGCTGCCTTCGACAGCTTCTCCGATCAAGCAGAGCTGTGGGAGAGTCGCCTCAACACGCTGGATGCCCTGCTCACCAGTCTGAGTCACTCTCAAAGACGGTAAGAGCACAAGCCAAGACTTGGAATGTATGTAATAACCCATCTATGCTGTCCCATCTAGATGGGTATATTTGGAGCCCGTTTTTGGCTCAGGAACTCTGCAGCAGGAGCAGTCCCTATTCAAGCGCATTGACAAGGACTTTCGTTTCGTGATGCGGGAAATCGAAGTGGATCCCCGGGTCACATCGCTGATTAAGATCAACAACATAGGAACCATAGTCCATGCTCTGGAGACCCAATTGGCCAGATGTCAGCAGAATCTGATGAGCTACATAACCGTAAGACCTGGAGATAGCTTGGCAAGTGTATGACTCAATTGAGGCAATCGATCAATCTTCCGCAGGACAAACGGAACTCCTTTCCGCGCTTCTACTTCCTGGGCGACGATGATCTGCTGGAGTTGCTGGGCCAGGCCAGCAAGGATGCGGACATCATACAGCGGCACATCCGTAAGCTGTTTCCCGGGTGTCACAGCCTGAGCATCAGGCAGGCGGCCACCGATACCAATCAATTATCCATTGTGGCCGTGCACAGTGCCGAGGGCGATGAGCTGCAGCTAAGCCAGCCCGTGGACATGAAGGGCGACATAGAGGTGAGTCGCTGTCGCATGTAGAATATGAACCATATCCATAATCCACAATCCATTTCCATCAAAGCGCTGGCTGAATCAACTTGTCACGGCCGTCCAGGAGACGCTGCGTGGCCAGATCCATGAGTGCTACTCGAACACGAGTGCCAACAGCGACAGCCTCAGCGAGCAGATCCTGAGGAAGTATGTCAGCCAGGTGCTGGCCACGGCCCGGGCCCTGCACTTCACTCGCCAGGCGGAGCAGGCGATTGGCGCCATGGCGCTGGCGAAGCTTCAGCAGCAGCTGAAGGCGGAAATTGCCCATCTGGCGGCAATGAAGCAGCGTGCCGAGAGCGGAAGCCTGATGAGCCTTAAGCTGCGTGCCCTGCTCCTGGACCTGGTGCACTATGCCGGGGTGGTGGAGCAGCTGCAGCGGCACAATGTGATGCATGTCAGCGACTGGCACTGGCTGAGTCAACTCCGATATTACCTGGCAGCCGGAGGCAGCCGGCAGGTGTGCGTCCGCATGGTTTATGCGGAATTTGAATACGCCTACGAGTTCCTCGGCCAGGCCAACAAGCTGGTCCACACCCGGCTGACCCACAAGTGTTATCTCATCCTCACACAGGCCATGCACATGGGCCTGGGCGGTAATCCCTTCGGCCCGGCGGGCACTGGCAAAACCGAGTGTGTGAAGGCCCTGGGAGCGATGCTGGGGCGCCTGGTGTTGGTTTTCAATTGCGACGAGGTAAGAGTGCTGGCTTATAACAGGGCCCAAGTCCCAACTCCCAACTCCCAACTCCAGTGGCAGAGCGATTTGTCATTATGTCATGAATTGTTTGCAGAATGTGGACACCGAATCGATGAGTCTAATCCTGACCGGGCTGGCCCGCTGCGGTGCCTGGGGCTGCTTCGACGAGTTCAATAGGCTGCAGGAGGCCACCCTCTCGTCCATATCCATGCTGATACAGCCCATCCAGAGTGCCCTCAAGGAGAAGGCCGACAGCGTTCAAATTGGCGAGCGAAAGGTGAGTCAGATGAGTTATGTGTTACCAGTGTTTCTGGTTCGAAACTATCTTGTGTGTGCACAGAATGAATGTGTTGGCTGTGGTTGGCCTTTGGCTGACCATTGGCTGGAGAAGTTGACACTTGTGGTAGGAAAAAGGAAGCTTTCAATGGAAGATTCATGTCATGGATGGTGAATAGTGGAGGGACTCAAAAATGTGTATACCGATCTCTCTGAAAAGATAGACCTAAGATATAACCGTCGACATGTATCCCTAGAATGAATAGCTGAGGTAGCTGCGGTTGGTCTCTGACTTGAGAAGGTTCCTTTGTTATAAGAAAATAAGTTTTCGGCATATGGGATGGAAGATTTTGAACAGGTTTAATATATATACTATAGCCCTGAATGAACAGGTTGAAAGCGGACCTCCATTCAATTTGTATCCCTTCTTCTGTTCATTCTCTTTGAGAACCAACTCAATTAGTAATAATTTTTACCTTATATAGGTGCAACTCAACCAACATTGCGGCATCTTTGTGACACTGAATCCCGCTGGAGCCGAGTACGGCGGACGTCAGAAGCTGCCCGGCAATATTCAGGCCCTGTTCCGGCCCATCGTCATGCAGCAGCCGGAGCCAGGAGAGATTGCCCGTGTCATGCTGTTCGTTGAGGGATTTACGGCGGCCGCAGACATCGCATCGCGCATCGTGGAGCTCTTCGATTTGTGCGGCAAGATGCTGTCCGCCCAGCGACACTACGACTGGGGATTGCGAGAGCTGAAGACGGTGCTCCTGGTCTGTGGCGAGGGCCTGCGGGGACAGTTAACGAGCGGGTCTAATGAGCAGGCGGGCGCTAATGAGCAGCTGTTCGTTGTGGTGCAGTGTCTGCGCTCATCAACCATGTCCAAGCTGGCGCCCCACGACGTCTCGCGATTCGAAATGCTGCTGCGTAATGTGTTCCCGGAAATTGGCACCTCGGAGACGGCGGCCACCCCACTTCAGCAGTCATTGACCGCTGCCGCCGGGACTCTGGGCCTCTGTCCGAGCGAGAGGCAAATCGAAAAGGCTCTACAGCTGCATGAGCAGCTCCAGAAACGCATGGGCGTGGTGCTGGTGGGTCCGCCAGGCTGCGGCAAGTCCACCATCATGGCCCTGCTCCGGCAGGCTCTGACTTCCTCGGGGATGCAGCTGCGAGTGCACACCATCAGCCCCAAGTCCATGAGTCGCGTGCAGTTGCTCGGACGGCTGGATGCAGACACGAGGCAGTGGCAGGACGGTGTGCTTACCCACACGGCGGTGGCAGTCAATCAGGAGCCGGCCCAGGTGCACTCATGGATTGTGTGCGACGGCAGCATCGATCCGGAGTGGATAGAGGCCCTCAACTCCGTGCTGGATGACAATAAGTGAGTGAGAAACGAAAAACGACACAAAGTTTTGATTTAATTTCATTGGTAGCAAGAGTTGTTGCTACTTATATTTTGCTCGTATTTGCGCATAAATTCGTAATAATAATTATTTACGGCTTGCCATGTATCATTATATCCATAGGTGTAATCGTACAATTATCGTTATCGTATCGTTATATCGAATCTCATTATCTTAAACTTGCAAATATTGTAGGAATGCGCGAATGCATCCATCTATCACTTAGCGACTAAACAAAATACGTACAGACCTAAAAAACAGAGAAATGCTGAGGCGATGACGATGACGACAAGTAATCCGGGTATATTCGGTTATATCCGGATATATCCGGGAACGGGGAAGCCCACAAATGTTACGTCGCGCACTCACGCAATCAACGTAATGCGCAACGCAACGGCATTTTACAAATGGCGTCTTAACTTAAGGTTCAAACAAATATCGAACATACATGAGAGACATTTTTGAGACATCCTTTAGAGCTGTGACTTCTACTAGAAAAGGGGACATTGGACATGGGACATAAAACAAGAGACTACATCTAAGGGTTTAAATATTGCAAGGACATTGGTTACTGAAGAACAGTTAAAGCATTGGCAGAAATACAGGACACGTGAAACGTAATTTTAAACATTATAAAATCAGAAATAGGAATCACAAAAATCATTCAATCACAACTCTAAGTACAGTGGGTACGGAAGGGGCATTGCATTCCATGTTGCCGGTGTAGAGGCACTGTCCAGACCCACTGTGGGCGCACATGAACGCACATGAAATGTGTGATTAGCTGGCTAGCGTTGAGCTTAAGGACTAAAGGCGAGAATCATTCACTGCTGCGGATGCTGCAATTGTTGAGGCGGTGGCTGCTGATGTGTGGCTGGTGGTGGCGGTGGCGGCAGGGCCACAGAGGGCGGCGGCGGTGGCAGCGCCGTCGATCGCATGTGCTGCATGTGGGCCTGCGGTGCCATGTGCTGGAACATGTTGCAGTGCTGCTGCTGCTGTTGCTGCTGGAGATGGTGCTGTTGTTGCTGCTGTTGCTGCTGCTGGTGGGCAGTGAAGTGATGCTGCTGTGGCTGGGCGGGGTTCACATCGGGCGCTGTCTGCAGTATGATCTCCGGCTCCAGGTTGAGAGCCATATCCTGATCGTCCTGCGTGTGCTGGGGTCCCCTTAGCGATGCCAGGGCAGCCGCCTGGGCAGCGGCCATGGCCGAGGCGGACACATCTTGGCCATACTCCTGCTTGATGCCGTTCGGCGGACCCGCGTACAGCGTGGCGCTCAGGTTCTGGTGGAGAATGGGGTGGCACAGTTGCGGCATCAGCGTTACGCTGGCGATGGGCAAGGCGGGGTGCGCGAACGAGCGAGGCGGATACAGCTGCTGCAGCTTGTTGAGCTGCTGCAAGTGCGTGGGCGTGGTGTGGGCCGGCGGCGTCAGCTGGGTGAGAGTGCTCGCCGCGGACGTCGCATGCGACATGTTGCGGCCTCGCTGGTGCGGCAGCTGGTGGTGCTGCTGCTCCTGAAGGTGCGAGGGTGGCGGCTGCTGCTGCTGTTGCTGCTGCAGCTGCTGCTGCTGTTGTTGTTGCTGGCCCTGGGAGGTCGGCGGCAGACCCACCTCGGGCTTCACAACAGGCACTGGCGGTAGAATGGCCGCGAATTCGGGCGGGAGTTGCGAGGGATCGGTCACCAGGAGTCCCTTCTTGCGGTCCTTGCGTATCTTGTCGCGCAGCTTCTCCAGCTGCCGGAAGGCCTCGTTCGCCCTTCGCGCCTTCTTCCTGTCCCGATCGCGTTCCTGCTCCAGCCGCCGGTACTCGGGATTCATGCGCTTGATCCGCTTCCTCTCGCGATCCCTCTCTCGCTGTATCATCTTCAGCCGCAGCTCCTCCTCGGGGGTCAACTGCAAATGAGATGGAAGGGGAACACATATTAAAGCAACATGTTCTGAGCCTCCAGCATTGTGGGAGTTTGTATGGCGTTTTAGAATGGGTTGACACTACGCAAAAAGGTCTCCAGTACCCAGTACCCACTACCCAGTACCCACTACCCAGTACCCACTCCCAAATCTTATCCCCAGTCCCAAGTCCCAAGTCTGTCCCATCTACTAAAGCCAATTCTAAGCGAGTGTCGTGTGCGGGTGCGTGTCTGGTGTGTGTGTGTGTGTGTGTGCGGATGAGTGTTGGGATTTTATAGATATAGATATAATATATATTGGAAAAATGCTACGTTCGAGCGTCGTGCCTTCTTGCGAAATCGGTCGCGTTCGCGCTCCATTCGCCGATACTCGGGATTGAGGCGCTTGATGCGCTTTCTTTCCCGATCCCGTTCGCGCATGATGAACTTGTGGCGCGCCTCCTCCTCGGGTGTCATCAACTGGAATTATACAGATGGGAGATCGTTTTGGTTTGTATAGAAAGGCATCACAAATTGGGTCGATCGATCGTTGTGTGGTTTCTTTTTGTTTTCGTTTTTGTTTTGGGTGTTTTTTCTGTGTGTGTGTGGTGTTTTGTGGGTGGACAGTGAGAGTGAGGTGCAAACTAGACGGGGAAAACTCTACATCTATATGTATCTATATGTCTTTGCATGTTGTTGTGATCCTCATCTTGTCTTGAAATGCTTGCTTACAGACTCTTGACCCTGCCATCGGGCTGGCGGATACAGTTCGGGAACAATGTCAACTTTATCTTTGAGACGGACGATGTGCGTCATGCCTCCCCGGCGACCATTTCACGCATGGGCATTGTCAATATGAGGTAAGAAAGGGAATACATGGGGAATACATTCTAAAGGAATCTGTCTTGCAGCTACGACTACTATCCCGCCAGAGAGATACTGCGGCACGAACTGTCCAAGGAACCCTATGGGGATCTGTTGCAGAGCTACGTGGACGGGAACTTCGATTATGCCATGGACTGGCTGGAGAACCAGAATTTGCTGAGGTGATGGTGGGATTCAATAGCTTAAAGATCTCCTATATATCCCTGTTTCCTTGCAGTCAACTACCTGGAATCAGTCGTGCTAATCTGCTGCGTTCCCTGCTCCTCCAGCTGCAGGGCTCTCAGTCCTTAGAGGAATATGGAGCTGCCACTCTCCGTGCTCTGTTCGGTTATATGCCCAACGATCGTCAGGCGGAGTTTGCTCAGCTGATCCTGAAGCATGCCAATCTCTATGTGGCCCAGCCCAACCACGCAGACCTCTCCTACTACGACAGACAGCGCTCTGCCCTGGACCAGTATGCCGTGGATGCGATGGAGAGGCCAGAGAACGGCAGCAACCTCATAGTGACCGCCTACGTAAAGTCCTACATGGGAATACTGGAAACGTTGCTCAAGGCGCCGGGAAACAGGACTCCACCCTTCATGCTGGTGGGTCCCAGTGGTGCTGGGAAGACCCTGCTCTTGCAGCAGGCTGTGCTGGAGCATTCCGGCTACCAGTTGGCCACGATCAACTGCTCCACGCAGCTCACACCGGGCTATGTCCTGCACACACTCCGCACCCACTGCGTGACGGTGAGCGGGGTGCGCGGGCGGGAGTACAGACCGAAGCAGGCGCGACTGGTGCTGTTCATGAAGAACCTGGATCTGTGCCAGCTCGATGCTTGGGGAGCCTGCGAAGTTGTGGAGCTGCTCTTTCAGCTGGCCCAGCGCGGAGGCTTCTATGCCGAGAATCTCGAGTGGATTAGCGTGAGCGGATTGCAAATCTGTGCCTCCATTAGTGAAAATTTGCTGAAAATTGCCCCGCGCTATCTGGCGCTCAACCAATACGTGCGAGTGGCCCGTCCCACATCCTCGGACATGCTGGCCATCGTACAGTGCCGCCTGGAGCCGCTGCTGCACGAGCATTTCAGGCCAAGGGGCAACGTCAATTTGCAGCATGTCAGCGAGAGTCTGATGGAGTGCTTCGAGAAGGTATCAACCTCTATCTATCTATCTATCTATCGGCCAGTTGGATGGGGCTGGAGTATCTGCTAATTGACTTCCTTCCACCTTTTTCAGCTGCAGGCCACGTTCACTCCCATGGGGGTCGGGCAGGCGCACTACCAATTCAGTCCGAAATGCATCATGAAGCTGCTGGATGCACTGGTCTTCTATCCCCCCAGCGATTTCAACGAGGTGGGTTTTTGTGCGGGCCTGGCTGTTTGACTCCAAAGCTAATCACATTCACCCCATTCCCTTGCAGGCCCTCTACTGCGAGCTTTTGGGGATGTTCAGGGACCGATTGGTCGGCGAAGAGCATGTCCAGCAGTTCGAGGCGATACTCAAGCAAACGATGCGCAAATATTATGGCAAGGAGGTAGGGTATTGCTATTATCCGGCTGTTAGACAGTTGGACCGCTGGCATTTGCCTAATGAAACATTTTCCCCCTGCAGAAGGTGTTCTTTGTGCCCAAGTCGCCCAAGTCAAAGGGACTGTTGCACGGCCTGGCCCATGATGAGTGGCTGGAGGAGGTGCAGAGACAGGTCACAGTATGCAGTGAGTATGAGAAGTATGAGTACGCCCATCATCCCCCCTGTGGAGTCGGGGTTAGAGGTTAATGTCAGAGATTGATTCAGAGTTCTCACGCAGTTCTCAGAGTTGAAGTTGTCACAGCTGTCGGCTGTCGACTGTCGGGTCTGTTGACTGTTTGAAGCTGTTTCAAGACAAGAAGAGTTTAATTGGTAAATCGGGGATAACTACACTGGGCCTTGGCGTCTGCTTGCGGAACCGGTCGCGCTCTCGCTCCATCTGCCGGTACTCGGGATTCATGCGCTTGATGCGCTTCCGCTCGCGATCCCGTTCCCGCATGATGAACTTTTGGCGTGCCTCCTCTTCGGGGGTCATCCACTGAAAGTACATAGAGAACGGGTAGAACGGGTAGTACGGGTAGAAAAACAAACAGAAAGTTTCGGCTAGAATCGGTTCTTTCAATGGAAGAAGAGAGACAGAGGGCAGAGTGGACGAATGATTTCTAGGCGAGATTCAATATATAGCAACCGAATCCCACTCTTCCCTTGCAGACACCGAAAGCTACAGCATTAGTGCACCCATAACAGAGGAGCTACTGCATCACACAGCCAAAGTGGCTCGCGTCTTGGCCAGGAACGATGCCCATATGCTGATTATGGCCCAGGCTGGCGGGCGCCACTTGGATGCCATATATGCAGCGGCCACCATGCAGGAGGCCAAGGTGTTGACCCTTCAAGGCGGCCCGTCGTACGACCTGACAGAGTTCTACAACGATCTGAAGATGGCCATGCAGGTGGCTGCCATGGAGCAGCAGACGAGCTACCTGCTCGTCGAGCACTGCTGGCTCTCCTATGTGCCAGACATACTGAAACCCATTGAGGCTCTGCTCGAGGGCAGTGAGATCTTGGAGCTCTTCGGAGATGACCTGGAGGCGGTGGCCAGCACGCTCAAGCAGGCGGCCCAATTGGAGGGATACCAGGAGTCGCTAGGAGCGTATTTCATGAGGCGTACGTTGGCAAAGCTTTACGAGAAATAGATGATATATCTTTTGGTTTCTTCCGTTTAGGTGCCAGGGAGCATCTCCATCTCATCCTGGTGCTGGATCCCAGCAGTCCCAGAGTTCAGGACTACTTCAACAGATGTCCGGCCCTGCATCGTCAAATGGATTTACTCTATGTCCGATCGGAGTCCAGGGAAACCCTGACCATGCTGCCGAAGCAGTACATTGAACTCCTCAACGAGGCAGCAGCCGGCGGAAGTGGCCGTGGCAAGGTGCCCGTCTGCAGCCACTTTACAGACGTGGCGGAGGAGCTGCCCCAGGAGCAGCCCCCTCAGCGGTACTACCAACTCATCTCGAGCTACTACCACATGTACAGCAATGCGGCGGCGGAGATCGACCAGAGATTGGGGAAGCTGCAGCTGGGAGTGGACAAGCTGGCCTCCGCTCACGGACTGGTGGACACTCTCAAGTCGAATGCGGCCGCCCAGGAGCAGGCGTTGGGGGAGAAGCGGCAGCTGGCAAACGACGCCCTCGAAATGATCTCGGCCACGATGCGGAATGCCAATGACCAGAAGTCGAGCATGCTGGAGCTGAAGCAACAGACGCAGCAGAGCAGCGAACAGTTGAAGCAGCGCCAGAAGGAGATCCAGCAGGAGCTGGCCGAAGTGGAGCCCGTCCTGGCGGAGGCCAGCAATGCGGTGGGTCAGATCAAGTCGGAGGCCCTCTCCGAGATCCGTTCGCTGCGCGCCCCTCCAGAAGCAGTGCGGGACATCCTCGAGGGAGTGCTCCGCCTGATGGGCATACGCGACACCTCGTGGAACAGCATGAAGACATTCCTGGCCAAGAGGGGTGTCAAGGAGGACATTCGCTCGCTGGACCCCGCTCGCATCAGTCCCGAAAACTGTCAGGCCGTGGAGAAGCTGCTGGCCGCCAAGGGCGATTCCTATGAATCGAAGAACGCGAAACGGGCCTCTGCAGCCGCCGCTCCTCTGGCGGCCTGGGTGCAGGCCAGTGTCCGCTATGCCCGAGTCATTCAGAGCATCAAGCCCCTGGAGCGGGAGCAGGACGAGCTGCAGCGAAATCTCAACGCCGCCGAAGACGAGATGCAGGAGCTGGCCAGTGGCCTGGACGATGTAGACAAGCGGGTCAAACAGTTGTCGGCCAAACTGCAGACCTACACCCAGGAGGCAGCCGTGCTGGAGCTGAAGCTCCAAGAAGCCAGTGACACCCTGCAGGCCGCCGAGCTTCTGGTGGGAAAACTGAGCGCGGAATATGCCACCTGGAGCGAGCAGCTGGCGGAGCTGAAGCGGGCCAACAAAACACTGGATGGAAAGACTCTGCTCCTGGCTCTAGCTATCAATTACTATGCGGGAATGGGACTGGATCAAAGGAGGTAAGAATTCTAGTCCGCGAGGCCTTACAGAGCCCGTAACCTGTCCGTCTGTCTGCTAAAATGTCTGCCTGTATCCTAAGTCAGTTGTTGTGTCGCGAGAAATATAATGATAGAAAAGAATATGAAATGATAGATTTGCAAGAGACACAGAATACAAATTAGGTTGGAACTGAAATGTGCTTCACGGTTGGAATCTAATTCCCCGCAAAGATGACACCCGTGACCTCTCGAAACCGGCCCTTAGGGGAGTTTTTGCGACGAGTCTACTGAAATCGGTGGTCACGCGCATCTGATCTCAAATGTGAGGAACACTGACGGATGTGAAAAAGGAGTAAAAGAGGATTTTTTATTTTGTCTGCCGCCTCTCCCTGGTTATACCACAGAAAAATAATTATTTAAGTTAACAGACCATTACTTCAGTGAACATAATTTGGAAGGGAAAAACTGCAAAAGCAGTTGTACAGACGGATTAGGAGCTATGACGAGAAATATGAGGGGATTTATAGCCAGGACTTCTGAAAAAAAACCCCATATTCAAAATTTACATTGTTTTTTACACACGGAAGCGGACTAATGACGAATTCTCTGCCTGATGAACGGTTGTCTGTCCCACAAAAAGTTGTTAAAATTGTCAATTACATTAAGTAGTGATCCCTGAGCTCTCTTGTGTGTCAGGAAATGGGAACAGATCATCAGTTGTTCTGTTTAGTACAGAATCGCGATGGCTTTATGGCTTATCTCGGATCTACGAGATACAAAATGAGACTCAGACGTTTTTTAGAGGCCCAGGGATCAGATTTAGTTTCTGTGCTTAAGAAAGAAGAAAGGGTAGTAAAACTTGCATATCTGGCGCAAATTTAAATGAGATCAACGGAAAAATTCAAAGCAGTAATTCTAATATTTGACGACTTTCGCGTTAAGTTGGTGTTAAGGATCAGCCACGCTGCCAATGGTAGTAATGAAATGTTTTTAAGTGTCTTGGCTGCAGATTCAGAAAAAAAAGTGCAACCTTTGATAGTGAAACACTTGGAGCTATTAGCAGAAAAAATGACCTCTTATTCTCCCAAGTGTGACCTGGACTGGGTACGAAATCCATTTTCGGATAACATTTCCCTTGGACACTTACCGATAAAAGAGCAGGAAGAACTCATGGAATTTAAAACTGATCGGACATTGGAACTAAAATTTTCCGAAAATAAGAGAACGCCTGTCGCCAAAATATTTTGATCTGACCGGTCTTAAGTAATCGATTATTACAGCAAACTGATTCGTTACGATAATGTGCGGTCTTTGCGATTTCTATTCACAAATATTAATTTGAAATCCCTTATAGCTCCTCCCTGAAACGTCTGGCTGTGGACTTTCATCTGCCCGCCGACTTTAATCTCCGGCAGACGCTGCTCACCGAACAGCAGCAGATCATTTGGGAGAGTCAGGGCTTGGCCCGGGATGCCCAGATCATCGAGAGTGCCGCTCTGCTGAGAGAGATGCTCTCGCTGCCGTTTGGCAGCTGTCCGGTGCCCCTGCTGCTGGATCCCACACAGACGGCGGCCGAGTGGCTGATGGCGTACTTGAAGGGAAGCGGACGAGCCTGCGAGATGGCTACCGATGGCAACGAGAGGCTCTGCTATCAGCTGGAGCTGGCAGTGCGCTTTGGAAAGACCTTCCTGGTCACAGACTGCGAGCAGTTGCGGCCGCCCCTGCTGCAAATGTTGCAGGGACACATCTATGTGAGGTTCAACAAGCGACAGGTGGCCGTGGGCTCGAAGCTGGTGGATCTGCACGAGAGCTTTCAGCTAGTGCTGATAAGCAAGTCGCATCGATTGGAACTGCCGGAGGAGCAGCGCACCCAATTGAATCTTCTGCGCTTCACCGTGACGGCAGCTGGCCTCGCCGATCAACTGATGTCCAAGGCCATTGTGCTGAAGAATGCGGCGCTGGAGCGGCAGAGGATCGAGTTGCTGCAGCGCGAGGGAGATCTGCTCAAGCGGCGCATGGAGATGCAGGACAAGCTGCTGGAACAGCTCTCCAAATCGGAGGGCGACATTCTGCGCAATGAACAGCTGCTGGCGAGCCTCAACGAAGTGAAGCAGAGCAGTGCCCAGATCGATGAGGCTCTGCAGAAGAGTGGAGAGGTCAAGTCCACACTTCTGGCACAGTTTGGTGCCCTGAAGGTGCTGTGCTCCCGTGCTGCCACTTTCTATGCGGGTCTGATCCAGGGATACGAGCTGTCTGCCATGGTCTACATAGAGCTCTTCCTGGGAGCGCTGTCCAAGGACCAGCGCGATGAATCGCAGTCGTACGAGCTCCTCGTGAGGAGTGTCTATCTGAATCTAGCTCGAGCCACGCCGAGGGACAGCCAGCTGTCGCTCTCGCTGTGGGTCTGCCATCAGGCTTATCCCGAGAGACTCGGCTCCAAGGAGTGGGACTTGTTCGTGAACAACTTCATGGGCAGCGCGGACGGAAGTGTGCTGCTTGGGAATCTGGGTCGCCTGCCCGACTGCATGGCCCGCGAGGCGCAGCTGAAGCTGGCCATGCTCGTGCAGCTGCTGCCCGATCTGCGGCAGAAACTGCAGCTAGACAAGGACTACATCTGGCGGGGGTTTATCGAGCGACAAGCGGATGACGTGCTGCGTGAGTAAAACCAGGGATTAGTCGGTGAATTTCTCATGAACCTTCGCAAACTTACAGCTGCCATTGGGTCCAGTTTCCATCGCGTGCTCATCGCCCAGATCTTCAGGCCCGACCTGATGCTCCAGCAGCTCCGAAAGGTCAGCAGCGAGCTCCTGGGGCTCTCGCCCGAGTCAGCCACCCAGCCAACCGTGGAGCAGTTGCTGCAGCAGAGCAGCTGCGATCGCCCCATCCTGATGATCAGCCAGGCAGAGAACGATCCCACGACTGAGCTCAAGAAGTGGGGCAACCAAAAGTACCAGGAGATGGCCATCGGAAGGGGCAGTGAGAGGAGGGTTCTCGCCGCAATGCGCGAGGCGGCGGCCCAGGGCCAGTGGCTGTGCGTGAAGAACGTCCACCTGGTGCCCGAGTGGCTTGGACAGATGGAGCGGGAGCTGAGCGAGATGCCCAAGGCGAAGGAGTTTCGTCTGTGGCTGCTGTGCGAGTCGACCCAGGGATTCAGCGAGTCGGCCATCTACAAGTGCCTCAAGGTGCGCTACGAACAGCCGCGGGGACTCAAGCAGATCGTGCTCCGTCTGCTCCAGAACTATGCCGCCGAGCAGGGCGGAGCATCCTCCAAGCAGCAGCCCAAGAGCCTAAAGATGCGACTGGTATTCTTCATCCTGACGGCCGCCCTCCAGCAGCGACGCCAGTACATCCCCCAGGGCTGGTCGAAGTACTACGAGTTCGGGGAGGCGGACCTAAAGGCCGCCATGGGAGTCCTCGGCTGGCTGGACACTCAGCTAAACTCCGGAAGATGCGACTGGACACTGTTGCAGCGCCTGAGCGAGGCCCTGGCCTACGGCGGGCGCGTGAACAACCTCAGGGATCTGGAGATACTCAGGAGCTACCTCACCCAATTCTGCTGTGCGGACGTCCTGAGTAATCGGTGGTCCCCCCTGGGATTGGCCATGTCCCTGCCCACCAGTGGACACCTGCAGGACTACTATTCAGCGCTGGACAAACTCCCGGATGTGGACGAGCCCAGCATGTACGGCCTGGCGAATCAGGCGCAACAGCAGCGGGAAATCGAACAGGCCCGAAGGGTGATCAAGGAACTGAGAGGATTGCACTATGGCCGGGCAGGAGAAGCCTCTGCTCCAGGGAATGAGCACTCGAGTGAGCGTCAGAAGCTGGAGCATCAAATCAAACCCCTGTTGAGTCTCTGGCGCAAGCTGGCAAGTGCCTGCACCATTGCCCAGACATCGAAGGAGGCGGCCCAGACGGCCAAGGACCCAGTGGCGGGGGAGGACTCTCCCTGGTCGCTGTTTGTGCTGGCGGAACTCAATCTGGGCGCGCAGCTGTATCGCACGGTGCACCAGACACTGTCGCAGATGCATGCCTGGCTGAAGGATGCCCACGAAGTGGATCAGAGTAGCCTACGATCTCTGGCAGAACAGCAGGTTGGTGTTGCACTCCCTCCAAAGGTGTTTTCCCCCCGACTAAAGATGGCTTCTCTTTGGCAGATTCCCGCCTCTTGGCTGAAGCTCTGGCCTGGGCCCAGCAGCAACAGTGCCGTGGACTACCTCCGCGCCCTGATGGTGCGTGCCCAGGCGGCCGAGAAGCGCTACCAGGAGCAACTGCATCTGCAGTTTGCCGAGCAGATCGATCTGGTGCACGTCTTCAACTGCGAGAATCTCCTGGCGTGCCTCAAGCTGCTGCAGGCCCGCACTTTGGGCGTCTCCGTGGAGCGCCTGGCGCTGGAGAACGTCCGAAGGTCTGGAGAGGATTCCACTATCATTCTGCAGCTGTTGCCGCTCAAGGTAGGCACTTTTTACACCCAATATTTGTGTGGCGCCTTGGCGACGCCACCCCCGCACCCAATCATTCATCCATCGCCCTGCTGCTGCTGCTCTTCGTCTTTTCACTTCCTTCCTTTTTTTCGTGTCTGTTGTTTCTCTTACCTTCCCCATTTTGGCCATAAAGTGCGTCTCCAGCTTGCCGTTTCCGCTTTTGGCGACACTTGGTTTGCTATGGTGCTGCTGCTGCGCCTTTTCACAGCATTTAAATTGTGTGGAAAATTGATTTTGTAGCAGATTTTGAGTTTTTTTCACGCCGCTTCTTTTTTTGTTTTCATTTGATTGACATTCCGGCACAGTGTGACCAGGTCGACTTTCTGATTTCTAGCTAAATGCACAGGTTTAAAATTTTTACAAATTTTTACGTTCATTCTACATGCTCTCTCGGTACTATTTCACACATCCATTCCGTTTTTAGAAACTGGGGCCCAAACACATAATTTTATCCGATTGATGAATCAATTTTCTACAGCACTGGTTAGGTTTCGGTATAAAATAGGGCGTAAAAAAAGAAGGTCTACAAAAATGCCCCTTTTTGTACATGGCAACTACACGGTAACTACACATTTGCCACGAATAATGTTGATCGGTATCGGTTTCATCCCTGATTTTATGAGCGCGAACAATTGCCAATTATGAAAAAACATTTTGGTAAATAACAAACAAGATAATTAATTGAAGCACAGCAAATCTTCTGTTTTCTCTCAAAAATCGATCTTTATTCATTTGCTGTTTCGGAAGAAACAAGTTTTCCCCATCAGCGATCTTTTCTTTTTCAATAAAGAAAAAGATGGTGAATCGGACAGCCTACATTACTAAAGCTATCATGCTATTGGAATATTGTTCGAAATTAAACGAAGCCACGTGATTTTTAGCATGTTGTAAATATGTTATATAATGGGGAATATAGTTTGCCTTCTTGAACCCAGTTTCTTTTCTTTTTTTCATCTTTTTCTCTCCGTTTTATGTTGAATTTTAAATGTTATCCAATTTGTCATTGACCCACATAACCACAGGAACAAACACTTTATCAAGTGTTCTAAGATTTCGTGTCTATGAGAAGCATTTTTTAGCAATTTGTTTGCAATATTTTTTGAGCATCACGTCATTGAACACTTGTTGCTTTTCAACCGGTGGTATGGACATTTGGATACCCCTTTTCGTTTGATTAATATTAAAATTCCCTTTTCCAAGCTGCTTTAAAACGTAATTAAATATGTCTTTGTCAGAGATCGACATTTTTTTTACTTTACAAGCATTTGATTTTTTTTTTTCTGAATGTCGCGTTCCCGATCTCGATATAGTACGTTTATAGTTATCTCTCTGTAAGAAGACCATTAACTGCAAAACTTCGTTGAGATATTTTCTGCATTAATAGGAGCGATGACAAACGTTTCCTTAATTCTATAACATCCTTTTCCCTATGATATGCAAAGTGTTGCTCATTCCGTGCCAATGTTGCGGGACAATGTCGCTCAGTTTGCGGGACATGTTGCTGGCCCATACAAATAAATGTTGCCAACGTTAAAAAAGTAATGAAACGTAAGGAGGTGACATTGTTGGGATGAAAAAGGAAATTGTTGGGAAGATGTTGCAACCAAAAATCCCTCCACGAAATCCCACAAAAAGTCTTACTCAGAAATATACCGCAAATATAAAATATTCGTCAATTTTGATATTCCGTCTAAAACTACGAGCTAACCAGGACCCTAAGCACTGATCACATAATTTTATCTGATATACTAATCAATTTTTTACAAGAATGGTTTAATTTTACGGACCCCCTTGCATTGGATTATTTGTAAAATTAACTTTAAACTTAAAAAAAACACGACAGAAGCATTCCGACACAGTGTGACCAGGTTTAAGTGAAGGTGTATTTATCGTATATTCCTACATAAGGGTAATGTTAATTTCATTACCTCAGGTAATATCCAGTTTCCAATCAACAAAGGCATTACAAATGCGTTTAAGAATGCAGCGCGGATACTAGGTGTGACCGCAGTCAATTTGAATACATATATTCGATATATATTGTTGGCAATATTTTTATGCGATATAATATCTCAATCGAAATGAACGATTTGCCACCAAAATACGCCAGGTGGCGCAAGTAGCTACTGTATATTTACGCTAGGTGGAGCCACTGAATAGTGTAACAGAAATTCCATTTGAAATTTAAAAGATTTTTAATTTTCTTTCAATTTTCCTTAACCATTCCAGATTGATGGCGCCAAGGGTTCAATCGATAAATCAAATCCCTTTTTTATCACCTACAAAGTGAAGGAGGAGGTCCTGTCTGCGGCACAGTCCTCGAAATATGGGAACGGCAGCCGGAACACCTTGTATCCCCCGAAAATAAAAGAAACAAGTCCGAAACTACCCTTGTATTCACGTGGAAGTCGCGACAAACTGATCTGCCATCTCCATGTGGATAATGTGGATGGAACACCTGAACAGATTCTGCTCGCAGGAACCGCCCTAATCGTGGAGGACTATTAGATTTAAGAGATGATGAACAGAAAATGAAAGCAACATTGCTGCTGGTTCTGTCGATAAAATCCTTGTAGATCCTCCTGAAAAGAAAATAGGCAAAAACGTATATAAACCTTTATATTTTCTTGTAGAAATATGTGTATTTTTTTTTTAAATGGTTGCAATTATTTGGAAGTGATAGGAAAACCAGTCCGCCTGTGAGAATTTCCTTTAGTACTTTTTGAATTCGGATTATGTTATTATATGTATGTATAATCGGTAGTATAATATTGTTTCTAATTGGCCTACGAAATGAAGTCCAGAATAAGAAATGAAAGGTAACCATCCTGAATACGCTGGGAAACCTACATATTTCTAATAGAGGGATTGGAGGGCTAGTGAATTGAAAGTTTCAATATGTTTGATCCACTTTGCAGTTGGAAAAAGTCAACAAAGGTGTACTCTGCTCCCCGATAAAAGTCGGAATGAATCTTGAACGACTCTACACTGCTGAATAACTGAACTCCTGTTCCCCAGCAACATTAAACCAAAAAGTCCATCCCAGTCGTCAGCAGTTGCGAAGTCCGTCCCATCGCCATCCCAACCCAGGCGTCACCGCAAAGCCGGCAGCTTCAGAGGTGAAATAAGCCACATCTTCCGTTTCACCAAAGCCCAAAAGGCGTTTTTTTCTAATATTTGAATAGCTGGTTGTGTCGCGATCAGTCTTATTTCGGGAAAGACCAGCACCAAAACCACATTAATGTGGCACACAAGGATGTGAGCAAGCAACACTGCATCTATTGCAACAAGGAGATTTTTCAGAGGCTGCAGCTCGACAGCCACATGAAGGGCTACTACAAAATCCAAGCCCTGAAGGATGGTTTTTGCAGCAAAACCACACAACGCAGATTTCACAGAAGGATGAGAATATCACGATATGAAAATGTTTGTAAGCCAAAGTCCCTAAAAAATGTACTTATATTCATAAGAAGAATTCATTAGAATGTGCAATTAGGTCGAGTATTGCGGCTGGTGGTCGGGATCGGGCAACAATCGGGCGTTGCACACGGATTTTCAGATCTAGGCGCTGCTCTACAATTTCACTGAGTGCCCAGCTGGAGGTCCAAATTGACGGGTGCATTGGAGCCCACATTGTGGCCAGTGGAATGCAGGGGTCAGTGGGCCAGCCCTGAGTCTTAGAAGGAAGAGCTGGGCACATTGGCGCTAGATCGCATCCGTTATTACAAGAAGAGTCTATCGCTCTTTGGTTGAATGAAACGAAGATATTTTAAGGATTGTTTTGAATATTTTATTATTTTTCAAACAATAATTTAAATAAAGGTGCCTTAATAATTTGTTTCTTTTATTTTTTATTTAATGAAATTATGTTTTTTTGCTGTTTTGTTTAAAATGTTTAAACTAAAGTTTCTCTGTTGGTAAATTATCAGATGGATAATAACCATTTCTCTCGTTTAAAATCTTTGAAAAAGTGCCTACCTGTGTGGGTCGTTTTCCTTTGCGGTAAAGCATATCCGAATAGCTATTCCTTTCAATTGGTTTTTGCGCTTAATCGTTAATAAATATTTCAGGCGCAAACAATTAGCCGTCCAAAAGGCAAACTGCAAAAGAGCCATTAAATATTTAAGTCCACATAATTGTCTATCTGTCTGTCTGTCTGTATTTGTGGTAAGATGTTTTGGGTTGCCCAAAAAAGTAATTTGCTTTTGCCTAAAGGATTGCAAGTCGCCTGCGTCCCTCATAATCTGCTCATATTAAACTAATTGCCGTAAATTTCAACAACAAACTGCCATAAATGTTGGCCCATACTTTTAGTTACCAAGAAACCAGCGCCCGAACTTCGCTCCCTCCCCCCCCACCAAGACCAAGACTCAAGCCCATCTTACCGTCAAAAACTTGTCTTAACTTTAATTAAGTGGCATTATGTTCAATTAGGCAAAAGTTTCCAATATGCAAATTAACACAATTTGTGTGTAAAGTGCCTGTCCCGAAGAGCAGGGGAGAGCCTGCCGAATGGGGGGAAGTGGGTGGTGTCTAGTTCTGAGGCAGATAAATTTCCACCACACAGACACACACGCACACAAATCACGGCTGCCTCTAATTGAGGTGGGCGTGGCAAGTTTGTTAATACATTTAGCATATTTCTACCAGATATGTAACCCTTTCCGCTTCTTGAGATTGTGGCATTTAGCTGTTGGCAATAAATAATTTATTATGTCTCAAATGGCAATTGGTTTTGTCTGGAATTCCAGGAATTGCCAGGGAAGTGTAGATGAGGATAAAAAGGATACTTGTGAATAGTCAAAAGATGTCGCTCAGCTTTTGGCTAATTGATCAAAATGGCATTTCAATTATGCCATGGAGAACATACTCTCTGGTGTTTGGGGACAACTTGAATTTTTAGAAAGTTGTCTTTAAAAAAATAGAAAAAAACGTAATAGAAAGTTTCTTAAAACGAGAGCACAAAATGCCTAAAAATACCATTAATTTTTCCTCACTAATATCACAAACTTCGACATGAACTTCTTTCTGATCGGCAGAATCGCATTCATAGCAGTAAATATTTCTCTGATGAACTTCAAGTACTGCCCTTCCTTTGCCGACATCCTTCAGAGTACTTCCTGCCAAACTTCCTAGCACATTCATGAGCCATTCCATCAATTCCACAAACGATTTTCCCTGCCGCAAAGTTTGATTGTCAGCCTGGCCAAATATGCCGCATTAATTGTTCAATGCTTATGGCTGGGGGAAATGGCTAAATGGAATACCCATGGGGATAAGTCTCACTCCTTTCGGGCTTAATTTTCAAACGCAGGATCTTGGGACCAAGATGGCTCTGTTGGCGCCCCTGATTCCGAATCCCAAACTCCAATTGACGATTTAATTTCAAATACCCAATTTGTAGTTGATGGTCGGATAATTCCCTTATTCACACGAACATACACACAGACATACATATGTGTGTGTTTCGATGCTTGACAGATGCAAGGGGCAAATGGTTATCCTTGTAAGCCTTGTCGGCCATCAGGCATCCGACATCGGGGCATCGAGCCTCTAATTACAGTCGCCTTCAATGAGCAAGGATTAGAAATTAATTAAAGTATAAGGCTAATGTGACATTTGCATGTGTATTTTCAGAACAATACCGGGGGTTGGACGGCCAGAAAGGACTCTGCGCAGAGGCCCAACCTCCACATTTGCCATAATTGTAATCCCTTCAAATGTGATTAATCAGCTTTAGCTAATGCAGGACTTCGACTCCTGACTTACTGGCCGGGCTTTGGCCTTTGTCATTGGCTTTGACTTTGACTTTGACTCCGACCGGGCTTTGGCCGGCCTCCCTTCAATGCAATTCAATGGCCTGAGATTCCTTTGGCATTCCAATGGCAGCAAAAGGGTAATGACATTCGCCTCAACGATTTTCAATGGCTTGCGTTTGTTCTTTGGGTGGCACTTGGGGATTCTTTTAGGTTAAACCTTATTCTACTCATATTAATTACTGCGCGATATACAAACATTTAATTCTTGGGCAGTTGAAATGAATTATGTATATTCGTACTCGAAAAACATATCCTCCATGTCGTAGGATGTCCATTTAAAGAACCCTCCTTCGACAAAATGGCACTTGGAATGTATTTTGCACGAGACAAAAATAAATATTTTAAATCATAAATAAATCATACTTGAAATTTGCTATATACCCACAAAATATTTTTTTTAAATTACTAAAACCTTTTTTTGTTGACTTTTTGCACTTTTATAATTATCACTCTGTATCTGCAGCACGGATATATTTTTAAAATTTGATGATTTTGTACGACCTTTCGCGGAATATTTTATTCGCATCGCTAGTGTGGATATACCCGATGATATAGCGACCCAAAGTTTAAGTTTTACACAATTTTTAAAGTTAATAAGCTAATAACCAATAAAATTGTTCAAAGAATGTCAAAGGTACGAGTTATTTAATAAATCAAACCCATCTTATAACTCATCATTGATCAGGAAAATAGAAGTCGCATCAACAGTAGACATATTATTGATCAGCCCCAAGGCCCGACTGTTCGCACCTTTTTGCCTCTAGTTCAAGGTAAGCAACAATGAGAACTTGTGGAATATCTCATGCAGAATGCGAATGAGCTGGTGGAATCCACAAAATGCAGATAATGCGATGGCAGCTGTGCCTGACCCGCGCACAAGCTCCTCATGCCTTCCGCTGTCAGGCAGAGTTTGCTGTCAGCCGCGTTTCCGGTTTCCGCTTTGCCGCTCTGACTAGCGCCACCTGGCGGCCGCTGTTGTCGCTCTTCAGTCACGTGATAAAAAATAAGTTGTGTTATGTATGAAAAGCCTTTTTTTGTATGCTTTCCTATGGTGTTTAAAAAGTTTTTGTTTTTTTCGGTTGGGCTCGCACAAATAAATCGCACTTTTTGGCGTCTGCCAAAGACGCGTTTCATATTTTTTCTGCCAACATCTTCCTCTTTTTCATCCTCTTTTTCTTTCAGCTTTGCATCTTTTTTCGTTCTTGTTCAGCTGCTTAACCCCATAGTGCCGGGGATTTGTTGTTGCTGTTCGTGTATTTATTTGCGTGTAAACCCGGGCACGTTCGCCGTGGCAGGATGGGGGAGGACGAGGACATGCTGCAATCAGCGCTTTATGCATTCCTGCGCACCAGAGAGGCAGTGCAGATAGAGGACTTCCCCTCCCCTGCCCACCTCATTTCGGGTTCAGTGTGCCTCTTTTTTCCCGAGTCCTGCTCTTATTTGTACCCTGGGACGAGAGGACTGGGGGGACTCCCACAAAAGGTTCATAATTTTAGTTAAATTTTTGGCATTTTATGCACGAAAACGTTTCTGGGTTAATTTACGTGCGCCATTCAATATATTGTGGGTCGGCCCACGCCCACGCGGCTTGAAATGTGAGAAATAAAATTGAATTAACAGCTAAATGAAATGTAATTTATGCACCGCGTGTGCAGAAAATATATATCCTTGTCGTCCTGGGCAACAGGTGCACCGGCAGTGCCACTCACGCGGAAATTGTCACTCCAAATGCTTAATATGAGCATCATAAATGACCGCAAAATGTTTGGCAATTAACCATTTAATTTAATAGTCAAATTTAATTGTTCTCCACGCGTATTATTTTATATTGAAAGCTGGTTATTACAAAGGATATTGCGCATACAATTTTGAAAGCTTTTTGAGGTACTCTAATTTTTAGATATTTATTTATTCGAGGTCAGTTATAATTATAGTATATAGTACTTTAATTGGAAAATGTTATCAATGCCTAATTGGGTGTCCTTAATTTCTATGCTGCCATCCCTCGCTATTTTCCGCCCCAACTTTCCACACAATTTCACAATTAAGAGGTCAACTGGCAATTAAACTTTTCAAATCCGTTCGGCCATCGAAATTTATGCACGAGCCACAAACTAAAATAAAACTCCATCGAATCGAGAACAGATTAAATGCTCAAGTAACTTTCATGGTCGCCCTCAGATCAACTTCTGCCTTCTGCTGCCTTCTGCTGGCTCCTGATTATTTCTGCCTCCTTCTAACCGCTTCAATCGTTCCGTATAAATGTCACAACAATTAGGCAGCAGTTATCTGTCCATTACACCATGAAAGTCTCCGGATAGATGCACATCTCCCTGTCCTAGCCCTGCCCTCTCGTACTTCTGTCATCGTAAATTTTGCGGCCCAAGGCATTAAACAAACTGGGACAAAACTCATTTGGTAAACAGGCAGGATATGCAGGATGTGCACAATGGCTTAGATGCGACTTGGCTGTGTGTGTGTGTGTGTGTGTGTCTTTCAACACACATTTGAAGTGTTGCAGTTGGGAATCTTCAAAAGTTTCGGTCGGTTTGGCCAAACTTTTCGCTACCCTTGCCTGCCTTTTGCCTTTTGCCTGCTGGTCATGTTGCCATGGGTTTTGTTGCAGCATTTCCCACGTTTTTTCACAGTATTTTTGGTTTTTTTGTGCTTTCGGGGGCTTTGCATACACGAGTCCTTCGACTTGGTAGCGACTTTGGCTCAGAAAAGTTATGGCGCAAACACGGCGAAAGCCATGTTGCCTGCAGGTTGCATGCTGTTTGCCCCATGTTCTGTGGTGTGGCCGTCCCAAAAAAAAAACAGCACGAAGGAAAACACTTACTAAGAGTGAAGCCAGGTCTAGGGTCGAGAAATGCTGTGAAAATGTGTTAATTAACCGAGTCTGTGTGTGTGTGTGTGAATTTGGGAAAATCAACACTTGTCTCTGTCAAACACAAGACAACTAATTAGCCCGCTCTCGTTTAAGTGTGAACATAATGTAATAATGATAGCACCCGAGGGCCGCTTTTGACTTCGATAAGTGCTGCGAAATTTGATATTTGTTTAAAGCGAAGAGTGGGGATGGATTTAACCAAAGTTTAAGGTGTTCTGTTTTAATTAAATTAAAGAGTTATTGGGAAGAATTTATATTTAAATTTTATTTTATACGTAGCATTTTTTAGCTCGATGCTAGCGCTCAACATAATTAATTTTAATATTATATAATAATTTATTAGAGTGAATTTTAATAAATAAAAAATTAAAATAATATTTAAATGAAAACCGTAAAGTAATAAAAAGGGCACTTCCTGTTATCAGAATGAGAGAACTTGTACCCCATGACAGCCACCCCGAGTACCTCAATTATTTGTTCTTCCTTCATTCCTGTAATTAACACTGCAAATGCAATATTTCTTTGCAAATTTGTTTATATGTAGCTTCATTTAGTTGACTCAATAATCAGAGCCTCATGTCCATGTGCGTTCATTAATCTAGCTGAAAAGTCACAAATTGACTACCCACATTTGATGATTCTTGTCCAGAGATGTCCCTGCTGCTCCTTGTTTTGCCTCCCATATATCCGGGCATTCCACTCATTTGATTTCATTTGTTATCATCAGCAACTTGATCTCTTCAATGGAGTGGGAGGGACGTGGTTTTCTGGTCTCAATTTGCTCCTGTTTCTGGCTCTGGGACTGCATCTGATTCCTTGTTTGGCTAATTTATGCGCTTCGCTAGATAATAAATTTTATATTTACGTTAAACAAATACAAATGCAAACAAAAACTAACATCAGATTCGGATCCATATGGTGGCTCTACACTGAGCAAAAAGAGAGTATCAATGCCTGACAATTTTCATTTATATCAAGATTTTTGGCCTTCAAAATGAGTTCCTTAAGTTGTAAACTTTTTTTAACAGAAAAATCAGCAAAAAAATATTACTGCTTTTCTTTCTGTGTATTTCTTACGCTGCCCATGACAATATGTCATTTGTTCCTAAGTTCGCCAGAGTCCTTCAATTTTTCGCCTTCTTCCCCGGCTCTCCTGCTTTCTATACAAATACATTATGTATGTATATCGTGGCGGTTGTTGTTGCTTCGATTCCAAACCATTTGTTATCGAATTTGTTTCTGCTTATTTTGTATGCCAAACGGCACAAGAGTCCTGTCTGTCTGTCCCCAGTCCTGCCGCAGGGGTCTGGGTAAAACAACGCCATCGGGCGACATGTGTCCTTGTGGGCCCAACACGAGCATCGCCATCGCCCTCGCACAGATATATGCATGTTAATTTGCTCTGATTCAATAGGTTCCCATTGAGTTATGGTGCCATCGGGCAGGGGAAATCCTTCGGGGATGAGCATTCATTTGGTGACTACACAGGACATTCTCAGCGGTTGAATAAGTAAAACAAATTAACCTTAAATGGTTGAAACTAATTTTAAGTGGAAGCTAGGGCCTCCAGCTCTGTTGAATCTAAGATCTAGTAAATACGCAACTTTTCCCCAAAGATTTCTTGATTTAAACTTAAAATTAATTTACAAATAGCTTCAATTGACTTCACTTGTTACTTTTACAGTCTGGCGCTGTCTTCCGGTTCCGTCCATCCATTCCGCGCATACAATTATGGCTTACATGTTTTCAAAGGAAATTCTTATGAATGTTTATGCATTTCCGTTGCGCATCCACAAACTGTTTCTCCGATATACCGAGGCGAAGCTCATTGAAAACTTGTGCAAACTGTTGCCTGCCCCGAGTCCTTTGGGCCTTTGCTTGCTATCTTCATGCCCCAACAGACCCAACCAGATCCAGCCCGACCAAGGTCAGGGGTTGGGTTGAGTTGGATTCGGTTCGACGTGGCAGATTGTTCAGGAATGGCTTCGACGTGGGTGGTTCTTGTGGACTGGCTTTGAGGAGGGGCTCTGTTGAGGATTGCCCTCAAAGTGGGAGGCTTCGATCTGGCAGCCTGTTCAGGACTGTGTACAAACACGTTTTATATGTACGAGCAGCAGTTTTGTAGTTGGCGGAAAAGTGCTCTTATTGCCACTCGTCGTTCCATGGACGCCCTTTCCCCTTCCGGGTCGCCATTGATTGGCAAAATATTGTGCCAGGGGTCTCGAAGCTGTGAACTTTTCTTCTGCGAATAATAAATGCCAACTTATGCCAAATCACGGAACCATTTGATTAGTTCAACCTTATTTATAGATGGGTGCTGTTCGGGGGGCAGGAGCAAAAGACGAGCCCAAGGATAAGCCGCAAATTTGAATAGAACAACATTACGGAATCTCTTTTTGCGGAGCCCCCCTGACATTTACATATACATGCAACATATGCCACACGTACATGCATCAGAATGTTGCATATTAATTTTCCCCCTTTGTTTTTTATGATTTTGTATGCTTTGCTGTTTTTCTTTTCCCCCCCTGGCGCAAGCAACATTTTTTGTTTTTATTAATTTCCGCTTCAAGTTGCTGGGGCTACATCTCCGCTCTGGATCCCTCACCATCCCTCACCATCTTCTGTGGGCCATGAAAACTTTTGCTTAAAACAAACAGGGAACAGGGAGCGTCACGTGATGGACGGTCCAGAAACTCCAGGAGAAACAACAATTGAGTTGACGGTCGGTCGGTCGGTTGGTCGGTTGGTCGGTCGGCTTGATATGTAAATCATACAGCCAGATGTGTACAACATTCCCAGGGCGGAGCCCTCACATCCTGATAAATCATCATATGCAACGCAAGGAAGGGGACTGGGTGCGGCCAAATGCAGGGAAACATGGCACAGAAATAACAAATTTATTCAGAATTTCTTCACATTTCAGAAAATTAATGAATAAATTGATAAATATGATCTGTCCATGTCCTTGGACCAACTATAATAACTTAAACTTTCAAATAAACTTGTGGCACTGTCACATTTCTTTTAAAGAATTTCCTTGGAAGATAGCCATGCCTTTACATTCATTCGTTTCATTAAACTGGTTTGCTTTGGCGTTGCATAATCTCTAGACCTCTATTTTATATTGAAGAAATAAAAGGAAAATGAACAATACAGAGATCAATGTAAGTAGCCAGTTTAAATACAAGTTCACTTTCTTATGGTAATTAACTCGTCTTAAAGCAAAATCCAAGCCCCACATCCGAACCAATGGAGGAAAACCAGAAAGAAAACCCCAAGCGCAACATTTTCCTTTGCACGGTCGCGGAAATCAATGAGCAGATCGTGGCTGCAGTTTTCTCGGAGAATCTCTCTATGATGGCCCTGGGCACGAGCGACTCCTTGATCTACATGTTCGCGCTAAAGGTGATTGTTTGCCGGTCGGAGGGGCCGGAGGAGGACCAGGTGATGATGGATCCCGCCCACTCGCAGGTCCAGTACACGCTGCACGGACTGGAAGGGCCGCTCTATGACGGTGCATTTTCACCCAACTGCCAATACTTCATCACCTGCTCGATGGACTTCACCGTGCGGCTGTGGTGCCTGCGTACCCGGTGCATCGCGCTCAACTATATCGGGCACGCGTGGCCCATCCGCAGCCTGGCGTTCGCCGAATGTGGCCACCTTTTCGCCACCGTTTCGTCCAGGGGCAGGGCGATAATCAGCAAAACGGACAGCATCAAGCCTTATCGCCAGTTCTCTGTGGCCAACGATGTACCACTCACGGCCTGCCTGTTCCATCAGGCTGGGTTCCATCTAACTGTTGGTTCGGTCGATGGCGCCGTTCGCATTTGGGACTATGGTGACCAGTGTTTCGAGTGGCAAGTCTTCCGCGGCCACCAGTCGCCCGTCACCGCTCTGGCCCTCTCCAACTGCACTAGGTACCTGGTCTCTGGCGACGCCAGCCATATAACCCTTGTCTGGGACATTCAATGCCAGTGGCTGGTCCGCTCCCTGGGCCACCACTTGGGACTCATACGCTCGATCGACATTTCCTTTGACGATAGTCTGCTGGTGATTGGGGCCGGTGACCAGCACCGCCAGGTGAGCATCTGGGACTTCAATGGGCTCAAGGAGGCCGAGCCCCAGAAGCAGGCGTCGAGTGTCAGCCCTTTAAGCAATGAGAATCTGTTGATATTCTCGCATGCCAACATGGAGGCACCCGTCGCCAAGATTCGCTTCCTCTCCAGCAATCTCCTGATGGGTGTTTGTGTTCATGCCCAGCATTTCCCTTGGCGGCCGAAAATCAGCTGGATTGACCGGAGATGCAAAATTATTGCTTTTCTTACTCAAAAGATTGCGAGTTAAGTTTTGAAACTATTATTAAACAATTGTTCCAATGTAGAAGTATAGAAAATGTTCGAATCAAGCTCTGTACAACCCCTGGTGACACCCTAGACACCATGCTGCTGCACCTTCTGCCCATAGATCTCAGTCTTTGCTCTCAGAATAAGTGAGGCCAAAGAATATACCCGAAAAGACACATTACTGTATTCCTAGAGATCACCTCTCGACGCCAGTTCAGTCATCCGGCCCACTTAGGGGAGACTGGGAGAGCGGTGAGCCAGGTCCTGAAAATGGGGTCCATATTACTTGTAGAGCCTCTCGATAGACCATATCGACTGTATCGATCCAAGAAACGCTCGCCAGAGTTGTACAGACGCAACAGAGTGCAGTGCTCTGCAGTCCCGGGACACTGGCAGATTGACGCGCACCCCACCAGACTGCCAATCACTCAAAATGACTTCTGCAGAAGCTGTCGGGACGAGGAAGACGAGGAGTCGGTTGCCCACATCTGCTGCCATAATCAGGCCCTTCAAAACCTTAGATTTCGGGGTCTCGGAACCCCTTTCCTCCCAGACTTTTCGGACCTGTTCGAAACCAGATCAGGGCTATTGTCGAAATTACTCCTTGCAACCGGATAGTACGGCCTTTAAGCTGCAACAAGTTGCGCGGCAGAAAGAAGGGGCAGTAAAATGGGCCTGTAAAAGGACAATGTGAGCTAAGGGAGGTTCATATCTATCTCTATCTAATATATGGATTTTCGGGATATATTGTGAAAACGGAATTACGTCATTGTTCTGGAATCTTCAAAACATATGTATGTATGTTCGCTGCAGAAACTTTTCCTGTCTGTACAAGTCCTGTAAAGAGTAACTTTGGCACTATGTTTATTGCCAACATGTTCAGATCCTTAAGAATCTATAGAATCTAACATACAACATATGTGTGTAATTTTGAGAATTCATGCGTTCCAACTCACTGTCTCTACACTGAAAGAAAATGGCGCTGTAAAACCAAGCACACTCATATTTAAATTAAATATGTGGTAAAATGGTAAACACAAACATAATAAAATTAATTATAATTAATTTTGATTCAAATATATTTATATTTAAACACATTTAAACTGAATATAAAACACTTTAAAATAAATATATTACATTAATTTTAAATATAAAATATATTTTTTTATATTTTACTATTTTCACTGTTGTTTTATTCTATGAGTGTACTAACTGTTCATACTTTGGATATAAAGAAAACGCCATGGCCAGGACACGTAATTTTCCAGCAAGGACCACTTTCCTTTGAATCCTTTGCCAGTCTTTGTTTTCGCATGCACAGGAAACTTTGCATTTCGGTAGGGATAGAATCGCGTGGCTGGCCAGCTCATCATCATCCCCATCCCTTGGCTGCACTGTTTCTTGGCAACTTTAAAATGCACAGAACCTCGACCGGCAGCTGGTCCTTTATGGTCCTGCTCCCGTTCCCTGCACACTCCTGAGCTGGCTACAGCCGCAATCCCGAAATCCGAAATCCAACGCTTTATGTTTGCGTTAACGTGTGCAAAATCTGATGGTTGGCACTAACTTGCGGATTTAGGTGTTGAAAATTATGTGTAAAATGTGTCACAGTTAAGCTCCGCCATGTTCCGTGCCCGGGCCCGGGCCCGGCCGGGAGGGAAAAGGCGTGGCCGCACTACGTGGCGAGTGCTAAATGTCGCCCCAAGGCCAGGCCATGCCACTGCTTTCAGCAGCTCCTCTTAGCCCATCCTCTCCCATCCCAGCCGAATCCTTACCGTACCCCTACGCATCCAGCACCGACGTGGAGGTGGGGCAGGTCATATTTTCGACTCGTACTTTTCAGCGCTGCCCTCCGCTGCATATGCAGATGAGTGGAAGACCTCTAAAGTCTGTCGCTGGAGCTGTAGCTGGAGCTGGATATGGGGATTGCTATGTGGCAGGCTCTGGTTATGGGTCTGTGTCTGAGTCTGAGTCTGAGTCTGGAACAGTCATCGGATGATAGGGGGAAGCGTGTGCATTATACAAATGAGTTTATGCAATTTTCGACTAAACTTGAACTTTGGAACATTTCTGGCCAACTTCATGCGGAAACTTTCGTTTGAGATTTAAGCGTTTGGCAAAACTAAAATTCAAATTTTGATTCATTAAATCACAATTTCTAATCTCTGAAAAGTTATTCAATCTATTCCCGAAGCTAGACGTTGAAGACGCAAGTTGGATTATGTTTAATATTAGATTAGGATCAACTTGAAACACTCTTTAAATATTCGTAAATTATTTTTCTTTTATAAAGAAAAAATTGTGCATAGGATTTAATACAAATTTTCTCTGCTAAAGCTCCTTTTTCATCTTGCAGCTGCCTGCTTCATTTTCATTTTATTTTCATATTTTTAGTTTCATAAATCCATCAAAGGCATTTATGACCTACTCGTAACCCTTGCGTGCGTGTGTGTCATTAGTCAGCCCACATATGGCAGATATTGCCACTCCGTCACCATCTCATGCTCAGCCATAGCCTCAAGACCTGCATGACACTCAAATTTGATCCAGCCGCATCGAAGCCTGCTGCAGCTCCTGCTCCTGCTTCTGCTCCTGCTTTGACCCGAAGGCTTCCTGTGCTTCTTCTTAATTAAAATATTTATTAAGCACTTTTTGGTGCAGGCAACAAATTAATACCAAAGACCCCAATCATGCTGCAGCTTGTAGCATGCGGCATATATGAGACGGCAGAGAGGCAGACAGGAGGCCAGCAGCCAAAGCAACAGCAACAATTTATAAAAGACAATGTTGAGGACACAGGAGTAGCAGCCAGCTCCCAGCCCACAGTCCGCAGCCCGCATCAAGGATATATTTTTTCAGGACCTCTCCTCGTTTATTCTGCCATGCAACAGCAGCGTCAACATTGCAGTTCCAGGCTGCCAACTTGGCCAACTAGGCATAAGGCGACACGGACGCCATGGAGCTGCTAACAATCAAGCGCCAGCCGGATGAACAGCTTGCCGCTTAGGCCTTCGAAATATGCAGCTGCTGCTGTTGCTCTTGCTGTCCCAGTCCCCCTCCTCTCGGCAGTGGGTTGTGGGTATTGGGTGGGGTGGGGTTCTCTTCAGCCACTGGTTTTAAAAGGGGTTCCACTGTGGCAGCAAAGTCTGGCGTGCAATAACTAAAATATTTATGCGGCCAGGTCCTGGCAACATCCAACGGCTGGCATCTACATAGCCTCTCCCTGCCATCGCTTCCTGTTCGTCAGAAGTTTGACGGGTGTGGGAGCCCCGGGAAAGTCATACAAATTCAATGAAAAATTGAAAAACTATTAAAATTGTAAATGTAAGCAAATCAAAAGTTTTAGTCGACTATTTGAAATTGCAAATGAAATAAACACTGGGGACTCCAACTGTGGAGCACTTTAAAACGAATTTATTTATTAATTTTGACGCATTTATTTAATTGTGAATGAATGCAATTTTCGAATTGAAATGTTATTTGTATAGAAATAAATGTTGGTAATGGAAGAGATACTCAATGGTACTTGTTACTCTTTGCCCCATTTGATGTCCAATTTATTCAAAGCTGTTAGCCAAGTGAAGTTGAAAAGAATGCTTTAAACTAGATAATAAATTATATGTTTGATTTCTGAAAACTCTCGGAACAAACCGACATTTCAGTTTCGTTATAGGATTTCCATTTCATCTATTCAATATTCTTATCGTTCATAGGTAACATCTAGTGCTCAGAGTTATACATTTCATTCAAATTGAAGGTCGTCAATATGTTTTTCATTTTGCTCTTTATTTTATATTGCTATTTATGCCTTTGCTGTTACATATATATGATAGAAATGTTTAACTGGTATGACGAAGTCGAACTCGTTAATGTCATCACTCTGATGGTAAGTAAAATAATTAAAATTATATACGTATTAGATTTATTTCATTGTCCCTTTGGTTGTGCAGGAGGGTTTCCTATGAAAGACAGGAAAAACGCAGCTGAGACAGTTAAAAGAAAAGGCCATTTTCGGTGTTGGGCCCCCAGATTTTGTCCTTGAAAGCTTCCCGATCACCGCTAACACTATGGAGATCAGAAATCGAGATTAGTCTCGTCGATGTAGGAGGCACTAGGAAGTCGACTTGATTAAGAACTAAACGGTCTTGATCAGGAAGTCTGTTTTTTTCGTAAACGGTTTGATTAATTTATTAGATCCACAATAAAATTGTTAGTATTCTGGAAAATTCCATTTCTGTTGAGTATTTTTCTTAGGTGACTAAGATCCAGAGTTGCCAGCTCCTAGCCCCAAAAAAAGGACAAATGGACCAAAAAAAATGGGAAAAAAAGGATGGAAAAATGGAAAAAAGGATAGAAAACAGGACAAATAGTTTAATAAAACATTTCTTTTTTTTATTATCCATTTGGAAGCATTCAAATGCTTCGTCGTCAACTAAAACATCATCTTCGTCTTCATCCTTGGCATATGACGCATTTTTCGCGCCAAAGTGGTTTTTACAAAGCTCACTAAGGTGACCAACGTGAGCAATAGCTGCATGCTGGGCTATAAACATTGATAAGTCGGCCTACTGGCGACAAAGTTCATTGCTTTTCACAGGCCACTGCCGCTGTCGTTTGCATCACGCCACATCCAGTTTTTAAAGTCTGGCTCATTTAGCCAACTCTCACGAAATTTCAGCTTTTTAATACAGCTTTCGGCATTTTAATACAACTTATTCGTAGAATATTTGTTTCACAATGAGCCGATTGCTCGCACCCATACAATTAATAGATGTTAGAATTGAATCATAAGTACCCAAGTTCAATTAAAAATTAAATGCGCAAAAATGCTAACTCAACCCAAAAAAAGAATAGATTTCCGGATAGGGGATGTTTGAAATTTTATCTGGCTGACGTAGTTTAAAAAGGGACAGCTCTGTCCAGAAAAAGGCTGAATTGGCAACAGATCGTTCATATTGCCACGAATTTGGCAGAATTTGCGGTGGCTTTAAGCATGCTGGTGTGGGAGGAGCCCATGAATACCCTTAAAGAAGATTCAACAGAATATCTTCCATATCATATATCTGGCATATCTCTACCATCGGTCAGGGTCGACATGGTATGGGATACTTTCAGGACCTTTTCTCATGCAGGAGCGCACTACAGTGGGGACTATAAAGAGAGAATACAACTTGCAATGGAGCAGATAATGAGTAAGACGATGGAGTAAGAAAAAACTCGTATACATTGTATATACAAATCTTGTATATATTTTTAATTCAAACACGCTCATTTTCATAGTGAGCCGTAGTCCGAAGATTAAAGATAATTGCAATTAATATTATGTAAATCGACAGCCGAGTGAAAAGTAGAACTGCTAAATGGGAGTAAAAACTGTTTCCCCGATAATATAAAAAATAAACAAATTAAGTGCGTGACCCTCACTGAATAATTCGTATTTCTACAGTTTTTTCTCATCAAAATTGTGATAATTGTTTTCCAATCGATGGAGCAGAAACGCAATGCATGCCATTCAATCAGAAAGTCGGCAAATTTGCACTTTCCCACGCAATCATCAGCAGCCACTCACTCTGATGTTTCTTTTGCTCATTTCGCATAAATAAACGCATGCAAAAACGAAACTGTTGATGGCCATTTGAAAAGCTGCAGCTGGACTTGGTCTTCAAATGAAAATAGCACTCACCCACAATCCTTAATGGATATGGTTTTGAAAACGAAAGTAGCAACTCAATCAGTCAATAAATAAATTAGTTTTTAGTTAAATTCATGCATTAAAACGGTGACTATTGGCGGGCTGTTTTCAACCTCTGACTTTCGCCTATAATTGGTTTTTTGTATATGTATTTGTTTTCAAACCATTTGAATTTAAATTGAAGAGTAACACAAGGTTCTGTGTAATTTGTGACGCTTCATTAAGTATACGTATACATAAATACGTATATAAAGTATGCGCAATATATACGAGCTTTAAAATTGATTACGAAATGGATATCCGGCTGGAAAAGCATTTCCGGGATTTCAGATAATACAATTATTTTTATTTTGTGCGAGTATTTAATCTAAATAACTTTATGAGTGTCTAAATTGGTTTGAATTTGTGAAATTATTGGTTATTGAGAAACACCAGTGAATTTCTGATCTCGAAAGTTCTGACAAATTCCCGGTTTTGTTTCCATTAAACATTAACCGGAGCTAGCTCTGTTAATCGCTCCTTTGCCAGAGACAGTCGAGTTGGCCCCAAAACCTGGGGGCGGTGCCACAGATTCTGAAGCAGATTGGCAGCTGTTTGGATGACTGGCTGAGTGGATGGCTGGATGGCCGGATGGTAAGGCCATTGAAATGGCCTACCGACCTGGGCCGCCAAGCCCATAGAGAGACAGAGCACCACACCACACACAGATAGAGAAGCCACAGAGCCCCTACACGGTAATTATCTAACAAGATTACGCAAAATGTTCCTCCCCAGCGATGGGAACGGAAACAACGACAGAGCCGTTGCAGATGCATCTGCCACAGAGGAAAAGGCATCTCCTGCAACAACGGCTGATGACAGTGGGGCAGAATGCAAAATGTTGTTAAGTCGCTGCCAAAACGCTCCGATGCACAAGTGGACTGTGTTCGCTCCACCCGGAATGGTGGTTATGGGCGGTGGTGCATGGATGGAGGAGGCGTTGGATTACGGCTCTTAATCCTGTGAATTTCTCGCTTTTACAACTGGCTTAAAGTGAAAGTGTGTCAAACTCAGGTGTCCTTGCTTCTGCTGATGAATGCCGGTCACAGCCGGATGCTTGGCAGGGGTAGAGATACGGAAATCATTCGTTTTTCCCTCGTGAGTAGGACATAGACATGCAGGATGAGAACCGATGTAAGCATTTTTTTCTTCTCATGTTTAGTTAAAGTCGAGACAGTGCTTTTCCGGTTCCTAAAAGTTGTTCAGGTGAAATATTCATCATTTATTTACGTCGCTGTGTATTCCCAGTTTTTGGATATGTTTTTATTTTAATCTCCCGCTGACTTTTTAAAGATTTAACACATGCTCGCTTTTCATATTTGTCGTTTTCCTTAGTCGAATGCAATTTTTATGCACTTCAGATGCACGTGAACGTGTGCTCCACAAAGAGTTCAGAAAATTCTGCATGCTGAACTCGATATTTTATGTATATCGCTGTTGTTTTTATTTGGTTTTCAGCCCTGCAAAGGTCTGCAACACCCCCTCCCCGCCAGTGTGTCTGTGTGGACGAGAGTTCCGTGTCTGTGTGCTGAGGAAAACGCGCATCAAATGCAAATTTGTTCCATTCTTTGTTCGCATTTTTGTTGCTGTTGTGTCGCTGCGGTGTTGGTTCTGTTCTGTCGTTTGTTTACCATGTGTCTGTATGTCTGGGTATAGGGATAATCTCTACATACAAGTATCCCTCCATGGAAATGGTACCTGTGTAACGTACAGATTATACATATATTTATATACTGGTACTTGTATGTATATATTCATATATTTAATATGTATATTACCCCAAAGGCAAACAAGTGCAAATGGTTTGCTCTACTATCTGTTGGGGACATAAATGCAGTTTGTAAATTTATATTTTATTGCTGCCCTTGGCTCGATTCAGAAGATACTATGGGTATATCCCGTATGGATCTGATGGGCAACAATGGTTTACATAAAAAGTATTTGGGAAGGAAAAATGGGATGAAATCAAAATCTGATGATGATTCCTTCAAGATCCCAATTTAATCAACATTGTATGAATTTAGTGTCTTATGTTCGACTTTTTAGATACACCCAAGCCCAAGGAAAGGTTATCTTCATGATATAATTTATGATCTATCTGCATTTCCCTTTCAAAGTTTAGTCAAACTAAAAGCTAAGTATCCCTTAGTCGACTTTATCATTACAGCCACAAAATAGTGCTAATATTGGCACGATCAGAATTGGGGTTTTCCCCTTTTGGTTTTTGTGTGGAGTGGCGATGGAATTTGGAAATGTTTTTGTGCTATATTTTTGCGGCCACGATTTGCGGTGGCTGTGCAAATGTTTTGTTATCTGACGACGATTCTAATTGATTTTCCATGTGTGGTCGAACGGGGTTTGTAATGTTTTTAATGAACTGCAATTAATTTCAGCTCAGAGATTGAAAATCCGGCCACATTAACATGCCACCAAAACGAATTCTACACAAAATGAAAGAGTAAATGGAAAAGGCTAGCATTGAAGGTAATCTTTCGGGGAAGCCAAGTCAGGGCTAAGCCCTGGAATGGGCTGAGAGACAGGGAGATGGCAAACCACATCAAAAGCAAGTCAAAAACCTAGACAAACACACTTGTTGGCTTATCATGTTACCCATGTTAAGCGTATTAATGGGGGCGATGACGACAACAACGAGTAGGACAAAGAAAAGGAGGGCAAGGACAAGGATGACTGTGTGCCACATCTCTGGATGTTGATCTCCCGGCTCCAAAGGCCAACAACAATAAAAAGGCGTCAGGGCGTCAGTCAGTGAGGCAAGCAAACAAACAAACAAGCCAAGTTAACAAAACGAAAAGAAGGAAAAGTAAAATATTAATAGCCAGCTACTAAAATAGCAAGCGCAAAGATCCAACACAAAGAATCAGCATTCAGCATTCGGGGTCGTGGTCGGGCCACAGACGAAGCAGCTTTCACTGCCTTGAAGGACGGACCGCTAAGGAACAGGAACAAGGGCAGGAGCAGTAGAAGGAGCAGAATCAGAGGAGCTGGGTAAGCCACTTGCTAGGGTCCCGGCTTAGACAGAACTTGGTATGCACCCAACCATGATGCCATCCACCCCACAATCCCAGCCTTTCTCTATGTAAGGATGTGTAGGGTGGTATCTGTGTGTATGCTTGTGTGTGTGTGGGGCTTAACCTCAAAATTGTGTGCGGATGCCTGTTAATGTGTCATCTTCGTGGCTGCGTGTCTATGCGCCATCCGAGTACGAGTATGTAGGTTCTATTCACGCAATTTATGCGTCACCGGGAGTTAAACAGAACGCAAGTCGGGGCCCGGCCCGAGTGAAATGTCTACTTTTAATGGAGTGTATGGGGTGGTGGTAAAGGATACTTTGGGAGTATATTGAAGTATTATTATCGCCCATCCAAGAATATCCAAGATGTGTTTGAACCTGAGATATATCAAGCCTTTGATCTGAACTTGAATTGAATGCAGTTTTTCCAAAGAAACTACTCTTCTAGGAAAACATACCCTTACAAAAAGTCTATGCATCAGCTAACCCAAAATGTGAAGAATACATCCTATAGGCGGAAGTAGGAATCATATATATTTATTGATAACGTTTTATTGCATTCCATTTGCAACTCTTCTTTTATGCCACATTTTACGCAAGGCAACTTCTGTCCGCGCTTTTTCCTAAACATTTTCCCAAAACTTTTCCGCCACTTTTATGGTGGTCGCTTTTGTTGCCCATTTTAAATATGTATGGGAATAAATTGCTATTCATTGGAAACACCAGCGCTAAGCCGGGGGGCGTGGCCATTTGTCATGTTAAACGCTAAACACAGCCAAGAGAACAACAACAGCCATACAGCCGTACAGCCGTACACCCGTATGGGCATATTGACATATTGCCGGGCTTTAGTTTCCTGTTTTTGATACGACGACTGGCCGCCAAGCGACCGCGCCATAAAAATAATCAACATAAATTCTGAAGAGGCCATCGCCTGATGATGGGGGTTGGGGGATTGCTGTGGATATGGTGCAGGGGGAAAACAATAACAATAAAAATAATAAAGCAAAACAATGCCGGAATATTTATGGGCACAACGAGCCCCAAACAAAAAACAAAAGCAGTGCGGAAAAAAACGAGAAAGATTGTTATGTGCCCAAATGACTGTGAAAAAAAGCAACATTTGCCTCACCCCCGCTCTGGCTTTCTAAATATACTTTTGTCTGCGTCTGGCAGAGTAAGCAAATCAACGGACCAGCCAAATGCTGCACTGGGAATAGGCATCAACGCAAACACACACACACACACACACACACACACGGACACAGACACAAACACTCTGGCAGGTACAAGTGCTCCTGTACAGGAGCCACTCACACATGCACACGCATCGTTAGCGCTAATCATTGGTTGCCAGGCAACAACTGTTGGTCGTTGGTCCTTGGTCCAGAATAGAGATGAACGCAATACCAGGCTTTAGAAACATGGTCCTAGAGGACTCCGATAGAAGCATTTTTAAACAAGCCAGAGCCACCCACGAAGAACATTTTCCAGGACACATCCTATAAAGTTTCATTTAAAATTATTCTTTATAGGGCAGGTATAAAAGAATCTTCCTGATTTCTGACTGTCAAAAAATACTTACGGTAGCAAACATTTACTGAAAAGCTTTTCGATAGATTTTTGTAAGGGGTTTGCACAAAGATTTTCGTGCTGGGTAAGCCTTGCCACAATGAAAATAAGCTGAATGTCCATCTCTGGATCTTTCTCCCTTCTTTATTTATTTATTATTTATTTCCATTGAAAAATATATTATTTTGCTGAAAACTATGGTAGATAATGAATCAATTTTCGCTCAAAACATACATGTGTTGGATACAATTTATTGCATGTGGAATCTAACCACATATTTGATCTACATTGAGGCTGAAAATTGTTTAGCTTTTTGTAAGATATTTTATGGAGAGCAGTATAAATCATACCATTTCCAAAAAATTAAACCATTGCCCTAATTTATTACATTTTTATATTAAAACAAAAACATTATATATCCAGTGAGGCTAAACTTTGTTAGATCTCCGACTGCTAAGTAGTTAAACAAATAAATTTATTTCTTGCTGCTGAATACTCATATACTCCTCATGGAGGAGGATGTGCGTGTGTGTGTGTGTGTGTTTTCCGAGCAAACAAATTAGGGCAAAAAGCCGAATATACGGAATATGCAAATCTAGTTGTTGCTTTTAATGTTTGTTGCCACCTCAACGCCTGGAAGCTAGCTGAATTTTCGCTTTGCGGTTTGTATTTTGATTTCAGTTTTTTTTTGTTACATTTTCTTACACAATTTTTATTTTATTTTCTTGTTTGTTGGATGGCAACCTAAAAGTTTCTTTATGTAAATAAGAAATTTATTTTTATGTAAGCGCGAGCCTAAAGTTGTAAAATTGTTTGTTGCTGGGGCTTCCATCTCCAGCGACTGGTAGAATCATCTTTATCGTCATTTTTCTGGGGCTTCTTTATGGCCAGGATCCTTAATTTAGTAGTTGGCTCTGAAGACGTAACTGTACTTTTGGGAGTTTGGCCCACTGCAGGCCCTTGTTATTGCTGGTGGTGGATAATGTCTGTATTTCACTTCACTTTTTGCTGCTGTGCTGCTTTTCTCAACCCTAGGAGTTTAATTTGCATTTTTATGCTGTTGAATTGAAGTGGCATAAGTGAGTTATGGAAGTGGCTGACAAATTGCTTTGGAAGTTCGGGGCATACTTGAAGGACCCTAACTGCAGTGCTGTTCCTTCATTTTGTCCATCACTAGGTCGAATCTTACTTCCCTCTTCCCATTTCGAAGTGAAACTACTACTTTCCATGAATCCATTCAAGCGCAAAGAGTTCCTACCATAATTAGAGAATCTTTAAATGTTCCTGTCGAGTCCCATTCCAATTCAGGCCCCACCTCCAACCCTTGGCTGGTAACATTCCTATTTCCATGCATGTCATGTTTAACCCACATATCCGCGAGGACATAAAACGTTGTTGCCTACTTTTCGGAGCGTGCACGCAAATTTCACCAACGAAAAAACAAACAGTAACGGAACCGACGAACAAAAAACATATAAAAATAATAATTTACAGGAAATCAATATTGAAACAAAAGAAAAATACTGAAATCCAAGCAATCAAAAGAAAACCAAAGGGAAAAGCCAACGCAAAAGGCAAGGACGAGGGGCAAAAAGGGGGAGAGAGGGAGTAGCACCAATTGGCACTTCATCACTTAAGCACCTGAAAGGCATTTTTCACTTTCAATTTCAACGCAATGCCCCATAAAATCAAGCAAAAATGCTGATAGCACACAGACAGGCAGGCAGGCAGGCCCGAGCACATGAGTAGAGATTGTCAATCGAGCAGCTGCTCGGCAATTTACACGCACGGCACCCAAATTGACAGCCAAAAGGAAGAGCAACGGCAAAAGCAACAACCAAACGATAACCAGACGAACAGAGGAACATCGACAACAACGACTACCATCGAGAATTGTCAACCGGCGTACGTGTGCACTTTGGGCGCAATCATAAAAAACAATTGAAATGTAAAATATAACATTTGTTTTCGATTTTTTCTTATGCACTTCAGGAGAGGGCATATGGGTTAGACCTACAATTGGTTTTAGCTACCGATCATTTACAATAGATAATATTATTAATTTCCAAATAATTTCAATTGAACGAGAACATTCAGAAAATTAATTCCTGGATATCGTTGGGCAATTGGTCATGCAAAAATCACAGCTCTGGGAATGTATAACCCAATCGTAAAAATATAAATAATGGGGCTTTTGTAGAGAGTAGTTCCCAGGTTGAAGAGAATTGTTTTAGGATTGGATAGAGTGTCAGAACATGCGCCCTTTAGCAGGACACAATAGTCGAATTTACTTGGTCCTTCCGTGTTTTCTGGAAAAGCCCATTCAAAAGTCCAACATCTCTTCTTCCCCATAACTATACGATAACTATAGGGAATACAAACTTCTACCACTCTTTGGTCATATTTTTTTTCCTCTCCTGTTGTATCACCTGGTAGCAGACGATTTCCTTGCTTTTGGGGCTGTTGTCGATGCTTTTAGCAATCGCGCTCTGATTGCGTATACGACGAGTCATCCAAATGCACACACAGCAATTTCTATTGTAAATTGTTCACATTTCTCACACAAGCTCAAACAGAAAATATCGCAAATATAAAGAATAAAAGGAGCCCAGAATCTTCTTCTTCATATTTTTTCGCCCCAAGGCTGGCAAACAAATTTCGGTCATAGCCCTTTTGTCTTCCCCTCACATGAGCTTCCTGTCAGCTTCTTTTCTTCATTTTTTTTTGTTTGTTGCCTCTGGGTTTTGAGTGGAGAGGAAGCTGTGGCGACATGTTGTCAATAAATTGACAGCAATTGAAGGTTTATAAAACACTTTTTTTGCCTCACTTCTGGGACTGGAAAACACGGGTAAGGGTCTGTGTGTGAGGGTAAAGAATCCCAGACCCAAAAGCAATAAATTTTATGGTAAAAATGATTTTTGTGCACCTTGTGACCAAGTTTCAGACGGTTGGGCTCCGTCCTGGTTGGTTCCTTCTCTTTCTCTGATAATTTGAAATTTATTGTTCTTTTCCTCTGAATTTTCGTCTGCATTTTCCTCTCAATGCTTTAAAGGGTTCTGGTTTGTTTCTCTTTAATTTTTCGGAATCATTGCCATTCCAGCGCAATTGTCTGAGGAGGGTCTCTGATGGCTGCAAAATCCAATTTTAGGAAAATTAGCCTCTTGCTCAAAATTAAAGAGGATTTCTCTCCAGAAATCAAAGCAGAGCTACAAGGTTTTCCCCCCAACCATCACTACGCCTCCACCCTAGTGGCAGGGACTCGACTGGCATTTCTTTTCAAATTAACATGTCACCGCCGAGAGGCATTAGTGGTGAGGGAATGGTTGCTTAACGTTGGTTTTTCCGCTTCTTGACTAGTTTTTACAGAGCTGTGGATGGTATTTATGCATATCCAACAGCTCTGTGAGCTGTGGATGGTGTGTGGAAATGGACTACAGCACCGTGAATGGTATTTCGAACACTGTAAATATTCTTTCAATGCCCCTTCTGTTAATAAACAGAGATCTCCTCACTGAAGTAACAGGGAAATGTTAATGGTTTCCCTATGTTATCCTTGGGTTGTGGTTCTACAGAGGCAACATGTGGCCCATCAGCATTTTTGATGGACATCTGTCTGGTTTTACACTCTTCTCTTGAACTTTGAAAATTCTTTGTAAATTTTGTATATTTGTATTTACAATTCAAAAGAGAGCCAGAAGCCTTATACATTTTTATACGGAAATTGACATCTTCAGAGTGTTTGCGATAGTTCCTGGGAACTAATTTCTTTTTCATGAATTGCAATAAGTGGAATCAAATAACGATTTATTCTTGGAATTATTGGCTATGTTTGCTATTTATTTGCAAGATTCAAGAAAGTGGAAGGAAAACACCCCACCAATAAACCATTCCAAGTACGATATTATTTTATGAGTATTTCGCCAATCATTTCCTTATTAATGCAAATAAAACAAAAGTTAATGGCGGCGGTTAACACCTCATTAAACGCATTGAGCATAGAATATAGTAATTACTTTCAATTAATCTTGCATATGGGAAAACAATTCACCCTCGTTGCGAGCACAATGCTCAACATGTTTATCACTAATTGGCAGGGAAACAATTGAAAATATAATAGTGAAAAAACTGTGTAAATAGCAGACGATGTTGATTATTAATTAAACACACAAAAATGGCCACTCATCAGAAATTCTGGTGTTGGTAATACTTTATGTAATCGACGGAATCAAGTGTTCGGGTGGCAGTGGATCGGAGGGGATCGAAGGGTGTTGTATACACATGAAATTTTGATATGTTTTGGGAGAGGAGGGATTTTCAAAGCGTTTTATCTGCTGAATAATGTATGAGGCCTGGGCATCGAGGACGTTTCGAGTCTTTCGGTTTGCAAAATTGGATTCGAAACGTAAGTGCCTGCCTGGAGTCTGCCCGAATCGATACGAATCAAGGCTACTTCAAATTACACCTGTCTCCGGCTTTGGCTAATCCCGGCGGGCAGCACACACCCTGGCATCCAAACACTGGCAGCGAATTATTGCCAAGTCAAGTAGCAGCAACAACTTCAGGACTGTGGACACTAATCTAAGCAATTGTGTTGCTCTACTATTTGCATGCCTCACATATGGACACACACCTGTACGAAGGCATATGCGTGCATATATAGGTATAGGTAGTATCTATATGCCCAGGCTGTTTGTTATATTTGCTAAACGCTTACTACAAACGTAATAGTACGTGTATGGGTATGGGTACGGGCACGGGCACGGGCATGGGTACACACGAATGCATTGGGGAAATGGGCGCCGCAGCATGAGGCAATTACAGATGGTCAGAGAGATGGTGGCGGTCGTACTGCCGCTGCGATGGGTGTGAGTCCCTCCCTGCCCAACCGAAAGTCATTTACATGAATATCATTTGGGCGGCACTAAACCAGAAGCATTTTATTGGCATTCCAGGAAACGTTATCAGCGATAGTTTTGACTGATTTCAAGGTTAAAGTGACTTCGGACATAGCTCCTTGGATGGTTAACAAAACAGTTGTAGATTTCATGGAGCTTACTTGATAGCTCGAATTGGTTTTGATTCAGTTGAAATTGATTACCAGAACATCCTTTATTACTGGCAAAGTTGGCCACGTTTCGCCCTTGCAATGTTTTTGGCCTGTGGAAATTGCCAAAAACGTTCTCATTCTCTCACTTACTCTCTCTCTCTCTCTCTTTGAGCAGAGATTTCCCGCGAGAAACAGTAGCAAGGGCATAGGGGCCAGGACACAGGACACAGTGTTGGTCCTTTCGGTTGTCGCCCAGTGGTTTTGTTTGGCTGGTTGTTTAGTTGTCTCTGGCTTCTCTTGTTTGTCATTTGTTTGCAGATTTTTGTGTAGATTCTGTGGCTTCTTTGGCGCTTGCTTAGTTTATTTATTGTACCCACTCTTCCTCTAAACATCCACCACAAGAAGGAGGACAGAAAATATGTCAAGGTGTGCTACAGGAGGCTCCACAGTGCGCCCCCCCCCCACCTGCCACACCAGGCTATTATTAAGCTTGAGTAATGTTTGCTGTGGCCTTGTGGCAGGCGTCGGCTCAATTTTTTGGCGACATTGTAAATAATGAAGACTTTAAGCACTGGGAAATTAGCGCTATATTGTGGCTATACTCGCACTGTTACCCGGGGCCTGTTGTTTGTATGTCATAATGAACTTAATGCTGCGGCTTAATGCCTGCCACCGACACCGGACTCGCATACACACTCCCTCCCCTTCCCCATCCCCTTCCCCAATACACTTCTTTCATTACAAAATGAAAATATTTCCAAACACATGTGCAGGTCTTGTCAAGAGGGATATGCGTATAATATAACGGTATTTTATTTATGGCATATTAATTGCGGAAAATTATGCATTTCGATTTATTTTGCGTAATTGGGAAAATTTTCCTTCTCTCGGTGGTTGATGGTAATGGTATATTAGGTGAGTTTTTTGTTCATATTTATGAGTTGAAGACTTGTTGATTCTTGGAAGTTATTTGAAATTAAGATGAGAAAAGTTTAAGAAAGTGGAGGCTTTTGAATTTTGAATATATTTTCTGGCCAAAGGATCATGTTTCCACGATGGATTTTAATGAGCGAAAATTATATGTAGATATATTATTTAATATTTTGTGAGTGTATATTTCTTGCACATTCTCGATTGACAGGATGTTAAATAGGTTAGATTCAATCGCCAAGCCTTAGATTTCGAGCTCTTTTTTCAATATTTCCTATTAGATAATTATCTAATAAAATGAAAATAAAAAATAAATATCTAGAAATTATAATTTAAACAGTTCTTCAATGAATATCATTTATCTGATCTGTATATTTGCATACAGCCTAGCAGTGAATGTTAATCCAAAATAAAATATAGACTTTTTGCTTCCTTTTGCTTTATACTATTTGGCATTTTGCTTTTATTATTAAATGATTCAAGCAAAGCCATTCTACTGCTAGAGTTTTACCAATAAGCACACAGAATAAAAACCTATTGAAAAGCATTCTGAAATATTTCCATTTTCCTTGGTCGAAACCTCAGCCTGATCTTCCATTTACACTCGCACTCGTCTTGCACTCAAATTGTAAATGCACTTTGTTTTTCCCTCAAACAGCAATTTTTGTGGCTTGCTTTTGCTTTATTTTATTTTCTCTTTTACTTTGCTTTGGCTATAAAACATTTTTTCATTTTATTTGGTTTTGTTGATATTTATTTTGTGTGAGGTTGCAGGAGTCTGGTGGCTCTTGCTCCGCTTTTTTATATTTAATTTTATTTTATTCAGAACTCGAACACATATTTGAGATTTCTTTGGTTTGGAGAGTTGCCCCATTCGCAGGCACTATCCTGGCCCTTCTCCTGTCATTGTCCTGGCGGCTCCTAGAACTGGGGGGAAGCTTCTATCCAGCTTCTGGCACTGTCGTTCTCGTTGTCGCCTTCCCCCATGTCGACGTTTATTTATGCAAATTTAATTTCCATACTAAACGTTTTGTGTGTGTGTGTGTGTGTGAGTGGGTCGAGGACGTGGCTGTCGATGTGTATGGGGATGTTACGAAAAATTCACTTTGCCTTGCCCATTTTTGCTTGATTTTACTTACTCCTTATTCCTGCAGCTCCTGTGGGTGGGAAAAGTATTTTTCCGTTATTGCTTTTTATCAGTCCTGATAAGTACGGGGGCTGTGCTGTCGCTCTTCCCAGTACCCAGTACCCAGCACCCAGTACTATGCCTTGAATGGAGGCAATTTTATTACACTGCGGCGTTAAAATTGATTGCCTGCTAATAGAAAATGATTTTTTCTCCACTCTCCGCTTGGTCACACTCTTCATTTGCATGCCTCGGGGCCAAGGGAGCAATGGCCTTAATTAAGTGGGAGCACGGAGAGCACTGAAGGGAGGACAAAGAATGGGGGTCTAGGGGATATCGTGGGGACACACTGTGCACAGTAGAGAAGAAGTAAGCGCTTAAGCTGCTTGTCATATGTGCTTGTTCAGTTGAGTGCCTCAGCCATCATAAAGTTAATTTAAAATTTCCCGTATTTTTCCCCTCTTTCTCTGGGTCTGGGTTCTCTTGGAAGTTTTCCATTTGTTTTAGTTTGAGTTCAGTTCAGTTCACTTTTTTTTGGTGGTACAAAAAAACCTTGCCAGAAATCGGTTTTATGTAAATGACGCTCAGCGGCAGATAAAGCATTTTAATTTTTTTCTTTTCTGTTTTTTTTTTGTTTTTTTTTGTGAGCTTCTGCTGCTGTTGCCGTTCTTTTTCTGGCACTTTGAGTTATTGGCAAGCATACAAAAGAGCTTGGCATTCGGACATCTCCCAGGATAATACACTCCCACGCCCCACACATATATTGACCAGGGGAAAAGTTTTCTTCTTTATAGCCTGGCTCTCTCTCTTTTTTCTGTGGCACACCGAAATGGTTCTATCGTGTGTGGTTATGTTTTCATTGGGGGAAACTTTTTTCTAGCCTCTGCTGAATCGCTTTATTAATTAAATCTCTGTGGGATAATTTTTGGTGCTGTTGGAAAAACTCTGGAAAATTATGAATTTGTGTGTGAAAAATGTTATAAATGATTTCGTGAATTCGTAAGCATGAATTTAATTATGAGGATTACTATAGGTATGCAAATAGTACAACATTTTAGACGAATTGAGGATATTTGGAAACTGTTTTAATTTAAAGTCACTGGAACAATTTCAGATCTGTTTTACCAGCTCCTCCCTATCAGCCACAGCCTCTTTATAGCCACTAGTAACTTATCATTCTGCTCCCAATTATCATGCTGAAGAATAATGAATGTAATACTACGTGCTTAAAATGTTATCCAAATGTTTTCCCCTATCATCATTTTATATAGCTTAGGAACCATTAGAAAGTAATGTTCTTTTAATGATGTATCCATAAAAAACTATCCTCGTACGAGTATGTCATAATCACCCCAAACTTGTAAGACATTGAACTCTGCTGGACCTGGCACCAGACCTTGGCCCTTCCTTCAACAGACACTTGGGTGTGTGTGTGTGTGTGTCTGAAGTCCAGACAGACACAGACCCCGTCTCTCACAGCGTGTGACCTTTTCAATGCACATGAGGGATACAAATTTTTTGGACGCTGAATGCTGGGATGCTGGCTGATGGCCTCGAAAGAACTGCACTGCATGTGGCATGCTGAGGATTGAGTAAATAAAAAGCTGTTTTCTCTGGCAAGTGGCCGTGCGAGCAGTTCGCTCAAAAGTTATCAATGCGCTCCTTTTGCTGCTTGAATTAATTTCTGAAGAGGAGCAGACCGAGCAGGCAAAGCCGAAACGGAAGTCCTGTCATAACGCAAAGGCAAACCGGAAGCAGCAGCAGCAGTAACAGCAGAAGCTCCTGTCGACACGCGTGAAAAGAGCTTGGCTAAAAGGATTCCGCCGCAATTTGTTTGATGTTTGCTACGTGTTTTCAAATATTTTCCTCAGTTTTATCCGGTTTGCTGTCGTCGTTCTCGTCCTCGTCTCTGCTGTTGCTGTTGTTTTTCTTTTTGTTTGTCACCAAGCAACGTTGGCGGCCAAACTGCAGCAACAAATGCGGACAAATATTTCATAGAGAATTCCTTAAACTTGTCCGGGAAAAAACTTCTGTTTGTGTGTGGCCCCGTTTGTGTGTGGAAAAGAAATGAGCATCCTATGGTGTCTGCAAATATTTTATGTTTCATGTGTGGGGGACTGTTTGCCTAATAACAAACTATCGTTGGAAAAAACTTGGGAAATAAGCTCTCAATAAAATATATTTTCTGTTTACTTCCGCTTTCACTCTATCAATATGATGCATTTATGGGGATTTAAATCAATGTGGAGGAAGTTTTAGAAAAAAATGGGAAAATATATTTTATAAAAAGAAATAACAAAAGAAATACCATCCTTCTCTTAACTGTATATTTAAAATATGATCAATATTTTCTGGGAACATAACAAATAGCTCTCCTTAATATTGTGATTCCTAAAGTCATTTTATCTCATGCGACCCCAAGCCAACTATTTCTGGAACCTAATTCCCTTATGAAAATTTATATTTCAAAGAAAACCACACAATAGTGGGCCAAAATTAAAACGAAAATTCTCTCTCTTAAACAAAAATAATATAAAAAAAGAGGGAAAAGCGAAACGTTTCCGCTTCGCACTTGCCGCTAATAAATGGTGAGAAATTTCCATAAAATAAAAGTAAACGCAAAAAAGCGCACACACGCACAGACAAACACCGACGCAGGCTGGAAGCGGAAACGAAGTTTATGTCTATGCTGTGGGAATGGCAGGAAGTAGTAAAATCCCTAATAGAAATGAGGCGTGGCCGGGCACAGCAAACCACACAAAACTAATTTCCCCAAGGCGCGTTGGAGAAAAACAACCAACAGAAACGGGTGTAACCCGACCCTCGGGCAGAGCAAACACCACCAACTCATTTTAGCAGACAGGATTAGCGAGGTTTTCGTATGGGGTGTGTACACATATATCCACGAATATATGGGGGATCTAATGGGGCGTGTTTATACAGGGGACGTCCTAGGATATTGAATTGGATAAACATAATTTGTTTCCTTTTTTTTAGTTCGACAAATAAGTCTAAATAAAGAAGGTGTTTTCATAGTTTTTTGGCATAGTTACCTTTTGGTATACGGCCGAGCTTGATAGGGAAGAGACTTTGTTGTATACACAGAACCATCTACTTTAAAGGCTGTCAAGGGACACACCAGCACGCCATGGATCATGGGAGACAAGGCCGAGCCTGAAGGCCAGCCTCAACCTGCCCCACATGCTGGAGCGCAGTACCAAGAAGACGGCGAAGAAAACGGTGGGAAAGATAAAGTTACGGAAAAGTTGGACAACCTTCTTTCCAACTCAAAGTTGAATTTTGTGTTCTGCCTCAATGAAAATCTCTTTAATGAAATAAAATAAAATCAATCAAATCTCTTTAATCATGAAAACTGTGTGAAAGTGGTACAGAAATACCCCAACAGACCAAAAAATCGATGTGCAATTTCAAAGCAATTAAAGCAATTGCAAATTGATTTTAAATTCAAGGACTAATTTGACTATTAATATATGAGAAAACATTGCAAATTGGGTACTATTGTCATTGTGATATTTATTACTTAAATTCGATATCTGCGTTGCAAAAAGAGGAAACATAACTCGTAGGAAATAACTTTTTTGCTAAATTGTACCCCAAAACTATATATAAATTTCCTTTATTTGAATTTTAGTCAATACGATCGTATTTTACAATTATTTTATTTATAAATGTAACCTACCTGCTCTTTTATTTATTATTTCACAATTATTTTTATTATAAATGTAACCTTCCTGTTGTTTTATTTATTTTTCTTTTCCAGCTTTTCCAGCTGTGTGCGTTTTTTCACGCCTCAAACAGTGCGGCAAGGCATAAAAAATGTGGCTGTCACACAAAGGCAAATCCATATAAAGTGGAACTGAAAAAATACGTACGTATAAATTAGCAGCAATTCGTCAACGGCCTCTGCGCCTCTTCAGACTGGCTGCTCGTCGTCCTCTGGCTAAGTGTTATTATACGTAAGGCCAAAGACTGTCGACTGTCGACTGACGACGACTGTCCTCCTCTTAGGCATAATTGTTGCTTTACTTAGCCCGCCCACACGACCAGAAGCAGGACCTGCTGCCTGCCTGTTCTCGTGCTTGCCGACTGCACCTTTTCAGCTTTTGCCTGTAGTTCATTTCGCTTGTCTGGCAGCGCACTCGGCCTCAGCGTTTTCATTTTCATTTTCACTTATTTCTTTGACTCACATTTGCTTTTTCTTGAATTTTTTCTGTGCTGCCGCTACGGCTGCCGGCTTTATGACTTTTGCCTTTTAGTGGCCTCTTAAGGAGCTCAAAGTGTTTGGCAGCCCACGCCGCGTATGAGTAATGCTCGGGGAAGTGATGCCTGATATTACTTATACGAGTACGCCCATTATTCCCGTGTTGCTAATAATAAACACCTTTGGGGGCATATCAAAGATGATCCAACACGATGTGGAGTGGCCCCCACTCCTAGGGGGTGTATTTTTTCCTGTCAAATGATTTGAGCTCCCCAACTATTTATTTTGAACAGTTTTTTGCACTTAACTTGGGTGCATAATTAATGTGATTCCAAGAGGGGATTGCTCTGGAAATATAATGAAGCATAAGTTATGCGAGTATATATTTCAATCAGCAGTGTTGTTCCTCATTGTTTGTTTCTGTATCTTTGGAGCTATGCCTAATTCCCGAAGGGGCTCTACTCTCAAATTGTTGTACAATAAAACAAAGCCAGGTACAAATAAATGTCAATTACATATAATTTTAGATGTTACTCGTTATTCTGAGTATATTTCTCCTCATTTTGGGGCTGTTGCTGCTACTCTTAGGCACCTCCGAGTGTTTGCATTTCAGTTATATCGAGCTAATGCCAGTCGTAACGTCATACTCCAGTCGGGAGGGGGCTTATCAAACTCAACAGCTGTCGTGGCAGGCCTTAAGTCTGCTGTGCCCGTATTTTGAATATTTGTTTGCTTTTCCATTGCCCTCTCGCTCTTCCTTTTGGCTTATAATGTTTCCACTTGAAATTAATTTCTCAAGAGCTCAAGTGCACATGTGACGAGAACACAAACACTGAGACAGAGACTGCGACTGAGACTGAGACTCCGGCAACATATGTGCACGCTTATGTCTAGGACAGGATTCCCTTTTCCAAACACTATCCAAGCAAACAATATTTTGCTTGTACACATATTTACTCGTATCTACGAGTATGTACGTATTTTGTATATTTTGTATATTTTGTATATTTTGTGTTCTGGGAGTGAGCGTCATGCATTATGTCGTCGCTTGTGAAATCTGTATTCAATCTGTGCGTGCGATGACATGTGTTTTGTGTCTGGGGCTGTAGGTTGTCCGACAGCTTAGCTGTGGCCTAAAATTCTAAATTCGTTTATATTAATATATGTTATAACTCACAAGATAATTCAACCGTATGCCCAGGAGGCTGTTGACGTGAGAATGTTGCCATTAAAATGGCTTACTTTCGGTTAGTTAGCCATGCAATTCCATGTGTTTGATTATCTAATTTGTAAGCGATAGACCAAGTACACTTGACCTGTCGTGAACTTTGTAGATCCCTGGGATGTACTAAGCTAAACTCTCTGCTTATTTTCACTTAGCTCCTGCCAAAGGTCATCAGTAATTTGCTTATGCCAAAAGTAAAAGCAATTTATCAATAAATTTTTACAAAGTGCCCCAGAATTAGGACAAAATAAAATTGAGGAATATGCAAGGAGCTGCGAAAAAAAATACTTCTGGGAGCGTTTATTTATTTCATTTACCATTGAGCACTTACGTATTGGCAGCAATTTTTCTGCATCAAATGAAATTGAAGTTCCGCTGCCCTGAGTCCTGCCAGATCCCAGCATTTTCCGCATTCACCGACCTTCAATGCTATCAATATCGTGACGCGGCGAGGGGCAAGGCAATCAACAAGAAATACATTTACCCCGGCACTCGCTATGCGATTTTCCTCATCGTTTCCGTCTTTTCTTTTCCATTTTTTTCCTTATGAAATCTCGCATGCTTCAGTGATGATGGTTTTGCTGGGAATGGGTGCTGCCAAGGAGTGGTTCTATCGAGTGGTTCCGTGGAATGCTCAGTGAAGGAAGAGCAGTCAAAACATTTGTTCATTTCCGTTTCACGACAATATTCATATTAGCGGCAAATTTTCTGGGCCTTCAATTGCGAGATTTTCGCTCAATAAACATGCCCGGGCATTGGTCCATGATGATTGCTACCCCAATTCCATTCCCATTCCCATTCCTATCACCATTCCGCAGCCATTCCCTTCTCCTCTCCAATTCATTTGTGATTCGTTTTTTTTTGTTTATTTTAACTTTTGCTTCGATTCGGGGAAAATGAATTTGAAATCCAAACATTTCTATCATGCAAGTACTCGTAAACGGTATTATTTATAAGGCATTTGTGCTGATGTTTTTATATTTATAGCACTGGGCCGAGATTTATTTTTATTGCCAAGTTATTACGCATATCGATATGATAATAAATTTCCCAGCAACTGAAAATGCTGTCGATGCTCAAGTGAAAGCTCAGCCGAGCCGTGCCATTTCCTTTCTCCATTCTAGCCTTTTTGGGTTATCAAGTGGATTACATTTTACATATAGAATATACATATATATTTTGCTTACATTTTATCATTTCCTTTTTGGTCGTTCCATTGTCTGGGCCCCTTGCCCCTCGAATTAGTCTGGGTAATTTTGTTGCCAATTCGAGAGCTCTTTCCCAGAAAAATACTCAAGTATATACATACACATATACATATAGTATGTATATATGTACAGTCTTGCATTTTGGAGCTATTGCATTTGTCTCTGTCTCTGTCTTGTGGATTGTTGACTTGGCTTTTGCATGTCATTGAACTTGGAGATTGTTTTGCATTTGGCAACTAAATGTTCCATAAACTTAAAGCACATAAAATCCATCGTCTTCTGGTCTTTTATTTGCACATATATCTCCCACTCGTGTTTTTCGTAATTGAAATTTACATTGCGGTTTTCGAGAGAAGTTTTGTTTGTGCAATGCACAAAAATTATGACAATTTGAAGAGACGTTTTTTGGGTAAACTTTTAATAAATTTAATTTGGAACCTGGTCAACGCATCAACAGAGAGATTTTCTGTCAGATTGTAAACGAGTTGAAATTGATGTTGAATGTCATTTCATTTATGAATATTTGCTTTTAATTTGCAGCAGGCGAATGATGGAAAGGGAAAGTTATTATTGGGAAAAAGAGAACCATTCCTAGGCGGAGGATTAAAGGATTATAGAGGATGTGGATTCTGGAAAGATCTACTCATAGTCGGCCCTCAAAGAGATCTGACGCACACACACAAGCAGTGTAATTAATCAATGGAAGACCTATTTTGATTGACCTGAAACATGTCCACAATAAGCCTGATTGTATATACAATGACATGGCAACGGCAAGTGCATTTCCATTTCCACTTGCATCTGCAATTGCATTTGCATTTGCATTTGCGGGTTCATTTAAATACCAAGGAAATGAGCTCCTCTGGCAAAAGGACAACTAAATTTCAATTAGGGTTTAAATGTGAGCAACAGTAAGTTGTGGCAAGTGTCCACGTGGGCAATCTGTTTGCATTAGTCCGTGAATGAGAATGTACGATATTAATGGGTAATTATGCTAACAAGTCAAAGGCCTCAACCCCGAACCGACCTCCCCCCAGGCCGTGTACCCGTACAATACGGAGTATCTAATGCAGCTAAATCAGTTTAATTATAAAAGATTAACCAGACGGTGCCTGACAGCCAGACACAGTCTGCTAGACCAGGGCCCTCATTGCAGACGACCCTCGGCATAGACCCATAGTCGTAGACCCTCGCATCCGTGTGATTTAATTGAAATGCCCAACACAAAAGTCAATTCGAATCCAATAACAATGCTGTTGCCGAGGCGGAAGTTTGTTTTGGGGAGCTAATCCCAAATGATTAACGAAAATGCGCGTGAAAGTGTTGGGGATACTCTCTGGGTCGGTCCCTGTCTCCCGGAGGATTGTACTTTCCTCTGTCTATCCCTCTGCCTGTGGCACATAATTCAATGCGGCTTAGTTGTTGTTCCTCTTGGTGTTTTGCTCGCGTGTGTCAATATTGGTGGCGGGTGGATTGGGGAAATGGAAAGCATCGACTGTGTATACATTTGTCATAGCGATGGGTGCGTGATCGGAAATGGAAATCGAGTAATCATGATGTAGGATAACCACGTTAATGGAATGGATTTGCGGATTAGCAGCGAACTCCCCTTCTTTGAGAATATGCTATACTTGGTTCACTTGAGTACTTCGTGTTGAGGTACTTTGATGAAAGTATGTGAAACAATGTATATGACAATCTTCCACGAACTTCGCTATCATTCTCTGAGCTACACGTACCCATCTCTATATCCTTATGGTGACAGGCTGTACCGCTGGTATCGATGGTGGGTATCGGCTTTCTTGGATAACCAGGGAAAGGGATGGAGTACAAGGCGTGAGCGTGGGCATTATATGCGTGCGGAATTCAATAAAAATTCTAATGGTTTTCTGATGATAATCTCATGGCTGTGGAAATCAAACAGCAAAGCGTTTCCCAGGCAATATTTGCACTTTGGTCTCCGTTTGGGTTTTGGGTTATCCTGTCATTCGTTTTGTTGCTGTTGCTTCTGGTTCTGGTTGCTAAATATTTGCCACGCTCCAGTCTGTCAACTTGGAAGCTTCGATTGAATTCCTTTATCTGGTGGTTGGGCCCCCAGCCCTCTGCTCTACTTGCCTTTTGTCCCGCTTCTAACTCCACTTCATGCTTCGTTAACTGTAAATTCCTGGCAGTCCTGCAACATACGTTTGACTTTCTCGTCTTCTCGCCCGCTCGCCCGCGCGCCCTCTCTCTTTCACTCTGTCACTTCTCTTTCTCTTTCGTTGTCTGAATGGATGCGCACCTTTTTGCAGTGCCAGTTCCAGGTCCCCAACACGGAGCTTACATATTTGTTAATACCTATATCCCCCGACGGCCGGGACTGCTGTAGAAGATTGGCTTTAATCCTATTTGCCGCATTTGCTGCTTGGTTAGGTTTTTTCATTTGTCCCCCCTCAGAACTCCCTCTCTTTTTATTTATTTTTCTCCCTCTCTCTTCCTCTCTATATTCCGGTTTAGAAGTTGCACTTTGACATTTTGATTGGCACTGACAATATCCTTTTGTTTTAAACTTCTACTTCGCTCTCTCTCTCTCTTTTTGTTGTTGCATTGGCGAACCCTTTTTTCTTAGTTCTGAAATTGAAAAATAATATAAACAGCTTAAGCTTAAAGTTTGCTTCTGGCAGCCTACGTTGCGTATGCGCAACAATTCATTCGTCAGACTCATTCGCAAACAGCCGTAGGTGGCAGACGTCTACTAGATGTGTTCTGATTAAGAAGTGCAAAAATGGAACGCATTTAAATGAGATATAAATGTAGATTCGGCTCTCTAGCGTGTGCCTGGCAGTTGTTAAGGCAAATATTTTAATTTGAAATGAAATAAACCGCGGCGTCTTGTGTTTAAGTTGCCGCATTTTCTTTCCATGGCCAAAGCTTTTACTTTCATGTTTCCATCATTGATTTGCTTCCACTCAAACTGTATTCCATTCAAAAGTACTCAGTAGACCCTTTACATACTCGTATACCCCTTAAAGGCATTTCTCTGGCCCATTTTTTTTGGTACGATTTCCTCTGCCAACTGTTTTGGCGTATATCTGGCAAACTTTCACTCGAATATCTGCGCCGCAATCACATGACACTTGTGCAATTCTGTGGGCCAGCCAGTCGCGATAAGTCCACCGAAATGTCATTAAACTTGTAATCCAAACTTTATTTTGTCGGTGCGTGTCCATGAAAAGGCAAACGAGAGTCAACTTTTATGCACATGGCCGCCGTCAATTCAATTCAATTCAATTTCTTGGCACTAAACAGCTGTGAGGCGAATGACACACACACACACACACACACACATGCTCTTACACGGGGAAGCCTGGGGTCTATTTCCGGTTGAGTGCAGAACTGGATGCGTGTGTGCTGCCGCGTGTCTGCGTATGCGTGTGTACTCGTATCTGTGTGAGAGCGACTTGCACACTCTGCGTGCAAATGGCGCAACAAATTAGCGACAAAACTTTACGGACGCCACAGCAAACAGCAATTAAAAATACAAGTACAACAACAGCCATTACAAAATGCTTTTGGCGAAATGGAAAGTTTTTGGGGTTTGGGGGAAAATATAGCCACATCAGCGCAGGCAAGTAATAACAGTTTTGGTTGCTTGACAAAGTCTGGAAATGGGGTGTGGCTGGGACGGGAAATCGCAGAAGTCAGCCTCATATTCAATTTCGTGCAGCTTTTAATTTTAATTAGCGCCAATTAAAAGGGAATTAACGCTGCTGCTGCCCTCTCTCTATCTCTCTGCGAGAATCTCTGATGCTGCTCCTCGCCACACAAAGTGCAGACGCACACAGAAAACAAATTGTCGTGTGTTTTTCCTGGCAGCTTGTGCCATATTAAACGGAGATTCTTTTAACATATAATTGCTGTACGAAACTACACATTTTCGAATAGAATTTCCTACTATCATTTTATTTTTGCCTGAGGTGAGTCGAAAACCAGAGAGAGAAGTAGTTTCGGAAGCTTAAAACAAAAGTAAAGCAAAAATGCAACGCAGAAGATACAGAAGACGGTAGAAGGATGAGCCATAGAGAGAGAGGTTGAATTTGGAAAAAGGAAGCTCTACCTAATGTGATAAACGAACTTGAGATGCTCTGACATTAATGGGAATTAATAAAGTGTCTAGGTAATCAGATTATGTGCGAGTTGAAGAAGCAGACATGTGGCTTGTAAAATGTGCTATGGCAGACCCCAAGAGCTGAGGCCAGAAGGAAGTTAAAATGAATTCAGAGAGGGGAGAAGTTAAACCAAAGATAATAGAATGAAATCAAACAAATTTGGATGGCAGGAAGATACCATCATGGGAGTGGCAAATATAGAAAATATTCGTCTTATGAAAAGGTGAAAGACCATAAATGGTAAATTTAATTTAACAAAAAAATAAATGGAAAATATTAAAAACCAAATAAATAATAATTAAAAAAAATGAAAAGCAAAGTGAATAAGATTAATGGATTAATAGTACAAATCATTGAGGAACCATCCAAAAAAAATTCCATGTCAGGTGCCAATCCCGTTGATCTCGTTTTAATTATGTCTGCAATAAAACTGGTACATTCAACTCTGGCATATTCCTTTCTGTTTCGTATTGGGGATGCCTGCCAGGGGCCAGGGCACGAGTTCGCATTTTGTCGAGCTTGTGACTCCGTGTGCCCCCCCCCTCCTGTGGTGTGTTCATGTGTCCTCTGTGCGAGTGCGACTGCCAGTGTGTTTGGCTATGTTTTATGTGTGCGGTGTGCCGGTTTTGCCTGCGAGTGCACAAAGTTAAATGGTTTCTTTATATACTATCCACAAGCAGGACACTGTCTCTCTCTCTCTCTCTCGTTTGTCTTTCTTGTTTTTTTTTGCTATTTCCCACATTTGTTGGTGGAAAAGTAAATGAGAATGAGTTTTTCGGATAAATGTGAAATAATTAAACTGATTCACCATTTTTTCCATCTAGGGCTCTTCAAATATTACGTATACGCAGCGTTGAGTAGCCTCACGGTAGCCTCGTTGTGATGCATTCGTTTCCGACCAAATGAACTGTCAAATAGTGGGCGGTTCTTTTGATTTTCAGCCATTTGGCATACAGACTCATTCCCGAAAACCCATTCGCCCATGGCTGAGTGCGTGTTCTGGTCCGGGTACTCGTCCTTGTCCGCAGTCTGGTGTCCTGGTGTCCTGGTGTCCTGGTGTCCTGGCGTCCTGATGTTTGTGTTCGCTTACCTTTGCTTTGCCTTGGGTACTAGTACATTTAAATTTCCATTTGAAATTGGCAGCCCAAGAGAGAGCGAGAGAGCGGAGTGCAGAGGAGCAGAGGAATCCAAACAGACAGCTGTTACAATATTATTGACTCATATCGCATGCACGGCACAAGCTTACCCGCCAAAACCAACTCCAGTCCTCGAGGACACACACCCTTCAGGACACACTCAAACATGCTGCCAGCGCGCTTCCTTTTTGATTTGCCATCGACCCGGAATCATACCCCTAGCCGGCTGTAGAGGGTAGTAGAGTTTTGAGTGCGGCGAACTTGGCATAAAATTAAGTGCTCCATTTTAATTGAATTGATGTCGACGTCGACCTGGTCCCGGGAACTGCTCCGAAACGTGTTCGCTCTCCTTTGGTTCCCTCAGGTACGTTTTGACAATCTTGTGTCAATAAATGGCAGTCACAGTGGCCGTATCTGTGCTGTGCTTGAGCCACATATGTTGCCACTTGTGGGGATGGAGTACCTTTGACTTCGGCCTTTTATACTCTTCTTTATTTTCTTTTCGTTTGGGGGTAATCATCGGGGAACCCGAAATCGTCCGGGCACGTCTTCACTTTGAGTGGCAACATCTGTTTGATAATGTCTGCCAAATGTTTATCACTTTTTTCGTGTTATATTATATTTTGGTTGTATTCCATTCATGAATGTTAAAGCTGAGATCTTTCTTTACATTTCCATTAGCTGCGAATTATAGAGAAATCCGAGTCATTCACTGATTTCATTCGAATTAAACTCCATCATATCATGATGCGAGTATGACCCATCATCAGCACTGAACCCCAAAGCCCCAAACAAAAAAAATGATCAACAAGTTGAAATAATAAATCACAGCTCCGTGACTTTGCAGTGGAAAATGCCATTTAACTGGCAATTTTCAGGCTCAATAGCAGCCCAACTGTAGCAGTGAAACAGTCGATGGGTGAAAAAGTTATTTGCACATTTTCCATTCATGCAACAGAGGCGTTAATCGCTGGGTAACGCAGTCGAAGCCAACTCGAGAGCGCTCCCTCCCCCTCTATGGTTGGTGGCATGTGGCACAGTATTCGTTACATTTAAGTGGCGTTTGTTAAGTACAACACGCTTGACATCATTATCGCGAGTGTCAACAGTGGCTGCTCAGCCTCGGCTCAGTCCTGTGTCGGTGTTGTCGATGAAGTCGATGATGTTGTTGGCTGAAGGAGGCTGAAGTTTGCCCACTGATTGACAACTTTTTTGGGAGCTAGGGTGGCAACTTTAGTCAATTGTCGCTCGAATCCAATTTCGCAGGCCCACACATCAGCACACATACGATGACAGAGCGGGAGAGAGTCGTAAACAGCGTTTTAAACATCCAGGCGACAGAGTCGCCGAAAAAGGCATCAACATTATTGGCATCGTCATCGTTATCTGACAGTTTGTGTTTGACACAGAAGTGTCAAGGCGTTAACGGTGCTTGCCACTAGAGGTATTGGGTGGCGGTGGCGGTGGCAACCTGGCAACCTGTCACAACTTTTTGCATCATGTCACGCACTATAAATGGCACGGAAAGTTGTAAGGGAAATATTTGGCTACAATTTTCTGTTGAAATTTTCGTAGAAACTTTTCTTAAAATTTAATGCAAAGCATTTTTGCATTTGATTTATTTCAAGAAATTTACTGAGAAATAACAGAACGTGATAATATTAAGTAAACTTTATCTCGCCCGTTGATTACTTCTCTCCCACACGGAAGCAATCATACGAGTACTCATATTTTCTGATGATGTTTACTCTTATGAGGCACGAAAACTTGCCAATAATCTTTAATCCCCATTTAAGTTTGGTATTTGATTCGATGGTATTTGCTTATCTAAATAAACAGAAAAAGTGGAAAATTGTTTCCTTTGACTGTGGCGCACATGTTGTGCAATTACTTTGCTGCCAGCCATAACCAAATAGAATTCATTCCTTCCACAACAAAATGCTCTCTGGCCTGAGTTCCCCCGAGTAAGCCGCAAAAAGTAAATGAAATGTGCAATCTGTGCAAATCGGAAAATCTGAAACCTTTTTGCAACAAACTACACAAAAAAAAAGAAAAAAACTGCATGCAGGTTGTGTGTTCTTTGGGGAAACATTTTGCACTAGAGCATCAATGGGTTTGGAAGCCAGTCTAGTAACTCCATTTGCTCAGCCATAAATATTCATTTATTTTGTTAAAAAATATTTTTGGTATACCTCGAGTACAAGAAAAATTGAATAAATTGCATGGGAAACTAAGCCAGAGCAGGAAGTGCAGAACAGAAATGGGCATTTCTGTAGAATAATATTCATTTGGGGGTAATAATAATTATATTTTACTCCTTGCAGTCTTTGGGCATGCATCAAAAGGTAAACCTTATGTTGGAAAAGCACTTATCAATTATGGAAAACCAGTTTCCGTACAGTTGAAAACGTATATATAAAAGGGGAAATATATGTACATATGTTTGTGCGTTTTGGACTCCCCCCGGGGGAGTGATATTGGAAAATTTGTCAGCAATTTGCATTATTCTGCCAACGAGTTGGTCAAAGCAGCACCTGTGCGGGCTGTTTGCTGTTCGGGCATTGTGAAAATGTAGAAAAATATTCGAGTATTTTTGGGAAAATGTTTCTACTGCTTCGGGTGTGCGTGGTGCAAGGATGACTTGTCAGCAGCAGTTAGAACACAGCAGTTTTCCCATTTCCATAAAATATAATTAAAAGCAACATGACGCGACATGCAGGTGCTGCGTCTTTTTGTGTGGGAATACCTTTCAGGACTCGAGAGATTTCTTGCATATTTTGCGGTGTCGTATGGTGTCTCAACATACCATATTTGGCTTTGCTTTAAATGCAATTATTGTTACGATTATTGTGCAAATTTCGGTAGCTGCCATCTCCTTCTCCCAGTCATGTCTGTCTGCTCTACTCGAGCATTTTCCCCAAAATAATTGCATATTTTATTGTTGTTGCTGTCGTTGGTCGTTGGTCGTGCTGCTCGTGTTGCTCTTGTTGTTTTGCAGCTGACAAATGCCTTTTGTGCTGCTTGTTTAATTGTAACTATGTCTAATTGGAAGCATCAACACTTGTTTTCTGCAGACATCTTAATTAAAATACATGTACATATATATCTGCCAGCCTTGAGGTCTGTCTTGGCAGTGACTAAACTAAGCTGACTCCTGGCTCCCGGCAGTAAATCTGCAAGTGAAGTTTGAATGACTGCCAGCCAGGCAGGCCGGGGAATCGAGTACGAATGAGTATACTACTCGTATACGCCCCCTGAAAAATTTATCTGACATTTTCGCTTGCTTTGTTTCGGGCACCGCCAACAGCCAACAGCCACGAGCCACAGGCAAGAGCTTGGCCAAAAAAGTATTCACGCTCGATTTGAAGCTCATCTCGGAGGCAGGGCTCATCGCTGTCCTCTATCATGACCAGAGCCACAGCTAGAGGCAGATCCAGAGCCAACATGTACACGTAGGCGACAGCTGAATGGATCTCATTTGAATGACCCGACACTAGCACCAGGCCTCCATCCCCCACACTCATTAGTTGGAGCCCCCTGACTTCCCTTTGTCTGTGCTCCTGCTTCTCCCTTGACAACCCGTTTTGGGTTTTGATATTTCGTCACTTAAGAACCCCAGAGGGCGCCCCTGGAACAGAGGCTCCCAGATATGGGACCAGAGAAATTGTTTTTACATAAACTGAATACCACTCCGGCTTTTCTGGTCTTGGGCAGCCCCGCACAGGACAGCAATGTCAGTCATAATCATTCTGTTTCCCCATCTGTGTGAGCGGGGGACAAACTGTTTGCATGGTTTCAGGGCTTTTGGGGGGGAAAGCTCTGTAACCGAGATGGTCTCGTGTAGCTCAGGAGATTGTTGCCCCAGGCCTAGAACCTGTCAGGATATAAGCCAAACAATGGTTAACCAATTTGGTGAAATGTGTGGTCTGTTCTGGTCTTTTCTGGTCTGGGGCCTGGCTATTGTTCGGAATCGATTTTAAAATTAGCTTAATATGCAAGCCAATGTGCGGAACTGATTGGCCCTCAAGGTGGGGACAAGCTAACGGGCTGCTAAAAGAATTCCACAAAAACTCTGTTTAAAGAAATCTGGCTTAAAAGCTAATACTTATCTAAAAAAAAGAACTTCTTTGCAGAAGTCTGCAATTTTCTATTTTTTCCATTTCCCGATCATTTAATAAGATTAGTCGAATTATGCATTCAAAGTGCAGAAATGATGTCAGACACTGACAGAGACAATGGCGGAGAGGCCAAGGAGTGTAAGCGAAGACAAAGGGCAAAGATGCTACGCAAATTGCATACAAATGCAGCAGGAGTTCCAGCAGAAACTCCAGGAGCGCACTGCTTAGCTTAATGTATTTCCCCCAGGAACTCGGTCCGTCCTCTCCCTGGAGTTGCGACTTACTTCCGGCACATTGCGACCATTTTATTTGGAAATATTTTTGGCAAGCCAGGGGCTTCCATTTCTCCATTTCCTCGAGTTTTGTTTTCGTTTGGTTTGATGTCAAACGATGGCTTCTCGTTGCTGTGTGGAGTCGTGAATGTCTTCAGGCCCTGAAGTCGTGAATAAAGTTGCATGCCACCCCCATCGCAGCCAGAGTGGGAGTGGGAGTGGGGGTGGGGGTGGGAGTGGGACATCTGACAAATGTGCCAAGTCAAACAATGGATTAGCAGGGCTATCTCTATAGAGCGATACTCCCACCGCTCTGGCAATTTAATTTCGTTGAGCGAGTAGAATTATTGACCCAAGTTTTGGGCATAAATTTTTCAAGTGTCGTGTATAATTTGAGTTTTCCTCAATTCCGTTTCGAGTGGCTGCCAAGTTGGGATCGCACTTTCGAGTGCTATTAGTGCAGTCATTCATGCAGCTCCGAAGTGATGTCGGCGTTCTTTGACTTACGAGGCTCTGCAGCATGCTTTTTGGCGCATTGCCGCTACGAAAGTCATAATTCCTCACTTTTTCTCGACGCACTCTCCTCCCTTTCTGTGCATTTTTTTTCTTATGGCCAGTTTAAGTGGTAGAAATTGGAGAAAAGTGAAAGAGCTTTTCCTGGGCTCCCTGGGAGTTTGAGAGTGGGCTCGGCAGCCCAGCAGTTTGTATTAATTGTTCAACTATACGTATCTCCAGCTCGGAGATAAGTTTCAAAGTCTTAATTGAATTATTACAAAAGGGGGCCTCGGCCATATTTCGGTGGCCTAAACAAACTTTTCCTATTGAACGTTTGCCAGTTAGTAAATTAGAATATTACAAGTTTTGGCACGCGGCCGCAGCCTTTGCATAATTTAATTATGCCAACTCTCATGCATATTAAATGGGAAAAGCTTTTTAACGCCTCCCATATTTATGTATTTTGAGGCGAGAGCCAAGAAAACCAAAGGCACAATTTATATATTGTTATTGAAAATGTACAATGTTTTCTTTGCAGAGTGTTTTCCTCGATCCTAATTAAGTTCTTCAATGCCCTGGCTTTCAGTTTGTTCTGATAATTAGTGGAAATATGTTCAGGGGGTACTCTGTGGAAGTGGAACTGCGGACACATCGATTTTCCATTTTCCACTTTCAGTATTGAAATGTGTGGACCGCAGAGACAACATGACATGGTGTTCCTTGACTGCGGTGTGTCGTTTAGATAGGCCTGGATCTGGGGGAAAATTGATATACCCAAAGAATGCACACACACACACGCGCACACACATGCAGATGGATGTATCTGTATCTGCAGCTGTTGGCGTGGCTTTTAAAAAGTGTTCGCCAGCCAATATTGATAGCATTTCCCATGTGTGGGCGGGTTGGAGTGGGCGGGTTGGAGTGGAGAGGCCTCTATTGCTTCAATTACTGCAGCAGCAGCATGCGAAAAAAAAAGATGGAGAGAGATAGAAATGTTTGCGCCGTTTGGCAACTCTGGTCAGTGGACCAGCGGCTGTCTGTGGATTTTTGCATTCCTCTCCACGCTCTCCATCCCCTCACCCCTCACTGGAATCTCCTCCCAGGGGCATATCAATTGGCCTGCGGTGGGTGTGGCCAGTTTGAGGAATATCCGTACACATACATTTATGTCAAATGGATTTCTGGCCCCCTTCAGACTCCACAAGTTGAAAATTCATTGAATATGAAATTAGTTTGTGCAGCTAAGAAAATATTTGCACGTTGGATAACAAATTGATTTGGGTACAAACCAATCCAATCAGCGAAATGCCCGGCATACCCTCTACAATTAGCGGCCAACCAAGAACCAAAAAAGGAACAATCCAAATAATCACAACAAAATGTATACGAGTATCTGAGGGCAGCAATAAAATTAAACATAATTACAACAATGTGCCCTCAGAGCCAATACAATGAGAAACAAGAACAAATGTATAGTTTTGTTAATCGAAATCGAAGATACTCTGCCAGATACATCGATCGTATGGGTTGGGTTGTTTTCTGGAATAAGACACGGTTGAATATGCAAAAATCTGCTCTGTCCGTAGACAGTATTCGTAATGATTGATTATTCTTTCTGTTTTGAGGGGGTACTAGTTTTCACCCCACTTCGCCCCCCTTTTCTATTCCAGAAATTTAAATAAAATCAGGGGCCGAAGTGGGTTGCAAACTAGTACATTGGTGACCCCGACGTGATTAATAATTAAAATAATAGACATTATTTAGAAGCGTTCTGCTGCGAACACTTTCGCTTGGAGAGATCTATGATGGAACTTCCAATCTTCTTGGTTTTAGCTTTCAGTAATTGAGAAATTTCAGCTGGAGAATTCCTACCGAATAAATGAATGGTGGAGTCAATGATAAATTATCTAAATATGATCGTAGCATACACCTTATTCTCTGCGTTACAAGACTCGTATCAAAATTATAATACCTCCTAAAAGTGTATGAAAACACACACACACACATGCACAAATGTTATAATTTGCTGGGCAGTATGGAAAATATTCTCGTTAACTTTCGCATGGAAATGGGAGTTTGCATAGAGGACTACGATATTTGTGAATCGCTGGCAAAAACTAAACTACACATATAAACCAAACACTCGCACTCCCACACTCCCACACACACACACACACACATATAGGATATTTACTATGTACAATAGATGAGCATAGAGCCGGGAAAGGAGAGGGGCAAACGTTGCTTTTTATTAGCAAAAGCTGGTTGTACGAAGAGTACGTGCCTCGAATTAGTTTTTTGCGATTTGAATAAAATTGTTTTGAATAAATTTGAATGCCACATGCAAGCTTACACAACACCAGCCAACACTCATACACACCAACACTCATTCAAACGAGTGCCTGCAATGGGCGCTAATAAATAGTCATTGGCTATTTCCCCTCTGTGCAGCCGACATTCGATTATTCCTGCTGGCAGTATTATAATGAGACAATTCCACAGACCAGTCGTTAGAGAGAAATGAGAAACATTGCCAAATGAGCAGCGATTGGGTGTGGTATTGATGATTGAAATGATTTCACTGCCATTGGAGGATGTGTCAATGATGTGCTGGTATCATAATTAAATGAAGTTAAGCTTGAAAGAAGAGATTATATCTCTGGGTCGTCAAGTGAAGCGAGTGAGCCAGGGGTTGGCGCACTAGCGAAGCGAGTATACATGCTAAAAAAGTTTGTCTACCCATCCCCATATTTACTCCATCCTATACATGAAATGTACCATTAAATATTTTATTTTGAAAACTATTGTTTTCTAATCCCTGTCATAAAAATGCACCAATATTTATTTTAATTATTCCATTCAATTAACTTTTTAATTGCAATTAAACAATTTATTATTTTACAATTAGAGTCAAAATCAGGCGCAACTAATTGAAATGCAAAGCAATTAACTAAATCAAAATTAGCTGCTCTCCATTATAATTTTAGTTGGTGTTAATCGAGCATGAGTGTGCCAAAGGCCAAAGGTCAAGGCAACAGCGAGTGGAGACATAAAAGCTGGCCATAAAATATAGTACACCCGTAAAATGAAAGAGGGGTCTGGCACAATACACTCGTAAATCTATAGACACGATTTTGTGCGTGTGTGTGTGTGTGCGAGCGTCTGTGTTTAGGTGCGCGTTAACAAGCCAAGAGCTTGTATAATATTTTCTAATTTCTCAATTTCCCACACATTGACATCCGGAACTAATAAAAATAAATCGCACTTTGATATCCGCTACGCTCTGGTCCGCTCCGCACTGCGTTCGATCATTTGGCTCCTGGTTTCGTTCCGTTTTGTTGGACCCTTTCAGAGGGTACTATGATTATGACAAGATGTTTGCAAGACCAAACAAAGAAAACCAATTCGATTCTTTGGATTGTATGTACTCCCTGACCAGGAAAACCATTTGGCGCAGTATTGTGCACTATTTCTGTTTCATGCATTGAATGTGCGAATGGATTTCAGGAACAGGTTTCAATCTGGATCCTTGCCGATGAAAAAGCCATTCAATGGTTCTGATGGTGACTCAATTTCAGGTAGTGGCTCTTTCCTGGATGCCCAACGAATACCATTTGACTCATGTTTGAATTTGAGCGCCTGACAATGGGGACATTAATTATCCATAGCACCAATCAGCACTTTCGGATGAGCGGAATATCCAATAACAACGTTGCATATTGCGACCCCAAGGCAAGCATATTTTAGTGGAAATTGACATAATGGTATGATCTATCTTTATTGTAAATAAAATTGTATTTTTAGTCTTGATTATACAGTTTTCAAAAGAACAATATAAGCTAGGATATCTAAAGCTTCGGCTATCCCATTATCCACCATTTTCTCTACGACTTTGTTTTACTTTTTGGTTCTCTCTTTTCAATAATCGTAATACCCACACTCGTACATAAGCCCGTACTCGCTCGCACACCCCAATACTCATGTGTGTGTGTAGCTGTATCGGCTGTCAGTGTCCTGCCCCACTAGCATTTTTATATCATTTTTAGTATTTCTTTTTCATTGTTTTTCCTTTCTTTTATTTTTGGTCTCACGTGTTAGCGCCAACAATAAATAAATACGCTCACATTTTCACACACCCATACGCACACTTACACTAGTGAAGGGGAAACCCCACCCCACACAAAACACACACAGATAGAAGTAACAGGAAATTTATAGATCTGACCGGATGTGCGTCTCTCTGGTGACACACGGAACAAGATACGATACCAGAAATGCCAGTGTTTGCCACACGATATGGAATAGTTGGAGAGCAAACCTCATAGCTGGGTCTCACTGTATATATTTCAGTTTATGTGCGGGCATTTATGTTTGTCTCTGTGTGTATGTGTGTGTCTCTATTACAAATACAAATAACAGCAAAATGACCAACTAAATAAATAGTTTTGTAACCACACAGAGACAGGCGGAACAGGCAAACAGCAGTAGGAGCAGACCCCAAACATGGCCCCATCCTCCAGTCCAACTTGGACCGGACCTTCGTTTGGGCTTTCTGGCAGCCCAATGCCCAATTAGATTGTGAGATGATAATACGAGTATTTGCAGTAAATTTAAGACAATATTTTGCGTAATTATAAGAGTAACTTTCTGGGAGAATGCTGGAATATGAGGGAAATCAAATAAGCTACAGATGTGTATACCAATAGGGAAAAAATATCAGGTCGATTATCACATTACTTGCAGTGTACCCTCAATAATTGTTAAGGTTAATCACACCTGCATCGATTTCAGCATCAGCTATCAAAATATGCTGTACAATTCTGTTTAATTATAGATAGCTTCTGCTTTTCAGATGAGCAGAGAATTTAAATGAAGTTTCGGCTACATTTTAGAACTTAAATGAACCCTAGATTGCAAACAAATTATCTGCATCGATTATCTATCCATCGAATTAGAATCCTTTTGAGCAATAATTGCATTGGACCTGTACGAGTTGCACCTTCGCAAATATCCCTCCACCCCACTAAGCTCGAAGCCTCCCCCCAAGCAATTGTTCCTATCGAGCACTTGGAACTCTCTTGCTGACGATTCCACTTGAAAATAGAGACAGCTCTGCTTTTCTGCTTATTTCCTGCTGGTCCTTGCACTGTTCCCGCTGCTCCTGCTGCTGTTGGGCACTGGCATCGTAAATCCTGTCAGTGGAATGGTATATATATCACCAACACAACTACACAATTTAAGGGACTCTGGCCAAGACGAGCCAAGGCAAGCGTATTATTGCATTCTTTTGTATTTTTTTTGGGTTTGGGTTTGCTGCACAATAAAATAGCTCAAGTTGATGATGAGGAGCAAAACTGTTACTGGTTTAGGTAGATACTCGTATCTGCTCGTAGATATTTTTCTGTGCTGCAACAGGATGAAGCAGGTCAGCAAATGCAACAAAGCTGCTTATCGTTTAACGCTCGTGTAATGCGTTTAAACTTGATGATTGATTCTGGGCAAACACCCTCGAGCCGCCCAAGGCCCCACTCGTGGCAGGGAATGGGGAAGGTTCCACCATTTGCTGCAACTAAGTGCAGATACAGATAGAAGCTGAACAAAAGTTTCTTGGTCAAACTTTAAGGGGCGGCTGGCTGGGCGCCCCATGTCCAGGACCCGGTCTATACGTTCCAGCCTAGGCTTAACTATGGGGAATCCTTCTCTCGGGGTCTTGGATCCCGCTGGTGGATGGTGGCCTGGTGGCCTGGTGGCGCCATTGTTCCATTCATTTTATGTTGTTGCCTGCGTTTTATTGACTGAAGTGTGGCCCGCTATGGCGATGGCTATGGCGGCCATTGTGCCCTAAACTAAAACAAAGTACTGTTAGAAGCACTTTCTCTCCCTGTCTCGCAGTGTCAGTGTATGTGTGTAACGCTCTCTTTCTCTGTGTGTATGTGTGTGTGTGTGTACTAGTTATAGCCCGTTATATGCGTGCGTGTTACTGCGCAAAGATGTGCCATAAATTTCGCGCGTTTTCGCCTTCAATTTTTTTCGGTTTGGTTTTTAATTTTGTTCATATTCCTGAAAATGTTATACTATATAGTTCTACCCTATGATTCTTACTCTATTAAATATGTGTTCTTGGAGATGCTGAATTATTCGAATTAGTCGATCAGTTGTAAGGATACTAAAGATATAATAGAACCCATATAAACTATACTCTACTACTACTATTTTCAAGGGTATCTAGAAATTCGAATCTCTTGAAAAAGTCTTCTTTTCTCGTTTTTTGTTTCGTCTTTTTTTTACGAGAATGGCACAATTATTTTTGTTGCTTCAAGTTTTTTGCACTATGTGTGGCAATCTTTTTCTAAATTTAATGACTTTGGCAGCTCTTTGCCAGTAAATCAAATTGTTATTGCCCGCTCTCTACTTTTTGTCACTTAAATTAATTTTATGATGTCTGGGATGGCCAAGTGTTTGGGGTTTGTGTGGCCGACTGTTGAAAAAGGGCAAGAAACTTGCCAGTTTCTTTTTCGACTGATCCTGATTCCGACTAATTAGCTGAAAGGAACTGCCACGGTGCACTGGGTAAATTCAGAATGAATTCAAGGGGACAGAAATCGGAATGCTGCTTGCTGGAGGCTGGAGGCTGGAAGAGGAGACTTCCTTTTCCGTTGCCATAAAGTCGGGTGGGCGTTCAGGAAGAAAGGGCGAAAAAGTCATAAATTTGTATCATTAATGCAGACACAAAAAGCTGTTGAGCTGTGAACTGCATGGGTTGAAAGTGGTTGAAATATTTGTGCACTTTCCCTGAGTGAGTGTTTCGTGTTCTGAAAGAAAATTTCGATTGAATTTCTGCAGTTGGAAGAAGTAGAATGTAAATCAATGAAGAGATCTTAGCGCGATTGAAACCGTTTAAAGGGAAAAATTGATTTTTATGGGAGTTTTATTCCATAGCCAATATCTATGGTTCCTTCTATTACTATCTTAAAAATATAAAAAAATATGCTTATCAGAATTGTGAAAAATCTAGCGGTATACTTATTTCGTTGAGCACTTCTGTACAGCGAAATTTATGGCCCGATGCTGTAGTCAAATATTTTTCCACGCACTCAAGTGACGCCCAGCCAGAGGCAGGGACAGGGACACAGCCAGTGCCCGTGCCCGTGGCGGTGGCGGTGGCACTGGCGAGTGGCAAGTGAGGCTTTTGTTTGCATATTTTTTGGCATAGCACTTAACGCCCGTCGGCGACTCGTTGAGCTGACCACAATGCCCAGGTTCAACATGGTTGCCCCATTCAATGGCTCGCCCTGCCACACCACACCACGCAACACCACGCCACGACTCCTCATCGGATCTGAGTCCGGAGAGGAAGGCTTATCCCCGGCCTATGTTCGGTACGGTTGGCACTTTATGTACTTGCATTTTCCCCATTTCCACATTTAAAACGCGGCATTTTCCTCTTTGGTTTCTGTTTTTTGTTTATGTTGATTTTCCATTTTTCCCCATTTCCCATTCCATCGTGCCGATGACTGGGGCTCAGGTAGCCTTAACACTTGTTTAAAAATTTGTTATTGGATTTCTTTTGTTCCCATCGTTTATTTATTGTGGCAGTCGACGGCAGGGATGGGCATGACAATGGGCATTGGAATGAGGCTGGTCGGAACAGCCCGGAGATGGCTGACAAGTTGGCCTCATGTAGGTCAGGACCAGGACCCAGCCCAGTCCTCTCCCTTCCTTTACTGTCGGCGGATTGGGGCGGGAGCGCTTTTGTCACTATGTATTGGCTTTATCGGATTGCACGTAATATTTCTGACAAATTGAATACAATTGCGTTTAAGCTGAAAAGCGCATTAACCAAATTGGATATCATCGTATCGCTGGGCTATCGAAATTAATTTAAAATGACATATGCAATGCAAAAATCGCACAGACATTAAAACTCGTTCTGATTGGAGGCAAAGGGTCTGACAGTGGGAACTTTTGAGCTCTTAAGAGGAGGAGCATAATTACAATTCGTATAAAGAGGTGACGATTTATTGACTTTTGTTTTCTCAAATTAGCGAAATAAATAATAAATAATAACAAATGTCTGTGCTTTGTCTGTTGCCAGCAATAAAACATTCCATAATTCACCTTGTTATTAGCGAGTATTAATCTAATTAACTTTCCAACAAGTTGGTCCCTCTCTCCATAATTGAAACGACAAAACTTTCCACTTAAGCTTAAGCTTTGTTTCTTGTCTGTTTTGCTCACATACGGGTACGAGTACGAGTACGGGTATGAAATAGAAACAAGAAATTGGCCGGGATGGCCAACAAGTAAATTAAGTTAATTAGAACCAAATGAAATATGAGAAAAGTTGCCATTCAAATGTTGCAAAAGCCAAGTCCTGGGCCCTGTTCTTTCTCTTTTTAGCCGGGCCATCGCTGTGGCCCTTCTGGCATTTGTTGTGCGCATTATGTTTTTGGGAATTACAGGTTTCGGGGGGGTGTCGTGTCGGGCCCTGGCACGTTTTACACTTCAACAACATTTCCGCTTGTTAAATTCTCTGGCCATTACAATTGCGTAAAATGATTTTGTTGTTGTTTAAATTAAAGGCCACCACTGAGCCCCCAGTCAGGTCCTGACCGCTTCGTCTGTCTGTGGCTCCTGGCCCGGTCTACTGCTACTGTTGTCTGATGCTGGCCTGGTCTACTGCTACTGCTACTGCTGTCTGGTTCTGGCCTGGCCCGGGGTCTTTCAGCGGTTCCTGGCTCCTGCTCCTGCTCCTGCTACCGGTCGGATCTGTCTGTCAGTCTGTTCCTGGCCTCGTGGAACCCACAACAGCGGGCGCCGCCGTGAACAGCTGCGCGTAATTTTAATAAGAATATTCATTCGTGCCCACAATTGAGACAGAAATAGAGCGGAGAGTCACGTGGCCGAGCTGTTGGTTGGCTGGATTGGCCTGCCCTGGCCGAGAGATGGGATCGGGGAGTGGGAATCGGGAAGCGGGAAGCGGAGTTGGTGAAAGATTGGCCAACACATTTACCGGCAGCAGCACTTAATGTAATGTAATTTTATGCTCTCGGTTAATTATTCAGGAAATTTGCAACGCGCTTCCAATGAATGCTTAATATCAGTTTACCAAACACTTTGATGTCGCCGTTCCAAAACAGATTTTCAAAGCAACTTACACAAAACTTATTCAACTAATTTTAGAGAAGCTCCCTCGCTTCCTCGCTGTCTCCTGGTTGCTGGTTGCTGGTTTTTGGTCGCAAATTAGGGCTGGCGGAGAACATGAAATTCAATTCAATTAGTTGAATTTCTCAAGTATGTTTCCTCGAACAATTTATCATGTGATGGCAGTGTGAGTGGCAGTGGTGGGAAGCCGCTGTAAGTGAGCACTTAATTTCATCTTCTTCTCAGTGATTTTCTTTTGTCCTTTATCCATTCAATTTCGAACACATTTGCGACACTCCACATTAAAAATTAGCTTAATTTTCATGCCTTGCCCTGCCATCCGGCCATTAGGGAAATGTCACGACCAAAAATAGACCACTTTGATTTTGGTTTCGCATTTGATCTCAAGGCATAATTTGAGTTTGCTAGCCCGCCTCTCAGCCGCTCAGCCTCTCATGGCTGTCTTAAGTGGAGCTTTATCTATTTTTGGGGTACATTTTTGAATGGTTCCTTTTTTGTTCCTAAAATCAAAAGATGGTGAGAAGAGGGAGACATAAATGTATGATGCTGTGAAAACGTATTGTGCCAGAAAGCAATTTATGAATTTTCTTTTGAGCTTGATTATTTCTCCTTCTGTTAATCATCTTTGTAAAACACCAGTCCCTTAAAACCAACTCAAAGTGCGTCGACATTTCTTCTCTGGTTTGTGGTTGCATTACAAAGAAGGAAAGACCATCCTTTGTCCTGGACATAATTTAAGGCCTTGCCGGAAATAAATGGCAGGTGCGTGGCGCAACATAAAAAAGGAAATAAAAAAAGAAAAACAAGAAAATCTGCATTAACCAAAAAGGCATTTAGACACACCCACTCAGGGCAGGGGTAGGGGCTGGTGCTGGAGCTGGAGCTGCGGGCTGCTTTTGCAAAAATTAAAAGCAAATTTCCGACACTCGAGAGGACCAGCCTCTCTTCTCTTCTACTCTACTCTTCTCTCAGTATCTCACCTCTCTTTCTTTCTCCGTCTAGCTTCCGTTTCACTCTCTGTCGCCCCATCCTGTTCTGGCAGTTTTACGAGCCGGCTTTAAAATCACGTTAATGATATTTACAGCGGCGGTCGTGAGAACTGAGCTGAAAATTCGTAACTGGAACGCCAGACCCACTTTCGGCCTTTGACCAACGCCTCACCCTGGCCGAGACGCTTCCGTTTTAGCCCTCTCACCTACCCTACTCCACTCCGCACTGCCCTGCCCTGCCCAGAGTGTTGACTGTGTGAATTTCCCGGTGTTGGCCAGCTCTACTCATTTGCATAACAAAGTCCAACACCCACTCTCACACCCGCAGACCCCCTCTCTCACACACACACACACACCCACACACACACTGTTGGTATTTACAACATTTAAATTAGACATTAAATTTGAAAGATGGGCTGTCAAGGAACTTTGGCCATTTCATCCTCAGGTGTGTTCGTTTATGTGAGATTTGGCCTAACATTATTCGCTTCCGTTTTTTTTTTTTTTTTAGATTTTCTGCCAAATTTATTTAAGCTGCAGATAATTTTTGGTTGCTGCAGACAATGCTCCTCTTGATTTACTTATTTACTTTACTTTTATGGCACTTAAATGACATTTTTCTGGAGTCCATCCTCCTCTTTGTTTGGCGTGTAATTTGGCTTGTTGTCGGGGTGTTTTTCTTGGTCTTGGGCGATTGGAGCGATTCGAGCGATAAGCGTAATTCTCTCGGTGCCAGACCAGTCTATGTATTAAGTTATGGCCAATTACACAGAAAATAGCCAACAGAAACGGGAGTCAGCAAAGTTCGACAATCGTAAATATGTTTGCAGAGTTTCACTTACTTTAGTGCGAACATATTTTATCGCGATTTATGTGTATTGGATTGTAATTGCTTTTTGGTATTGCTTTTTAAAGAATTTTTCGATAGAAGAATTTCTTGTCCGCTTACTTTAATCCTGCAGTGATTCAGTATAAAAGAACTAAAATATAGTTCCTAAAAAAGTAAAACATTTCGGAGGTTGATTCACATATGTTTCACTAGCGTTTAATTATAATTTTATTTTGCAACATGGCCTAAAAAATTAAAAAATTAATTAAAGATTAATAAAATTAAAAAAATAAATTAAAAATTACATTAAAAAGCTTTTATAAGAATTCTAGTAAGTTGAGTTCTGTGAAAGAAGCTGTGATAGTTTGCGAATACCTAAGAACATCCACTAAACATAAAGTACAACGAGCACGAACGCTGTGAGCCGCGGCAAGGGCAGCGGCTCTACGTTTTTAACCGATACTATTTTAGTATATACTTATATAATCTTATGATTTTTGTGATCTATGTAAATATTTTGCACACACTGGACGAGGAAGATTGTGAGAGAGAGAGAATAAGTAAAAGGGGAAGTCGAACGGGCTGCGTAGCCAATGCAATTTCAAATTTGGTTGATCTGGCTTTTATAATCAATCAATTAATTGGGTCGAAAACGCTTCGAATATATACCTATACTTTTTGAGTACCGCGAGTAAAAAGAATTCATACATATACCAGAATAATTGTCACTCCTGAAGATTCCTTGTTAAAAGCATCAAGTAACAATCACCCAAGACCAAATCTCATCATTATCATTACTTTTTCTTCAGATTAAAGATTTCAAGTCACATTCTTCCTCGCACTCGTTGGGCAGAAGAGTACCTGCTGCACTTCATATACAAAATATGCCCACTTATAGCCATTACGCCTAAAAGCATAACAAAATACAACAGCCGAAAGCGCAAATTAATTCTCATACAAAAAGTTTATCGCTTCCGACTGTCGGGAGGAACCGCCAGATATGGAGAAATGGAAGGACCAGAGGAGCACTAAGGAAATCAGCACATTTGGTTTTAACGACTATGTTTCCCGGCATTTTTTGTCTGGCTCTTCCAGCTCAACAAAGAATATGCCACAGTGCTAGAATATCTTTTCTGTGGTCCTTTTCCTTTTTTTCTCTCTCTCCTCTCGTTATTGTTGCTTTTTAATGTGCATTTGGTGCCGTCGGTGGTGCTGGTGGTGGCAGTGGCGCTAGTGGTGGAAGCGTCGTCGCCATTTGAACGTTTCAGCATTACAAACGTCACCCAGCGAGACGCGAACATTTGGTGGGATTCCTTTTGTTCATTTTGCGTATGGAATTTTAATGGGTATACTGATATTTTGGCAGCGCTTTGGCAATTCTTTCTGTTAAAAAAATGTTAGCTAATGTTTGGCAATCAAATAAGGATCGTTGAGAAAAGATTTCAATTTATATGTATAATTTTGTAAATATCATCAAAAAGGTATCCATTTCCTGATTTTCTCCTGTTCCTTTTTTAGCTTGAAATAAGTTGGCAGCGCTACAGGGATTCCCCAAAATAGAATTTCTGTGAATAAACAGATTTTTTACTCATTCCAGGAATATATTTGAAAATTTCATCGTACATTCATAAGGCAATCAATCTTCGGCTTTCCGTCAGTTCCGTTTCGTATGGTGACATTTTGAATAAGTTGGCAGCACTATACGGGGCAGCGCCCCGAAATGCTGTTTCCTGCTGGAAATGTGCCAAAAGCAGACATCTACATCTACCTCCTGCTTTTGGCTATCATCACCGAATCAAATCAAGTATGATTCCTGAGAAATATTTCCAAATCTCATCATATATGCGTATCCATTCACATTCATAAGGCAATCAATCTTCGGCTTGCCTTCGGGTTGGGATTTTCGCTTCATTTCCCTATATGGTCTCTGTGAATTTGAGCAGCTGAGCAGCTGAGCAGCCGAGTGCCGAGTCCCCCTCCGTCTCTTGAAATATGCAGACAGATGAGGCAACAAGCGCCCACAACTGGAGGAGAACCACAATAGGAACAAACGATGCCAAACTGTTATTATGCAAACAAATTACATGGCCATGGACAGGATGCCCTTCCTCCATGCCATCTCGTGCCAATAGCAGTCCTCGACTATCATCCAGCTTTTGGTTTATTCTTCTATGCGTAGTCGTAGACGTATGGGTGTTTTCGGAGTTATTATTTGGCGATTTGTGTGCTCCGTTTATTGCCCAATGTAATTAAAATATCCAATTAGAGTCAAGAGCGATCTGCATACGCCCTGCCCTGGTCCGGGTCCTGTTCCTGTTCCTGTTCTTGGCCCGACCGGGACTTTTACGAGCTGCTTCTCTCCTCCACATAACTAATGGGCCAACAGGACATCAGCATCAGCATCAGCATCAACTTCAGCCCAGACGCTGGAAGGAAGAGGGAGTTACATAAATTCCCTTTTGGGTAAAATTAATAAAAATGATTGCACTCGGTTGTCCGTCGCCTGTCGGGGCGTACAATGAATGAATGGCGCATGCCAGCTGTTGGCCAAACATGCTTTTGATTGCCAACAACAACCACAACGGGAACAGCCCAGTATTGTTGTAAGCCAGAAAACAAAGCGGCACAAACGGCACAGCAGAAAAAACGAACTGAAACTCGTCTTTCATCAGCGCGTGCATAACAAGCAGCTCGGCTCAAACTAAAGCTGGAGAAAGGCCTGGAATGGTCTGGACTGGTCTGGACTGGTAGGATTGGGCCAGGATTGTAGGACTGCTGTCCTGTGTTGGACTTGAATGTCGCTCAAACTTGGCTCACATGGGCGGTCCTCTACTTGGAAACCCATTTCGAATGTCCTTGGTGTCACTGCTGTCCCTGCGTCATGCCACTGCAAAATGACAAACAGTTCGCGGAATGTGATACAAGCTCAAAGCAAACGAGGAAAAATAAGGGAAATTCTAGCACCCATATGCGATTCGACCAAGGAAATACCTAAAGTAAGCTCATGGCTCGAATACCCCTATTTTTCCTCAGTTGGAGTTAGTTTTTTCCAAAATCGTGGCTAAATTAAATTGTAAGCCGAAATGTTTTGTTGATTTTGTGGCTTTTAAGAAATATTTAACGCATTAAAGGAACCAGAAACCCAATACACCTTTCGGGAAAATATATGCCATTTGTGGGAAAGTCTCTGGAAAAGACCACTCCGAATGACAGTCAGAGAGAGAAATCCTTAAACACAGCTGCCACGGCTACAGCCAGCAGCTACAGGCTCGGTTTTAATCCAAAAGCGTCCTGAACAATTGCTTCCCCCGCACCCCGCACCCTGCACCCCGCAACCACATTGCTTATAAGCACTTCACATCTAATCAATTATGCCATCTGCACATATCGCTGAAGCTCTTAGCGGAGCACATTGGCCAATGGCCACATAACATTTAAATATGCATGAATTCTTTAAAACCCCGCCAAGGATCCACTGGCTACCCGAAAAAAGAGCACGGAAACAGACTCAAAGCGGGCAGCGAAATGAAATTGTAAAGGATAGCAGCAGCAGGAGCAGCAGCAGCAGCAGCGACCACCGTGGAACAAACAAATAAACAATGAAAAAGAGCAGAAAAATAGAAGGACAGCAGCCAAGGCAGAAGGAACTCCAGGAGCCCAAACAGAGAGAGCGGAGACTCTGGCTAGAGTAGAATCTGAATCCGAATCCGAATCTGAATCAGAATCCCATCTGCAACAGCAACAGAACAGAGAGCAGAAACAGGAACCAGTCGTCCTGCCAGAGCCAACATTGCACGGCTGTTGGTGTGCTAATTCCGTTAGCAATTTCACTTGCCAGCCGGAAAAATAAGGAAACAAAAATCAAGGAAAGCGCGGAAAATTATGGGATACTCTGAGGTCTAAAGGATACTCTTACCAAGTGAGGGTTCATTGTATGGCAATGAATGTGATTCAATCTGAAGGTATTATGTTTATTATGTTATCGTATAACATTTGGTATTTGTTTTATTTCCACTCATTTTTCTTCGAAATAATTGGACTATAGAGACAATAATAGCCCAAGTCATCCGTAGCTTTTTGTCGTGCCACACTTTATCCTTTGACCCATCAACCTTTCCATCTCCTAGTTACCCATTCAAGATGCCCCCTTTTGGCCTACTTTAAGCATTAAAATTCAATTTTGTTACAAAAGGAAAACCCATTTATTCGCGAACAAGTATATAAGTCGATATTTTTTAATAACAAACTTGACGCTGAATGTCTTATGCTCGCCGGAAAACTGCCATGGCAACCTTGAGGCAGCAACATCTATGGGATATGGGAGTACATCCATGGTACGGGGGATGCTGCAATGAAAAACGAGGCGAAACTGCTTAACGGTTGCCGTTCTCTGCTGCCATTTGTCCTGTCAAATGTGCTAAGGAAAAGCGGAGCACGCAAAAAGAGAGAAAAACACTGAACGAAAAAAAAGAATGAAATGGCCAAGCAAATTGTACAAGTGTGCGTGTATCTGTGTCCGTGTTGGCCGCATTGCAACAGATTAAAGTGCTCGCCGTGGCTTAAGCATTAGCAAACCAGAAAGGGCAAGATAGAGAGAGAAACAGAGATACAGAGAAGGAAAGGGTAAGGGTAAGGGCAAGGAAGGAGTCCTGCCCCCCAAAAGTGGACGCCGCACAAAAGCAACGTTAATTGCATTGGGGGGTAGACACACATGTGGGGCAGCCGCACATACACGTCCTTTATACATTACGTACCTCCCTTTGACAGCCCCAAACAAATTTTTAAATAAAAGAAACCACGCACTCGCGTGTTTGCTTTCCTTTATTTTTCCTCCTTCCGGCGGCTTGTTTCTTGTATTTATTTGCATTAATTGGATTTCAATGTGTAACCATCAGATACATTCAATATAAATTGGATACATGGCATCCCGTAAAAAGGCTCAAAGGGAAACGATCGGAGCTGAAGGAACTTTAAACCAACTTTAACGAGAGGCAAACCAATCCCAATCCCATGCCCATGCCCATGCCCAAAAGTCTTTGTGAGGGACCTTTAAAGAGAGAAGAGTGCCACTGCCCACCACAAAAAGTCACACAGGGCCAACCCATTCAATATTGTAAGCCCGGCCAGCGCTTAAAGTAGTTTTAAAATCAATATCATGTTACCAATCCAATCCAATCCACTCCACTCCATTCTGAGATTAGAATTAATGGACTAAAATAATTAGTCAGACCCTGAATTCTGGCTAAAATCACTGAGCACTTGTGGGCTTAGGCAAACAGATGATGTGGCTCTGGCCTCGCAGTGGTGGGTATACTCGTATATATCTAAGGATATATGAGGATATATGTACAGCCAGGCCGCAGCCAAGTGCAGCGGTGACAATAACAAATGAACCCTGTCAGGGGCCATGACAATGCAGAGGATACGAGTACGAGTAGAGTAGAGATGGTGGAGCTGAACTCCAGCATATTGAGCGTAAAACCCAAAAGATTTAAAGGTACATGAACAAAGATGATACTACTTAGACATATGTCTTTCGGCTCCCCTTACAATTTATGGCGCTGCAAAGAGGAGCCAACCAACCAACCATCATCAGGGCTCGGGCCTGGGGGCATGGTGCCTGGTCAGTGCAAGCCTTTGGTCTTCCATCCATCATCTTGGCAGCTTTTGCTTTTGCATAGACCAAGTCAAGTCGATGCCCGGCTCTAACCATAGACAAAAAAAACGGAGAGGAAGAGAAGCTATTTCATTCTGCCAAGTGGCTGTTTATGATGTTGTTGCTGGGCGGAAGTTATCACTTGGCCCGGCTCAAGCCCGAGACCAGGAAGAGGACCCAGACCAAGAGCACGACGGAGACCCAAGCCAAGACCAAGACCAAGACCAAGACCTAGACCAAAAGTCAACTCTTGGTGTTTCCCTAAAATGTTGTTAGTTTGCCATTTTGGTTGCTTTACTTTTTGCTCTTTCATTGGAGCAATGTTGGTTTAAAATGCTCTCACGAATTAGGGATGCTATGGTTTTTGATAAGATTTTGCTAGAAAACATAATATTTATTTTAATTATTAAAATTAACTTGAATAAGCTAGGAAATAATCTTACAGAAAACAGGCAGAAAATATATAAAAAGAGAGTTTCTCGTGTCTTTAGCGTTTCAGTAGCTGGTTTGAAATTTCCAAGATGTACCCCATCCCAAAGCCATTAAAGGGTATTCCACACTGCGCAATTCTCGAACTAAATTTTCCATATATATTTTTTCTTAGCCTATCCCCAGGGCTCAGCCAACAAATGGTTTTCTTAAATTGTTTGCCATCTTCTATTTTTCTATTTTTAGTTTATTCCAGTACAGTAGTTGCTGTTGTTATTTTTGTTGGTGCTGTTGAAAGCTTCCTTAAATAAATTTTTTGCAGTTTACAGTTTCCGCATTTTGGTGTAGAAGACGAGCCTTAACCGGGGAGTGAAAAAAACATCCGCTTGTTGTCCTGGCCAAGCCAATCATCGACGGAGGCTTCTTCCAGAGTTGCAGGCCCTAGTATCCAGCAGCTTGCTGCTCTCGTTCGCTTTAACAATGTTAATAATCTTATTTTGTGCCTCAATGGAGTTTTCCCCCTGCGGCCCCAGTCCCTGTTTTTCCTTTGGCTACGAGTAGCCTTTGTTGGCAGCCCAGAAAAAGTGCAACAAGAACAAAATGTATGCATGGCATTTTATTGCATACCTTAAATGCAATTTTTGTAGCACAATTTTTGGCGCTGGGTCCTGCTCTGGGAGCACGGGTCTTCCTTATACCCCCCTACCCTATTTTTTTTTTGCCCACTGATTTTTGTGCCTTTTTCTGGCCAATTTTTTGTTACTGTTGCTTGTGCTGCTGCCGTTCGGGTCTTTGCCATTTTTATCATTCCACGCAAAGTTGCAGCAACATTTGTCCTTTGGCCGCCCCCAGGCCAGTCCTGGCTCCGAGTGCTTTGAGCCTTTTGCAGTGTCATTTGGGAAGTCCTTTTTTTGGTCTGGGGTCCAAGCAAAAAGTAAATGGCACTTGCTTTAAATGATTTCTTGTTTTTGTTTTGGTTTTTGGTGATTTAAATGGCATTTTTAAAGATTTGGACGGTACGGACTCGGTTCAATGTGATTTATGAATGGGATTCCTCTCTTTTGGAGTGGAGACTCTACACTAGTCTGCTGCTATCTGAAAGAGTTTTGGGTCTTCGGCTTAACGTAATAAATTGCCCAAACTACAAATAAAACTCACCCAATCATAAAATAAATAAAACCACATGAGTCGATGTCAAAGAAACACCAAAATAGGACGAAACACCAGGAATATAAAACTAGACTCACAAAAGGACGAGCTCAGATGAAGGTGAATAAAATCTTTTTTACCAGATGATGACAGCATTATAGATGGAAACGGACACGAAAGAGAGAAAATAAAGCGAAAATGTGGGAGTACCGTCATTTCGGTTGAAGGTGGAACCTTGAGGGCGGTACAAATGTGTACCGGAAAAAATTATACACGAAAAATAAGAAAACACAAACAGATTACCAGCAAACATGAAACGGAATGGAACGGAACTAAAGCAGGAGCCAAAAGTAGTAAAAAACATTGCGGGAAGAGGAAGGGAGGATGAGAATAAATAAATAAATAAATGAAATCAGGAACCAGCAGTGATTTCGTTAGAGGTTTCTCCTCCTGGTGCTTTTCCTCTGGTCACCGCCTATCGCTATCCCTGTTTCCCCGCATCCCTGTTCCTGTTCGGATCTCCTGTGCACAGCTGAAAATGAAACCCAGCCAGGCGAAACTCAAACAATAAATGGCATAGATAATGCCCTAAAATATTCAATTAGTTTATGGCCACGTTCGCCATTTACATTTACCGGACAAGGGGCTGCCCGGCCTCGACACAGCTCGAAAACTTCAGGAGCAGAAAATATCCCAGAAAATTAGATCCTTCTCCCGCCTGTTTCTTCACCTTTTTGATATATTGTGTTGGTTTGTTTTTTCACGTGCTCGCTAGTCCTTTAATGGCCAGCCATGGGGGCTGTTGCCGTAAAATGAGAGAAACAGAAAAAATGTGGCATTAAAATATTTTTATTGCCTGCAAAAGCACAAAAGGGAAGATTTTTTCGAATTATTTTAAAGGCCAGCAGAAAAAATTGAAAATAAAAATTAGGTAATGGGTGAAAAGGGAAAGGCAACTCATAGAACTTTTACAGGTCATAAACTCGCATTTTTAGTAGGTCGCTGATAATAATGATATGCGGTGATGATAGAATAATGCTTGAAGTGTAAAGGATGCTAAGGGATGGCTTGGAAGGATTCTATTTACCTATATTTATTTATTTATTTAGCTGGAGATTCATCATTAATTTTTGGGCACCTTAAAGTGATTTGACATTATCTTAACATTCTTCAGAGGATGACAGTTTTTACCGCTAGTATCTCTTCCATATTCGAACTTTAAAATCTTTTAAGAATCATGCTAAGCAGCTCAATCTTTCTTTTCCATGAAATATTCATCTTTAAGTTTTGAGAGAAGCTCCCTTTCCCCTACTAATCCCCCATCGAATCTTGCAAGAATCATATATGTCATGCTACATCCATCTCACTTATCACAGACACAGAGCCAGAGCCAGAGCCAGAGCCAGATACAATTCGCAATCAGTGTAGAAACATAGTATTCTACTCAGTCACTCATTATTCACGCGTTTGGCTGATGTCGCAGACAAATTTCGGGTTTAGCATGCACATTTGCCGAGACCCTGACAAATTAATGCACATTTGCGATAACATCTTCAATTCAAATCACGCGACAGACATCACACATTCTGCACGGGTGTCTGTACTGTGTGTCTGTGCTTTGTGGTGCTTTTGTGGAGGCGGTGGACACATGACATATGCCATATGCCAGATGCCATTGAAAATCAAACGGCAACTCATTTGATGCAGCCTCAGATGGTCTTAGGCAACCATCAAGACAACGGGGCGTTGTCGTTGTCTCTGTCGCTGTCGTTGTTGTTCTCCTTTTGATTGTTGTTTTTCCGAGACGCGTTCATCATTGTTGCCTGGCACCGTCGCCAAGTCACAGTTTCAGCCCCCCAAACGCTCATTTGTGCGGCACCAAGCTGACGATAGGGGCTGCTGCTAGTCTGGTCCCGTCCTCATCTTTATTTCCATCGCATCGCAGCATCGCAGCATCACAGCATCGCAAATGCGCAACAATTCGCTCAAGTGTAAATAAAGCCAAGAGCCCCGGTCTGGAGCACCGGTCTGGAGATGAGCCTAGGATGGCGTTATTCTTTCTGCTCGCCCCAGTGGCGTCTGCGGCGCTCAAATGACAAAAAAACACCTGCACGGACACGGATGGGCATGGGCATGGCTACGGAAAAGCCAAGGTGAATGTTTCTGATTCTGCAGTTATATTTGTTATGATGCTGTAGTCGGAGCAAAAGCAAACAGAGTCCCACCGAAAAATGAGAAGCTTCGCTATTTCATCACGATATTTACTAGAATGATATAAAGACTATATACTGTGGGCACTTATAACTCCTACCAACATTATTCATTATAAATTAACAAACTTTAAAACTTAAGAACTCTAGTATTTCAAAGAACTTATGCTTATGAGAAATATTCACCTGAACAATCCCAAAAAATATCTCTCGCAAGAGTATTCGGTCTTCATTTCCATATGGTGACAATTTTCTCGCTTTTCTGGCAGCTATTGTAGCATGCCACGCCTCCTTTACATACTAATGCACAGATATACATATAATATACAGACACATATACTCATATACGTACGAGTACATGGAGGATGAAGAGGCGACACAGTAGCATGACTGCATTGTCTGTCTATCTGCATCTGTGTCTGTGTCTGTCTCTGCGCTTGTCCTCCGCGAGGTGAACGCATTTGGCGCTCACGTGCTCCGGCATCCACTTCTATATCTTCCTCAGACAGCAGTCCCCTGGCAGCTTTGCCTGCCCCGTATCCCCCATTATGTCACGGCTCCTCAGTGTATCCGATTGTTAATGTATTTGTGCCTGTGCCCAAGTGGCTACACCGCTGCCATGGGAGACCTGTTTCGACGCCTCCTGCTGCGTGAGTCGAGCCTCGGGAGTCGGGGGTGTCCTAGAACCTGGCAACATGTTGCCACTGGAGAGATAATAAGTCTGGCGTAAATTAGTTTGCCATTTTGAGTTATGAATGCGCATTTCAACAGAATGCTGCCAGTCGGAATGTGTTTAGTGTGCACTGGATCACGAAGGATTTGGCTCAAGAGAAGTACATTTCTGAAAGCTGGAAGATCGTATAAATCCGAGTCATGTGCGTGGTGGTGGGGAATGCTGATTTGTTAAAATATCCTCAAGGCTGTCAGACTTAAAGTTGATTTCCACTTTGGTGTTCAATTGGCATTACTAAATATTTCATTCTAATGCGAAAGGTTGAAACGCATAATTAAACATTTGATGTCGACCGGCCATGGCCCACGTTACGGGTCTTGACTAATATGCCCAATCATAAAACTAATCCTCATGGCACAAGAAAAACCTCATTAAAATAACACATACGCAGCGTTGTGTGTTGACAGAAACCGAACCGAGCAGAGCCGAGCCGCACATAAAACAAACAAACCAACAGAGGCCATAGTTAATGTGTCTGCTGTCGCTGCCCCTGTCTTGCTCTGGTTTTTGCGGCCAAGAAGTCCGACCAAGCGAAATTAACATAAATGAATTTGCAGCTGTTCGGAGGAAACCAGCCCGAACCCGATCCCGATAACCCAAGGAAACTCCAGACAAATGTACAAATCACACTGACCAGCAGTTAAATGTGGCGAGACGTGTGGGTCCTCTTTTCCAAGGGGAAAGGGCTGCCTGAATTAAAGATGAATGAAAACTTGTGGTAACACCATATAAATCATTTATGCCATGCTAACTCCAAGCCGAGGAGGCGTTAGAGAGAGCGAGAGCAAGAGCATGAGCATGAAATGAGTCCAGGCAAAGGTGCCGAGCATATTAAGTAATGCAGGCAGGGACTTGCCTTACTTCGATCCCCGAGTCGGCTTTAAAGGTTGTCGAGGCACTAACCTACAACAATACGGCCAAATACGGCCAAATTCGGCCAAATGTGTGTCAGCCGAAGGGAATCGGAACAGGGAGAGCCCTGACATGCGCAGTACTTGATGGAATCCACAAACAATTCGTCTGTCGGCATTCGGGCTGTTAACATTGACCAAGAAACTGTTGGCCGTTGGCTGTTGGCTGTTGGATGGATGCGGCAACTCCGACGTCAACGATACCAGCATCCCATCGTCAGTCAGGCGGCGTTGCTGTTAGCGTGCAGAACACACACCATCCTTGATATAGGGGCCGTGTCCTCCCAACAATACCACAGCATACTCCACAGAGTCGCGTGCAATCGTCGTGATTTACCGGCAAAATGTTCTGTTCTGTTTGTTTTTTCCCCGTCATTGGTGCTAACTCAAGTGTCCTATAATTGACAGTCTTGTCAGCGTCAATCCAGCGATAATCAAAGCCAAATCGAATTAGAGAGCAAGTGGCAAAAATCGTTTCTCACGGACCACAAAGTGGGTGTTTAGTGTTTGACTTGTTGCAAGAGCTCCACCCTGCTCCGCCTCCCTCCTCCTCTTTTGGTCGATGGTGGTGCTTCAAATTAAATGTCAAAACGGTGGCAGCACTCCGGTCCACTAATTAGCATTGGTCGAAGCCTTTGTGGCGGCTCTTGCTCTGCGTCTCCTCTGACCTTATAGAGAATATTGCCAAAGTGTTGAGAGCTAAGGCCCAAGGAAGTTGAAACGAGTGAATCAAAATTTTAATGAAGCTCAAATGCAAATGTGACACGGAATAAATCAAAATTTCAAAAGAAAATACAGTTCATGAACCAATCAAAGTATATACCTACATATTTAAATAAATAAATAAATATTCGACAAAGAAAGAATCACAATAGATATTTTTCGAAATTTATTAGTGGCCCTAGGAATTCCATAAATAACCAAACAAATACATAGCTTCAATAAATTCCATATTAAACGATTATATCTTTTCATTGTTCGACAGAAAAAGTGAATCACAACAATAACTCCCCAGATGAATGCTGAAAATAAATCAAATTAACCAATCGAATAGTTTCGTGGTGCAAATAAAATAGATCAAAAAAATATTATAATAGAATATATGGCATTCAAAGGCAAAACAAAAAGTTATTCAAATTAATCAAAACCAGACAAACCATATTTATGTGTGTCTCCCATTCAAATCTGGGGCTAACATCTAAATACAATCTATAATCGCAAGGACTGGCCTGGTGTTTGACCCAAATCTGTGTTAATCGGCGGAAAAAAATTGCTTTCTGATCAAAATGCAAATGGCGTAAATTGAAGGAAATTTCATTGACAACAAAATGGCGGAGCGCATATAAAATGCAATAAATAGCAAATGGCAAAATTTCAAAACGGCAAACAGCAATAAATCGATGGCATAAATGCATTTAAGTGTTCTACCCAGTTCCTAGTTCCATAATATACGAGTACGATATCTGTGAGATTGGATGTGCGATTGCAGTTGGTTGGTGTTGGTCTCGCTTAATTGAGCATGCATTAAAATAATAGCAAAATATAATTTAATCCCGTCATTAAATATAGAGGAATGCTTACTTAATTTAGGCTTATGAAACATTCAAAGCCCCTCCGTAGGGTATACAAATGTTGATGTCAATATATTGCATCTGTGAGTGAGTGTATCAGTGCGATGGTGAATTAAATGCTTTAATTAAATGCACGGCGTTAACACACGGACAGCTCGGATTACCATTGGGAATACAGCCAGAAAACGATACAATTTGGTGAGCAATTTATTCTATATTCAATTTAAAATAGTCGCAAAAGTTTGAAAGGAAAATAATGCAAAATTATGACTGAAAAAATGATATAAAAGTATTTGTATGTATATTAATTGTGTATAAATGCAGGAAAATGACAACAGATGGACCTGGGAATTTTCAATCAATTCAATTTAATTTCTTTATCGGTTTGAAAAAAGAAATCAAGTTATATTAAATATTTTTTAAAGGATTTTTCATAATTAAATTGTTGAGAAAATTAAGATATTTTTAATAATATTAGAAAGTGTAGAAACAAATACAATTACTAAAAGATTCTGTACAAGTTTCAAGTTCCTTCAAAGAAAAAAATACAATAAATTATTCATTGATGCCTAGACATTCGTCTGAAAAGCTATTGAGGCTGAAATAATTTGCCAAAAAAGACAATAAAAAACAAATATAATAAAAAGTAGGAAGTGCGCAACATTTGTTTTGATTTTTATTGATTTCCCCTTGGCATAAAAACGAAATTAATTGATTTCTAATGTTGATGCAGGGGAAAAATAAACAGAGTACTTGACAACTTTCACTCAGCGTCCTGTTGGAATGAGTGCCTATCCCAAGTTCCTATGCCATTCGCCAAGTAAAGTCCCTTCCCCAATGTATAGTCCCTTGCCAAAGTAATCTCCGGCTTTTTTCTCGTTTTCCCGCCCCAATCTTGGTTGTCAGAGTTTGCTTTGAGTGTTGATTTTGGGGCCGGGAGTGGTACCAGCATCGCCAGCAGCAGAAGCAGCAGAAACAGCAGCAGGAACCCGTGGAACCTGCCAGCAGCTCTCCATCAAACAGCAACTTTGTTGCTATTGCATGTAATTAATTTTCCCGCTTGAAGCTAGCGTTGGTTGCCCTGGCAAACAGATAGACGGAAGCGAAACTCTGCTATAATTAATTTAAATTTAGCTTAAAATGTTTTGATATATTGTCCGAGACTTTCCTCGTGTGGCCCTCCTGCTACATTTCCGGGGCTTCTCGTCACAGGCTACACGCGGCTCAAAAGCAAATGTCGCACAGTGCGTATACTTAATAATTGTCAGTCATGAAATTATAATACCGTGCGCCCAGCAGGATGGCTAAGTCTTTGCTAATTGGCAGCATGAATATTGTTTAATATTAAAGCGCCTGTCGGTGAGTTCTCTTGCGGAAGTTTTGGAAGTTCGCGCAAATGAAATTTTCTCAAATTGATCTCAATGGAATTTTTGCACAAACTTTCTGAGAACTTCTTTTATGCTGTGGACTTCTTGAAGTTTCGCGTATTGCTCTACAAAGGAGGTGTTCTGTGGATGAGAAAAGAGATTATGTATTAAGTAAGAGAGAAAGAAAGCCTACTTTTCCGCTACATTACTGGAAAGTGATGTAACTGGAAAGTATTTTTCTATATTCGTTACAAATGGAGGAAATGTGGCTCTAAAGTCATGTTGTGGACTGCTGGAAAAGATACGCTTTCTAAAAGTTTTCTTCAAAAAAACATACCAATAAATCTGTACAAAATATCGAAAGAATCTTGTTGGAAAGTTCTTATCCCTCTTAAGAATATCATTCTGAATGCAAGCTAAGCTAGGATTATGGCACTAATAGTCACGACTGCAGCACTCTCCGCTGAATCGCACTTCCTTCCGGCGTTTCTTCCTGCTGCGTGTCTCTCATCCGCAGCTCCTTGCCACACCGCAAACGGCGACGTGCTCAAGTGCATGACAAATATGTTGAGGTAAGCCGATCCAAGGCAAATGCTGCCAGTGGCAGACGTGGCAGCCTCGAAGCCATGGCCATTAGCACCACCACATAGCTGCCTGCCAGATGCACTGGCAGCAGCCGCCGAGAGATGGCTACAATCCCGAACGATGCTAACAATTTGTAAGTCATGTGTAAACATCATAAGTCAGGACGCGCATTCGTTCCAATTATAAACACTTAATGTATCTCCCGAGAGCGGAAAGCCCCCGTTCTCCCGTTTCCATCCTATCCACGTAGGCGCATGCTGAATATATTACGCATACGCCACGTAGTACACTCTGCCAGTAATAAAAACAAACAAAATATATCCGCTCATGTATGTACACTCGTATATACACATATATGTATGTGCTTGTATAGGAAGCTGTCTAAGTCCTTCTACCCGTCTCTTAACCCCCGAGTTAGTTAAACAGCAGCCAAGTAATTAGATTTTTCCACATGAAACAGACACAGACTCAAACACGCTGCCGCATTGGGGCACCCGGAAGAGAGAATCGTGCCAAGCAGTGTGCAAATACGAGTAGTTTCAAGTGCAAACAAAGAGCCCCTGCCACACCCACAAACAGCTGCTTGCCGCCCATACAATTCAATTAAAAAAAATAAAAGAGAAAAACTGCGGAGTAGCGTGGAAAAGTTTCTGGTGGAAAAACTTAATGCATTTAATGCGTGAGGGGCAAGCAAATGGATTAGCGAGCAAAAGGGAACTTTTGTTATTCCCGTTAAGCCACACAACTCAACATGACCCATTGAAAGGAGCAGCACCCAGCAAACACCACCCAACAAACACCACCCAGCCAACCCACCTGCCATAAAGTTGTCGTTGTCATATATACATTGCCATATGCCATATGCCACATGCCAAAATCTCACGAGTGTCTGTATGAGTGTGTGTGTGCACCCCGCAGAAGGAAAACAAAAATATCCCAGCTCCAGAACGAGCATTGCAGCCCTTTGGGTATACTAGTGTATGCCTGGCATTCGAGGAAAACAAGGGTATATTGTTTGTAGCAGGCAGAATGAACCATTATGATAAGAATAAAAAAGTATCTACTGTATAAAAACTACGTTTTAGAAGTAATTACAGGTTAAGGCTTAGAGACGCTACAAAGACAAAGCTGCGCTATCCACAATTTTCAGAATACATCGATTTTACTTGACCAAATTTGACTGGTGACAATTTTATACCCAACATTATAGCCATATTCGTCGTATGAAAATAAGCAATCCATCAAAAACACCCACTTTCAACTTATTTGTAAATCGAATTGAATAAATAAGATAAAATAAATAAAATAATAATTAATTAATTAACTAAAAAAATAAAATTTGAATTTGAGTTCTCAAGAAATATTCTCACGGGTATCTCCTAGTCGTTGCTTCTCGAATGTCATCCTTTGATATTTGGGTTTGTGTGAGTCCGAAAAAGTTATGCTTGAATTTCGCATTACACGTCCATTGCATATACAGATGTATGTCTGTGTGTGTGTGTGTGTGTGTGTGTGTGTGTGTGCTCTTGTGAATATGTGCTTATGGAACTTTTTTTCGCGCCAGGGCAAAAACACCTGACTGCCGAGACAGGTGGCAAGTCTATGAAAAAATAAAACAAAAATATTACTAGTACCTGTGTAAAAAAAGTAGAGGCTGACAAAAGAATTAATAAACTTTCCGGACATTGTTTAATTACCCAAAAGTAGTTAAAGTTTAGATGAGCAAACTGTAAGTACCAAAAGTATGGTTTTTTGATCGGTTGACCATAAGTAAGGGTAGTTTTGCTAATGTGTGACAAGGGAGACAGAGAAGTGTGGCTTTAGAGATATCAGAAGGGTGGCTTTACATGTAAATTACCAAGGAATTAACTTTTAAATATATACTGTTCTTATGTAAATAATCACCGCTTCCCTAAACACTACTCAACTATTTCATGACTTTCATTAGACCACAGTTTGGCTGTATTTATGACAGACTCCATCACAAAACTTCTAATACCCAACTCTACAACAAATGTTGCCTCTAAGGCAGAAACATGTTAAGCTCCCCAAAAGTTTACGCATATCAAGTCTCGCTCTCAGGCACAGATATACGCGTATATTGTGGGGAAATGCATACAACGGTCAGGGCAAGGCAGCTGCCGCAGGTATACACTTATATGCAGGATAGGGTGAAATTTTAAAGTCCAATTTATGCATATTTTAAATAATATGGACTTTAGTGCATATGCAAACTTTATGAGACCGCACAGGAGCTCAGTGTGTGCTGCATCTTCGCATAGTATAAGGTAAAACGCTGCAAGGCTTTGTATTTTTGGCTCCAGACAGTTGCAGGACCCGAAGCTCTGCTCCTTTTGTGGGTATATATTCGAATATTCAACTCTGTGTGCACATAACAGATAAAATAGCTGCATATAAATCATGTCATGGCCGAGCGAAAATAGTCTCTCTCTCTCTATTTTTCGGGGAAAAAGTGTAAGGAGAGGAAAAGCAAGTACATGGAAAAAAACTGAAGACTTGGACAGGGGTATAGTCATGCACTAGAGACATACACAGGACTTTGTTCAATTCAGACTGCAGAATGCATTTACAACGGTCAAGTGCCATAGATCCACAGAATATAATTGAATTACCTTTGAATGATTTGATGCTGTGAAGTCTGTTTTGTTGCAAATAAATAATCGATGGGGAAGCATGAAAAAAGTTATTTATTTATTTATTTTCTCTTTATTCTAAAGCTGCAATACTAACTTATATTTAAGGCACTAGTCACAAACAAATGTTTTAATCTTTAAATATACTTACATACATTGATTTCTAACTCTAAACATTCTTACAGTCTGGTTTGATTTCCTTTTATAATTTGTTTTTTTATTGTATAGTAATACATTTTTTATTTTATTTTTTTTTTATTTAGTTTTATTTGTTAATATTTTTATTTATTTATTACATTTTGTGGATACACGGAAAAGAGAAAAGTCATAATACATGATAATGACAGTTTTCTAAAATATCATCAATAAATTTGATTTATTCCAATTTACTTCTTCCTAATAATCCCTTTCAGAGAGTACTTTTTCTTGGAACTCTGGTTCGTATCGCATTCGATTCCCCAACAAGTTCTTTCCAAGTATGACGCTAATCCCCAAGTAATTGTCTGCTTAGCGCTTACTGCCAATTTATTGAGATTTTTGTTGCTTTTCTTTTCCCGTTCTCACCTGTCGCACGTAGTTAGCTATGTCGATGGTCTTTGGCCCCCAGCCACCTGAGCCCGACCCCAAGCCGTAGAGCTTGAGAATATGGTAGAAGTTGAGCTGGAAATCCCTGGCACACATAGTTATCACGTCGCAAACTTTGCACACTTCAATTTTTATTATGCGATTTTATTTATTTTGATTTTGCCCAGGAGGAACTTTTGCGCTCTATAGACAGGGAACGTCTAATGATGTTAACAGCCAACGGCTTATCCGTTGAGCGAATCATCTAAGGATTTAATAAGTTTGATGGAGTGGGAGTGTTGCTGGGGATCGTTGCCATGAACATTAAGTAACTTGTGCAGAAAGTTCAGCTTTTGGCCCCATTTTCCAGATGCTTTTCCTTGGTCTACTCGACGCTCGAGTCGGTTCTTAATTAATACCGGGCGTGTGCTGAAATCAACAGTTTTTCCTCTTGGCGAATTTTCAGAATGGGGTAAAAAAACGAGAGAACAGCCGCCCCCACCCCTGAACCAATGAACTGTCCTGCACTTAATATATTTTGTTGCGTTCCTTGTGCATTTCGCCCCCATATGCAATTTCAATTTTCTCATAAGGTAAGAGGAAAATGCAATTATTTTTGCGCCACTTTTGCACTCACTTCACACTGCATATGAGGGGGTATTCACCCATATCCATATCCTTTGGTCCTGCCATACCTCCAGCACTCACTGCAGCAGCAGCAGCAAAAGCTTCGGGCGGCGTTGATGGTCATAAATTTTTAAACAACAGAAATTACAATTACTGACCGCGCCAACAGCATCAACAGCACCAGCAGGAATGGAGCGGGGCAGGGCAGAAGAAGAAATGTGGAGAAAATTGTGAAAAATGCATAATGAAAGCAATCCGTATTAAAAATATAAATCACGCATTGCGCCAAGGATTCAACAGGACAGGATGAATGCAGAGTGCCAAATGGCGGATGCAGGATGCCGTCTGCCGTCTGCCGGCTGCAGGACATGTAGCATATGCAAGACACTCTGGGAACAATAATCATATGGCCATCTGTCAGTCAATGCCCCTGCGGCCCGGGGTCTGGTCAAATAATTAATTGGCTGCATTATGGCACTCGGCGCTCAAAGACTTGGCTACACTGAAAGCGACAGCCCATGTGTGTGGGTGTGTGTGGGTGTATAAAATTGAAAGGGAAACAGAAATGAGTGGAAGAAGAAGCAGTTCCGCTGCAGAGACCGAGCCACCTGTCAGTGGCATTCATTCCCTGTCATCGTTCTGCTTCTGCAACCATTATGGGGCATAATTTTCAACTTGTTGTGGCCGCCCAATTGCCGTTCATTAAAAGCGCGTAATTGTGGCCAAAGTGGTTTGGCACTCGAGTGCCCCCAACCACTCCACTCAGTGGTTGAGTGGTGCCGCAGAAGTCTTCGGGGCTCAGTCTTTTTGCGTGCAGAATAAGAAAAACACAGAATTGCAATTAATTGCCTTGAAATTAAATAAAGGTTTTCGGGTGGGCCGCAATTTGGGCTCTTTAGCTAATTAAGTGAAAAAGCTCTGCGGAAAAGCGTCAGAAGAGAACTATGAACAATGATTTCTGTAATAATATATTTCTGACCATTTAATAACATTTTTGGTTGAGAAATTCCACAACTAAAAAGTTCTGGTTAGAGCGTAATAAATATGTATAAATATTATGAAGAACTGACATAGTAAACTGCCTTTCCGGAATATTCCAAAAGAAATCAAATTACAGAGTTCCAAAAACTAAGACTCCAATTTTGAGCCTGTTCTTATGCAGTATATTGATTAATTTATTCTCTTATCAATATTCAACTTTTTCTATATGTTGATGTGCTGTCCATTCGACCGTATGTATATTTATTTATTTTAAATCCAGCCTCAAGGAAGCCCTGCAGCTGCATTTTCCTTTGCTTCGAGCGAACAACATTTCTGCACTCTGGCTTACAGGAAAGTCAAGACAGAGACATGCCAGGGACAGGACAGGACGAGGACGAGCACTAGGACCCAGGACCCAGCCCAGGCCAGAACCAATGGATATTAGCCTGCATTCGGAGCAGCTGTTGTGCCATTGTCGCTGGGTCTGTCCTTGTTTTTATAAGCTTTCTAGCATGTAATCAGTTAGAGATATTCATGGACATGACTATGATTTTAGTCCGCCCGAAACGCACATATATAATATACACATATATATGGCATGTCTGGCACAGATTTGTACATGGCAGTGGGGGCCATTGGCTGGCGCCAAGTCGCAGCAAGAAATCTAAAACAGAAAAAAAGGAAAAAAAAAAGAATTGAAAGACATGGGGCAGAGGGCTGCAATGCCATGCAAATCCTGCTGAGCAACACAACTCAACATGAGTGCTGAAGCGATGGAGCCACTTGCCCTGCGCCGGAATCCTTCCTCATCAACAACATCCGTGACCAGCGGCAGCCACTGGACCAGGAACGTCTGCTGGGCAGGCGATGTACGTACGAGTATATGTGGGCTTGGCCAGGCTTTAAGTCCATAATCAGGCGATTTGCAGGCATTACCGAAGGGACAGTATGGCAGTGGCCTGTAGGATATGGCCTGCCTGTTGTCGTACGCCAGCTTTTGTCTATGGTTGATCATTTGCTGCACACTGGATTTTGTTCCTAATACTCTTGATATTGTCTTGGCAGGTCTGGGCACACATCGAGGCGAAGATTGTGTGTGCATCGTACTTATTGGTAGCTGTGGAGAGGCTGTACCATTTCGGATTGGTTCCAGGACTAAAACCGTTTCTTCAATTTGCTTATGCAACAGACTTAACTGCAGCTTTGTCTTAATGTTTTTGTTCTCTTAGTGTTCTTTAGTATCGAAGCATTTCATCTAAGGTAGACCACAAAAAAAGACGAGGCAAACTGTCATCTATCTTCGGGCCTTATGGAAATCCGTTTTCCCACTTCTTTGCGACGGCTTTTCCAAACCACACGCCTTTCTTTTACTCGCTTTTTGTGTGTCTCTCTCCCTCTCTCTCTCTCTTAGTTTTTTGTCCGGTCCATTACTAAAGCACAGGACTTTTTTGTATGGCTCTTCACTGCATATGCTGACATCTTGCACAATTTCCAGCAGAGTCCGCTTCTTTCAGCTTTCATTACGTCTCTCCTGCACTTGCCATTGCCCTTATTTTCTTGTTACACTTGCTCCAAGAATTATTGCCTTATGCATATTCCACTTTATTCTCTGGCTCTCTCTTTAATACTGTCTCTGTCTCTATCTCCCTGGCTCGTTTTTTCTAGAAATCTTTTTTGCGGCTACTCTTTCCACAAAAATGGCAGCTGACACTTGCGTTTAACCGCACAGATTTGCTCTTAGTACGCTTACGTATCTACCCTTTCTTTTCTTACCATATATCTCCATCTCTCCCCTCCTCTACTCCTCTGTGGCCTATCAAATTGCGGTCCATCTGTTTGTCCGTTCAATCCAAAGGCAAGTTGTAATTGTCGTTTGTATTACCCCCAAAATGACGACAAGCCTGAGCCTGACTCCGACTTTGGGGCGTTGTGATTGCGGTTTCCTCCTGGAATGACGCTACCTTTTCCTCACACCTCTGTTCCATCTCTAATTGTTCCTTTTCCTCTTTCCCTGTGTGTGTAAATGTATCTCTTTCTGTGGGTTTCCCCAAAAATGTGAGCAAAAAATGTAGAATTCAATTAAGCCAAGAGATTTGCTGCAGGCCTTTCACTTCAGTGACTTGTCTTTAAGGATATTCTCTCTATATAAATACTGAAATTGACTAAAAGTTAATCTGTTCAGGTTTGTAAATCAAACTGAATGTCATACCAATTTTATTTGCTATTCTCTATATGCCTGTGCATACATTTGCATCCAATTTGCGACCAGTTTTTGGGTTCTGATGGGATTGAATGGGTTAGGATGGTTTTGGACTGCTTACACGTTTGTTTGCTTCAGCTGAAAAGCTAAAAACAATTTGCATTTGCCCTCTCAACAAAATCCTACCGTACAACCCTTCGCCACTTCTCTACTAGCAATATTTTCGATGGCTCACACGGCGTATGATGAATTTTTTGTTACTACCACGCCCCAGAACACTTAGAGCCGCCACAAAAGTGGGGCAGTGAATAGTTCTTTTTTTGGGAAAATATGTATACATTTTTTGTGTATTTTCTGAAGGAGGTTTGTTGGAAAATTCTGCTTACCCTGCAGCATATTCAATGGAAAAACTATGGTGGGGTGAGTGGATAACTTTTCTATAGAGTACTCTTCCCGTTAAGTCTTTAATTTGTTTTCGGTTTTTAATAAATTTTTGCCATCGTGTTATTTGAACTCCATCTGGCCGACTGCTGTGCTGGGCATATGAAAAACTCGCAAGGATTGGGCTTTGAATTTTGTATACTCAAGCACTCAAAAAACACAAAATACATTGCCAATACCAGTAAAAAGTTTCCCCCTTTACACTTTAAGGTCATGTTCTTAGGCCCTGTTTAACCGAAGGAAGGAAACTTTCTAATCATCCACTCGAACATAAAGTCCAAGGGTAAATGGCTTAGAAAATGTTCGCCAACAATTGCCATAAATAAAATTCACTTCTTCCCACCATCTTTGGGGCTTTGCCACAATAAATACAACATCGAAAGGAATGGCAGTGGAAGCTCGGAGCTATTGATGATGACAAAGCCGACAATACGCAAATAAGATTTGGCTCAAAAATTTATTTAATTTCATTTTATTGGATGAAAGTCAAAGGCGACACAAGTCGCCAGACAGCCAGACTAAAGGAAAAACCCGTGGGAGACCCCGCAGGAAATGTAGGGGAATATTTTCCAAAGACCAGCGAGAATCCAGTGTGGAATCATTAATCTTTTCCCGCTGAATCAGCTCAAAGAGCTTTGCCCTCAGAAAAAAAAAAACTCCCAAGAAGCAGAACTTCTGGCGAGACGGGAAAAATAAACAAAATAACCAATTTGATGCCAAGTCATTCGGGGCAAAAGCAGAGGGCGGCCCTCTGCTTTGGTCTGGCTTGGTCTTTGAGCCATTTGCAAATGAGTCGCCGGCATAATGACCATGAAGCTATTTACTCAAGAAACAAATTGCAAACCATTTTGCACACTCCATTGACTCTCCGTTTTGCCTCTTTCTGTGGCCTGCGGGTGGGAGGGCCTGTTCAATTTTCATTAATTTACTTATAATTATTTGCTGACATTTTCATATTGACTTTTTCCTTGGCCTTTGCGCCTAAACAATTGAAATTAAAAATTCAAACGGCAGCCGGCAGTCGGGGACCACGGGAAATTGGTTCTTGTTCCCTCAACAATAATAAAAGGAGGAAAAAATGAGAAATATGCGCCTGTTAACTTGTTCATTACCCTAATGGAGCGTTTTCCCATGCAGTCTTTGTCGTAATATCCCATTCCCAGTCCTGAATCCCAGTCCCACACACACATTTCACATCCCTTTTGACTTTTTTTTTTCTGTTTCCTTCTTGAAGTCTGCCTTCGTCGAGATGTTGTCCTTTGGTTCGTTACACTTGTGTCTCTCTGGCATTGTGTCCCTTTTCTTGTACGGGGTGTGGGGAGTGGGCTGTGGGCCATAGGAAACATGCCTGTCTGCCTTAATAGAGTGAAATTCCTCACTGTTATATATTTCATTTAAATGACATTTTAATTAATGTCAACAATTTTGCTATTGCGGCAAGTCGACGCACTCATTATGACGGCCTTTCGGCGTACATTTTCCTGTCGGACGCTTTAATGTGATTATTTTAAAGTAGATATTTTCATTAACATATAATTTGTTGAAGGGCTTCTCAAGGGAATCCCACTGGAGATGATTGTTCAAAGGGTTAAGTGGTTAAAACGAAATTAAATAAATAAATGGACGGAAAACTTTCCCACATTTCTGCTTCAAGTGTGCGACTCCTAAGATATCTAAGGAATATATAAATACTGGGCAACACAGAGAGCATATCATAGTTAAAAATTCAAAGCAAAGTCAAGTACTAATCACAGCTTAATGTCTGGACTAAGCCCAATCCACGTCTCGGCTGACAATCGAATATTTGCCAAAGTCAGAGACAGAATTTCAAATGCCAATACCCAATACCCCACTCGGAGCTCTATAAGATTATACACAAGAGACCGACAAAATATAAAGCGAAACAGAAACGAAAGGGACCAGAAGGACGATTCCTTTCTTCCACTTTGGGTGAAAAACTTTTAGTTACAATAAATTATATGCAACAGTTAAAAAAAAGAAACCGGCACAGCAGACCCAAACGAAGCCAAAGAGTTAACGACTCTGTGATGGTGGGGTAAGGCAGGACTTTCAGTGTTGGCCCTCGACATGTTTTTTGGGCCAAATAAAGCACTTGAGGGAATTGCACATAAAACGACTGACGGATGGGGTTTTGGGGCTCTCGAATCGGTCCTAGGCCCATCATTGGCATGTGGCGAAAAAAATCTTTTCATTTGGGAAATGCCAAATATTTGCAGCTACAAAAAAAATAGGAGACGGAAAAAAGGGACAAATCCCAATATGCCAGGCACTTTATTGCAATCCCTTTAAATAAGTTTTTCCCCAACTTGTTTTTTTCTTTTTATATTATTTGCTACCTTGGCCCGGGATATGATCAGGACTCCATGGAATCCTTGGACTCCTCCGACACGTGCAAATGCGCCAAACAAATGCGAGAAACGCTTCCATGTTCGAGCATGTGTGTGTGCGCCTTTCCCCTTTCAAATCCTTTCTATTTTGGCTCCCGGCAAAGGCAAATAAAATATGGAATTACTTAGCGGCAGTGTCAGAGCGTAGACATTGTGATTGTGTGCGCCTGTCTGTCTATTTGCTGGCGGTTGCCTTTGTGCCGGCACTGTGTTGGATTTTATTTGCACTGATGTGATTTGTTTAGAGCTCTTTACTCTCTACAACACAGCAACACAGCAAGCATATGTCCCATATGTCAGGTTGTCTTTAAATTCTCGTTGAAGGGAACAACCCCAGCTGCCCCAGCCCCAGCCCAGCAGCGTCAGCAGATGATGTGTTTTGAAGGGGAGGGTCGGATTAGAGTGACTAAGTGCTACATATGTATGTGCTCTGGCAGGGCTTTAAAAGTAATTTTCCCATGTTTGTTCCAATTGTTTTTACACTTGAATCACAAACAGCTGCACAACCCGGCGTATGATTGATATTTGTGTGCCGGAGGAGAAGATGAATCTCCTCTCCGAACTTTCCCATTAGACCAATCTTCTGAACGCATCAATAAATTGCGATTATTCGCGCACTTTAATCAAAATCACAAATAAAAACTTTGCCAACTTTTCTTTTACTATCTGGAATTATTTTCGTTTTGCTATGCTCATTAAAACCGAGGAGAGAAGAAAACTTTGGCCGTCCTGCGAATAAATTTTTGTATTAAAAACGTTTTCCGTCTGACAAAATTTTGCACGCTTCATAAAATTGTGGCATATAAATAAAATTTTCATAAGAAAAGCACTGGAAGTTTCCTCAGTCGTGGGAAGGGTTGCTCCAGGCTTGAGGCTTGAGTATCTGAGAAAACTCATCAGCAATTCAGCATGCGTGGTTCTTATGAAAACTTGATGCCTTCGTGATGACACTCATTGTCTTGAGTGAAAAGTGTGGCAAATGACATGAATGGAGGAGGCAGCTTGTCTCTCCGCCCCGTCCCGTCCAGTCCCGTCCCGTCCCTCTGTTCGGTGGAAATTTCAAGCATAACTGGCAAAGCTTTTATAAAATTGCCAGAACACCCACACAATTCAGTCGCGGGCCCGATGTCTTTTGTTCGGTGGACCCTCTCTTTTTTTTAAACATTTGCTACACATTTCTCCTGAGCGGCAAATGACTTTCAAGCTTTCATTTCCTTTTTCAGGCACGGCTCCGGAATCCACTTCCACTGCCTCCGTCAGGTGTCCTCTCTCTCTTGTTGTGTGTGTTTTTTTTTTTCAGTGCATAAAAAGTTTTCTAATGAAAAATTCAGCTCCTACTGCTGGCCCCTGAAATGACTCTGAAACGATGACGACAACGCCAACGACCACTCCAGCCTTCGAAAAGATATACTGGTACTGGAACTGGAGCTAAACTAATGCTCTGTTAAAGTTTTGCTTATGAAAATGCAGGACTGACCAGATAACTGGCAAATGTCGTATGCAGGAAAGTAGCGTCCATAAGCTCCCCGAAGCTGCCTCCAGTTGCGAGACGAAAGGTAATCAAATTTCAGTTGCTAGTTTACAGTTTCATGGGACAGGAAACCGTCGGGGGCAGGTTTTCACTAAAACTTTTAAAGTTTTCGGGTCCTGAAGGTGACAGAAATGGAAATTAAGTTTCGCTTATAAATGGATTTATTCCGCGTGGAACTCGAATTTATTTAATTAGGTCCTTGAATGTTTTTGTCAGGAGTTTTCTAAATACCTAAAATGAAATTTATTAAAGAGTTTTTTTGAAAAAGTGCAGCATTAAAAGCCGAAACACTTTTGGCATAAAACTCTGAAAGTGTTCGTGAAATTATCGCTCCAGTACCTAAACTTTCTTAAATAAAATATTGAGTTTAATATGTCTGCCCTTGAGTACTGGCTCTCCTCTTCTTCAAAGACATTTTCTCAATTCTTGCTCAAAATTAATTTGATTCGATTCAGAACATGAAAATTTCATTAAAGCCTGCGCCATTACGACTACCATCCGCATAATTTATAAAGTGTCGAGCTGAAAACTGCCCAACAGAAGGAGCAGAAGCAGGAGCATCCATCCAACCAGCCAGCAACCATCCAGCAACCAACCAACCAACCAACCAACCGACCAACCAACCAACAAATCCGTCCATTTATCCATTGAGGGAAGGTCTGGCTTTGGACCATAACAAGGCGTAACTTACAGCGTACTTGAAGGGCCAGAATGAAGCAATTTTAATTTTCTGCTCTTGGCTGGGTAGTAAAACATCAACAGGACCAGCATCAGGATCAACGGCAGCAACAAGCCCAAGATAAAGATGAGAGCCCAAGTCCAAGAGAGTGGAAAGGAGTCCGTAGTTTTTGCAGTCAAAATGCAGTGGGTGGGTCCTAAAGTGTTGCGCTTCATAAATAAAGAGGGTGAAGCCGAAACGAAACGGCGGCGGATGAAAGGAAGGATGTGGCAGAAAGCTGGTGGTGGAGCAGAGAACTTACATATAGCTGTGTTGTCCAGTGTAAAAGCATATTTTCTGCTTTTAATTGCAATATATTCTTTTAGACAAAATGACTGATGATGGCCGGGCTCTTGCCGGCTCGCTCACTCGCTCCTTCATCTGTTCTTTGGTACTCTGGCACTGGCACGAGAAGCAAAAATATATTGCCATGAAATTTGCAGATGGCACAGGAAACGGAAACCCAACGGAGACAGGCATGTCTCCACGCTGGCAAACTCCGTTTGACTGCTAAATGAACAAGGGAAACTCATTCACCCTACCATATACACAGCCGTCTTTTCCTCCACTTCCTCTGGAAAATCTTACTTGAGGCAGAGCCCGGAGGCACTCCGATGAGCAGCATTGCGGTTGCTGGTCATTGCGGTCCTTGTTGTTCTTCTGTTACTATCCGTTCTCGAATCCTTTCCCCCGTCTTCAGGCCACAAATAACTCAGAGATACGCGAAGGGATGAGCGGCTCTAAAGAGAGAGGCCTTTGTCTAAGCCATCGCGGCCGCAATTTTGGATGATGAATAAATGAAGGCCTTTGTGTTTTTGAACGTGGCCAAGAGAAAATTTACCACTTTCATTTACTCGACATGCATTTCTCATGGCCTCGCAGTCTTAGCTTTCAGCTCTCAGCACTCAGCCCTCAGCCTCCAGCCCCGAATGGAATAATTAAAACGTCTCCCAACCCACAAATCCCTGGCACATCTTTAAACCGTCAGATCTGTTGGGGACTACATAAATTTTGAATTAATTTATAAACATTTTTTGTAGATATCTATCCAGCTTCAAGTATGAACTACAACGCTCATTACTCAGTGAAGTTTTCTCCTCATTCACTCTCTGGCTTTTATATATTTTCTATAATTTATTTCACACTGAATTTTCAGCTTTTCCATGCGGCAGGCAGACGTTGCCATTCACTGAATGGGAGACAAAAGAAAGCGGAGAGCGAACAAATTTTCGCTGAACTGCAAAAATGGCAAATCGCTGAGAAAACTCATAATTTTCAACCGTCTGCCATGCTGTGAAGGCGGCGTAAATTTTATTATTGGCAATGCCAAATGCACGGACCTCCCAACCCCTGAGCCCCCTATGAAACTACAACAAAGTTTCGGATAAAGTTTCATTATAATATATATATTTTTTCTGGTGGTATCAGACTCTCCACCTCCCCCCATTCACCCATCCACCCGCTCAAACAGATGATTAATGAAGCTTTGAAAAGTTGAGTGCAAATTTAATCAAGCGCACAAGCAAATCGAAACAATTGGAGAAAAAAAATGTAGGAGAACTTATAATAAGCTCGAAATCGGAACAATATGCAAAAGGGGAAAAAATAGAAAGCCTTCAATGGAATCAGGAAAATATGCAAAGAGACAGAGAGAGGGAGAGAGAGAGAAAATCGGGCTTAGAAATAAATTATGCAATAAGTAGGACTTTGGCGCTCTGTGATTTATGACATGATTTTTGACATGTATTTATATTGTTTTTGTCGGCTTGAAATGGGCTGGGAGTGGGCTCTGAAATGAGAGAGTAATGAATTATGGAAATTTCTTGAAAGGAAAATAGGAGTAATGATAAGACTCTTTCAAAGATAAAGCTAATTATTTAATTTTACTAAAAAGAATTTTAAGTTAACTCCATTTTAAAAAACAACTGAACTTAAATAGTTACTTTCAGATAATGTTATATGTGCAAATTAGCTCTAGAAAAAATAAAAAAAGAAATATTCAAATTTCACAAAATGTATTAACATTTTAATGATTTTTTTTAACTTACAGTTTTATATCCATATACAAACTAGAGGTTAAAAATGTAAGATATTTTTATTTTAATTAAGGCAATTGAAAATCTGATCATTTCTGAACACCAATCAGTTTTCATTGTAACACTTTCCCAAAAGTAATTCTATATATCTTAAAGTACCTCTTTAATTATTATATTCTTCCCAAGCCTTTGGAATTGCTTAACCTTTTTTTGAATATTTTTAGATATTTCTTTTCCCAGCTAGGAAATCTAAATGAAAGTCCTTCTTATCCCTTATTTAACATTAAGCTGGAGTTCAAGCAAACCTAATATTTCCTGTGAAAATCTTCACCTTGGGTTCCGCATACCAGGACCCTCTTCAAAATATTATCTGGCCACTCTCTCAGCCTCAGAGTGCAAAATCTAGTTGAGACATTTATTTTCTGAACCTGAACCCTTTTCTCGGGCACGTGTTTCAAATCATACAGAAATTTGTGTGTTTTCCTCCACGAAAAAAATAGCTCAAGAATGCTTCAATCATTAAAGACAACTTCATTCATCATGCGGACCCTCCAATAGCTGTCTGTTTTATTTATAAATTTCATTAAACTTTATCGGATCCATCCTCGTCCTCTCTCGTGGATGCCCAATAATCAAGTGGCCGTTTTATGCGTATTTGTTCTCTGACGTATTCATGAGCACCAACTAACGCCCTCAATTTCGGGAAAAGAGCTCCAGCTTCGCTCCGACAGGGCATGACAGGCTGGGCCTAACTTTTAGCATTCCTCGGGGCAACCCAGACCCAGACCTGAACATTTGACAGGAGCCTGGACCTGGGAGCAGTATCGTGTTATGGAGGCCTCGGCCCTGGCCCTGGCCCTGGACCTGGCTTCTGGCCCAATTATTATCATAATGCCAAATGAAGATGACAACATTGACAGCATGTTGGGTGAGGAAACTTTTAATGATACTGCTAAGGTTGCTGCCAGAACTTTGAGGGCCAATTAATCATTGCTACTCAGGACGTTCTACCAGTGTCTCGGTTTGAGTGTCACTTAATTTTTTTATGATGCCCTAGCAGTCCTACAGTCCCGCCCCCGTCCCCGTCCCCGTCTAGGCGATGGGGGCTTGCGGCAAACGCTCTCACGTTCAATTGTTTTATGCCGTCTGCGCTTTGAGGTTACGAGTGGCCTTCTATAAAGTGTTTTTCTCCCCCCAGTCTCAACCACAGAGCCGAGAGCCCAGCCCCCAAATCTCCTTGGAGCGAATTGTTGTCGAGACTTTCGAGCCATTTTGAGTGGCGGGGCAGAAAGTTTTCTGTGTTGGTCGAGAATGAAACCGTCAATTTTCCGCAAATATACGTATACACCCGTCCAGTGCACACAGTGTACGGTGTATAGTGGGGGAGGGAAATATATGTACCAACTAGGAGAAGTTTTTAATGGCCATTGAGGCCAGTTTATGCAGCTGCCACTCCCTGCTGATGCTGCCTCTCCGTTTGTTGGTATGTATTATTAAATTAGTTGCGGGCGATTTGTGGTAATTAGGGTGAAATTTAATAGCTCTTTGAGGGTAGCACATTCCCCACAAATGTACAGCCACATACTCATACTGATAGCGGTACTGGATACACCATCTAGATGACATCTCTGTGGGGTCCCATTAGTTTCCATCAAGGAGGGCATCATCGATTAGCCCCCACACACACAAACACAACTCTCCATTGACGAGGCTCTCTCCATAAACTCCGGTACTTGTAAATTGGAATTCACCCTTCGTGTGGAGTGGAGAGGAGAAGAGGGAGGCATGTGGAAATCTGTGCGTGCATGATGCTGAATCTTATTGGAGGCATCATCATCATCCTCATCATTTATTTATGCGTGGCACAGCGCTGCATGGCTGCATCTTGGGATGACAACATCTGGCCAGACTTCTCTCTCTGTGGATTCACGCGGTGTTAATAACACGTCAACATGCATACGCACACGCCCACGCCCATCGAGAGATGGGATCCGCATCAAGTATACGCCGCCGCGTCCTACACAATATCACCTGGCATTCGGCGCAGCAAGGAGCATTTCGCCTTGAAGGAGTATGAGTGCGTATGAGTGCGCTTGGAAGAATGCAGGATGACAGCGGCTGTAGCTAAACACATTTAATGGCCATCGCTGTCGTCCTCGTCCTAGCCTGCTGGCTGGGTGCACCACCATCTCCAGGACATGCTTCGCCTTGCAAATTGCAATTAATTAATTGAAGTGCTTGAGCGGCTGCTGCTGCTGCTGCTGCAGCCACCGCGTTGCCTATTAATGTCTGCACAATGCCAGTGGCTGCCGGGCTCCTCTTCCACACCGTTTAAATGGCTGTCACGTCTGTTACCTTACCCAACACAGCCGCTGCATCCCCCCTCAGTCGAGAACCATTTGCACTACCCAAGACATCAGCCAGACTCTCGTGTGTCTTATTTATGTGTGCTAATGGCAGAGTCAGCCCGACTGTGGCAGAGGCCCATACATAAGTTGGCTCTGCTTTCTTAACAGGTTAAGTAGCAGTTGGCTTCGCAAATTGAATGGCAATTGAAAACTCTCTCTCCCTCATACGACTGGATATCAGGGCTTCTTAAATTGCATGTGTAAAATATTCCAATTGAAACGGGCCTCAGACGGAGCTCCTTTCTTAACGAATGCAATTCAGCTGGCGCCCATATTGGTCCAATTATAACAGATAATATGGTAAATCAATGAGAGAAATCACCAGGTGGTGGGGCAAGTGAAGAATCAGCCATAATACCCAACGTAATGAACGTATGTACTCGTACATGAAAATGGCTTTAATTAATTTTCATCCGTGCAGTGCGTGAATATTGAGACCGAGAAGAATGATCGAAGTTGGTAATGTCCTATGGCAGATATTGAATTAATTTTTAATTAATTATTTAACATTCTTGCTTCATTTTGATTGAAATAATTAAGGAAATTAAAGATATTATTAGACTCTTGTGATTTTCAAAAATATAAAGGCATTTAATGAAATCAGAACTGTCTGCAGCAAATAGTTTGTGTATTCGAAAAGACCCTCTTTTGCAGAGGGTATCACAAACATGTGGAAAATGATTCCAATAAATTGCTGGTATAATAAAATTAATAAATTCTCAGAAATACTCGCAAGCAGATTTCCAAATACTATTTAAGGATAATTTCTTTCAAATTCCTCCCACCTGTGCGTGTGTGGCTCTTAATTTAAACACCAAAAATTACATAGGACTTTGATATGTGCACCTTCTTCCTCATGTATTGGTGGAAGAAAATTGCCTCAAAAACAATATTTATTGAAATTTTTCTCGTAATTATAAAATAAAAGCGAATGACACACGCGAATGGCATAAAAAGAAACGAGTGCACTCACACACTCGAGTGGGTGAATCAAATTAAAATTGCACACACATTTAATATTCATTGAAAATATTTTGCAACAGCAATAATAATGGTGCCAACGAAATTGAATGGCTATACGCGGAGCATTCGTATGAATATATGTCGGCCAGGACAGTACGGTGAAAATATTCAAAAAATGCAGCCTTTCGGTGGGTGCTAAAACGAAGAAAAAATAATGATGCATTGAATTTTGATTAGATTGCTTATATTCTTTTCTGGTAAATATATCACTGTGTGTGGTATGATCCTTAAAGAATTTGTATTAAAGGATTCAAGTAAGAAAACACATATTATTTTTCTACCAAAATATTTATTAAATTAAATATTGGAGTCTATGTGAACATTCCGAAACATATTGTGTGAGTATTTTTTCTCAAATGAGTTACCTTTCTATTCAATTGAGTGAGCTCATCATTCAGTTCATTTGGCAACTTAAATTCCATCCCGGTCCACATCATATTTGATTAAATGTCCATTTCTAGCACATGCTTATATCGTACGAGTGCCACCACGAGTATGTTATATATGGGGATGTACATACCCATGCATCTATCAGCTATAATGAATTCAATTAATTTACTCCTGCCAAAAATGTTGGAGGACACACACACATGCCGAGGCGAACTCCCTGTCCCTCACTGTCCCCCACTCAACCTCATCCTCGTCGTCTGGGCCTCATTATGATGAGTGATTGTTGCTGCTGGCCGTGTCTGCGTGTGTCGAAGATTTCTCTCTTGATATACCCTAGCAGGGGGTATCATTGCAATGCAAAGGAGAAAATATTCAGAAAAAATATATTCGAATATAAGCAAATAAATGTGCCAGAATCTTTACACAATCATTACTTCCAAATGAGAACTGAAGTAAATCTGATATCAGATGACTCTATCCCATAGCTTTTACGAGAACAATAGCTCCGTAAGGGTATCAGCATCTTCGGCTCTCAAAAACGAAACGCTTTTCTTTCTCATTTCTTTTCTTTGTTGCTGTCTTTTGTTTGACTCACGTTCCTTGCGGTTTTATTAATGTGTGCTAAATGTGCCGTCTACTCATAATATACGATCCACTCATTCATATATACTTATGCACTTCAGCCATAGCCCCAGACATGAACAGCGAATGGCTTATTTTCATGGAACATCATGAACTAGAGGTTGTGCTCCCTCGTCTAGCTCCTTCGTGAGTGATTTGTTTGCCCAAGATGATGCCAAGGCCATCCATGTGAAGTGTATGTTTATATATCTCAAGTGCCGGCAATTTTCATGTGATTTTTCTCCCTTTTTGTTGGTCGGTTAGGTGCAAGGACACTAACCCGATGGCTATTTATTATTTTGCCAGGCTCTACGCAGGAGTACAGAAGAGGTCATCATGGGCCCGAACGACATGAGAGAGGAAATTTTCAGGCAGTGATAGTGCAATGAAAATCATAACATTCCTTTCGATTTCCATTTTGATTTTCAATTGAGCCAATCTAATCGAATAAATTCTAAACCGTATCTGTATTAAAACCATTTCGGGTCCCCCTCGTTGCCCTCACTACATCCTACATTTATATTCAAAAATCTGCAGCCGCTTTCCCTGCATGCCAGGGACATTTCAAAAGCCAATTTCACCCGGTTCCAATTTTCAGCCTGGAGCCAAACTAATACATAATTAGTTCAATTTCCGTTGTTGTCGATGACAGCGACAGGCATTTTCACAATTTTTGCTCTTCTGCAGTCCCATTCTCACTGGAAAATTGCTGGAAAATTGCGTTGCCACTGAAATTTTGTCGAAATTCGTACGAAAATTGTACGTAAATTAGGGAAATTTATTCAATTGAAAGTTTGCGGCCAAAGTCCTAAGTCCAAAGTTTATTGCCTGCACATTTGTTTGTCCAAAAATCCTACAACTACAGAAATAAGCCAATGGGCTCATATAATCCTAATATTGATATCAATCTAATATCAATCTCTGTTCTAAATAATATATAAATAAATGTAAATATATACACGCAGTATTTATGCACATATTGTAATAAAATTAGAAAATTTCTTCAAAATATGTTTCCCCTTGCGAAAATTAAGTATTGGTCAGCCTATGTTCTTCATCACTGCATAATATCTGTATATATTATTTTACAGTGTGCCTTTTCCCTTATTGGGCAGTCAAGTGCAAACTGAAAATGCCATAAAATATTTTCCATGTCCAATTTCCAAGTTTTTTGGCCAAAGAAAAAGCAGAAAAACAAATAAACATAATGCGTCTATTTGCCACTTAATGAATTTTTTCTCCAGAGCAACAAACAAACCAGAAAATCTACAAAAAAAGAGATGGCAAAAGTCGCACAGAAAGAGATAGCAAAAGTGAAAGAGGGAGAGAGAGAGAGAGAGAGAGAGAGTGTGTGTGGCAAATAGAGATGGCAAATGGCAAACCTGTGTCCTGCATTGTTCGGCGGCAACTTCATTTCTTGGCTTTTGCCAACTGCCAACTTTCAACTTTTGTCGCGCCCTCTCAGTCCTCAGCCAAGTGGCAAATAAAATATCGCTGCCACTCGTCTGGGGTTTGGGTTTTCCAGGGGTATGCCTGGTAAACAAGGTCTGGAGACTGTGACTGGCGTAGGGCTGGAAAATTTTCGCTTCTGTCTGCCAAGTTAAATGTAATTGTAATTTTTAATTTTAAGTGCTCTGCTGACAAAAAAAAAGAAACAAAAAAGCAACAACGAAATAACGAGTAAATGCGGGGAAATGTTCTGTGCGCCAGCATTACAAATGTTAATTGCGCAACGCATAACTCATAGAGAAGGAAGCGATTTCGGGGAGGAGTACCACAGACTTCTCCTGCATGAGGGCACAGGACTTCCCAGTGAAGCAGTTTTAATGAGTTGTGTAGCTCCTGGATATTTTGGGGATTCTTTGAGAATGAAGAAGGAACGGTTTCCCATTGTTATCTTGAGAGGTTTTTGTTTATTAATTTGCGAGTTTTTCTCGAGAGACACCTACTCGTATCTATACTGGATGGATAAACGGAAGTTACCGGGTATTCAGGAACATTTATTAATGCTCAAGAATATTTTTCTCTAGATGTTTTAAATCTTTAATCTCTTTTGCAGCTGAACCTTCACTTGCATTGTTTTTCTCGTCGTTGGCTCGCGTTACTTTCTGACATGATCTCGAATATTATCGTGAATTGTTAGTGCCGGGAAGGAATTCTGCTGCTTAACTGAAAAGCATCCCTGACCGTAAGGCTTTTCCCTGGCTCTGGTTCAAGCCCTACCTGTTGTCACAGGAGGAGGATATCGCCACTCAAAGGGAAGCTGCACAAATGCTTGCGATTGTCAGCGCGGCACTATAAATTGCACGTTTTCTGTGTGTCCGCAAAGGGTGTCTTTGCCACGCCTACCGGCCAGACCCTATTGGATTTCTGCACTTCTGCCTTTTGTGCTATACTTATGGGCGGCACTGTGTCTGATAAAGGGACGTCTGCCGCCGCGGGTTTGCCATCGGCGTCGGCTTGCAGCTTGCTGCAGGACAAAGCATTAATTCGGCGTATAACGGGGCCCACATGGGGGCCCATGAAGCTCTACCTCTCTGCCGCAATGCTCCCTTCTTTGAGGCACCCGCACTGGCCATTGTCCACGGCCAGGGGTCCCTTTTGTGCCCTCGATTGTGCTCGCTCTCCTGGCAATTGCAATTGTTTTCTATGGTGCCAGCCAGCATCGATGATACGGTCATGACTTTGCCGCTCCGCTATCTTAGCCATTTGCCCTCGTTGCCACTGCTGCTCCCTCTCCCTCTGTCACTTTTCCAGCCTGTATCTGCCATTGTCGGTTTTAATTTTCGCCATCCGCGTGGCACTGGCTGCGATTTTAATCAGCCCGGAATCGTTGAATGCCGTCCAGCAGCAGCAGCAGCAGCAGGGTCTGTTGTTCTAGTCACTTGTAGTTGATTATCGCATTTGCACTTTGCCACCTTCCCCTCCCCACTCCGGGAACATCTAATGTGGATTGCTTTATGGCCTAATCATCAATAGTCGCTTAAAGACTTTTGGGCGGTGGCTTAGGAGCTGAACAACTTTTTCATATAAGGGCGGCATGAGTGTGCGACGCCCGATCTGCTTTAAACTTTAAACAGTTACTGCACACACTATTACTAAGAACTGTACAAAGTTTCAACTTTCTACCCTCAGGATTTGACTTTATGCCAAAAAATCAGGCTTTCCGTCCAGTGTGCAATGGTTAAAAAATATATATCGGCTTTTGTTATATACATTTTTTCAAAGAACTGCATACAGCAGTAGTTAATTAATTAGCAATTAAATTAGCAATTATGAAAATAAAAACCGATTTTTTTCGCTCGATTATAAAAACTTGAAAAAATATTCCATTGTTAGCACACAATTTTAATATTTTGATGTGCAAAAAGAAATAACACAAATTTCATGAAAATGTTTCGAGTTCTGTGCAACTCTTTGCTATAATGCCATTATTTGATATTATATTCTCTATAAAACTCCTAAAAAAGTTAAAGCAAGTTCGATATTTCTCAGAGTATCCAATCAGCATTAAAAGCATTCATGTTTAAATTGAAACCTAATTTGACAGAACATTGTACTCCTTTATTAATAGAGCGTAATACAAGTAAAAAAAAAAAACAAGAAAATGATAACAATTGCCGCTTGTATGAGATACCGAAATTTATTTTGAGAACAGTTTACTATACAACTCCGTACAACCAGGAGCAGTGTTTTTATTTCCGTGCGCAAACAAAGGCAGGGGAATGGAAATGTGTATGTGCCTGGTCATGGATTTTGGAACCGCTGTTGTGCCTATCCTAAGCGCATTTTCAATCACAGCAGGAGAAACAACAGTCCCAAAAATTGGGGATGGGGATGGGGATGGGAATGGGTGTAACTCCCATAAACGAAAAACAGGAACAAGAGCAAACAGATAACAAATTAAAAATCTGTTCTGTTTGCTTACATTCCGTGTGTGTGTTCGTGTGTGTGTGTGTATCTGCGGCCGGAACTCTGACAAAACCCCAGGCCCCAACATCCTCCCCCTCCATCACACCATCAGCAGGATGTTCCATATGCTCTGTAATATTTTTTGGTTACATAATTATTTTGGTTTGGCCTCCGGCGGATGTGGTCGCTTAACTGCATTTGGTTGGGCTGACTTTACCGGGGACTCGGAAAATGCATTTGATGAAAATTTATTCCACACCAGCCACCCACCCGTTCCATTCCCTCTGTATCCTTCACAGTTGTTACCAAAAACAAGAGAGAGAGAGGGAGAGAAATTCAATAAAAGCGAATCCTGCTTTTCCATTGTCGGGTCTGCGTTGGTTCTGGTCAATTTTTCTAGCTAATGATTTGGTTTCCTGTCGGCCAAATGTGTGCGTGCCTGAATGTGGTTCCGGATGAGGCAGCTCCCTCTCTATCCAACTCTCTCTCTCTCTCTAGTTCTCTGTCTCTGTGTGTGTCCCTGTGTGTGTGTGCTAAATTTATGGCTTGCCAAGTGGTTAATTGTGAATGCGAGTTCGCGGCTGGGGCGCTGAATTGTGGATAGGCTGCTGGATTATAAGTGAAGTGGGTGGTAAATGCAAAAAGAGGAAAACAGGAGCAGGTTAAGCGGAAAATTCTGTTCGTAACAGTGTCTCTTTGAAGCCAGAGAATCGGCTTATTGCAGCGTCGTTTCCAATTCCATATTTCCAGGAAAATTTCTACTCGTAGAAGTCCATGAAAATATCTCTAGTTCATGAGAATTGCTCATTGATGTGATGTGGTATTACTAATTCCACATTCTCTCAAATTTGCAAAACTCTGGACCTCGACTCGGTAAATCCACACTGGTGAGCTTGGCACCTCCCACACACCGGCAGGTGGCAAGGCATATATACATATAAACATATATATGGTATATTCCCATTATAGATACCTCCTAGTCCCTCACCGTACATTTTGCTATTTGTTTGGGTTAGCGGTGTCCAAATGTTTCGGTTCGATCCTGAAACGCCAACTAATGAGAAAATCCTATTAAATTGGAAATTTAATCCAGTAATTAATTTCGACAGCATGCTGGGAGCAACACGCACATATTTGCCAGTTCCCCCGATGATTCCTCCGACACTCGGTCGGACGCCTTAGAGCTGGGACAAACCCCAGCAAAACCCTACCCAAAAACTATAACCGGGCTGAAGCTGAAAATATGCACAGGCGATTGAATCAATTAAAAGTTTGCCACACAAGTATGCAACACCAGCTACAAAAGTGGAGAAAGGCAGAGAATTTTTGGGTAAATTTACCCGAAAAATTAACAAACAACCAGTTGGAAAATCTTCAAAGGGAAAATGCACTCCCAGAGGGCAGGAGCGGGAGAGGAAAGTGTGGCCAAAGTAACTTCAACTTGTATGATAGGTAAAGTGCACAAGTTGTGGCAAATATTTTGAGCGCACTTTATTGACCAATACTCGTACTCGTACTCGCATGCGTTGTAGCTGCCAGTCAGCCAGCCAGTCAGCCCAGTCAAGGGACGAAGTGAGTGGCAGCGGGTGGACAGCAATTGATGTTGGCTCTTGAGCAGCTGCTTGGGGTGGGGTAGTGGGAGGGAAATGACTGACTCGTGACAAAGTTCCATGCAGCTTGTGTGCACTGAATGGGAAAGATTGACATTTTTTAATTGCAGCCAAAAGTTGGAGTAGCTTTTGGGTCATGTGAGTGGATAAGCTCTAAGATTAATCAATTATTGTTAAGCTGGGTACTGAAAACAATCCCCAGAGGGATAGGGGGTCTTAAGATAATCTCCAGAAATGGGAACTAAAGAAAGAAATGAAAACTTTAAGCAGGAGACATAAGGAAACTCCAAAAAGCTGAATACTTAATGCACTCCACACATTGCATACGAGTGGTAACACCAGAGAACTCGTAGAATCCATATAAATTGATGGTTTTCCACATTTAGAGCCCGCATGTAAATGAAAAAAACGCAGACAATTGCATTTGTGTCAACTGAAAATGCAATTGCTTGAAATTTTAATGAAATTGAACAAACTGTGTGCTGCACGAGGCACGAGGCACAAGGCATGAGGCAGCTGCAGCATAAAATAAGAAGTAATTGGCAAGCAATAAAAAATGGCCGAGAAAACTAAGAAAGAGTGGAAATCAGTTGGCGGGAATTGGCATGGGGAGAAAGAGGATCCGCAACGACAGCAAATGGAAATGGAAAACTTGCACTCGTCCGTCGTATCTATTTGCACTAAGTGTTCGTTAGAAAATGTTTGCATAGCAGCACTCAACGTCATTCAAAACACATGTAGAAAGTGGGCTTCGATATGGCTGAGAAGCGGAGAGTGCGAGGGCAGACTGGGGCTGAGATGGAGATTGAGGACTGAGAAACCAAGGCCGAGGCCATGCCGAAGACTGAGGATTTTCGCCGGAGACTTCTGCAGGACACGGACACGGAACGGAGGCCGTGACTGGTGTGTGTGTGTGTCTGCGATCTGGTTGAGTGCAAGAAATCAAAGAAAATCAATAAAAGGCAAATTGACGTAGGAAAACAGAAATGTGCATCATTTTCACTTTATGCAAATTGCAAAATGTGTGATGAAGTCGACAGCAGTGATGATGGTCCCGGTCCCGGTCCCCACTTTCCATTTATTCGTATTCACTCAATCTCGAGCGTAGTACGAATGCGAGTACGAGAATGACTATGAGTATGAGTATGAGTATATGAATGAATACAAATAGAAGACAAGAAGTGACTGTGTGTGTGTGTGTGTGTTTGTGCGCCTGCCACTGTGTTTGTCATGTGTAAATGCAATGGCTGACAAAAGGCATTTGCATATTTAATGTTATTACGTTATTTTGCATGGCATACAAAAATGTATGTTTGCATGCGACAAAACTCAGACTCAGACATTTTCATGCTCATGCTCGTGCTCGTGTGAGTAACCGTAGCCGCCATAACCGTACCCCATGGCGTATACGTACGCCCTCATATTCGTTATATTTCCCACAAAATTTCACAATAATTCCGTTACAACTTTTTAGCACTGGGACTCGTTGGGATTCTTGTTCGCCATCATCATCACCATAAATAATAAAATTATTGTGCTGCCAGTTTGAATTTACGCCCATTTCCCACCCGTTTTTCCATTTTCCGGCAAATGCCAGGAAGAGACCACGGAATAGTGGAGTAAATATTGAAAATGCACAACGAAAAAGAAATGAAAATGCCATTAAAAACACGTTTCAGATTTCATGATCAGAATAGTGGGGCTCTCTGGGTAGCATTTATCCCTATCTGTGTGGGCTCCAAGTCATCAAGTCAGATTGGGATACAAAACTATCACTGAAAGCGGCATCATCATTGAAAGGAGAGCGAGTGCGAATCAATAATCCGGTGGTTTCCGGGTTGAAGGGTTGCTTAAAGCGGGGGATTGCTTTCTAAGGGATTATAGCTACTTAAAAGAGCATCTAAGGGTATGAAATTTAATGTAGCACACTTTCCAGGGCAGAACCTCAGAATATATCAGCAGCAGACAGTCGTCGGTGCTCCATTTATAATTTTAAATTCTGTATCATCATAATCAAAGCTTAATGTAGTATCACATACGCAAGAGGATCTGCCTCAAAGGACACGCACATGGCTCTAGCAGTAGCCTCCTTAAAGAATTCCCACACAGTGCTGCTGCCTCAAAGGACGCCCACACAGTGCTCTTGCTGCCTCAAAGGACTCGCACACGTTCCTAGGCTGTAGCTGTGCTCAAAGGACTCTCCGCACACAGCAGCCAAACCAGCGGCCAAAAGGCAAAGTGTGACTCCAGTCACTTGACATTGGCAGGAAACCAAAGGCCAAGTCAAGAGTGCGATAGAGTCCTGGCCTACATACATTATATAGAGACCAGAAGCCAGGATGTGTGTGTGTAACAGCGATACATATACGCGGGTAGAGAGAGGAGAAGTGGAAAGGATTGTGGTGGCGAGAGAGAGGCAGACAGTGCGAATGGAGAGATGGCATCTTCTGGCCGACAATCATGGCAACCGCAAATCATCATGGATATTTCGAAAATTTCATTACATTGTTAGGTTGTGCATGGGGGGTGGCATGCGGTAAAGGTGGATCCATCCACACCCCCCTGGCCACCTCTCCAACATCTCATGGAGGCCGAGAAAGGACCTCCTTTCTGCCTCTCTCTCTGCCCCAGTGTGCACTTGGCTGAATGTTATCTACCATTCCAAATGATGTCAATGAATGGTTAGATGAGGTGTGCATGTGTCTGTGTATTATATAACTCCACACACACATACTCTCTCACACACACACTGAGACACTCAGTTAATGACGTCTCTGGCTGTGTGCACTGGAAAGTCCCTAGCAGGCAGGAAAAGCAGTCAGAACGTACAGCCAGCCGCCTTTCATTTCTACCATTTTTCCCTCAAACCATTTCCCTCTTTTTTGTTTTTGCTGTTGTTTGGTTTTTTTCCGGACCACCCTCCTTGTACCATCCCTAGCATTCTGGTCTATTGTCTCATTGTCTGTGCGCTCATGTATGATTTTTTATTATAAATAAGCTTGTAGGCATGTGTCAGGCCAGCAGAAGCAGCAAGAGAGACTGGGAAATGGGAATGGTAGAGAGGAAGGTCCTGTGTGCCAACTAAAACTCGGGCCGTAATCTGAAATGGTAGAGCACCAAACAGTAGCAGCAACAACAACAATGTCTGGCAATCATGTTGTAACTGCCAGCAACAAAAACAGCAGCAGCAACAATAGTAATAACATCAGCAACAACAACGAGAAAATGTGCTTTGCCATTAAAATTTAAGATTTCAAGGAAACATTGGCCGGAATTTCATTAGATGAATGCTGAGGGTTGGTTGACTTTAAGCAGGAAGCTGTCGAAACGAATGGATGCATGTGTGATTAGGAAAATATGGATTTCTTTTTAATTTTCTCTGCCGGAAACTATAGATGAAATTGATGGATTACCAAGTTTCCTTGAATTAGATCCACATATATTTCTAGAAATGATTTCTCTTACTGTGCCTTTAATTAATACAAATTTATCCATATTTTCCTTCGTTTCAGTTCAAAAATAAACCCAAATTTTGGGACAAATCCCTTGAATGGTAAGCAAATTCCATCTTCTATCTGATTATACCATAAAAAGACCTTCAATAAACCTCATTTAGGCAATTTAAATGCCAAGTACTCTTTTAATTTATTTATGAAAATGTATTCCAAGTTTTTTCCATACAGGAACAAATTGCCTGCAATTCACATTGAGCACCCATAAATACCTTGAGCAATGGCTATGGTCTTACAGCGCTGTTATCTCAGCGCAAATCTGGGCAATTTAATAAAAAATAAAGACACAATCTACATATACGAGTACGAGTACTCCCCACCCTCCCACACACATTTCTTGCCTGCTGCATTTGTCTGTGGAAACCAATTTGGGGTTTATTTAAAAATTTCCTAGAACCTGAGACAAGCAGAACAACCAGAACAAAGGGGCGGAAAATCAACCTTTCACTGGCACACACAATTTGTATTTCTAAATCGCAAACAAATCGAAAGCCGCAACCGCTCCAGAGTCCTGTCTGTCTGTGAAAATGTCTCAATTGCAGAAGGAGCTGTGGGAACCGAGGCAAAGGAAAAAGCAAAGCAGGCAAGGAAAAAGAAAAGAGAATTGCCTTGGGCTTATTTGTCGATTGTTAAGAGATGGGCGATGCAATACTTTTTCCTCAATCCACAGGTTTAAATGAATAATGGCAGGCACAACCATCGCCTCCGCCTCCGCCTTCGTCTTCGCATCCGCATCCGCATCCGTTCAAGCCAATCTCAATTCCAAGCCCTAGTCCTGATACTGGTCCCAATCCAACACCTACTGGAAACTGTGGCTGCGTCATTTCCATCAGTTGATTGCCATTATGTTGTTAAGGTGAAAAGCGCAGTGACATTGTTGTAGATGTTCCTGCTGCTGCTGCTGCTTCTGCTGCTGTGGCAGCTGTATTGTGACACTTGAGGCAGCAGCAACATAGTGCTATGAATTGTCTGCCGTTTCTCTTATTGTTCTTTTGTTGAGTGGAAAATGAGTTTACACTTAAGTAAATCACTTTTGCGCTTTCATATTGACAAATGAAATTATCCTGCAACATCCAGAGACACAGACACACGACACAGGAAAAGTTTCAGCCCCCGAAGCACGCACACGTAACACATTGCGTATACGCAATGTATCTGCAATACCACAACCAGGGCTGCTGTTGTGCCATCTCCATCTCCATCTGCATTGTTAACTTGTTTATAAGTTTATGGCATGGGACAGTGAAGGTAGAGAGACATGCCTGACATGCCCCACCTGACCCCGAGTGACCCACACTGATAAAGGAAACTTGATTTCCCACTGAAAACTTCCAGAGTGGTCGGTCGGTGAGGGCTGCAGAGCATACTCAATTTCCTGGCTAATTTAATATGCAGGCTGCAGCAGAAATCCACCCCAAAAAAAGGGAGTAAAATAAAGGCACACCCAAATACATTGAGTTCTAGTAATTGGATTTTCCCAAAGTTATTGTCTTCAGGTTTGTGCTGCCCGTCTCATTTTTCTCTTTTTCTTTACACATTGCATTTGAAATATCGGAAAAAGTTTTTGTATATTCTTTTTCCTGGAAGCAAAAGGGTTGTGGGCCGCTCGTATGAGATATGCATGTTAAGTCATGGCTGACCAAGCATACAAAACTTTTAAATGACTTTTGCTTACTCTTCTGACCAGAGAGAGGAAAAATCTGGGAAATTCTGGGGGGACTGCAGCGTCTGGGGGCGGTTTCTCCTATAAAACAATAACTTTTCGCATGTAAGTTTAGTTTAATTAAAATAAAAGAAAAAATATCAGAAAAAAATAAGAATAAAAAAAAAATTGTCAACTCTTGGAAGTTTCCGCATTGCATTTTGAGACTTGTCGACAGAACTATTTCAATTTATGTAACATTGCACGTCGGACTTGGCAACTTTTTGAATTCTTTGCTTTACTTCCTTTCCGGCAAAACCTACATGAGCCATGAGCATACTTTTTGCCATCAGTGTGCGTGTGTATGTGACTAGAATATGTTAAACTTTTGTACATCCCCCCACCAAGCAGGGGCACAAGTTTCTCCTTGTCTCCTGTCTCCAGTACTGTGCTTTTTGAAGGCAATTATTCGGCTAATTTCACAGATTTTTGTTCACGGTGCAGCATCAATATGAGTTTACTTAAAAAGATTCCTTAAATATTTCAGAAGTACTATATATCCATCTACAAAGACAAGCTCTTCTCATTTTTGGCATTGCTTGTCAACTGCGAACATTTATTCGTACTCCCACTCGCACTTTCACGGCAACATGGCCTTAATATCGCTACCCAAATGTTATTTTCCTTTTGTTTTACAAACTTATGTACTCAAAAGCATATGCTGGAAAATACCTTCCTTAAGCTCTTCCGTCAGACGCTTAGCATTTTCCTGGAAGCTTGCCCCGCTCCTTGACTTTTTATTTCTATTCTTGTCGTACCTCTCGGTAGGTGTGGTTTTAAATGCGATTTTATCAGTGGTAAAATGAACATAATATGGATGAGTATGTAAAAGATTCTAGCTTAGTAGAGAGGTCTGCAGTTGAACTACGAAACTAAAGAACTAGAGCAAACTTATTTTATTATTATTATTTTATTTTCTCATATTCTTTTTTCTACAAGTAAAAATTCTCCATTAAAATAGATACAAATTAAACACTCGTTAGGGTATACTTTTATTTCTCAGATTCTGGTGCTAGACTCATCTATCTCTCTGTGGGACCCTCTTCTTATCATGTTGATTATTTTCGGCTGGGCTGGCTGTTTGCTATATTTCACCGCACAATTTCCTTCCGCCACAGGCCCGCAAAAATATTAAAGGGCTGACTTCTGTTTACTATTTTTATGTATGAATAGACCCTTGGGATGTTTGGATACACATATGTACGTAATGCATTTTTCTTCACAAATATATAACTTAAAAGTACTATCAGGGAATGTACATTCTAAATTCCACGCATTTGTCAATTGTTAAGTATCAGTACAGATCCTTTCTATGCAATTTCCATCACCTCCATAATATCCGACTAGCTGTTAGGATAGCAAAAAAAACATTTCGTTATTGAAAAATTATATTGGAAGACCACATATTTTTGAGACATACGATCTCATTTTTACCCGGAAACTCTAATGTTTTCCACCATCATTGAAAGGGTATAAGAACCATCAACATACCACAGCTGTTTTTCTCATCTTTCAACCATTTCTAACGCATCCCCCAACCCAAACACACACACACACACACACACACACACCAGAACCGGCATAATATTTATAATGAAAGGTGTGCAAAGTGCAGGCATAAGTTGCAAGTTTTTGCCAGGCCCTCGATTCATCCACATAACCGTACTAGTACGAGTATGTATCCTATATAGCACCCCCGCGAGAACCTCTCTCTCTCCTCTCGCAGAGCTTTGAACCTGCTGCACCTTCCGCCGTAACTCAAAATAGTTTTTTGTTGGCATTTTGATAACGTGGTGTGGTGTATGGTAGCGTAGGTTAGTCTCTGCTATCAGCTGCTTCCTGTTGTTAAGTTTCTGGCAGCCAACTAGTGTGCAAAGTAGGTTAACAACTGAAAACGTTTCTGGGTGCCAAAGGGGGAAATTTAATGCCATATAGCCAGGAATATGGCTAGGGCAGAAATCAATTCAATTTCGAAAAACACACACATAGCCCCAGACAGCACAGCACATTATGCTGATGCTCATTGTAATCTCTTCCGGCGACCCGACCTCCCATGCGACCCCACACAATGCCAAGTGGTTGTAAAAATCAAATGTTATAGACACAACAAGGAGGAGGAGCAGAAGGGGGTGGACATGAGCAAGGGCCAACACAATCTGGCCAACACAAAAGTCAATATGCATCCTGCTGGTGCATTGCTCAAGTTGGATAATACTGTGGGAAAGCTTTGCATGGGGGCGGGGTACTTTTTTTTGTATTCCATACACATACGAGGGAAGTCCAAGAAGTACTTCAGACTGAAGACTCGGCAAATGTTGGAAGGAATCCTCATGGGAGCTGTTCCAAGGCGGAGGATGCAGATGAATGCCAACCTTCCCTAGAAATCTTTTTTTCAGTCCATAGTTTTGATTGCTTATTTGATGAATCAAATACTTACCATCTCCCTCTTCAAACATATTCAGGACATCGTGCGTAGCACCCCTCGTATATTCCACACACCCACAGCATTTTGCAACGTCTTAGTTTTTAGTCAGAGTGTTGTCCTCTTTTTACTGTTAATCGGCTGCAAAAACAAAATGTACTCGAGTGGCAAAACTTCCAGAAAAGCAGCTGCATCCAACTGTGAATGCAAACAGGAGAAACCAGCAGGGAGCAGGCAGCAGGCACCAGTCACCAGTCACCAGGAATACGGCATACGGCATGAGAGGAAGGAAACAGTTACTGTAACATTCCCTAATGCGGTTTCCACACATCAGAACTATCCCTTTCTCTCCCACTCTCTGTCTCTCTCTCTCTCTCTCTCTGTTTGGTTCTTCTGGCAGTTTGTTGCTAAATTGTTGCCCCAGAGTGCCTAATAGCAATTCAATTTGTTCTTAAACGTAAGCTTCAGAGTGCTAACAGCTTGAATTCTGACATATCAAGAAAGCTGGCAGGGCACAGGGATTTTAAAGGGTAATTTAAAACTAGAAAGGTTTCGAGCCAAGTTATCTGAAGGTGAAGCATTCCATAACCATCTATGCCCAAATGCATAGACATTGAAGGACATTGAAGGAGTACTTTAAGTCAAACAGAATCTGTTTATTTTGCTCCTGAAATGATACTGAATAAATGGCAAAGTGAGAGTGATTTTAAGTGAATTTTACGTCTGCGTTTATGAGCACAGGGATGAAAAACACAGAAAATAGTAAAGGGAAAACCTTTGGGCTTAGGAAGGTTTGCTCTTAGGGTGAAATGTTTGTGAAATACTTCTTTACAATGTCCGGAATCCGTCGGCTAACAATGGACAGAACCGAAAAGACCTATTAGGTATTTTCCTGTAGAGTGAAATTGGCTAAATTTCCACCATCTTTTATGTGCAAAATAATGCCACCTTTGCGGTACACTCTAACGAGTATGATCTTCATTTCATCATCCAATCATTGGTCATGCAACACAGTTCCAATTAGCAGCCAATCTTCTTGCAGCTCCACAAACAAACCAATAGAAACCCATAGAAAATGAAGAAAAATTTAGTAATCAATGGCATCGCCACGACCCGAGTGAATCTATTATGAAACAAAAAGAGCAAGCGTTCCTTTGGAAATGTATTCCACCCGAATATCTAATGAGGTTTTCCATGGCGAGTGTTGAGCAACGACCGAAAAGCTATTAGGAGCAGTCGTAAATTCAACAGTTTATTGGCTTGGCCCCGAAAGGTGCAGCCAAAATATTTTGCTCCTCTTAATTGAAAATGCACTTGAGCTTACCTTCGTTTGGGACCCGTCTCGTCCCGTCTCGTCTCGTCCATTGGCCTGCTTTCAGATACCGCTGCAATGGCTCGTCCCGTCTAGAGCATTTCTAATGAGCACTTAACAATTACATAGCTCCCGAGTGGGCTCCAAGAGTGGGGGCTCTGATGGTATGGGAATTCTTTTTCCTTGCTCTCTGTGCTTTTCCTGCTCTACTGCTTTATCGTTGCCGAAGGAAAGGCGGTGAAAAAGTTTAGCACATACTTTACTCTACTTTATTTCCCAATGTCGTTTTAATCAAAAGGCAACTTGACCATTCCACCAACAAAGACATTCCCAGCCACATGGACAACGACAAGGAGTCGACAAGAAGGAGCATTGAACAGCCATCGAATTGGCCGGACGGAAGGAGCTCGAGCACTAGCACCGGCACCAGCACCAGCACCGGCACTGGGACTGGGCAACAGCATTTACCTTCTGGAGTGCTCTTCAAGTCCAAGATGCACTCGTTTAATTGAGTGACCCAAAAAATGAACGAGCTGCAGGTTTAATTTCTCGCTCTTGTGCCTCTTAAGCACTGATTGAGTTGCTCTTTAAATATTTAAAGATCTCCCTTTGGCATCGATTTGAAGAGAATTAAGTGATGTCTGTCCACAGAAGTCGCCAAAAGGGACCAAGGAGTGAGAGATAAGAAATGGTGGGAAGTGGGGTGTAGATATTATTGGCTGCTACTATATTGAACGCTAAATAGGAATGTATTCTATAAGAGCCATGAAAACTGAAGGATACCTACCATATGGCACTCTTTTTTTCTAAGAAATTCCTATTAAATTTTTCTTAAATTCTGACAACCAATGAAGGACATCATCTGGTTAGCACTTTGCCACCACCGTTACGATCGCTGCTTGGGGGGCTGCTTCCTTCCTTCCGGCGGCTAATATCAACATGGAGTTTCGCATACAAGTCGCTTGCATGTTGCTGGCGAATTAATAAACCAAAAGATGTACACGGCACACCAGGAGCACTCATCCATGGGGATCCAGCCAGGACCCACGCACAGTGCTACCCCTCCTGTCCACCCATTAATGCGTGTACATAAAACCAAACTGTGATTTTCCTTCTTCCTTTCTCGGTTTCCTCTCTGCCTTTTGGTCCCTTTTTTTTGTGGATACATCATGAATTTATGCGGCCTGCAGGTTAATGATATGGATACGGCAAGTGGTTCGGGGTAGGGGAAGGGCTGCCAGGAAGGAGTGCTGAAAGTGCTACAGCTAATTATGCGCATGTCGTGGACTGGGATGAGGTCATGTTCCGGCCACATTAGTTGTATTATTCTAATGAGTGCGGGACAAATTAATCGTGCAGAGAGAAACGGAACGGAGCCCAATGAAGTGAGGGAATTTGCCAAATGAAAAGGGCACCCCGCCCCCCAGTCGTTTGAGTGCCAAGGAAAGCACTTGGGGAAATGGTCAGACATTAACACTACCAGCTGTTTGGATTTCCACTCCTTTCCTTTCCTCTCTCTCGCCTCTCTCCCTGTCAGGTAATCGTTTTGCAGTTTTTCCTTTCCTTGGGGATCATTGCCGGCATTTTATTCGACCCTTAATACGCGATTGCTGTTGGTCATGGAATGGCAACCATTTCAATAACAATCAGAAAAGTTACCAACATTTTGTCCTCTTCTCTCGAAGCACTTAATTTTTAATAACAACCATTTAAAACGCTCGTGCCACTTCTCGTTGCACTGCCACTCGATTCATATGTCATTACTTGAGTCAACATGCAATCAATGTGATATATTATGAGCCAAGTGCAAAATAATGCAATATAATTAACAATAATTGGAATGGAAGAGGAAAATGCAGTTCGATTGTGGGGAAAATGAAATTCAGTTCATACATAATCGTAGGGGTAGCACAAGAGGATTAATTCCGCCGATACAAATGCATTTCAAAAATAAAACAAATGTAAATCAAATATTTAAAGTTTTTCTGTAATGTTAACTTTAACAGGAACGTACTGCTAAAGCGTCAGTATTCTGTTGAGTGTTTGAAATGGCAGTGGAAAACAGGAGTGATCAATTGTCATGGGATTACCAAAAGTATGCCACATTACTTGATATTTCATATGTGGTCGCGACTAAATCTAATGCTTGGTTATATGACGATGAAAAATACTTCACCACCTATTCGCAAACCTCCTTAATATACAATAACAATTTCTTAAGAATCGATCGAGCCGTTTGGGAGGAGTTCCACCCTATACACATACAGCAGATATAATTCTTACCTACACCGTAAAAGTTATCTACTATCTTGGATTGTCTTTCATAAGAATTCACCTTCCACTTGCCTTGAAATGCGTCCCAAGTGAAGTGACTTTATCTATCTGCAACTTCCCTAATTGACTTTTTCACAACTCAAGATATCTGCTAGAACTCTCGAACACACGAGTACATAAATCAAATCAAAGATGGAGGCCATAACGTTGATCACGTAATTGATTATGTAATGTGCAGAGCTGGCTGTGTCATGGGGAGGGAGCGTCAGACCGGTAGAGAAGACGCACACTCCATCCATTTCTGTTTCGCAATTAACAAGGAAAAAGTTAGCTGTCATTTTGGGAATGCGGATGGGTATAGGGATGGAAGAGGGAGAGGGAGAGTGTCCCCCTTGTGTTGGAGAGAGGGCCAGAGAGCACACGCAATTCGCCAGCACGTGGGGGCATAAAAAGTCCGGTCTTTTGGTCCAGTCGGATTGTTGGACTGTTGGTCCGTTGTTGCTACTTCTGTTGTTGTGTGTAGGGACGTGACAATAAAGCGCCGAACCGTTAAACTATTGTGTGCCATAAGGATTAATGTCATTTACATAATTTCCCCATGCGTGTGTGAGTGGGTTAGGGTTAGGAGTGGGAGTGGGCTCCGACAACAAGGCCTTGGCGAGGTGTTGCTGCCATCAGTGTCCGTTAACACAAAACCCCAACCAACGGGAGAACACGCATTTCAGCATTTCGTGGCACCACTCGCACGAACAGCTGCTGCAACATGATTGAGCTTTCAATTTGCTGGGCCCGGATACTGGATTCTACCACGGACATTGTCAGCCCCACTCCAAACCGCCCACCGCCAAACAAGTGGCGCCATCGGAAGCTGAAATCCAGGAACCATCGCCATCGCCATCACCAATGGCATCCAAAATGTTTGGCTGAACAATTTATGGACATTTCTCGCACTCTTTGTATCGTCAGATGGAATGAAGATTTGTTTTAATTGTTGCGAATTTAGGTGTGAAACGGGATTCCAGTGCATAGCAATTCCTAATCAGTGCCCCCGTCCTCACCTGTCTGCCCCCTGAATCCGATGCTTGAGTATCTGTTGAGGTTTTCCCGGCTATTTCCGCTCAATGGCCATAATTATCCCTCTGGCTTGTGCTCGTTCGTGTGTGTGTTCTGTCGGGACATCAGTTGAAAATTGTTCGACAATTACAGAGCCAACCGCAGTGAACAGTGAACAGAGAACAGAGTTGTCGTCGCACACTGAACACTGAACAGTATTGCCGTTGTCGACGTTGTCTGTCCATCATTTCTGTTAGCAGTCGGTACTCATTCGTATTCGAATATAGTTTGGGCCTGGGCATGGTGGAGGGGGGGGGGGAGAACTAAAAAAACATAAAAACTTTGCCATGACATTGTCAAACCACAATGGAGTCGCTTGCCCTTCCGTTTCCGCTCCCTTCCCCACTCCTCATGCAATTTGTGAAACATAGTTTTCGGGTCCTGCTGCTGCATCGTGTTCGCAGTTGGCCCGCCCACTCGATCCGGGCATATCTCAGTAGCGACAATTGCATTGGAAATTGGATTAAGCACATGTCACAAAGAAATCAACAGCAGCTGTCTCTAGCCAGAGCTCCGAAAAAAAATGAAAAATGTGGGTTCGGCCATGACGACTACCGTAGAATTGGTGATATCTTATGATATGTTAAAGGATAATAGCATACGAGTACATTAGATGATTAAAATATAGATGTCTATGATGGAGATTGTTTGGGCTGAAAAGGGTTTGGCTGTGGGTCTATCGTATATCGATATAGTACGATATTTGGTTAAATTAAAAACAAATAGTCTTCACAAAGGATTTGTGGATTATTATTTATAATTTTTCATTGGATAAAGCCACAAACATTTTAAATACAAAAACAAAAAAAAAAAGAATAAAATAAATTTAACCCAAATGAAACATTGATGAAAGCAGATTTTTAGTAATACGGCGCTCTGCACACAATATGATCAATACTTTCTATGAGTAATATATCTAAGTATTTGATCATTTTCAGGTGTTCATACAGATAAAATAGTTCTCATTTTTAAGTAGATTAAAACTTCGCTTTCAATAGCTAAAAATTCCCAAAGTATATGTGAAACTCTGCTTAACTCTGACCATTCTTCAATTCAAATTTCACTGACAAATTTCCATCCGAATCTGTCGTTAAATCCCACAAACAATCCATCAATGGAAATAGGGTTCTAAGATGTTGCATCAGCTCAACAATGCCTTTGCAGGCGGTGGAGCTCGTAGAAGATGTTTGCCATGTGTTGAACTGGCAGTGACTATTGCATTACTCTAGAAGCAGACCAGCATGGCACTCTAACCACTCCCGTTCCCATATCCCAGACGGCACCACAATCGTAAAGCATCATAGAGAGAAATTGTTGAACATAGTCGTCATATCAAGCCATAACTCATGCTTTGTCCTCGTGTTCCTCGAATCTGTCTCACCCCCCCGACAGATCATCCTGCAAATCTCTTTCTCTTTAATCTGTACCCCATATTTTTGGGGTTCTGGTTTTTTGGGTTGCGTCTCGTTTCGTTGACGTGACGTGACGCTGGAGTTTTGCCTGGTTGGGCAATGACAATGACAATGCCAGCCATGCCCTGGCCAGAGTCTGGCATGAGTCTTGGTTTCTCTGTCGTCTAGTCGGGTTTTTTGCTGGTATATTTATATAGTATATATAAAGATGGAATGTTAAAAGCGCGTGCCAGGGATTACACGTGTCTGGGGCCGTGTCAATTTTCCGAATGAAGTGCAAGTTTCACAATGAGAACATTTGAGGGTACATCAAATTTCGACATCGATTTGCAAATATTGAGCTGTCAAGAGCTCTATACTATCCTCATAATTAGCAACAAGTTTTCGAGGATATCCGCGAAAGTGGGTTACTTAATTCTGCATTTCCAAGTTTCCGTAACTTTAGCTGGATGCTAATACTTTTTTCTTGTGGGGGGCAGCCTCCAAACTAATTAGGTGACTTAATAGAGACCGTGACGATGACACGCCAATGAGATGTCGATGGAGATGCTAATGGGGAAAAGGAGGCAGATGATGATGATGATGCAGCAGCTGCAGATGCTGGGAAATGGAGCACTACACCACGAACACGTTGAGCATTAATAACTTGTGATTTATAGTGGAAGATTAACTTTTTCCTCAGCAACCCACTGATGCTGCACAAAATGGTGTTAAATTGCTCGACGTTCGATGAAAGTTTTCCCCAAATTGCCAATGTATGTGTGTGTGTGTGTGCGCGGGTGCTTGTTAGATGGAAAGTTTTCGCCGAAATCGGAAGGATGGGAAAAGTATTGTGATAAATGGTCTGTGTGAGCACTTGGAGGAATTTACCCGAGAAGAGATCAAGTCGTAGTCGTCCGATTAGTGGATTATGAATATAAACCAAAGTCGGCAAGCATCTATTCCGCAAACACGAAATCCATTTCAAGTGACAGTCAAAGACACTTGGGAATAATCACTGGAAACATTTGCATCCATTCCGGCTCAGACCAAAACATAATGACAATGTCGGCTACCCCTCTCTCTAGACTCTAGCCGATTTGCAAACTGTCTTTTGTTGTACAAAAAAGAGGGGGAAAATCCCGTGCATAGAGTGCAGGATAAGTCCATGGCTTTATCCCATCCCCTCCCCTCCCCTCCCATTCGCACTCATTGTACGAGAGAGTCTCGACTGCAGGTCCACAATGCCACAATGCACAATTTTTACGCGCTCTACTTCATAAATTAAATAGCAGCCGAGTGACATGCGACTCTCGTAGAGACACACCACACCGCACACACACACACACACACACACACACACACAGATACACGTACTCGTACACATCGTAGTGGAAGCATTATTGTCTTGTGCGGTTGTTAGAAAACAAAACGTCAAGAAAAGTAATTCATGGCACAAAAGAGACGGGCCGCGAGTCGAGACTAGACGGACCACGAGCCGAGCCGAGCCGACTCTGACTATGGCAATGTCTGTGAAAAAGTTTCCATAAAGCTTTTCCATCCCCTGCCACATTATCCGCCATCCAGCGTTCTGCTCCCCTACTGTAGTATGTGTGCCTTCCATTAAAGTGTAATTTCAATAAGAGCAGCTTGGGTGTCATCTTAAAGTCGGCAGAGAGTTTGGAGTATATTTATTGGAATACAAGATGAATGTAATCCTAACCTCGACTTTATCTTTGGATATAAATCTGTTTGCGCATCAGAATAAGTTAATCATCACCGCACTTCCTAGTGTATTAATAATAAATACATATCTTCATTATATTCTAAGAAAGTCATTGAAACAATTCTTGTTTCTTGAATAATACAATATTTCTATATTTTTTGTACCTTTTTTATTTTATATTATATTTATATTTCTTTTATATTGTACCATATTTCATCTGATAGAACGACTGACGCAGTGTCCAAAAAAAGTATATTCTGCTCTGATAAGTGGAAATAAAATATGAAAAAATGAATACTTTTCATGTAAATGACTCCTTGAAAAGATACTCCATAATTGCCTCACAATACTACATATTTTTATTCAAAGAATAACAGCCGATTCAATTACTGAAAAACACTCTCTCCTCCCCTGTTTTTTGTTCTGAGCTTTCACTGACTTCACTGTGAGCAAATTTGCCAACTTTATTGCATATATTAATTATGCCCGACTGCTGTTTAATTCGTTGGCTCTTTTGGCTGTTGGGCCCATAAATATGTACACAATATATTAAATATTAAAAAAAATGTGACACACTTGTCCCGCCACCAACCTGTCTGTCTGAATGCTGCAACAATTATTCAATTTGGTTTTTTTGTTTGTAGCTGCATTTATTGCACTTTTAATCGCACTTAATAATTCAGTTTGTCGCTCTGGTGCATTATCCATTGGCCTTTTTATTTTCATTATTTTCTTCTGTTCAATATTTATGATGGCCATAATTTGTGTGATGTTTGGAATCGGCATCGGAAGACTCAGTGCCATAGCCTTTGTCTGGGAGGCTTATATTTAATCAGTGGAACAACAAGTTAATGGTGCGACATGTTTGAGGATAATTAAAAATTGGAAATACTTTTTTTTAAATATTTTTCATTGCTTTAAGGCTAGTGCAAGTCCTTCTCTTTTCTACTTTCTCTTGTCCATCCTCTTTCGAAACTAATCTAATCTTTTTGCCCTTTCTCTTTCAGACAACAATTTAAGCTCAGTTCAATGGGAAATACAAAATCGCAATAATTGCCAAATCCAGTTAAGAATCGTCCCTCAAAAATAAGGGAAATAAAAGATAACTTAAAGCCAAGGAAAAAGGAGATCGAAACCCAGAAACAGAGACGGAGACGACTAAAAATTGCCACAGAAAATTGCATGAAATTGCAACAAGGCGAAACAAACAGAGCAAAATAGGGAAAGAGCAAGCGATAGAGCAATAGAGAGAGAGAGAGAGAGATACAGAAACGATAGCCAACAAAAGACGGCGACAAAGGACCAATCCTAACGGGGTCAGTCATTTACTGCACGATTGCCGAGTCGGGGCTAGCGAACTGAAAGTTTAATTGCCTCTCGTTCCTCCCCCGAAAACACAGGGAAAATATACGAAAAACAGAGAGGAGGAAAAACTTGAACCGAATGCAACAATTAAAATCAAAAAGTTTTCGACAAGATGCTGCCGATGCCTATGCTGTCGAGGCGACAACAATTCTCAACTGCTGAGCGAATCCATCGACAAGTTTCCCAAGAATACGAATAGGAACCTTCCAGCAGCGGAAGATCTCAGTGGGAAAGCGGAAGAAACCTTCAAAAAGGAGAAAAGGATAGATAGATAGAGAAGGCACGCTGGAGAGTGGCGAGGCTTCATAAATTGTCTGCTTCTAATTTGAATGGACTCGGCAGCATTCGACATTCAAATGCATATTTGGAAACTTTTGTTAATTGGTAAGTGACAGTCCGTGTTATTTTATGCTTGATGGAAACGAAAACGAAAATGAAAACTTGACCAGTCCTTGGATAACTTCAGCCTCAAGTCCCAGTAAACAGCAGAGCTCCGCTCCGCATGAGGAAAAGAGGCAGAGCAGGGTAATGCGAATAACTGAATGCTAATTTCGAAACTTTCAACGCATCTTGAATGGGTTGGAAAATAAAAGACAAGAAAGGGTCAAGGTGGGGATGCAGCGCACTAGGGATACCCTAACAGCAGCTGTCGGGGCGAAAGGTTATTTCAGGATGAAGGGTGCTGGAACCCAAACCATTCCAAAAAGGAAAACTGCTTTAGATTGTAATTACCATGAGGGAAGGGTTCGCCTTGGATTCCGAAGCATTATATACGCTGCCAGATCCACACTCCATATATCGACATATACATGCAGCAGTATGTGATATATAGGGAACCGATTCTGCTATAGTTTTTCTCACACTGATAGAAAAATGGCATTGAAGAACCGAGCACACTCATATTTAAATTAAATATGTGGTTCGATGAAAATGCTTTTTATTATCTACATATCTAAATATGTCCAAGGGTTTGTGAGATTCATTAATTAATCCATTGAAAATTAAGTCGTATAGCCGGATGTGCCAATGCAAATCCAACGACACGCTTGATTGGCTTTCGATAGTTCCATTTTAAGTAATGTACTGAAAATCCGCCCATACCGCTTTAGAAAGGGTATATAAAATACCCCCTGTAAAGGGCACAATGCAGGAGAAAAAAAGGAACACCGAGAGATAGCAGACCCTCCAAATAAAGGGTTCAAAGTTGCCGCTCTCATATTTTTCTTTCATTTTTTTTCATTTTCATTTTTACTGTTCCTTTTTCCTGCTGTTCATATTTAACTTGGCCCAAGAGTTCTTCTTCTCAACAGTTTTTATCGTGTGCTTTATGCTGTTTTTCTTGCAAGGCTGGTTTAAATAGTACTTTCACCTACTTTCTTCCAAGAATCCGAGGCCCTCCGCGACTCCTGTCGACTCGACTCGGCTCGAAGAAGTTAAAGCTGTTGGAGAAGCGGTAACCCGCAGGGATATAACCCCCTCAAGAACATGCTGAGGCTTTTAATTATGAAGCAATCTCTCGCCGCGTTTAGTTAATTTGTGTGTGTGTTCAAGTTTATTAGAAACCAGCAAATTTTTCATTATAAAACTTGCAACTTTTACAAGGTTTCAAAAATTAATTTCATGTGAGGAAAACTCTGAAGGAAAGAGAGATAAAATGACACACAGTTTGATGAAATTGCTTTGCCATATTAACAGGCAATCAGCTTTGATTAATATCGAGGACCAAGCGTTTTCAGCTCGATTCAAAGGTTCAATTTCATTTTGTGGCCCGCATTCTCCTTCAGTCGCAGTTCCATTTTTACCCTTGTGTGCACTTTGACATGGGTTGGGTTGGGATATGGCACTGCTACCACATGCTCGGCTCTTAATAAAGTTATTTATCTAGACCGCCAGGACTCCGAGGTGGAGAGCCATCGCATGTGATTGATGACATCGATAAGTTCTTATAAATTGCAGACGCTTGTGGCAGACATGCATCTGGCTCAGACAGAACAGCTTAAGTTGCACTAAAAATGTGCATTCCACGAGTTGCCAAAAAAAGAAAGGGGGTAACAGGAATGCTATTCTCCCACCTAAAACGAATTCTTGCATAATTACTCTCTCTCTCAACTGATTTCTTGACCCCAATTTAAAATTCCACTGCACTTGAGACCATACTTTAGGGTAGACCACAAAAAAATAATAAAAAAAAAAACCAAAAAGAGAATTCGTAAAAAGGAAAATTCCCAAAAACTTTATTCCAAATACTTAGTTAATGAGTGGCTCATAAAAATCCTAATATATATTCAAGTAAACTTCCTGTTCAGGGCATGGTGGGGGTAGGGTAGGGGAACGAACACAAATGTCAGACACAAACAGAAACCTCAACAATTAAACTTTGACTGAGTTCCCACACAAAACTGCCAGACCAAACTGCTTTATAATGTATGAAGGTTTTTTTCTGGCAATTGCCAAAACAAAATGACGGCAAATTGCACAAACAACGCACTGCTGTCTCCTCCCTGCCTCTCTTCCTGTGTGTGTGTCTCTGAGTCATTGAAATGGACATCTGTGCAGGATATGGGGATGAGCACACTAAAAAAAGTGTTCAAGAAGTGAAAGAAAGGACTTTGTGGCTCAGACGTGTGGTTAAGTTGTAAAATCACTTTTTGGAAAAGTTTTTGCCAAATTTTTAACTTGTTTTTGACAACGAATTATTCTTTATGAACAAAAACTAATGGGAGGCACCCCAATGTATTTATTTCTACATAATTGTACATGGAAAACTCTCCAAAAAAATGTATTTCACATCTCAACGAAAGAGTTTGTATAAAAGTGCAAAGCTTTTTGCCATAAAAACTTGTTCAACTGTCAGAGAGGAGAGTATAAGTATAATTAAAAGAGCTTTTTCAGTATATTTTCATGAAAGACTTTCCTATAATATAAGATGGAGTTATAAGAGCTTAGGCAGGAGGTTCTTATATTCGAAAAAAGATTATAAATTAGAAGAAACTCACCCGAATAGTATATAAGAGCGTTTTATATGTGTTGTATACGTCCACTGGTTGTAGAAGACCTTATACAAAAATATTCTAAAATATAAGAGGTGTAGGAGACTTCTTTGAATCGAGCTTATACTTTTTATGGACTTTGAAAGTTCATGTTCAAATTATATTTTATAGTATTAGAGCTTTTGCATGGGTAAGAGAAGTATACAAAAAAATTCGAATTTCGAACATCTGCCTTTACGTACGAAACCATAAGTACTGTACTGAAAGCATCTGCAGGGAAATGCTATTCAGAATGTCCTATACAGTATAGAAATTCCCGGTATTTGTGCCATATTATATTTGTATTCATACAATTTTTTTATTTTATATCCGATTTATCTATAAATATTTCCTTAACATATTTCCTATTGAGGAACTGCCGAGTTGATTGCCACCCATCTGCTGGCCAAGAAGAACGGCTGGGGCACCACCTGCCAGATCAAGACCGCTCCAAATCTTGAACATATATATTATATTTCTTGAAAACTTGCCACACAATAGTAAACATTTCTGGAAAAGTTGTGTACGCCTGTCTGGCATTCCACTCAAAACTCAACCATTCAATTAAGATTTAACAAATGTCAGCCCCTAAAAGGAGTCAGGAATGTCGCCCCAGCCAAGTGGCAATACAATAAACAAATTAGAAATTACGATGCGATGAAGATGACACCCAGGGAGACAGACAGACATACGGAAAAGCCAACTAACCAGCAAAACCATTGAGGATGTTAGCACTGTGATGATAAGACCAGAAAGAGCATCTACTCGTGCAAGCCAGAGGGAAAGCCAGAGGAAAAGACAGAGCCAGAGGGAAAGCCAGCTTAAAACTATAATTTGTATGTTGTTGCAGTCTCTGGCAAACCAGAAAATACACACTCAAAAGAAACACCACCCAGATACACTAGAACACATCAGCACACACAGATGTACAAGCACACAGCTGCAGATACACCAGGACACACACAGATACGTGCTGTACATATGAGAGTCTAGGGGTTTTTATTATTGTGGCTTCATTTGCAATGCACAAAGAGAGCAACCGAGAAAGAGAGAGAGAGAGAGAGAGAGAGAGCGAGAGCGAGAGCGAGAGACAGAAACCAAAAACCGTGGAAAGTGTTAGCGACCGCATCTAAAATGAAAAATCTCAAGAACCCACAGACACAGATACACACACAAATACACACAACTACATAAAGTTGCACAAGGAACGAGAATATTAGGAAAAACTTTTGGATAGACCCATAAAAAAATATGTTTTTCAAGATATTCAAATAGAAATTTTCGCAATTGTTTGAAAATTATATTTGGAAGGCCCCAAATCGACCTGTAAATCTCTGCCTGAAATAGATATTTTATTTTTTTTGAAGTGTAGACTGTATATACGATCTCCGGGACAACACTTGTGGCTTTTTTGGGGGGCACAAACAAACACACTCCAGCACCAGCCCCAGCCCCAGTCCCAGCCCCAGTCCCATTCCCAGCCCCAGTCCCAGCCTTAGCTCCAGCCCCAGCTCTAGGACACATGAAACACACTCGAACACGCAGTTGTTGCGGGTGTTCAAATGGCCGCAGCCACAATTTGTGCTGTCACGAAGTAAATGTTGACACTTGACATAGACAAATATACACACCCACACACACATATATAATGGGGAATGGGGAAAGAAAGAGGGATACTAAAACGGACAGAGAGTGAAAAAAGAGGTGTCTGCTAACCCGTTAGGAGTTTGTTTTATGCTTCCGCACACTTGACATTACACTGCCATGGCAACATCCTCTCCCAGACTCCTTGCTTTCTTTCGAACTCTCTCTCTCTCTCACCCTCACTTTCTCCTTTGTGTGGTTGGCTACAATAGAGGACAGCAAAAGGGTACGATGTAGCCTCTACAGAGAAAGACACATATTACAGATACAATTGATCATTTTTTTACTAACTAGTGGATACACCAATTCTCTAATTTGTTCCAGGGTAACTCTATTCCAGGGACTATACAGGGTCTATACAGGGTATCCCTATAGTGCACCACCACACCCACTCTTGTGTATTTGTTTGAGCACCCCTACGGCCACCTCCTTTATTGCCGTTCGTGCCTTTATTCAATTTCACTTTGACTGCTAAGCTCATGCCACACAGCTAGCCACCTCTCGAAGCAGAAGCAGCGCCAATAAACCACCCGCGAGGCGTTTAGTTTGGCACCACATACCCACACCCACCCCCACCCACATCCACCCACTGTTCGTGACACTCTCTGATAGCAAATTATTACAGTCTGATGAGTCCGTCCTGCTGATGAATGAATGCTGGGCCAATAAATTGTGCTCTGGGCGAAAAGATACTGAAAGATCGACCGACTCCGACCCATTCATTTTCCCCTCACTCTTACTCTCACTTTATTTTTCCTTTTTTTGGGAAATCTTTTAGTCTTGTTATATGGGGGACACATCAATTTGTTTGCTTTATTTAAGTTTCTGTTTTGATAAAAAATTGTTTGCATACTTTGGCAAAGTCAGAGCCTGGTCAAGAGTCTTTGCCAAAGTCTCCGCCGTATTCGATTGTGCCTCGAGTCCCTATTCGGGACTGTTTGTCCAGGCATTATGAAACGGGGCGGCGCAGAGAATAATATTTTCGTAGGGCCTTGCAAGAATTCGAAAACTGTCAATGGCTTTGGCCTTTTGGCCCTCAGGGGAAACACACACACAACTTAATTAAACTGCTTTTAAATTTTTGGAATTAACCACGTTCATAACTCAGCGGGGTCACAGGCTGTTCGTAAGACCGCAAAACGGGGCCAAAACTTTCGGTTGCGCCAAAATATTGTCAGAGAAATTAATGACGCAACCATGGGAGTGTGGCGTGGGGGCATCTTGTTGTGTGTGTGTTTTGCCACATACCTGTATATCCTTATTGGCCATATAATGCGGTGAGTGGCCAAATGCATTCCTCGCGGTGGGAGCTGGATGTCAGGGAGATGGTAGATGGCAGATGGCAGAATACCCGACCGCAATCCTTGCGAAATAAACTACCTTGCGGTTCAAAGTTGATGGCTGAAACTTTGTGAGTGCCGCGCTGTCCGCAAGTTAATTAAAGTACTTTATATCCCCTGTTTGGCGGTGGTATCCTTGCAGTTGGCAGTTTATCTTGAGGCTGTTGACTTGCCCAAGCAAGCAAGCGGGCCCCAACCGAACACTTGTTAAGCATTTGGAAAGACTGCCAGGCCTCTTGGCTTGAAGAGAGAGTTTCCCGATTTTCCGCAAGTTAACCACTGATCAAAGGGAATCTGACATTCGTTATGGAATCAATGCAGTCGAATCAGTTTCAATTGGGATTGCCACCATACAACAATCCAGCCAGCCGCTGCGGGCTGTCAATTGATAGATTAATTCGATTACACAGTCTCGATTGTGCGGGCGAGACCAAAAATTCCAAATTCAGCGACAAAGGCATAATTTGTGGTGGCATTCAATTGAAACGAATGGACTCGGAAGGACTCGACTCGGAGAGAAGTGTCAGCAAAGTGTAACAACGAAAAATGGCAAATGGCAAACAAGGTGCAGGATAAAAACTGCAAAACTTTAATGCGACAATTTGCAGATGCCACCAATGGAGTCGGCAATGGTGGCAGACAGGAAACAAGAAAATCACTGAAAGACAGCGGGAGAGATCATGAAAAACAAAAAAACGCAGGCTGAAGACAAAAGCAAACGGCCACACGAAAGTTGCAGCTGTGAGGCGAACCGGAAGCAGAACTTCCCTCCAACTTGCTGACTCTTCGCATGAAAATGAAGCTGTTGGTTAGAGGGAAAACAAAGAGAGGGAGGGGGAGATTTGCTGGAATAACCCCGTAATGATTGCAAGAGTTTTTGATTGTGACAAGGCGTTGGCTTTTCAGTGCTATGTATATGGAATATATATAAAGTATGTACTCTGAAAGCCACCCCCTAAACGATGATAAATGTCCCAAGCAGGCGACACCAATTTGTCAGCTCTCTGAAAATAGTTTTCGATAGAGATCTTTCCTCCTTTCTGAGGAATTCTGTGGAATTTCTGTGTGGGTGCGTGCGGAGGCATAGAAAATTCGAATTAACTGCTGGCCAAAGGCAACATTTGTCTTTGATATTAAAATAGCCGATAGCTGATGGCTGAACATATTAAATAAATATTTATGGCTGGCCCAAATCAAAATCCAAAATGATAAGTAACAGCTGTCAAAACTTTGAATCAAAAGTGAAAAGTGAAAGATTTTATTGCTTTCGGCCAGAACAAGCCAGGCCAGGACATTTAGATAATCTCTGCCACAGTCCAGAGTCCATGGGGTTCTTTCACCTGCATCTTGGGCATCTTTTCTGGATTGTCATTTGCGGCGGAAGTGGATGATGGCTTCCTTTTGCTGTCTTGTCCATTGTTTGCCCCAACCTTTTGTTCAGCTTCGTTGTGTCTCTCTTGGCTTACTTATTCAAGCTCCTGCGTTGGTTCTTACCTCCCATTGAGTGCTTCTGCCACTCCCGCTGCCACTCCTGCTGCTTTGGTGCTCCCTGACATGGCCCGAAGTTGTTTAAGCCGGCACTTATTTAATTTTCATGTAAAGTTGCCGCTGCAATTTTTGCCCTGGCAAAAAAGTTTCCCTCTCTCTCTGTCGGGGTGGCGTTTTTGTTTAGTCAAAAGTTAAAGTTAAACTGTTTTCAGCTTCAACGGCAAAGACTCTCACTCTCTCGCTCTCCCTCTCTCTCTCTCTCTCTCTCTCTCTCTCTCTGGCCAAAAACCAAACAGTTTCCTGCGCTGCGTATTAGGAATTCCAAAGTTGTTGGCAGCGCAGCGGCTTCCTTTGACACAAGTCGGTGGCTTTTCCGTTTCCCTCGCTTTTCCCCAGCTTCCACCAGTTTCCTTTGCTTCTTCATTTACTTGCGGTTGGCCATCCTGGGGGCCAGGTTTTCATTTTACCCTGCATAATTGAATTCCTGGCAGCAGCAGCAGCACCAGAAGCACCAGCAGCAAAGGTCAACAGGTTGTTTAGTCCACAAATGAATACGAAATTATTGGCTGGAGTAAGTCGAGATTATGATTACGAGATTGCCTGCCATTCAATTTCAATGTAATTAGTTATTTATTCACTTGTTTTCTGCCATATGTATGTTTGCCGAGTTTCATGTCAGGATTTTGGTTGTTTGGTTTTCATAATTAATTTTGGACTTTGACATCACATATGCGACGGGTTAATCAACGAATGCCCTCGTTCTCCCTTGTGCCAAATTTTTCCTAATTACAGCAAAAATACTACAAATATTTTGACATTTTTGCTGGCTAATTTAATAGACAACCACTTGAAAATTTGTTTTTTAATGCTATCAAATTTTTGCTATTACTGCAAAAATACCACAAATATTTTCAAATTTTTGCTGGTTAATTTAATAGACAATCACCTGAAAAAATTGCTTTTAGTGCTCAGAATTTTTACTCTCCTACAAAAATTCACAAAAAAGTTCATTGTTCATATGAATATCTCTGGTTTTTTTGAGTGCACGCATGATGCACCACAATTTCCCCATACTATCTCTGCTCTTTTTCCATCAAAATATTAGCATAAATATTGTGTTAATTTATTTTGAAATGCTGCCCGCCCACGCATACACTTTTCTGACAGCCTTCCTTTTTTCTAACATGCCAAAAATCGTACATTTTACGCTCATGTATTTTTCAAGGATATTTGCATGGTTCTTGAGAGCAACAAAAATTCCAATTTAATTGCGGAAAATTTTACAAATTTTAATAGGGCTATAAAATTAGAGGGCCGGAAAAAATACAAAATAAGTGACATCGACTAATATTTTCGATGTGAAAATAATGCAATTTTAGAGCCTCATCCCATGGCATGAACCTCATTATTATTATTATTCCCCTAGTTTAGTAAAAGCCATTGGTTTTTCTAGCGATTTGTCACGTTTTCCACGGTGTTCGATCCGGTTTTCTCTTACTCAAGGCCGCCAACAGAGACGTTAGCGAGTGGCGGGCTGTGTGTGGGCTGATGTGGAAAGCTCTGAAATGTTCCCCGTTCGAAGGACACTGTAAATCGAACTTCAATCGGTTCAGATGCAGCTTTAAGACGGGATAAGAGTTGTGACACAGAGTTCACTGCACCACGGACTCATATACACAGACATAATAGTATGTATTTGCAGCTAATGTCTGCCACGCAATGTCCACGGGAGTGCATCTTTTATTTCAATTTACTGTTGCATAAACCGCTGCGCAGCTCCTCCATTTATCAGTGGGGGCTGGGGGGAAACGAGACAAATCAACAACAATTCATTTGAAACGCAGCAGAGTCGAGTGCCTCCGTTGGGGGCATTTATGTAACGCACTCAGTCATGCAGTTAGTGTGTCACTCAAATGAACCCTGGCAGCCCTGACGTGGTGGCAACCCTAACCCTGCCGCAACGAACGCATCATTCCCGCCATCACTCATATGTTGGGGGGTAGCCCATCGGCCCATCTGCATTTATCTTCGTTGTCTTTGGGCTGCTGCTGCCATTTTTGTTTCGTCATTGTTCCTGGAGCCCAGAACCCAGGTTCAGGCAATGCAAATGCCACGCTGACAGACCCTGAAACAGGTTAATGCATTCGGCAGGATGCCTTCCCCTGCTCCTCGTTCGGCATTTGCTTATTGACCGATTCTTTGGCCAGGTTTGCAATAGTTACACACGGGGCGTCCCATTGTCACAGGCAGGGCTTAACATTCACTTGGTTATGCCACAGACCGGCCCACACACATTTGAATAGCACCAGCATATATGGTAAATCCCTCCCATGACCGCCCCATAGCCTGCCCATTCTAATGAACTGGTTTCCCATATTGACAGCCCCAACGGCTCTTATTTCGGCTGCTCGTTCGGTCCGACTTTTCTGCTATATTTCCTGTGCAGAAACCCCAACTAACGAGCGACGCTCCCCTCAGAGTTGATTGAAATTTAGACCGCTCCGAAATTAACTTTTCAATTATGCGCCTGTACTTCAAAAAACCCCTCGATATGGGTTCATGGCTGGTTTTAATGTTCGTCCATGCACTGGAGAGTTTATGGCATGCTAAATGTGTTTTATGTTGCCAGTAATCGTTGACAGTTTGGGCGCTGTTCCCGCTGTTCCCTGCTGTTCGGGGATAAGTGATCGCACCCAAATGGCGAACAGCCTGCATCCCATCCTCATCTCTATCTCAACTGCATCCTAATAGTTATCCCAACGGCATCCTCCACTGCATGTTCTGCTCAGATCTGTACTCTTGTTGGTGGACAGCATGTTGACAGCAATAACAACAAGAGCATACATGCCTCGTTGCAGAAATTATAGACATAAAAGCCATGTCCCCTGGGCACACAAACACACACACACACATCGAGCTGAAATATCGTTCTACTCGGCCAGAGCTGACATGACAGTAACTTCAGCTGCAATGCCACCAAACTACAACAGCAACAGCAGCAGCAGCAGCATAAACTGTTGCAGCCACTGTCTTTGCCGCTCTGCCAGACTGACATTCATAGGTGGCAGGGAATAGAGGGTTTTTGGAGCAGCGTGTGGCATACGAAGTTTTGCCCTGCTCAGCTGGGGGATAAAAATTGCATTTATGCATGTGACGTGTGGCTCCTGGTCTGTCCTGAACGCCAGCAATTTGTGCGGAGCGAAAGCAAAAGCAAAGTTTTTCGTTTTGCATTGGAGATTCTCCTGTCATTGGCGACCACCGCACGACAGGAAGAGCGGATGTGTCGCCTGTGGTTCAGCAGCAGCCCCAGAAGCATCTTCTGCATCAGCCTCAACAGAACAAAAAATCAAATTTTAGACGGTTCTGGGGTGTATTAAGTACTCATTAAGATGCTTGACTCTTGTATCTGTATGACTGGAAATGCAGCAATAAACGAACAACAGGTGAATAAATTATGGGACCTACTTAGCTCCGATGATGATCAACTTTTTGAGGACCTAATTATGGTTGATAGAGTGCTACAGCGACTAGCATTTCACTCCGTGTTGATAATCGATTTCTTCTTGAAGGAAATCAAGTGCAACACAATTTCTGACCCTACCCAAAAACCGACGCTACCTCCTCCCTGCCTATCCTGTCCTTTCGCGTGGAAAAACAGACAGAAAAAAAACCTTGCATACCTTTGGGAGATATCCTCTCCATTTAGTGTTTTCCCAGTGGAACCGCCATGTTTGCTGTTTAAAGAGGGGTATAAAAAAAAAGAGTGGGAAACCCAATACCACTTGCAGCAACACTTGACAGGCGCTCCGCTTCCACCATGCCCCTCCCCCACTTAATGGGAAGTGCATCTGTATATCGAGCGTACACACACACGAGTATACATTTCCACCATTTTCGGGTCAGTGGGATAATGTTGATAGCCGTGGCAGCAAGCTGCTGCCTGCTCTAACGCACATGTGCCAGTAATTTACATGCCTGTCTATTTGGTATGCTTGGAGGTCGCTGCCTGTCAGATCCGTTAGAGACTTAGATGCTGAGCGGGAGACAGAGACAGACATAGAGATGAATAGACGGGAGGAATACGAAATGAAAGCGAAAAATTTGGCATGTAAAATTCGGTAGAAAGCACTACCCATTGCCAATGCAAAAGGCAGTGTAAGGGCAACGGCAACGGGCAACCTTCAAAACAGTTGCATGCATTTTTCAATTTTTGGAATGACGAGGCGGTGGTTTATGCCACGCCTTTCACGAATGCCTTCTGCATTGTGCAGCGCCACCACTGTCGGTTGTTGGCTTAAAATTTCACCGCATGACATTCATCATACAGCCAGGCCCTAGACCCGGTCCATTTCGACCCGATTTGACCCCCAGCTGCGTGCTGAAGGAGGAAAGGAAGGCCCTATGCCACTGCCACTGCCACTACCACTGTGTGCTTTTTGTGTGCTTTAGATATTTGGGTTTGTTTTTCTACTTGCTGCAAACACGCACACAGATGCAAAACACCCACCCCACACACACGCATAGAAAAAGAGAGAGGGGGAGAGATGTCTGTGTGTGTTGCCAGAACAAACATTGCAAAATTTATGTCGTCTCATAAATTTGTAGCATAATTCTGGAGCTGCTACTGCAGCCGCCACCACTCGAAAATGTTTGGCCTGCAATTTTGTGCTTTTTGGCCAAGCAGCTGCCACGCCCCCCATCCTGCCACAGTCACTGCCACACAGCATGCAAACCCGTTTGAACGCTCCTAAAGTCGGTCTTGGCCTTTGAGCCGTTTTCCTCAGTTTCTTTCGTTTCGTTTCGTTCCTATGTTTGTTGGCCTAACGAACCGCGTAAATGCAATTTCTTTGCTTCTTCCTGTTAGCCTTTGGCTTTTCCACAGTCTCGTAGAAAATGGCAAATATTTTGAGAACTAAGTTTGAGCTCAAACATTGGCATGGGTCCTGTGTGTGATATGGATAATAGGGATTGACTTTGACTTTGACAAAGGAAATACTTCAAAAATCAAACAAAATTTAGAGATGGCAATCAATATTGTAATCTAAGCCGCAAACTAGAGATGGACAACATTATTGCAGGGTCCGCAAATGTTATAATTGGCTATAATTATAATAAAATTAATAAACAAATGCCATTAAACAATTATTTTCAAATTTTAAAAGCCAAAAAATATCACCTATTTTTAATTTTATTTATTAATTATATATAAATCTTAAGTTTATTTAATAATAATAATAATGAATAATAAATGTTTATTCATTTTTATTTCAAAGTTTCGGAAAATTTTCAATAAAAAAAACTAAATTTATTTTTTATTTTTATATTTAAAGCCCGCCACTTTTATTTTAATTATCAAAAACAAAATTAAATTTCCAATTTGTTGAATTGAATTGTATTCTTAAAAAAAAAAAAAAATCGATGTTTCAATACCCTTCATATGAAAGGTAATACATATGTCTTTCAAGGACGAATATTAAGGATCATACTCTATTCCATTATATTCCATTATATTTCATTTATTCCTCCATATTTTATTGCAGTAATTTATGTGGTATTTGCTGGCAATTAAATTATCGATACATACTACAAAGACTGAAATAAAAATTACAAAATATTTGAATGTAAATTAAATTGATTTTGATATGAAAATATTTAACAATTTTAATCAGTATTAGTTTTTCCTTCAAAAGATATATACATTTCCTAACCCATTTAAAAGAAATTTTGTCCAATATTATGTATGCATATTCCTATACTGAGATCAAATATTGATTCTTATGAGTCAGTGATGGGAAAATTGGAGAAGCAAACCCCTTCATTCGATGAATGCAGCCTTCACAGCAGGCTCTGCATTTCGAATCAAAATCCTTATCAATAATTTCCATTCATTTGCTGGTGTCACTGCCTTCATCGATTGGAAACTTGAACAAATTCTTGGAAATATTTAAATCCCTTGCGGCCATCGCAGAGGCAACAGAACCTCAACCCGGCCATCGACAAGTGCCATGAAACTTTCTGCATTTCTAATTGAAAGCAGAGTCGTTAGAGTCAGAGTCAGACCAGCCCGTAATCAACCAGAAACTGTGATCCAGAACAATTCGCGCCTGACTGGCATCATGAATTATTCTTGGCATAGGTATCCCATGCCTAAAAGCCGACTAAGAGCCCGACTTAAGTCACTCGATGTGCATCACATAAATCACTTATTAAGTTATCTATCATGCGTGGTCGGATGCGATGCAGGTCTCTTGGGTTAATGGTTGACTTCAGTTGGTTGCAGGGTTCGCAAGATGGCAGGTAATACGCTTAGGTGGAATTAGGCTAGAACTCGAATGCTTTTGAGACAAGGACTTGGTTAGCAGATTGCGCATACGCAGCGTATGCCAGGAACAAAGCCGAGTCCTTGGCTTGTCACTCAACCAACCTTTGGCCCAGGCTCCCAAGGCTCCTTCTCACTTATGCATATGCAGTTGTGGGCCAGAGTAAGCCAGAACCAAGAAGCCGGAGCACAGAAGCCAGAAGCCAAAAGCCGAATCCAATGCAAGTGACAGCAAAGAAATGCCAGGGTGAAACTTTCCCCCACACACTGTTCTCTAGCGCTCGGGCCCCGAGGCGATGCAGAGGCCAACTTGAAAGTAAATTCATGAATTAAAAATATGCGCAAAGTGATTTTGTGCTGGGGAACAAGTTCTCCAAGCGCCAGTACTACCTTTTGTGCGGTCAGATTTGAGTGGAGCTTAAGCCAAGTTTTCTCTCTCTGCTCTCGACTCAACTCCTCCATGATTATGGTGGATAATGGCTTATTATTATCATACCACCTAAAATAATTTACTCCTAATGCAGAGCCCAAAAATGCTTTCGAAACTGAGTTAGGTATGGCTGACCCCAGAGCCGGACCACAGCTATGCTCGAACTTTTGTCAGAGGGGAAATATGAACTGAACAACGACTGAACAACTGAACGCCTAAAATTGTTGCCCTGGCAATTATTTTTGCGGCTCGTTGGCAAACAAAGGCATTGCCCACTCTCTGAAGAGGAAAGGCAAAGAGAAGCCTTCCTGTAAATCCTCAGGATGCCACTGTGTGCCTCCACAGACACAGACGGGTCACAAAAGTGAAAGCCACCTTCCATTTCTAGTCTTCCTTCCTGCCTTTGGTTCGAGTGACTTTGCCGCAAATGTTGACTAACAGAAATGGTACTGAAATCGCTTAACAGGCGTATACTTGATATGCAGAACGATTTGACCCACATATATGCATGACAAATATCTTTCGAGGCTACTGTCCGAAAAGGTAGACAAGGCTATTAGGATCCTTCACTCAAACGAATAAAACTAAAACGCTCACTTTTTGCAGAATTTTGTTATTGAATTTGCATTTTATCGCTTTGAGGTTGAACCAGCCTTAATTCCCGGATTTATAAATTACAAAAAAAAAACAAAAAAAATCCGAAAATGTTGAGCAATTTGTGGCTGGTTTTCGGGGGTCTTAAGCTTTGTCATTAATTTGGCTTTTGGGTCAGCAGATTTTTAGTAGACCACAAAAAATGGCTTTAAATCCATTTTATGGCTCTGGCCATTAACCGAAATTTGTCTGTCATAATACGAGTAAATGTATGGATATGCAAAAGTGTATGGGTTGTTGGGAAAATGTTTACGGCTGCCACAGGCAACATTTCTGAGAGGGCAGGCTTTTAATTTTATGAGAGTCCCCGCGTCTCATTTGCCTCGAGGTAAAAGTATAACTATCGGCCATTCAGAACTTTTTTCAAGGGTAATCACGCATATGCCAATCCTAAACGTTACGGAATACATTCGGATATGTGGCATTGAGGCTGGAAACTTTCCCAAACTTTGCTCATTTCAATGATTATTAAATATGCCTGGTTAGGCTTTTCCTTTATAAGGGGGACTAAGAGTTTGAGGGAGGTTCGGCTAGAGGATACCTTTTAAATAGAAACAAAATTTAAAGTATATATTGGAATATTTAAAGAAAACTCTAGATCTGATGGAAAATCTCCTGAGATTGAATCAAAGAGCAAGACATTGTCAATGCACATTCTAGTGAGGAAACCCAATATACCATTTAATAGCTAACGGGTGCCGAAACGAACTGGAAAACTGTACCCCTGGCACAGTGGTGGAAATATAATCAAAATAGAAAATGTTGATTTTTCGTCTCGCTGCGCATACTAACGAGTTTTGGGGAAAACTTTAACCCACACGCAATCCATACGCATTCCCACGCACACAGTCACATACGGACACACACGCACACACTCCCACCCTCAAATTAATGTTAGTCCCCCCGCAAACCCTTGACACATTTTTACCCAAGCGCGCATTCGATTTCATTTTGCATTTGAGGTCCTTGGTTCCATGTTCCGTTTTTTTTTTTTGGCTCCACCGCCAACTGGCGGCACTTGTAATTTCCGCCGTGTGTTTTCATTTTTTTGCTGGTTTTTTTCGGGTTCAGATTCGTATTCGGGCTTGGGTTTTTCCAATGCTGTAACCCTTTTTTACTTTCACTTTTTCTGTTTTACCAGGGAACGCCTTTCTCCGCAGCCATTAAGCCCTTTGAATGCCTGTAGTCCTGCCTGCTGTGTGTAGTCCTGGCTGTCGTTGTCGTTGGGAGCTGCCTGCTAAAATGTCGCATAATTATCGTATTTTCCTTGCGAGTTCTTACCGGGTGGAAAGATGTCTCTCATCATGGCGTATTGTCTGGTGCTTGTTTTTGGAAATCCTTCCATTTTTTTCGGCAGCCCCCGCTTGGGCTTCCCATTTTTTTAGGGGTAACATATTTGCAGCATAAAATGAAATGGGTTTTTATTAATTTCGGCATGCTTCAAATAAAAATGTATATTTTTTTTTGCGTTCACATGCAGGTAATCTTTTTTGGGAGGGACACCATCCTTTGAAGCTAATTAAAAAGGCTCAGGTGAAAGCGTTTTTGTTTGGCTTTGACTTTGGCTTTGCATTTTGGGTTTCAGTTAATCCTAGAATATATATGGCTCTCGCAGAAATATTACATATTTGCTTAATTCAGATTCAAAATTTTTGTTAAGAAAATGTGGCTTTTGAAGCCACAGAATACACAGAACATACGATATATATTTTCAGACAAAAGTCATAACTTTGACAAATTACTATGCTCACATTACTGCCAGAGACTGGAAACTTTTGGGACGACTTTCCACAGCAGGACAAAGCAATTAATGCTCACAATAACAATTAAAATCATTTAAGTCCGTTCGAGCTCACTTTGGCCAAGTACATTCGCACACATTAGTATATACACATGTATTTGCAACTGCAATAACCATAAACTATTTGCACAAAAGTTTTGCCCGTCGCGGCATCGTTAAAGGGACAGTCCGTGGAGGAGCTTCAAGTGTTTTTTGCCCCCCCCACGACACTCAAACAAAACCGCAGAAACTTTCAAAAGTCCTGCACTAATCGCCTGACATACACACACACACACACAGAGGCACACATTTAACGAAAAGAGACAACTTTTTAGGTGTAGTTGAACACAAAATACAATACTCGTACAAGTTTTGCTCCCTTTTTTTTATTGTTTGAGAATTATTTTTTGGCTTCAAGAGTATATTTTTCGTATGCCCTTCTAAAAAGGGTTTAAGGTGGCTTCGATAATGGTTTAGCGGAGCAGAGTATGAAGTCCTTCCAACCCTAAAAGGTACAAGTAGCTGTACTAGCAGAAACTACTCGCTAATTTTGGAAACCATCGGTATTTAAGAGTATCTAATGATTCGTTTCCCAGAGAGCGCCTGTTCCCCGTTTTTTTCCTTTATTCCTTGTTTTTTTTTTTGGCGCCATTTCGCGCATAACATCTCCTTGTAGGGGACTCCAACCCGACTCCCCATGCCTTTCCCTAACTTTTCTCTTGTTTATATCGTGGACTTTTTACGAGGGCACCGAGCCCAAGACAGCATTTTATTATTTTGTAGCATTTTATTTCCGTTTACACTCAGTTTTTTTTATGCGGCCTGGGCCTAAGACACCCTCCATTCTTAAGTGAAACTTTTTTTAAAGTTGAATTTGAAAATTATTGTTTCTTTTGGCTTTGCTTTACCCAAGGATTTGTGTGGGACCGAAGCCTGCCTTCATTCGGGAGTTTTCGGTTTTGTCCTTTGTGCTTAAACGTTTTATTGTTTCATAAATACTTAATATGTTTTGTAATTACTTTTAAGGATCTTATCATTGTTTGTTATCCCACGTTTATAGTGGGTCTGTCCTGCCCGGCCGTTCATTTTATGCCCCAACTAAAACCGTGCCCCGAAATCGTGTGCGATTTCATTAAAAAGGATTTTCCTTACTCCCCGTAGTGTTCTGCTTTGTCATTGTGGTTGCACACAAAATGGTCGACTCCTGGTTGACCCAAACAGTCAGAGAACATATGTCTGGAAGGGAATGGAATGCTTTCAGAAATGGGCAACCAAAGTGTGAATTTAATTAGAATTTAACTGATGGTAGATTTGTTTTTGGGTCTCAGCCAACTTTCAAGTGGGTTAATAGGGTTGAAGAAGAGCTTCAAAGAGGTTGGTGAGTAAGGGTTGTGTCCTTTTAGAGGGACAGATATGAGAACTAAAATTAGAATACAATTTCCCAAAAATCTCGCAATATATTTTTTCTCCTTCAATTGTTTCTGCTTCTCGTATTGTCTTTCTCTTCCAAAAAAATTATATTCTTTATTTCATAACATACTTTCCTGTGCTCTGATGTGGTTATAAAGTTCCCATTTCATGGCCAAGGCAATTGTCACAATCCCATAAACTCCCTCCCACATGTCTGTGGAGCATTGCAGCCATTTCAATTCATACAAAATAAATACACATACATACAGCACATATGTGTATATGTGCGACAAAAGATAGCCCCTGGACGACATAATATAACACGTACGTAGCAGTCGAGAGCAGTCTGCAATAAGCTAACAATATACAAAAGGGCGACAAATGCCAACAAGAAAGTAAAAAGTGGCCAAATAAAATCCATAAATCGCCAGACAATGCAACAGAAGAAAAAGGCTCAAATGTACCCGGGTATATGGCTACGAATGTTGGCTGGCTAGTGGGTGGTTGGATATAATAAAAATACCAGTAAGAGTGGGGGAAAGTGCATGCGGAAGACCATGTGCCAGAGTTTGGACTTCATTTTTAGAATTGCCAGAGAACGGAGGCAAGGAATGCATCTTGTTGTGGCAATTTTCGGTGACTATATTCCATGTCCATCTATCTATCGTTCATCTCGGTTTTTAATAAAATGTTCCAACCTTCTCGGCTCTCAAAATCCAGTCAGGTCGTGTCGGCCAGGCTTAGATTCAAAGCTCAGTCAACTGTAGTTATTGCTATCCAAGAGAGGGAGAGAGAGAGAGAGAGTGGGAGGGGGATTCAGGACTGTCCAGGGACAGGGCAATATCAAAAGCTGTCGAATCGTTCTGGTTCTGGCTCTGGCTCTGGCCACAAGCACATGCGGACCAAACCATACCAGAGCCAGCCAAAAGGACAGCAACACTTGACCACATTTGAAAAGAGTTATGAATATTACAGCCAAGGTCCACTCTGGCTGAAGATGGGGGCTCCCACCCCCAGTGTTTATTGCAGTTTGTGTGTGCCTGTGTGCCTGTGTGCGTGTGTGTGTGTGTTGTAGAAATTGTTATTTTCCTTATTTATTTCAATTTATGAGATCTTTTATATGCGCACTTTTGTGGCTTGAGGTCCTCATGCAGGTCTCCCAGTATATTGCCTTCCAAATAAAGACTTTTTTGTTCTCTATCAAATTTGTTTGTTAATAACAATGGATGGGGGTGGGGGCACGTTGTGTTCTTCCAGATATTGATCAAAGGTATGACCCTTAGAGACAATGTCCCACATTTCGGATATTCGATAGCCAACTTAAGTCGGAGAGTTTCATTATGCTGTAACTTTTAATGAACTAAATGCAACTGAGAGACTGGGAGGTTCCTTAACAAATTATCGCATCCATTACTTGGCAGCCCGCTAAACCATCTCGAAGATTAGGAAACCCAACTGCCAATGCCACTAATTCAATTTCAAGTAACACGTAAAAAGAACAAAAAAAAAAAAAGAAAAGAAATCGAAAAGAAAGGAAACGAGAAGGGAAAATTGAGGATAAAAGAAAAATAGTTCAAAGCAACTGCAACTCGGTCACGAACTGCCATAAAAAGCGCAGTGAAAATGGGCAAAAACCGAGTATCCGAACGCGAGTGTGGTCTGGTTGGGGAGAGGAGTCCTGCGAGTCCTGCGAGTCCTGCGAGTGTGTATTGGAGTTGATATTTGCGCATCAGTGCGCACATTGAACTGTCAATGACAGAAAGAAGCTCCAGCAAAAGGAACTAGAATAAGCGTAAAGTTGGGGATAGAGGAGGTGTTGGAGGGAAGGAAAAGCAGCTCCTCCTTCTCTGCATTGCCAATTTATCAATTGCAGTTGGCAATTGACAAAGATGCAGCCATTGGCATTTGACCTGTAAGGAGGAGAGTGCAGAGCAGTCCCTCATCATGTGCGTGTTGAAAAAGTAATTACATCGCTGACTTGCAACAATAAATAACCTTAAAACGGGCGTACACCGAGGAGACGGGGGCTTTTTATTGCAACTTTAAAATGTCATTTTGGGGCATAAATTTTCCCACAAAAAAAAGACTGCTCCCAACTCCAGCTACAGCTACAGCTCCAGTTACAGCTCCTGTTTCCAGTTTCCAGTTTCAGGCTCTTCTTTCCACAGACTCTTTTCTCAGTCAGCATAAATCAACGTAAATGAATGCTATTTAGTTGATGGCCCAGGCCAGGAAATGCGCCGCTTAGCCAACACACACACACACACACACAGACAGATACACACGCACACTCCAGCAGAGCAGTAGCAGTTTCCAACTGGTTACAGTTACAAATGCAGTCAGTGGCTGGCATTTTCCACATGCATTTCTCAAATGTGTACGGAAACCGAAGCCAAGTGCAGCCAAAGCGATGTAGCCAGCCAGCTCAAGATGTATGGCCCAAGGAACGAAGAAGATAGAGATATATATATGCGTGTAGAGGGGACAGGAACATCTCTCTCTCTCTGTGTGTGTGTGTGTGTGTCTCTGTGTTTGGCACTTCCGTTTGATATTAGCCCTAGCTCTCTTATATATGAATTTAGTCAGCATCCACAAACATTGCCGAAAACGTAAGCTCCTCTTCTCTTACCAACATTTTCGGGGGGCGTAATGCATTTCTGCGGTTTCTGCCAGACACAGTACGGATGGGGGGCTGGGCCTGTGGCTGGTGCTGGTGCTGCTGCTTGGAGGCGGACTTTGTTGCATCTTGAGCAACTCAAGATGTTTTGCCTGCCAGCAAAATGCCAGAGCAGTCCCCCACCCCTCCGACAGGCAGGCATATTTTGCATAGTTTGGGCCAGAACTGAATCTACTGCTTTGGCCATAAATCCATTGCGGAAATGTATCATACACCGACTGGGTCTCTGCCAGATTCTCTCGAATCGAACGAACGAAGGAATCGAAATGATTTGTGCCCCGACTAGACGCTCAATTGCTGGCCGTGTTCGATCATAATGGCCAGGCGATAGTCCTGCATTATTTTGAACTCCAGACACAGTTACTTCGGGCCTGGTCTGAACTAGTTTGCTCATAATGGAGAATCGATGAGCAGGATGGAGGCGTAGAATGTCTTTATAAAGAAATGCGAATTAAGCAGTAATGTATATCTGAACATATAACACTTTTCTGCATAAATCTATTTGCAAGGCCGTCACAGTTTTCTTAGAAAAAAATTCCATATATTTTACTCGAATGAAAGACAAACATGAATATCATAATTAAATCTGTTTATCTCTTCTTTTTTTGCAGGTAAGTGGAATATCCTTGAATAATATTCAGAGAAGCGTAAGTAAATGCTAAAATAATATAAGAAAAACCATTTCAGCATCTGCTTTTGTTTGCACAAATTCATTAAGCCAATGCAATACGCAATGCAAAAATCAACACGATAAACAATACGAACTAAATAAATAAGTTTTTATGGGGTATTATTTTAGTGGATTACACCCTCCACTATTTTTCGCTTTCAGCGAGTGAAAGCTTCTTGCTGACTTTCAACAAGGCCTGTAAAGCGATGTTCCTTTTTTTTACAAGGTCCTGGATAATGCCTTTGACAGGCACAGCAGAACACTCAGGTTGGGGCGCCGACAACATTGTTTTATTAAATACAAAGTAATGGCGAATCCCTGGCACGCACACGCACACACCCACAACCAGATTCCCACCCACACACGTGCAGACAGGGACGCACTCTGACTCCGGAACGGCTTAAATCATTTTCCAACTTTCCTCGTTTTTTTTTACATATTTCGTTGCTGTTGTTGTGCGGCACTTAAATTATGCAACAATCGTTACACACACGTACAAAGACTTACACACAGATACACCCACATATGAGTTATGGGGACATTTTCCAAGTCGGCTTGGGCGGCAGGCGGCTACCTTTAAGGCTTAAATCACCAGCTTAGCAGTAAAATATTTTTTTATAATATCAACTGAAGCAATAATTGAATAAATCTTCACTCAAAATCGGATCAAATTTCTACATGCGTTGGTCGAAAATAATTTAATTAACTTTTCTTGGAAATAGATTATATTTTAAATATTATCCGTTGAGGGACTTAACAGTGAAAGAGAGTCTCTGCAATAATGCTTTTTGAAGCTATGTAAGAGAGTCATTCTTGCGAATTTTAAGACCATGTTAAATGCTAATGTTAAAAGAACCATAACAGCCACATAACAGACTGAGAGAATGGAAGAAGTTAGCAGTTGGCAAAATTAAGAGTGTAATGCTGTTAAGGATTTAACAATGGACAGAACAGATATGTTAATTTAGGACTTCTGTTAAACTAAACTGAACACTTTTGGTAGCTCTCTCGCTGTTATACAAAATGTATTACCATATTCAGGTATGGCGATTATTTATGAAATTATTAATACCATACGAAAATACTATTATTTTTTAGCAAATTTAGCAAAATACAGTATTTAAAATTGGCAACATTTCTCTGTAATTTGTTACTATCATGTACACATGGTTAATTTTCCTGACGACTAATGCCATTTTTTGTATTAATAAATATCTGTATATTATGTGTTGCATACACAAATAAATACTAAGCCCTTAAGCATAGATTGGCACCATAATTCCAACCATGTTTGTTACATTGACTTGTTGACTCCGTTAGAACTGTTTTAACAAACTTCAACATAACATCGCTGTAGAGAGTTAACAGCAGCCGGCTTTCACTGGCTAAGAGTAAATTTCCCTCCAGAGGCCGGTAGACAGCCAACCTACTAACCTACTGAACAACACTTGGCCATAAGAGACCGCACCGCTTGTTATCACATTAGGACATGCAGCAGGGGCTGGGGCTTAGCAGTAACTGCTACTCTTAGAGCTACTGCTATAGCTACTGTTATGGCTACTGTTATGGCTACTACTGTACAGTACTGTACTGTGACTGTACTGTCCAGCATCCAAGCAGCCGTCGATGGCTCGTGGATCTGGCAGTACTTTCTGAGTTGTTGACGGCGGTGTGCGCGTTCTCGGCATCCGTGTGTCGTGTGTCGTGTATGCTTGTGTCATGTCCGTGTGTGTGCGTGTTCGTCCTGCCAGCGAGTGGTTCAGTGCATGAGAAATTACACCCGAAATGTAAAGTTAGATGAGGGCCAATCAAGAGGTCCTGGAGTGTCACACATTCCACAGCTGTAACATCCACAAATAACGCAAGAAGATAAATTATTTTAATGTGATATGATAGCCGAGAATTTATGTGCTGCCTGCTGCTGATAGAGCGCACAACATTTTCACGGCAATCATTTTGATCGAAATAAATAACGCAACGAATTAAATTAAAAAATAAAATCCACATAAAGCTGTAATCTGTAATGTGTGTTTGCGTGTGTGTGGTGTGTGTGTGTGGTGTGTGGTGCCGTTTAAATGCCAGTTTATCATAATCAAAGTGTTCGTGCGAATGCTTTAATTAATATCGAGCCCCACCCTTTGCTCTTAGCCATCTCTCGACTGATTAATGGAATATGCAATCAATTAACTGAAAAACTATTGAAAATAAATTCGTGTCAAGCGATCTATGGAATGTGCGTGTAAATTAATTAATTAATGTTTGCGGTGCGAAGAGGTGCGAAAAAAAAGAGAATTTGCCAAACATTTGGCCTCAAAACTTAATGGAGTCGAATGCCTGGCAGCATCGATGCGGAATATTTCATTTGAATTTTAATTGATTTACTGCAAAATAAACAACATGGAAACCAATTGCATATAAACAGAGATTAAAATTATATAAAAATACAAATTAATAGAAAACCTTGCGTATAAATTTAAAACGAAAAGCAAAGGCGTAATTTCCCTCCCAAGAAACAGTTTAAAGTGTTTTCCAATCACATACTCGTACTCCTGCCGGTGTGACTTTATTAAGCCCATATAATCGCCCAAAATTCTCACACAATGGACTTTTATCCGCAGGTTTAATACGATTTCATAGTATAGTGAATAATGAACTGTGAAAGACAAACATGTCTGCGTAGCTGCCTTCGGGGTGTGTGGGGGGAAACAAATCTAAGCGACTGGACACGAGTAAATATCGGATCGGACAAATTGTGTGCATGAACCAAAAACAATTATTGACAATGCAGCAGCAGCACACACTGTCGCGGAAAAGCTGAAAATGCTAAGCCGCTTAAGTGCCAGCCATGTCGGACAATGTCAATCCCCAAAATGCCCATCAAAAGCATTATTAATCTCAATTTATGACATCAGCAGCGGCAAAACAAAAAAAATTCAGCTGCTTCGGCGGGAAAGTGGGGGGAAAAAGTGTGAGCTCTTCTTTTTTGATTGCTCCTATCGCTGGCAGGGAAGCACACTAACGATCGAACTAGTCGGCAATCAATCAATCAATTTATCAATCAACACTTTTCGGATAAAGTGGTTGTGGTGGTGGGTAGTGGGTGGTGGGCGGTGTGGTGGGTTAACTAAACTTTGTGTTTGCTCAAAGCCTCAGCTAGAGGCCTAATTGACATTTATGGCTGATGGGATAAGAACCTACCAATCCTGCCACTGACTGTGATCACATATACTCGTTCTTGCAGTGGAGTGGAGTGGGGAAAGGGGAAGGAAGCTCTCGTCTCCCATCAAACAATATGATTTATGCAGGCCGATAATTAGTGTGTCTGCTGCTGGATGGTCGATGGTCGGTCGATGGCTGGAGGGTATCGGCAATTGAGTACCCGTAGCCTTAGCAGTGGCCCCTGTCATCGTTATTATTATCATTATCATTATCCCCCCTAATCGCAAATCGCATAATATCTGACTTGATAAAATAATAATATTCACTTGTTTATGGCCGAAAATTATGCTTTTGCTAATTAGTTGCATAAATCAAGCCATAAACCGGATGGACACACGCTCTCTGTGGCTCTCACTCTCTCTCTCTCCATATCTCTCTTCGCCCATTTCCTGTCGCTGCTAATTGATTTGAGCTGTAATCGTACGAGTACCTCCCGTTTTCCGGCTGGATAGACAAGACTTTTGCATTTGTATTTGCATAATTAACTGCCACCGACATATGCCTATATGCCTGGTTTATTTCGCAATAAACGGCACCCCTGTCCCTCTACCAGTCCCTGTACCTCTGCTCGGAAAATCCAGTCAAATGAAAGTGACACCAAATCTCAGTTATTTCACACCTCAGTTTTCAGCACCAGGTTCAGGTTCAGCTTCAGCTTTTTGCTTTCACTTGAACTTTCACTTCCGCTCCACTGGCGCTGATGATGGGCGACTGCAAGTGACTTGTTTGTTTGTGGTCCCCTCTCTCACTGTATGGCTCTTAATTTATCATTTGGGGTTCATTTGCTATGCTCCCTCCACCCTCACATGCTTGGGCCATTATTTTTTGTGGCTCTCTCGTTAGGTTGCGGGCTTTACATGCTGGCACATAAAAAGTGATGCGTGGCATTATGATTAGGGTCCTACGTGTGTCAGCATTGTCCTGGCATAATGGAGTCGCAGCGCGCTGCTGAGAGGCGGAAAATGTTAAGCCAGGTTTAACAAAGGGGGAAACTCGGCTCGACAAATTTTCGGTCTTTCGGCTCACACAATAATCCCAAGTAAATGGTAGTAAATCCATCTGGTTGAAAGTATCTGCATTAAATGGTGTCATGTGCCTCCTCTAAATAGTTGCTTCTCTCCCGACACAAACACACACACACATATGAGCATGTGTATCCTTGGGATGTGGCCCTAGACCAATTCAATCCCGCGGGCCATGTCGCATGCCTGCAATTCCAGCAGAATGTCTCTATATAAAGTAGATATATGTACATATATCTGCAGATACGAGTAGGAACGGATCTATGGGTGGGTGTAAGCCAATAGCGGCCATGTAGGCAATATACTCAAGTGGTGACCCGCAGACCACCCAACCAGATAAGCAGCCGTGATTTATTGCATCTAATTGCTCACTAGCCGATTCGCGAACGTGCCCCAATAACATTTTTGGGGGGTATTCACACCTCAGCAGATTCAGGCAGCGGATGGAGGATGCCACAAATACCCACAGTCAGGGCGCCATTCCAATGCGATTTGCGGCTAACAGTGTGACCGCCAGTGCTCTCCGCCATCTGCCACACGCCAATCAATTTAAAGCCAAGAAGTGGCTTGGCTACGCTTCATTAAAACCAATTTCGAATGGGCATTTGGCAAAACCGAAAACGAAAAGGAAAATGAAAATTTCGCACAGCAGCTGTTGGTACAGCAGAAAAATATCGGATCTATTTTTGGCATTTGATTTATGTTCATAGAGGCACAAAATATTCATAAATATGGCAGATATCTGGCGGTGGAAACCGATTTCAGCTCTTGAATAAGAGCAGGTTTTTGCCCAGATCAAAGCGGGAGGAATAGAGAATGTTCTTCAAACTTTAAACAGGAAAGTAGAGCTCGACCACTACCAAAGACCATAAAGAGACTCACAAATATGTCTAAAAAATACCTTCCAGTAGGAAGAGCATTGTTTAAGCCACCAAGCCATTTTTCATTACGTTGGAATGCTGGAAATGTTTCTCATTAAATTTCTATTACATACATTTCGTACATGCTTCAAATTCGTCTCCCAGATACACAAGATTAATTATTCAGAAATGTTTGGCAAAAGCAAATGAATAAGCGAAGACTTCGAGACAACAATTTAATCAACTCCGAAGGAATTTCCAACCTAATTAGCCCCGCCCACTCTATTCACGCCTCTTTTGCTGCCGCTCAGTGAGCTGTCGGAGAATGAATAACTTTATAGCTTGTATAACTTATTTTTTGCCACTTCAACGCTTTCCACTTGCTTGGAGCACCTGGGCACCAAAAACTCAATGAACCACTCATCGGAAGAAGCCCACAACTTTTGTGGGAAAATATCAAAAGGATGAGCATGTCCTGTAGCATTTTAGTTGGTCCGACTTCGACCGTAGTCCGGTCGGAAAATAAAATACTTTAATCTGTCTGAGAGTTGGATTTGCAAATGAATAGCGCTATGGTGAGCCCCTTCCACCTGTCTGTCAGTCATTTATAGCCCCTCGTCTGTTGCCCTCGGCAACCTTTTGCGCTGTTGATTGGAGTCCCCGAAAAATGTCCATCGTCTGCTCTATTTCTCATTAGGCAGCCATCGAGAATTGACTGCAAAGAACCTAAATAATTTTTCAGAGCGTACAAATTTAAGCCATTCAAAATGTTATGGTTCCAAAACTAGAAATAGAGATCCTTAAAGAACTGAAAAGCTTACCAACTTTTGGGCTGTTGTGGAAAACTTTGCCACTGAACTTTGGTTGAAAACCATAATAATAGTAAAAAAAAGAAAATGAAATAGAAAACACAAAAGAATGAAACTTTTTTTTTTTTGTGGTCTAACCCCACAGCGTGTATTATTTCTATGGTTCAAAATTTGCTTACTTTGTTTTCCTGTGAACCCAAAAACAAAGTTGCAAAAAAACTGAAATTTAATTTCAACATTTTCGTCGTTGTCGTCGGAAGAAAAAAAACCAAAAACCAAAAATAGCAGAAAAAAATAAAGTGGGTCAATAAAATGCAAGTAATGCATAAATTTGTAACTGAAACAGAAATGGCAAAACTGTAACTGGAAAGTGGGGAAATGGGAGTTGGGGAATGGCAAATGGGAACTGTGCTATGCCCCGAGGGGCAATGAGAGAGACAGAGAGAAAGAGAGAGAGAGCGGCATTAAAATAAATAAAAATTAATTGGTATGTTACAAGAACCATGGCAGAGGGTGGAATGGGTGGAATAATACGAGCAATAAATGCAAGAGGTACTCGGTACTTGGTACAAGGTGCAGAACACAATCCACAGTCCACTCGACTGGACAGCTGAGTCAACTGCGCTCGAAAGTATGCTATAGCCATGGTCCATGCATATGCATGAGAGGGGCGTGGGAGTGGGAGTGGGAGTGGGTGTGGCACTGGGATATAGACAGACTGGGTGAGTGGTCTCTCTCCACCGGGTGGGGGACTGGCACAACACTTTCAAGTTTATTAACATGCCAAATAAAGTAAGAAAAATATTACATGGAAATGAAGCAATGAGTGTGTTCGTGTCCTGTTGAACCCTTTGGACCAATTTGGGGCTAATTCGTGTGTGCCAGCTGCGACTCGACCACTTTGAAGCACTACTCAAGACCTCAACAAAGCCCAATGAAACGTGACGGAGCTTTATTTGTGTGTTTCATAAGCATATATAAAACGTGACGAGAGATTGCTGTGCGATCTCTAGCCAGAATGTTAGACGTGAGAATGGGCTGTTGCAGGTGGAGATTACATGCTCGCACATCTTGTGGACTGACAAATATAGATCACATTAAAATGAAATCATATTTAAGATAGTATTGAGCGCCCAAGGAATAATCTTTAAAATGCGGTGTTAAACTAATTCGTTGATTCTTCGTTCTACGAAAATTCCCAAATTGTGAAATTCAATAAGAAATCCCCTTTAAAGTTTTCTCTTTGCTCTATTTAACTTCTGCCACTACTTTTCCCCACGAACTTTGACCAACTTCTTGCCAATAATCTGGTGTACTTATGAGGCCATACTTGGCTAGTTCTTTTTCGCTTTTCCCAAACTTAAAGCTCGCTTTAAACCAGCTCAAAATGAATTCAGACCAAGTTATGACTTTGCCAACTTCTGCACAGGACGAGACGCACACAACCTTTTGGGGCAATATAAAAATTTGTGCTGGTAGCTCGTTCATCAAATCATTTTATGGTAACTACGTAGCAGATTTTTGCTATTCCTGGAGTGAGAGAGAGCGCATACAGCGTCTCATGTTTATATGCCAGCAACAACAAACAGTTCCAGAAACTAGGGGGGGGGGGAAGAGGTGGAGGTGACTTGGCTAAAAATGGGTCACACGGCTCAGTGCATTTTTGGGCGCGTCAAAGATGTCGATGTGCAGCAGGCAGCTGGCAAGCAAAAGAAAAGCGCAAAGGGAAAGGAAAAGGGTGGAAATGCAACGAGGAAAAATTGTGTGTCGTTTGGCCCTGTTTGAGCGGAGGTCTGACTGGCTATGAAATATGCTAATGATCAACTTGAGACATGTTCAAATTATTGTCACCTCCCCCCCATGCTGGCTGCCCAACTTGTTGGACTCTTCTGGGTATCCTTCTGGGTATCCTTCCTGGTGTCGTTACTCTTTAAAAATTGCTAACTTTGGCTATAAGTTTGGGCAACTTTTGGATGGGGAAAACATCCCGGGAAGGCCTTTCGCCGTGGCAGTAAGAGGCCTCCAGACGCCTCTCTCGCTGCTAATTAAGTCACTCGCTGCCTGCTTTATTACTGGCGTCATATTTTTCTTTTCCTTCATTTTCATTCCACTTTTCCACTGTTTCACTGTCGCGCTGTTTTCTCTTTATTTTATTTCTTTCCTTTTTTCACGCTGTTGCTGCTGGCAACGTTTTGGCACTTTTGTGTGTCGCTGCGCAAATTGCTGACAAATTAATTCTTATAAATTTAATTAGCACTGCATGGCGGCCCATACAGCTCGAGGCAATTTAATAAACTCACAGACAATTGAGCAGATGACAAACAAACGCGCAGAGAGATAAACAGACAGACAGAGAAGGGAGTGTGGCTGAAAGGGAGGAAATATCTTATGAGTCCTGCGCCCCATATTTGTTCATTTTTTTTCCTAATACTAGCCCTAAAAGTGTTGCTCAACAACACTCACATTGATTGAAGCTGAATGTTTGCTTAAGGAATGAATCCCAGAACTCAATCCACTTGCATCCTTTTCCTAGAATCCTAGAAACATAAGGCATGGGATAGGAAAACCCATCCAATTCGTTCGCTTTTCCAGTCCTAAGAGAAGATGAAAACGAAACCGCATGGCACACATGTATATTTCGCCACGGTCTTTCGAGAGCGTATTCGATTGCCACGATTTCTGACTAATTGGTAAACAAATCTATGGAACTCTAGAGAACTGTATGATTCACAACATTTAAGGGAGATATGGGAATACAGACATGATTCAGGATTCATGGAATTCAAAGATGTACACAGAAGTACTCAGTCCTTTACTGATGCTGTTCTTAAAGCAGGAAATACTGACATCTACCTGGGAAAAAATATTCTCTATTCTCATTTATACACTTTATAATTGGAAATGAAAAAGAAGAAATTTCCATAAATAATTGCATGCAAGAGGTTCCCTTTTCGTGTTTGACAGATTAGTTGAAGATTATTTATTTGCGAAAATCTCCCAGAGCAACGCTAGCCCTCCGATGTCCCCAATTCTTTTTGTGCCCTTTAGAATCCTTTATTTTTCCCCATTCTGATTGCAATGCTGTTGCTTTTCCTCGCTCGTGCTCGTGTTCGTTCTCGTCCTGTTGCTGTTGGCATTGCTTTTGTCCTTTTCCTCGCTGTTGCTAGTGGCCTTTGTAGTTTCTCTGGCGTTTCAGCTAACTGAGGCGCAACAGCGGAATGAAAAAGCCATGGAGATGGATTTGGGTTGGGTGGGAAAAGGAAAAAAACGTGGAAAATATATACATATACACACCACCGACTTTACATTCACATTTTCCCCATTTGCCACTTGGCGTAGCGCTGAAGGGAAGCCCTGGGATATGCCAACTACTATGTGTGATTGTAGCTGATGCAAGGACGAGTGCACAGGATCCTGCATTAGTTCCCCGCACGATTCACTGCTTCCAACTTAATCCTTGCTCTGTTGGGGCCACCCTCTGCCGCCCTCAAACCATCTACTACGCGTACTTATATGTGCGAATCGTTAGTGTATAATTTTAAAGTTGGATTAAGCCAAAGGAGGAGCAGGGAGCACGGAGCACGCAGCGAATGGGAGGACGCTCACAAAGAATGCGGCTGTGCTGCGGGGAAAATCAGGTCAACTGTATGTGTCACTTTTACAGCTTATTATGGCAAACGGAATGGCCTCTCCCAACCCGCCCCAAGACCACCACGCCCACCGTTGCACTATCTCTCCGTTTGTCACCCTGCAGCCTTTTATGGGGCAACATTATCGCATAATGTAATCATTGGCCCCAAATGATGGCATGTCCTCAAGACAAATTCTTTGTTATATTAGCCCGGCTCAAAGACAGCGGCACGTTCTTGTAGTTGGCCATAAAAGAGGAGACCAGAAAAGACCAGAGCGGAAAAAGGCAACCAATAAAATAATAAAACTAACTTTTGTTGAAGGCAATAAAAAGAACAGAACCAATAGAGTATACGCTCTGTCTCTCTGCTCTATCCTGAGGCCATCAAATATCCTATTAATTGGTTGTCAAGAGGGACACAAATCTGGTGAAAAGTCTCGACATTAATGGGCTTCAGATTGATGAATTTTTAATAAACTTTGCCACGATGAGAGTTCAGTCATCAAGCTCTTTACCCGATCTATTTTTCAGGAGAAACTCCTCAGAAAAAATGAAACGAAGCCCTGGCCCTTTAGATTTTTCTCATTTGCAGTTGGAGAAAAATTGTGAGAGAAGCAAAATTGCAGCAGAAAAAACTAATGAGTTTCCGCAAGGAGATTTGCACTTGTTCCGAGTTTAAGTGATTTGTGGTCGCCTTTTCCTCCCGCTTTTCCTGCTCCAATGATGAGTGGTGTGGGTCCCTGCTCCAGCTTTTCTCTTCGGCGAATCCCTCTCAAGTGTCCAATAATGCAGTTTTATGACTTTTTCAGTTTTTTTATTTATTTGTATTCTTTTGACATTCCTTTCTGTTGAGAGAGAATTATTTGTTTATTACTTTTTTTTTTGTAGCAGAAAAACGGAACAAAATTTGCATATTTATGGGTGAGTTTTTGTAAAGTCGGGGAAATCGAGGGCAAATAAATCTGAGAGGACATAATGTAAATAAGGTCCGGTCGTAAAAAGCCTTTTGCCAAAGTGCGCCATCAATCCATCTCTCCCACTTCTGCTATCTGGCTTATTGATCTCTCTCTCTTTTCTTCTCTCTCTTTTGGGGGACATATATTAAAAAATTTGTTTACTTTGCGACAGCAATTTGGCAATTTGATTTTGAAACGTAGATACCCGAAACAAACTGACAAATTTATGGATGTCTTTTGCTGGATAAGAGGCTCGGGCACAGGACAGGGCACACTTATGCCTCAAATCGCAGCAATCCTTTGTAACTTTTTAATGATCCCGATCCCCCACACAAGAGTGTTCAAGTTGAGTAACAAACAGCAATTTGTCAAGGCAATATAATGTGCAACTTTTGTTCCAACATAATTGATTTACTTGCCCGAACCCAGCCCCCCTTCCTAGGGTCTGACGCGTTTCCTCTGTCTCTGTCTCGGTCTCGGTGTCGCTCTGGTTCATGTCGTCAATCAATTGACGCTGCCAACACTCATACGCCACGTGGTACCCAGACACTCTCCCACAGTACCACCCGCTGCTCCAATCCAAGTTCAAGCCCCGATATAACGAGCAAACAACAGCAAACGCACACTGGCATCGTCATCGGCAACGGCAACGCCATTACATGCTCCATTGCTGATAACGTGTGAGCATGAGAGTGTGTGTATATCTGTGAGAACAAGCCCGCACGAGTATCTGTGTGAGAATGAGTGGCTGAGTATGTGTGTGAGCGCATTAGGGGCGTGGCATGCCGCATTGATTGATGTCACTTTAACTGTCAGGCCACAGCAGTTGGCAGCCCCGCGATACCCTCTTTCGCGATGGCATTACCACTCTGCTACCACCATCCATGGTAAACGTTTTTTGTGGTCTGCAGACCGCGATCTTGCGATTGAGTAATGGGATAATGAATGTGGTTAAAGTTTGAAAAAGGAAAGAACCATTCTGGTCCAGAGATCAGTCCAGGTCCGGCCAAGTAGGGAGCATACATAGAAATTTTACCCAAGCCCGTGGCTGTCTACAAAACTCTTTCCTCATCTGCGCGTAAATTCTTTCTATAACCGATTTCCTACATACCCATTTGCCCTCTCACATTCCCATTTCTAACCAGAAATATAATTTCTCACAAGCCTCGCACAATTGCGCCATTCGGAAGAGTTTCAGTGGGGACGGGGCAGTGAAAGTGCCCCCACGATATGGTATACAAAACTTTCGGCACGTGACGAAGGGCTGAGGGCGTGGCTGATGCGTATGCGTCTCCAGCTCCAGTCTTCATCTCCATTTGCCCCTTCCAGGGAGTGTCGGCCGCAAAACTGGGAAGCAGAAATAATGACGCTTATATTTATGAAATTTATGCGTGACACCCACTTGAATGAGCGAATGAGACTGCGAATGAGAGTGCCTTGGAGTGGGGGTGTCCTTGACGCTTATCAGCAGGCCGCCAAAAAGGCATGAACTGCGGCCCCCTATATACTCCCCTCCAATATTGCGCTTTTGTCATTTTTAATCTTAATAAAGGAAAGTTTCTTTTTATTTTGTGGACAAAAATGTGCCAGACGAGGCGTTTTTATTGCGCCTACCCTCCCATATATACACATCCACTATCATTCACGACCCAAAGTCGTGCAGAGCGAAAATGTTTATGTCACATGAGAAAATGCTGTAGCACACTTACGAGTGTAAGGGGCGCGTCATTATTATCAATGCATGCCGTTGAAGATGGCTGGGGATGGCAGCGCGTAGACCCCGAAGGGAAGGACCAACTTTTGGGGGCAAAACTTTCATATGAAATAAAATCAAAATATCATAAACACTTGAGCTGGCGAGGGTCCACGTCTACGTCTCCACTTTCCAAATGGATACATTTATTTATTTTCTTATGCCCGACGACAAATGCCATTAGATAAATAATACCAAATAGAAATGGCATCAAACAAAAAAAGTTTTCCCCCTTGGTCCTACTCTCCTCGTTCTCGTTCTCGTCCTCGTCCTTTTCGTTTGCTTAGTGTCAGTTTCGCGTCTAGTCGAGTCAAGTTTTTTGGCTTTCGCTTTCAGGGTTCTGCAAACACAGAAATAAAGCCAATAAATGGCTTGAAAATTGATGAGGTTTTCTATCGAAAGTTTTCCGACACGTTGGCCTTGAAAGTGTGCTTTTGATGTGCGTCCAATAAAGTTAAAAAAATACGCCAATTAAGCCATTTTTTAGATGGTATACTGATATTAGAAATACAAATTATATATATTTTGTAATTCTTCCTAAATTGAAATAGCATGGGGAATTTTCATTCGATTCTGTTTATTTTTAATTTCATTGGCGGCCGTCACTCCAATCCATTCCTGTCGAAATTTATTCAACGTTCAATGATATTTCGTGCTGCCTTCATTCCACTGACCTATAACGTGTTTGAAATACTCGTAACCCCATCCTGTTCCAATAAAAAAAAACCCGTTGAATATACACTGCAATTTTTATTGACTGTCGCAGAGAAAATGCACTACTCGTACAAAAAAAGGGCAACAGAAATCAAAAAGGAAATCAAATAAACATTGCGCATAAAATAAATTCTCAGGCCAGGCCATATCAAGCCGGTGCCACCGAAAAACGATTCTGAGCAAATACAATACAATTTTCATGTGGGTTTTGGGCGAGGGATTGGGATTGGGAGCGAGCGTACTGGGGTGTGGATTGCTGCAATACGGCAAAAGAAAATGTTGGGGGACGGAGGGGAAAGCAAATGCCGAAAATCAAATAAATCAAATGCTCGTAAATAAATCATTTGAATTTATTTTCATTTGGCCAGAAACGAGAGAAATGTTGACAAAATAAAAGCACGATAAATACTCCAAAAAAATGTGGCAACAACATTGCAAAAGCAGCTCAAGTAGCAGAAAAAAAAAATATTTATATATACGATTCCATAGATATGTACATGCATTCAGCAGAAGGACCAAGAGAGCATTGCTGAGTGACAGGAGACAGGCAGATGAAAGTGGAATTGGAATGGGTATGGGACTGGGGATGGGGATGGGGATGGCAATCGCAGGCCCGAAACTCGTGTGGGCCTGTCACGAAACAGTGTCCTAGGCAAAGCTAAAATGTTATTTTCTCACTTACTGATCCATTGTTGAGGGTCCTGGTACTGCTGCTCCTCCTCTAGTGCCCTGTCTGGCTTTGCGGAATGACTGTTTGTGTGTGTGACTTCCACTTGTGGTTAGTTATTTGGTCGCCCTTCAAGTGCCCAGACACCACCAAACAAAGCTCCCCAAAACGGAACCAAACTTGTATTTTCGCCATATAAATATACAGCTGCCTTTTTACTACTATTTTTTTTATGTCATTATTTAATGTACGGCATTGTAAGCATCGTATGGCCATGCGACTAGTCCCGTCGACACGTCTCTATAGTAATACGATTATAGGTCACTATAACAACGTACATTTGATTGTTTGCTATGGATATAATCATGCTCGAATTGCAGACATTTCGGCCAAATGGGAATTCTCTGTGAAGCATAATAAATGCAGTTTAAAAATTAATGTCACTTCATTGATTGGCTAGAACAATGAAATCCTATACTGATTAATCAATTCATTAGGGAATGAATGCAGCAATAATTGTAAATTATTTTTGGCTTTGTAGCAATTTAGGAGAGGATTTGCCAACTAATTCGGCCCAAGTCTTCGACAAATTAACAAAAGGGAGCTCTCGACAAAGATTGCACTTCTGAGCCTTCAACAGGAGAGTGCTGACTCAAGGTATGGACCAGAGAAAATCCCTTAAGCCAGGGAAATGCTAAACGAGTACAATTTCAACAAATTGTTGCCACATTTCCCAGTGGTCGGGTTGGCACTCTGTGCCTGGATTCAGTACAGAAGGAGCCTAATCCCAGGCTCTTGGCCAACAGTTTACTTTTGGTTTTCGGGAAAACTTTTCGAAACTCTTGAGACAGCTTGAAACATCAGAGAAATAAAAGGAAGACAACCGAATGTAATTAATTACATTTTATTCAAGTTCTTGGGTTCTCGATTGATTATTTGGTGTGCGCGCATATTTGCCGCTTCATTTGTTTACTCTGCCCCAAGTTTTCCGCGCTGCAAGTTGTTGCAAAAGTTCCATTTTCCCCCCTCCCCCACCACCACTTTTCCTGCGGTAATCCAATGCCGCAGGGACTGGGACTGGGACGGGGACGGGAATGGGTGCTGCTTCATCCAGGCTTTCTGCTCGTCTGGCACGTCCTACAATGTTTCGCTAATTGAATTGTTGAGCGCATTTGATGCGTTTGCCAAGTTGTTCTTAAGATGCAATTTTGTTGAAGATTTAGCTCCCAGCGCCCATCAGCCCTGCAGGTTCTGGTATTCAGCTTGATTTGCAAACATTTTCCACCGTAAAGCACGTTGCCGTGGCAACAACTACAACGGAGTTAGCGCATGCCTCTTCAACGGAAGGTATTATGCCTTTGAGTAGAGATTGGAAGCGTAGAGATGGAAGCATTTCCAGCAATTATAAGCATCATAGGGTCTTTGTCCATGACCCTATGTATATTTCTAGGGAAAGGATTATCTACGAAGCCCCTTATTAAGCGCAACTTTAAGATCGGTTGTCGAACGGTTTTCGTAAACGTCTTCTATTCATTTATTTATTTGGTCTTTATTGTGCTACAAGATGAACTAATTTTTAAGGCACTAGTCACAAAATTATTGTTATTTTATAATTCTAAATGCTTAAATTCCTTTTTTGTTTTGTTTTTAAAATTGTGTTTTATTGTATAATCTTTAAGTTTTAAATTTTAATGGTAATACATTGGTTTGTTTTTATTTTATTTAGTTTTATTTATTGATATTTTTATTTCACTTTATTTTGTTTATTGATATTTCTGGTGATATTCCTTCCAAACTCGTAGTTTCTTGTGTCCCATCCTTAAATCAAATAATCCTTGAGAGCATCTACACCTTCGGCTTTCGGAAGTACCCATTTCCTTCTAGTTTTGCAAAGAGCGATGTCTGCAGCAGGCAATCTGCCTTTTTACGGAAACAACGCTGGTTATAATTGTTTCCCCTTCTCCAAAAACAGCACTGCTCGTGGCTCCAGGATCCATCCGCCTTTATTCACTTTGTTGTTCTGCAACTGTGAGCAGCATCCACAGAAGCAGCAACAACAACAACAGCAACAACATCAGCAGCACGACGGATATACATATGTTGCCAGCTTGTTTGGACCCGGACTTCTCTCGTGTTTTTACAACTTGAAATTTTTTCATGTTTTTCCACATATATTTTTTATATGTATTTTTCCTCCCGTTTTTAGCTGTAGCTGTTTGCCAGCTGTTGTTGGCTATGGCCGGCGATGTGGGTCACTCACTTTTTGCGTTGTTAACTCATTTGAATTGCACGTCAACAATTGTGAAAACAAAGCGAAAACTTTTACCATTTGTTCAAACAAACAACTGCGAAACAAACAGCATTTGCCAGCAACGACAAACGAAAAGAGTTCCACCCCCCACCCTAGGAGGGGGGCGCCTTTCTCTCAGCATTGGGACCGCTTAGGGACAAGAGATTTATCTACTAATTTCTTAGATTATCCGCTGGAGGAATCCAAAAGTTTGGATTTTGGACAAGTAAAATCACTTTTTGGGTGGAATCAACTTTTCACAATCATTTCAATGGACATAGGCTCTTGTTATATCATCTAACAAAAGACAAATGCTGTATAATGCCTTTCATCAGTATATACATGTAGAGAGCCATCTTCGAAGCGCAGAATTTTCAAATAGTTTTCTTCTGGCTCAAGAAATAACCGATCTACTTTAGTAAACGTTCTGTAGTTCTTTTAGCTGCCGCCCCAGGTGGCCAAATACTTTTCCAGAAACCATTTTCAAAGATAAACAACCGGATATCCCGCTGAGCTGCGTTCGCATGAAACCCTCTCATAAAGTTGTCATCCAACTTACATTTGCGGATATCATATTTCTTTCATTTCATTTCTTCTTTCTTTCATTCCATTTCACGTCATTCCTTCTTTCTTTCTTTCTTTCCTTCGTTTCATTCATTTTCTTGAGAGTAAACTCAACTAATTTACTTGTTTCCTCCCCACTTTCCACTCCCCCTCCCCACTCTTTATGGGATCGAGCAAGTTTATATTCATTAAACTTCCGCCACATTTTGCGCTTTATATTTTGGCGCTTTCAAATGTCGGGGGCCCGTCACTCGACTCGACTCGACTCCACTCAAGAGGCTGCTGCGGTTGGTTTCTTGGCCGGAAAGTTTATGCTTTTGTATTTCCGCCGGGGCTGGGCAACAGTTTTTCCCACCGCTTCCTTCAAACATATAGTTTTTCTTCGTTCTTTTTTGCAAGTCCTCCATCTGGGGTGGGTGCGGAAAAGTGCAATTTCAAAATTTGTGCCTGCATTGAGGCCGTCAAAGAAAAGTTAAGAAATGAGCATGTTTAACTTTTTGGCAGGCAAAAGGCAGAAGGAAGAAAAAATTCTGCTGTTTGCCGACTTGAATTTTTCCGAGTTACATGGATCAAGGCAGCAGCTGGCAGTCGGTATTCTGCGTTGCATAAATTTGCATAAATTGCGTGGATGGAGGGGAGGGATTATGGATGGGAGATGGGTGGGTCAGAACCGTCACGACTGACGCTAATTTCTCTGACCTCAATTCACCCCCTAAGCGTGGTATTCTTTTTGCAGCTAGCTTCCCGACGTTTATTCATATTTGAAGACGCCAGTTGGCTGCCAATTGATTTGACCAGCTTGTGGCAGCGCCATGGGGCTTACGGTTTGGGTTGGGTTTAATGACAAAACCACCAATAACCCATCAAAGTCGGAAGCAGGCCATTTGTATGCGCGGCTCTCAACGCCAGAGCGAAGCAATTGAGTCACTAATTACTTTGCCTCGGCTTTAATCGTTTCGGCCACACAAAAGTACGCACTTCCTGGTCCTCTATCTCTGAGATGGCCATGGCTGTCCATTAAAAGTCTCTTCTGGAGAAAGCGGGTCCAAATTGTTAAAGTACATTTAGAGCGAGAGAGAGAGAAGAAGAGGGGACGGCGGCTAAGCCATTACCCCTTATGGCATAAACAATTAAATATTTAGGGGCCACAGCTATGGCAGCAAGGAGTTTGTCTACGCCTCCGGATAAAGGTCAAGGCTGTGGCCCGGCTCGCCTCCTTGGGGCACGTTTGCCTAAGCTGCAAAGCTTCGGAGCTCTGGAGTCCTGAGGATCGCGCACTGTGTGCGTTAATTGGCGCTGCTTGGACAGCCTTTTGTTTGGGCCCGTTCCAAAGTTGGCTAATGGCTGTTAACTGTTGTAGCTGGGCCCAACTGTTTGAAGAGCGTTTGAGAATTTCTAAATGGCCATCAACAACCAAAGTGAAAGAGAGAGAGAGAGGGAGAGAGTAGTTTGGCATCTAATTGCTAAGATTTGGACGCTACCTTGCCTAAAGCTCACTCAAAACTAGAGCAGGTCCTTGGTAGCTGCTTAACAGGGATTTCCACTCTAAGCCAAATCCTTTTTGATTACAGAGCAAAGAGAACGGAGAATGGTGACCGCTTAGAGTCGCGACAAAAGGATACCTTCTGAAATTAAATGTATCTTCCGGACTATGGGTGCGTTAGGGTTTTCTTGATATCGCGGATTGGAAATAAGTATGAAAGTCCACAGAGAGAAAGAGTTTTATTAAGAGCAGCAGCCTCTTCTGGGAAATTCGTGATTCCAGCTTGAGATAAGTAACTGAAAATAACGAAAATATCTTTAAGGGTTGTACACGCTTTCTTCTACCTATAGCATCCATTTACCTTTCAACATAAAAATATATGCGTATTATCCTCCATTTTATTTAAAATCCCAACAAAACTGTTTACATAAAACTAAGCCCAATTTAATGCCAGCCAGAAAACATCAACTGCACAAATAATTAGTGCCTGATGTTGTTTGGGGTTTATGACAATGTCATAAGTTTTTAATAACCGCCGATTACGATCACAAAATGCTGATAATGATAACGATAACGATGAAGTATGTGCAAGCGTGTGTGTGACATAAATAAGCAGAAAATTTTAATTACCATGCCACAAAAACGGAGACAAGGACGCCAAGAGCAATTTTAATTGCCAAAACTAAAACTCCACAAAAAAAAAAAAAAAACCTCAAAACTGAAACACAAAAACCGTGTAAAATCGAATGGAGCTTTGTGTCAAGGGCGTGAAAGTGAATGAAAGTTCAATTTTTGTATAATATTTTGTGGCTTTTGCAGTGAATTATGAGCACTGCGCAGCAGTGTTCTGATTTATGTAAATGCCGTAAAAGTGCACAACGAAAATTGCAACGAAAAATACCTGAAAGGGAAAAAGCAACAACAACATCAGCTACAAGGACCACCGCAGCAACTCATTAATAAAAGTGCAAATCAACAAAAGAAAAAAATAAACCAAACATCTGGGAGATAGAAGGCCATAGCCAGAGGGAAACAGGAGGAATAGAGAATTATTACCAAGGAAGAACAGCACTACCAGGAAAAACACCCGAAAACCATTGACAGCTTTTCCTGCTGAAGGAAATTACATATTATACAGCTACTGCTACTGCTACTGCTACAGCTCTCCCCCTGCCTCCTGCCCACAGCCTAGCCCTGGTCTGGTCTGCGTAGTTATGGTCGATCCATTAAAAATCTTTTGGGTTTTGACAAATAGCACCTATTTGGGTAAGTGTTTGGTACAGTCATTTTGTGTATGCGTATGAACTAAGTAGTTAGATGTGCATATGATTATTTCCAGACCCACACCCACCCCCACCCCGGCCCACTGAAGTCTGTTGCCGTTGCCTTTGCCCTTGCCTCCTTCCGTCTTTATGCTTATGTAAATGCTCTTGTGAAATTTTCATGAAGTGTAATTTGTGGGGCTTCCACAGAGCTGTCGAGTTCGTCGGTAGGTAGTGGGGCTGGGGCTGGGGCTGGGGGGAGCGCGTGTGTGTACGTGAGGGATCCAGGCTAACGACACCTTAGGGCTTGGGTGGGGGTTCCTTCTCCTTCAAGCATTTTAAATATGTATGCATTTGTATTTCCGGTACTGCTTTCTACTGTAATTCTCTTAGTAGATTTCTTGAGGCCATAATGAAGAGGGTTGTCCGCATCTGTGGAGATGTTTGTGGAGAAAACCAAAGGATTTCGATGGAAATGCGCACTGTAGAGCAATATTGGGACAAACTATGATGTTGAACAAATATTTGCCTATTTAAAATGGTATTTTACTTCTTGGGAGTCGGTATTGATTAGATTATTGTTCATTTCCATTTCCGTTTTTTTAGCTTGCTCAAAAACATTACACTTAAAAAATTAATTAAATTTTATGTATTTTTTTACACGTTTTAAACTAATTTCTAATTGCAGTGAATTTTCCTTTTTCACATTTTGCTCCAAAATCAACTCACCCACACACACATGGCGTATACGCAATATTTCTAACCTAAACTGATGGAAACGCAGTTTCTATGCAAGAGAAAGTTTTTTAATTGCGGCCATAGCCCAAACCCCCCTCCGACGGATGTAGGTCGTAATTAACACACCCCTGGACCCAGCCCTGAACATTCCACCCGAATCCGTCCCGCCCTTCGTGGTTAATGAACAGCAGCGAAACAGGCCCATAAACAAGGTCCTTGCCAGGGTCCTGAGCCCGGCACCATGCCTCACCTTGTCTTGCCTTCCCTTCCATTCGCACGGACTCATTATGACAGACAAAATATTTGTCAACTCATCAACGCTGTCGCCAACGCCATATTTTTTATATTGGAGCTCAGCCATCTTGTTTCTCATTTTCCTTCACTTTTTGTTTTTTCGTTGTTTTCTGTTGTTGTGTTTGCTATGTTTTTTTGTGATTTTGAGCTTTGTTTTGTGGCCCTGCCACACACTTTTTAATTAGTCGTTGGAGTCGCGGCGGCGGCGGCGGCGTCCAACGGCTGAAAGGATGAATGATAATTCTTTACGAATAAAAACAACCTTTCTAAACATTTCATAAGTTTAATTAACCATTTTTTGTTTCGTTGTTCATGGTTTTTTTTTCGGTTTGGAAAAGTTGAAGTGCAGGTCACTTCCGGCATCGGATGTTAGGATGTACGCTAATGCCAAAGCGCCAAACGCCAACGCTAATGATGATGATGATGATGATGATCTTCTGTAATGAATACAAATATCCATAGTACTTCGGACCGTGGGGTTTTAATTGAAATTTCAGTACAGAAGTCCAAGCAAAACCCCTCGCTTTTGAGCATCATCAAAGTTAATGAGCTGCACGGCTCAAAGGCCTCCGAAATCCCCGAGTTGAATACATGCCCGCGGCCCGAAAAGGTTATTATTTGGATTCCATGGGGTTCAACGAGTTCATTAAATGGATTTAATTGTAATTTTTTTGTTTGGCTCACTGCGAGCGGCAGTGTGAGAAAGGTTTACCCCCCCCCCCAATGAGATTTGTGCTTAAGCTGAATCAGAAAGGGTTCTGACCAAAGCCGGTTCATAAATCATGCTTCAAGTGCTGCAGGAATTCTGAGTGTGTTTTTTTTTTAATAGTAATCGGATTCCAGGCAGCCAACTGATTTTACTTTTTTATTTGTTTATTTATTTTTTCGCAATATTGAAGGTAAAATGAACAGCATTATTGCTTACCTATTAAAAATCATAACTATGGCTGCGAAAATAAGAGTCCAGTCCAAGAGGAAAATATTCCAGAAACTGCTCTCTGCTAGCTAATTCCAGAAAACCCCCACTTACCTTTTCCCAGCGGACCAACGCACGAGCCTTTTACGAGAGTCTCGCAATATGCTTGAAAGCAAGCTCGCAAGTAATAAAAATATTCGTATTATTCGTATACATTCTTGTATCACAAAACACTCGCAAATGTTCTCGCAGGAGACCACAAAAAAGTCTCGCTGAAGGATCTCTCACTGCCACTGCCTAAACGTCATTTATATGAATCATATTTTTCGAGTTTTGCTTCTTGATTTCGATCCATGGCTTGAGCGGCACGAACATCAGCGAACCACTCCACGAGCATCCACGACTTCCATACATCCACTAAGCAGCGAGCATTTCCAAGCATCCCCCAAAGACAGTAATTATCTGCGATGCAATTACCATGAAGCTGTCTCTCTTTCTCTCTCGCTCTCTTTGTCTTGTCCCTTTTGAGCTTCTCTGAACGAGTTGTCTCTCTTCCTATGCACTCTCTCACTAACACCTACACAGCAATAAGACATACCGTGTACAAGAACATGCATGCACAGCAATGGGACAGTTGGTGGACAATAAAAAACTGTAAATTGTAGAGAAGGCAACGAAACAGAGCATTACGGACAATTTCGTAGTTAACAACCCAAAATACACTGAAAACAATATTAAAATCCCACATATTCGTATCTTTTTTAATCCCAATGCGAAAGTTTTATCAGGTTAAGTCTGGCATTTCATTCGAGTGCGGGGTTCTGAAGCAATGCTTTCGACTCATTATTAGCAGGTATCTCTTTGTGGCATAATTTTCATGTCATTCTCTCTCTTTTTGTTTTTTATCGTAAATATTCACAACAAATGTCAAGTGTCAACAGCAGTTGTGGGTTTTGATCAAAGGTCTGCCGCCACAGCAATAAATTAATGGTAAAACTAATTATAAAAGTCACATGCACAGAGCCCTGCCCTCCCCCACGTGCCAAAATCATTTGAGGGTAAAGTCAAATGTGTTGCCATTATGTTAGTGGCAAATCCAACAGCGAGAGAGACCTTTGCCTTATGAATACACCAGCATTTTGTGTGTGTGTGTGCGTGTGAACTCTCTGTGTGTGTGTGTAAAACTCTCTGACAGTTTAAACTTTTGCCACAGACATATCACTCATACGCCATGTGAACGCATAGTTTCTACTCCCATCGCGTGGCCCATTAAACTAAGAAAAACTATCACACGCTTCCCAGTTCCATCACCACCCACTCGATCATTACCCTGTCAATATTTGTTCTATTCCGGAAAGCAAAAAGTTTTCGTTTCCTTTTTTTCTGCATGTTACACAGAAAACTAAAGGCGAAAACTTAATCCAAAATACATGAGTAAACACAACATGAGATTATCATAAACTTGCTGAAAATTTATTACGCAATGTGTTTTCTTTGTGTGGGCGTTGATGCGGGTGTGGGTGTTGCCCTATCGCATTAAGCTTCCGTTCAACGCCTTCAGGATTAAATTATTGCCAAAGGACAGCAGCCACAATCACATCCGGTTATTTATTTGCAATTTATTTATTTGGTTTCATTTATTTATCTGTTTGTTTTTGTGTCAAAAACTCGCTCTGAATCCTGAAAACTAATTAGTAAATTAAAAGTTGTTACATACTTTGTTTATTTGCCATAAAAGTTGTGCCGCAAAACTTTCAAGGCATTTTTGTAACTCGATTTTTGTGGAAAATCAAAGAAAAGTGCTTTTAATGCCTGAGGTAGATTATGGGAATTTGTGCGAAAATATATTTGAAGTTGTCTGTTTGGAATTCTGAAGTTAATTAGGTCATGTGTTTGGGCTCACATTATTTTACATAAGCTCTAAGGCAGTCCCAGCAAAACGTTATACTATATGCCAGATTTTTATATGGAAACAGCTAACTACCAACAAGCCATTAGAGTCCCTTTAACACAAATTGACTCTCCAATCAGAGTTTAATTACTATATTATTTGAATTAAAATCCTGAGAATAAATTAACATTTTTTTAAATATTTTTTTTGTATAAAAATAGATATTTACTAAAATAATTGTCTCACAATTTAGTCAAAGTGTAGTAGTTCTTCTACAAGCCAGTCATCAATACAGTGTCATAAACAGTCCTGTAATACATAAATACAATTCAGCTTTAAATATTTTATGCACAAATGTTTATCCTGTTTACCAAAAGAATGCTGCGAAAAAATAATAAATGAAACATAAATCAAATTCCAATATTAATGTTATCATTCATTGAAATCCGAAACAATTTAAACAGAGAAGTATTATCACAACAAAACATAAAAAACTTCAGCAAAAACATCTCAAAAAAAATATTATAAATTTAATGCACAATCGCAAAAGGAATATAAAATATTATGACTGGAACCCGACAAACAGCCGGCGTTGAGAGCAGCATCAGCACTAAGATAAACTAAGGCGACAAACCGATGAACCACTCCTTGGAGCACCCAGCTTCGATCCCCGCTATCCGCCATCCTCTATCCACCATCCGCTTTCCCATCTTATCAAAGGGAATACCCCTTTTGCACTAACATTCCTCTATTCCCCCCATTCATGCTGTCGGTTTTAATGTGATGCGCTTTGTTGCCTTTTGGAAAATGTTACTTCCGGCTGGCTCTTTGCTCCACAAAACTACTACTTTGACTATCGTCCCTGTCGTCTCTGTCCTGTCTATATTCAGCTCTGTGTGTCTCTGTGTATGTGTCTCTGTTGCTCTTGCGTTCTCTGTATGTGGCATGGATGATTTGAGCAGCTCTGACATTTGACGCCACTTTGCACACATTTTTCCCTTTACCATTTCTCTCATTTCTTCCATCTCGTTTTTTATTTATTTAACTTTGCACAAAAAAACGACAGACACAGCGACTAAAATAAAATAAAAAAAAGCTATACCAAAGAAAGATTAGAATCATGAACCGAAGCTTTAGATACCCTTAAGGATAAGAGACAGGAGCAGGAATGTTCCAGAGAAGGCACTTCACCTGGGAAATTATTTTCCTAATTCCTTTTTATTTTCTTAAACGATCGTGACCAATCGGTAGAGGGTTTATCTGAATTCAACCTGGATATCAAAAGAAAAAATCCAAATTTAAGATCTCGAAAAAGTGCAAAATGCTTCGTTCCCCGCATTAGAAACCTCTCCTTAGAATCACAACCATAGCACCCTCTGCTAGAGTACCAAACCGAATTCTAAAGCTGCATATAAAATAGAGAAATGTGGGGCTGTGTTGATGTTTACTGGCTGTACAGAAAAAAAACGACACAGAGAGAGAGAGAGTCAGCTGCCAGTCGTTCATAGACTGACATATGGCACACCAGCAGCGGGGGGGCGGATGGTGGGGGGCAGTTGTCTGTTTTTGGGGGCGGTCCTGTTGGCTTGTTAGTGTGCCAGTTATGCGGCCATAAATAGCTGACGGCTGCTGGGTCTCGGGCTCCTGACTCCTGTCCTCTGCCCCACCTTTCACCTGCACGCTAATAGTTTAAAGTGAGCCCTTTTGACTGCCTTGCCAAGACAGCGTGAAGAAGGGGGGCGTGAAGAAGGGGCGGTGAGCATAGTTGGGGGAGAAAGAGCATAGTTGAGGGTTGAGAGAAAGAGACAACTGTCGGGGCAGTGGGCAAAGTGGAAGCCTAATGGCAGGCTGATGACTGGGCGCAGTTCACTTTGCTGCTCAATTTAACACCAACAAAAAGTCAGCCACTTTACCGAAGCATAAAGCACAGCAAAGAAATTTCGCTTTCAGAGGGTATACTCGTATGTATGCGGGTGCCATAATACTAGTCATTTAGTGATAAGTACTAGTAGACAAGCAAGAAAAAATTGGAATATATTGGATTTGAATTTGAACGAGATTTTTTAATTTTAATTTGGGGGTTTCATAAATAAATTACACATTTTTCAGCTTTGAAAAGCTAGTAAGTGCAGCTTTAAATCGAACACAAACACATTGTAGTTGCATCTTAACGTCTGTAAATTATTTAGCTTCAAATTTGATAAGTTTTTGTGGTATTTTTTAGGGGTTTAATTGAGGGTTACTGGACACATTAGCTATAATAAATAATGCATGTGGATTATTTTGCAATCCATAGCTGGCTTTTTGCTAAGTCTTAAAAAATTGTTCATTTCGAAAAGAATTTCCTCCCCTATACCTCTCTAAACAGCACCAAATAGTTCATTCACTCCCAACATTTTTCGTTTACCTCCCCAAATTATGAGAGTGCCAAAAAAAACAATTCAAGAATGATGAAAAATAAAACAAAAACTGCAGTTTTAAATGCCACTGCGAGTGCCTCATGATGAGAATTTTGTGTAGAATTTTCGTTGGTACTTATTCAGTATTTATTCAGTTTATTGTAGCTACACTCATACTTGTGCACCTTCTTTGAGTCTTCTCCATGAGTGGGGTTTGGTTTTCTAAACGCTCTTTACTCAAGTCGCTTTTCTCCATCTTCTTTTACTTTTTTCCCCTCTTCCGGGTCTTATTTATACGAGCTTTTCGCTTGAGCTGGTACTCGTCCTGCCACCCAAAACGAAAAAATAGTGGCCTACACGGACAGGAGCGAGTGTGTGTTATGTTTTTTGTATTTATGTGTGTGTGTAGTTATTTTTGCTCATTTCTCTTTCATTTTCCGGGTGAAAAGGAGAAGCATATTACGTGCTTAACTTACCTCCAAACTAAATAAAAGGAAAAGAGCTAAATTCCAAATTAGATTCCATTTGTCTTGCTTTATAAACACACGCTCTTATGAGGTAAATGAAGAGGTTTCGGAATTAATTTTTTCATTTCCATTTGAGCCGAAAAATGGTTCAAGTTTTGGCTCTAAAAATTGATGATGAAAAGATGTGTGAATCGCATTTGAAAAGGGGAGATCTTGAGAGGGTTTCTGCATTCATTCATTTTTCTTTCAATTATCGCAAATTTCAATTAAATTCCGAAAAACAAAGCAAACAAATAGAAGACTCAGCCATCGATTAAAGTCTAATCGTTTTCCTTAATGAATTTAAGATACATTTTTAGCCATTCAAATATAGAAAGTTTGCACAACACTTACACTTGGCTGACTGCAAACTAATTTTCCAAAAATTGATGTCATCTGCAATGCAAACATATCGCAGAATGCTACACATTTGCTTATGGAATACAGGATAAATAAATTTCAAGGATCTCAGGACTCATGAATTCCAATAGAGCAACATTTTTACGATTTAAGAAGGTTTTCTTTGAACGTGATTAAAGCACAGGAAAGGGAGGGAAATGCATTTATGTAATACAAATATTTTAATACAGAAACAGGTCGTCCTTTCAATATCACGCATACACACCGAGCGCCAGACATTTCTGACTGCTGGCCATATTAATTTTCTCCCATCCAGAGCAGGGTCTGGGGCTGCCAGGTGGGGTTACTTTTGCTGTTAAAGCACATTTATGTTGCTAGAAAATATACTTTTACTGCGATACATATATTTATACACAAGTTCGGTTTTTGAGGCTTTTTGTGTTTTGTGCTTTTGTGTTTTTGTTGAAAATTGTAACAGGAAAAACGGATTATTGCTTCCGGCCATGTGGGAAAACGATACAAGCCCCCAAGAAGCCGGACTGGACCGACAGTCCTTTCAAGTCATACTCGTGGACTCATGGACATGGGGGAGTGCGGGAGAACGTTTTAAGACATTTTCCGAGTTGACAAAAGGTCCCTTCACTCTCCCAAAAAAATACTCAAACAGCCAAATGGAATCTGATTTAATTATTTAACGAATATTCCAGAGTTCACTAATGGAAAGCTAAAAGGTTCTTTACGTGTCTTTTGAAGGGAATTTCATATTTTGATAAAAACTTTAGCCCAAAAATTATAAAACTAAACTATAAGACGAGCTTTGGAAAGTTTCTGCAAGATTTTCCAAAAAATCTTCGCTTATTTTTGTTGGCAAATGCGAAATGCCATGTGAAGTGCAGTTACCTTGAGTCCCTTGCTCGGATAAAACTCATTAACGCACGTTCGTTCCACACAGAAACTACAAAACTATTCAAAAAGTTTTGTTTAGCAAGACATTAGCTGGAAAAAGGCAAATCAAATAAGTGGAAAAAACCCAACTTCAATTTGCAGTGCACTTTTGTGCAAAAGTTATTTTCGTTTGGACTGAAAACGCGGCACCAACTTTTCACTTTGCACAAGTGTTTTGTTTTTTCAGAGTTTTCCTTGGCGAAAATACCCAAAAATAGTTGAGGGTTATTTGACATCTGGACCGGGACCAACATGTTAACAATTTACTTAGCCATGCTCATTGGAGGCAGACAAATTCGTGGTAGCTAAATTAGAGAGGAAGCCCCTTCTGTTGTGGTATCTGCTGTGCCTCCTCTCCACCATTTTATGCCTGCCACGTTTCACGCATAAACCGAGCAACTTTACGACTTTCCCGACCGCAAAGGAGGCACGCACACAATTTGTCAATCAATAAATTTAGCTATAATTAATGCTGCTTATTGGCATTTCATACACTTATCACACTGCCTTACGACCACCCCATCTATATCTATCAAGTATTTATATGTCTAAGTCATGGCTTGTGCTTTTTTTATTTGCAGTTACAAAATTTGTACGCATTGGTATTGCCGACAAAAACGATTCACCGCCATATTTCGATAGATTTCTGTACGAGACTGAGATCGATGAGAATGCCGATTTGCAGAGCACAGTCCTCACTGTCAACGCCAAGGATCACAATGAGTGTGAGTAATCAAAATCAAACATCTGCACGAAGAGTAATTATTATTCGAACTGCCGAAAGAGTAATCAATATCACATGCCCCCCGAAAAATATCCCATATCCTGCCAACGAATTATCCTTCATCAAGAAAAATAATAAACTCTTCATCGAGTCTCTGTGCGTATCTGTGTTCCTATTTAATGTTCAATTTTCTTTTCGTCTCAAATTGGATTTCTGCTTGAGCTCCTCCGCTCACAAAATACTTGCATAATCGAGCGATGCCCAGAAGAATATATTGCATAAATTGGCAATTGATTTAATTAAGTGTGTCTTTAATTGTAATTGTCGGGGTAGTACTGGCCAGGGGGGAGCAAAAGATTTACATTCAAAAGATATTAAGATGTACACACAGATGCTCTGGCAATAGATGCTCTGTTGCTAGAGGAAACTTAAGTAAAGGGGAAGGAGAACACCGAAGGGAAAGGATTGTAGCTTTGGAGGAAGGTAGAATATAAATTGCAATGTAGGACTTAATATTTAAAATCTAGAGCTAAGAAGGATTACTCTTACAGAAAAAAAACATCGTTGAACTTTAAAGGAGAGTAACATTAAGTAAGATTCATATAAAAATATACAAAAATGTGTACTGATATATTTAATCACTTAAGATTACTTTTAAATAAACAGTATTGTACTACATAACAAATAATAATAAATAATAAAATTAATGAAAACTTAATTGACAAGGTGTACTTATTAAATTATTTAAATGCTCAAGCTATACATCAGTGGTTCAGGCTATAAAGTTTTTATATAAACGCGTACTTTTCTGTATTCAAAGAATACAATATGCCATTGAATTTAACTGAAATACAATTTGAATTGAAAACGAGCTGATAGTTATAGTTAAATTATAACATAGTTCTAGTGCTAAATATAAATTACTCTTGAAACTAATAGAGAGCTAGATAAGTGTTCTTTTCTCCAAGACGCACACATTTTGGGTGCAATTTATTGGATGAACCGGTAAATTTTACACAAAAGTTTCACTTTTTATTACTTAAACAATAATAAAGTTCAGATTAAAACATTAATAAAGTTCAGATTAAAATACCTGAACAGCCTCTAAAAGGAACTTAATCTAGTAGGCTATTTCTAAATTATCTGAACATTCCAGTGCTTATTCCAAGTGAGCTTTGTGGAACCCTTATGGCTTAAGGAATTAAAACATTTTTAAGCCCAAAAAATGTTACATCATTCTGGCAAAAACAACCTACAGCAAATGCACAAATTAATTGGACATTAGTACCCATCAAGCTGACTTAATAGTAGTTGAGAAATCTCATGTTAAGTATTGGTTAAAACAAAAGCAAGCATCAAGTGATGATTCAGCATTCCGGGAATGCCGAATACAATGGGAATTTCACGCCCAATACATGACTTCAAAAGCAATCATTTTGGGAGTGAAAAACTCAAGCGATTGGATTGCTGTGGGAGGGTGAGAGAAAAGCAATAAAAAAAGCGTTTTGTCAAATGAAATTCTAAGCGAAACACAAGATCATCATGGAATGATAGTCAAAAAAATCCGTACACGTTTAACATTTCACCTTGGATCGATCCGAATTGAATGTCATTTCCGTTTCTCATCTTACGTCAGAAAAGAGCAATAATAAAGTCATCTGGGGACAAATGCTTACATGATTTCTGCCAAATCATTTCGTAGCGACATATCGCAGTAATTTTCAAGGCAGTATACATATACGACCTAGAACTTCCTTCCTCCAGCAAGGACGACAGAAAATTATGCGAAAAGATGCCATAAACATTTAGAAAAAACCAATTTGGCAATTTCCCTCATGGGTCCCCCCACACGAATGTACGTACTTATATGCATAAATATTAAAGCATTTCTGGTATATTTCTCCATAAACATTTATTTATTTTAATACTGTTCTGGATTATTATTAGGCCTGGGCCATGTACCGCAAATATTTACGAAATATTAACAAATAAAGGCTCATTGAAGATGGAAAAAAAGAGATACAGCTACAAACCCATGCATAAATCCATAAAATACAAAGACAAACACAAATGGTAACCAAGTGAGCATCTAATATGCGTATTTGTATATTTGTCTATTGATTCCCATGAGGAAATTATTATTGTTAATACGGATGGGGAATCCAGAGAATGGATGAAATGACGGCAAAACTACAGAAGGAAAACTCTCTTCGTATCTATAGAAAATACGATTTACAGCATGAAAAACATTCAAAATCTCATTGAAGGCATTTAACAACTTTGTAGAACTCCAAAAGGGAGACCACGCTGTGGCTTTTTTTGGGGTGCTAGAACTTTGTCTTCCAGCAACAGCTCCAAAGAACTGGAGACAATGGAAGGAGTCCGAAATCCTTGTTGTCGCCGTCGCGACGACTGCGAAAAAAGCATTAACCCGAATTGAAACACACAGACGTGGCACACAGGATTGGCCATGGAAACCATAATCTGCCAAAGGGAACGGCATACGGAGAAGAAAAGTTGAGTTGAGAGCGCCAGCAAACGGAAAAATAAATGTGCACACGAAAATTTTTGAACTACTCGCAGCAGGAAAAGCGAATGTATGGAAGGAGGCTTTTCATTCCCCAAAACTCGTGAGGAAAACTCGTATGAATTGAAGGCTGTGGCCCGACTGGGGCTTGGGGGTCATGACAAATCTTTTATGTGATTTCTTGTTAGCATGTTTGTGTCTACTTTCGAAATACTCGTACAAATGGAGCTGTAAAACTTTGGTGCTGCTGCTGCTGCTGCTGCTGCGTACCACATTCCAAATTTATGAGCGAAAAGATTATTTATTGGAGTGTGTTCCTATACTCCGGGTTCCCATTCGGTGGCTGCCATGTGCTGGCCAAATGTTACCCCATTTTTGATTAGAAGGGAAGGGAGTATAGTGGTTCTTCTATAATGAAATTTCTCAAAGAGAGCTCGTGGTATAAATGTATCATATGATGAATCGATTGGAAGCGTGGGGAGTAAGAATCACTCCTACAAATATATGGATTCCATATTCTACAATCGTTCCAGGGGATATCAAAAATCTAGTACCGCTTCTAGTCACTGATATTTTATAAACAGCCGTACTTGTTCCTTTCAGATTATATTCTTTAAAAAACTTCTCAAATCACCACGCAGCTTATCTAGAAAACAAAATAAAACCCAGCAACCTTTCAGTGTGTGCCATAAAAACACTTTGGGTCCTCCCACAAAAAGATCAAAAACAAGACTAAAAAGCAAATGCTTTTGCTACTTTTTAAAATGTCTTTTCATGCTAAATAAGTACGTATTCGCAGGCAAGTATACAAGACACTGGGGGGCGTTTCGAGGGGGTGGATGAAGGCATGTTTACTGCCTTGGCGGCTGCTCCCATGTGTGCCGCGTGTGTCTCTAGGGTTCTGGCTGGGACTGAGACCCGGACCCTGGTGTCTGTATATTAATTTATTATCATTATCAGTGATTTAAAAATGGCGTCATGACATCGTAAATTATAAACGTCATTGTCTAAGACTGGGGACCACTTAACACGACTTTGCCGGAGCTACACTTAATGGCCATGTTGTTGCTTTTATTGCCATCCATTGGCCGGAAAGAGACTCAAGCCAAAGCGCACCATGTGCCAGCCACATTGTTTAAACTAGAGAATATTTTATGGCGCATCTTTAAGATATTAACTTAAAATTTGTACAAATGTACATTTTGAAATCAAAGTAGGCTTTAAAAGAGCTGACGAAATATATTTTGTTTAAAATTTAACATTCAGTATTTCTGTAAAACTTGAAGGCGATACACCAAAATTTTGTAAAATTTAAAAAAAAAAAAAAATTTCCAAAAATGTCTTGTTTAACGTTTAAACGTTCTCGTCACTTTGACGATGAATTGCCAGATGAATATATCCCTAGGAGAACTCAAAGGCTAAAGAATTACCCTGGAACAGCAAAGCGTTCGTTGCCCATGGAAGTGGAAATTCCAGACATTTATCCAGCGAAGCGACTGTGCAAATATATAATGAAAATCAAAGCAGATAATGTAAGACTTTCTGAGAAGGGTTACCAAGGCATATCTTTAGAATACAATCCGTTCTCTTAGCTTTTCTCTCAGCATAGTCGACCAAAGGAGGAATCAAAGGAGTATTCAAAGGAGGACTCAAAGGAGGACTCAAAGGAGGACTTCTCCCATCGAAACGAACAGAAACTTTTCTCATTCAGTCAATTGCAGGCTATGTGCTCCAGCCTGATCAAAGAAAAGGACAATGAGCTAAAAGATTACTACGAATCGCAGCTGACCGAACAGCTGACTGCACAATATGACACGTTCATCAAGTTCACACACGATCAAATGCAAGGAGGAGGACGATTAATGAAAAATGCAAGCTATCTGTCATAGAAAAATCTGTTATATCTTTTAAAGTTCAGTTCAAGAGTTTTAAATAGTTGATGTTCAAATAAAATAGATTTTCATTACTCTGAAAGACTTTTCAATCTTCTAAAGAACTAAGTGCTGGAGCATATCTTCGTGCTCCTGCTTTTCCTGTTCCAGTTACATGTCCCTTTGCTCCGTCTCTGAACTTTATCTAGTGAAGCAGGTTAAGCGATTTACGCGTCGCTAATTTACGCTAATGTTTGCCCTTTCACATTTCCGCATAAATGCACAGACAAATGTGACAACACCATGCGCGGCCCCTCCCCCAGTTTCCCCAGTTTCCACAGTTTTTCACCACTGCGCCGTCTGGGTCTGTCTTGTCACATGTGAGAGCATTTCCATACTCTCCCCAGTGCTGACAACACTTTTGCAGGCTGTTTAAACATTGAATAAGTAAATTATACGAGTACTCGTATGCCATGTTCTTCTTCCACTGCACACGACATCATGCTGCCACATGACATGCCACGCCCATGCCCAGGCCCAGGCCCATTTCTGGCAGCATTAGAGGGGGCTATGTCGCCTTCTTCTGGTTGAAAAATGTTTTTTAATGAACTTAATTATTTTCTGCCGCCTGCTGTTCCCTGCTGTTGTGTGTGTTCTTTGCCAGTCTTTTGCCGTCTTTGACTTTTGGCCCCTGTTTTTTTTTTTGATCTTCCGGGAAGTTGCTTCTCGGAATGTGTGGTGTAAACTGTTGAGGCGTGGAATAGGAGGCTACCTGCGTATACTCAAAGGAAGGAAAGTGCTCTAATTTGTGACCGATGATAGCTAAGGGAGTTCTTAAGGAGTTCTCACACGTGTCATATATGTATAAACAGAAAATGTTCTGCGCGAATGTTGGGAAAACTCAACATTAGCTATGTGCCAGAATGCCTTACTACCATATATATTTCAGATTAATCATACGAAAATTCATATAGGTGTGAAATGGAACCTGATACTTAAATAAACTTTTTTCCCTCTTCCAAACATTACTTAAAACCCCATCAGCATACCTTTAAATATGCAATATTTACTTTCACTTGAAAAACATATTTTCCAAGTAATTGTGAGATTTCAAATATCTGTCTAAAACACCCTGCTCTCCAGTCGAGGATATAAATTCCATTGCGCATTACCTTAACCCTCTTCCATTTACACTTTGAGCTCTTAATCAAATTAAATTTAATACATTTGTACGACAGATACTCTTTATACTCGTACACCTAATTAATTAGCCAAGTGAGTGGAAAAATTAAATTAAATCTTTCCCTTTCCCCTTTTTTTTTGGTACCCTTTACAGCGACGAATATTCGATACCAGATCACAGGCGGTAACATAGGCAATGCCTTTGCCGTACAAAACACGACCGGTGTCATCTATGTGGCGAGTCCCTTGGACTACGAAACGCGGCCAAGGGTAAGTACTATACCATAGCATACTCGTACCTTCTCTAGGACTCTCGCTCTCCCTCTTAGCTGGTGACAAGCCTTGACTCAGCTAAGGCCCTTGTCTACAAGTTGATGCACATTTTTCTTTTCCCTCACACATACGTATACGGGCTTTTCAGTTTTTTTGTTCTAGGTCTTAACTTTCTGTTGCATGCATAATTTATATATTTTTCCGCTCTAGTGATTCTACGCAAAGAACACAAAAAATATGTTAAACTATGCGAAACTTTTCTTCTATTTTATTTTTTATTTTTTTTGGGCACACAAAACTTTTGACAGATGAACAGCGGGGAAAGTAAAAGACAGAGAGAGAGAGAGAGAGGGGGTGGCTACAAAAAATTAATCCAAACAAAAAACGAAAGGAAAATTCGCTTACATGCAGAAAAACATTGGCAGGGGAGGCAGGGACAGAGACAGCTACAGCTGTCGTTACATTTCCCAATGCGCATTTTTAACGTGATTGCCCCGACTCCCAGTCATCACCTACGCAACTTGTTTTGGCTTTGGCAGCACAACCCCCTCCAAACAGTGCTGGTGGAAATCCGTGTAGCTGTCAATGCCCAGCCATGCAACAAGCAGCCACACTGCTGCCACTGGGTGCCACTGGGTGCCACCGTGCCACCAGCAGGAAGGCAGCAGCAGCGAAAACAACAAGCCACAGCACACAGAACATGTGTTGCCAATTTTCGTAAATTTTTTTATTTTATCCTTTGCGAAAAAGTTTTAGTGTCCATTCATGCGATTTTGGCTTTTGTTGTTTAAATTGAGCCTCGACAGCGGAGGCAGCAGCAGCAGCAGCCGAGTCAGTGGCAGCTGCACTGCATATAGCATTACCATCAACAGCAGCCGCATTAAAAGCGTTTGGGCAATATAAATCTCCTTAGCTGATGGCTGTGCTGCACTTTTAAAATGTTCTTTATATTAAAATAAATTTAATTTCATAAATGGAATCGGCACTTACAAATTTTTTTTTAATATATTGTGCCAGACAGGGTAATTATATTTATTCAAAGGATTTTTGCTCGATCAGTTGTCATACATGTCTTTCTGTGGTTATTACTTTTTCTTTTTTATAAAATCGTATGTTACGTAAAAGTTTAAGATTTGTTATACATAAATTGAATTTCAAAAATATTGAATCAAATATCCTTAAAATATTTTGCATTTCTCCTTTTTCACAGTTCGAACTGCGTTTGGAGGCCACGAGAAATCGCAAAAACAACTACACCACCGTTGTGATAAATGTACGCGATGTCAACGATAATCCACCGGTATTCGATCGTCAAACATATCGAACACAGATCACAGAAGAAGACGATCGGAATCTGCCAAAACGCATATTGCAGGTTAGTTGAGAGAGATTAATAATATTAAAAAACAAAAGCATTTATTTATTTCTAACAAAAATATATGGGAATATTTTTCATTTATTAAAAATATGGATCGGATTTCGATGTTTTTCCGATAATTTGATGACTTTAAATATTTATTTTAATATTCTATTTTTTTTTCTGTTATATTTTTATATATTTAATTTTTATATTTAAATTACTCAAAAGAATACTCATTTTTAAATGCTCTTTGACGATATCAAAAACAATGCTGAAGATATTCAACGAGATGTGCTATTTTTGATAAGTGGGTTCATAATCTTCATGTTTTTGCGATATTATTATCGATGTTTTGAGTTTCCGTGAACCCATCCCTAATTTAATCCGTAACTCAATCAAAAGTGCTGCACACTTTCCAGGGCAAGTGTTCTGGCCAACATTTATCGCCTTATTGGCTCACAGAAATTTAAATATTGACAGAAACAGCAAGAACAGCAGAACAAAACAACAACAGAACAGCAGAACAGCAAAAGAACTGAAAAAAAGAGCACACACAAAACCCAGCGATTTGCATAAAAAGCCAAAAACTTAAAAAAGAAAAAATGGAAAAAAGCCGAATGAAAAAACCGTAAACAAACATCATGCAGCCAGTCAGGACTCAAGTGGCACACGGATAGCACCCAGAACAAGGCCTGAGAACAGAACCCTGGCAATGTCTGGTGGAGGCATGAGGGGGATTATGGGGAGCGGAAAAGTTCTGTACTCGAATGGTGGTGGCCATTCAGCCGTAAATACAAATAAATACTCATTCATTAATAACAACGTGATAGTTGGGCAATGGTTGCCATAAGCACAAAATAACTACATAAATACATCATACATATATGCAATGCAGATCTGAATATATACATACATATGTACATACATATATATTTAAACACGGAATATAAAGTAATACATATACGATGTACGTATGTATGTACAATATGTATATGTATATGTACATCCATGTAGATATATCTCTGAACAAGCGACTTTTATTCAAGCCATAATTTACAAACATAAAGAACGGAGGAGCAGAGCAGAGCAGACGGAAACATGTTTATGGCTCCATAAACATTTAAATACTCTTTAACGTATGCATTAAAGAAATTGCCTTTTATATGGTACATCAGTATAAGTATGTGACAATGTTCTGCTATATCGAAATGATAAACATCAAATGGATTAGCATGATGGCTTCTGTTTTTTTATGGATTCAATTTCATATTCATTTTAGCTTCCCCTTTCAAGCGAAAACAATTGTATTACGAAACAGTTATAGAATAATAAAATAATAAAAATGAAATAATAATATTAAAATAATAATAATAAAATAACACTACTAATATAATAATAAAAAACAATAATAATAAAATGAATTTCTTATTATTAAAATTATGACAATTGATCCGTTTTATCCTTCCACTGGGATCTAGGAGAAATATGTTTTGAAAAACCCCAAAAAACGAAGAAATTAATGCTAGAAACTGTCCTAAATCTGCCTTCGCTTCCACCAGCAGAAACCCATTTACAGAGCATTCCTTCGTCGCCAAGACGATCAATTTTACTTGCTTTTTTTTCCTTTTTTTTTTTAAATTTTAAATACAAATTAAAATTGCACAGCTCAGCACGCTTGCTGTAGCCATAGCACAACGACCACCAGTGCGAATTTTTAATTACACATTTATGTATGTTGCAAGGAAAGTGTTGCAGAGACAGAGAGAGGCAGCAGCAAGAGGATCCCCTCTCCAGTTGCCATTGTCATCGTACGCCCAATAATTGACGAATATTTTCATTTTATATAGAATGCGGAAGACACACCCGCCCAGGCTCAGGGCTTTTCCTGGCACCGACACCTTTTCGGTGCTCAAATTGATTTCCGTGCTTGGAAAATGGAATGCAAATATTTTAATGTTGAACGCTGAACGGGCAAAAAGGATTCTTAAATTATGCACAGAAATGGTTTTCACGAGACGATGCCACGGGGGGAGGGGGGAAGAGTCTGAAAGTTGTTGAAAGGACAATGGCAGGACGAAGGCTCGTTTCCGCCGCCAACGAGCGGGCAATAATAATGGGCACAATGATGGCACGTAGACAACTCTTTTGTCATATCAAATTGTGTTGAACATTTAACGTAAATTGTCGCATTGTGAATGGGTATGGGTACGGGAACGGTAGGAGAGCGGATGCGAAGCCCAGGGACTGGGCGGGATGGGAGGCACTTAACACGTGACGATGATATAATGGACCAAGGACCCAAAGGATATTGCTACAAGTTTGTCTGTAATTGTCAACTGCAACTCCATGCACGACTAGGAGGCTCTCTTTTTTCTCTATTTTAAATGGTCGGGTGGTTGGTTGGTTGGTTTCGTTGTGAAAAATGTATAATAGAAATGGGTTACAGGACTCATGCATAACTTTGCTGCCATTACGCTTACATCACAGTTACTTCAGGGCTGTAGAAAGGGTACATAACAGTAAAGCAGATACAAGGAAATAATTGCTTTTAATTGTCATGGCAACTGTTCTAGGAGGAGGAGCAGGAGGAGGATTCCTAGTGTTTGTCTGTCAATCCCAAAGATGAAAAACCCGAGCATTTGCATGGTCTTACATGCACACACATGTTGTTACTGTTCTGCTTGTTAATTGGAGATTACAGGCACTTTTCTGAGACTGTATTCAGAAGGCTTATAGCGCCTGTCCATCAGGCATGCATGGCTAAAAAAAAGGCACAGAAGTTGTATGCCCAAGAAGAAAAGTAGTCACGTATTTATAGATCCCCTTCACTTAAGTCTCAAGGCAGCAAAAGTTGTGCACAAATGTATTTTTTCTTTCACTCAAGTTCCTACATTTCTTTCATTTATTTTCTCTTTGGTTCTAAGTTAATATTCATTTGATTTCATTCAATTACCAAAACCCTTCACTGATCCCCAATCAAAAGTCCAGTCCACAATTTGCCTATGACCCAAGAACACAAAAGCCAGAAAAAAGTCTCCTAAATGTTGATTTCATTTACTAACCGCAAAATGAAGAAAAGATAAATAAAACCAATAAAAAAATGGCCCAAATCCGATTGAATAATTACATAAATCTCTGTAATATTAGCATTTTTTCCGTCTGACAATATTTTGTGGCCAGCACACATAAAAAATCGAAGCATAAATTTACAAGCAATCTGGCTGGGAAAGAAAACCCACCAGCCACGCCCACTCAACAGATTTTCCACCGACAAAATCCCCCCATTTCCCAATCCCCAATACCAGGTTTTCTTTTTTTCCTTTCCATTTCAACATTCAGGTTGTCCTTTATTGGACATTTAAAGCGTTTTGCTCATTTGCATATTTGATTTATAGACTCCAATATTGTAAGCAGAGTCCAGAGGAATCGCTTAACCCCCAAAAGACCCCCCTTTATTCTGGTAATGCACTTTTTTGTGACCCTCTAACCGTTCTGCTCTTTTCCGTGTTCTTTCTTTCCAGGTTACCGCCACCGATGGCGATGTAGATAGACCAATAAATATTGTATATTTCCTGACTGGTCAGGGCATCGACCCTGATAATCCAGCGAATAGTAAATTTGATATAAATCGCACAACTGGCGATATTTTTGTACTCAAGGTAAGTGTCCTGCCCCCCCTTTCAGCATTTAAACAGATTCCAATTTCGAGAGCCCCATCGTAAAAGGAGCGTAATGAAAGCCAGTTAAAATATCTCAACCAAGGGGAATGACTGGGGAAACTCCATCCAAGCCATGAAAATGCCAGAAAACAAAAAAGAAAATAACTTTTTGTTTTTGTTGTATGCTCCTGACGGTGCCCACTCGCTTTTGGGCTGCTTACAATTGAGCCACAGTTTATGCCCAACAATGAAGCACAGTTTATATTGTTTGACGAGTGGAACAATTTGCGGAAATAAATGTGGGGGGGACAGGAATCTGAGCTGGGCTATGCTAATGGATTATACTCTAACCATAGAAAAGAGCATCTCAGAAAATTCAAAATATTTGTTAGGTGTTAGGAAACAAAAACAAAATTTTTCAAAATCTTTAGAGCATCAAAGAGCCAAAAATCCTCAACCATTAATAAATGCATTTCCATTGCAGCACATTCATTCCCAAAAACTCTTAATACCCATATAGCCAGTCACAAAAAGTACACTCAACCCAACACACACACCTTTTAATATTTTGATTGTGTCTCGTTCATAACCGGAAAACGTTTGGAAAATGTTTTCAATATCTAACACTTTTGTCGGCTTTTGATGGCCACCAGCCACCAGCCTCTTGCCCCGTGCCCGCCCTTGTGACACGCCCACCTGACTCCATTCCCAATGCAGGGCGTAACTTTTTGTAAATTGTAAAGCTTTCCACGCGTTTTCGGTGGCGTATGATTAATTTAAAACTGTGTCAAACCGCACAGACTCCTATACGGCCCCACCAGAAAAAAATAATGACATTTAGATGTATAAAAACTGTCACCGTTGGATGTCAGATACATAGACTCCAATTAATTTCACACAAAGTCCATAAAAACAAACGATTCAAGCTGGCAGCAGCAGCAACGGCAACGGCAACGAATGGGTGAAATAGAGTGGCTGCTGGCTGATGCCGCATTCTGCATGAAATGTTCAAATGTTGCTGCTGGCGGTTTGCTTTATTTGTTTTATATCTGAGGGAAAGGGACGGCCCACAACCCACGATGGTATTTTGGGGGCTGGTTCTATAGGGATATGGGATACAAACTGGCGACTGGTGTGGGCTGTGGGCCTGGGGGACAGCGACAGCATGTGGCATTTGTGGTTTTGACGCTCTACAACCGACCACATGTAAATGACGTTTCGTCGTTCGTTATTGGTGCGTGGTCGCCTCGCATAAAATTGAGTGTAAAATCAGCAGGAAAGCAGGAAAAGTTTGTGGAGCATCCCCAAACAGGGAAAGTGGATAGACCCCGGCGGAGGACAGGGGTCATTTCGGGGTCTGGTCCTTCGTTTGGCGGATGCCACTTGCCAGGCTACATGACGGCATTTAATTTTGTAATTGCAATTGCATTGCGTGTCACATGGTGGCGCCAACCAATTCTTTTACCCCCCCTCCTCCTCTCACATTAATTGAGCGATGGTTTAAGGTTTATTTACCGACAGCTGAATGATTTCCATTTCAATTGGTGAACTGACTGGCGGGTTACCAACTTAGATGGGAACAACTTTAAATAAATTAAATATTGGAGAAAGGATGGAGAGAAAGTCCGAATTGTAGAGAGTTAAGAGGAGGTTTATATACGTTTTTCCAGTTAGGAATTAAATAATATATTATTACATTATACAAAAATAAATCCCATAATTTCTCCTACTTTTCTTGGGTGAATCAAATATTCCTTTTGGCAACAGTAAATATATTCAGACTTTCGGCTCAGATATTTCTGGCCTGTTTAGAGTGATTCATCACTAAGCTTTCATTTACTTCAATGGGCATACACAGAACTAACTCAACGTAAAAGCAAATTGCCCTTCAATCCCAGCAGAACCAACATTGACTCGTATGTCTAAGCAGTGTTTAAGGGCTATTTGAAAGGTGGCCAAAAGCAGACCTAGAAGGTGGCCAGACAGGCCTTGGAATGGTTCACATTTCAATTGATTTGATGGCTTTTATTTTGTGTCATTGGCAATGCAATTTCGTGTGGATAACTCACTTAATGAGAAATCTAATAACAGACCGGTGTCGGGGCTAAGCCACCATATCCAATGCCATCAAAGCCAGCCAGCCACACTCACAGCCACAGTCACACTCACAGCCACAGCCCCAGACAGAACCTACATAAATAGGATGGAGGACTCAAGGGCTTCAGCAATGTGGATGGCGGATTGGAGCTCTTCCCTGAAATCTCCAGTCAGTTCCAGTTCGCCGTTTACCGGCAGGCATGAAATAATTTGCAAACAAACAAACAGCTGCCAAATCAAACGCCTCTCTCTATTCTGTTTCTGTATCCCCCGCTGTATAGCCCCTGGACCGTGATCAGCCCAATGGACGGCCACAATGGCGCTTCACCGTATTCGCACAGGATGAGGGCGGCGAGGGCTTGGTCGGCTATGCGGACATCCAAGTTAATCTGAAGGATATCAACGACAATGCGCCACAGTTCCCCCAGGGCATATACTTTGGCAATGTCACGGAGAATGGCACCGCCGGCAGTCCGGTGATGACAATGTCTGCCATTGACTATGACGATCCCAACGAGAGCACCAATGCGAAACTAATCTATTCGATTGAGAAGAACGTCATCGAGGAGGAGACGGGTGCGCCCATCTTTGAAATCGAGTCCGAAACGGGTGTCATCAAGACGGCCGTCTGTTGTCTGGACCGAGAGCGTACACCGGACTATTCCATACAGGTGGTGGCCATGGATGGGGGCGGATTGAAGGGTGAGTGCAGTCCTAGAATATTTCTCTCAGTGCAGTCGCAGTGTATCTGTCTGTAATTGACGCAATTTTGATGTTTTCTCCCTGTGCTAGGCACTGGCACCGCCTCCATACGCGTCAAGGACCTAAATGATATGCCACCGCAGTTCACCAAGGACGAGTGGTTCACGGAGGTGGACGAGACAAATGGCACTTATATACCGGAGACGCCCATTCTCACCGTCACAGTGCAGGACGAGGACGAAACGAACACGTTCCAGTACAAGGTGGTGCCAAATAGTGGCTTTGGCTCGGACAAATTCGCCATGGTGCGGAATGCGGATGGAACGGGCTCCCTGAAGATCATCCAGCCGCTGGACTACGAGGATCCACTGCAGAGCAGCGGCTTTCGGTTTCGGATTCAGGTGAACGACAAGGGCGACGACGGACCCAGCGCCAGTGACAAGTACCATGTGGCATACTCCTGGGTGGTGGTCAAACTGAGGGACATCAACGATAATGTGCCGAAATTCGATCGGGAGCACATCGAGGTGTCCATCTACGAGGACACCAAGGTGGGGACAGTTCTGGAACAGTTTCGGGCCACCGATGCGGACCAGGGCGGTCACTCGAGGGTCACCTATAAGATAGTCCGCTCTACCAATCGCCGGCGACAGTTTGCCATCAGCGACAAGGGCGCCGTTAGCATTCAAAGGCCCCTGGATCGCGAGACCCTGGACCGACATCACATCCAGGTCCTGGCCATCGATGATGGCAATCCAGCACGCACAGCCACCGCCACGCTGACGGTTATAGTCAAGGACGTGAACGACAATGCGCCCACGTTTGCCCAGGACTATAGGCCCACGTTGCCGGAGAATGTCTCGGGGAGGAAGATTGTCGAGGTGGCAGCCCAGGATGCCGACGATCGACAGCGTGGCAACGGTGGACCCTTCACCTTTCGCATAGATCCACTGGCCAGCGATGAAATACGAGCGGGATTCAAAGTGGAATACGATCGAAGTAAGTGCGAAAATGTATATATAATTATTTCTTATTTAATTTGGGAAAAACACTTAACATAATTAATAAAGCAGAAAAACAAAATGTTAAACACTCACTAAACCGAACATCTGTCACAATTCTAAAGGGGTTACAGGGGGTATAGTTGGAGCATTTGAATACTATATCAAATGAAAATGCTGAACATATTTAATGCATTAGCTTGATTAAAAATGCATGCACCTGATATGTGCGTGCCGCAGCAGCATATTCGACTAATTACGCATCTCATTTAAGTAATTATGCAAATTAATATCTCTCTGTGGATACCTTCTATTGTTTTTTTGTATATTTATTTACGGCCGAATAATTAATTCGGTATTTCAAAATCAATTATTTTTTTTTGTCGCAAAGGACACTTGAAACCCAAGCCACGTGTCAGGTCGAAAAGGAACAAATTCGCATATAAAAATACATCAGGGAGAATGGACCCAAAAAAACAAAACACCAACAAAAGGAGGGTACCCAAAACAAAGGCCCTGAAATTCAAACCGACAAAGCAGCAGGAAAAAAAACCTGTGCTGCTCGATGGGAAAATTGAAAAACTCACTGTCAATGTCAGCGACAGCCATTCAAGTGACACCTCAAAAATCGTTCTTTCCATTTGTTCGATTTTATTGGGGACTCTTTTTGCTAATTTTGTTGTGGCTCTGTTCTATCGGGGCTCGGCTCTCATTTCAAAGTCCTCTCCCCCAACAATGGCTACAAACAAAGTTAAGTGCAATTTCGGAGCAATACAAGGGAAAAGGACCGAAACTAAAAATATTCTACATGGAGGACAGCTCTGAAAAGTCGATTTAGGCATACACTTTGAAAATAGTGTACAAATGTTATGTTCTATAACAACAAAAGAAGAATATTTTCCATTCCTTTCTCTTTTTAAAAGCTGTAGAATAATTTGTTTCATAAATTTTTCATGAAACTAGGAAAATATATTTGATTTATTATTAATTATTAAAATTAACTTGAATATAATAGGAAATTATATTAAAATTCAAGGAAATATATTTATTCTTGAAAGATTCTAGAGAATGGAAAAATTTGCCAGACTTTAGTTAACAAAAGAATTTTATTAGAAATGCACTATTTTTTTGTGATAATATTTCTTCTTTTATTCAAACGAATCTCTTCTCATTCCCAAATTATGTGTGGAAGGATTTCTGTATAACTTTCTGATGGACCTTTAAATCTGCCAAAAAGGATTCCAAGCCCAAAGTGTAACATGACTAAAAATGGAGTCATCTCAGCTAAAGAGCATTTTATAGTCCCACCTTGGGACTAGCCGACGGGAGAACACAAAAACGCAATAAAGACAAAAGCCTGGCCCGTCTTTGGTCAACTGCAACTCAAGAGTGAGTGATTCCTGCAGGTTCCTTTTCTCTTGTCTTCTCTTTCGACATCCTCTACTAGTTGGTTTTTTTTCTAGGTTTTTTTTTTTTGGTTACTAACTTTGTGGCACAAACAATGCTGATGATGCTGATTGTGTGAAACATAATTCAATCACCATTACTATGCAAACAGAGTTGGTTTAGCGTTTGATTCGGACTTTGATTGTGCGGCAATTGCCTTGAATGAATCAAGTCTCCGAAAAGAAAGAGAAGGAGAGAGTTGTGTCGAGAGAGAGAGAGAGAGAGAGAGAAAGGAGTTGAGACCATTGATGTGGTTTTCCGGTGTGGGTTTGGGTTTTGAATGGCAAGTTGCTGTCTTTTATCGCTTTTGGGTTGTTTTTGGGCGGTACATGCACCAGACATCTTTTGTGGGTTGGTGCAGTGCAGATTCAGATTCATTGTGAATCGCATATCCAAAAAATTGTACCCAGTTCGAAAAAGTTTCCTTTGTGGTACATAAAATAATTATTTTTCTTCTACCAACTCTTTCCAGGAGGCGACAATGGCAATGGCGTGGCCATCATCTCATCCTTGCGTCCGTTTGATCGTGAGGCGCAGAAAACCTATGCCATACCCATCGAGATCAAGGATAATGGAGCTCCGGCAATGACTGGAACGAGTACCCTGACCGTAACCATTGGCGATGTGAATGACAACAAAATGCAACCGGGCAGCAAATCCGTGCTGGTCTACAACTACCAAGGACAGTCGCAGGATACACCCATAGGCAGGGTATATGTCAACGATCCGGATGATTGGGATGTACCGGACAAGAAGTACTACTGGGAGGTGCAGGAGCACCAACGATTCAAGCTGGACACGGACACGGGCATCCTGACCATGCGATCGGGCACGCGACGGGGTCGCTATCAGCTCCGTTTCAAGGTCTATGACAGGGAGCATGGGCAGGAGGACATTCCGGCCAATTTGAGTGTCACTGTGCGGGACATCACGGCGGAGGCAGTGCAGCAGGCCGGATCCATGAGATTGGCCCACATCAGCGATGAGGATTTCGTGAGAACTTGGAATCCTCTCAAGCAGCAGGTGGAGCCCTCAAAACTGGAACGTTTTCGCAACAAATTGGCCGAGCTTCTGTACACCGATCGCGATAATGTGGATGTCTTCAGTGTCCAGCTGCGCGAGGACTCGCCCTATCCACTCACAGACGTACACTTTGCCGCCCGTTCGGCCACCCAGCAGCCGTACTTCAAGGCCGTACGGCTCAATGGCGTTGTGCAGATGCATCGCGAGGAAATCGAACAGGAAGTGGGCCTCAACATCACAATGGTCAACATCAATGAGTGTCTGCACGAGGGCAAGGGCAAGTGCGCTGCCGGATCGTGCTCCTCCAAGGTGGAGCTGGGCAAGAAGCCCTACACCGTGAGTGTGAATCGCACAGCTCTCGTGGGAGTCCGACTGGAGATCAGTGCCCAGTGCGTGTGTCGAGCGAGGAATTTCACCAACACGGACCACAACTGTCGCTCGCATCTCTGCTACAACGGAGGACGCTGTGTGGAGACTCGGAATGGGCCACGCTGTGTGGCCTGTCCCGTGGGCTATGGCGGGCCGCGGTGTCAGCAGTCGACGCGGAGTTTTCGCGGCAACGGCTGGGCCTGGTATCCGCCTCTGCAGCTCTGCTCGGAATCGCATCTGAGTCTGGAGTTTATAACACGCGAGGGCGATGGCCTGATACTCTACAATGGTCCCATAGTGCCGCCAAAGCCTGGGGAAACCGTGATCAGTGACTTTGTAGCCATAGAACTGGAGCAGGGCTATCCGAGGCTGCTCATTGATTTCGGTTCTGGGACTCTGGAGCTGCGGGTGAAGACCAAGAAGACCCTGGACGACGGTGTTTGGCATCGTTTGGATGTCTTCTGGGATGCGGAAAATGTCCGAATGGTGGTGGACTTTTGCCGCACTGCCCTGGTATCGGAATTGGAGGATGGCAGTCCGCCGGAATTCGACGACAATGCCTGTCAGGCCCGTGGACAGATACCGCCGTTTGCCGAGTCCCTCAATCTCAATCAGCCGCTGCAATTGGGCGGATTATATAGGCAGCATTTCGACCAGACCCTCTACAACTGGCAGTATGCATTCAGTTCCAAAGGTTTCGATGGCTGCATTCGCAATGTGATTCACAATTCGGAGCACTACGACCTGGCCTTTCCCGCCCTGGCCCGCAACAGCTTTCCCGCCTGTCCCCAGACGGACGAGGTCTGCCTGAAGACCGAGCACACGGCCCGCTGCTGGGAGCATGGTAATTGTGTGGCCAGCCTCGTGCAGGCCAAGTGCCATTGCCAGCCGGGGTGGATGGGGCCGGGGTGCAATGTGCCCACCATACCCACAACCTTCAAGGCGCAGAGCTATGTGAAGTTTGCCCTCAGCTTCGAGCCGGATCGATTCAGCACGCAGCTGCAGCTGCGTTTCCGCACAAGGGAGCAGGGCGGCGAGCTGTTCCGTGTCAGCGATCAGCATCATCGGGAGTATGCCATCCTGGAGCTGCGACGGGGCCAGCTGCAGTTTCGCTACAATCTCAATTCGTTGCGGAACGAGGAGCAAGTGCTGGCCCTCACGGCCATTGCAGTGAACGACGGACAATGGCATGTGATTCGCATTAGCCGATACGGTTCGGCGGCCCTCATGGAGCTGGACGGTGGCGAGTCCCGCCGCTACAACGAGTCCTTTCACTACATTGGCCACCAGTGGCTGAGCATCGACAAGCAGGAGGGCGTCTATGCGGGCGGCAAGGCCGAGTATACGGGCGTTAAGACCTTTGAGGTGCAGTCCGATTTTCAAAGGAGCTGCCTCGATGACATCAGGTGAGACACGACACAAAATTAGTTCCTAATCTTTATGGACCCTTCCAAAAAAAGGGTATTATGAGGCGTATCCTATGGCTGCAGACAGTCCGAACAGCTAGTAATAGATCTTTTATAGCCATTATCTTATATAGGAATTTCTTTAGCGTTATCTTTAAACTGACTAAAAGGAGCGTTTTATCGAAATTTGATTGATTTTTGCTCAATTTATTTCAGGAAAAAGAATCAATGGAATATTTAGAATATTATAATTTGAAAATTTCGCAAGATAATCCAACCAACATTCAGAAGTAGCACTTCAATTCAGAATTATCTTTCCATTTTTTTCCATCCACATAAGGGTATCCATAAGGCTTTTCAATAAGGGTATTCTTTGTTCTATCAGCGCCATTCCATTTCCTGTTTTCTCTCCTCGATTGTTGATAAGTGCTCTTTGGGCTGTTGCCTCATGCATATTTTTCACTTTTCCTGTTTTGTAGATTGGATGGCAAGCACCTGCCCCTGCCGCCTGCCATGAATGGCACTCAATGGGGCCAGGCGACGATGGCCCGCAATCTGGACCGCAACTGTCCCTCGAACAGGCCCTGTTCCAATGTCATCTGTCCGGATCCCTTTGACTGTGTCGATTTGTGGAACGAATACGAGTGCACGTAAGTATCATTTTTCCCTTTGCCTTTTGTCGCCTTTTCCTCATTTTGTTTCTCTTGTGAGGACAATTAAATTGAATTGCCAGTATTGAACAATTTTTATTGGGGGATTTTCCTCCAGCTAATTACCAACTCTAGAACTTTTCCTTTGAAATGATAGAACGAACGGCCAGGCCAATATGATTAATTGAATGAGAGTTCAGGTGGAAGGAAGCCAATTATAACTTCTTGTCAAAGGATACTCCTTCCACGAAGCAGCAGCTAGAACTACATACTATAGGGTTCTTCATCGATCAATATTTGGACACAGATTCCCTTCGAGTGCCCCCACTCGACTCATCCCCCATATACCATTAACCGAAGGTGGGTTGACATCGATTTCTGGGCGAAAGACTCCAGCCATTTTCCACCTGACAATGGCAAACAGCAAATTGACTCCGAATGCAAAACAAATAATATCAATTGTCATCACATGTCCTCTCAGGACAGGTCCTGCTAGACACCGCAGGATACACACACTCGTACATTTTCATGGCTGGCATCTGGGTAACTGGGTATCTGGGTATCGGGTATCTGGGGCATGACTCTTGATCCTAAGGTTTCTTCTTCTGCTGCCATTTGCAACACCTCATCGATGATGGGTTAGAGCTTTCCTCCGAAGCAGAGCACATTTTCCACATCATTAGTTTTGCAGAGTGACTCCATTCGGAGTCCGCCACCCCCGCCACTCCCCTCCCCAGACAGACGACACGACACCCAATCTGGCACTGCATCATGTCGGTGTCCTGTCCTCCACAACCGCACAGGACCTTCACTGGCACAGCAGAAACCCCCGCCCCCGCCCCCTGCAGAGTAAGCTCCATTCTCGCTCCATTTGCTTTCAGGAACAGAAACATCTGGGTGGCCTGGGTATGATTTTCCGACACGTGTTTGCCTTCCACCCAGACTTTTGCTTCCACCATTTTTATTTTATTTTTTTTTTTAAATAAATTTAAATAGTGGCCCACGTTTCTAGGTACTTGCTCCTTCAGGTGTCGACGTGTCATAAATTATGCTTACTTTAGCCCCAATTCCACTTCCAGTTGTCGGGGGGAGGGGGGGCCAACCGTAAACGCAATGCCTCTGGAATTTGTGTCAGTCAGACACTAAGACGTTGTGACCACTCCCCTTTGGAATACCTTGTGAAATGGGCTTAAATTTAAGTGTGAACTCAAAAATTCTAGAACTTAAAGTTTTAAATTTTGGGCCCCACTGGGACACCCCCCGTCCAACCAACCGAAACCCCAACCTCACGCCCTTAATGCGCTTCAAAAAACTGCATACCCTTCGCAGCAGTGGTGTAGGATTCACAGGGGATTCAGGTCGGAGTAGCTACACAACTTTGGATGGAAATAAAAAGCTTTCATTTCATTTTTCCTTAAAAAAATAAAAATTAGAACCAAAGTTTTTTTTTAATATTCCGACTGGAAGATACCCTAGTCCATCGACTGTCGTTGCGGATAGAATTTAAGATGGATAGGATAGTACTTGGGTATATAGCAGCACTGACTGACAGATGGCCTAACCAATATTCCACCACAAATTTCTAATCCTCTTGCACTCTGCCTCTCGTATTTCAGTTGCAGTGAAGGACGCATCATGTCCTCGGACACCAAGGGCTGTGTCGATCGGAACGAATGCCTGGATCTGCCCTGCCTGAATGGGGCCACGTGCATCAATCTGGAGCCACGTCTGCGCTATCGCTGCATCTGCCCGGAGGGCTATTGGGGCGAGAACTGTGAGCTGGTCCAGGAGGGCCAGCGGTTGAAGCTAAGCATGGGTGCCCTCGGCGCCATATTCGTTTGCCTGATTATCATATTGAGTAAGTACGAAATGTGACCACAGCTGTGTGGTGCTTTCACTTCTTCTTGGCCATGCAAAGCAGCTTCCGAAGCTGTGTCAATTAAGAGGCTTAAACAGCGCGAGATGCACCGAACATTTTTGGTCCCCAAGCGACTGTCCGGCCAATTGGTTCTTCTTTGGCAGTGTTTCTGGTTCTCCCTCAATGCTAATGCAATTTGCAGTTGGTTCAACGTTTTTCGCACTCGACTCTCCGGCTCTGCGTCCAAATCCCAGCGAGAAAATCGCCAACGAAAAACAGAGGCCCCACAACACAAAAAAAAAAAAAAAGAAGAAAAACCCTTACGACACTGACATCTGTTTGGACAGTCGTCGGATGTGTCTGTGTCGGGGCCTGTGTCTGTGTATGCATATGGGAGAAGGACTCTCTGGACGAGGGCTAACGAGGGTTACATGGCAGAGCCATGCATATTCCAACAACATAAAGTGCCAGCAAGTCCTGTATTCTTTGTTTTACACATTTTTTGCGCTCAGACAAGGGCAATTTGTTGGATTAGCTTAAAAATAAATGGGTTGAACATATTTTTTAGCGGCTAATTAATGCCAGACAAAAGGCCAAAGCTTTTACAGTTTGTTTTATCTTTTAATTTAAGCGAATAGTTGGGAATACACAACAGTTTCTTTGTAGGTTTATCTTAAAGGATTTTTAGCTTGGTGAAGATTTTAACACTCTGTTATACAGTATTTAAAATATAAATATATATATATAAAATATATTGATAATGCTTTTAAATAAACAACTTCTTGGTAGACCAAATTTGTGTGCTGTACGAGAAAAGAATATATATTAAAAAATGAATGAAATCACTTTTTCGAATGGAAATATTTCCACAGATTAACAAAAAATATAAAATTAATAATAAAATTAAAGAAAAATCTTTATGAGATGGATGCAAAAATCTATGAAACATTCGCTTTAGTTTAGGGAACTTTCAAGCCAGTTAATTCCCCATCGGATAAAGTAAATTATTTAAATGAAAATGTTTTCACAGATTATCAAAAAATTAAAAAAATTTACAATTTAAGAAAAATATTTAAGAGACGGATCTATGAAAAATCTATGAAAAATCTATGAAAAAATATTTTTAGTTTGAGGCACTTTCACTCCAATCGGATATAAAAAAATAAATTAAAAAAGGTCCTAATGAAAATTTATCCATAGATTACAAAAATAATATGATGATGTGGGTGCAAAAATCTATGAAACATTTTCTTTAGTTCGTGGAACTTTCACTCCAGCTAATTCCCAATCGGATCCTACTCTTAGTTTTTTCCATTTGGCCATTTATAACGCTGCCTAAGCCAATTTGCGCCATTTTATTGCTTACTTTTCCAAAAAAAAAACACACAGTAAAAATGGAATACAATTTCGGCAAAATTCTGGCACTTAATGGATTTTCCGAACGAGTGTTAAGTGGCTTTGGCCATTTGGTTATTTTTCGGTTTTCAGCTTTGGTCCTAGGGTCTGGTCCAGGCTCCCCTGCTGCTCCCCTGCAACCCCGTCCGTTTTGGCCATGCAAATGCGTTTTCTCGTACGCATTGCGCGACAATCTATTTTCGTTTCGCTGGCTCGTCTGGGATTTGAAAGGATTTTCAATTAGTGCTACATTTCTCCCTACCCCTACCCTCACATTTTTCTCTCATTCTCTCATTTTACTCTCTTCCATTGCCGATCTCTGCCTGCGCTGTAGGCAATTTATTTTCTGGCCATATTTAAAAGTGACGCTGATTTATCCGTATCCCTGTACAGGCTGTGCCCGCGCTGGGCCCCCCTCTAATGGTTCCAAAACGAAGCCCTGAAATTGCAGTGTAACAAAAGCGGAACCTTAAGCTAATTAGACGCTGCTAAGCCAGATAATTATCCAGTTGCCTGCGGGGCCTGGTGCGGCCAGAAGATGCTCGGCAAACAATGTCAGGGAGTGGCCATAAAACCGCTAAACCGCAAAATAGGCGCAATAAATAAGCGACGAGGCACACAAATACTTTCCTGCGTACTCTGTAGTCTGTACTTTTTCCCCCACTTGTCCGCTTTATGATGTGAAAATTTTTCAAGAGCCCAAAAGCATAAAATTCCTATTTATGGGTTGTCTTTATGCCCTGTTCTGCAATGCAGCAAAGAAAGCATTATCCGATATTAAATCTGATGTCTTGGATCAGTCACAACATTAAATATATCCTGATGGGATCATGCTCAAAAAATAAATACCGCCCGGAAAGAATCTCCATGTCATAGACAAATATTTTACAAATATTATAAAACAATAAATAATTAAAATATTATAGAAATATATAAAAATATCCATCAGGCTACAGATGATTTTAAGGTATTCTTGACGCCTTTGTTTCAGTAGATCTTCCAGGGTATCTCAAGTTTGCGCCCTCAAAATCGATGCTTACTTTCTTGGTTCTTGGTTGTTGTTGATTTCCCATTTTCGTGCTATTTCTTGTTGCCTTAAAGTGGCGTGAAGATGAAAAACAAACTAAATAATTATCCAACATTATTTACAGTCAACGCTTTTTCATGTCCTGTCCGCCTGTCCTCCTGTCACCCAGTGTACTTTACTCTCTGCTCCTGCTCCTGCTCCTGCTCCTGTTCCTATTCCTGTAGCCGTGTAATCTGTGAATCGCTGAACTGTACTTTAGCATAAAGTTTCAAGTGGAAGAGCCACTACAGAAACCTGCTTGTTTGCACAAAAACCCATCCCTATCCCTATCCCTATCCAACTTTTGATGAGCCCGGGAAACAACTGACCCCACCGCCGACCTGGTCAGCACAGGTTCCAGGGTTCAGGGTTCAGGACAGCAGCTACAAGATACGAGTATTCCTTGGTCCATTGCTGTATATAGTTGAGGGCAAACAAAGGCTGTTAAAGAGCCTTCCTTTGCTTTCCGCTTTTGTTCTGTTCTGTTCTGCTTACAGTACAGGATATTTTTTTGCCTTGTTGCCTTTTGTTTTTATATGTAGGTTAGCAGATTTTTGTTGCTTGTTCTGTAGCTTTTTTCGGGCTTGTGTTTGGCTTGGGTTTTCTGTAATGCTGATTAAAGGTTGATGAATGAACGAACAGTTGGCCCTGGCCTGCTTACCAAAATATTGTGAAAATTTCTGCAGGGGAATCAGCCATTAAAATCTGCTTTTAAAATTGCAGCTTAGTGCAAAAACGGGAAATCCCATAAAAATTAGTTATTTTAAATAATTTAATGAAAGTCTAGCTCTGGTTAGAATATTTTGTATTATTTCAAATGGAACTAGATTTGATTTAATGGCATTAGCTTTTATTTATTGAGTAAATAAATGGCTGCATTATCAAATATATATTGTTTAAAAGACAATCATTTTCCTTTGGTTTTATATTACTGTTTGGAACAATTATTATAAATTGCATAAATATTTTTTATTTTCAACGGTTTCCTTTTTGTATTGCTAAATGATTGAGTGTTAAAAATAATAACAATTAAATGCATGAAAATTCACCCTTCACTGCCAAGCCACACTTCTCTTCCAGAGAGGCAGAAATTCAGAGAGCTGCGATTCAGCCGCTGGCTTTAATTAACTTTTCAGAAAATGTCCACAGTTCCCTTCCGCAGCTTCTGTTATCCGCAACTAATTAAAAACGGATTCAACTTATAATTAATCCCAAAGAATGACATTCCTTCGATTCGCATAACTTTCCAAAACAGATTTGGTCAGGCTCTCGCTCTTCCCGTCTTTTAAGACGATTCATTGAAGATTTCACTTGAGGGGTGGGGTGGTTGGAAGGGGGGGTGGCCACCCATTAACAGTAAAACTTGTGTGGCAAGATAATTTAGAAAGTTTTGGGCGCTCCTTTCTGCGGTAGGGAGACACAATTTAATGCACTTCATGCTACCCACGGCCAAGGAACTGGCTATGAACTATTTTCGGTTTTTGGGGTTTTCCGGGCATGTTGCAACTTTATGTTGTAATTGTTGCACTAAACTTGGGATACGACAGCGTCTCAAGGGGAAAAGCCTTGTGGGTGTGTGTGTGTGTGTCGAGAGTCGAGAGGGTCACGGCACCCATTGACAGCCATTTGCCATCTAAGCGGATTACGACCAGGCCAAAAAACATTCCACATTCCAAATTCCAAATTCACATCTCTAGTATTTCCAGTGTTGCCAGAAGTCCAACTCCAAGTCGTTCTGCCATGAAAACTTGTCAAGTTCTGCCCTCAGTTCTCTGTCGCTTGCTCTCAGTTTGCCTTTTTGCTTTAGTTTCCTTAAGTAGCATAAAGTTATTAATAAGTTTCTCCCCACCACTCCAGCCACTGAAACATATTCTCGTGACTGGGAGATCCTCTGAACTCTGTCTCTAGAACCATCACTCTCTGTGTTTGTCGTGTAAACAGGACCAACAAAAAAATAAAGAAAAGGCGGGTTTCTGAAAGTATGGGGAGTGTTGCTCATTCCTAGGAAAGATGGTTTTGGGGGCATGGGTTCTCTCTCTCTCTCTCCATCTCGAGTCGACTTGCATTTTATCATTTGCGCTTCAGTTGACAGGAATATTAACTTGGCTCTGACTCTTCTGGCACTGTGGGGTTAAGCAAACAGCCAAGTAAAAATAATTAAAACTCTGTCTCGAATGACAGGATGTTTTCTGTATTCTTTAACGTTTCTTGCTTTTTCGTACCAAATTTCTTAGAGGCTAAAAGGATAGAATTCATTAGTTGCCAAATAACTGCCAACCAAAACGACATGCAACAAAGTTCATTTATAAAACTAAAATGTACCACATTTCAGTAGTTTTCAAGCAAAAATTTTTGAATTGATGATGGGGCATAAGGTCGATTTTTACTGACTTTTTTGCGATTTTGCACAATAATTTTCCCGATTTGGATCAAGAAATAGCTATTTTTCCCATACATTTTGCCCCTTAAATACACATAATTACATGGAAATTTGTAATATCATATTTATATATATTTTATGATGTACAACATCAACAAAAATATTAATTACATCACGAACTGAAACTGGAGACCAATTAAGTGCATTCCCTCTCATATTTATCTGTTTAGGACCTGTGCTCTTCCTTCTCGTGAAAGTTTCCGCTTCCATTTCCATTTTATAAGTGTGCAAAAGGAAAAGACCGGCAAAAAGAATAACATTTTTCTCTACATTTAATTACGTTCATTAAATGTAAATGGAGTTGTTTTTATAGGGCCCTGACAGTTAACAGACACCCCGACACAGTCCTGTCGTCACCAGGACCAGTACCCAGTAGCCACGATAGGTATTCGCTTCACAATTTTTGCTCCTCATTTTCTTCTTTTTTATACAGGGAAAACGTTTAGTAGAAATGGAGAGACTTTAATGAAGAGCACACAGGAAGGTAGAACGGGAGAGTAGATGAGGTAAATTCAGGGAAAATTGTAAAGAGCAGGATAGTTATTAAATGGAAACTATTAGTTCAAGTAGGAAATTCAAGGTGGAAGATAGATGGATACTAAACGTAAAATTCACAATAAAATCTTCGAGCTATTTATTAGATATTCTGAGGTACCTATTCCAGTAAGCCATATGGGAAAATGCATCTAGGAAAATCTCTTAAATAATTAATTCGTGTAGCTCTCTTAAACAATTACGAGTAAATGTATATATCCCTGGTATATTTCCCATATATATAGGTATATCAAATATTTTCACATTTTTCTTTTCCTTTTCAGTTCTGGCCCTGATCTTTGTACTGTACTCTCGGAAACGAAAAACAACCAAAAAGAAGAAACGCTCTGGACCCGAGAAGGATGTGCGCGAAACGGTAATAAGCTACGAGGACGAGGGCGGCGGCGAGGATGATATGACGGCCTTCGATATAACGCCTCTGCAAATACCAATCAGCGCACAAGGTGGCGGGTCCATGCCGCCGGACATAGCCGCCTGCAAGATGCCCATCATCTGTGAGTAAACAGCCGAGATGTGCCCATGTGCCGTCGTGTGGGATGTGTCCAGTAATTGTGGTAATGTTTGTCTTGGGTGTAGATCCTGTGATGACACTGCTGCCACCCGGCCAGGAGCTCAATGTGGCGTATCTGATGGAGGAGCGGAAGCAGCGCATCGACAAGGATCCCAATGCACCGCCCTTCGATGACCTGCGAAATTTCACCTTCGAGGGGAGTGGCAGCATAGCAGAGTCCCTCAGCTCGTTGGCCTCAGGTACTACATACTGGCTGTTCCTCCCTCCACGAGGAAACCTCTAATGCAGCTCTTATTCCCTCTGTTTTTGCAGGCACTGATGATGAGAATCAAGACTTTAACTATTTACAAAATTGGGGTCCACGTTTCAATGCGCTCGCCGCCATGTACGTGCACGATAAGGCGAAAGCTAAGCAGCCCCCCACGGATGGGGCAGCACCATCATCAGCGTCATCATCAGCAGCAGCAGCTGCAGGAGCAGCAGGAGGAGCAGGAGCAGGAGCAGCAGTATCGTCGCCAGCGGACAGCGGTGTCCTCGCTGTGGTTGCAACGGGCAGTGGAGCCGGACCCGGCGGTGGTTGCCCCAAATCCGATGTCGACAAAGTTGTATTATAAAAATAAATAGTCAAGTTGTAGTTAAACCGATGTTTCAGCTGTAAGCATTATGGCCATATGCCATATGGCTGGAGGGGGAGGGGAGGGGAGTGGGAGTGCACACTCTCCAACCGAAAATATGTTTTGTGTTTTGTGTATTCATGTGTGCATCGTATCGTCTGGTTAGGATTACAATTGAATGTATTATATAGGTATATATATATATATATGGATATATGGATATATTTGTGGGTTAACTGTGGAATTTAAGACTAATATAAGCTGATCATTGTTCTGATAAATAAGCTATAGATGGATATATATCCAATCTCTATTTCAACTAAAAGTATACTTCTTTAACGATTCGGATTTAATTTCTTTAGGACTCTATGGTTTAGGGATCGTTTTTGATGTCCTTTTGATCAAAAGTTTTACTTCTTGGAAGCACTATGATTATAATGGATACTATAGATGGTCCAAAACTTGATTCTTATATGATCTGAGAATGGATTATGTTACTGCTTTCAGGCTCTCCAACTTTAAGGACCAACTTTATTGCATTTAACATTTTTAATAGTTCTGATAGTTCTAAATAATTCTGGAAAATTCGGAATAGTTCTCTTGCTAAAATATGGGCCAATTTTTAGTAGAACAATTTTTTAGTTTCTTTAAAGTTCTGCGCTCTTTTTTCTTCCAACTTTCTTCCTAAGTTCCTTACTATACTTTACTCTTAAAGATATCTTTATATTCCTCCCCAAGTTCTTCCTTTCGTATCTTCCCTCTCTGTACTCCCATTTACATACATTCTTTAAATATTCTTCTGAATGATTTTCTATCGAACCAACTAAGAAATCAAAGAAATTCAACCGAAAAAACTACGAATATATAAGTAAGTTAAGCCTACTAAAAAGAGTTTATAAAACTTGAAAAATCTTATTTAAAAACCCTGTATAAATACGGTGTTAGCTCTCTAGCACGTAAGATGAACCAAAGCCGAGACCCCCCACCCACCATACGAGGAGAAGCACTGCAACTTTTCGGTGCCTCCGTTTGGGGGAACGTGTCTACCTACCAGGTGCCACAGTGCAATGAGACCGGGAGCCCACATCGGCGGACACCCACACGTGGGACAAAAAAGTTTCCGGCACAAGGGGGAAAAAAGAATTAATAAAAAAAGAGAGAGGGAAAAATGATACAACTTTTGCCTGGAATTTCAAAAAACTAAATGAGGGAAGAAGAACAAGCTCGGTGAATGTAACATAATTTTGTACATATTAAATTCTGTAACTTTATGATTAAATTACAGGTAACTTAAAGCAAAAACCAACTAATAGACTAATTAAACTACAATTAAACATACATTTAATTACCCAAGAGAACAGAATAAACAGAAAAACAGAAAAACGAGTGTTGATCAAAAAACAAATTTCATATTTCTGCATTTACTAGCAAATACACTAGATAGATTCTATCTCCAGATTGAAACAACAACAGAACAACAGAATCCGAAAAACAGAAAACAGAAAATAACACAAAAAATATTGAATATAATAATATTGTAATATGTATTAAATTATACATTAAATTAACATAAAAGAAAAAAGAAAAGGGTTAATTAAATTTACGTTAGTTACTGGACAATTTGTTAGTAGTTAGCATTTAAGCAAACCTTTTTTAAAAATCAATAAAGCCCCAAACAAAAAAATTCCAAAACGAACGGTTTTTCCTTTTCTATGATTTTTCTATACATTTTCTATAAATTATTTGGATGTTGGCCAATCAGGCAATCCGCTTGTTGACACTGCCTAATGATCCTTGGCCAGTTTTTCTGCCATTCTCTTTCCTTCCGGGGCAGACATCCTGGCATTCTTCGTCTGTAATGCCCCGTTAAGTCTCCGGCAAAAGGTGTCGGCATGGAAACCAATGCCGAAAGGAACCAACTTTCAGCGCCTGCAAAGACCAACGAAGCGTTTGACAGTGGAACAGGCATTGCCTTTTACACAAACCATAAGCTGTCGGACCGAGAATCATTTCTTTTCTAGGCCATAAAATGCCTGAGCAGTGACCTTTGAAATTTCAGGTTACTGGTATAGCTCCTTCTACATAATGAATGATGCTGCTTTTGAGCCATCTATATTAAATATATATACTCGTATGTAGAGGGAGTGGTAAATTAATGTCTGATATTAGTTGAAGGCAGTTTAAACATGGTCCACAAATGCCATTGATAAATGTTTCGCCTCCAAGATAAATATTAAACTGATTGAAATTGACGCCCAATAATGCCCTATCCAATACTCAATCGGTATTCAGGCAAACACATGCGTCAAGTCAGCCAATTAGTGGCATTAACACCGCTTCTCGATAAGAGAAAATGGATGCCAAGGGCTGGCTACCATCCTACACGCACATATCCTCGCATATGTATCCCACTCGCAGATGGAAGGGATGGGGAAACACGGCTACATGCCATAAGCTTCGAATCATAACTGGAAGGACTTACATACTCACAGTTTTCCTGCCTGAGGAAATCCCACTCAATGCACTTGAAAGGGTTGGGGGCTAACAAAAGGAACTACTTTAAGGGGGCTGGGCAGGGAGAAAGAGGGCTGCTAATTTACTTTAACGAGTATTAACTGGAACAACAAGTGAACGTGGAAACAATGGCATATATATTCGGACTGGGATTTACTTTCTGCTTGCTGTGGAATTTGAAGTCGCTCTCTGATCGTATCCTTATAGGATACATGACGATTTCTCCTGCCTTTTACATACATCTGCTCGCTCAGAATATTTAGGAAAAAAAGCCAAAGCTTCTTAACTGTGTGCAGGAAATGCAGAAACATCTAAAGATGAGGAAAAGGGTTTCGAAGACAGCCAAAAATGGCAGACTTTTAAAAACAATATTTCAAAAATAAAATTTTTATTTCTCGAAAATTAAATTTTAAAAATTAGAAAATGTTATTGGAATTATTAGTTTCTGATGTTAACGATAGCTTTTGATGTGTTTAATATCATGTCCAATTTTGAAATCGGTTTAATAGATTTTGTGCTAGAACAATACAGAAAACCATGTTACGAGAAAAATTCATTTAAAAAGCCTTACGGCGCGCTTTTGACAATGAACTGTAACTTTTTCAATAATTTGAATTTAATTCTGACGTTTTTACAGCATATACTCAATACATTAAACTTAAATATTAATTGGTGTTTGGAGTAAATAATGTACCAATAAACTAATGGCCAGAGGTAAGTGGTGTTTTCATCCAATTCATAACACTCCTTCCACAATATGTAAATACATCCAGAAAAAATCCCTTCATATGTACCCACAAGGACTCTGCTTTAGACTTATTACTAAGATCAGGTATTGATTGGGAAATAATACAATCTTATTAGAGTTATAGTGCAGCTCTCTATCTCTCTCTTGAAATGTTCCTAACAAAATGTCTTTCCATTTAAGCAAAATTTCAAAATAGCCCGAAACAAAATTTAAATATTAATATGTATTCCCTTTCAAAAATCGCCTGAAAAAGATACTTAATTTATGTTGGAATATTTTAATAATATTATTGACTTTCATGCCGGAAATGCGAATGCAGTTTTAGAATTGCCCTCACCTTCCCCCCTGGAAACCGTTGGGTTTTCTGCGGTTCCGCCCATGTCCTATCTGCACCATGACCTGCCTCCGTACCCCCTTTCGACCAGTCCTGCAGTTAGTCTAATTTTATGCTAATTAGCGAGATTCTCGCCCGATTTGCACCATGAGCTTGCAGTTCTCTGAATTATTAAAAATCATGCAATTTATTTAATTATTTTTATGCCCCACACATTTGTGTTCCCTCTCTTTGTTCTGTGTAAAAAATTTTTATGGATTAGTGCTGTCGCTTCCCCATAGATTCATTTTTCCTACCTTTCTCATAGGCTTCGCTCTGATTTGCATTTGTTTTGTAAATTTTCCATTTCCATTTTCATTCTCCTGGCCGTTACTTAGCGAAAATGGCCAACAACATTAGCCCCGATGCTTGTTATTATTTTTAATTGATTTTTGGTCAACTGAGGGGGGTTTTCTGGTGTAAAATGTACTTAGAGCGAGTGCATGGCAGGAAAATGTACAATGAAAATTGCCGAAAATGCGCAAGGCATTAAAATTAACGTACAGAAATTAAAATTCATTGAAATTTGAAGTAAATGATCACATTCGCATTCAGCTCGATTGCACGCGGATTCTTTTGTGATCCATCATTACAAAAAGGTGAGAAAGAAATATATTAAATTATAGGTTAATCCAGGGGAAATTAAATTTACAGAAAATGGAACACAACACTGAGCAAATACAGCCGTTTTCCGTATAGGATAATTAACAGAAATTACAATGAAATTTAATAAATAGTCATAACCTTTAATTATAATTTTTAAAGTAATTAAATAACTTAGTTACTTGTTTATTAGATCGTTAATTATGTTCGGAGGATTTTTAAGTTTCATAACAGTGAATACACAGTATGCATTTTATATGTAGCAACAAGCATTTCACAGAGAGCAGGTTGCCAAGTAGCGCCAGAAAATTTTCATATAGTGAACTATGCTGGCGCCACCTACTTTACAGGAATAAAAAGTCTAAGTCCGCCATTTCAGTGTGTACACGCTGTAATTCTTAGAAATATTATTTGAAATAATACGTTGCAGAAATCGTTAATATTTGTGAAAAACTAAATATAAAAAAAAAAAAAAGGAATTAAGAAATATAAATATTTACAGAGGAGCATGAAGGAGGGCTTTTAGCAAAAGCTTTTTGAATAAAAACGGCGTCCAAGATATATAGTTATAAAGATTGACAAAATAATCTTCTCTAAATCTTAAAATTCTAGAGTTTCTGATGCCAAAATATATAAAGATTTATGAGTAATACCTGCAGATGGTTGGGAAACTCTTCCAAAAATGTACAAATATCTTAGTTGATATTCCAAAAATGTTTTAAATGAAAAATGTGAAAACTTTTAAAATATATTTAGGTGGTCACTAGACGATGACACAGCACTACATTCAGCTAAACAAGTAATATATTGCGTGTCCCAATTACAAAACTTAAAGTAGTAGTAGTACAAAACTCGTTTTATGACTTTGACCACCTTCTAACACATATTTCGGATGACTTTTAAGTTTTGAAAGCTTCTCCATGTAGACAAATTACACTTATATGGACAGCCCGGCAACCCGAACTAATCAACGCACTTCATTGAAAAAAACAATTGAGAAAAGAAGCGAGAAATAAGGGGATTCTCACGCCCAAATCGGAGACCAGACCTACAAAGAAAAAAAAAGCTTCGCGCGGAATAGTTAGCTCCCCATGGAGACGCTCTCCATGCCACTTGCTGCTAATGCGAAACAAACGAAGTGGGGAATGTGGATTGTGGATGGGTTGATGGAGGTGGAGATGGAGGAGACCACACGTTGTGCCAAACAATCAATCATACAATTAATAATGAAACGTGTCAGGTGGGAAGAGATACAAGACATGGCTGTCGGGGCTGTCAAAACTACCAGAAAACATGGAAACATCGAAATAAATGCCTTTAATCAAGGGGAAATTAAATTTAATTAGTAGCCCAAGATAGTGGAGAGTGTGCCAAAGATATGTATTTATTTCTAGTCGGATAAATCAATTTAAATTTCTAAATTTTGGTCCGATGTTGACAGCTAGAGATGTATTGAAAAACCAAGCAGATAATAGCATAGATAGTAGGGTTTTTATTTGTATCGGAAGTCGCCTTGTAGATTCCCTTAATTTTGAACGGGCAGGATTGATTTTTTGAAATAAAATTAGTATTGAAAAACCACGAAAAGAAAAATCTATAGATTTGTCGTATCATTTCAATAGCAAGCGTCTACAAATCGGAATACTCTTTGAATACCAATAAAATAACAGCTGAAATCCTGCTAAGACACATGAAAAACTTTGAGTTTGATATTTAAAGAAATAATTGTAATTTTATCTAAATATAAAACACTTTAAAATAAATATTTTATATTACATTTAAATATTAAATATATTTAGATAAGATATTATCATATTACATTTAAAATGTAAGTGAAAACAATTTAATTTCAATATAACCTCTCGGATGAAAATGTTTTTTTCTATGGGTGGAGAAATACTCTGTAAAAAATCTAAAAAAGCTGGACTTCTTAAAACCAGATGTGGATTGGAGCTTAATCTTTTTTGGAAACCAAATCGAATAAAAATCGAAAAAAGTTTGATTGACAAATGCCAATTTTATGATAAATAAAGAGCAATATCCGCCCAGCGATGGCATTTCTGCAGAAATCTCCCATCAATATGATAATGGAGAATGGACTCTTCAGAGACAAGCCCCAGAGCTGTTGAGTATTAAAATTCATTTTTAATGACAAATGAAAAAAACGGCGTTAATTTGATGTCAGAGATCGGGGAGACAACAGCAAGTGGGGTATGGGGTATGAGTATGGAGGAGATGTCATATGCCTCGCTACATACTTAATTAATGATGTTTTTAATCAACGCACAATTTGTAATTATTAAAATAGACAACCCTAACAAGCAGTCCGCAAAATTTGTTGTTAATTGTAATAAATTTAAACACCATTTTGTTCAGCATTTTTCCCGTTTTTTCTATGGTTCTGTGGAGACTACGACGAAAAATCAATAATTAGCTGCCAACTGGAGGCTGTTTTTGGGGAATGTTCTCTTCGGTTCGGTTTGGTTCCCTTTCGTTCCGTTCTGTTCTGTTCTGTGTTCTGGTTATGTTCTGGTTCTCATCTGGCTCTTGTGTGTTTTGTGGGGAGGCTTGTCGTTGACCTTTGCCAAAAGACCGCCGGTTTGCGTTTTGCTCTTGTTGAGTGCTGTTGATGTTGTGGCTGTGGTTGTGGCAGTGGCATGCTTTACAACTTACCACTATACCCTGGCCAAGGGGTCACAAGCTTTTGGTTTCCAAATCGACGAATAAATGAAAGAAGGATCAGGATTCGGATTCAGTTTATAGTATGAAAAAGCAGGATTTTTCAGTTCTTAGAAATAATTTATATATAAATATAATATATAAATATATTTAAAGAGTTTAAAGTCTATACACCAGAATAGACTATAGTTTAATTTCTTTGAAATTTTATTTAGATTACCTGTGTTTTATCATGAAAATTGCTACAGATTACGCCCTAATTTTATTTGAACAAAAATTCATATTTTATTTAATTTCCCGAACGTTTGAAAAGCTTTTATAGCTTCGACAGTAATATATATGTTTTTTTCTCAGTGTTTTTTCCCTGTTCTAATTTAAAAGCGGAAATTTCGTTAGTTAATTGTAAGGTTCTTTTTGTCACCCAAAAAGCTTTAAGCCAATTTAGTGAGAAAGAGCAGTTCTTAATGGTAAGTAATATGGTATAATATATATATATATATATATATATTCAAATATGTGGTCAAAGTATGTATATGTTTTAAGGGAAAATTATGCTTGAATGAATTTCAACAAACTGTTGTCAAAAGATGCCACTTTTCGCTTATGAAACAGCAAAAATTGTGTTATTCATTTAATATTTAATCTTATCTTTAATGACAGACATTCTGCTGTCTGCCTGAAGCTTCTTTTCTGCATGAAGAAAATATTTTTAGCAAGTGCAACCCCTTGGGTGGTACTTTATCCAAACAAAGTTTCAATCAAATTCAACCTTAAAATTGAAATTAATTTATTTACTAATATTTGCACTCAATTCCAGGGCCTGACCTCGTTCTACACCATTCCAGCCATTTGTCTCGTCCCAGAATGAAGCATTCACTCCCCTCCTTACCCCATTCCCACTCTTTATCCTTTTAATCTTTTTTGTTAGTGGCCCGAGCCACTGTTGTGGCAGCCAAACTTTCGGAACTGACACTTTTATCGTGCTGTTGGCCAAAATGCAGGCAAAAGCATAATCTTTTTTTTTGCTGTTTTGTCAAAAAAGTTTTCTGTTTGGAAGCAGACGCGTCAGTTTTAATGACTGACGGAACAGAGTGGAAGCTGAAAATGGACTGAATGACTGACTGACGCAATGACAAGAATTCCAAAGACCAAAGCAAACCATGACCCTCTCTCAGCTCTTCTCTTGGCTCCGAAACTGTCCGAAACACACCTTACGCACGTCTTTCTAACTAATTTCTGCGCTTCTCAACTTTCTCGCCGCGACCCAACGTCTGACAGAGAAGTTTTTGGCCCCTGCCAGAAGTTTATTAACTGTCCCCGAAGCCGCTCCTTCAGCTCCTCATAACTGCCACCGCCACCGTCATGACCCCCAGCCACCGATTCTAAACGGCACTCATTCACATTAAGGGGGAGGGGAAGTTTGAAGTAGCGGCATCTTGGGAGCATTTCGAAAAGCGTGGCACTGTGGCAGATTTCAGCTTACTGTTTTTTATTCCCATCCAACGGATACTATGATTTTGTTAAGCATTTTGCAATGAACTGGCAGGATTTTCGATCATAAAGGGGAGAATATATACTTGAATTAAAGTTGTTTTATTTATTTAATAATTTAATGCATTAATTTATCCTTTATCCATTTCACTACAGGTAATATCAGATCTCCTCTGATTAGATCAAAGACCAAATTTTATCAAAATCGCTGTACTATATGGTATTTATATCAAAGGCGCTATCGATCGCACACAAATCTGTAAAGCAACATTTTGGATTATTCAAAGCAAAGGTAATTTAAATAAAATTATTATGGGCATTGCCCGGATGTCGCACCGTATCGATTGCTAGTGGTATAAAGGTCAAAATAAGAGGGATTTTCAAAATAATGCTTCCATTATAAAGTAGCTCTTCATTAGCCCTATAATTGGTGCTAAGGTCGATTTAGTGCAACTATTCGTTGTCGAGATTTTTGCAAAAAAGACAAGAAATTCGCACGGAAAAAATTCGGAAGTGGTTTTACCGGCGATTAATTCAAACTTTAAATTTCAAAGGTATATTTCAGAGAAAGTTGTGAATATATACTGATTCGAGTTTCTTAAAAAATATTGTGCATTGATGTCCCTTTAAAATGGCTATTATTTTTTCTCAAATACGAGTATGATTGGTAGTTTTTAAAATTTAAATAAAGCCTCTGGCGTACGGCACAAAAGTTCCTTGGCTTAATAAAGCATACAAAAATATCATTAACCAATACCAAGTAAATTTTTTGGGCATTTTTTAAATAGTTCAATATGTTAGAGAGACCTTGAGAGAAAACTATTATCTAGAATCATTTTTCTTATAGGAGAACATAATAAATGAAAGCATGTCCACAAAATTACCATTTGCGGAAAATACCCATATAAAATATCTTATAGGAATTAATACAACTTTTCAAGCATTTCTTTCTGGTTTGTTCTCGAACATAGTCCCACCAAATAGTGCTATCTTTGTGCCTACTAGATAAAGCTGTAAATATCTAACAATGTATTAAATATTGTACAATTTTATACAGTAACCATAAGTCTCAAAGGTTCGGCTCCCAGAGATATCCCTGATTTCTCTTGTTTTTGGGATCCTCGTCTACCAATGGTTATATTCGCTTCTGTGGCTGGTGCTGCAGTTTTCTTTGCTACAAGAACTTGTTCCTCTATCTTCCCTTCTCTTTCTCGCATGCTCTCTCTGTCTCTCACGGCTTCCCCTTGTTGGTAATTCATCATTCAACCAAATGGGTGTTACCTGTTAAGTGCGTTTATCACGTGCTGCGTTTGGCGGTTTTATGAGTTTTTCTTCTCATTTTTCTTTGCCTTTTCCTCCTCGCTGCTGCTTTTGGAACTGGTCTTAAAACATGGTCTTAAGCTCCTACTCATTTTTAAGTCAATATATTTTGATTATTTCAATAAGAAACGTGCACTGTTTAAGAAATTAATTACGTTCCAAGGGAATGAGAAAAATTACCGAATTTTAAGGGAATTTCAAGAGATATAAGATTAAGATTTCATTAAAGGTGGAATGTCGGAAATTGATCAGGTATTTTATTTTTATTTAAGCACTCTAACATTTACCCAAAATTCAGGCCAAAAAATTTCATGAAGGTTCACCAAAGTGCTCGAGAATATATTTTTCTTTAAACTGATTACTTTCCATAATAAAGTCGTAAATATTTTTGCATCTTACTGCTTCCTGCCAGCAAAACAATGAGCAAATATCCAAATGATTAATGATTCAAGAGCCACACCTTTCCAATAGCCAATGTCTGCCCAAAAAGTTAGCAAATGTTCAATACATTGTTCGCTTCTTCGTCTACTTTTTAGATACTTGTCAAACATTTACACATAATCCGTCATAAAGTGGAAAATCAAGTAACCAAGTGATTAAGCCAAGAAAAATACAGGCTGGCAATCTAGGGAGGATGGAGGAGAGGGGACGTTTGGAAAAGTGTATTTTAAACAACGTTTGTAACGAAAATCAAATCGAATATTATTCAATAGGCTTTTGCCTTCAACGTCTCGAGTGGCCATTGGAATCGGATTGGATTGGCTTGCCTCGGATTCGATTGGATTGGCTTCGATTGGATCGGTTTGCTCCACAAATGCATTTTAGTTGTTTGCCCACAGAAAGAGAGAGGGAGGGAGAGAGGGAGAGGGAAAAAAGCGACAAGATTTACATAAATAAGTGCGCACCGAAAAGTGGGATAAGAAATCGTTGATTTTTATACATTTCTTTCTCTGTTTTTTTTTCTATTTCCCCATTGGGTTTTTCATGCTACGGTTTTTTGATTGCCTTTTTTTTGGTGGAGCCCATTTAGACAAACCGCAACGAATTTTCTCACTTTTATCGCATTTTAATTAAAAGCTGCCGAACCTTTCGATTCTTTCAACAAAAAACTGGATTGCCCTTCGGATATTGTTCAGATATTGTGGAATTGGTAGAGCGGCGGAGTAAGAGAAACTGAGAATCATATCTGAGATATTTATGAACACATAAATATGTCTAATTATTTAGATAGAGGCGCGGATTTCGTATATGTTGAATATTAATACAAAATTATTCGATATTCGAGTGAAAATGAGAAATGAAACCAGAACCAGACTTTGATTGGGAAATTCCATGTTTATTTTAAAGTTAAATTATATCAAATTTTTGGGAGGAATTCAAATGGGGTAGGAAATAAATTAAAATTGTATCAAATAATCATACGTTTTTTATGTATAGCAGAATCGAAAAAATTGTATTTCTAAAATGTATTATTGATGTAAAAAAATGCATTAATTTGTTTATTCGGGGGAGGTGGGAATGCTGTGTACTTTTAAGCATAAAGATGAATGTATTTCTGTCTATAAAATGTACAGAATGCCATTAATGTACTTCCCTTCATATTCCATAAGTTAAAACATTGTAAAGAATATTTTTTACACATTTCTTTAGTGCGATGAAACCCATTTCATATTAAAACATGGAGGCATATCATCCAAAAATCCATTCTAAAATTGCATAAATTTCAACCATTTAAAAAAAATTAAGAAATAAATTTGAGTGCGTTTATATTTTTTCTATATAATATTTCGAACACACTTGTGGAATTTTCAGAATTTCTGAAGAAGTTCTAGTTTATAGTTTATTGTCAAACTCTTTAACCATATTTCTATTTCCGTCATTCAGCATGGACATAATTTCATAAATATATTCCTTAAATATCCCATGTTCAAGCCTTCCAAAAATAGACATTGAACCCAGATTCATCAAACACTTTACAGATTATTCCCCTCAGCCCCTGAATCCATAGAACAAATTCTGGAATTTCAGCTAAAACTCCACTCTTTAGACGGCTTTAGCATCCGGTAGCAGCTTGTTAGCCCGTTCTTAATCATTGCCCACTGGCCGTTGACCATTTAGCTCTCAACGACTTCCGTTACGCTTGAAAAGAATTCTTATTTATTTTTGTTTTAGTCGTACTTTGTTCCTCTTTCTCCTCTTTTCATTTTTGCGCTTGTTTTGTCAGGGCTTTTGTATGTGAGATGATTATCTAAGAGAGCTTTCTGTCCCTCCGTCTGTCAGACTGTCTGTCTGTCGGCGGGAAGTCTTTTGTTGTTGTCCGCCAGGCCATCAATATCACGCCGTCGATCGCCTTTCATAATTGTCACACATTTTCAATGGCTTGGATTGGGTAGGGGGGAGGGGAAAAACTGGTTCCCAACCATCCATGACTGTCTCTGGGTCAGGTCTGTCTCTGGCGTCTGGTGTCTGGACTCTGGGTCTGTGGCTGGGTTCCACATTAGCGCATTTTAGTGCAATCTTTCGAGGCTACTCCTCCCGATCTCCCATACTCCTCTTTCGATCTTTTCTCTCACTCGGTCATCCTTCACTTGCACATTTCGCAGTGACAACTTTTTATTTAAGTATTTTTTAATAGCACCATTTTTCGCCTTGTCATCTAGCTAAAGACCATCGGATGACCGCATTCAGCGGGAAATGTTTCAAGGTTGCTTATGATAACGGGACCAAGTCCCTTCCACCCGGATCTAACGTGAGAACATTACTTTCTTATTTCATCGAACGCGCTGAACTTTGGGTTCAACGAAATGGCGAAATCTAAGTGAACTTTCATCTAAGATGGTAGATTATGGCTAAATTAGCATTCGTATAAGTGATCGAAGTGTTACTAGAACTATTATCAAAAATTAATAATATACTAGCGGCAAGCCCCCTGCACTCTCTCTTGCTGGCGTCCACATAAGTCAAATATTGGACGACGACGCAAATTTTATATGTACATATATCTACTACTACATACATATTTACATATGTATAATAGGAAGATTAGCTATTATTGAACTGCTAAACGCATTCGTAATTTTTGGAACATACAACTTGAGAGCTTGATGGGAAACCAGGAGTTAAGCGAGGGGGAAAGTTGTGAGCAGCGGCCTCTGACGTGGCTCTACATTACACCCGGTATCACCACAAATCTATTATATGTACATATGTACATACCCCTAAACTCTTCGAGTACCAGGTATAAAAATTGCTTAAGCAATGCTCCGAAATATATTTCCTTTGGAATCATAAAGAACAAAAACTTCTTGCCGCTTTGGCTGAAGCAATGCATTTTAAGAACCAAATATTACATACCAAATTTTAAAGTTACAAGTAAATTTACTAGCCCTTGAAGCTAAAAATTTTTTTTACTTAGCCTTAAGTTTATACTATTTTTTCGAGGCCTAAGAAATAAAAAAATGCATTTCTTTTACTTTAAGTTCGCCTTCTCTGTCACTCGCTCTTCAGCTACTTTTGCTAATCGCTTATGTCCCGCCGGTCGTTCATTCAAAACATAAACAAAACGCCAGAGAGAGAGAGAGTGCGAGAGCGATCATTTTTGCCGGCTTTTTCAATTGCAATGCTCTCTTTGGCTCATGTCTGTCTCTCTATGTCTCTCTCTCCGTCTACCTCTCTCACATTATCATGTTTTCGCTCTCTTGTGGCAGCACGTGCAAGCACTGCGCATGGGGTCAAGTCGTGGATTCTCTCTGTCTCTTGCTCTCTGGCGTCGCTGCTGGAAGAAGAAGAAGATCCACAAAATACAGATCTTCTCATAGCATCGTATCTGCTTCGTCAGTTGAATTTGAACGGTAAACAAAGCACGAAGCAGCGGATGAACGGAAACGAAGGCGAGCGCGCGAATAAAAAGGGAATTCGAAGTGGTGTAGCGGTAAAAGCGAGGAGCCAAAACGACCATTACCATATTGATGGAGAGGAAAACAGGCGGAAAAATAGGGAAAATATATAGCGCATAAATTACGAAAACTTTTTGTTGTATTGTAAATGCGCTTCGGCTTTGCTTTGCTTACATTAGTGCGGCGCGCGCGTTGAAGTTATTTTCGGAGTTTTGTGCGTTTTCCCTTTCCGTATTCCCATTCGCGGTTCCCCCCCGTTTCCAGATTTTCAGTTTCAACGGTACATTTGCATACTTTTTGCGGGCGGGACGTCCATTCCCCCCCCTCAACATTTCCGCTGTGCTGTGTGCCAAAGTGCGAGGCGAGGCGAGGCGAGTGATAAAAGAAGAGAGAGAAAAAGGAGTAGGAGGAGAAACATAGTGTATTTATAAAAGTGTTCTTTCCCTTTTTCCCATTCCCGTTATCCGTGTCGTTCCATTGCCCCCTGCCACAGGGTTGCATGTGCTGCCCCATGTGTTTCTAATAATGAAGTGTTTATTTTTAGTGCAACGAAACGCATTTGAATGCCACAAAGAGCCGCAAGCCAAACCAAAAAAATAAAGAGATCAATCCAAAAAAAAAGTTTAAGTGTTTTCCATTCTTCTGTGGTGTGTAATTTTCCCCATTCGGAGGAGGAGAGTCCCTGGACATTCGAGTGGAGTGGATTGTATCCCTGGTAAGCATTATCGCCTTATCTGAAATTTCCGAACAAATTGTGATTTATGACCTCATTGTGAAATATTTCCAAAGATCCCCCCCCTCCTTTTGCCATTTGCAGTGTGAAATATCTTCCATTTAATGGTACCCCTCTTTTTCGCTCTCCGGCTATAATTTGTGAGATCTTAGATTTGGCTGGGGAGGCCTTCCCTTCTTTGATATAATTTCAGTAATTTTGTTTAATGTTTTAACAGTCCGTTGGAGGATGAATGGCTCTTGGGATCTTGGTTTATCTTTGAGGAGGGATCTGTGTATCAAATAGCCAAAGGCTTAAAGCGGTTAAAGTGTGGCTAAGATATAATGAAGGAGTTTTAGAGTACTCTTATTGAGATAAAAGAGGTTGAAGAATTATAGTTCTCTGTGATAAAATAGGGATAAAATATTCCACAATCCTCTTACTCCACATTCCAACAAAGAAGCTTCATCACTTCTGGAATATTTCGCACAGATCTAATTTTTCATTCGCAAAACAAAAAAGAAACAGAAACTTTATCTCTGAAATAGAATCTGTTACCCCATACAAAGTACTTGACGCATTCGCGAAGCTTAGTTAACCATTTTTCTTTTGTCATCTGAGAATGTGTTGTCAACCTCTGGCCAAAGTCGCACAAAGACAATAACAAACAACGCCTTTGAGTACAAAAACTTTTAAACAAAACCCCACAAATCACATTACCCATCAGCAACAGTAAAACTAGGCTCTGGGCACGCCCACGCCCCAAGTGGACTGAGGACGGGGGCAAAGTGCATGGGGACAAACCTCTCCTCTCGCAACATTCAAGCAACTATTTTGCACACATAAATCTGACTTATGACACCCACGCACACGGACAATCGGCGACAGGAGAATAGTAGTCCAGGAAAATGTTTTCCATATTGAAAAATTATTAAAATAATTTATTTATTATTTTATTATTTATTACTGTTTATTATTTAGAATATTTTCTATTATAACTAACTACTTAGAATAATTTATTTATTATTTTATTATCTAGAATTATCTAGAATAATTATTTAATTTTTTTGTTATTTAGGAATGTTTCTATATTGAAAAATTATTTAAAATAAATTATTTGTTCTTTTATTATTTTTTATTTATATTCTTTTTTATATTAAAAAATTATATACAAGATTTTCTTATTATTTGAATTATTTATTATTACTTATTGTTTAGAATAATACTTTAGATCTCGTTTAAATTAAAAAAAAATACGCCACTAAAAGTATTACTATTTTTTCTACCTCTACTGTAGCTAGTGGGTGTGTAGAGTCAAAGGAAGGGGAGGTAGGGGGCGTGTCAGCTGAGAGTTAGGGCCCTGCACCATTCCCATTGCCATTCGCAATGCTGTTTGTTGATGATGTGTCTCTGTTAACAGGGCCACAGACTCGTAGAGAAGGCTTTTAAAAATGAAAAATGCTGATAACTGCAACAAATCACCGACTCTACTCGACTCTACTCGTCGCGACTGTACTCGCAAAAACGAAAATGCCAAGAATGTGAGCTCGTTCATAAAAAAATCATTTATGGGCACCCAAAAGAGCTGGGGCTAAAAGGAGGTCTCCACCCTACCTTTTGTCTATATCCAAGGCACCATCCGCCTATCCGGAAAGTGGCGCCTAATGATGAATGCAATTGCCGCAATTTTCTTTTACTATTATGACGAACAGAAACAGGGAAAACGCGAGGAGGAGGAGATCTGGGTGGATGCCAGTGCGCCAGGAGGCCCAGGGAGTCGTAAAATGAAAAGCATTTTTCGGTGTTTGCATTTGCCAGTTTAATGTTGAAGCGGAAAAGCAGGGAATTTGACCTTTTGGCAAGGCGAAAAATCGTGTTTGGTTGTTAAACACTTGGACCGATGCAGCCTCAACCGGGCTAAAGATCTCATGAATCTCATGGATTGTTTTTACACAAAGTGCTGTATATTTGAAAGGTAATTACAGAGAAAAATGCGAAAAAAGAGGATGCTATTTTGGTTTGTTTAAATGGAGAGTTTTAGGTTGATCTTTAAACATCCTAGAAATAATGCTTAAGACTTCTCAATTGGGATCCAAGAAGTATACTTCCTATATCCTCCATTAAGCAGGACAAACAAATGTCTTTTTCCTCTCCTCTCCTCAGGTGTTCGTTATTATCGAATTTATGCTCCTGCAGTTTCCTTTTATTGGACATCCAGAATGTCTTCATTGAATCTATAGCCATGGGCACTGCACATTCGAGCACTCTTATGGTTGTTTGCTGGGTTTTACTGTCCCCGGAATTGACAGCCAAATAATACCACGAAAAATTGCTGCAAAACCACAAAAAAGAGAGACCAAAATAGAGACAAGCCCAGAGATTGAGGGAGAAGACTGTGGTGGAAGCCACAAGGCTGAGCGGTAAAGCGAGTCAACGAGCAACAAGAAAAGAAGGAAAGAAGGAGTTTCGAAGACCGAAGCTTTAGATGCATTTCTAAGGAAAAAATAAAAAATATTTCGTATATATATTTTTTATTGAAAAAATTATATATAATTGTTATTTCTGAATTTTCAATAAAAATTGGGAAATAATTGTTAGATTGCAGTTTTCATTTTTTTTTTTCTTAAAACAGTTACGTTCCCTGATATATATTATTACAAAATAAAACCCAATAGAGAATCCCCTTAAATATTTGTTATATTTAATGAATAATTCACTTTTTCTCTTCGTGTCAGGCTTCTGGTAAAATTCAAAGACTTGTCCACAGAAGGGTATTCAAAAAAAAAAAAAAAAACAGTGAATGTATTCACTCGATCCCGAACTGTAGCTCCTCCAGTGAGTCGCCTGAGAGTGAGGGGTGACGGGATGGAAAGATGATGATGAAGATGCGCGCGAAAAACGTGACGACCGATTTGTGCTGTATTTTATATATCGTATCGTACCTCCCCTGGACTCTACTCTACTCCAAAGCTGAAGCTGAAAACAACTCCAACAAACAAATGACAGTGAGAAATTTGCGTTTCGATAAAAGTTTTGCAAAAGAAGCAAAATCCAAGAGAAGAAACAGCAGGAGGAAAAGTTTTGTTCACTCCCAAACAGAGTCGAATCGAATCGAAAATGGAATGCAATCCAAATGTCAAGCGAGTGAGCATGAAGTGGATGCAATGGATACAGGGGGGAGGGAGTACTTTGTGGGGGGGAGTGGGGTGGAGTGGTACAAGACAACTTAAAATATTGTATTATCGATAGTTTCACAATATTGTCAGTTTGATATTTCTGACATTAATGACAGCCCCAGCGAAAAAAAAAATGCTTCAGAAAGTTTCAGTTCAAGTAGAACGCGACCCGCAATCGGATGATTCTGTGCTGCCTGCCTCCTCCAATAGGGTTTTCCTTGTCTCTTTCTCTGGCTCCCCATCTCTTTCTTGTGTCTGGCATTTTGCTAAATTTTCATTTGTTCCCACAGTTTGTCGCTTGGCATAAATACATCGTTAGCCGCAGTTCCAGCAACAGCTCCAGCTTTAGCTTAGCTCTCCCCAGCTTCAGCTTCATAGATCCCCGAGAGGGAGAGTCTGGTGCGGAGAAAGAGTACGAGTACGAGTGCCAGTGCAAAAAAAAGTTGCAGGAAGCTTCCAGCAGACAAAAAGTGGAACTAGACAAAGACAACAACAACCTGGAGTTACTTCTCTACATAGTCTCTCTCTCGTAATAGTAGCTATTGCCTTACATGCACGTTTAATGTTCTTTGGAGGCGGTGCGACAGCAGCACCAAACAAAACAGAGACAAATCCGTGTTTGTAGGAAAGGAAAAGCTTAGACAAGGAAGTTCAACGAAGTGTGGGGTACACTGTAATTGAAGTAATATTTTGTTTTCATTAAAGTTATTAATGGTAATAATTGTATTAATTAATGGTATTAATTTTTAGTTTTATTTAAATTTGATTACATACACTGCTGATCAATATCTATCATTGAGTCGTATGCATTTTCTTTCGAAAATTTTATTTTTTTTAAATCAATTTTTTTTAAATTTATTTTTGTTACTGAAATTTACTTTTTTTATCGATCAATGGACTCCCAATTCAATCCAATATTGGAGTCTGTACTGTATCTGTTCTCAATAAATAAAGAACTCTGATTAACTCCAAGTAGGGATCTATTCCCATCAATGTATCCTCTACACATAAAAGGGTATACAGAAACCTAAGCCCCAATATATTGCCCCCTGGCCCCGCTGCCCCCCACTTGCCACCGCTCTGGATTCCAGTATGGGTGGAGGGATTGGCAAGTGAAGTGTCTGTGAAATGGTGCACAAGTGAAAACAACAAATGGGTCGCCTTGTCAGAGAGCCTCTCCAGTGCGCGACTCCCAGATCTCTCCTTCTCATGCGTCTCTAGCGTTGTCCTCCTTTAACGTTAAGCCATTGACGTTTCACGTTTTTTGTTTTTTATTTCGCCGTCGATTAGCTGGCAGTTCATGTCACTGTCTGTCCCACTGTACCTTCAGTCTTCACCCCCCTTCCCGCCATACCCGTTGCTGCTGCCTTGTAAAGTTTTTGCCGGCTTTTTCGCTTCTGCACAATTGCTCATCACGTTGAGATCTATCTCTCTCTCTCTCTCTGCCTTTCTGTCGCTGTCTCTAAAATGAGAAATTGTCGCCGATTGTCACTCTTGTGAGACCCTTTATATGGCTCTCCACATACACATACCACATGTGTCTGCTCTACTTATAAATCAACTGAATTCATAATTTTTCGCAAGCATCTTCCTTGCCTTTAATGAAGTTTTGCCAAAGGGGGGACTGGCTCAAAGTCGGACCCCAGAGGCGGCTCTTTGGTCACTCCACTCCACATTTTGCCAAAGAGGATTGGATGTTTCTGTTTATTTATACGAAATGCTTTTTGCAGCAAGCAGCAGCTCTTCAGTTTTGTGCTGAAATGCATTTTCGAGTTCATTAAGCAAGTTCTGTTGGAAGTGCCGCAAAACAGATCTCCGAAGAGCAGCTAAAATATGATTGGATGTGGTATGTACATAGATACATATGTGCATTCGAGTATGTACATAAGTAAGTGTAGATACTTGGGAGAAATGTCAGATAAAGTAACAGCAATGGTGTTTGTTGGATAAAAGTGTAAATTATCCTGAAAATAAAGTTTTGTGTGAAAAAATCATCAATCCATCATATAGTTCATGAGAAAGTTTAAATAAGAAAGATTTTTTAATTGCAGTGAAGCTAAGTGTAAGTGTAAGTGTAACCACTTGTATCCAAAGAAAACAGTCGACTTATGGAGACTTCGACTTATGTTGTAAAAATCTTAGATATATGTATGTATGTGTGGCTTAGAGCCTTGTATGAACAGGCAACCGAATAGATTCGGTGGGATTCAGTCCTAGATTTCTCATTACATCTGAATAAACGAAACGATTTTTACTGTGTCAGTAATTTGTTTTTTCTTGCTCACTTTCTGTCAAATTTTCTGGTGTAAAGAATAAGCAAGCAATACAATAATTTCCAATTTATTAAGAAGTATTTTAGCAGTATTTATATTTTTATTTTTATTCATATTTTAAATGTATTTTTATTTATTTTTATGTTCATTCATATTTTATGGAGTCATTTGGAAATAAATATACATAACCATTAGCTATAAATCCTTGAAATATAAATGAATTACATCTGTGAAGATGAGCTAAGAACTACAACTAAATCTTCTCGATGGAAACCCAACTAAGAAAAAAAGATTTACTTTCAAATAGCCCACACTTTCACATTCAAAAACCAGTCAACAGGCAGGCCATCGAATCAACTCTCAGTAACCTCTACACTTCAATAATCCCCCGAGACCCGTGAACGACTCTATTCAGATGCAACACCTCCTAGGGCATTCTCTCACAATCTGGGCAATCGACAGTCGAGAGGAATTCCAAAGTCAATGCTAGAGCTAATTCGCTGGCAAACCCATAGCCACGACATGGCCATAGCCATGAAGAGGGGGAACTCGGTGGCAGGCTTAAGCACATTTGGCTACCACTTAATTCCCGGCTCTATCGGAACCGATGTCCCCCCCGAGGGCCTGCACGTTCGAGTGCAACAGTTCTCTCTGGGCTCTCTGTGTTCGTTCCTGCTTGGCCAATAAACATATTAAAGACGTGCCACAAAAGCAATTACTTAGGCCAAAATGGAAGGTATATATGACCATCCACAACAACTGCACACACTCGCAGATACATACATACATATTTATGCAAATATGCTCGGCTTATATGAGCAGAGTCGACCAGTTTGTCAACCAATTTGGAAAAGCCGCTAGGCCCAAGGCTCGTGAGAATCTTTTTGTGCTGAGCAGCAACCAACCAAAATGAAACGAAGAAGAAAAGATCCAAGTCACGCTCAGGTTTTGGCCTGGAGTGGCACCGACTAAAAGATATACGGATATACAACGTATATGGCAAGAGTTAAGGAGACTTACAGGCATAAAGAATGCTTTTTGCAGCCTCCACAACCTCCACAACCTCAGTCTCAACCTCAACCAGTCCAGGCAACCAGTGTGTTGTGTGGTGCGGGCGTGCAAATAAATCTTGGGGGCAATTACCAGACCCCAGACGACCAAAACGGGCCAAGGCTAACACACACAACACTGAAACAGAAACGGGTTCACAAGTGTTTGCCCAGAATGCAGTGCGACCTTTTATGGTTAGCCAGGAGTCGACAGAATCCGTATCAGACTCTGGAAGAAGCACTAGAGCCGTGTTCTAAGACAATTTTTAAATTGTTCCAACCCTCTCTCTCTCTTCCTCTCGCACTCTCTCTGTTGGTGGGAAATGTTGCGTATGGATTTATGGTCAAAAGATTTCTGACAAGTTTTGTTGCCCCATCGACTAAGCACCGACAGAGAGCACTTTAAAAAACGCTAAACAGTTTCCAGGGAACATACACTACAGAACCACAGTGAATACTCGAAAAAGTGAATATTCAAAGAGTCTGGACATGATTGTATGATTATATATTATTTTAACAAGTAAAATTTATAAAAAACCCTATTTAATATCCAAGAAAATCAAGAAAAATACTTTAGTATAAAAAAGTTCCCATATTAAGTAAATACGATCTTTGAACTTGACTTTTTGAAATGGAACTTCAAAGTACTGATTTTTTTACATAAAATAATTTTTACCTAAGAGCAGGCATATCGTTCTCAGAAACTGAGCTCCGTAACTTAACTGAGCAACACGATAAAAAAAAATGAAATAAATTAATTTTTATTGAATGGCAAATATTTTTTTGATTTAACATTAAAATAATATTGCAATCATAACTGTTTAGTGAGTACTGCTTTAAAAATAATAAATAAAATAACATATAAAATACAAATATATGCCGATTCCTATTATCTAACCATCTACCAACTTCCGATCGCATAAACAATAAGGAAACCCATTTATGAGAAAGAGTGTATGTATTCTGAATGTATGTTTTGCTTCGATATTCTCCCTATCGAATGGGCACTGTAGTTTCCGAGGATTCTTTCTGATTGAAGGCACGCCAAACTATGTGGGACAGACGGAAGATGGGAGAGTTGGAGTCTAGAGCTAGGCTGACAGACCAGACCGTAGGATCGAACGATGGATGGAAACGATCCTCAGAGCTCTGGTTGAATTCGATCTCTCATGGTCGGGCCATTTATTTATTTATTTTGTAGCTCTTTTCATGTCGTCAACTTGTTGTGACTCTGTTTGGCATACATAATAACATGAGGAGCAGCCAAGAAACCAAGAAACCATCCAAGCACCAGGCATCAAGCATCATCCATTGGGGCAAACATAGATCACTGACTGATCATCAATTCGCTGCTTTCTGCTTGGCTAAATGCTTAATGTCATTGCTGTTGTTGCTGTTTGTTCGCTTTGAGGTTTATTTTGTTTGGCATGTTTTATCTGCATCTTTCATGTTCGCATGTAATTTACTTTAGGCATCTCTCAGTACCACTACCACTAGCACGATCATCATCCATCCCATCCCATCCCATCCATTCACAGCGATCTCGCTGTCTCTGGGTTGATCTTGTTCGCTGTTTCTTTTCGCATTTTCCAGTTAATTAGCTTTTGACTTGTCGCTGATTTGATTTGGCTTTGATTTCAGTTGAGTGAAGTGATCTTCTGCCATCTGACTCACTTTGCCGTCAATTGTTCATGTGAAAAATAAACGTGCATTTTCCTAAGTGCTTAAATGGAAATCGAAGTGGAATTAGTTGGCCTAACGAGCCCCGACACTACTCGTAAGCCCAGCGAAGAAAGAGTGACAGAAAGCAATAGAAAGAGATCGATCAATTAGTAATTAGGGTAATTAGGGGCCAAGAGTGCTTGAGGATCGACTGAACGAATATCGGAATGATAAGTGTCTGAAGAAGCTGAAGTAGTTATTGAGTAACAAGTTCTCAGAATCACAGCAAAACAAACGACTTGAGAGATCAAAGCGATCGTAGAGAAGATCAATGCCGTAACTTTATTATGGGAATTTAAGGAATGAACTAGCTCAAGGCAAAAGCTTATCGGAATGTCTAGGAAGCTATCGAATGCAATGAAGATACATTTTTTATGGATGGCTATTCTATAAAGAAGAAAGGAAACTGTACCTTAGTTCGAAGAAATCTTTCTCATATTCAGCATGATTTTTGATCATAATTTTGACACAGATATTTGCCGATGATAAGTACGGGACTATTTTTAATTATTACGGGAACGATCATAATGAAGTTACATTTCCTCAGAAAACATTTCCACATTTAGAGATATTTCTCATGATTATTTAATCGAAAGCTTAAGTCAGATAAATTTATGAATATAATGTTGGTTGTAAAAAAGGTTAAAAATGAAAGACCCTAAGAGAGATCTTGATAAAGATACATTTATCAGTTGAATACTCGACTAAGAAAACATCGAATGCCACTATAGTGATAAATCTACAAGATACAAAAATATCTTACGGATTCTAGCACAGCATAAGTGTTCAGTGAGTCAGTGATGGGTACATAAATGATATAATCAGATAACTAAATATCTTATTCTTATACGAATTAAGCAGATATAGAAGTTAGTCGGTGATTTATCTAGAAAAGATATGCTCGGATAGCATATTTAGCATATTTTGTGGGCCCCCTTGTTCCCACTTGTTCACCGAAGAAAAAGCGCACTTTCCACATCCCCAATATCAGAGTAAAATCACAGAGATTTATATCACCAGCAGAGACAATCAGGGACAAAGACAAATTGCTACATTAAGCGATAGCCGATCTAAGAGAAATAACAACAATTAATTCCATTTGCATTTTGTTTAAATAAATAAATATCGAACAAAAAGATACAACACCACAGAAATGAAAATGAAAATTTTGCCATGGATATGCAAATTACAAAAGAAATCCGAAAAAAAAACACAAATGGACGAAGGCGCGGAGCGGATCGGAGCCCATCAAAGCCCGACACAACAAATAGTTGTCGGCATGCGATTTTATTGAGCATTTCAGATTCAATTAAGGGTAATTTAATTTCAATAATAACTAGATATACACAAGAGGCTCACAGCCACAGACCCCTGGATGGACACAAAAGATACACATGTATCTTTAGCTATATCTATGTCTGCTGGATATCATCAGTATCAACAGGCATCGTCGTCGTCATCGTCATCATTGTGGTTCTCTGATGATGATGGCTTTGCGCCGCAAGCCTCATCTACAGATACTCTGTATCTGTATCTGTGTCTGGTCATAGTTACAGTTATGGGCAGATTGCCAATGCGGCCTGTTGTTTGTAACTGTAACTGGTTTTCGGGCCTCCACTCTCTGGCCACAGAATGTTGATTTGAATGTTGCGTGCGGTAAATGCCCCCGAACATGGTGCCACACATATGGATATATGGATGTGTCTCCGGGGAGGAAAATGACAATGACTTTACTATGTACTGGTCGGATTGTTGGATTCAATTGCTTAGGCACTCATCCGGCTAATGCTACAGTTTTTGCCTAATGCTTTTAGTATCTGCCGGAAATCTGTTTGCGAAATTATTCTTACAGTGTCTGTCTTTGGTGAGAGATTCATTTATGCTCAAGAGATATTCGATTTATGTATGTATATGCAAATGAGACCTATAAGAGCTAGAACTTTTCAATGTTGGGCCAAAGTATAAGTTTAGGGGTTCCAAAATATTTCCACGGAAGAGAAGGAAGTGTGCAGCCTGAATATTGACATTTTATGACTTCATTTAATTAATTAATTAATTTACCGGTAAAATGCGGCACTAGAAGGTTTGCTCCCTAAAAATTTAGGGAAAATACCGCAAAAATGTATCGAAAAAAACATTAAAATAAAATACCATTTCTCAAAACTTTTGAATAAAACAATTTTTAAAAAACAAGTTCAACAGAATTCCTGTAAAGTTGTAAAACCTCAAGTCTATAAGAAAATTTGGTTTGATTGTGGTTTTTTTGTGGACATTTTTATACCACTTTTCATACTGTCTTCCAAAATTCCTCTTTCGGGGTATCCCTCATCATTTTTAAAATTAAACCATAAAAACAACAATTTCTATTGACACCGTGGTACCCTTTGGCCCCGTCAAAGTACTTTATAATTTAACTGCCAGCCCAGCTCAATTTCAGCTAATTTGCTCATCACTTGGCCAAACACTTCATTCCCGCAAAGAAGAAAATCGGGGAGGGGGCCCTCTGAATAATTTGTTACCTTGATATGGGATCGGATCGGATCGGTGGGGTAGGGGGGGGCTGACTTTGTTGTGGTCAACGCCAACCGCTGCTGTGTGGGTATTCCATCGGTCGCGTGCAGCGTCCCGGGGCACAAAACAAAAGGAAAGACACGCAAATGAATTTCGTTGTGTTTTTGTGGCTCGTTTCATTGCGTTTTGTTTAACATTTTGTTGTTTTGTGTTTTTTTGGCGCCAGTGCGTGTTGCATGAATTTCAAAAAAACTAAAACTAAAAACCCAAAAAACTAGACAATTTTCGTATCGAAAAAAACCCCGAAAATTATGACAACAATGAACAGCAGCCGTGAAAATGTTGTATCCGTATCCTATGGCACACATACACACAAAGGCATAAACAACACCGCACATTGTATCTATGTTAATTAATTAACAATTAATTAGGCGAAACAACAACAGCAGAAGCAGAAGCAGCAGCAGAAGCAGCAGCAGAAGCAGCAGCAGAAGCAGAGACCACGACATCGACATCGATGTCGAGAGAGAGACCCAAAACGAATTGAATCGATGACGTCGCTAATGGTTAATGATGACTTTTTGAAAATTTCTTCTCCTTCCTCCTACTTCGGTGTTTTTTGTTTGTGGGTTTGGCCCCGTTTCCCCCGTTTCGGGTTAGCGTGCCTAACCGAAATGTTTGACCAAGGAAAACGTAAGAAAAGAAGGATGGATGCAGAGAACGAAGTTCTAAATACACTTGCAGATCTATCATTATTATGGGGTACTAAAATATGTTTTTGTATGGTTCATTCTTATGAGAGGCTCCCAACAATTTATATTAAAAGATTAAGCAAATTAAAAATTAATTTACTGCTAACGGAAGAGCACACAGGAAATGCTTCCTTTTCTTCGCTACTCCCAAACCATAATGACCTCTCTGTAAGGGTATTCAAAAGAAACGAAAAAGAAGCCGCTGGCCCTGCCCCTGCCCCTGCCCCATGCCATTGGCTTCATGCCACATTCCCCACTCATCTCGAGTGGGTTTTGTCGTGCGGGTGCTGCAACCTTCCGTGCTGCATGTCGCCGTCGCCTTACTTTCGTCTTTCGTTTCTTTATCGGGAGCGTATATCACATGCGAGACAGCTTTTTATTAGACAAACTCCGTTGTGGCCCAGAGCCCTGAGCCCAGAGCCCGATCCCTTTTTTTTGAAGCATATGAAATTGATTAATACAGCATGATAAATATTTTTCCTTCAGTTTTCGTCTATTAATTGTGTAAAATTCCTTCAATATCTTTTGAGCGTCCATTAAGCCCATGATCTATAGGTTGTACGATAAGTCCGATGTGTGTATGTCGGGGTGCAGCCTCCTATCGATAATAATGGCAGTTCAAGCGTATCAAAAACCATTTTTGTTACAATCTTTTATTAATGGATTTATGTGAAGTTTATCTTGAGAGAAAATGATTAAAAAATTACGCATTTAAAGCAGAAAATCAAAAAAAAATTATCTGAAGACCAGTTTATGCAGAAGTACATTAGAAAGCGTTGAATTTTCGATACATTTTTATTTATGTGGAATGAATAAAAGATCGGAAAATATTTCGAGTATCAAATCATGTTTCAAAACTAGCTTTTCTTTCAATCAGGAAAATATTTGGGTTTTTTTTAGACACCAAATCATAGCAGAAAACATTTGGTTTTATTAATCACTCCAAAAAAATAATTAAATTCCCAAAACGAAGGCACCCCCGAATTTCAATTGTAAACCAAATTGCTTTTCCCCCAAAACCCCACCCGCAAAAAAGTATCTGCAGAGCTGAGGCTTACCCGAGAACAAGCGACACCTAAGCAGACCATTTAACAAGTATAAAATCTGCGTATAAATCAGCTAATCTCTTTTCCCAACTCACAAGCCCATGGACTTAGCAGCTCCAGAACAGAGCCAGCAAAGAGCTGGGGAATGAGTCAGAATTTGGCCAACCCCAGAGTCTACAACAACTTCCGGCTGAAAGTGAACTTTCCTTTCGGTTAGCAGAGAGACAACAGCAAAAAAAAGACAAAAAAGAGGTTTATATCTAGAGAAAAGGGTTAACAAACTTCGCGCCCAGGCAATAAAATTCTGCTGGGTGAGGTTATAGCCCATCCCTACTATATCTGTCTGTCTGTCTGTCTTTCCAGACATGGCTTGTGGGAGTCACGTGGGTGTGGATGAAAATCACCTAAAGCATAATACAAATTGCTTGCATGTCTGAGCATTTCATGACAATGGCCAACTTCTTCCGACTGTTAATTAATATGTGCGGAAAGAGTTTTGAATTTCTCACGGTTTTTTTTGTTCAGTTCCAAATGCCTAGCCTTTAAGGGGAAAAGGCATTTAGGCATAAATGACTGATTGGCAGCCAGGAAAATTATATATGATTTGATGAGCAAAAGATAAGCCGTATTTAATGGCTAATAAATCAAAAGAAATATTAATTAAAATATAGGAAAATCAGTACATGATGTGATTTAATGTAATTTTATTATAGGAGTTTCAGGATTTATACAAATTTGATAGCAGGAAGCTCTTTTATTGAAGGATATTCATTTGAATAAATTGCAATATCCTAATCGGACACTTGAATCGTATTCTGAACCCCCTTTGAGGGGTGCTCCTGTTTGATATATGGTCTTTGGACAGCTTCCATTAATCTTTTCACAAAAACAAGAATCGAATGTGCGAAATGAAGTATAAGAAATCACCGCATTTAACCAAATGATGGGAAATCGAATGGGAAATTTCCCAAAATCATTAAATAAAGAGCGAACTATTAATTAGATTTGTTCTATGGTGGTGATTCAGTAGGAATTTTCCATCAGAATTTGCCCTGTAATCGCCTCAAACCATATATCGTTATATCGTTGTAAGGTAGTTCAAATCTTTGTGTTTTATAAGAACACATCACTCTGTACCATCGCCAGATGATAAATGATGCTGCCCAAGGAATCATTTTTTATGGCACTTGCTTTTGTTTTCTTTAGTTGAACGGAAGTCAAAAACTGACTAAAGCGAAAAAGTGCCGACATCATCCCCATCATTATCATAAACAACGAAAGTCACAATCATAAAATAATCCTAACAAGTGGGGGGTCAACGTTTTTTAAGCAGCCACTTAAATATAAGTATCGTATAGAATCTTTGAAGGATACATTCTGGAGATGTTTTTGGGGACTCTTTAACCCTAATTTGGATTCTTGGGAAATCATTTAGCAGAGCAGCACTCTCTGTCTCACTTAATTTCTTATTTATTTATACGAAAAGTATTGTTTATTGTGCCCTGGCTCTGGCTCTCAAATGGAGCAAACACTCTCGCAACTGACACAGCTGTGGGGATGGATGGATATATGGATGATGACTGGCAAAGTCATTCATATATTTTGTATGATAAATGATGATGCACGCAAATTTGTTTGTGCCCCCAGGCGTTCTAATTGATGGTCATGTGTGAGACTACTCGTACCAGTCGGAGTACGAGCGTATTTTCCTCCTTATCTGTTTTTGCGGCAGCTGTGAACATTTAGTGGAGTGAAACATGTAGGTTAATCGCTCCGATTTTCAGTCCAGCACAGGCGTATACCCTGCAGAAGATGAGTAGATGTACACCGAGGGAAAAATGGCATAGTAAAAACAAAACACACCCATATTTAAATTAAATATTCGGTGTTTAATTTGAAATATAGTGAAATTAAATAGAATACACTTTGATTTAAATATAAATGTATTAAAATTTTTTTTTTAAATAAATTAAATCTAAAGCAAATATATTTAATTAAAATTTTAAAATATTTGATTAAAATACAAAATATATTTATTTTAAACATTTAAATTAATATTTTCACCATTGGCTGCAAATGATTGGAATAAATATTTAAATTAAAATGAAAATATTAATATTATTAATTATTATAATGTCCGATGTCCTTTCGTTCGATGAGTCCATCCATAGAATCGAATTTTCAATCTAGAATTACCTGAATTTACAAAAGATACATTTTAAAAGAAAAATTGGGATAACGAGTTTCCATCGCATCATATATTTTCAGCGAAAACTCTCTTTAAAACCATTAATTTGCATCTAATTTTCTACTTGAATGCTCCAAAGCAGTTTCTGTCTATTAGGTATCCCACATTCTAAAGATCTAATATTCGTTTCTGGGGCATTTTCTTTTTGTGGTAACCGCCTTAACCTATTTCAGGACCACCAGTGCCCAAGTCGTTAACGTTGTTCTCTCTGTATATATATATATTTTTTTTTATGGCATTGTAAAATCATCGCTAATGACCCAATTCGGTAAGCAAATTAAACAACAGGATTTATGCTGATTTACACACGAAGGTGCCACCCAAAGCACTCCTACTACTACTACTTTCCCACTCTCCCGCTTTCCTGTCGGCTTAAGCTGCGTTCCCAGCTCAACCTCAAGTTGTACCCTAACTACGAGTAAACTCATAAAAATTGGCCACAAGAACGAAACATAATAAAAAACAGTCATGAAGGGGAAAGGGGGGGGAAGGAAAATAAATCAATATTTAAATTATATTAGCCACGTTCAACGGGGCGTATGTGCCACGTTATCATCATCATCGTCAGCATCGATCGAAAAGCGATGGCCATGGGCCAGTGGTTGGCGCTTGTCGTCCGGCAATTGTAATTAATTGTTAATGGGCCCCCACATAAATATATATAATTTGCTTATTTTGTGCAGCAAATATTTGCTTTTACCACTAATTTATACACACACACACACACACACGGAGGACCGGGGCCCTGAAAGAGTTAATACGCCTGCAAATAAACCTGGGGCTGTTATTTTAATGCTTTTTAAAAACGTTTAATGATAGGGGCGGCCAAGTTAAGTTAAGTTAATATACATATAAAGATTCTCCGAGGGCTTGAATAGTGATGAAAGTGATGAAGATTGAATAAAGTCAACGCTTAACATGTGGAATAATTTATCATGGCTTTTGTTTTTGTTGTTTGGTATAATGGAAACAATATTTTCGTTAATTTAAACAAATTTTAATTTTTTTTGATTTAAATAATATTTTAAATGAGAGACATAAGTAAACAAATTTGACATCTAAAGACATACAAAGAAAGATGACTTGGAATTTGGACTGCTCTTGAAAGACCGCACTCAACACCACCTTAATAGAACCAAGGTGAATTTTCTAATTAGGTGACGTCTTCACCACATTTGCTCTCTTTCGAGGGTCTATCCGTCTGTCCGTTCCGTTCGCATGCAAACGGGCGAAACGTAAAAGTCTGAAAGTAATTGTACGATTCGATATATGCAAACCAATTGGACAGATCCTGCTTTAATTTGTTTGTGTGTTTTAAGTATTCCGATGTATATTTTTTTATATTTTCCATGAGAATCCAATTTTCTCATAGGGGATACCTACGCAGAAAGAGATATATATATATGAACATTTGAAGATGGACCAGATATTTAAAGCCTACACAAAGCTCCTTTGCCATTTTCAGGACAGTTCATTGCTCTGGCCATCTCTCTAAGCAACAAATACTCGTACATATAATGACACTTTTGTCTAGACCGTAGATCATCAGTAAGCTCCATTTACTATCGTATATAACGAGTATATCTCATACAAACATTCATGTTTAGTTTTATTGACAAATTACTTTATCAAATGTTCAGCAGTGTGCCAGGAAAATGGGAATGGGAAAATAGTTTTTCCTTTCGCTTACACATTCATTGGGAGGGGCTCCGACTCCATCAAAGATAATGATTGTCTTGCTGGTTTTTGGGTGTATGTGTAGGGGAGGATGGTAATGGCACTCATACATAATGATTATGGGGCCACTTTTCTCATAAAAATTCAAGCAGCAGCCCCACGATAATGATGTCGATGAGGGTACGGGTACGGAATGGAGATGTACTTCGTGGATGCTGATGAATGGAAAAACAAGCAACAAAATTTGACTCGAGCAAACACTTGTCATGAATTGAATCATTGATATTTCTCTTGATTACGCTCTCGAGGCGTCAAAATCCTGGACTCCTCCTTGGCTCTCCTTCGCTGCCACAGCATAATCATTATATTTTATTATGCCAAACTTTTGGATGCTCTGATATACCCATCGCCATGCCCCATGCCCCAATGACGCTTTTGTTTTATCGGCAGGCCCCGAAACCAAAGAAAAGCGAATAAAAAAAAAACTGATCCAATAACAAAGGCAAATATTTTCTGGCCCCCAACAGGAGAAAATGAAGCGGCTTTCAGCTTGGGTGGTGTATGCTTCGTTGCTTCGGTGGTTCCTTGCTTTTCTTGGCATTTAAACAAGTCAAGCGGTGCTGCTGCTTCCCCCCGAGTCAAGTCTTTGAAATGAGAAGCCAAGAACCGAGAGAGATGCCCTTCAATCCTTTCTTGGAATGGGGGCTGATTCGCTTTCATTTGATTAAACTAATTCGAGCAAGCAAAAGCTCTAAGAGAGACGAATTTGTCAGAGAAAATGGAATTTAATATGATAATCAGGGACTTGGAAATTAAACGGGAAGTACTAAAAAAGTTTTGGTTAATTAAAGTTTTATGGGAACGGATTATGTCCAGAGTTTAAAGAGAAATTTGCGACATCGTTAGGAATAATATATAAAGTATAAATCCCCTAAAATTCAACCAAAACTGTATATATATTTAATTGGCTTATTTCAACCAAACAAAATCCAGCCATTATATTTGAACTCTCATTAAGCCCAAAATAAATCGAAAAATGTACCATAATTTCGCTCCATCAACTTTTAAATTTTGTTGTACAATCCAAATGTACCGTCGATTGGCTGTTTAACTTTTGCCATAAACTTAAAATTAGGTTCCATTGGAATAGCATTTTTAGCGCTGTCCATTTTATTTTGCTAGCAGACCGCATGGAATTCAATTCAATTTTCAGCCAAGATACACGTCACAATGCAATATGTTTATCAGTTTATTGATTTTCGAAAATACAAACAAACTGAAACGCCCCCTCCTGCTGCCTCCCCCCCAGTGGATTGTAGCGCATTTGGCAAATGTGTATCCACATGTCGGAGTGAAAGAGAGTGTGTGTGTGGCCCCTGGTCTACCCAAGACTTATGTCAAATGGCACAAGATCAAATATCCTGTGGTTAAAATGCGATTCAGTGATAAATGCGACACACACACACGGGTCTGGATGGGGGGTAGTGGGTCTTCAGCCGGCAAACAAACAAACAAACTTCACAGAGTCGGAGGCAGGGGCAAAGGTTACCAAATGGGGTCGTTATAATGCATGCCCAGCCATCAATATGGGGCTAGGGGAACGGGAATGGGAATGGGAACGGGAACAGCATCGGGAAAAACTCCATCCTTGGATCCCCTATACCTACTTCTCTGGCGCCATTAGTTTCCCGCAGGAGGGTGGGTGCTTCAGGAAGGGTTCTGGTCCACTGCTCTCTCTCTCGGAACAGGTTCAGGTTCGTGTTTGCGGTCGAAATTAAATTGCAATTTCAAACTTCCTTGGCCATTTTCATTTTTATGGGATTTACGCCGGATCCTAGCCGCCCCCCGCCCCCCGCCGCCGAGCAGCTTCAGTTCCAGGCTTTGTTCTCAACTGCAGCTACGTGCAAAGTGTTGGTAGACAGAGAGGGAAAAAGGAAATGGTTTTTTCCAACTCTCGCTAAATGGATAAATGGAATGGCCAGAGCCTGAAGATAGCTTCAGGTTTGATATTCGAGCATTCTCAGTTACCGTTGCGCTTAATGCATTTGATTTGCACTCGGGAGTGTATCTCTCCCTCTCTTTTCTTATATATCTCTCTCTGTCTCTCGCTTTTTGTCCATCATCTGCTATCATGGATAATAATGGCAAAACTCGAAGGGAAAGTAGGGTATCGCAGGAGAATATTATGTGTTTTTTATGCAGCTGAAATATTATTTATGTGGTTTTTTTTAGTGGAAAATATGCGTTAGTTAGCCAATTAAAATGTGAATTTGTTAGGTTTTTTTTCACAAGTAATATGGATAATACATATAATATGAAACTAAAAAATTAAAAAAAAAAAATTAAAAGTTTACCATTATTTAAGGATAATTTGCAATACAAATAAACCATTTATTAATTGAATCATTTGGCTTTGTTTGTTTGAGAGAGGGGTTAGGGGGTTTTTGATAGAAAGAGTATACATACCCACATTTTGGAATTAAGCAAACTTTTGAGGATAATCCAGATAATACGTCAATTCGTTAGACAACATGTTACAAAAAATAAAGAAAAAGTCAAATTAAAAACAAAAACAAAATTATTTTAGGTCAATAGTAATTGGGTAACCCTATATTCACCAAAAAAAATGACCACAATCGAATGGGGTACAAAATCGTTTTTACGGACTGAGATCTACTTTGCGGAATTTGCGTGCTGGAAAAAGACAGTTTTTTTTTAATCAATCAAACTCTTTTTAGAGCATTCAATATTCGTCCCACTTCCAGGTTGAAATTCCTCTTCCTGTTGGCTTCTTTTTTTACCGCCGCCTGCAATTTTGCAACTTAACTAGGGTTCATTCATTTAGCAATGTCAACAGTTGGCTGACCAGAGGCGTCTTTGTTCGACGCTGACCGAAATGAATGAGTGAATGCCTGACTGAATCGCAGAATGAATGAATGAATGGAAGAGAGCAGCGAAAAGAGAATAGAAGGGCCCTTGTGTCTCTCTCTCTCTATCACGTAGCCGCAGTTAGTTTTCGGTTCGTGTCAAGTGTCGTCGGTCGCCGGTCCCCGGTCGGTGGAAATCCAAAACTGACCAACTTCAGGGACTACTGACCAACAGCCAACTGGAAGACAGACAGTCCAACAGACGGACTGTCTGACTATGTGAATGCGTGCCTGCCCTTTGGTGAATGGAAATCCCTGCTCCACTGAAGAACGGGGTAAAGAAAAATGATACTCTGCAGCAAACTGTGAAATGAAATTGATAAATGATGACGGAGCAGGGCGTCAGAAGATACAAGTACTCACGATCCAAGATCCGAAGGGATTCCAGTACTTTTTCCTCCAAATTGTGCGCAAGAAGAGCTGCTGCTGATGATGCATTCATTAAACAATTAATTGCAATGGGGAAGGAGGGGTCTGGATGAACTCTGGGCACCCTCGCAGTGGCTGCAATTAATTTCACTTTCAATTTACTTTCAATTCTCCATTTGATGGCAGAGTTTTTGTTGCGGAAGCCAAATGCAAATTAATTTTAATTGCCAGCGTTTTAGATAATCGAATGAACTTGACCAGAAAAAGGCCAACACCTCCCCCAGTACTGTATGAACAAATTGATAAAGGATAGACCTTGGAGCCTTTCATTGCGTTTTCTATTTTCTATTGTTTCGATTGTGTCTAGTCCTCTGCCCCGACAGAAATAAGGTCTAAAGTCAATTATTCAGAAGCCAACTTCCGTTCGAAAGTTTCAATCCCATCCCCAGAACATCCTCCATTAAAACCCCTTCTTGTTCAGTTTTTTTTTGGGTGGTACCACCCATTAGTCCCAATAAATTATTCTGCTACTTTTTTTTTGTTTCCATTTTGTATTGACAGTTTAATTAGAGGCATTTGGCTTTGGCTTCGGATTTGGCTTTTCAATTTATGCAAAGTACACAAATAAAATGCAAAAAATTTGCATCTTCTTGGTGTCTGGGGGGGTGGGGAAGGCATTTAAAGCCACTTAAATAAATCCCCAGCGGTGGTGTCTGGCACTTTTCACCCGTATACGAATATTGAATAAAATAAGCTTTGGAAAAGTTCTGGCTAATGCTTTTCGGGCGGCAACTTTTCCTACGCGACGAGCAGAACAACAATAATAAACACTCAAGTGGCCTTTTGTTGCTTTTTGTCTTTGGATTCTGGCAGTGTGCCCAGCTGTGTGGCTTGCCAAAATCTTATTAATAATTAATTTATTTGTGCCTCTTCTCGCTCTCCATAAGAGCTTTGTATATACGATTTTCCACTGCACTTGACTATATATTGGAATGCGTTTTCTCTCTATATCGTCTCTCTATATATGTAGCAGTATATAAAGTTCGAGTGTTTTCTGTGTGGTTATACCTACAATTTTATTGCTTTTTCGAGCTGTTGTTGCAGTCAATCCTAGCTAATGTCTCGTATGGCTTCTGTTGGTATCTGGCCAAATGTCCTTGCCTTTCTGGCTGGCTTCCTTTATCCCCCTCTGTGGAACAGCTGACTTCTCTTAAGTTTGACATTTTCACAGTTTCTGGCTTTTGGCCTTTCAGCCGACCTGACACTGCCTGTCCTTTTGGCCATGTCCTTGGCATTTGAGGCTCTCTGTGCATTTGGCTTGTCATTGATAGGATTTGATGCATTTTCAATGTGGATCAATGACATTACATTGCAGGCATCAAAAATGAATGAGATTTCGGATTTTAAGAGTAGAAAACATGGAAGCGAAGTTAGAATTAAGAAATATACTTTATTCTTTGTATGGGAATGATTTTGATAAGAAATAAATCCGTTTCCGTTAGGAATATTTCATTTTCCATTAGAAATGTAGTTTTATTTTATATAAATGCATTCAAAAACGAAGAAGAAATGGGCTTTTCTTTTTTACGAGTACTAACAACGAAATATAATTTTTTTTTCCAGGCATAAGAAATACAAAATTTATTTTTTGTTACATTAAAATATTTTAATCTTATTTCTTTATTATATTTTGAAGCATTACTAAGTATATATTCCTTCAATTAAAATTATTAGTGGTTTAAAAAAATATTCACTGAAGAAAATGCTGAAGAACGCCAAAAAAATATGCCGTCTACATTTTTTTCCCATGACCGCATTTTATCTCTTATTTATCGGTTTTGTATCGATTTTTTCATTCCATTTGGTCGAGTTATGTATATCCTTCAGGGTTCGCACAGTCTCAAGGTTCCAACATGGAAGTCTCCTGTGGCTTAGGATTTATGTTTTTCTTTGGGAATGCCCTCTCCAGAGCTTTTCTCCGATGGGGAATAGCCCGACATATTCTTTTGAGGACAAGTCCCTGCTCAATCTCCTTGCGTGGTGCAATTTTCTCATTCTCGTTGTGTGCCCTTCCCGCTGATTGATGAGTGAAATGCCCACTGCAGGTGCATGTAATATTACTTATCCATTTTCTTTCATTCTTTATTTTCAGATGTCAAACGAATGGGCTGGCAAAATGTTACAGTGCCTAAAAGTTGTATATTTTACATTATATTAAGGTAAGAATTAATGAGTGCTGAAAGGAGACATTTATTGGACAGATGATGTTCTACTAGTACTTCCCCAATCATAGTCCCTGTTAATCCGTAATTATTGTTGCTTAATCATTTATCAATAATTGTGTAGACAAAAGGCTTTGAATGGAATTCATGTTTCCAAATAAATTCAAATAAATAAAACAAATAATTGAAATTTCGCTGTCATCAATTGAATGGAAACATGAATTTCATAATTATGAAACAATTGAAAAGACAGACACAGACACAAAAAAACCAACCAAAAACCAATCGAGTGAACGCACGCAGAAAAAAACATCACACAAACATTGCAATTTGTTTATGATCAATGGAAATTTATTGAACAATATGGCGGACTTATACCCCGCAAAAACTAATTGCAACAACCGAAAAAGAGCAGACAGTATGTATATTGGAAATAAAACAATGAAAAAGTGTCAGCGGCATGGCAGAGGTTTTGCTTGCACCCAAAAATGAAATGCAGACACATAAATTTTCCACAGACAAAAACGCCGCGTGGTGGTGGGCCATTGTCTGACATTGAAAATGGAAATGGCGGGGGGAAAAGTTTGGGGAAGCCGTGCTCAAGTGTCGCAACTCTAATTTATTTCAGGCTCGAATGCAGTAGCACCAGCTGAAGCCCGAAAACCCGAAAACCCCAAAGCCTCAAACCCCAAGCCCGAATCCGACAATGGACATGGACACGGCTTAATTAGCAGCCGAGTCGAGTCGAGTCGAGTTCAGGGTCCAACCAGACACTTGAAAGTTTTGTTTGTGTCTCGTCTGGGATCTGGGGTCTGGTGGTGGTCCTCGAGTGCGAATGCGAATGCCATCAAGAGCTCATTTCCGGCAGGGGCTACTACTTCCCACAGGATTGCCTGCAATTGCAACAAATTTGCTGTCATTAAATTATTAAATAGAGCGCAAAACAAACATCAAAGCAGAATAAGGGCAAAAACGCACAAGACTGTTGGCTTCTTCCTGCCTAATCAAAAAAAAAAAAAGTTGACCAACCCCAAACCGCAGTCAATTTCCCAACTTCCCAGGGAGTAGAGTAGAGTTCCTTTTTCTTACTTCCCAGAGCTGGTTTCCCCGTAATTATGGGTGCTGCTCTCGTACTATTCCGGCTTGTTGCTGTTGATTAACCGTCCAGGATTTACCCATCAGACCATCAGTCCGGCAGAGAGTGACTGTCACTGCATTCTGCATCTGCATCTGCCTTTGCATGTGGGTGCCCGTAACAGAGCAGCCAGTTCTTATGGCAGAGCTCGTTCATTCTAATTGAGTTTATGAGGTCCCTGACAGACGGAGAGAGGATTGTAGGGAACAGGAAAAATTCTGTGCCTCTGAATGTGCATTTTTGCAGTGAGTCGAGTTTCTCTTACTTGTCGTTCACTTTGATGCATGGCATTTTAATAGAAAGGCAACAGGAAAATGAAGATTAACTTGTTACTGGGGTAGGATTTATGGGGTAGGTGTGCACTCTACACATCGAGTGGGAGACAGAGAGTGGGTGTTCTAGTAGGGTGGCTGAAAGTGCTTAAGGTGCGGCATTAAGTGGCCGAGTAATGAGAAAACTAGAGCTTTACCTTTGAGACTAGTTGCAAGCTTGTGTTACATGCCCATTATCAACACTGGCCAGAGGCACAAAGAAGCAAAGAATGTACAAGTAGATGTTTTGTTAGAAAGAAAACAGTTTCCCTTTTTTTTTTATGATTACAGCTTTGCTTATGTTTTCCATAATTTGCTTGCAATTTTTTCTCAAATGCTCTTTTTTTATGACCAACACTGGCTGATAATATAATATTACTCTTCTTTGAGTTATGTCTCTAATTTTGTGCCTCTTACAGGCCTTCAGTTCCTACGATTCTCTCTTGAAGAACTTTTTACTTCATTTTGCAGCAAATTTATGGCAAAACACATTTTACTTTTAAATTTAAATGTATTTACTTGTTTCTCAGTGTGCCAGGAAAAATTCTTAAAAATTAACGCACTTACCAAAATTCATGAACATATTATAATATTTTTAATATTAAGACTTTCATTTAGTTTGACTCTCTTACACTTCGACAATTTTTTCATTTTTATTTACATACATATGTACATATTTAAAAAAAAATTTAATTCTTCCATAATTTGCGATGCACTACTAAATCTCTTCAAGTTTATATTATTGTTTATTATTATTTATACTAGATATATTTTATTTTTTGTTTATTATTATTTATATTATATTATTTAGCTCAGTATTTTCCTTTAACTTTCAAATAGATCTCTTCTTAACAATACTCTGTATTGACTAACACTGAGTCTTTCAGATAATCTCCAGCAATTTTAAGCCTTTTCTTACCACTGCCATCACTCCATATCGCCTGAACTCTGGCGTATCCCTCTTCGACTACTCAAACACAAGTTTATCAACACTGGCAGGCAGACTCTCGAACAAAACCAATTAGATTATCATTTATACTATATATACACGGAGCCATAATGTAATATGATGTGTAAACAATAAGCCCGGCATTAGAATAAAGGATGAAGCCCAGTTCCACTCTGGACTCAGCATTCCACAAAAGGAAAACTACGGGATAGGGGAGGAAAACTTTGCCTAAGCCCAAATACAAACTCAAGATGCTGGCAGCCGGCATCAGGATGAAAATCAATTTCTGCAACTAAACTGAATTTAGGAGAAAAGATGGCCACAATACGATTCCCGTCTCCGTGCCGACAGGCAGTCATCGTTAGAGGAGTTCTGTGCGAGAAAAAGTGTTACTTCTGGCTTCCTTCTATATTTTTTGTTGTATTGGAAAAAAGTTTATCGCAGAGCAAAAATCTATTAAGAAAGTTTTGCCACAACGCAGCAGTTTGGTTATGGGTTTTTGTTTTCTTGGCCTGTGGAAAACTGTAAAAGTTGCACTTGCTTCTTTCTGGCTTTGGCTTTGGCTTTATGAGTTAGTTGAGCTCGATTCTGGCTGTTGGATAAGTGTTAGCGATAGGCCATGGAATCCCACTACACAACCCCACTTCAGTAGCCAACCAGGAGCCAACCAGGAGTCGCAATAAAGGATTTCATCAAAACAAAAGGAGGAGTGTTTCGGGGGGCTGCCAAGTTGCCAAATTAGTTTTGCATTGTGCATTGACATAATTTTCCCTTGAGAATGTTTGTTTGCAATTTGTTTTTCATCATTCCTATGCGCCTCCCCTCCACCAAAGGGCATTCAGCATTCGCTCTATTGAGTTTTAATTAAGAAAGTTACGGGCCACAAAGGGCCGCCCATTCTCTAGCTATAATTTGGTTGCCAAATTGCCAGGAATTCTATTCTGCTGCGGCTTCCTTTTCCATCAATGCCAGACATATCAATTGTCATTATTTGTTAGTGTCGCTCCTAATAGACCCCTAAAAACAAACACTTATCTCTGGATTGCTCTCTAGCCATACTCGCACTCGCACTCGCACAACTGCCCCTGTCTGTGTGTCTGCCCCTGAAACTGCTGTGAAAATGCTCTGAAAAATTGCTTAATGCCTGCGCCCCCACACAGCGTGTGTACGGAGAAGGGGCACGCTCCCACACAAAAAAAAACCTAAAAAAAAGGAAATAAAAGACCGAACAAAATGGCAGTGAAACTTTTGATATTGCATTGCTTTTATTCGGATTTCTTTAAAGTTTTTCGCACTCTCCCCTATATAGCCCCGCTCGCTTCCTGTGCAGAAGATTTTGCTGATGCGTGTAAACTTTGGCATTTGTGCAAAATTTAACAGACATTCAGAAGGAATGGAGACAGAGTGGAAAAACCTTGAGGGAAGACAGATTCGAGAAATTTTTATGATATTTTTATGCGCCCTGAAAGTGGGGAGCAATGGCTTGAGGGTGGGATTTGTCAGGGAACTTCAAGAAAATGACAGGGAATATATAATCTAATATCTTCCAGATATCATAGATATTTATTTGCCCAGATACATGGATACCTATGTACATGATTGGGCCACCAAACATGGCATTTTACCATTCGATTTCTTATAAATAAGTAAATATTTGGGGCCATTAACGCAATGTGCCATCAAATTGCGACACTTGAGAGGAGAACTACCACCAAAATTGGTAACAAACATCTTTCCGAGTCGGAATCGGAGTCGTGGTCGGGGTTGGGGTCGGGGGTTCCGAGCATGTCAACAGAAAGAACGACAGGAAAAAACAACAAGAGAGAGAGAGAACAGTAATGGTCGGGATATTTACGTGACTCGAGCTGCAGGAATGGGTATACACACTCTCTCTCTCTCTCTCTTGGTGCTCCTTTGAGTGGTTCGTCCTACTCTGTTTGTTTTCTCAGCTCCCTGAGCTTGAGCCTGAGCCAAAGAGGAGTGCACCAGCTGATGATGATGATGGTTCTTGGCTGCTTCTGGGGTGTTAAACGTGGTCTTTGCCGTTCACGTCAGTCTCAGGGCGGTGCCTGGTCCCTGTCAGTGCACTGGTCAGCCATGTGTCCATTCTGTTAACAGGCCAGACATGACCATAACCATGGCAGAACGGGGGCAGAAATGACCAAAGATATGGCCAAAGCGAGGAGCCATAGCCATAGCTATGGCTATCCGAGAAGAGGGAAATGCGACTATGAGTTGTTTTGGCGAAATGAAGATAAATGTTTAAATGCAAAGTTGAAATGCTGAGGCCACAGCATGACAAGTATGATAAGAGAAGCAGTTGCAAGGATATATATTATATTTTTCATGCCATAACAGCTTTGAAAAGAAAATAGGAAGATGGGCAAAAACAGTGATAGAAAATGTAGAACCAAAAAGGAGAGGCTAATGATGAAAATGTGTATTTGAAATAATTCATTTAATAAAATACAAGTAAGCAAATTCCATAATATCCCAAAATGAAATGAATTTTTAGATAATTTATAAATGCAATACGGATGTTTCTTCATAGATATCCGGTAAATAAAATATATTTGGTTTAATAAAAAAATCTGTAAAAATACGACTACAATAAGCCAATCTCTTGCCTTCTTACACATTTTATTTATTTATTTATTTGATGTCAGGAAGTCAAGTCTGACATGAGACTTTCATAGCACGAGCTGCCACTCCATCCATAAATGAAACAACTTCATATATAATTTTATCATTCTATTGGATTTCGTTATTACGAATTGGGTTAATTTTAGCCTACAAATGTGGGAAACGGAAGAATAAAAATCTAAGAATAATCTTGAAATATTCAAAGGCCATACGACTGCTTTTTATTTGCTGTCTATTCCCCACACAAACGTTCAATACTTTCACCTCAATAAATATCTAAATAGTTTCAAAACTTTTCCTACACTTTCCTTCCAATAAAACCTATAACCTATCCGAGTATCTCCCCTTAATGGCCGACTATCCCCATGGCATTGGCTGCCCTCCATAGTGGTTCAAGTTCCTTTCTTTGTTTTTAGTATCCCACGCGTTTTAATTGCCTCTCCCTTAGGTGTCGCTGAAGTAGTACATAAATTAGTGACAAATTCATCGATACCGACACATATCGAATGACAGGGAGTGTCTCCTTCCCTTGCCTCGCTTTGCCTTTCCTCTCCTTTCCGGGCAGGTCCTTGGATGACTAATGAACTGATGACAAATGAAACAAATGTCACAATATAGCGACAAATGAAGCGCATTAAATGGAATTGTTGCGCCCGACTTATTGTGACATAAAAATGCACTAAAAAAGAGAGCCCAATGTGGCAGTGGCCATGGCAGTGGCATTGTCACTGTCAGTGGCAGCTGTTGCAGCCACTACGAAGCGAAGCACTCGATGAAAGAGAAAAGACAAAAGTCAGACATGGAGAGAGGAGGCTACTGCTTCGGAACGATCATCGAATGCGACTTTTGTTTTGAGGCCTCAGCCCCTGTAATTATGCGATCAGTCGCAACTGCAGCCGCAACCGCAACCGCATGAAAATGATGCTGGTCTGGGTCTGAGACTGGGACTGGGGTTACTGGACCCCATAATGTCATCATCATCGGCACAGACCAGACCGAAGCCCGGACATGTTCCCACATCAAGAGAGGAAGACGACACCCACCCCCGAATCGCATTAAGTGATGGATAAGCGGTTTCTGATAAAGTCAAAATAATAAAAATTTAAAAAAGAAAATAGCAATAATAAAAGCGTGTGCGCATGCGTGCTGGAGCTCCCCACCGAAAAGGTCAACTAATCCAAACGAAATTGAACCTTATATGAGGGCGAGGGCGAGGGCATGTGTCTGCCCATATGCTCATCTTTTTTGTTGTTGTGTTTTAAACAGTTTTCAGGGGAATGGAATATTTCATAAAGCAAACATGTGCCGGCAATGTGTGACCAAATGTTGAGACAGTCGGAGAATAAGAGGAAAAGTGAGAACACAGCAGGATATCTCTCGAAATGAGACACGAGACACAGATCCAAAGATACACAGAACCTGAGAGCAGGCTCTTAATTGGTCCAAGGTGCTGGCAATCAATTCTTATCGAACACGCAGCGCGACACGAGATGCAATCAAAAATGAAAAGCAATTACATCTTCTCGCTTTATTTTATGGAATTTTAATGAGAATGAAATTATGCCCAAGGCAGGGACTTGAATATCGACCGCAAAACAAAAATACAAAAAAAAAGAAATGATGAAATGTAAACATTTTTGGTTAGAATTTTCCTGCCGTTAATTTTTGTTTCGTTTGGAGCTTTTCCCACTAAAAAAATAACAGAGAAAAAACGCACCATGAATATGAAATTTGATGGAAATATTCAACGAATGCTGCCACAGCCCCTAAAATATGAATAAAAAAAGCAGCATTGGGGGAAAATAATCGAAAAGAAATGAGAACTTGTTAAATGCTGGGAAGTTTATTCTACTTTGGTGGCAGATTGAAAAGTTGTTCGGTCTAGACGGGGATTAACGGCTAAGAACTGCGAATAATCTGTGAGGGGTCATAAGGGTCATAAGGTTCCTTAAAATTGAGATAATTTAATGGAAAGTGAACGGGATTTCAGAGAGCTGTAGGATATCCAGCAAATTTAAGATACATTTATTCGATTAATCTTTGTAGTATTTTCCTTAAACTCAACTAAACTCAACTCCCCCACTTTACCCAGAATAATTACAGCCACAAACTTTCAAACTTTCAATCTGTCAATTTATCCTTCATTGAAATTTCTATTAGGAAATTTACAAAACAAAAGTTGAAGGCATTTACAATAAATTTCCTTTTTTCTTTGGGGCTTCGATGGGGCTTCGCAGAAAACTGTCAAGCAATTATTCTGCATTCCGTGGAAATCAAGTTTTTACCCTGCTTTAGTGGAAAAGTTTTAACGCACAATTCGTGTAAGGGATCCGAAGGCCCCTCCACGACCCTACCCCACCTGAGTGCTGTCAACGGCATCATCAACAGCATCGCACCATCATCATTATCATCCTCTCCATCAACACCATCTTTTGTGGCACAATCTCTGCCTTTCTACCTTCTGGTTGATGTTTTAAATCCGACTCTCTTGGTTAATTAATTGGCCTTCTTTTTGAATTTGAAATTAAAACTGCCTTAACCCTTGCCACCACTCAAAACCTCGGACTTAGCAGCCCCATCCCCCTTCCATTACGCCATAACACTCTTCCCCTCCTACGAGGTTCCCTCTTCCGCACTTTACTTGTTACGCAGGCACCCACTTACCCCGTGCCACTACATACTTGCTGCTTAATTACAGAAATTCGTGGGGCCACCTTTCAGCCTGCCCTAATCCAACCCCCCACCCCTGCTCCAAGGACTCCTGCTGTGGGGTCCATCATCCACTAACCAGCAAACTGCATTCACCCAAAATCGTCTCGTCTGCAAAATGTCGCTCCCTTTCGCTCTTTGCGTGTTCCGTTCCGTTCCGATTCCATTCCGTTCCGTATCGCAGCCGCTCCTTTGCGAATTGTCGTCTCAGAGTTGCACTCAGACTTCCGTTTGCTGCCGTCGCGTTCGGGTGCGTTACCGTTTACCGTTCTTTATTCCAATTGGAGGCACGTGCGATACGGGTTTCTTAACGGTAATTTGGCTCCCAGCTGTGCGTGTGTGTGGGTGTGTGTGAGTGTGCTGCTGGGGTTGAGTGTATTTGTGAGTCTGTTTGAGTGTATTCGTGAGTCGTCCGTCTAGTGGAGGCATCATCATACAAAAACAACGCAGACTCTCCCTAAGAACATGGCACTTTTCTTTCGGCTAGGATTTACACTCTTACGCGGACTCTCTATCTGTGTGCGTGAGTGTGTGTGTGCGAGGGTCCTTGCATTTACCACTTGACGTGTTCCCATTTCTCAGGTTCTCTCTCTGGCTGCAGCACCCTTAGCATTCCGCTGGCCCTCTCGTGTGTTTACTCGATCATATGGCGCGCATTTTGCGTGCTTCCTTCCTTTAGGGGCCTCTTACTAGCGGGTTCTCCTCCACCACTTGCTCCTTCTGCTCCTGCTCCTTTCTTTTTGTTTTTTGGCTAACTTCCTGTTGCGTCCTTTGGCTGTTGTTCTTTTTCATAGTATTTTCTTCATAGTTTTTTTTTTCTTCATGCTAAATTTACGAACTTCTTGTGGAGCGTTTATTGTGTGCATAACTTTCGTTAGGGGGAAGGGGGGAGATGGATGGATGATGTTTGGGCTACGACTTCCACCTTAAATATCTGTATATTGCGGGCATATAATTTTCATTGCGTCGTCGTGTGCAGTCAAATGCAAATTTCATTTTTATTTTCTCATTCATGCAAAATGAGTATTTATGACTTTTTGCATTGCATTCGCTTCCACTACGTCTTCTGGCTTCCAACTGCTGACTGCTGCTGATTTATTTTATTTTTTACTTGATTTTTATACTACTATATTTCCACTACAGTTGGGTGTGTCGCAACGTCATGGCTTTCGAGGAAGTACAAGGGCGTAGTGGTAGCGTAGCACTCGCAATGGCGCAATTAAGACTTTAATTTGATTTGGGTTTTGAGAATGAAATGGGATAAGATCTGCTGAGGTTCCATACTTCAGAGAAGGTTTTTGAGTCATCGAAAGAACATCAGAACTTACTTAGAAATTTTTCAAACTCCTAATCATGTTAAGACATTTAGGAATTATTTGACAATTAAAGATGTATTTCACAACAAACCAGAACTTATTCCAAACCTCTCTCTCTTTCGATCTCTCTTAATTTTTCAATAATTGTTTTAATAATTTATAAATAAATTTATTTTAATTAGTTTATAATAAAAAATGTATTTAAAATTTTATACATTGTTATTTCTATACTTTTTAAAGTTCAAAAAAGGTTATTTTGCTTACAGTTCGCATTTCGGAACTTCTGCAATAATTTGTTGTATTTTTTTATACCGGAATACCCTAGCATAATAACTTTCTACTTTCGTCAGACATTTAATTACCTTTTTGTGTGTTTTAAACCCCAAATTTGCCTTGAAATCCCCACCCCAAAAAAAGTTATGAAAAAAGCACCACGAAGCATCATTCTAGGAGCATCACTAGCAACCATGAAAACTGACAAAAAAAACCTCGAGTGTAACGGAAACTCATGAAACTACAGGATATTACACAAATACAGATAAACAGCAACACCTCAGAGGAGCCGGGGAGCCAGGAACAGGGACCTGGGGCTTAGAGCTACTATGGCTACAGCTATAACCGAAACGTAGGAAGTCAGGAAGTTCCATCTGCGGTTGATTGTGTGTGTTCTGTTTGTGTGTGTGTGTGTGTGTGTGTGGGGGGGGAGAGATGGGATCATCCAGAGTCAGGATGTGTAGGCCCAGGATGGGATGCAAAACATATGATTGAGAGAGAGAGAGTTTTCTCCCTCTCTCTGCGCCCACTCACTGCATGCACTCTCTCTCTCTCTCTCTCTCTCTTTCTCTGTCTCTGTTGTCTCTCCCTGTCTGTTTAGAGACCTCTTTTTTTGGTGGTGGGAAATTCTCATAGCGCTCCGCACTCTGTTTGCTGGTGGCCGCTGCTGCTGGCTGTGAGGACTTTTCCAATATGCGCCCCGCTCATTGTGTCGTTTGAGTTGCTCGTGGTAGGACGACGATAGCGTTTCCGCGTTTTCACAGGGCAGAAATCTGTTAATAGAGCTCCGGTGCCCGGTTGTACGCTTTGGTCCGCGCCAAAGGATATACACAGACACACCCCACCCGCCCAACTCCCCACACCCCATACACACACAAACACACACACACATACATCCATCCGGTTGTACAATACATAGGCGCAGAGTGAAAAATCGTATGTCTGTGTTGGGTTTCACGTCGCGTGTCCCGTGTCCCGTGCCCCTTGCGAAAGTGTGTGGCATGTCTGTGCGTGTTTGAAATGGGCACAGTTTAAAAATTGTTTTAAATAAATTCTAAACAAAAAGTCCATACAGAAAAAAAATCAACAAAAATTATATTGTATCGCAAGGAAATTAATACCTATCTAAAGTGGAAATTTGAGGAAAAGCCTCGCATAAATATTATACATATACAACAAAAGGCGATATATATATATGTGTACATATATATCCCCATGTGCGTGTGTTTGTGGAAACGTGTAAAAGTGTTTTTGGTAACTAAAAACCCATCAAAAACCCGGGTTCAACATTTAAACCAAAAGCCGTAAGGATTATTGAAATTAAGGAAAGAACACACGGGAAAGCTCTGGATGAAAATCAATAATTGGGATTAGTAGCTGAAGTTTATAATAAAAAGCAGGAAATTCGAGGAAATTCCGAAGCAAAATGTAAGCTCAAATAATGTATAAATAAAGTTTAAAAAGTGAAACAAGTGGGGTTTTAAAATGGAAATTGGAAATGCTTTGAATCCACAAAAGTAAATGTTTATAATCAATGAAGTTTGTGGCTATTTTGGCAAAAATTTCCATTGAATATGTGGGAATTCCACGTGAAATTTAAACAATTTTTACTGCATATTTTGATTAGGTATTTTAGTTTATTTTCTTTAACAAAATTTATTTTTGATTTTGTATTTCTCCGTGCTATTCTGTTTCTTCGTGTCCCTGTGTGTGTGTGTGTGTGTGGCGCATTTGAGGTTAACACACCTTAGACATATACATACACATCACACATAGAGGAAACTCTCGCACACATGTACAGCCGTAGTGGAAGAGCGTCCTTAAAAGCAGAGAAGCCCCAGCCCCGAGAAGCCGCTATGGCTCCTGTGCGTATGCAGCAAATTCTTTTCGGTGGAGCTGGAGCTCTCTTCCTCTCTGGTTTTTGGGGAGCATGAAAAATCGATCGATTTCCCGGTCGGTACCCCCACTCCCCACTCCCCACCCCATGCCGCTCTCCGTCTGGAGCTACAATCATGCCCTGGCCTGGCCTTCCCTCCCATTCCTATTCTCCCCCTCCAGCGACGTCGACTGCCGCTTATCAGCACAAAATACGAATCCGTAGTACTCCACATAGTTTCCTTTGAACAGAATTGGCAGGACTCTGCAGAGAGTGGTTCCCGGGGGGTGGTTGCTTTTTCTGCAAAGAGAGAAAGGCAGAGGGAGAGTTCTGCTAGCTTTGCAGAATTTTGAGCTGACTCTCAGAGGCACAGGTTGGAGCTCGCTCTCTCTCTCTCTCTCTCGCTCGGATATTCTCTCTGTGTGTGTGTCTCTCTGTTGACTGCACTTGTTCGTTCCTTTCTGCTTTCATTTTGCTTTTGCTGCGCCTTTCTTGCCGGTTTCCTACTCTTTGCTTTCATGTTTGCTTTGTCCGGAACGGGTGGACGGCCAGGGGAGGAAAGCAATGAAGGGTGAAATGACGGGAATCCAACTAGAATTTGTCAAAGCGAAAGGAAAATACAGCTTTGAGATAGTTTATGCAAACAATAAGCAAATGGAAAGTATTTTTATAGTGTGGAAAAGTACAAGAGATACGTTTCGCTTAGAGATTTTTAAATTTTGTAGTTATATATTCAGGAGAGAAATGGTTTTTCTTTTGCACACACAATAAAATAATTATATTATAACTATATAATTAATCATACAATTATGGTACAAAATTTCAGTTTTGAGTCGCTATGTCTTTAGGTATATCCATTCCATCGAAAGGAATAAAAAATCCTATGAAAGGTCGAAGAATTCTCTTTACAATTCATTAATTTTTTCATTCGTATACGCATAACAGAAGCCGACTAAAAATTTTTAAAAGTCGTCCCTAAATCAAGGATTTTTTAATTTAAAACAAAAAAATAATTTTGGGGGTATTTTGCAATTCCTAAGAAAAGGGATGTGATTTACTGATCCAGGCCTGCAACTTAATTTTTATCTCGCTCAAAGTACATTAAAAAGTTTTCATTTGGACACACAGTATAATTGTTTCTGATTTTCTTGTTGCACATAATTATTAGTATTTACTGCACCTTAGCTACGAAAATTCCCAAAGCTTTCTGTAACAATTCTCACTGGAAATAATAAATCTTTGGATTATCCAAAAGCATATTCCACAATCCCCAACCACTCAAAACATTTTTTGGATACCCTGCTGGTGCTTCTCACATAATACAAAATTGCTGAAAAAAACAGAAACAAATTTCCATTTTATTGAAAAAGATGAAAAACTAATCACTATAATTTGTGAGTCAATAATAACAGCAATAATTTGCAGCCAACAACCAAAACTATAATCTAGCAATTTGCGAGCAATAATGTAATCAGTAAATTGCGTCTACACTTCTCGTGGGTCCGAACAAAAAAAGGCCCCCGGATCCGATCCGACCCGACAGACAATCAAGACCAAAGCTCAAAGCGGTTCGAAGATGCCATACAAGACGGCAAAAAACCGACAACAAAAAATAAATAAGCGAACAAAAAATATATATAAATATGAGTATAAATCTACGTGCCAGTCAGGAAAATAATAAAACACAGGCTGGCCAAAAGCCGAAAGTCGAAAGAGTTTTTTGTCTGAGCAAAGTGTGGCACAGACAGTGGGATGGACAGTGGTTTGAAAATTATGAGAATTGGGATGAAATATCTGTATGAAAAATATTGACAGGTTGATCAGGGATCAGTGATGGATTTCTTACGATGATGTATAAATTCGTCCATAAAAGTTTTAGAAATGGAGCATTCCCCAGGATTGAAAATATGATAGGTGACTCCTGCTACATGATGCATGATACCCTGAAGGAGATCATTGATTCAATGTGTTAATGATTGATTAATAAATTGTCCAAAAGAGTAATCGGGCCAGACAATATGGTGGATATGGGAATGGAACAGATAGAAAGAAGAAACATCAATTACCATGATTCTGGTAGCAATTTAATCATGGAACTGATTCCCAAAATAAGAGTCGAAAGAATTTTCGAAAATAGGAGCACTAAGATAAAGAATTCTTTCTACTTTTGGGTCTGAAACAGCAGTTAATTAATGCTCTCCAAAAAAAATAGCTCAACTTCCCATCCAAATCTTCCTTCCGCCCATTTCCACTACATCTCGTACCACAGTCCTGCCATTTTGCCATTGACAGCGTTGATGTTATCGCCTTGGTTCGAGCCAAAGCCAAAGGCAACACAAAAAAAATAGCAGCCAGAAGTATCGGAAGAACCAGACGGTGACGTTGACTTTCAACTGTGGGAATTGTGCGAGGAGCAGCAGCATCGGAGCAGCAGCAGCGGAGCAACGTAGCTGCTTGCCACCTTAAAAGCTTCAGGCAGCCTCAAAGAGTTCTTGGCCGAGAAGTCAATATAATTGACTTATCTGCGCTGCATTGTCTTCCCCCTAGCCTTTTGGGGCCAAGACGACGACGAGCTCTTGTCGGTTCTCCTCTGCGGTCGGGTTCGAGCCATAATGAAGCTCGCTGGCCTCGTATTTGACTTATTGCGGTCGAAACCAGCCGCCGTCGCCGCCGCCGACCAAGACGCTACAGAGACGTATATAACGTATATAAAAAAAATTCATTGATAGATGGCGACGTCGGCGCGAGAAGCGAAAGAAAAAACACGTGAAATATTGGACTCAAAGCCATCCCAGGTGAGAGGTAGGAGGCACGGGGCACGGGGAGGTCTGGTCAATAACTATTGAGATTGATTGAGATTGCTTTGCGGTTAAATTGAAAGAAAAGCAACAAAAACCTTTCCTCTGGTTATGCAAAATAAGAGCAGGGCAAAGATAGTTGCGAGATTGCCAACTTCCCTTTTTCCCTTTTTTCCTTGAGAGCATTTTCAATTAATTTTTTTCGGCACTTTCATGGCTAGATACAAAAAAATGATTAATTCCAACCTCTATTTCCTCAAAGAATTCTGTGGCAATTTTCCACTCAAGCGACAAGTGAAGCCGAAGCCTCATCAAAAACGAAGCTGGACCTCAAGTCACTTCTTCAAAAGCAATTTATTTGAACCCTAACCCAGGAGAGGAGAGGCCTCTCTCAACGCACGTCCCTGGCATTCGATATACAATTATAATTCCTTGATTTCCATTCTCTGTTTGCACTCGGAGCGGAGCGGAGTTCGTTCTCCTTGCAGCAAAACGAATTTGGAAATTGAGAATTTTAAGCGCTCAATGAATTTGCATGCCTGGCATTCGTGTGTGGCAAATATTTAAACAATTTCTCATTTATAAAATATACTTGGTTCAAGTTTCACCAATTTTCATTTCGTTCGAATCGGTCTGAGAGGTTTTGGCAAACGCAGTGGCTTAAGTGGAAGGGGGTTCCAAGTGCAGCTGGTCTTCGAGAAGGCTAAGAATATTGATATTCTCTCAGAATTTTCTGTATAATTGCAATAAATTAAAGGCTATACCACTCTACAGAATATTTCCATTCTAATGATTTCTCATGGTATAATCCCAAAAACCCTTTTTTAAATACACATATGTATTTCTTTAACCTTCAATCCAAAATATCGGCGCCTTCTTTATATGACCCTCTCAAGAAGCTGCCTACCTACGCCCCTGGCTCATAAATCTTGCTCCTTTTTGGCCGTTTTGTTGCATTCTTTTGACTGGGTGCCATGCCAACGCCTTGTGGTCTGAGGGCAGGGCAGGGCCGAAAATGAAATGAAATCTTTATGAATGAAATTTCTGCTTAATGCATTCGTCTCGTCTCGGCCACATGTGAACAGCATGTGTGGGACTGATGATGATGGCTGTACTGGCCTGGCCTGGCCTGGCGATGGTTGCAAGGGCCAGCCCCTGGGAAGTCCACATGCAACGTTCAACATTCTGTTGCCTTTCGTTTTGCCTTCTTCAAATGTGCAACATCTTTAATTGAGGCTCGGTCGGGTCTGTCTTCTGTGGCACTGCAGAATTTGTCATTTCTAATGGAATTTTGTGTCCACATGAAATATGCAAACAACTGCCGCAGTGGCAGGGGGCAATGTATACTTAAAATGCAACCGAAGGCCTCTCACAAAAGAGCTGCCAACCCCAATCTAAAATGATTTCCCTCTCTGCATACTTTTTGTCCATATTTTCCACTGCATTCCGTTGCTAATTGAGGACAATTAAAATTTATTAGCTGGCAACAGCAATTAAATGCAGAGACCAGACCCGTCACAGTACGAGAGATTTTACAATATTTTACGAAAAGTTAAAAAACTGAAATGTGCCAAGAAAAAATGTTATATATGAGATTGGGTTTTTAGTGGCAAAATGTTTTAATGGTATTCCATGTTAATTATGCAGTAAATTTATGTTGGAATAAAAATTTGCATATAAAAATATCTAACAAAGATTTATCATTTAATCTTCTATACAAAAATTTCGAAATTCATTTACTTAAATTTATATATTCATTGAACGATTTTAGAGAACTCGAAGTAAAAGAATTTTGTATACTACTATTGGGCAAGTTCCTTGAGAAATCGATTCACTCATGCGCCAACCCCCGGCTCACTTGCTTCGGGGATGGATGGTTCGAACCCAAAAACCTTCCAGAGTTTCATAAGAATTTCTGAGGGCTTTACACCACTGTCTCAATATCCTTTTAACTTTTGAATTTGAAGATATTTCCCATAAACATTTTTTTGTAATTTACTGGATAGATTTATCCTGATCTACATTCATGTTATGGCCACAAAATTCTTTGTTTCTCTTGCTGGTTAGCATTTGTATGTATATAATTATTCATAATTAACATGACAAGCCATTCAAATAAATAAAATAAGCATTTGGTTACCCAGAGATCTAACATCATCCTTCTGCTGCTGGCAGTTGGTCTTTCATGACTCGTACAAAGTATCTTCAGTCTGTTGTCAAGTATCTGGAGCTTTTACTCCCACTCGCACTCTCACCCGAAGTGGGGGCTAAGCTTATAACTCTAACAAGCTTTACATCAATTCATATTCTGAATAATTGCATTTGTTTGGAATTGTGCGGGAAGCGCCCTGCTAGAAGGGTCAGAGCCCGAATCCACTTGACAATCAATCAGTCTTAAGTGGAGCAGCAGAGAGCTACAGAGAGCTCTCGGAGTGTGGCACCAGCATCAGGAGGCGGCATTAGCTGCTAATCTGCATATTGTGTCAAATGGTTGATGTGTGTTCGCTCGCTCGTTCGAGTTAGTTTATTTTTTTGCAAAGTGGCACTTGCAACAAATTGGAGATGAAGCCAGCTGCTGCTGCTGCTCCTCCTACTGCCGCTGCTGCGGGTACAAATTTCAATCTGCAACAAAAAGTGAGGGGGAGAAAGGCACGGCGAAAGATTTACGAGAAATGGTGCAACTTTGCCGCACTGGCACTGGCAAAAACAATAGAAAAATCAATAGGAATTGCAACCCCGAGCAAAAATCATATATAGGCACATTCTGATCTCTAAAGTCGGGTGATTGCCCTCTTTGCCGGTGGCAGTGGCTGTGGCTGTGGCTCTGGTCCCTGAATGAATCTCCTGCACCCCTCACTCTCAGCCCCTGCCACCCTGCCACGCTGCCACACGCTTCCTCCTACTTTGACAACGATTCCGGCTTCGTCTACACCGTAGACTTCTCTCAATTGTGTCTAAGTCTGTGTGTGTGTGTGTGTGTGTGTGTGTATGCGTGTGTGTTCCGTGGATATTTATGTGTGTGCGCTCGCGCATCGTATCCTTTTTATTGCACAAAACCAGGAAGCTGTAGGGCTGGACCCAGGACCAGAATCAGGACTCGGGACTCCCGGACCTCGACCGGTACCCAGGGTTGGGTATTTGAGGGTGGTGACGACAAATGGCAAAAAAAAAAGGAAGCAAATCGTGGAGTGTGGAGTGGAGTGCGGCAATACTTGTGACAAATCTGTAGGAACACAACAAAAAAAAACTGCAGATGTATACCATATAGGAGAGGGGTTCTACACATCTCATGTATGGATGGAATGCTTGGTTGGTGGGGTGTAGGGGAGTAGGGGTGAGCCACACAGGAAGAACAGGGGCACGGGACTGCTGCCGGTGCTGCTGCGGCCAGGCGCTATAAAAATGTAAAATTCATTCAGAAACAACAAAAGAAAGAGAGCGAAGAAGGAGAAGATATGCGACAGCAACAACGTGACTGCGCATAAATACGTGAAAGAACAAAGAGAAAGCAAAGAGTAAGAGAGAGAGAGAGAGAAAACAGGGAGTGAGAGACAGTCGAGCAAGGGATAGACAAGGGAGACAGAGAGAAAGGGGAGCATGCCAGACAACGGCAATCAATGACTTGTTTAGGACAGCAGTAAAATGTTAGTTATAGCTAGGGAGTATATATGGGATTGATGGGAACAAATAGACCAAAGAAAAGAGTTCAGTATTTTCGAGGAATATGCTGTAAAACTTTTAGCTATAGAAAGTTGGGATATTTATAGAATAAATATTTCAGAACTGGCACTTCACTAAGGATAAGACATGTCCTGCTTAAATATTGCCACTACTAAAATAATAAATATTAATAAAAACTTAATATAAAATATAATTATAGAAAATAATAATATATTATTATAATAAATAAATAGTAAAATATATAGTTCTACAAAAACTGTGTTTGTTTAAAGCCGTTTTAATACAAATTTTAATTCGAAGCACATACAAATGTACATACATATGTATACCCATAGGGTATTTTATTTTTCCATTTGTGTACCCCATTAAGCTAATTTTAATCTCTATTTGCATTTCGTCTTATTTTTCACACTGATTAGCTCAGTTTTATTTCATATCCCAAAGATATATTCCCATATTTCGTTTGAATATTATTCCTTGCTCTGATTGGAATAATATTATTATTTCAGCAAACACTTTTCCCCATTGGTATTCCATTGTATTTATTTATGGACAAACCCTAGAATGTACCGTTTGGCAACGTTCGTCTAACGAATTTTCACCCAATTTGGAAATACACCCCCTTAGTCAGTCGTACGAGTATTTCTGGAAATACCAACATTTTCCCCGTGCGCTTCGCATCTGTTATTTATTTAGGTGTTCCTTCCAATCGATGCATTTATTCCCCACTTGGGATATTTTTACATTTACAGCGCTTTTTTTTTTACTGTTTTTACTGGAAATGCTTTCCAATTAATTCCCGCCCTCAAATCGACCATTTATATTGCGGATTCTGGATCAATTTAATTAGTGTTTCGAGGCTTTTGGGAATTAAAGTGTCGTCCAATTAAAATGTGGCACGGCAGCACACACACCACACCACACCATACTGTGGTTGCTATAAAATGAACAACAGTGCGAACCGCGTAAAAGAATGCAGAATGATGCAAAAAAAAAAAAACACAAACAAAAAATGCAAATATTTAACCTTGATGCCACATTCCACACGCACACGAGTGCAACCCCCTCCTGCTCACTGTTGATGCAAGTTGAATGGCCTTTTGCTTATGACGGCCACTGTACCGACAAGGCACCCTCTAACTACCTTTCTGCCCCTCTCCCACGCCCCTCTCCCTCTCTCTCTCGCTCTCTTTCATCGCTTCCATCGATTGCAATTTCTGCGTTCTACTTTGTTTGTTTTTCATTCTATTCTCCTTTTTCTTTTTTTGTTGTATTTTTTTTTTTTTTTTTTTTTTTGTTTAATTCAATTTTAGTACATTGCACTTTTTGTGCCAACGATGACGCCGGAAGTGCAGCGGAAGGTGATGGAAGGGCTGGGTGTGGTGAGGAGGAGGGGTGTGCCATGGGCTGGGGTTGGGGCTGTAGCTGGGGCTTCCCCCTTTTCAGTCAGACAATTGCCGACAGACAGTCTTGCATGAGAGTTGTTTCTGTATTGCCTTTCCTGCCCGGGCACACTGCCAACAGCTCTCTCCCCCCTCTAGCTTCGGACTGGTTTCAGTTGCTGGCTGGTCTGCTCATAAGTTTTTGGCACATTTCATGCCCGATTCAACATTTCTCGTTAGCTACAAAACAAATTAAGTGCAAGCTTCCTTCGCTGGAGGTTTATTTGGTTGTACACCTTAATGCCACCAGAGAAAGGTGATGGAAGCGTGGACTCGAAATGGGATTGCTACAAGTACGTACTTGTAATCCTCAATGTCCTCATTTGGAATAGGATTATGATAAGGGTGTCCTTGGAAGCGTAAACTTGTGATAACTTGTTGGACTTCTAGTATTTCTTTGAGCATCCTTCTGAGAACAGAAAAATTCCGAAAAATCCATAAACCCCCTCAACTTTCAGGGTATCCAAACAGTCGGCCTTCAGTGGAGTGGTTGGAGTGCTACGATTGCATGCAGAACGCAATGTTAATCCCAAACATACACCAAAATTACTTAATCGCCTTTTCCAAATAAAAGTAATCAGCGATTGCCAGCCCTTACCCCTGCCTCTGCCTCTGCCACAGTTACGTATCATTAATGGCACATCGAAGAACTTGCTTTGTGCACACGCAAAATATTCCTCGGAGCTCAAAAGCCAGACAAAAGTCTGCAAATTTAATTAAGGTGTTGCCTCTATTCAACACCTCCCAGGCGTTCGTTCGTTCGCGTTCACAAAAAGACCCACAAAAGAGAGGAAACGCAGGGAAAAAAAGTAATTTCTTTCAAAGGGTTTTCCTGGAAGAATACTCCTCTACGTGGAGAGTAGTCGACACAAGACACCCAAGGGAAAGAGGGAAGAGAAGAACTTTACTTTACTGTCTGCAGGTCCTACATTTAATTGCTTAAAAGCTTCGGCATGGAGTGACCCAGAGCACTTTTGATCAACTAAAATTGTTATTACTGAAGCGAAATATTCGTACGGCCTGCAGGGGCAAACAGTTAATGACATTATAATGGCCAATTGCTTCGGGTTGGACGGGGGGAAATTATATTGTAAATAAAGGAAATTCGATTTGTTTTAGTTGGGAATTAGATTTGATAGCTAGAGGAGGAAAGCTATCAGAGTAGGGAATTGTTATGTGCAATTATGGTAGATCCTGAACTGATTCTGAAAAGTTTCATTATATTTTTGTGTTATATACAAAAAGCAGGGACTGTAATCATTATAAGCTATATTTTCAAAAACACACAATAATAATAAAGTGTTAAGAGTTATGGATAATCATCCATAAAGATTATTTTTGAGCAAAACAAAATAATGATTAAGACAGGATTTATCTAATGAAAATATTGATTAAAATTCGGGAAATTCTCGGGCTTATTCTCGTTTCTGAAATCGTATTCATTCTTTTTATAAAAGGTTATATTCTGGATTTTCCCCACTGCACTTTCACCTTTTAAGAAACAATCAGTTCCTTAAGAATCATTACTTCTCCCACTAATTTCTTCCAGTGTTTAAGTAGTCAAACTATGATATGATTACCAACAACATCTTAACCATTCCATTCTTAGCCATGCAAGCCAGCTATCATCATCCTCAAGTGTGTGATCAGCTACCTGAGTTATCATTATCGCTGAATTCCAGTTAGCACTACAGGTAGTATTTTCTTTTTTGCCCACTCAGCGTCTAGAGGAGGCGTGTCACCAAAGGCTCATGCCCATGTGTTAACACATAATTTGTTGAGAGCCCAGCCAACCATCCGACCATCCAGCCATCCAGATGGACGGACAAAAAACCCAGACGGAGGAGAGTATCGGGTTTACCTCGAGTGTGTGCACAGACCACGCCTCCACCTCCTCCTCCTTGTCCTTGTCCTCCTTCTGTTGCTGTTCCTTTTGGACCGTTCCGTCTGGCTACCGTGTTTACGCCATTCGAACGGGTTTCTTTGGACGGTTACCGTCTCGCCTTCTGTTGTTTGCCGCCGATATGCAAATATTTGCCACGACCGAACGCCCGATATGATATGCATTGTCTGGGCCAATTTCCAATTCAATCCTTTGGCGCATGGCAGGGCGCAGCGGTCAGCGGGCGATGAGCTGGGAAAAGTGCAGCAGAAAAAATAAATAAGGAATGGGTCGAAAAGGTGCGTAATGACTTTATTTATGACCGGGAGACTCAGACAATAGCCTCGGGGGAGCTCGTGAGGAGAGAAACCAATGCAATATTTGCATGTTCAAGTCATTTTCTGCCCGAGCATCCTTTTATGCGAAAGTGTTGACAGGCCATAAATACTGCAAGGACTTGGAGAATTTAATGAGTTTTGTGGCACCCAGACCGATATATGATTTCACGGGAATTTCATTGGGAAATTATATACCATACCTATACATATTCTGACCTGACTCCAATTTAAATAGCAAAAACAACAGCTCAATTAATCATTGTCTGCTCAATTTTTCATTGTCACCGAGGGGCATGCACCAGTAGATGACAATTTGGGATTGGGGTTCGAGGTTTCCCTCTCTCATGGGCCCCTGGATGTAGATCTGGCTCTGGTCCTGGTTCTGGCTCTGGCCTATTTCATATTTGATGAAGCACTTCGTTTGTGTCCTGGTCTCTGTCTGTCATCCATTCTGTTGCCATATTCCCGGATACATTAAGCGAACCCAGAGATCCCTCTCCCTTGATTCAAAAAACCAGAAAATGAAGCGTGTTTCATCCCCCAGTCGTTGCTCCCTCTCCTCACCCCTGACTGTCTGTCATTCTATTCATTTTCAAAATTTCTACCTGAGAGCGAGAGGCAGTAGCTGTTCGGTTCGTTCTATTGTTGCTGAAGTGCCACGTGCTGGCTGGCTGGTGGGCACAACAGAGCCAAATCTCCTCTAACAGAATGCTTCATCGCCTTTGATGAAGTGGACTTTCCATATAGGGATTTACAAAACCCTTCCTTCCTTCCCTCATATGGAATGGGTGGCGCTCCCTTTTTCGGCTAAACGTTTAAATAGTTTCCTTTCATTTGCATAATATTCTAGGGGTTGTGCCCGCAGTTCTGGGTAAAAAAAATTTGGAATTTAATAATTTTTTTGGTTGAATTTGCTGGTTAAGGATGTGAAACAGTTTTTTGACCCTGCTGGTGGGGTCATAGTTTTGCTATTAAATGAGTTGTAAATGAATACTTTTGTGGGGAAAAGGGTTTTTATGGCATATGAAAGGAATGTAGGACCATCTTTTCTTAGGCCTTAAAAACAATAAGAGATGAGATTAAGAGGGTTTCCTTTTCGCAACGATTTGAAGATTGTTCCCATCAGAACTTTTCCACATTTTGAATCGTATTTTTCTGTCTTACAAATTTTTGGAGCTTCCTTCTTCATAGCTATAGAAGTGTAACTCCTTCCAACTGTTTAAAATTTCTTCCTCCGCCTCAAAAATATCATTACCTACAACTTTCATTTCGCTGAAAATTTAGTGGCTCTTAAAAATATTTAATAGCACGCGATTCATACATAATAAAATCTCATAAAAAGTATTACTTCCTTAAATCTAAAATAAAAGCTATAGCACGAACGAAATTATTCGAAAAATGGTCATAAATTGATTTGAATCGTAAAACGGAATTGGAAAGCGCGTCAAAGAAAACCGATGCCAAACTTTTGTTTGCGCGGGTGAAAAGCGCCTGTCAATAAAATATGGAAATATGAATTTTAATTGCATGCCGCGGCCATGCGGCATGCCTTGCCATCCAAAGTGGAAATCAATAGAGCGGAATATCAATATCCACAAAAAAAGCCGTACCCTCGAAAAGAAGAAAGCAAACATATCATCCTCAAAAGACAATTAAAGGTTCATTAGGCAGTTTTTTTCTTTTCTTTTTTTTGTGGACTTTTGGGTTGAGCGTCAAGTCAACAAATAAAAGTGTCGTAATTTATTCATTTTGGGGTTCGATCTTTTATGAGCTACGAGCTACTGAAACTTGTTAAAAAAAAACTCTGGCCAGCAGTTAAAATTCGAATAAACTACGGGTATACCATTGGCTTGAAGTTGAACTAAATATATATTTACAAACGAGTTCTGCCCATTTCGGGCCTAAGACACGGCCCAGCAGGTGGTCGCTTGGCGTTGACTTTTAATCGATTTTAAATGACTTTAATATGGGGAGAGCTATCGTTGCCCCAAAGGTGATGCTCCATGGGGGCGACCGACTTTTCCTTTCTTTCTTTTTTCCCGAAATTTGATAGTGCAATTTATGGGCTTACCTTTTCTAGAGATTTAATCAATTTTATAGCTAATGCATCTTCGTCATTTCCATATTTCGAAGACCCCAATAGCCATGCAACTATTTTTTTTTTTTGCCTGCCATGACGCATCAATCATTGGGATTGCATTGCGCATATATAAATATAAATCAGATGAAACAGAAATTCCAGCATCAAATATTCATTTATGCCAAAATGTGGAGCTATGCATACTGCTCTATTCAACATACGAGTATTGTATCGCATTTTATCTTCGCTTTTAATTAAGTGACACTATGAAAAATCAAACAACTTCTTTTTCCAGATTTCGAGCCAACTTTGTTTTGATTAATCGGGGATTGGGGGGACTCAATTCAAATGAATTTTTACACGCTACAACAGCCGCTGCAGGAGCAGCTCAAACGAAATGATTTTGTTTCATGCTTCAAAGAAAACTCTGCTGCCAAACAAATTGTAAATGATTTATAAGGCCTAAAGATCTCCGTGAGCTTGTTACCCCCGAAAACTGTCGGTTTATTAGAGGCCCAGAAGCGAGTTATGCAAATCGCAAACATTTCGATAATTTGTTTGGTAGTCAATTTCGTCAACTGATTAGCAGATCCCAGAGATACACACATATACATCGTCTAATCCGTAGAGTAGCCAATGGTTCACCGTTTTGTGTGCGGAGACATTTTCATAGCTAATTGCAATTAAGATGCCGCAGTGGAGATAAACCCGATGAGGTGAGAATTAAATGTACGGGCCTCTAGTATATGAATCGAGTTTCGGGGCAGACGATGTTCGATATCGACTAAGCAGGGTAATGGGGGAATGAGGTGTTCTCTACGGATTTGAATGGTTATAAATGACATGAGATCGTTAAAATTGGTCAACAATCATTTGGAGTTGATTAAATACTCGAAGCAGTTCACTTTGGAGATCAATATAAACTCAAAACAACTTTAAGTTATTTTGTATATGAATTTGTTGAATTTGTTTAAGAAATTCCATTGAGAAAGTCCATGAAAATTCAAATTATATTGAATATTAAAGAAACAAATTTTTTGGAAATTACAATTTGAAAGAAAAATTTTAATTGTTAAATTGTTAAATTTCCCAAATTTAAAGGAAATAATCTAAAAATAAATGTTATTTTTGATTGAAAATATAAATATAATATAAAAAAAAATAAAGAAATAAATAATGAAGAAATACAAAATTAATACAAAAATATATATATAGAAAGCTGTAATAAAGTAAATAAATATAATTTTTCTAATAAAAGTTTTTTTTTTGATTTGATAAATAAAAATAAGCAACTAATATCGCATTTAACTCAGCCTTTTTGAAGCTGTATATCTATTCTTTTCTGAATTATTTTTGCCATATTAAACATGAAATCGGAAGCACAGTACTGGCCCTTGAATGATGATTCAGTATTTCCCGTTCAGTTCCCTTCCTAGTATATCCCCTATCCACACATCGTTGGCCATAACTCAGGGGCAATCAGCCCAACCATTTGTCAACGTACATCATATCCACATTCCGGTCACGCCCAAGGAACCCAATAATCGGCATTGGCTAGTTATAAGATCATTAGCAATATCCCTCTCGTTCCTAGCCAAACAATTGTTGGACCAGAAATCCTCCTGCTCGTGGAAGATAATAACGCGTAAAAAGCAAATAAAATTATTGTCAACACACTCGGTTATTGTGCAACGGTCAATAACTGAAAGAAAAGTCAGCGGCGCCTGCGCAGCTGTTGAAAACCTTTTTTGGGCCTCTCCCCTAACCAGAACCTTACATTACCTTCGCGTACCTTACACCCAAATAAGAGGGTGCGTGCCGGTCTGGGCTGGGGATTATATAGGAGGGACAGAAATTGACATCCCAGACATGGCGTGTTGCACATCGGGTAATTAAAATAATTTCCACAATGAAATTTTTGTTGTTTTCAAGGGCAACCATGTGTGGTACACATTCAGGTCGCACTTCTGGGGGTGGAAAGACCTTCGTGAAACCTGAATTTAAAACCCAAAACCTAGGGCGAAACCTGGTGGCCAGACAGAGAGTCCTGGGCCTAGGACAATGTGATTGCCGGAGCGTTATGTAGAGCATGTCGGGGCGACATAAAAAAAAGCAACTGAAAATCCCACATCCTGTGCAAATAGTCCTTGACTGTGGCACTTCCACTCCCTCTGACATTCGTGGAACGAACCTTCTGTACTTTGTGCTCTGTGCCAAATAACTTGAATATTAAATATTTTTGCTAATATCATTAAAAAGTTTTCACTTTGTGCAACATTCTCTTCTGTGACAACGCTTTGTGCCTGCTGCTGCCTCTGATGCCCCTGCCGCACAGCAATTAAAAAGTGAAAAGTTGACAATTTTCTCAGGCTGCAGTTGCCAGAACCCCAGCCCCTCCCCTGGCGCTGTCAAAAACATTGTTCCCGTTCGTCATCTTTTGTGGCTTACTGCTGGAAATACTCTCCTGCTTGGGGGCTTCTGCTTTAATTAGCAGAAATAAATTGTAGGAATTTCTGCGTGATTATGGCAATGGAATGAGAAGCTTCCTTTCTCATTTTGTCTTTTCGGTGAGATCTGGGAGGTAACACTGTGTTGGGCAACTACAAAAGGAGCCAATATATTTTTTCGGTACTCGAACGGATATATGACAGTGGGTATGTGTGTCACAGCCAGAAGGAAGCGTTTTCGGACCCCCAAAAAGTGGATATATACTTGATCAGCATCAATAGCCGAGTAGATATAGCTCACCGTCTTGGGGAGCGCCTAGATCTCAGACCTAGAGAGACCTAGAGAAACAAAATTTTGAATCCACAATGGACAATACATATATACTGGCTGAATATCGGTTATGAAAGTAGAGCCGCGGCCCTGGCCGAAAAAATGCCTTTATTAATTGGAGTAATCTTTTGCTTGAAATCTTAGATAATTATGAAATATTTCATACATTTTCTAAAATCGAATTATATTTGTCTTATATTCCACATATATCCCATAAAATATTACTTCCTATTGCCATTTAATCACTAGAGGGATTAATGCCCACAAAAATGTCCCTAGTTTTCAGTTTTAACGATCTCTGGTCACGCATAAACTGGAGCTCTCAAAGTCCTGAATGCCGAGCGTTATTTACTCTCCAAAAACCCATTGAATAATTCACTTTCAATGACCCATAAATATTACCATGTCCTCAACTGACGAATCAGAAATCAATTAAATCTTTTTTTTACCCATCTTCTATTTGCAGAAATACACACACAAACAAAAAAAAACAAGGAAAATGTATTAAGCGAGGAACAAAGGAAACAAATCCATGAATAATTCAAAAGTAAAGTGTAAAATCCACAAGTAATAGTTATAGAGAGAGAGGGAGAGGTTGAAGGAGCAGAGAAAGATATAAAGGAAACGACGATAGTCAACAATTAACTTGGCCAAAAGCAAAGTCAACGCGTGCCCCACCAGAATGGCGGCACGACGTTGCCACTTGGCCCGCTCCCGTCAGGGGAGGCCGCTCCGGCAACGTACTGCTTGCAACAGAATCAATCTATCCTCCTGCGCAATAATTGTGGTTATAGTCCATCTTCTGGCCATCGCCCAAGCTGGGAGCGAGGAGGAGGCCAGCTTTGCCGGACTCTCGGCGGAGAACGCCGCTCGGATGCTGGCCGGAAGTCCCGGCGATGTGGAGAAGAGTTCCTCCCATCACAGCGAAATGTCTCTGGTCCTGCCCCACGACACCTATCCTGGTTTTAGCATCAAGAAATTTAGGACACATCCGGTCAAAGTGAATGGCACCTCGCATGGCGGTGCCAAGGCTGGAACTGGGGCAGGAAATGCCGCCTATCACATGCTGGACAGCGACTACTCCAAGTACTTCACGGTGCTCGATGATGGAGTGGTCATGACCACGGCGGACATCTCGCCGCTGGTCAATCGTCCCGTTCAGCTGGTGGTGGTGGAGCAGACCCCCAATGCCACCAATACCCACAATCTGCAGCTGTTCGTGATGCACCGCAACGATATGCTGCGATTCTCGGGCTCCCTGCTGGATGCCAGCGGAGAGGTTCGAGAGAATCATCCCGCCGGCACACGGGTGCGTGGCGTGCCCCTGATGCAGGCCTTCTCCGGATCCATCTTGGACGAGGAACTGGCCAAGCCCAAGAAGGTGCGCTACACCATCATCGACGGCAATGTGGACGATGCCTTTGCCCTGCAGGAGCGCAAGGCCAATCAGAATGTCCAGCTGAATGCCAAGTCCCTGGTGATTGATGGCAACGACGAGTCCGGCGTCTGGTTGGTCACCAATCGTCCCCTGGATAGGGAGCTGCGTGCGCACTACGATCTCTCAGTGGAAGCCTCCGATGTGGATGGCCTGGACAAGACTGTTTCCAGGATACAAATCACCGTGTTGGATGAGAACGACAACAGACCCGTGTTCAAGTCGCAGGACTACAAGTTCGCCATTGCCGGCCAGAAGTCCGCCAACATGGAGAGCAACAACAGTGTCACCTACCAGAGATTCGCCATCCTCGGAAAAGTGGAGGCCACCGATGCCGATGGCGACAAGATTGCCTATCGCCTGAAGTCCCCCTCCAACGTGGTCATTATTGTCCCCCAGACGGGCGAAATAATGCTCGCGGGAGAACCCAACGCCAGTGAGCTGCTCATCGAAGTGGTGGCCCATGATCTCCGGTATCCCAGCCTACTGAGCGCCCAGCCAGCAAAGGTCCTGCTCGAATTCCTTGCGCCCGAGCCGGTGTCCTTTATCATGCAGCACCTGGAGCACGACGAGGTCAATCTCCACTCGCATCATCGCGAGAAGCGGCGTGTGACCCGCGCTGTTCGACCCACCAAGCGGATTGAGTTCACCGAAGCCGATGGCGATACGGAGGGAAAGAGTGTTTTCCAATTGGAGAAAGAGACCGACAAGGAAACGTTCAAGATACGCGATGACAATCCCTGGGTGACGGTGGAAACCAATGGCGCGGTGCGCGTCAAGAAGAAGTGGGACTACGAGGAGCTTGGACCAGAAAAAACCATTGATTTTTGGGTCATCATCACGAATATGGGACACAATGGTGAGTGGAAAAATGTTTATAGTAGGGGGAGATTTTTCTGCCATTAAATGAAAGCAATTCATATGCTCTTCCCCATCATAACATCCCCAATTATTCGCCTGTTTTCGAATTATTTATTCTCATAAATATTCCGTCAGAGTATGCCAGATTGAAAGGCAATTAGCGAGTATTTACTGTATTTATTTGACCCCAGACCACTGCTCTTCACTCACAAATTTGTTGCACATTTATATATAATTATATTTGTGTCTCATATGCTTATGGAGTGTCTGAAATATCAATGCGCCTGCATAATGAGCCCCTGACACAATGGCCACATTATGGAAATGTGTGAAAGATGAGGAGACGAGAGGACAGGACAGGACAGGACATAAGTGCCTTTCAGCATGGCCAATCCAAACAGTATCTAATTGAATTTGGATATCAGTAAGGCCATTGGGGTCAATAAGTGGATGAAATATAGATATCCGTCTCTCAGGAAATGGCGAAGAACAGCTGCTGATTTAATGAGTTTCCCAGAACTCTGTTGAGGCGTGTAAATATGATTGGAAATGATTACATTTTGAACAGCTATCGATTGATTACGAATTCTAGGAAATTTAAATGGAATTTAAAATTAATTTTTCTGGCCAGAGCCAATCAAAAATTGTGCGCATGGAAACTCAATTTCTAACAATTAAAAGTAAATCATAGGAAAGCCTATCTATTTATGACTCTACCTATCTATATCTATTTCTATTTCGTCCTCCCAAATATCCTACAGGGAGTCTAGTTCCATAGGTTTTTGTTTTGAGACCATCTTTTGTTGCGATAAAATTGCAAATTGCTTTTCAAATATTTGGTTGTCATGGAAAGCAATTACACTTGAAACAAGAGCAACACAGAGAGATACAGAGACAGAGAGAGTGTGGCCAGACTCTGTGTGTGTGTACTTTTTTCAACCACTGTACTTGGTCTGCCAATTGAAGCGTGGCTCGATAAGCAAATATTGAAGGACTCGAAATCCATTCAGGCATCAACTGAGCAGCTGTAAAGCGACTTAGGATTACACTGTACGCCACTGGAGAGAGAGTGGATAACAGATTCTGAAAAAACCCGAAAAACCACACGGCCACCCCACTGCCACCCTGCCAGCTACCACCCTGCAGCAGCTCCTGTGCACTGTCCCACTATCCTCCGGATGGATGCTGCCTGTGTGCGCCCCCAAAACTTTGACACGAGTCGAACAAAAAGTTCAACTAACGTGACAGCTCTGGGGTCTCCCATGATGTCCATTCTCGTTTACATCCATGTGCCAGGTCTCCGGCAGACAGGACAAGTTCATGAAATGTGGAAATATATTCAGGATCCGCACATAGACACCCACATTCACATTCACATCCACACGCTCACGCTCACACAGATACACCTTCTCAAACCCACTCACAGATACTTGTTTCATTTAAATCAACGTCTGGCACAAGACTGAAAATACACAAAAACAAAAAACCAACCGTTTTTCCTCTGCAGTTTTTCCGCATTGCTTTCCCGCTAATTGTTGAGGCCGCTGACGGGTGCGCCAATATCGTATGGAATCGTATGGGATATCGGGGCATGTGGGAGGCCAAAGGGATTGAATGGTTTCCGAATGGGATTTTCTCTGTGCGGGATGGGACGGGATGGGATGGGATTGGGAGTTTTGGACAGTTCATCTGTCAGTCAATTAACAGTTTCCATAAATGTTGCAACTGCAAATGTCGCTCATTGTGTTGGCCCCATCGTGGCCCCTTTCCCCTCTGCTCTTTCGGTTGGAGTGATTTTCATTTACATTGTTTGCTTTTCCTCCTTCCCACTCTCTCCATGCTCCAGTCCCTGCCACTTTGATTGCCTTGACACTTTTGGATGCAGCTCTGGAAAACTTATTAAACATGTATTTGTTAAGTGCACCGAGTGCTGAATTCTCCATATCCCTTCGGATTATTGAACTGCAGGAACGATAAGGAAGGAAGGAGGGGGAGTAGTTCAAAGTAATATCAAATGAAAGGACAATATTTGTGGAAAAGCTAATTCAAATTATAATATTAATTAGAGGTGTAAACGTAATGTGTCTGTCTTAATCATTAGGGGATCTCAAGGAAGGAAAGAATAAGAATAATTTCCTTTAATATTTTGTAATCCTTTATTAAAGGAGTGCTAACTAAAGAAGGCTAAAGTCTCACAGTCTCGTATCAATAGAGGATTATCTTTCTGTTTTATAATGAAGTTTTTACTAATACTTTACTCATATGAACGCCCAGTGTGACCAAAGCAAAGCAAGTGAGCCCAACGAGAGAAACGAGTAGTTGAACGAGAGAAGCGAGTAAGCCGAACGAGTGCAGCTAGTGAGCGAGGGGTTGGCCCACGAGTGAAGCGAGTTTGCAGGGGGCCTATTCCCTAGTTTCAAATAATCTTAAAAGCTATCCAGAATATTCCGAATAGAATACAATAAAATTGTCGAAGATGTTTAAAAACCCTTCTGCTGACTTTTGAATGTTTTTCTTGCCCTGATCTTAGAGAATATCTTGCTTAACCAGAGCTTTTACTGATAACATTTATTTTAAAATATAATTCTCCTCATTGAAACCTCCGTAAATATTTTAAAAATATCATTATATGTACCTTCACTACTCCCCAACGCTCACAATTTTCCTCATTTAGATTCAGAGAAAACCTATTCTAGAAAATGAATGCTGCTTCGTTTTTCTCCCTGAACCAACAAACAAACCACTTGATGACATCTCAGAAAATACTCATTACAGGACCTGATAGCCTCCACTTGAAGTGCAGTTTAGTACTCGTATTTCAAGAGGGGAAACCCAACCCAAGCCATGGAGAAGTTCATGCACAAATTGCTACGCTCTCTGCCTATCATCCTTGGGTCCTGGCAACTTGAGTTAATTTATGTACGGTACGGGGTACGGCTCCTGGGTAAAAAGGGAAAACCGAAGCCTGCTCACATGGGTCCGATAAGGATGTCCCTGCCTTAAACGGTAAGCGGCGGGGGAAAAAACTGAAGGAAAAAAGGATAGGAAAAACCAAACTATGTAAAACACTTAACAAAGCATTGCACTTGCACTACAAAGAAGGGAAGGGGGTAAGGGGTACTGCAACACAAGTGAAGAAGAAATTTACGACAATATTTTTCATTCATTTAAAATGCTACGCCAATACACATGACAGTTTGAGAGAAATAGAGAGAGAGAGAGAGAGACAGAGGGAGAAAGGGAGAGAGAGTGAACTCTGCGGAAATGCATGGAAATGAAACACAAATGTTAGAGGAATGAAACGGAAAAGGAAACAAATGAAATTTGAACAATTTGCTGGAGCATGCGCTGGAGAGCCAACAGAGAGCGAGAGAGAGAGAGAGAGAGAGAGCGAGAGAGGAGAGATGATGATGATGGAGAGATTGAGAGATTGCCTCGTCTAAGGGTTGGGTTCCTGAGCGGACGCGTGCCAAGTCCAACAGGAAAACGCTCGTAACAATTAGAAGAATACCCCCCTTCCCGCCCTTACAGCAGCAGCAGCAGCCTTACAGCCCAAATGAGCTTCTGGCCAAGAAACAGAGGAATAACATACGCACAATTTGTCCAACAGAAAGGCAGAGAGAGGGAGGGGGAGAGAGTGGGGCAGTACAGGTGGCAGTAGTCCTGATTGAGTCGCAGCTACTCGTGCTCCTAGACGTAGAAATGTTTGTTTTAGAAATTTCCGAGCGCATTGTTTTACCCAAAAATGTATGCAAGGCTTTTGCCATAAAATAGCTCTGGCCGGAGTGGGTTTTCTGTTGTGGGTAGTGCATGCTAGCAAGGGGGTGATATTTCAGTGGGTGGCTTTGACATTCCGCCACACACACACCGCACACAACCAGAGCGAAACCCCCAGCCCCAAAAAGCGGGCCAAGCGGCGGGAAAATGTATGCGTGGGTGTGTGTGTGTTGCGGTAAAAGGGAAAAGGCATGAAATTTTATGCACTGCATGAAAAATGAAAAGTTGCACGCAAAAAAAGTGTACCAGAAAACAAAACACGAATAAACAGTTCCCTTGGGAAAGCAAGAGGGTTGGAAGGGGTGCTGCCATGTAAAGTTATGTGAGTTTTCCGCCTAGCGCCCCACCGCTCCAACAACACATTCTCAGGTGAAAAGGGAAATGTGTGCTGGCAGAAGGAACTTAAAGATATGCCAGGTGACATTCCCTGCCCTGTATTTCGTACAACTGCAATTGGCAACTTTTGTTCCGATAAGAATGAAGTTTTCCCAGGGAAATGTCCCAGATGGAGACATGAAAAGTTTACAGTGGAATGGTAGGGAGCAGCTGGCAGACGTAAGCAAAATCTGACATGCAACAGGGAGAAATCGGACATGCAAGCGAACAAATGGCATCCCATTTACCCAAAAGAAGCGCGGAAATGGCATCCCAAAAAAGAGTTGCCATATGACACAAACTGTAGCATACTTATGTGAGGCACGTAAGAATATGGCATCCCTTAAAAGAGTGCCCACAAGTTTTTCCACTTCGGAAAACTGTAAGACGTAACTTAATTATGAAAAATCAAAACTTAAGTTTATTCCAAGCAAAAGTTTCCTATACTTCCCGTACTTCTTTCTACCTTTACTCGTACCTTACCGCTCTGCTCACCTATAATCGAGTTGAGAGTCGCACACACATGGAGAAACTTGCTTAATTAAGCATTAATTTCACGTTTTATATGCATGTCGGGGCCTAGACAAAGTAGCAAGAGGAGCGAAAGCCCCCCGTCAAAGGCGGAGAACCAACTATTCTTGTAATGGCAATTATTTAAATTAGGTTTACGGCATAGAGAATGGGTGGAAACTGTGCAATGGCATCGTTTATGCATGAGCTTTGTTCCAATTTAATTTTAATATAAATTATGAACATTTCACAACAATTATCCAAGGAATGCCATAGGCAGACAGGAGAGTGAATGTATCTATGTATTGCGGATGCTCCGAACTGATCTGAAATGTTCAAGAAAACTCGTTTCAATAAGCGTCGTGGATAGAGTGGATTTCTATTGGCAGAATATTCCCCTAAATAAATTGATTTCACATTAAAAAAGTTCTTTAGAAATACTTTCCCTGTAAATATTATTTTTGTATACCACATTTCGTCAAACTTTGCACGACTCTGTCTCTTTAGCGCTTAAACATTTGTACAACTTTCGGGCCACATCTGCGCCATGTTGCCAGCTTGAAAAGTGTTTTGGCCTAAATTCCAAATGCCACAAATAAGAGGGCGGAAGGAAGGCAGCAAAAGAAAACCCAGAAAAAAGTTAAGCTACATACATTTTCCACTATGCAGCGAGGAGGCTGAGTGATGGTTAGGTTAAGATTTTCCAGTGTGTGACAGTCGAGCAGGGTAAATATTTAGCTTCGTTTCTTGTTTTTGTTTTGGCATTTAGTTTTTTTAATTAAACTAAACAATTATCGATGTGGCGTATCGCTGAGTGTATAAAATTCGATCATTCGCTGAGTATCTATTGGTGGCCGGAGGCCTGGTCTGATGCCGCCGTAGCATTTAGTCGATCTCCACATCCACGTCGGGTGTGGGCTCGCGCCGACTGCGATCTGCCTGCACCCCTGGCGAGTCGCGTGCTCCGGAGGCTGCGCCTCGTCGTGACTGCACCCTGCCTGCTGGCAGTTCACGTGTTCGAGCCGCTCCAGCTTCATGCGGCGGCTCCTCTTCATCCATCTCTTGTATGACCACCATCATCGAAGAGGTCTTTATGGCTGCCTGCCTGATGACATTGATGGCACAGTTGACTCCCTTGGTGACCAGCTGTTGCACCGCCGAATATCCCCGCTCTGTGGCCTGAGCAAGATACTCGTCGATCTCCTGTTCGTGGCGCATCAGCATGGGATGCACCAAATTGTGATACAATGTGCAACTGGCCTTTGTGGCTGGCGATAGCAGGCAAAATACCAGGAACAGCTTGAACTCATAGTAGAACGGGAGCCAGGATATAAAGATGTCTGTGAATGTTTCAAGGCAGGTGAAAAGTGCAAAGACTATCCAGTGCATCATCCATTTTGCCTACAAGTAAACATTGGCTCGTAATACGAGTATATTGGGTATGCGGGAAGGATCTACTCACGTATTCACTGAAGTTTCGGGTGCGTACAGCCTTGTGCGAGGCATAGGCCGGATATAGGGTTCCAAAGAACAATATTAGAAGCCGTGATATCAAGCTGCTGATCATCTTGAAGACCGTGCTTGTCCGCGCACTATTTAACAATATTTTTCTATTTGTAACAGCAATACTTACAAATTTCCAAACAAAAGTTCCATTCAAATTCGATTGTGTGACATATTAAGTGGAGTTTGCTGAGATTTGAAGAAAAATCTCCTCTCCTCTATAGCTCCTCTCCACTTTCCACTGCGGCTGTCACCTAACTGGACCACAGTTTTTTTGGGCCTTTCTCGGTCGACACAAACAAACAACGCAAATGCATTTAGTCTTATCCGGAAAGGGTATCTATGGATAGGGCTTGTCCCAAATACACACACATCTAGACAGCCAATTGGATTGGGCTGTCTCCCGTCTAATTGGAATTGCATTTAGATTAGTTTTGCCCCATGTCCTTGACAGTTTTAAAGGCCAGCTCCTATGGTGAGAGGCTTGACCTATTGGGGCATTGTTCGAGCATTTATTGACAGGAAAAATGGTAAATTATAGGGAAAATTACTTTTGGCCAGCGGCAAACTTTGGCTACAAAAAACACGAAATATTACTTATGTGCATGACATACTTCTGCCATCGATTTGCATTATACCATTTTCCCATTTCTTGTTGAATTTTTTGTGTTGAATTTGCATTTGCCGTGTCAGAAACAGAAGCAGAACTTCGACCAACAAATATGGAAAGAAATATCATGTAAAATGGCGCATACGAGTGCAAAAATGTTGAACACGAACGAACAGAGGACGAGTGCATATGAAATCGAATAAAATTCAGAACAACCCGTAAAAGTTGTTAAATAAATTGAATAGAAACAAGCGAAAACTGCATCATAAATTTATTGTGATATGCCAGATCAGCCGCAGTCTCTCCCCGCTCTCTCAATCACAGACATTCAACATGTTTTGCTACAATTTTTCGCAATATTTCATTTTCGTAGCTCCAACTATTTCAATTGCCCTCAAAGGTCCTCAAAATGAACAAGTTTCAAATAGTTTTTCATTGACTTTCAGCTCAATTTGTTCGTTTGTTTGTTTGTTGTGCAGTTGATTATATGTTTTTCACGTTTTGGCGCTTGCTACAAAGGAAAATCATGCTGGAAATTCCCTAAAAAAATCGTCACAAAATTATGTCTGACAAAATTGTATCATCTTCTGTTTGAACATTACAAAAGGCAATAGAAAACCATCTGAAATTGTTGGTATTTTGTGCAATTAATTCCATGTTTTTGTACCAATTCCGACTGTCTTTTATTCACTCAATTAACGACGCTCGAAGGCTGTTCACAATGTCATTTGAAAGAACAAAAAATAATGTGCAATCAATTGAATAATTTTCCATAACTTAATTGTATTTTCATGTATAATTGATTGGTGTTTTTTTTAATTGGGGAAATAATTCAAAAGTTAGATAGATAGAAAGGATGAACTGTCAGCAAAAGAGAACATTCTGATTACCGAATAATCAAAGTAGACAAGTGACAGCGAAACAGTGAAATAAATGTTCAGGGCCAGATACGGAAGAAGGAAAGGAAGAACGGAAGCAGGACTATGTGATGCATGACACAGGCCAACAGAAGCAGACATATAGCCAGAGTCAAAGCCACAGCCACAGTCAGAGCCAAATTCAGAGTCAGAGTCAGAAGAGTCGGCGGGGCCAAGCCGCCTAAAGGCAGACTACACACAGAAAAGGACATCACCACAGACAGACGGCCACACGGTATACAGTTTTCCACCGAAAAGATGTGGCAACAAAATGGCGACGATGCTGCCATGGCAGCAGACGACGACAACGACAACGACGAGAAGAATGATGGAAACAGGAGGCTGAATTCGAAGCAGCAGCTGCCTTCTGGCGCACTGCGTCCAACAAAAAGAAAATCAAACCCCGAGACCGAGACCGAAACCAGGACCGGGACCGGGCTTATGCTGTTTGTTTTGTATTTTTAGTTTTCGGTGGCAAAATGCGAGACTGCAATGGCAATAACACTCATACAACCATATGCGAGTACATATACATATATACAGATATTGTTTATATATATCCACATTCATAATGGCGTCCAAGGGATAAGTAATGGGCGCCCCCTTATTCGAGCAGTCAAAACAGGAAGAAGAGCCCTCACAAAACTAAACGACAAATGGAATAATAAGTATGAAGTAAACAGAAAGGCAGACAGCGAAGAAATACAATAACCCAAGCCACCCACCCGCCCCCTGATAAAGCAAGATTTATACGTATATACAAGTTTTTATAGGAAAAAAGGAAAAAGTTTACTTGGGGGGCTGACTCTTTGTTGTTGTCCAACGAACAGCCCTTGGAGCGGCTTATGATTTACTCTGATTCATAAGATCAACTTTAAGGAATGTTCAAGTTTTGGCAGCATCAAGTTTTGCGCAGCATTTTCCGTTTTCCGTTTTACTTTAAGATTAGCTCTGTGTTTCCTTGATATTGGCTTTGTTTTTCTCAAGCATTTCTGTTTCAGTTTAACCCCGTTCTTGGGTCATTTCATGCAAGTATTCCCATAATATATTCATTGCATATATGGCATGGAAAAATGGCCTAATCAAAAGGGAAAACTGTAGCAAATTAAAAGCTGAAAATACGAGTTTATTTCAATGCCATTTCTTTTCACCGCACACATCTACACTTTCTCTGCCGCTCTCGAACACTCTCAGTCTGTCTTTCTTTTGTTTTTCCTTGCCCTTTGTGTGTATTTTATTTCCAATTTGTTTGCACTGCAATTTCACATACCATTTTTACCCAAAGTTGGTTCAAACTAACGTCGGAACAGGACTGGACGACTGGACTCTCGTTATGCTCCTTAGGAGAGCCACAGAGGGTAGAGAGAGAGATATATGGGTTACAGGATCCTTTCCAGAGTGCACGTATGCTGAATCCTTTGCGAATGAAAAATAGTTGTTTGATTCATCAACATTTCGGGAGAATTTATACATTTTGGAATGCGTTTTCTGCAGCCCCGCATTCTTTTTTGAACGTGTTCCACAATCAACATTCATTCTTCCCAAATAAACCGCACCAGGGTATACTTTGGTCTTCTACCATGGACTCTGTGTCCCCCTTCAACTTCATTTTTCCATTTTTCCATTTGCCTTGCGTTGAGTTGAGCTTCGCACATCCGTTCGGCCATTTCGCCGCAGTAATAATTCATGATACAAATTGCGTTTATTACAATATAGCAGCCAGACCGGAGTACAGTCCGCACACAGAGTCCGCAAGGAACCGGAGACCACCGTGGTCGTGTACACGGACACACGGATCCGTGCACGGAGGACCACCATTCCGGGGGGCATGCTCTGCTCTGCGCGTGGCAGGCAACTTGATTTGCATTGCAAAAAAGGGTTACGTTACGTTACGCAGACTTTGCTATGCAGTGTGGGCGTGGCACTGGATTGGAAGATGGAGGACGACGCTACAATTGGCCTGTGGCAGCAACTCGGGCTTGACGTTTTCTTGCGGCAGTCGGCAGTTATTTATCACAGTTCCATATCATCCATTCCCAGCCATGCCCCCTTCACCCCACACGCACACAATGCGCGCTGTGATTTGTGTATGTTTGTGGGGGCGTTGTGGCCACTGCACGAGCTAGAGCGGGGGCAACGGGTACACGGTCACATGGTCACACGTCATGGTCCAATTAGCAGCCAAACAACGCCCAGAGCGATAGAGTTGTTAGCCATAATAATCGCGCGGGCGCTCATACACACACACACAGTGCCGATGAAAAGTTAACGCACAAAATCTTCACACTTGATTTGGTCAAAATGGTTTGGCTTGGGTTTTTGGCTGGCGTTCCGGGTACGGGTACGGGTACGGGTAGCGCGTGTCCATTGATCCGTGAAAATTTCACATGTCAATGAATCTGATTATCCCATGCTCTCGACTCTCACAGAATTAGCGAAACGGATCAACGTCAGATGCCAGACCGAAAATGTATAAATATTTAACACCTTTTCCCCCACACATTATGCAGCTGCACAGCTTCGCAATAAATTCCATTAAAATTAATAATTGATTCTGTTTTTGTTTAGCTTTTTTTTTTTGTCTACTGTTTATTTTTTTAATCAAGAGGGGAAATTTTTAATGCCATTAAATTATGGGATTAATCAAATGAGTCTGACACAAGCATTTAATTTGCATTGCATTTTGTAATGTCTTTAAAATAAAGTATAAAATTCTATAATCCAAAGAACGAAAATAAATAAATAAATCTGTTTAAATGACTGACTGAAGGGACTATAAAAATATAGCTACATATAGCTATATATGTAGCTCTCTGAAATTTCATGCATTTTCAACTCCTCTAGAGTCCGATTTTTTGCAAATGTTATTCAATTCTAAGTTAAAGTATTTACTAAATTTATTTATATCATAATCATATAATTAACAGCAAGTATTTTTCCAAATCACATCACACTTTTTGCGATGGAAATTTTTTAATAAAGTTAATAAAACTATTAAATTTTTGTTTTGTTTTCCATAAGCTAATGACAATGCAAATATATTTCAGAGTTGATTTTTCAAATTTTAAATTAATTAATATTTTGTGGTAACATTCTTGACTTTTATTTTACATTTTTCCCCTAATCGGTGGCATCTAATCGAGTATATACATATATCAATAATTTTTTCGAATAATTGTGGGACTTATCAAAGCATACAAAATTCTTTATAGATATGTTGCGCACTTCCACTATCAAATTTCGTCCAATCCTCTTCCAACTATCATTCTCGCACTTACTTTTTATTGGATAAATAAAATCTGAATGTGCTCAATTTAAGGAAAACTTTTTATTATAAAAAAATGTTTTCTGCGATATTTATAGCCTCAATCCGATCAAAGTATATTGCATTCGAAGCTTATTTTTTGCCAGATTTATGCCCTTGTTTATCATTCAGTGATAGTTTTACGTTATTTGAAAATTGGAATATTATCTTTCTCTGGGTTAAATCAATAAACATGTGCCTGCTCTGGCAGAATAAACAATTTCTACACGGACAAAAACTGTGGCTTAAATAAGTGCAGCGGAAAAACAAGTGAAAAGCATATTTAGCACTGAATTTTAGTTTCGATTTTTTTTTGTTTGTTGTGTGAGTTTTTGTGTCGCGGCAACAGCTTTGGCTATTGGAGGAAAATGAAAACGGAAAAAACTATTTTTTGAGTGAGAAAACACAAATCAAACAGCAGGTGTGCTCGCAGGATGCGAGGGGTAGGGCGGATTGGCCGTGTTCGGTGGCCATTTTGTTTTCACATTGCAAATACAAATTGTTCGCTGCGGCACGGGAGTCTACTCCTCTACTCCGACATTCCCCTAACTCCACATAACAAAAAGATGGTTGCAAAAACATACAAAAATTTGTTTTTGGCCTGGCACGGCCACAGTCCTTGCTTCCTTTCCATTTTTCTGTTCAGTTCTTTTTTCTTTTTGGCCGGCACCAATCACACTTTGCATATGCAGCGTTGCGGTATTCACACCAACGATTTCTGGGGCCCCCAAGCCCCCCAGCTTCCCACTGACGCCATGGGGGGCCAGTCACTCCCCAAAACCCATGAACCATTCCCTGTGCCCCGAATTGTGTTTACTCATTAAAATGCAAAATGCTCGCGCTTGTGGATGGTGCTGCCATTCGCAGTCGCACGGCAATTGATGCTCGACATTGTGGATACTGTGCCGGGGGTAGAGGGAAAGATTCTGCAGCTCCGAACCTGGGAAAGTACACAGTTATCTTGTGGTCATAGGCTATGCTCTGGGACAGACAGGTCAGCCCCATTCAATACCCTGTTGCACACACACACACGCACACAGTTCACTCCATTTCGGGGGTCAGTTTGGCCCTGGCCTTTAATGACAACATGCCAGATGTTGTACCGTCTGATCTGGACAGCAAAACCCATTGTGCCCCAACCCTCTCCTCCCCCGCTGTGTGTGTGTGTGATGGGCCACTGTGTGGTTGCAATTTTATTGAATGGAAAGTGCGTGTCGGTCTCCGGACAACGACAACAATTTACATAGCTTAATGCGTGGAAACATTTAAATATTTTTCGGTATTTGCATTTAATTTGAGCAATTTCCAGTGGCTCGATTTCGGGCTATTACGAAGAGGGCGTCGTGGGCGTGGCTGGCAGAGATTTTCCCTTTTGGGATTGGGATTCGTATGCCAGACATGCAAGACACAAATCAGCATCGGTATCGGCATCGAGGCCACGTTCTCTCTTGCTCGGGCGGCTAAGCTTTACGATTATGATTACGATTTTCATAGCATACTTTTGTGTGTGCCATGCATATCCCCACGATAGCTTCCGTTTCCTCTTATGTCTGTTTGGATGTGTGTGTCTGTGTGTGTGTGTGCTCTACATTATTTCTTATGGCTGTCGCTGCTACTGCTGCTGCTCCTGCTACTGCTGCTCCTGATTATTATTGGAAAGTAACGCTCATAAAAATGCATATTAAATGCGGTAATGGTTATGGGGCAAACTATAATTTTTTCGTGGGGGAAATAAAGTTTTCCTCAATGTGGAGCGTGCCACGAGAACCCTTAATGAAGTGGAGGGTTCGGCAGGAGAGGGAGATTGGTTGGTGGTGTCCCTGGCGGGGTGGCATACAATCAAATCAATGAAGTTGATTTCTTGCAAAACATTTCTCTTGCACCCCCAGACACCACACTCAAATATGCAATTTATCTCACATGGCCACAGTTCAGTGCATTTCTATGTCACACTTGCTCTCCCGCTCTCTCCTGCTCTTTCTCTCTCTCTCTGTAGTTTTTCATTGGAGGAAAACCTAAGTGAAATTTATGAACAGGGAAAACTTAAAGCTGGCACAAGGAACTTCTCCTTCAGTTTCCTCATCAATCAAAAGCCAAAGTCCTGTTCTTAACGAACAGGAGAGTTGCACGAGAAAAAAGCTAATGTTTCGTGCCAATGCCAGAGGCCTTAAATGACAGACTGCCACCACACCTGATGAGGGGTGGGGGCTTCAGCTCACTCCGAATTGGGGTGGCACTTCCACCTGATTGGTATGCACAGGACACGGCCCCGGCCCAGGCCCCCAATCGCTTCTGGCCATCTCGAGGAATACCCCGTCTGCCGTGTGCTGTCTGCTGTCTCCTGTCCGGGTGCGAGTGCGGGTGTTGGTGCTGGTGAGGCAGAAATTGCAATCAAGTCAGCGCAGTTGCCGCACAATCGCCATCAAACTCAATCAAGCTCACGGCAGGATAACAACGGATTGGATGGATGAAGCCTGGTGCCTGCCTGAATCTCGGGGAATGGAAATGGTGATAAAGCTCTGCTGCAGCACTGCTTCTGCACTGGAGGCGCTAAAAGAAAATTTCATTAATTTTCGCTTAATGTCCGCCATGTGCGCAATTTTACTTCATTTTCCTTTAGCCATGGCTCGGTCTGTCTATGCAAAGAAGTCTGCCGGAAGGAGACCCAAGGAAGCGATATAAATGGATGAAGAGCGAGAGGCTAAAGGATAAAGGAGTTGTTATGAAGTTTGATTAGCATCCAGGTGGTAGTTTGGTTAGAAAATCTTTTCAATTTGAAAGCGAGAATAACCATCAACAGGAATTGGGGTACTGAAACTGCAACTAACACTATTGTGAATTTTGATAGTTAGAGGAAGCCAAGCTAGGATTCTAAGCTTAAGAAATATGTGCCATAAATCTTCAAACAACATTCCAGTATATTTTGTATTTTATCCAAAAGAGAAGAGATATTTGAAGCTTATAAAGTGATAGAATAATTCTTGATGTAAACAATGTTATTTTTGCATCTGCGGATTAATCAGATAGTTTCAGGCTTATAGCCTTTGCTTTATTTCAATCAAAATCAATATTTTTCAAGTCTTGGAGAATAATAAAAGAATAATCTTCAATAATCCGCTAAAATGACATGAAAATGCGAGGGCCATGAGACAGCTGTTCCGCTTTTATCATACCGATATAAAACCCTGAACATTCCTCCCACAAAATCTGCCTTGAAGTCCATTACTCACACCATCTTTATGGCTCTTGGGGAATGCATCTTACGAGTATGAGCCATATATCTTTCCTCCTTATTTGCAGCCTAATAACGCCACACAATTCCGAGTTGATTGCGTAAATTTTAATTGAGTCGCAGAGCTCTTCTCTCTGTCTCTGTCGCCGCTTCCACGTCCACGTCCACGTCCACGTCCATGTCTAGGCCCAGGCCTGGCGCAAATTAATTTATTAATGTTGGTAATATTTTTTCGTCATCTTTCTTTTTTGCTGAAATTGGCAATTAAATTGACGGGATGCCAGGGGACTTGCAGGCGGGGAAAGGGCAGTGGCAATGTATCTTTGACTAAGCTTTTGCAAATGATCTGCCTGCTTTATGTGCGATTCTGCGGCATGGATTCTGGTTTGGTCTGTTTCCAACGCCCAAGGCCTTTTAAATTGCAAAATTTATTTATCAGAAGCAGCGAGAGAAATGTGACACCTGCTAAAGTATACATTTTTATGGCAAATGTCAGTAGCATCCACTGGCATCCGCAGGCATCCACTGGCACCAGCGGTGGCAACAACAGAAGTCATAACATTATCTTTATCTCCAACTGCCAATTTGCTGCACTGCCCTGCCATGCAACGAGGCGTGGCAGATAAGCGAGGCACACAGAAGAGCCGCAAGGAGGCCGTTTCTCTCGCTTAACTGTGCAAGTTCTCGCTTCCAATACCCTGTACTTCACTGAAAACAAGGGTATATTTCTGTCATGTAGGCGATAGACAAAATGAAGACAGGATTTCGTAAACGATTTCACAGTCTACCTACAAAAGAGTTTCCAATTTGAAATTTCTTGAATTTTTACAAAATATTCTATTTATCTCAGAAGTTTTTGTAATGGGTATCCCATAGTCGTTCATTTTCGTTTTTTTGTCTGTTCCTTTTTCGCACTGGGTCTCCTGTCTCGCATAACTTTGCATTTGAAAGCAGGCACTGCCTGGCCCCTGCCCTGCCCCAAAGTGTGGCGACTGCCTAGTGAGCAGCAAACTCGTTGTTGCCTCAGCCTGCAGCCCGCAGCCTGCATGGCCCTGCCCCCCTGCCCCCCTGGCCCAGACCCGGACCAAGTGTTAACTCATTTGCGTGGCTGTTAAGTGACTCAATAAACGACATCTCAAATTGAGGACTCCACGCTGTGACTGCCTCTGCTTCCATCTACCTACTACTCTACTACTACTCTTCACACTAACGCACACAAATACAAGTATTACCACATGCAGCACAAAGCTTATGTAACGTGCCACCTGCTCCCCTCTCCCCGACACCTCTCTCTGGCATGCCTGATACCAAATCTGCAGACTTACTCGGTTCCGACTCTCTGATTTGCAATGACAAATTTTTAAGGCCTTCAAATGTGTTCATTTATATGGCAGGGGACCCCAAAAGGAAACTGGTTTTCACTGACTTGGATAGATGGAATAAAAGATACATATCTGCGAGTATTTTCACTTGAATAAAAATATTTCTATAGAAAGATTCGATTTCAAAGAACTTGCTGTCTTGGTTTTTATCTCATACTCCTCTTCCACGTGTCTCTTTTTCCCCCACTGCTTAGCTACTTATTTTCTAAAGTTTTCTTTTGACTCATTTCCTCATTTTCAAGTTTGTTTCAATGGCTCCAAAGCTCCCAAGAGTTTTCTCAACATTCCCCCTCTCATTCGATTATGTTTGTTTCTGTTTCTGTTTCATTTTCCCCGCCATTTTCCACTCCGCTCCGATTCAGTGCAATCAAGCCATCCATCGCGCAAAAACTTCAATCCGAATTAGCCTCAATGCTGCTGGAGGTCCTTTTTGGTCCCCCTCCTTGCTCTGTCCCTTCTGCCAATGCTGACGTTCAATCAATACTCTTCGAGTATGTTCAATATTTGGCAATGGCTTTTCCTACATTCTTGCTCTGGCCAGAATCCATTGTTGGCAGCTTCATTAAATCCAGGGCGTCGTAAAAAAAAGAGCTCACCGGCATAAGGAAAAATATTACACCAGCCATAAAAATATTTCGAAGGATGGGGGCGGGGGCAGCATCGAGAAGGAGAAACTTCTTCAACATTGTACTCGTATTTCTTGCACGTATTTATCCAAGGCATAACCCCTGTGATACACTGCTCCACCTCTAGCTTTTCCAACCACCCCCAACCCCCCCATTGTAACCGCAAAGGAAAATGAAGAAATTCATTTGGAGCGAACGCGTGTATCTGGATGCCAAGAATAAAGTTTCGACTTGACTGCATTTTAATCAAGCCAAGAGCCACGAACCAAACCGAAGAGAACCGCATTTTGACCCTCTCGATTTCGCTGGGGGTGGTGTCAATTGTTCCGGTTGTGCAGTGCTTGTAGGGGGTGCAGAGGGGGGACAAAAGCACAAAGGTTAAGTTGCCGTTAAATTGTGGTGAAAAGAGGGGAAAACATTTTTCGAATGGCTGATAACCGAAATATGTATTGTCTGATGTTCTCGTAATTTGGTGCGGAAACAAAAGCATATTTCTTGAGTGGTTTATTAGGGGTAGAAGGATACCCAAGAGAAAGAACTTCCTGATGGCCGAGGGGGTTTTTCTTTACTGAAATGCATTCAAATATTGCTTTGAAGCACTTTAGAAATTGTGAAAATGTCTTGTCTTTTCCTCAGACTCATCTCAGCATTGTTTATTCTTTTGGTTAGATTTACATTTATATCATATATCCCTTGTGTACCCGGAAGTCATCAAATAATTGCATATGGCTCTCCTCCCTTTAAATGCCATAACTTTTACACTATCCTACTGTATATTAAACATTCCCTAACAAATGACTTTCATATGAGACAAAAGGTCGTTTCAAAGTAAATTCTTGTCAAACGTAAAACAAATTGTGTAGGTAGCAGGGAAATAGCATTAATGTTGCACGTATCACAAGTTTCAGTTGTCAATTTTCTTAACAAATTAAATTTTTATGCGCACATCACTTTTCTACCGAGATTCGTTTTGCCGCCGTCAAAGACTGCTGGCTGGGAGGAAAACAGCAGGAGCAGGAAAAGTTCTGCTCGAAGGGAATGTGGGTGTGTGTGTGATGGAAAGAACTTGAAAAAACTTCAAGCTGTCACCCACTTGAAGATGGCACCACAGACGATTGCCTGGAATGGCGTAGCCCTCCCACTCCCCCACTGTATTTGAAGCTGAGTCCACAATGCCATCCCTTAAAACGTCTGAGCTGTGATGAGGTCTGCCTTCTCTTTTTCTTTGTATCCGACTCTCCGTTTCTCGTACTCGTACTCGTACTCGTACTTTTGCTCACTGCAGCATCTCTCTTTTTGACTGCTTGCTGCCTCCTACTTAATCCATTGAAACAATAAGCTGCTTTTGTTTGTTCTATCCACGACGACAGTCTCGCACTTTTGCTTTGGGCTTTTGTTGAAAGCGACCAAAGAGACGGGCAGCCCGCTGTAGGTGCAGCCTCAGCCGCAGCAGTTTTTGTGCAACTTTAACCTCGTGTTACTCTTGCGTTTCGCATTTCTCTCTCTCTCTCCGTTTTTTTCTCCACTTTTCCTACAGTTCCCATTGTTGTCTCAGCGTTGCTGAAGTGCAATGCAAAGCCGGGACAAAGCGTCGTCTTCCCGGTTTCCTTTCGGGTGTTGCATTTAGTGCTAACCTCTGGGTGGATCCAACCTCCAGCGGGGCATCCCCTTGTCTGGCTTATGATGAAAATGGCTGGGGTCTCTGAGGGCTTGGGGGCACGGCAACGGCAATGGCAACGGCACTGGCACTGGCACCAGCACCGGCACCGGCATCCCTTGGCAGTGATTACGAGTATTATAGCTGCATGGTTTTGACTCCTTAAGGGCCTCTCTCCGTCGCGTGTGACAGTCACTTAATGTGCACATGTATATGTATAAATGGCGATTCTGATAAGAAATAGGCAACACAAATACATGCATATATAGAGGAGGAAGAGATCTACAGAGGAAGTGCTGAGAGAACTTAGGGGTTGATGGAACACAGAATGGGTCGTCTAATGCGGGGGCAAAATCGTGCTATGATGTTTCATTAAATTGAAATGAATGTGAGAAGAAGTCATGGGGGTGGATAGGATAGTTGCCTTATTTCAACAAAAGAGAAGAATTAGTGGTACTTCCTTTGAGGAAAGCAATCTCTAATGAGCAACTGATTACACTGGCACTTTCTTCCGGCTTTGGTGAGTGTTTTGTGGTTGAAAATTATTTTTTTTAGTTTTCTTTGAGGTCTCGAAAACAGGTTTATTTCTGAATGTGTATTTAGATCTGTCTTTAAAATATCATAGAATCACAAGCTGACCGGGCAAGCCATTTGCCGCAGTATTGTGAACTATTTCTCTTACTCCAGACGATGAAATCTTGAAGTGAAAGGGTTAATGGATGCTCAACTCATACCATACGACTTATATGGCATCACGCAGCTATTTCGAACGAGCGGAATATTCCATATTTTGCTCAAACGAAGCGAATTGAAATGCTCGATCTCGTGGCTCTGATAGTCATTGATTGATATTCATGCAATTGCGACATGCTCACGGGCACATTTTCGTTATTTTGTTAGTTTCGTTTTGCAGAAAAAAGATCAAACTTAATCTTTTTCTCATAAAGTCACTGAAACTTATTCAACTCCAGCTTAAAATGTGTCGCTTAAATCTCTCTCGCTTCGTCTGAAGAAACTTAATCACAAATCACAGATTTATTCATGCTTGTTGTAGAAACCACATAATGAAAATCGTTGGCGTTGCTCTGTGCCTTTTATTCTCTCTGCACATACATTTATTTCTCTGGCTCTGACTACACAAAAGCCATTTCCAGCCATATTCCAGGACCACATTCTCATTACCAACCCCTCCCCAAAGGCTTCTCGTGTGCATTGTCGCCACGGATATCCGCCATGTTGGCTGCTGCTGCTGCTGCTCCAGCTTTCTCTATGCACATTAGTACCCCTCACACCCACACACACCACACACCCATAACAATAAAACTCTTTTCATATTATTTAAATTTCAAGTTATATATATTTTCCTTTTCTGTGCGATTTTTTTTACCTGCTTTGGCACTAGCGCACAATAAGCCATAGAAAAGCGTTACAATGCCAAGCTGCTGGCAACAACAAAAGTTGGCAAGAATCAGCGAATAGCTCTGCCAAGTTATGGCCAACCAGGACTATGGATACCCTGCCATCCTGCCATCCTATGCACCCCTATATCAACGCATGCCATTTGCTTTTGGCAACGAGTTTTTCCTGTGTCTTCTGGGCACTTTCTGTGCAATCTGTTGAGCAAAATGTTTGTGGACTTTGGTGCAAAAGTCCTTTCTTTGTCGGGGGTTTTTGTTTCTTTAGCCATATTTGCTTACCCATTGCAATGGTGGCGGGGGGTTGGGTTTGCCCTGTTTACAATTCACTTTGGCTGCACTTGAGAAATTACACATGCAGCAGCTCCCCCTATTTCGGGTAGCTTTCCCTTCATTTCTCTCTCTTTCATTTCTACTCTCTGGCCCTTTTTTTTATATCGCGCTCGAATTTCTTTGTGTGTTGTCGTCTGTTAAGGGCGGAAAGGTGGGCAGGTAAATCGTCTGTCTTATTTGCCTGCTACTTCAGCTTTAGCCCCCGCCTCATTCAACTCCCACCCACTTTCCCTAACCCCCACACACACGTACACTTACACGTACACCCAACCCACTCTCCTAATAAGCGACAGTCTGTGTTCGTGGGGGATGTGGTGGGGCTCCCTTGGTTGTTTGCCCTAACCAGTAGGACTACAACATGATTGGAATTTTCCGGTGCAGACATTTTTGCAAAGGTAGCAAAAAAAAATAAAGGGCGAAATAAAAAAAAAACGAGACCCGACCCTTGCATTATTTCTTTACCTTTCTCTTGCTTTCCCCCAAACAGTCGGCGGTTGTATTATTGATTTTTTTCAAGTTTAACCGCTCTTTTTTTTGTTTTCTTTTTGTGTGCATGTTTAGTGGAAATTATAAGTTGGTAACATTTTCCATGGCATTCTCTGGAGCTCTTAAAAATGTTAAATAATTGTGGCCTTACAGTCAGGGAAAGTTAACCAAAGGTGGAAACAAAAGCGAATACAAGTAGAAGCATTCAAGTGTCGATTTTATTGCCTGCTTTTAGGCGGAAAACATTGCAAATGTTTCCAAATCCTTAGCTTAATTTCTGTTGCAAATCAAAGCCGAAAACATTTTGGGAAACACATATTTTTCATTTGCCTTGAAACTGCTTTTCCAGCTGATTGCATTTGAATGGCTCGAGTGAAATCCGAGAGACTTAAATTACAAAGGGGATGGCTCTGGATGGCTCTGGGTATCCACCCTTAATCTACATATATCCCTCTTGCCACTATCCATTAGTTGTAATAACAAAGGGGCAACCGAAAATGCTTGCTGCCAAAAATACAAACAAAAACTGTGAAACGAAAACAAATTTCTTATATGGCTTTTCATCTCGTTTCTTGCAGCGGGAATCAAGTATACGGACAACCAGCGTGTGATAATCCTGGTGAAGGATGTGAACGACGAGCCGCCATACTTTATCAATCGTCCACTGCCCATGCAGGCGGTGGTGCAGCTGAATGCGCCACCCAATACCCCGGTCTTCACGCTCCAGGCCCGCGATCCGGACACGGATCATAATATCCATTACTTCATCGTGCGCGATCGCACTGGCGGACGCTTCGAGGTGGATGAGCGCTCTGGCGTGGTACGCACTCGGGGCACCGATCTCTTCCAGCTGGACATGGAGTATGTGCTGTATGTGAAGGCGGAGGATCAGAATGGCAAGGTGGACGACCGTCGGTTCCAGAGCACGCCCGAGGAGCGCCTGTCGATTGTTGGTGGCAAGCGGGCACCACAGTTCTACATGCCCAGCTATGAGGCCGAGATTCCAGAGAATCAGAAAAAGGACTCCGAGTAAGTTGTGTGCATACAAAAAGAAAAAAAAGGAATAAGGGAAAACCAATGAGAGAAGGAAAACCCAGAAAGAAATGTATGCAAATTCTTTGGCTGCCAATAAAAGTTATGCATAGCCAACTAGTCTCTGAATCTGGACATGTGGGTGTGTGTGTTTGTTTATCCTTCGCTCTCATTGAAATTCCACTAGGGAAAACAACTGTCAAAAGGCAGTCGAGCATCAGAGAGGACCCTTAAAATATGCAAGCAAATTTTACATTTCCCCAGTTCCCAGCTAACCAACCCATTTCTGCCATCTCTCTCTCTCTCTCTCTCTCTGTCTCTTCCAGCATAATTTCGATTAAGGCCAAGTCCTTTGCAGACCGCGAGATACGGTACACATTGAAGGCGCAGGGTCAGGGTGCTGGCACCTTCAACATTGGACCCACATCGGGAATTGTCAAGCTGGCCAAGGAACTGGACTTTGAGGATCTCCGACAGCCGCACGTATACTCATTGATTGTGACAGCCACTGAGGATTCAGGCGGGTTCTCCACCTCAGTGGATGTGAGTATTTAAAGAGCCTTTGCTTTAAGGAAAATGGGTTCCATCGATGCTGAAACTAATTTCAAATCTCCTTTACAGCTCACCATTCGAGTCACTGATGTCAACGACAATGCGCCCAAATTTGAGCTTCCCGATTACCAGGCGCACAATGTGGATGAGGACATACCCTTGGGCACGAGCATACTCCGTGTGAAGGCCATGGACTCCGACTCCGGATCGAATGCTGAAATCGAATATCTCGTATCCGATGACCACTTCGCCGTCGACTCTAATGGCATCATTGTGAACAACAAGCAGCTGGATGCGGACAACAACAATGCCTACTACGAGTTCATTGTGACGGCCAAGGACAAGGGCGAGCCACCCAAGAGCGGCGTCGCCACCGTTCGCGTCTACACAAAGAACAAGAACGACGAGGAGCCCAAGTTCTCGCAGCAGGTGTACACCCCCAATGTGGATGAGAACGCCGGTCCCAATACCCTGGTCACCACTGTGGTCGCCTCCGATAAAGACGGCGACAATGTGCGCTTCGGTTTCGTCGGTGGTGGCACTTCGTCGGGACAGTTTGTCATCGAGGACATTACGGGTGTGATTCGATTGCACAACAAAGCCATCACCCTCGATCGGGACAAGTACGAGCTGAATGTCACGGCCATGGACGATGGCTCCTGCTGCGTGAATGGCGATCAAACGATACACACTTCCACCGCCGTTGTCGTTGTTTTCATCACGGATGTCAACGACAATAAGCCTGTGTTCAAGGATTGCAGTACATACTACCCCAAAGTGGAGGAGGGTGCTCCGAATGGCAGTCCGGTCATTAAAGTGGTGGCCACCGATGAGGATAAGGGCGTCAATGGACAGGTGAGATCTATTTCGGGAATTCTACGACACAAATTATGGGAAATATTCACGGAAAAGTATCTGTTGATAGTACTGGAATCCTTTAGTTTAGCAATCAAAGAACTCGTGAAATTATTAGAAAAGTATCTATCAATCGTAAGAGCATACAAATAGAAGCCTTGCATCGTTGTTCCATTTAAGGATTGCTATTTCTGTATAAATCATCAAATTTTGTTACATCAAATTGTAACCAATACCCAAGAAATAATATCATGTCAATCAAGGTCTCTCTATGTTTGATTGCCCCTTGCCTTAATTACTGTGCCCCCACTTTCATCATAGAATCACATTAATTATAGGTTATTTGTGTTATGAGGCCAGCCCTAAACGAATTATCCCCATGTGTGGTGGGGTCTGGTGTGGTGTGGTGTGCGAAGGGGCAGATTTCATGACGAGATTTTAGCCATAATTTTCTTTTCGTGTTTTGGCCAAGTTCAATGCACTCGAGAGTGCACCATGGCATGTCGTGTGTCGAGGTCAAACGCCTCTAAAATAAGCAGCTCTAATCGCATCGCAATTTGTGTCAATCATTAAACAATTTTGCATGTTCTTTCCGTCTGCAGGTGAAATACTCGATAGTGCAGCAACCGAATCAGAAGGGAACCAAGTTTACGGTCGATGAGGAGACCGGGGAGGTGTCCACCAACAAGGTCTTCGATCGAGAGGGCGACGATGGAAAATTCGTATCGGTTACTGTGAAGGCTACAGACCAGGGAGATCCCAGCTTGGAAGGTGTCTGCTCCTTCACGGTGGAAATTACAGATGTGAACGATAATCCCCCGCTGTTCGATCGTCAGGTAAGGAAATCTCTGACAGCAGTGGGAGTGCCCGCAAATCGAATAAATCTAATAAATATTTGTCCAACAGAAATATGTGGAGAATGTCAAGCAGGATGCCAGCATTGGGACAAATATACTGCGTGTCTCTGCCTCCGATGAGGATGCCGACAACAATGGGGCCATTGTCTATAGCCTGAGTGCGCCCTTCAACCCGAATGATTTGGAATACTTTGACATCCAGGCCGAGTCCGGTTGGATTGTGCTGAAGAAGCCACTTGACGTAAGTGTTTGCTTTTCCATTCAGAGACTCAACATTGGCTCATGTACTGTACTGTACTGTACTGTACTGTAACCCCTCTTTATGATTTTACCCACCCCCGAACAAAAACTAACCAAGTTCTATGATTTCCATTATACATTTTGATTTACCATGAAGCGAACGAATCGCTCTTCTGTTTCTTACTAACCATTCAATGACAGATGCTTAGCATCTAACCAAAGATCTAGAGAGTCTAAGCGGCTTGTAATCTATCTGTATACCTATCTTATGGTTGAGTTCTTCGGTTTTCAAACTGCACCTTTCTTCAGTTTTTTTTCGTTCAATTTCGATTTACAAGACCGCCGCCGCCAGAAGTATATTTGATGTGCAAGCAGTGCAAGTTTTTTTTGCCACATCGATATCTACGTTTAGAGCTATCTATCTCGTATATAACATCGTATATCGTATATTTTTAGTTGTTTCCAAACGATTGTTTTGTTTAGTTTATAGTGCGTAAAATTGGCCCAAAAGAAAGCAATCTAAACCTGAGAACAGAATGCCAAGAAAGCGAATTGATTTTTAACATTTTTTGAAACAAATCAAACTAACACACAAGATCAGAGGTTGGGTTGGGAATGAAATGCTTATAACAGACTGTACAGCTGCTTGAATCCATTTTTTTTTTTGGTGCTAGGTTTTTAGGATTAAGAAATTATGTAAATAATGGAAACATTTCAAGGCAGAATATCCCCCCGATACGATCACGAATATTTTTGAGCATCGTTGTAACCATTTTTTGATGGCTCTAAAAAAAGAGAAAACTTTAATACGAAAATATATAATCTTTCTTTTCCAAGTAGCCTTATTTTGTATTTCCACTTTTCGATTTTTACCCAAAAGAAAAAAAAAGTAAAAAAACTCCCCAACAAAACCCCCAAAGAAACCAAAAATCCAAGCGAAAACTTTTTGTCGAGACTATGCATTTTTTTGAACGTCTCCTGCTGCAAGCCTAACCAGTGTTTTTCATACATTTTTCTTTATACTCGTATTTTTGATCAAACAAATGTTTAAAATAAATATTTTTGAAGAACATTTCTGTTTGCATGCCCATGGAAATGAGGCCGTAATTTTCGTATTTTTTCATGGAAAGCCACGCGGAGAAGCTAGAATATGTTATTAAAATAATTTATGTTTTAACTGCACCTTTTACTTTATGATTTGATTTGTGTTGTTTCGAGAGGATAATAGACGATGATTGAGAGGCATTTTAATATTTTCGTTTTTAATTTCCCATTTTATATATTTACATATTCAAAAATTATGGTACTATCGAAATGTCTAATCAACGATTTAGGGTTGTTATCCAGTAAGTAAATGCGAATATTCTGCTTTACTGTGCTAACCCCCAACAACAATCACACAGAAATCTGTAAGCTAACCTCAAAAAACGAAACTAACAGAAACAGGAACAGACTGTACTTCATAATGTAAATAGTTATGGAAAACATCACTTCATTGTAGGGCACCTCCGAAAAATAGAGCAAGAAATAGTCTCGTCAAAAGAAAAAAACGAAAACCATATTATGTGAAAGGAACCCCTCCTAGAATCCTTATAACATTGCTATTCCCCTACTAAAACCACTCCTAACCTCACAAGTTTTGACTATATACCCCTATATACCCCTTTCCTAAAAAACATTATTTTTATGAATATTTGATCTGATTTGATTTGGTTTGTGTTTCATACATTATTAAAAATACATTTGAAATAAACATTTTAACGACAACAACGATGCCATCAAATACGTAATCGTCACGTAAACGTAAACGTAACCGTAAACCCAAGACACAAACCAAACCCAACATTTTTCTAACATTCTGGTTCGGGCATTGGCTACCATTAACATGGCAATGTTCCGTTCTGCTGTTAACGCTAACATTTCTGGCTAACACTACGCTTCAACCAAAACTCACACTCAATCGATCAATCAACAGCGCGATCGCTATCGCTTGCGCGTCCGCGCCCAAGACAAGGGCCAACCGCCCTCCTATGCCGATGTTGATGTTGAGTTAGATGTCGTCGATCGCAATAATAAGCCCCCCATTTGGGATAAGAGCGTTTATGGGCCGATTCACATACGCGAGAATGTCACTGTGGGTACGGTTGTAACATCGGTTAAGGCAAGGTTTGTATAGCCAAAAACACACATACTCGTAATCTCTTTCTCCCTTCATCGCAAAATCTACACACACAATTAACACTAACATGAGAGTCTAACAGCTGTCTGTAACAGTCTCCTAACATAGTCTAGTTAAAAGCATTAAAACATTTGGCTAACATAGCATTTAAGCTTTCCTTACGGTGTATTTTTAACATCCGAATGTTGCTGTTATCCTTCTGCAGAGCGACAGCTTTACGATGTTACTATACAAAGTACTTTTTGGTGGTCGCAAAAGCTCTCCCATGTTTCACACCACCATTTTGGTGTGGTCGGTCCATCAACAAAGTTTGAAATAAAATTTGATATAGAATTAAAATTCAAAATCTGGACATCTTTTGTTGCTGGATTTGATTTTGAAACGAGAAATATCCTTTTTTGCATTTTGATGCGGTTCCCCATGGAACTACACACACATTTACCCCAATTTTGGATCTGCTCCTGCTTCTCTGTCTCTGATTTATCCCCAATTCTGTGACTCGAATTCCCCACAAGACATTAACTATTATTAATATGCCTGGAATGTTGTGAGGATCGTAATGAAATTTTTGGTGTTGGTTTTCATTGAATGGATACGCTAAATTAACAAAATATATCATATGTTATAAGTATATACTCCAAACAAGGTTGCAGTTTAGTTTTAAGCTCTAGGAATTACAAGGTAAATACTCGTACTCGTACACAACGTATTCAAAAATGTTAAAAAGCAATAGTCGAAAATGAAAAGAATTATAACCGAAGCAAACTGTATAAAGTATGCTACAAAAATTGTACTTATAAAATGCACAAAACCCAATATTCGTTTCTTAAATTTAAAACCATTTAGTTGAGACTATTTCCTATATTTTTTTTTTAATCTACACAAAGCCATTTCCATTTTGAAGGCGAGGGTTGAGACATTATAAAATAATTTGCACTGCATTCAAAAGAAAACAATTTAAAATAAATTTGTGCAAAAAGGCCTAAGAAAAACTTTACTTTAAAATATTCGTTTACCTTTTTAAATAAGTTTTTACTTCTTTTTCAAGAGGTGTTGGTTTGCAATTTTCATTTTTGATTTTAACCATGAAAATACAATCTATTTATTCCACTTTTATATAACTTCTTTGAAGAAATGTTCCAACTATATTATGTACTTTTGTTTTTTGCCTTTTTCCTGAACATAAAAAAAAATACCGTATTTACCAACAAATCTCGACGTGACTCGTCATTTTTGCAACGACTTGCTTGATTTTGAAATACATACGATTTTTGATATACATATATCCGTGAAATGTATATAAAATACAGCGCGAGACATACAAGTTAGAGGCCATGGCCCAAGACAAGGGCTATCCGCCATTATCGCGTACTGTTGAAGTACAAATCGATGTGGTCGATCGGGCCAACAATCCGCCCGTCTGGGATCATACTGTCTATGGGCCCATATATGTCAAGGAAAATATGCCCGTTGGCGGCAAAGTCGTCTCGATCAAAGCCAGGTCTGTTCATTTTTCGTGAAAAAGTTTACTTCATCTCTCAAAAATAAAAAAAAATCAATAAAAAAACAAAAAACATTTTGCTTAGTTATTTAATAAGAAGAAATATATATAATTTTTATTTCTGTTATCGTTTTTAATATTTTCATAGGTGTCTTATTCTTTCGTGTTCATATTTTATCGGTTATTGGTGTCATATATGTCTTGCCATTGAGTTACTTTGTGTGTTCTGAATGTTTGTTCCTAGCTGCTCCTTAGAGATTGATTCCCGTAAAGAGAGGCCCATGGAAGTCTTCAATTTCCACAGGCACTCTCTTCGAACCCTTTATTTACACCTTTTAGTGCTCATTTTCCCCCCATATCATCATATCTCCCATAGTATCCCTCCATCATTTATAAAGCACTCCAAAACTGCACCTTTGAAATAAACACATACTATAAGCTGAAAATGCACAAGCCACACATTTATAAGAAATGCACCACACTTTTTTTGTTTAGTATTTTGTTTAGTATATAATATAGATTCTACTCAGAGTGGGAAAATACCACGAAAACTGCATCTCATATAGCTAAAACTTTTTTAACTGGGCGATGAAAACTGATTACAGAGATTTTCTACTCCATATTGTACGCCTTAGAAAAAATCGATCAATAAACATGTTTAATGGGATAACATAGAGGGATAAAGAAAGAGAAGTCTCTATACTTATATATTCCTAGTGGGCAAGCCCCCTTCGCTTGAGCGTCGACCCCTGGCTCACTGGCTTAAGCTCAGTAAAATAGCCGATATCAGTATTTCAGTAAAATATCGGACGACGACGACCTATAATTTTTTTTTATACAATAGAGATAAATGGTTACTTTAAAGATTCATCAAAACTTATCATCAGAACAGTATAAAATATCAGGATTAGGTGCTTTCAAGTTTCTGTCTTCAAAGATATCATAAGAAAATTTTATATATATTTTTAGTCGAATTTCGTCCTTAGAGAGTAATAAATTATTGCTTCAATTGATGTATCAATCGACAATTATAGGTTTTTTTTTTGGGAAAACTGGCTCTTTTCTTATGACATTAAAAGCAATTCAATTAGAAGCAAATGATAGATACGAAAACTATTTCGATGGAATAACTCGTTAGCTAGATCTTACATACTCCTCCATTATCGGACGGTATGATTAATATAGTATAATATATAGTATGCACTTTTTTCTGCCTAAAGTGATCGAATGGTAGATTCTACCATCAAAACTCCGACAACTAAATGCTTTTTATAAGAAAGTTCCACATTTGTATTACCCAAACCTTGATTTATGATGACAATCTCAGTCAAAATGTTAATTGTCATTATTCTGTAAGGGTTGTTCATGCTTCGACACACTTTCAAAACTCTTCCTTCTCCTCCTTTTGGGTAATTTTTTGCTGGACGCACATGTCCATAAACTCGGAACTGTATAGTTAAGTTATAAGTTAAGGGCCCGACCTTTGACGCATGATGAGGTGGGTCAGTTTCAATTACCTGCCACTTAGTGTCAGCCAGTGGCTAAAATAAAATATAAATCCCGCGCTCCACAACTATGACCAAGGGGAGAGTGTACAAAAAAAAGGGGTTGGTGATGGGAGGGAGAAAGTTTATTTGAAACAAACTTTTGTTTTTTATAATTGCAATTAAAAATAAAAGAAAAAAACTTTAAGAAGGGCACTTAAATGACTTCTGGGTGGTGGAGAGCGCCATCGCAACTCTGGGATCTCTGTGCGGTCAGGTCAGGCCCATTCCATGGATGAATCCCCCTCTGTTTCTCTCTCTCTCACTCTCTGGGATTTTTCTGCGGGGAGCGTTTTATCTTCGTGGCAAACCAGCCACATGGCACTGGCATTTTAATTATGCGTCAGTCCAAGTCAGTTTTTATATTATCCTCCTCTCCTTTTTTTTCCCCCATGCACTTTCCCTTCTGCCGCACTAAAAGCAAATGCACTTAAAACCAAAGGCTAAAAAGATACAAGCACACAAACACACACAAAAAAAAAAAGATAATAGAAAATAGAAATGATGCACATACGCACCTGCACAGAGCCTTAGTCTTAGCTCGAACCTGAATCTATATAGAGTTTAGTTTAGTGCCCTTAAGTACACTTCCTTTCTGTTCCCGAGCGCAATATTAAGGAAATTGCAATCTATTAAACGTGCCTGGGTTTCTGTTTTTTTCTGTTTTGGCCTTAAGTATTCTCTCGGTTTTATTGTAATTTTTTGTTGTTGTTGATATAAAAAACATTTTTCGTCCACCTTTCTTTTCGGTTTACGTTTCTCTCTCTCTCTCTGTCTTTGCAATTATCTGGTCATGTCCCAGCACAAGAAAAAAAACAGAAAAAACAACAAGAAATTTGTTAACAATATACGTTAGAGGAAGGGAGGGCCCAAGATGCCATTAGGAGAGGGTTTAAGTGTCGGGACGCCCCCAAGTGTGGGGCGTATATCATCGTTATTGTATTTGCTCTTGAGGCGCCTCGCGTTCCCCATTGTGTGTGCGGCACGTGGCAAGGTCGAGGGCACAAATAGTCGTACATATGTATATCTATAGCTAGAGCAGCTTAATCTTATGTTTTTTTTTTTAATTTAAATTATAGAAAATAGTTGAAACTGCAACAAAAGAAGCAACAATTGTGCTCAGTGTACAGAAATAAGTATAAACAAAAATAATTTTCCATACACTTTCTTTTGGTTTTACCAACACACACACAATCAAAGAAATTTAATGAAATCTACTCACACCTTACATCCAAATCACAGAACAACAACAGAAAAAAAAAAAAAAAGAAACCTCCAAGAAAATTTCATGCAATCCACAAAAAATTTCCCCCCACCCGCTATTCCACCCATACCCACCATTCCACTCCCCCATGAATTTTTCTCCTCATTTTTTGTGCCATTTTTTGTCCTTGGCAACATTTTTGCGCAGTCTGACAGTTTTCATTTATTCTTAAGACCCGGCTCTTAAGGCTCTTTTTTTGTGTGCTGCTGCTGCTGCTGCCATCTTTCTGTCAGCTGCAAGTGTTGGCCAAGCGCAAATAATACAGATATATATATTATTTTATATATATTGTTCCCCTGATTTTTGCCTAATTTGTTTTTCATTATCATATGCCGAAACCGAAACCGAAACCGAACTCGAACCCAAACCCGAACCCCATTTCCCAACACCCTCAAATGGCAATTACATTTTTTGAAGCCATTTGTATATTGTTTTCCCCATCCATTTTTCTTTTTCGGTTTCTCTCTGCTTTGCGGAAAAATTATAAGTATTTTTCTGTTGCTTAAAAGACGCTTTAGGGAATTTTTCGTGCAACAACAAATTGTTTTTGAATGCACACCATTTTTAGAGCAAGAATTCTTTTTATGCGTCATTGTCTTTGAATTTTGTCATGTCTGCATGTCGTATTTTTAAAGAGAGTATGTATATTGTTTTTGTGCGAGTGTGTGAATGTACTGTGAAGCAAGAGAAAGTCCAGCCAGAAGGGGACTTTTTCCCTGAAGCTTATCCGAACTTTCTCTTGATTACCTTTTTTTTCATATTCAAGCAAATGATTTTTGATAAATGAAATATACATTTAACCATTTCATTTCGTAGTCTAACCATTATTTCATGTAGAAACTTAACCTTTTTCGTATGAAATATCACAGCTATAAATTTACTAATATCTGAATTCATATCTTCTTTGGCTTTGGCCTGGACGTGTCTGCAGTTCGGGTATTGAAGGCAATCCCACAGTGTTCTATCGACTGATGCCTGGGTCTACGGCTCAAACGAACAAATTTCATACGTTCTACCTGCAACAAAGACCGGATAATGGCGATACGTGGGCGGACATAAAGGTGAACCATCCGCTGGACTACGAAAGCATCAAGGAATACAATCTAACCATACGTGTTGAGGTAAGGATTCAATTTAAAGTTTTCGAACATCTCAAACACAAGTTTACCGTGGGCTCAATTAGACGCAGACATGTATTTGACTTTTGCATTTGCGAATGACTTTCGGATACGTTTTGTAATTATTTGATTTGAAAAGTTTTAATTACTTGCGCGAGTTTCCCCATGCAAATGGCAAGGGTTGGGGCTTTTCCTGGCTCCAGATTCGTTAAGAACTAACTGATTGACAGACTGACGGACTGGTTGAGTGTTTAACCGCCCCGTGGCTGAATGATAATCAATTGCACTCCCAATCAAAGTCAAGTTCTTAAGCCGCCTCATTAGTTGCACCATTCAGCAGGGAATGCCAGACAAAATAAACGCAGAATGCTGAAATATTAATGGGAATTCCAGATAAACCGCAGTGCACTGCATCGCTCCACACGGCATCTAATGAAATGCCAACCAAATTCAATTGCACAAAAAGATATATCCACCCATTTTCCATTTCCCGCCTCAATGTACAGGTAATTAAATATCACCGGGTTTCACTTTAATTCTGTGCAAATGACTGAATAAAAGCTAATGGACCCCAGTGGAGCCGCCGCGGCGCCGCTTCTGTAAATAGAAACAACATTTCAAAATTATTTGCGGTTTCATCCATAAAATATTTTAGTATTTGCGTATTAGTTTGACAATATTTTCGGTTTAATTTTTAATGTCCGTTGCTTTGTTTCGTGGTTAAACAAAAATGTCAAATATATAGTGTTTTTTGGCGTCCTTGCGGTTGCCGTTGAAATTTGAAGAATAAATAATTTTTTAGAAATGTTTAAATTGTTTTTAAAGTGTAATTTAAATATTTTAAGCGCGATGGTTCCGAAATTATTGTATTATTCAATACAAGTTCAAGTGTATTTTGTTAAGAGTAGAATTTTCCTGTTTTTGCGTTTGCCCACGGAACCTGCCAATTAATCAAAGTTCTGGGGCCCCAATACCCATCATCGTCATGGCCAAACAGGAGGCTAATTACACATGGTGTTTACACAGGAAAATGTGGAATAAACACAAAATAAATAATTCATTTCCGAGCGACACGTCAGTCGTCTCTTCGTCCAAGCTGTGATGTGTAAACATGTGTATTTCTATATGGATTCCATATGCATTGATTAATAGCGTAATGCCCGAATGTGAATGCCAAATGTTGTGCAAATAGAATCAGTAATATTAACAAGGCCCAATAGCTTATGACAAGCTGCCACAATTCAGATGCTGCGTAGTAAAGCAGCTAATAAATGACAACTGGCCAATCAGATGCTGCTCTATTGATTGATGATGTTTAATCAATCAAATGACAAAGGATCCCTGCACAAATATGCTTCTTCCGCACTACACCGAACTTTTCATTAAAACCCTTTACAAATTCCCACTTAACACATTTACAAAATATTTGTTTGGAGGCGAATATTTCCCCTCAAGCCTCAAGTATTTCAAATATTTTTTAATCAAGCTCGTTTAATTTTTATTGCAAATTAATATACAAATATTTTATCGAAGCGAAAAAATGGCTCATTAAACACACTTTATTGCTTAATTAAAAAAGCAAACAAAACCAGGCAAACGAAACAAAGAGAAGAAAGTTATGAAAAATCAAATATTCCCTGAAACCCTTAACCCCTGAACCCCTTTTTAATATTGCTTTCCTCCACTCTCACAATTCCTTTCGCCATTTACTCGTTTGCAGAACAACGGAGCCCAACAATTGGCATCGGAAGCGACCGTTTACATAATGCTCGAGGATGTTAATGATGAAATACCGCTATTCACCGAACGCGAACAGGAAACGGTGCTGGAGGGCGAACCGATTGGCACCAAAGTGACACAAGTGAATGCGATCGACAAGGATGGCACATTCCCCAATAACCAGGTGAGTGTACGGGTGCGGGAGCGTACCGTAGTTATACCAATGTACTCGAACAGAATGACATCGAATGGGGTTCGAATGGGTCTCGAGTGGGGTGTGGGTGTGGGTTGTAGGTGGAATACGGCGGAACTGCCAGACGATTGCTGTAGCAAATTAATGGCTGGCGTTCGAGGAAGTTGGCAAAGAGACGCAGAGAGAAAAGAGAGAGAAAAAGCGATTGACAGGTGAGAAGATTGAGAGGTAATAACAGAATGGTAATGGGGGAAAATATAGAGACCGAATTTAAAGGGGCAGATATCTGTATTAAAAATTGAATGGCATTGTGGGGTTTTTATTGGAGATTACTGATAAAAAAAATGCAACTTAAAGAGATAATATCATACTTTATTATCATGACTAATCATCATTATGAGCCTCTATTTTTCCTTTCAAATTTGATTTTGAAATTATGCGGTTAAGAAAGCTCTCTGGGAAGCTATTGGAAATGAATATCAATAAAAAATCCTCTAAATATTATCCCTTAATTCCAATAAACTGTGACAACTTTCCATCTGTGCGAGGACACCACGCAATGAATGAAAATTCAACCCTTTTAAATTACCATCATCATCATCTTGTTCCATGTTTCACTCGGTCCTTGCTCCCAAATGAGGTTGCCTGGCCGCCCAATTTATCTCCTTCTTCATTTTGTAACCCTTTCACGCCTTTGTAATTGTTTTTTTTTTTTTATGGCTGTACGCCGTGTCCTTCGTACTATGTCCGCCCATTGGGCCATCAGCTGGCAGCTGGCTAATAAATGTCAAAGAGTTAGCATTTTTGCACGCCTTCCAAGTGTGTGCTAAGCCCTTGGACGGAAGGTCCAGCCAGCGAGGGGGAAAAACTAATGCAAAATGCAGAATGGAGCCCTTCTACTGGAGGACGAGGACCCCGAGGGTTGTCTTTTGTGCGTCCGATGATGGCGTGGGCTATGGCGTGGGATGGAGGGTCTTTTAGACAGACCCCTCAAGCCACACTCGCGATTATAATAATATGGCACTTTGGCGAGTGGTCGACGACGCGACGTTGGCCATTCTTTTTACGGCCAACCACAGTTTGTGTTCCCCCCAGCCAAGTAATTTGCATGTACGCGTGAAATGTCCGCACTAATTAGCGTTTTCATTTATAGTCCCCGCCGACCACAAACCCCAGATTCACAGAACCATCGCTCGAATGAACGGCCCTGAACGGGTCGGGTCTCTGGATTTGATTATCATTATCGTTCCGCTTTAATGTCTGCAAGGCGGTAATTAAATTTTCGCCTCACGCTCGCTCTCACTCTCGCTCTCGCTCTCGAACTTAATTTTTAATTTGTCTCCTTTTGATGTTCTGTGTGTGTGGCCCTGACCCATAGAAAGCCCATGGGAAGTCCATGCGGAAACCATGCGAAACCCATGTTTTAATTAACCAGAAAAAACTTCCAAAAATAAACCGAAAAATGCTATTTCCAGGTCTACTACTACATTGTCGACTCGCCGCGGAACGAGGGCAAAGAGTTTTTCGAAATAAATCTACAGAGCGGCGAAATCTTCACCAAGACCGTGTTCGACAGGGAGAAGAAGGGCGCCTATGCCCTGGAGGTGGAAGCCCGCGACGGTGCCCCCTCGGCCCGACCCAATAGCAATGGACCCAATTCAGGTGAGTGCAAAAATATATTTATATAGTTGGCAGGAGAGTGATGTTATAAAATAAAACGAAAATAGGAATATATTGTCATAGTGCGGCATTACTCAAATGATTATTTGATTAGCATGATTTTGGGTGTACGTATAGACAGACTAATCTAATCTATGAGAAGCAAAGAAATAAACCTGATACCCGTACACTTTGCTTCATTACTTTTCGAGATGTAAAGTTCCAAGGAAATAATTGATACCTATCTTCTTTGTGTTAAAATCATTCATATCGTGGATAAAAAGAATCAAAAAATGTTTTCTCTGTTTCTGGAAACACTTTCCATACATGCAAATAGTATCTGTGGAACTTTTGAACGCGTCAAGATTGCATAAAATGCATAAAATACTTCAGCAAGAAATTCGTTAGGATTTCGAGTGCGACCGAATTTCACTACAAATGGCAGCAAATAAATTGTATACCGAAATTCCCCAGACCCCAAAAACGAATTCGTTCTCCAAATATTGACCAGGCCAAGAGCGAATGTGTGTGCGTCTGTGGGGTTGGGCGTTGTATCGGGGCACTACATCGGGCTGTACGAGTTTATCTGTGGGTGAGTGTGTTTAGTCAAGTGCATTTGGGGCATTTTATTTATGCGGCATGTTGGCCAGGCATTTGCCACATTTGGTGTGTGGCGGAAAACCACCAGGACTAGGACCAGGACATCAAAAACATTTCGCATCGGTACCCGACATCGGCCAACTGCCGACTGCCGACTGACGGCTGCCTCTGAATGGTTAAGCTGGTTGGAAAAATATTTGACATAGGTGCGGATTGTTGAGCGAATGAGCGCACAGATTGCAAAACTAAAAGCATTTAAAACTAAATTTAATGCCTTGCAACTTTAAGGGAATTAATCTCTCTCTCTCTCTCTCTCTCTCTCTCTCTCACACATACAAAATACACAGAAATAGAGAAACAATTAAAAGCAATGTCAGAAATGTCAGCGCACAAATTTTGATTGTTTGTTGTTCCATATATAGTATATTGTACATGTTTTGTTACAACATGTCTATGTGTATTCTTGTAAAGTCCTTGGCGTCATTCTGTTGTTTGCTGTTCATTAAAAATTGCCCCTGAAATGGCAATCAATTTTTGGTTCGGGCCACTTCTCATTCTCTTCCGAGTGCTCGAGCGTTGATTTCATTTTCTGTGTGTTTTTTTTTTCCGTTTTTTCTGGGGCTGTTAAAATGCTTTTTCAATTGTTTAATACATCGCTAAGCCGTACATAAGCTCGTGGTAAATGGAAACAGTGGAAAAACGTCTATATAGTATATGTATATTCTGTGCAGTAGCATGCCGCAATTGAAAATGATGTGCAATCAACATGAGCGCGTGGCAAGACGAGGCTTTTGGCCATGAAAAACGAAAATTAAAAAGTTTTCCATGTTTGTGTTTTGAAGGGAAATGGGATGGAAAAGAGGATGCCTGGGGTATCGAGGCAAAGGCATAGATACGAGTAGATGTAAATTACAAATATTGATATTCAAGCTGTGGAAAGTGGTCTGTGGCGGAAAGAGGAGGAAAAATTGTGGCTTGGGTCTACGGGCTTAAGGGTTCTTCTCGAGTGGGGAAGTGGGAAGCGGGGCCTGGGCCTGGTCCTGCGCCTCGGCAACAGCTTGCGGTTTCGGAATTTTGGCAATTTTGGCCATCACCAAACAGAGTAGGATCTTGTTTAGAGAGCAGGCAATAAACTATTGTTAAATGTATCCCAGGCCATGGCTATACGATGATTTGTTTTCGGTTCTGCTCCATTTTGTGTCAGTTTTCAGTTTTCGGTTTCGTTTCTGCTTTTGCTGATGCAATGCCAAAACTTTTTCCGGTTTTCATTTATTGTTTTTAATTGATGTTTCCCTATTTGTTTTTACACGGCCACGGGACCCAACATTTGTGTATATACTTTGTATATTTTGTGGGTGGAATGAAACATTTGTCTGGCAACCAACAAAATGCTGAAATTGTACATTTTAAGCGTGGTTTTTGCGGAGGTCTTTTGGTTTTTGGCCGTGTATTTACATATAAAATGCAGTGTATTTTGGGGTGCAGTTGAAAGAGATTTAAAGAGGGGGCTGTACAGGACTTCAATTATAGTTAATTTAATTACAATGAAGAGTTCTTTGAGGCTTTGACTGCTTTGAAAGATATGTTCTTGAGTTTGGTTTGGTTTAATAGTCAGTTTCTTTACTCAATTCAGAGATATTTGATTCCAAATCTACTTTGCATTCTTTATTTATTTCCTGCTTTCCATTATTCTAAAAGAATTGGATCTACAATTTTCTCTTCCAATATATTTAATATATCATTCCTGTAACTGACTAAAAAAATAATCTATTAAATTGTTTGTATTTCATCTACTTCCAAAGATCCTTCTTGGTCATAACTCTTACTTCAAGAACCCATAAATATACTGGAGACCTCCAATGTTATATAAACCACAGCTTTTCCGAGTAAATGTCTTTCAATCGAGTCCAATAACAGACAAACGCAATTTCTAGTAGATTTCCACGAGTAATATTTTTCTTTTTGTAGACTTTTATTTAATTTATTTCTATCTCTTCGTTTTGGTGTCCCAGAGTCCTGGGCTTTGTTCCGTTTCGCTTCAATATTTGTCCTGTCACTTTTAGAGCTTCGCATTGGCATTTTGTAGCTTGCTTTTCCCCCAAGGTTCATGCTGTTTGTTTGGCAGAGTTTTGCATAGTTTCCCCTTGGGTTTTCTTTTTTTACCTGAATGTTTTCGCAGCGCTTTGACTGCATTTGTTTGCAATTTCGCTTTCGCTCGTTGCGGGATCCCCGCGCCACGACCATTGTGTGGTTTTCCTGGATTCCGTTTTGCATTAGGAGTCAACTCATTTTATTTTGGGTCTTTGAGCATTCTGGCAGCTTTTACGCCCGGCGACCTTGTGACCTCTTTAAATGCTTTCGGGTGGCTGTGGCCACAGCTGCGTTTTGCTTGCATTTTCCGGTTCATTTGGCATCCAGACACAGACCCGAACGGGAAAATCATACGGAAAATCATTTGTTGCCGAAACAACAAACATATCTGTTGTCCTAGGACCCCACACGCACAAATTCTGATACACAAATACGGGTGCAGATACACAGATACAGTTATCAATGGCTTGTTTTTCTTTCTCCGTTGTTTCTTTCGGTTGTTTTTCCGTATCTGTGGAACGTGCTCTTCTTAGTTATGCATACTTTTAGGCTTAGGAGCGACAGCGCCTGCACGTACCGCAGCCTTTTGGCTCATTCATGCATAAATTGCGCCAACGGGCAACCGAAAACAGCAACATGAATCGAAGGGTAGCACCGGGAGCCGACCTCTGGCACACCCTTGGCGTTTTAGAGCTTTTAAGGTATCAAATGTCAAAGGATATACTCCTCATTGTCACAAAGATCTTGGCCATGTCATAAGTACCTCTTGGAGAGTACATCCAACATAAAACAACAATTTGGTAGACAAGCAAAACATGACAAATGTCGGAAAGTTACATTTTAAGCATCAGTGAATCGCCCCAGAATAAAAGGAAAAGCAAAAGAGTTATCCGTAGGGGGCAATCTCTCTGATCTATCCAAAAATTATTATTTATTCGTGCATTCTCCGTTGCCTAGAAATTGAGCCACTGCCAAGGGCAAATTAATCCCTTCCTTGACACTCGTAAAAATCGCATTAAATGAAATAAGCAGAATTTGCATGACATGCCCGAGTGGACGGCCAAGGGCAGCAGAACCCTAACAATAGCCCAATTGTTACACACATCATAAATTCACAGGCGAAATTGGGAGGATGTCTCTCTCTCTCTCTCTCTCTCCACCTGCTTTCTCTCTCTCTCTCTGTTTGTGGGCTACGTACACCCTTCAGGGCATAAATGCTTCCCAGCAGTTGTCTAATTTCTGGGGCGGAATAAGTGCTCGTAAAAAATGTTCAGGCACATAAAAATCCACTCCCAATACAGAGGGCCCATAACCATTGAAGGTTGGGGCTAAATATAAGGACAAACTATGGGATCTAAACGCTCTCATATCATATTCGATAATGTTTTCATGTCCTGCCACGTCCTGCCAGCCATTCAATTTATGGCCTTCTTGCCTTTTAGACCATCAGAAATGGTGCTCGACTCTTAACTATTTGTAAATAGTTTGTAGGATTCTTGGGGGTTTCGCCTTTCATTTCATTTCATTCCATTTCAACTTTAAACCGTTTCTCGCATATTGCGCATACGCAGTGATGTCATCGAAGTCATTGAACAATAAATGGTCGCCAAGTCGGGAAGACCATTAATCTTGATTGCAGCACTCCATCATTTATGATCGATGTTTGAGCGTTGTTCTGTCCGGTATAAATTGATTTCTGCGTTGGGAAAACCCTGAAGAATATTCAAGCCTAACTAGGAGTATATTTTTTGGATGTAAATTTAATGCCAATTTTATTTTTATCTATATTTAACAATTTTGTTTTTCTTTTTCTCATTGCAGGTATGTTAAAGGAAAATTTTTATGGGAAATCATTTAAGAAAAATCTATTTAGGTGGTATGTTGAATTTTTACACTTAGAAATGAGAATGGGGTTGTCGCCAAAACTATAAAAAAAAAACATGAAACATTTCAATTATGAATTATTATATTCAATGTTATTTTAAAGAAAGGACAAGTAATGGTGGAATAATTTTTACAATATATGAAAAGATTGTAAAATGCATTAAAACTTCAATTACTCTTCCTTCTATGCCATTTTCTTCATAATAAATTATATATACAATTAGTTCTAGGGCTTAGTTCCGATTTGAATTTCAGGGATGTCCCAATATCCTTTGTTCTTTCGATTTGTTCCATTAATTGGATAAAAGACAAAGACAGAAGCTTGAACACGAGACCGAATCGTACTCCATTTTCCAACTACAAAAACAGTTTTCTATAAATCTATATAAAAACTCTCCTTTTTTGCATCTCTTTAGTCTGCTCTTACCCTGCTTAAAACTCTTACAACTAACTCTTATCCCTTTCTCAATCGATTGCCTGAGCCAATTAGATAATAGCCCCTGACAATTCCCAGACTGTTGCACTTATCCCTGTTGCACGACCAGTCGTTCCCGGAGAACAAAGCCAGATAGATATGCACTGTTAATATTGGTCCAGAGCTACGCCAAACAATTTGTCAAAAGCAAACCCCAGGCACTGGAACGGCCAGAGGAGGAACAAAAGAGTTGAGAGAAAAACGATGAGGAAAAACATTTCTGAACCACTCACACGCTTGTATGGCTGTGTGTGTGTGGAAGAAATCATGAAAAATGGCATTTCCGCATTGCCAACTTCATTTCCGTTTTTCCATCCTTCCGAATGGTCAGGGAGTGGCAACAAGTCAACAAGTTGGACCAAGTGGCAGCTGCATTTACCAAACGCTAAAGAGGGGGCCCCGACAACGTCTTGAGAAATGCCCAAAGCTTGAGGAGAGCCCAGACAACAGAATAAAGTGGAATCTAGAGAAAGGAGGAGTCGCACTCGGAGTCAGAGTCGGAGTACCGCGTCGAGTAAAGCAAACGCAAATATGTACTTTTACCCATTAAACAAAGCACTGGAGGGCAGTCAGTCAGTCAGGCAGGCAGGCAGCAGGCACTTGGGCCAATTTGCAGCGTTTTCTGGTTACCGCCTGATAAACAACTTGAAATATTTAAACGCTTTCTTTCCTTCGCCATTCCCATTCCTAGTTAACCCAGTTCGTACTCTTGTACTTGAAGTAGCATCTTTAATTTGCATAAATCGCCTTTAATTCGGGGAAGCATATTTAAAGACTAGGGGACAGTGGGGCGGGCCGCCCAGAAATAGACACTGAGCCGAGTCAATTGCGCTTTCTAGAGCAATAAATCTTGGAGATTATTTTAATTTCATGCAAACTATTTCAAGCTGAGCTGCGTTGAGATGCCTGTCAACAACTTTTGCGACTCCTCGAGAGCGTTGTGCCACCAGCCAGTAGCACAGAGCAAAGACAGAACAGAGGCAGCAGAGAACACAGACCAGAGAACAGTACCAACAGATAACAAAAAGTTGCCGAACCAACACAAAAAAAAGGATATGCCAGCCACCAGAGGCGAACTCTGAGTGAAACAAAATGAGGTTACAATCCACAAACGCACACACACGCAGATACGATACTCAGAACGAAGTGCGGTACTTCGTTAATTACTCGCGATTCTGAGAACTGGTTTCTCTCTCCTCTCTCTCTCTCTCTCTCTCTCTCTCTCTCTCTGAGGAAGCTAACATTTTTCGAAGCCGTAACAGAGAGCAAGCCGAAAGAAGGAGAACTGGGACCTCTGTTAAATCAAGTCTCTCATGTGGATTCCTTTTGGAATGAATGTTGGCAGTCTTTTAAGTTGAGCTCTGAACATTTCCTAACATCTGCGATGGGAATTCCTATTGAAGTATCAGGGAAGTACTTAGAAGACCAAATTTTGAATGTAAAGTCGATTTACACTCTTCTATTCCACATATTGTTAGGGAGGAAATATCTGCAAAGCTTGCTAAAGAAATTCTTAACAGAATTCCTCTATAGAATGTTTTACAGACCGATGAGGAGAAATTCGAGCATTAACATTTATATCTTGAGCCGAAAGGAGAAATTCTGTAAGCTACAGTCCCTGCATCTATGATTAACATTCGAAATAGTAGGTGTAAGCTAACATTTCCTCTCAGCAAACATACACGAGCGCTCTCTCTCTCTCTGTTTTGTGGAGACTATGTTAAGTCACTTCGTGTGCGGCACTCGTAGCTGTTAGCACTCCCACATCCTCCAGCGACTTAACAGTGCCGGCTTTTGGGCAGGTCTTTGAACTTGCACGCCCCTACTGCACGTCTATATGGGTGTGTAGTATCTGTGTGAATGGGAAAGGACCCATCTCCATCCGCCCGCAGACGGGCTGCTGTTCATGGCGCTTCTGGAGTGCGCTTCTGAACATGTTGAGCAGCCATCGGAGCGCAATGCAATGAAATGCATCCTTATGTGCCATCAAAAGTGCGAATCTGTTGAGTGGGCGGATACGGAAAAAGAGTGTTAAGTGCTATTTGATGATCATATTAATGCAATTTTTATTCGCCCTGACCTTGACACCCATCCGCATTTCCATTTCCATTTCCAAGAGCTTTCATTTGATTCGAGCACACTAAAGGAGTGAAAATGAGCGAAATCCTTTAAGTTGCACGATGTCCTTGACAGCTCCACCGCCACTGCCTCCCCGCAGGCAACGGCAATCCTTTGAACTTGGAAAAGAGACTGCAAAAAGAGTCTTTTCTTTTGTGGGCGTGACTGGGATATTGAGTGGGATATTTATGGCGCAGCACTTTGGGTCCCACTTTTCAATAAACTGCTTAGTCGCTGGCAGGGGCAGGGGCACGGGCAGAGGCATCTCCTGTATCCTTTGGTGATTTATGGATGGGTGGATTTCACACCCTTGCATCTTGTTGCTATCAAAAGTGCAAATAAATTACACCTTTGACCGCAAAGGCAAAGAACTGCCCATTTGGCATAATGCAAGTCCACACAGAAGGCAACATGCCACGCCCCAAGGATGCACCTCATGGCATTTGAGGCTGCTGCCTAAGCGTTTTCTGATGAGGCATCGCACCTGTGGCCCCTCTTAAAGCCATTCCAATCGGTGTGCCAGAGGCATTCCCCATTCCCCATTCTCCATTCGATTCACTTACGTATCAACATTTCCCAAACATTTAATTAACATTCATCCGGGCGGGAGCAAGTGTTTCAGGAATTATTTTAATTGCCACAAGAATTTGCAGGTAGTTTGTTGCTGGTAGCTATCCAAGGCAATTGCTTGTGGCCTGTGATGCCCAATAACGTGGCCATGTCATTCAGTCAGTCTCTCATTCACTTTGACATGCTGGAGGACGCTTTCGAACGTAAATGACACGTGTCAAAAGTCAGTTGCAGAAAGCAAGAGGCAAACCTACACCTACACCTACACACAGACGCCTTTAATTGTTAACGAAGCAGAAATTTGTTGGCGAGAGTCCAAGGACTTTTCGATCAACTTGGTGCGACTCAATCTGAAACTCGTTTTAGATTTTCTTTAGAAGCTCCCTTCAAAGAGCATTTCATCTGCTAGCAATGTTCTAAATTTCCTCGAAAGATCCATACACTTTTCCGGACTCCAGATTAACATCGCCGACGCTGCTTGTCACCTTTGTGGAGCCCCCAAATGATTAATGACAGCGATTTTCCTCGAGGCCTCAAGGCCGGGGGGAAAGTGTTTTTCTTCTTCCAGTCCAGCCTTGATGGAAATCTACTTGTTGGCGCCAGTTTTCGTTGATGGACCCGGACTTGGGGGACGGGTAAAGCTCTCTTCCAGATCTGGAATGATTACCGAAAAAGCGGATGATTACGTTGTTCGCCACTTGAGCTTTTCCGATTGGCCTTTTGCATAAATTAACCATCTCAAAGGTTAAGCGCTCATCAGAAGCAGCATGGCCAGCCATAAAGGATTCTCTTTGTGGTCTTCCACTCTCAAAGTTATCTTTTGGTGGAAACTTTTGCCGAACCGTAAAAAAAAAAGAAACGAAAACCCGAAGCTGAACGCAGCTCATCAATTGTCAAATGCAAATGCAGGCGGGAGGCGAATGCCAGGCAAATTAGTGGAGGATTATGGTAGGAATTTCTAGGGGATAGAGGCTGCCTATCACAAAGCCAGGCCGAAACTTCAGGTAACGCTAACCCCCTTCTGGCTACAATATGCAATGCCAAAGAGCGCAAAGAGATAGACGGAGCAGCACACAGAGAGAAAGAGAGAGAGGCAGGCAACGGGAACGGGAACGTGCAACAGCACTCGTCGTTTGTCGGCATTTGTCACGTGCAGCGACAGCCAGTGGCAAGACCTCACCCCCAAAGGGGTCTTCACAGGAGGAAGCAGGGGCTGGTGGTCCTGCCCCCCAACCGGATTGTTTGGGAATTTGTGTGCAGCACCATTTGATTGAAAGGCGTTGCGATTGTCGCTCCTGCCACGTTGCCAAACCTAACCCCAAAAAAAATCATGAAAAACCAGTAAAGAAGGAAACAAGAGGGAGAAATTCGTATGGAAATTCTCGTACATACGCACACAGCTCTCAGTCGAGCCAGCCAGTCAGTCAGTCAGTGAGTCAATCAGGCAATCAGTCATGCATTCAATTATCCAATTCAATCCATTTGAACACGTTGCACTCGAAATTATTGCGCAAGCTCTTGTTGAAACAACTTGATGAGAAGGAGACCCAAATTGAAGAGCACACAACAAACAGGAACCGTGGAAAATGTTGACTCTGGAAAAATGCATTTTAGAGATAATTTCAGAGATGGAAAATTGACAATAGAACAGAAGCTCCAAAAAAATAAGCGTATTCATGAGTCGTAATATACCGATAGTCAAAATTTCACAGTTGTTTTTTTTCATTTAATTTTCCACTAAATTTCAACTAAAATATAATTGTAAATGCTAACATTTCTATTATAATTAATTCGGTAAAGTGCTAAAACGAAATTATTGCATAAGCAGGCATTTTTTATGGCTTGTAATAAGGGTAATTAGAGCGACCCACAGAACCGCAAAACGAAAATCCGGAAAATTCGGGGCAGCCAAATAAAATACGAAGGATACGCAGTAGAAGGAGGACCCACGTCCTACTCCTGTGGCACCTACACGTGTTAGTAATTTAAATAACCTCCCAACCAACTTGCTTAGTTCGTTTAGGGCCACACAAATTGCACTTCATTCGTAGACCAAAAAGCAAAAAAAAAAAAACGGAAACCAGGTCAGCGCAACAAATATTGCGTATACGCCCGTGTGTACACAGAGCGTTTAATTGATTTCTGTGTGTCCAACAGCCAAAAAATACGACCGACCTAGCCAAAAAAAGTGGAAAAAGCTAGTGACATCAATGCCTGGGCAAGCATTGAATAGGTTAAAGGATATATGTGTGCTATGGCCATAGGTTTGTATGGTGGATATATTTGATGGATGAAAGCCAAAGCCAAGCCAAGCCCATTGAATGCTGCTAATAAATTGACACTGAAACTTTTTTAGGGGAAATCTTTAAAGCTACGAGAATTTCCAACATTCAATCAGGGAATGATTTTCAGGTTTTACGCTTGAAAAGTCTCCTAAAATTCTCTTCTCTTTTTTTTTGCATTCCATGCTGCGTTGGTCCCGTGGGCTAGTACCGGGCCAAAACGCATAAAGTGTCAACTTTATCATGAGACCGCAGCCAGGTCTCACTCTCTCACAGGTTTTGGCCACTCGCTTTTGCCACCTTTTCCGGTGGGAGGGGAGGAGAGAACTAGAAAATATTACCGCAGCGTGCACCTTTCGCACATTTATCGGTAGAGGTCAGCCTCTCGGCCAAAGGTGTATGGCTTTTTTCCTCTCTAGCCAAAAATCCTTCAGCAACCAGAGCCTGACAGTGTGCGTGCCTGAGGGCCATAAACTGTCAGAAAATGTGGTAAATATGCATTTCAGGTAATGCTCGGAAAATGAATTGTTGATTGGAAAAAGAGCAGCCAGAGAATAAGATATGATAAAGAGAGAAAAAATAATAGAAAATTTAGCTAAAAGATACAGAGAATTTTGTACAATTGTTAAATTGATTGGAAAGTAAAGAAAGCACATTCCACCTTCCTTATACATATTTTCTCAAAACTGTAATATAAATTTGGAAACTATCTTCTTGTAAATTTCCTCTTACACCAACAAGAAACCCAATTTGCTTGTCATTTCCCGAACAACGGAAAAAGTGTCAATGTAAAAATCTAACAATTTAATTAAAAACTTTATGGCAACATGTCGCTCTCGTACTGCTCCTTCCTACTACTAAAAAAAAACAAGAAAAAATACTTCATAACTTCTGTGGCTGACAATTGTATGGCTCGGGCAAAGCGAGTAGAGTCGAGTCGAATCGAGTCGAACAGAAAAGAAAATAAGGAAGGAAAAGCTGAAAATATTTTTCATGTAACCAATAAAAGCATAAAGTAGACCAAGTCCTCTCGCGCTGTTGGAATGGAAATGAGGATGAGGATGGCAATGGAGTTTCCCCTTGATATATTGTCATAAACGTTGACGAAAGGCAAACATAGGAATCACAAGCTGGAAAATCATCATCATGAAAGCAAAACAAAAAGCCAGACAGTCACACGGATACAACTCATACACACCGACACTCACACACACACACAGAGATACACAGCTACAGCTACACAGCTGCTACTGACAGTGGGAAATCACATGAAAACAACATGTCGCTGACATCGAGAGTCGGGGGACTGGAGTGGTGTATGGCGCCTGAGTGGTTGAATTTCCCACCCAGCCCACAAACTTTTGAGACTTGAAAAACTTTTCCAATGCTCGATACAGCCGCACAGAAAAAAAGAAAAAAGGACAACAAAAAGTTTTCACATATTTTACTTACAATTAAATGCAATTGTTCGAGGCTCCCACTGAGAAAAGGAGCAAGCAGCATTGCCCAGGACTCACTCTCCCTCTCTCTCCCTCTCTCTCTCTCCAATAATTTATGATTCTTCAGCGAACGCCGAGCGCGTAAATTATGAAAATCCACTTAAACTTGCGCCAAAAGCAGAAAACCGCCAAAGGTGATGGAGGGGGGGATGTTACGAGTATCTGAGGGCTAACGAAGCAAAACAAAAGTCGAAACTGAGGCTAGACAGGAGTGTCGCTGCCGATGCTGCTGCTGTTATAATTGTGGTTTTCCCTTGCTGTGTTGGCACTTTTCCTTCAACGCTCCCTTTGTGCAGTGCCAGCAGATAGGAGCCACAGGAGCAGATCCAGCCGCAAAGAGCATTAAGATTTTCATCTGACATTTGAAATTGTTTCACGATGAGGTTTGCGAGCATTTCAACATCAATAAAGATTATGAGAATGCCTTATCAATAAGAATTTATTTGTGTGAAGATAATAAATCTAAGAGCAGTTTATGGGTATGGGAAATCACTTTCAATAAATTATTTTAGAGTTCCATACATTTTTTTAAATCTTTGAAAATTCAAGTAGACTTCTGCGGAAAATCGGTCTGAAAATGTTTGCCTTAATCAATATCAACATTTTATAAATATTTTCTCTCCTAATGTGGCATCTTCGTGGATATTGTTTAGCGTATATTCATTAACGATTTCTTTATGAAGAGCACACAGATGTTGCCTTCAAAATTCTGTTGAACAATTAAAACTCACGACATGTGAGACATGATGAAAATATGGACTAAAGTTTATTTCAGTGCTTCATTTCTTTTTACTTTTATTCAAATGTTATGTTAATTTTCTGTTGTTCTTTGGAAAAACTCGAATACAAGTACAATACATAAGGGAGATGAAATGGTAATGAAAATATTTAACTTTTTGTTTGTTGTTTTATAATTTTCATTACCCCTAATTAGTTATGAAAATACCTTTTTAATTACGGCCGTAATTAACTCTAATGAATTTTAATTGTTCGCCGTGTCGCCATCATGCAAATATGATTTAATCAAAGACAACTGTTAAATATGTCCCACAATTGTTGTTTGGCTGTCATTATGGTTGATTGTCGTCTGTCTGTCTGTCAGTCAGCGTCTCTCTGTCTTTCAGTCTGTTTGATTGTCGCTCTGTCTGTCGGCATCTGTCATTTCATGCGGTTTCCGTCAAAAGTTTAGTATCCACGTGTGTGTGCCTGTAATTGAAAACCCATGTTCCAGGTGTATCTGAGGGGTGATAATTGGCAGAACAACTCCCGCGTTGTACATAATTATTCAGATTCGAGCTCAACTAATTACAGAGGGCTCTTCGGTACGAGACTTGAACAATTTAAAGAAGTAAATACTATAGTTCTTATGTTTTTTTTCTGGTAAGAAATAGTAGTACCAATTCAGGTCAAAAGATGCATAAAACTGTCGACATAACTCACAGGCTCAGCGTCGAGTATCTCCAGCCACTGGGGGGAGTGGAGATGGAGAAGCCGAAAACAATTGCAATTACCAATTAGAAGTTTCAGGGTTTTCCCTTTTCCTCTCTCTCTCATCTCCAGCGGAAACAATTTCATTGCAATTTTTGATTTATTCGCCATGAAGTCGCAGACGAAGACGCTCAAAGACCCCAAAAATGGAGCAGCAGAACAGAGAGAAAGTTTCAAATAAATCAAATCCAGCAATGCGTAACAATTTTGTTAAATAAATAATTTATATTTTAAATGAGTTTCAAATGCTTGAATTGAAAGAAAAGTTAGCGAAAGAATAATTATAATACAAGGTGTCGTTATGATCCATATATTTATTTTTGACTCCGATTGATAATTCCCGCAATCAGAATATTTTCAAAATATAGCAAAAATAATACTTTTTTTTTATTGCTAGTTTTAAATATCTCCAATTGATAGAAAAGTAAGACACCAAATTGTGTAGTACATGTACTTGTAACTATTTAATCATGAGATCCCACAATTTCTTAGTAAATATTTATATTACCTTTAGTTGACTTTCATTACAACTTTTCAGTTAAAATCTTAGTTAAGTTATCGTCAGGTTTTCCCCGTGCGTTAATTAATATTCCGTGTGCACCGAGAATCGCACCCACAAACATGCAAGAATTATTAATATTAACTAATTTAGTGAGGGGTTTGTGGAAAGGGCCCACATGTGGGTTGCGGGATGTGGCTTGTCAACGCAAATTTTCGTGTCGCATGCAACAAGGCAGAAGAAATGGCGACCCTTCGCCCCCAGAGCAGCACTGTCCCCCCCACACACTTCTTCGACTCGGTTCAACAGCTCAACGCTTTTGACTTTTAATATGCAAGCAACACAAAACCATCTCCAGGACCCAACCTCTGCCTCTGCCACATCCACATCATGTTTTGTTGCAGCTGAAATTATTTTGTTGGAGCAGCTCCGACATTGAGTGTTGCTTTGTTTGAAGAGGCGGTAGCAGCAGCAGCAGCAGCAGAAGCAGCGCCAGCACCCCATTCTATCGCCCACTATAAATTTATGGGTGCCACCCCCATGGTATAGTCTTTTATTAAAGTTTTTGCCTCATTTTGTTGCTCTTCTTTGGAGGTCCTGCCACGAGCCCCTGCTCTTTCTCTGGCAATTTCTCATATGCAACCAAATTTGCATAAAAAATAAAACATCAGCAGCCACGTCGAAAAATTGTTGCGTTGGTATTTTTCTTTCCATTTCCCTTACCCCTTATTCTGTGTGTGGGCAAGTGTGTGTGAGTGTGGAAGGTCCTGTGTTCATGTTGTTATTTTTACAGTTTGGTTACTCTTTTGGCCCCCGACTCATAAAGATATATATGCAAATTCTGCTCCACTTGGCCCACGGCCTTCTAGCCTTCTAGCCGCATATGAGTTGGCCTAATCATGTGCCACTCAGTCAGCCATCCCATCATGTGGCATGCGGCAGGCTACAGCGACAGGGGTGCTGTAGGTCAGATTATCCTGGTAAATGGGTAAACAAGTTTGGAGCTTCGTCTCAAAGTTTTATCATTACCGAAACTCACATTTAATGGGTAATGCATTGTATGTTGAAATCAGATTCTAATCGAGGCTGAATCAATTTTGATTGGGGCTGAATTTAGCTTATGCTTTTTCTGGTTAATCGGCAAAACATTCATAGTTTTGTTCAATATCAAAAAAATATTTTAAATATAATAAAACTCAAGAAACAGTTTGGGAAATCATACCCCAGAAGGGATATGGGCTAATGAAATAGTTGGGAAAAGCAATAAGCGAAATTTGCAAAGGCTTTGAGGGGAAAAAACTTTTGGAATATCTATCGATGAAAACATTGCGGAAATATCTGACAATGAAGATATGGAAGACTGAGATATAGAAGCATAAGCTCGATGGCAAAGAATAATGGCAAATATTTACAAGCATTCAATACAAAAAAAAACATGAAAATACACTTAAAAACTCGCAACATTAACACACAGAAAAAAGTACTGGGAATGGGTTCAAAAATGCATTCACTCGTGCCTCAAGTTGCGAATTCATTTTGAATTGTTCGCCTGCAAAGGGCTACCGACAAAAAACCCTTTTTACAAAGGCCGCGAAATTGCAGTCGAACCACGCCCACACTCTGCCCATGCAGCTGCTGCTTCAAATAAAAAACACCAAAGAAAAACGAAAGCCTTTGTTAGCATAAAATCGAACATGTGTGTGGGGTGCTCCTTTTTTTGGGTATTTTTTAGTCCTTCTTTTAGTGCGCCGCATGGATTATCCATGGGATTATCCTGTGCAGCATGACTGCGTTTTAGTGGAAATTTCATTCTTGTTTGAGTTGAAAAGGCAATAAATGCGGGCCAATGTGTCCTGAAAATGTTCCCTCACTTCAGTGTATTTTCCTTAAATTTCCCTCTCAAGTTTCTTCAAGTTTTCTCTCCCCACCCCCGCCAAAAAGAAAACTTGCAATTTGACTAATTGAAAATGTGTTTGCAAAAGCACGAAAAATAATTTCCATAATTTGATTTTCCCCCCCTTTCAAGTTGTTCTCTCTCACAACAGTTTGGCGCCTGAGTAAATTTCAAATAACAATAAAACAAAAAACAAAAAACGGAAAAAAAGATGGCGAAAATTTACAAAATTAATTAAAAAAAGGGGCTAATAAAGGGTTGGGTTGTCTCCGCTGGATATTGTTGTTGCGGCGGCCCCTAATTGAGTTCATCAACAAAAATTTGTTTTCTCGTTTTTCCCATGCTTGGGGTTTTCCCATGTAATACGCTGAAGGGCGGTGGGGCGGGTAGGTGGTGTTTCTGGGGAAAGCTTAGGTGTAACTTCAATTGTTGATCGTATTTGTGTGTGTAATCCAATGCGCTTAGTCCCCGTGGGCTTTCCCACGTGTATGCCGGTGGAACAATGCCACCGCAAAGGTTTCCCGGAATTTAGGGATTTATCTTACATATTAATATCCACCAAATGGAAATGAAACTTTAAGCGGGAGAGCATGAACATTTTATAATTTGAATAAATTTAAAGCTTTGAAACTTAGAACTTTGGTTAATTTTGAAATTGTTCCACCTTTAAACGAGAAAAATAAACACGATTAGAGCAGCACTTAGCCAGGGAGAAGTGTTCCACTCGATGGAAAAAGAAAACCAAATACAAATACAAACTCAAATACAGCCGCAAACAAAACGGAAGCAAAGCAAAGTCCTGTCTCCGAATGAGCAAACAATGGAGGATATATAGGAATATGTGTGACCAAAAGGGTTCAGGTGGGGTCACAATCAGAGTCAGCTGTGGTCCAGAAGGGTCTCGGGGAGGCATGTTGGTGTCAAAACAACAAATTGTTTTATAATGCGAGGGCCACAGTCGAAACCCAGACAAAGGGCAAACACAAAACCCACTCACACACAGAGAATGGAAATGGAAATACTTATACACACACAAACACACACCCACACAATGGGAAACCCCAGCCATTCCTCCACCCCATTGAACAACCAGAGGCGTGGTCAGCACGTGGGAAATGGCATTTTTCTCTTCTCGAAAGCGAAGCAGGCTTATGGTTCACATTGTCTAAGCTTAAATAATTTGCTCCGGCCAAATGTCACACGGCAAAAGGTTCCGTTCCGCAAAATTTTGCGCCCCAAAAATCTTCCCCCGATGGCACAAAATGGAACTTTTGTTTCTGCAATTTTTGGTCGTGAAAGGCAGGGCAACGGTGAAAAGCCCTCGCTGAAATGCCTTCAACAAAGCGAAGCATAACTAATTGCTGCAGCGTGCTCCGCTCTTTCTCTTTCTTTCTTTTCGGGATACCCATTGGCCCTGATGACAAAGGGCATATTAGGTAATAGGAAAAACTTCTCACTATATTCTTGCCCTAAGGCAGCAATTCTAGAAAATACAGATGTATCAAGAGGGTCAAGAGGTTCTCAAATGGGTATCCCTGTAGTCGTTACCACTTCGTACTCTTCATTTTTTTGTTGCTGGGAATTTTTGGCAAAAAGTTCTCTATAGTTGTCTCAATAGTTTTTACGTTGCCGACCGACCTATAGACCGACCTGCCTGTCGAACAATTTTCCAGCAAAAAGGAATTTGCTATTGGCTTTATTTCCCCCCATGGCCCGTGGGCCCGGAGAACTGCAATTTCCAGGCACTTCAACGTGGCGTTTGTTCCTGTTGCATATTTACAATATTAAATAGTTTTCAATGAAGAAAGAATAATGGGTTTTTATTGCCCTTTAGCCCCCCGCAAAGGTGTCGAAATTGAGTAGATTGAATGGTGAAAAGCTTGAGCAAAAACATAGTTTATTTCGATCTAAAACTGATTCTGGTCGGATTCATTGAGTTGTCACCTCGACAGGTCGCAAATTGGCCCGGACTAATGCAATTGAGCAACTGTTGGGGGTTGTGGATGGTTCCGGGTGGTTCCGGCTGGTTCCGGGTGTGTTCCCGGAGAGTTGTTGGAATGTCTCGGCCCGTAAATTGGCATTCATTTGCATTACCGTAAAAAGTTATTTGCACATGCATGTGTGCACTTGGCCCGAGACCCGGAGCACCAGCCAGCCGCACGCTCCAACAAATTGCAGCTACTAAAGCGCTAAAACGTGACGACAGACTATGGCAAGGAATGGAACAGGTATGGTCTTCGGCTTTAGAAAAGGATAAGGCTGAGTTTTGGTCCTATGGGTTGAGGCAAATACCCAAGTAAATTCGAGTGCAACAAGCTTGACACTGGCGAAGGAAAAGGCGGAGCGGAGCGGAGCGTTGCGGAGCCAAGGCATTTGCCTGTCTTCCCACTTTTATTTCACTTTACTCGGAACGCTTATTGGCTTAGTCCGAAATGCAGATGCAGTTGCTGTTGCCACTGCCGTTGCCATTGCCGTTGACTCAATAAATGTCATAGACATGCATCCATACTTCCTCGAGAGTACTGCTCCTTGAGTAAGCCGCTTTGCTAAGCATTCTTCGAAGGACTGGGAGCCGGCATGCTTTGATCCAGTCGGATGGATTGAGTGGGTGGACGAGGCTTTTAAGCCAAGTTTGCTAACTTGGCAACTGTTGAGGGGAATATAAATTAGGTTTGACTGCAGAATATGACTTTAAGTCCACTTTAACTATACAATAGTTTTTTTTAAGGATTTTAAGCAGAACCGAATTGAAATCAAATTAACTTTAACGATTACTCCTTTTATTTACAGGTATGTAACATTTGTGGAAGAAAGAATTCAATATTTTCACGTATGTAAAAACTTTTTAAATATTATACAAAATATCTAATTTCGATGTCAATCAGATTTTCCGACACGGGTCTCTCTACAATCTGCCTTTAGATAGAATATAAATATCCCTTAGAGCATATCGAAACTATACAATGGACAGATACAAGATAGTAGACATCTAGAAGGCATAGAATTAGAAAAGCCATTTTTTATTCATTCTGAGATTTCGTTCTTCTCCGCAAACCCCTCAAAAACGTTGCCTTCGCAGCTTCTGTTCTAAAATTAAATGCATACAATAAGGCGCAGAGCGGCGCTGTCTGCACTCTGTGGAGCGTACCAGAAGTTGGCTATACTCGGAATGCGGTGTAACAGGGGGTTGGGGTGGGGTTGGGGTGGGGGTGTGGAACCCCCCCGCCGCCAGAACAATGACAGTACTGCCATTTACAACCTGGGCTGAAAATAAACGCAAAATGACAGCCAACAAGGTGCAATAACAACAACGACAGGAACGACAGCCACGGCGACAGGCGTGACGCAAGTTATGCTCAAAGTGGAAGCGCAGTTAAAGTGTCAAAAACACGCGCACACACACAGCCAACGCGAGAACAGGGAGAGCAGGCGAAGGGAGTTGCCACGCCCCCAACACACACCCCAACCGGTCGACAGTCCCGTGCAGAACACACCTTTGGATGTGCGTGTGGGTCTGTTTTATAGATTTTTTCGCACGTGAAGCATTTTAGACGCGCCATTAATCTCAAACACTCATGGCGACCCTCGCAGGTCTGCGGCTTCCTGCCAGCCACTGGTCCTGCCCCACTCTCTTGCAACAGTCACGGCCACATTTGTCATAAATATCGAACAAGCAAGTGGTTGCCACTCCACCCATAACTCCCCTCCCTGCCCTTCGATACCCTCTTTACTTCGCCCCGGCCACTCGACCGACGACCGACGACTGGCACTGCTATACCCTTTGGCATGGGGTATACTGATTTTAATGTGGTATTTGTAGGAGAAACTATCGAAAAACAAGTATTTCCAAGGAACAAAACTATTGTTTCAGTAGATAATGTTTCAGTTCTACTTTCATTGCAAATCTCACCATTATCTGCCACGAGACCAATATATCTTAGAGGGTATCTGGTGCTTCGACTCCCAAAGCTTTGCTTTCTTTCTTGTTTTTATATGACCCCCACCAACATCCAACCACAAAAAAAGACAGACAGAAGGGTGGGCGGCATGCTGCCAGTGGGCGTGTAATGGGGCATGGTGCAGGGTCCATGGCGATTGATTTAAAATGCACTTGAAATTATGTACGATATATTTGACAAGTGAATTTATTTAAATTTTGTTTTTGGCAGGTGTCCGATGCGGCCACCGTTGGGGCGTATGAGTGTTTTTACTTTATGCAGGCAGTGGGTGGTGGGCGGTGGGCGGTGTGCAGGCGGTACCGTAACAAACGGCGAGCACTGTAATTTATGATTTCAAGTGTTGTCTGCTTTTAGGGGTCAACTTATGGCCATGTGTGTGCGTTCGTTTCGGCCATTGTTTATGGCCCCTTCCGCGCACTTTTTGCCGCAATATGTTGCCCCCAAAAACAATGCGTTTGCCTGTAGTCCAGAAACGGGTGGACATATGTACAGAGCGATGGGATGAGAGAGAACAAATTGCGCTACATAAATTATGCGAAATGTCAAAAAGTTTTTGGCCAATTGAAACACAAGCAAACACGCCCACTACTCCCTCGACCCCGTCCCATGCAAATAAATTGAATTCAATGGACATTTCCAATGGGGTCAATTTGTGGGGCGGAAAATATGACATTTTGGACATCATTAAATTGTTTTAAATCCGTTAAAATTAGCTGTAGATTGGGAATGGGGAAAGCAGCCTGAAATGCTTGAAACTTTTATGAATGGCTTAACATGGCAGAATATATATCCATATATTACCAACGATATATATGTATATATGCATCCCTAAAATCCACTTTTATAAGTAATCTTTGATGAAGATGCTCCCTCCATAGTGCAGTTGATGAACCTCCAACATTCATCTAATAAATGAACTTTTTTCATCGAAATAGTTTTACGCAGAGTTCGTTTCATTACGAGCTCCGCTACCAAAACTTATGCCATCAAAAAATATCTTCTTGTACTTGGAACGCTGATCGCTGGAACTCTGGTGTCTTTGCTACTTTTTTGCCCCTGTTCTGTTCTGCATTTAATAAGCAAAGCAACTTAAATTATGATTTTTTCATGGATATTAACATTTCACAGCTCGAGTGTTTATGGCAGCCGCCTTCCCATTCACATACCCAATCCCCTGTCTAAAGTTGCCAATTTCTGCCATCATCAATATCATCATCAGCCCCAGAAGCAGGACGAGACCCCTCATAGGACTGGGAGGGTCCTCTTTGCCTTTGATGACTGCATTTAAGTGCCACGCTTTTGGTTATAAAACTTTAAAATATGTTCGTATAAAACTCAACAGCAGCATACTCTGATTTGCATCTAACAATGTAGAAAGCGCGGTTCTGGCAACAGCTGAGGCGGAATGTTTTTGAAAACACATAATCTAGTTTCAAATTCTGACCAAAGCTGGCTGGACACTCTCTAATTCCTACTTAGTTTCGTCCCCAATAAAGTTTCCGAAATGCGACAAAGTTTTCACGTGGATTTTAGTAGCTAAGAGTATGGGCAAGTATGTCATCTGCAGGATGAAGCTGTTTAACAAGGACGATAAAATTTACAGTTGTTAAAACAAAATTATAGAATTAATAGTAAAAAATTATCTTCCAAAACTTTCAGGAAATGTTAAAAGCATAACAAAAATCGCACAGAACGAATCAAGAATGGGCCTCCAGAGCTCCTAGAAATTTTTATAAAAACTCTCCAAAAGTTCTTCGTTAAAATGCTCCAAGAGCTTTTACTTCTTTCTATAAAAAGCTCCTTATATTCTACTGAATGAATACTACTAAAAAATAACTTTTATAGCGTATAAGCTTTCGGTACTCGAGTTTATACCAACGTCTCTTATACTGTATAAGCTGATAGCTGCAAAATGGTATATTAAATGCATCTTCTACAAATACTTATACTTTTTAGTATAAGCTTAAAGCTTTTTCAACTCATTCTTATATGTATAAACATACACTCCAGTTTTATATTGAATTAAAAACATTCGATAAATATACTCACGAGTACAAAGGACTTTGCCATAATTCGAATTCGTATACTATTCGCTTGTATAAAATTTATAAGTCCGAAATATCGAATTTCGAAAAATAAGAAGATACAATCTCCTGAAGTCGAACTAAAAGTACAGCATTTTTGGTCCTCAACAAATCATTGAAATTTCCCAGTATACCCGTGCCTTTTCTTTTATGGTATTAGTTATAGAAAAATGTGGTGCTTATTAAGGCTTCGCTAAGGCCACTCTGTTAAGCCTCATCTTAGCCATCTTCCTCTCGGGTTAGGACTCTCATTTACCGCTGTTGTCTTTTGGTCTTCTTTAGCCTTATTCTCGTCCTTTGTTAGTTGAGCCAACTTAATTACTTCACCGCCTCATTCATTACAACAGTTTGCTAGTCGCACAATTAAAATTGTAAGACTGTCCAAGAACAAATACGAGTACATATTGTCCTGCCACTATCCTCTTCGAGGCAGCTCATCCTTCAGCTGTTCTGCTTTCTGTTGCAACTTTGATAAGTTTGGATGGGTTTTCTTTGGGTTTTTGCTCCTTCTCGAAGGGTGGCTCATTAGAGTAAATTATGAACAGTTTAAAAAATCATTAGCAAAGTTGTGTCTGGTGGAGGAGGCCAGTACATGAGTATTATCGTAGAATTAAGTCAATTAACGTTTCCATAGAAGACATACGAGATCTGCTTTCCAAGGAGCACAAGGTCAAGTGCTCAATGGAATTGTTGATTCAGAGAAGGAGGGGCAGGGGCAGGGGCAGGGGCAGGGGCAGGCTTCTTCACCCTCTGAACTATTTGCCAAAACAGCAAATCGCTTAAGACCCTCGAACAAATAAACAACAATGACAACATATGCAGATACAGGGATATCAGATACATTTGTCAGTCAATTTTCAATTGGCTTTTGAGCCTTTGAGCCAGCACGTAAATTTATTTGCCTTTGGCTGGCAATCAGAATGGGAATCAGCATACAAGCCCGTACTTGTATCCGTATCTGTGTAACTGTATCTAAAATCACAATCAAATCAGGCAAATAAAACACACACACCTGAACGATGAAAAGTCGCCGGGATTTGCAGACAGGTGTACGGCCCGAAAATTCCCTGCTATAATGCAGTCAATTGAGTTTTCATTTCAGTGAATGGATCACCAAAAGGCATTGCTGCATGGCGACGGCTGTTGCTGGTGCAGGCAACAAATCAGCAGCGAATTCTGACGATTTATTAGTTGCAAATCGAATTTTAAAAATACATGCCATGGACATGGCACACACACGCATCCATTTAGCATCATTGCAGGTGTTTCTGAACACATATTTCTGGATTTGTGTAAATTATGTGCACATCAGGCTAATATTTTAATCAGTTTTCCTCATTTATCATTCATACAAATCGAATCGAATCGAATCCAGTGCATTGGCGTGTGAATTTCTAGCCAAAACCAATCATGCATCGCCCGAATAATAAACAACAATAAGATTTCCTATTAAATATTAAAATTGCATTAAAAACATTCCCGAATCATCGAACTGGCATTCCCATCAATGCATAATGCAGTTTCTGTGTCCATTTCAATTATGTGAGTGAGTGGCACTGGCAGTGGGCGGACACTGGTGGCCGCCTCATTTCAGAAATGATGGGTCCCCAACCCCCACGCCTGATGGGATGGAAAACGATTCCAAGATGTCCGCCTTTTGTTTGGGCGAAGGAAATGGAAAATTATTAATTACATTTTATACATTTTATGCGATTTATTGTTTGATTTATGCGAAGTACGAGTAACTAAGCCTCCCCGCCCCGCGAAATGAATAACTTATTGTTTATGACTCACTCCAAGAGCTCCAAGGCTCTCAACTCTTTCCTCTTGGACATTTCCAACAATAAATCAAGGGTTTTTTGTTCTATTCGGGGGCTTTGTCTGGGCAGCTGTCAGGCATTCCCCAATGGACACTTGAGTATGTAGAAATATTATGACATTCCTTTCAAAAAGGATAAATTGCTTAGTGAAAAGAACAAGCGAAGCGTGAGACGTTCCCCAGAGGTCGTGTGATACATTTAAAGTGGTTTAATGGTTGGAAAAACTCGAGGAAAACATACAATTGTCTTGTGATACTGCTGTGGCAGCATTCCCTTATATCATTCATATTATTTGAATCGGTTTTCATCCAAGAACAGTTTGGAAAAAACCTTCTACCAAAAGAAAAACTTCACCCACAAGCTAGAGAAAACTTTTTAAGTGGCGGCAGCGGCGGCGGTGGTGGTGGCGGCGGGAGAATAATTTCTTAATTTTCAATTAAGCAACACAAACAATAATTTAGACGTGAAATGGAAAAAGTGTCGCTTCTTTGTAACAGTCTGCCTGCCTGTCTGCCTGTCTGCCGCGTCTACGCAATTAATTTGCTGGAAAAAGGCGGACAGAAATCAGCTGAAAAGCTGACAAAAAGTAACACGGCACGAAAAGCAATTGCAAGACAATCTTCTTCTACTTCTTGTGCACTTTTTTGTGCTCTTTCCTCTGAGCTGAATACGCATAAATTCACATCCGGCGACAAGATGGCGCAATGTGGAACGAGTTTTCGACTGCAATACCTCGTTCACTTAAAGCGTCGTGGAATTGTCAACGTTGCACTTTGTCAAAGCGAGAAAAAGAGAGAGACAGAGAGACAGAGAGAGAACTCTCAGAGACACTTGCTATCCCTCTTTTCGCTGTCTGTGTGTTTGGCAACATGGCGTATGCAGCACTTCCGTTAAGCGCAAAAAAACGAAACGGAACGGAAATGTGCAAATGAGAGCGCCTTGAATATCTTATGCAGGCCATGGATACGAAAACCCCCCCTGTCTCTTTTACTGTCATTCCAATTATTGTTCTGTTTAGCTTTTTCCTGCTTCACTCCCCGAAAAAAAGATGACAAGCTTGGCGAAGAATTACGATTTGCCATTTTTCTGTTATTTCGCTTAATTGGAAAGCTATATGCAGACTGACTCTGGGGTAAAATCAGCAATAAAATACTGAGCTTTCTGGCAGAAAATGGGGGCAGAAACGAACGATAAGAGAATGGAAAACTTAAATGATTGGCATTGCAAATTAGAAAAGAAAGTGTTGCCCATTCCATTTTGGTTTCTGGTCTCGAGGAATTTGGATAATGATTAAAGGGACATGCACTGAAAACTGGAATTGAAAATTAAGAAAAATACTAAGTGTTGATTTGAGGCGCGATTTCTGCAAATAAAGAGATCTTAACTGTATTTTGCGATGTGTTTCCTCCCATTTCAGCACCTTAATTATCCCTTTCTTTGAAATTTGAAGACCACTTTAAGACTCTCTGGCGAAACCTTAACCTAAATTGATTGAAAACTCGTACAGCATCCCCTTATTCCCCTTTCCGGCCACAAAACAAATTCCAGCAGAGCTATTTCAATTTGTAACTCATTTGCACGCAGCAAACAATCAGACAGTCCTCCCTGCCTCACTCTCTCACAACCAACCCCTTGGCAGGCACCCACCCCTATAGCCCCATCCCCACTCCAACGGAACACATACATTTAGCATCAATTACCATCGCGTGCTCGTACGGTTCTAGCCAATGTGAGAGAGCTCTAATTAGATTTCATTTCCAGCCTCGATGTGAAAAACAATACGAGTACGTCAATAGAAAAGCAACAACAATAACAAAAACTGAGTGAAATCAAGAACAATGTAGAAATTAACAGTGGACAAGGTTATACAATCAAACTGTCGACAGATCAGATCAGGTCATCCGTTTTAAATGAGCTCTCTGAAGGGGGGCGGGTCCTTGACTCCATCCGACCAAAGGGATGCCAGTTAGAGAAAGAGATGGCACATCATTGGGCAACACTTTAAAAATGCCATTACTTTGGATTACAAATGCGAATGCGACTCTCTCACTCGCTCTCTGACTAATTTTTCATTGAATAGCGTTGAAGAAGTCAGGGAAAAGCAGAAAAGCAGAAAACCAGAAAGAGATGGATATAAATCCACAGAAAGAGATGGACAGAGCGAAGCCATGCGTCTGTCTGTCTAACTTTGACCGCAAAAAGCGCCGCGTTTCCATTTCCGACAAACACCAAGTCCATGTCTGTGTCCTGTGATGGATGACAGCGGCGAGTGTGCATCATTCATCAGTCCGTGGAAATTCTAGATCCGCCAGATGTACATGCATATGTGTGTATGTTCATTTGTGTGTGTGTTTGTGTGTGTGTGGATGTGGGGAAAATTGAAAAATGCATTACAATTAGTTGACGCCACTGGCCAATGACCAAAATGGTTTCCCCTCATACAATCTCCCTTCAATACCTCTTCAGCTCTTCCATTGCCATTTGTTCACCCACACTTTGCCCCATCCAGAGCTTTTCCCATGCCATTTGTCCACCGTTTCCCATTCTCCCATTCTCTGTTTGTCTATTTCCTGCGATAATTTGACAATTATCACATTTGGGGAAACTTTTTATATGCGACAGATCCAGCACGTGTCAAGTGCAGGCTGCTGTGACATCAAGGGTCTTAATAAAAACAGAAATTAATAAAATATATATTTTAAAAAGATTCCAGTACCCTGTAAGCACAGCTTACAGAACGTTCTCACAAGACTCTTCTCTAATTGGTATAGAAACTATAAGGTGTTCCCTATTCGATAACATTGTGGTAGTCCCTTTTCACATTTTTCTAACACAATCAGTGCGAAAGTTTATTAGCTCGACCAGCTGTCACACGGCGACCTTTATCACGTTAAACAGGGAATACGAAAAAAAGGAAGAAAATAAAAAACAGGAAAAATTTCATTATCACGTCAGTGAAAGAAGGTTGCCCCCAAAATCTATTGGAGCATCATCCACTCCACCTTTTGCGCTCTGCTTTATCTACTCTGTGCCGCACCTTTTATCTACTCTTACCTTACTCCTTAGCCTTTATCTACTCTCTCCCGCACTCTCTAATTGACCCGAAAACTTCTTGAAACTTCTTGGCTCAACAATTTTTCACGCCAACTTAAAGCCGCTTAGAACTGAACCGAACAGAACGGAGAAAATAGCCGGGGAAGTAGCAGGCAAGCCCAAGTTCAGAGTCCCAGGGAATATCTTTATGGTTGAGTGGACTTTAGGGCCTGCACTTCATCATGCTCGGGCCTACCGGGACTCTTACCGTTCTTCCTCTCGTTCTTTTTAGCCAACTGCTCAAATGCTCATTAAGATGCATTGCAATCTGTGTGTGCAATATGCCTTTCCCGTGGGCCTGCTGGCTGATAATAAACGTAAAAGTTTTTCCACAACTTGAGTTGATTATTATGCGCCGACAAACTTGGAATTGTTAGTGCGTGTTAAAGATTTTGCATTAATTATCAGGGTGGCGGTGAAGGCGGTGAAGGCTGTGGCTGCTGCTGCTGCTGCTGCTGCTGCTCCTGCTCCCGCTCCTGTGAAAACTTTAATTAAGTCATTATGCAATTGTGCATTGCGCATACGGCTAGGCTCGAGTTTCGACTGGGAATTGTATGTGTGGCCAAGTGCTCGTTCCGCAAACTAATTAAAACGTTCCAAAGTTGACTCTTGCCACGATTTGGTTATACGAGTATGTAGTTTTTTCGCGTTCACCTGTCTTCGGGTTGTCTGTTTCAGAACTCAATTAATTCAGCTCTTTGATATTTTCCAATTAAAACAAGGCAAATATATTTTATATATTATTTTTTAGACTCGGGATCCGTATTGATGCAAAAACTCTAAATGGCAACATTTTTCGATAGAAAAAGGTATCTTTATGCAGCAGCAGCTTAACCAAATTAAAGCTGTAAGCAAGGCCAAAAACTAAGAATAAACAAACACATAAAATCCGCAACAGACAAATAGAAAAGCCATAAATGCTGATACGGAAAACCCAGTCGAAACCAAACGGAAAAAGTCAAAAGAACAACACAAACTTTTCCTACAAATGCCATAAAATGGCAAAACTGCAAAACTTCGTTTTGAGACTGCAGCATTTTATGGCCTCTTCGCTCCAACAATCGAAAGGTAACCCAATTTGACTTCTGTCAAAGTTAAATTCCCTCACTCGTGCCTTATTGATTCATTGGAGGAAAGTTTTGATGATTTAATTGTGCGGCAGGTGGCAGTGGTAGTCCTTAAAGTCCTCGGCTAAATTAAATACATATATATATATATATATATATATGTCCTTTGTGGTAGCTAAGCGAGTGCCTCATTTCTCTTCCTCCTTTGCTGTAATTCGCATTGTCAACGCGCAGACAATTGAGCTCAAGTGTTGCCACTTGGCTCTAAGGACCCCGTCCTTGACTTGGCCTCATAACAAGTCGTAAATGTCTCTAAGAAGACGGTCCTGCTGCGACCACAGAAGAAGTAAGAGATTGTGGCCGCTGTTATGCGGAGGAGACTCTGGGAAGGACAATACAAAAAAATTGTTGGAGCAAAAAGTTTTCTTAGACAAAACTTCGAGCACGTGTCGCTGCCTGTGGTCAGAGATGGTCGTTGCCAATGTGACATGCACTCCGTAAGATTTCAGATCTCGCATAGCGAATACGTCGTGTGTTCCATAACGCATACGCCTAGTGGTGCGCATCCATCTGATGTTTACGGCTTATGCAACAATTTAAGATACATACAACTATACAGATACGATTGTATGCAGCTGTGGATGCTTATTGATAAACTGCATTGCCTTTTGTAGGAGACCCGCATTCTTGACTTTAATTTCGTGTTCGTTTTGCGACAAAGGACAAATACAAGCTCCATTTACGAGCACCAGCAGGATTGCTTACTTTTCTCTATTATTACGACAATAATGGTCGAAATGCTCATTGTCTGTGCGGCGTCTTGTGGACCCCGAGTGCAATTGTTAGAAGCAGCTGCAGTTTTCTGCAGCTGAAGTCTGGTAACATTTTATCCCACGGACACGGGCACGGAAACTTCCTCGACTCTCGTTTAACTTTTTACTTCCTTGTGACCTTTGTGTCACTTTCTGCTTCGCTTTTCTTCCTTTATTTTTTCTGGGGCTCACAATTGAGTCGCATGATTCACAAAAGTTTATAATCAAAATACAGTCAACGCCTGGAAAACACTGAGAGAGAGAGAGAGAGAGAGAGAGTGAGAATAATAAAGAATATTCCTCCTCCAGCAACTAATTGAGTTTCCTACGAATTGAATTTCGTTCCATTGTTTTATTGAATCTCCCCACACCCACCCCGAAATCGGGGTCATGGAAATTATTATCAGCAGTTGGCCAGCAGTGGTTCGGCAGCTGCTTTAAAAACCCGCTCGCTCGACTGGCAGCAAATTAGCAAAAAGCTTCTTCTGCCAAGGACACGGCACAAGCAAAAAAGAGGAAGAGGGAGGGTAACATTCTCGTGTATATTTTATTGAAGCGACTGTGATTTTACCTCCACATCGAGCCAGTAAATTCTCTAGGCGTACACTGATTGCTACACCGAACAGTCGAGCAGTCGAACAGTGGAAAAGTCGAGAGAGCAGAAAGCCCGGGCGGACGGACGTACAACGAGGTCAGGCCTCGGCAAACACGCACCCAAAAGCCAAATCAAGACGAGCTGACTTGGCCCGAAACTGGAGAGATTTCTTTCTTTCCCTCCTCCACATCCTGCACTATCAGCACAGCGGATAGAGGCAGAGAGGGTGGGCGGTAGGGAAAGAAATACATGACTATGGGCCCTGGAGGAGTGGGATAATGAAATAAGCCACAACAGCAACTGCTGCTCGAACATATTGAGTGGAAGCTGCACAAACAAATGAACTAAATGTGAACACGTAAGGTAAATAGTGGGCTGAAGAGATTGGGGATTGAGCTGCAACCTAAAGATGGAGATGGAGATGGAGAGAGAGGCAGTACAACCTCTCTCCCTCTCGGAACATCTACTCGGAATTTAGGCCCTGCCACAAAAGGATGCTAACAACATGGCTTTAATCTCCAATTCATCTCTGAATTGGTTACTAAACTGTGTGTAAAATCTCTTGTTCTCTCTCGTTTAGTGATGTTGCCCCTTTTGAGAGTCAGAAGCCATACAGACTTCAAGTCCAGGAAATCTCAACTCTGGACCTATATAGCATATATCTCTCTCTCCTTAGACAACTCCTTTAGCTAACCCCCAAACCCCATAATTCTCTGTCTGGTTTTGCCAGCTCGAGTTCTGGAACACAACTCAGCAATTAATCTGTGGCACGTGCCACGCCCCACTGCCAGGACCAGCACGCACACACACACACACAGAAAAATGTTGATAACAATGTGCATTGCCACTTGCAACGTGTTGCGAGATTGTTGACTCGCTTTTATTTATGGAATTCTTTTTTTCTGGCCAGCCTCTCTGGCTTCCGTTGTTAGCACTTTTTGTTGCGGCCACTATTTTGACAGTATTTTTTTTCCCTCTCTGGGTATTTGTTAAATGTTCGGCTTTCGAGTTTTTTGTGCAAATTGTTTGAACAAACTGTCACCAAATGACGCCGATGCGGATGATGATGATGACGAGAGCCGAGCCGAGCGGAGCGGAGCGGAGCCAGAGAGGATGGCTTTTTGGTTGTTATGCGTGTATGTCAGGAGTGGCCACTGGCCACTGGGATACAGGATGTGCATTCAGCTCTTGTGGCATTTTTTGAAAGTAATTAAGTGAGAAATGGAAAAGAATTTCCATTCTCACATAAATGGGAACAGATTGGAGCGCACTTTTTATATTTCGGACATGTAAATGGCATTGAAGATTAATCAAGAATTATATGGGATACAAAAAAAGAATATTAAAGCTACTCTCGTATTGAATATTGGGAGTGTGGGAAAGCTGGTACTCAAATTGGTTCCATTTTTGCTCTGCGAAAAATTATATAAATGTATATCAAAAGAGGAATATATGAAAAGATATGACAAAAACTGTTGAAGAGAATTTAGCACAACTGAAAATGATCAAAATTATTTTTGAATAGAGATAGACACATAATAGAATGAAACTAAGATATACCAAATATGAGTCCCATATCTGTAAAAGTGTTTTTTTCACAACCATCTTAGGCTTAGAAATTTATCCAATCATGAAAATTGTGTATATATATATAGACATTAGAAAAAACTATAAGAATTTTTAATATAATCATAATATATTTGAAATTTTAGAAAAAACTCGAGCATACAAATTTTTAAACATATAAACAATGTCTTTTTGTAGATTTTTAACAAACATTCCCACCTTAAAACATAATCATAAGATATCTTTATGAAGTCCAGCATTTTCAACCTCTGCTCTTTTCTGCTGACCTTTAAGTCTTAAATTCTTATCTAAAATATACAAAAAAAATGTATATATAAATCGAAAGGTTTTCCGGACTGTGCAACGCAAAGGCACAGCCTGCAATCCGGCAGCGTGGCATGGTGCATGGGCCATGGAATTGGGCAGATAAGCTGCATCTTATGCAAATGTAATTAAAATGCAACAGAGAACGCTGTTTTACAATATTTTATGTTACTTCTTCGTTTTTTTTCTATTTTTTTTGTATGCCCCATTTTGTTGGGGGAACGCTGCGCCATGATGTCGTTTAGGATCAGGCGGAGCTTAGCGACTCCGCTGTTTGTTTGCCTTTCGCTCGGGACATTTTCGGTTAGCGTATTCTATTTCTCTTTCAAGTTTTTTTTAATTAAAACAAATTAAAGTTAATTAAATACATTTTGAGCAAGCAGACAGCCATGAAATTATCTGCTGGAAGAAACACCTGAAAAGTAATCAGCCAAAAGGAGAGTGACAGAGGAGCACCATCCCAGAGCCGAGTTAATCGCTTATATAATCAAGTAAAGCGTAACCCCAAAAGTCCACTAATTGGTTCACATAACAAACAGAAGCCGACAAAAACCAAAAAAATAAAACAGGAATCTACTCGTGAAAGAAAAAGCTGAATCTAAGATTCATTCTAACAAAAAAAACGAGAAAGAGGAATCCACTGCCAAAGTCCTTTCGCTTTAAGCTGATTACAAAGCACTTTTTTGTGTGGTCCAGATCGGGGATTCTCGTGCGGTTTCCCTCTGCTAGCTGCTGTGGGATTCCCATTTTTCTCTCCTTTTCATTGTCACTTTTGTCACCTTTTGTCGTGATTTCTGACAAAACGTCAAATACAGATTGTGCAAGAGAGTGGAGTGAAATTCTTGTGACAAAGAATACTTCCTGCAGTCCTGCTGAAGAATGAAACAAATGTACGAAATAATAAACATGATGCGAACCATGAAAATTAATTTCTACCAAACTAAAGAAAAATAATAAAAATGTAATTTAACATAACAAAGAATGTCTACTGTCAAGGGCAGACTTCCTGTGTGTGGAGCGCAAGAATTCCCAGAAAAATAAGAACAACAATTTAGAGAAATAATGAAAACCATTTAATTAAAATTCTATTTTATTCAAGTGTTAAAGTAAGTGTCTGCGCTGGGGCTTCAAAGCAAATAAAACTTAAATTTCCCCACGGCTATGTAATCCGAGCCGCTCAAATTTTCCATTTATCCGAGGCCCCAGTAAACTGATACTTTGATTAGCGATTTGGGGGGAGGAGGTGCATTAGCGTACAAGGAAATGTAAACTTCCTTTGAGAGGAATATTCCAGAATACTCCAGCAGATGCCCCCGAGGGAAGTTGTAGAGTTCATAATGAGGCAATGGGCGAAAGGCTTTGTATCCTTTGAGATGAGAGATACCAAATCGAAATCAAAGTACGCACTGATTCTCCACCGAGAGAAGCTACTTCTTTTACAAAACCTTTAATGCTGTGTTAACTTTTCCATTAAAAATTCAAAATGTGTTCAGTTTCCCATCTACCATCTAGAATTTACATACATATAATTTAAAATGCTGTTCGATCGAAACCAACACTTGAACTAATCTCCTTTATCTTTTGTATTTTTCTTTGCAGGTGAATAAAGTCACATGCCCCCGTATAGGCCCCCCTCACAGACCCCCTGACATACACATATATCGAGTGCACCACAAAAACCGCACTGGGGGGTCAGAGGTTGGTACCGCATGGAGGAAAAACTTTAATTACTTTGACGCTGAAGTTCAGTGCATTTAACTTTACTTCTTAACTTTAAGCTGCTTAGAAAATACAGAAGCAGCATCATGGAATTGGGATTGGGACTGAGATCGGGATTAGTGGGATGGAAAAACGAATGGGGAAAAGTCAAGGAAAAGCACTGAAACTTTCATGTGCTTGGGTCAATAAAACACAATGGAAACAAACGAAACGAAAGCTGAGAGAAGAGAAAGAGAATACCTAAAAATATGCATGACGCACTCAGATACACACACTCCCACAACTACACAGAGCTACAGAGATATTTACACCTCTGAACACTGTACAAGATGCCAGCAAGATGTGTAGAGTGACCAAGGCAACATGGACAACCAGAAAAATGGGGGTTGGGGGTGCAAAAAAGTTGTACAAACATTTCACATACATCCGGCTGTAGAACACAAAGTGCAGCATGCGGTTCTGTGGGGCGTTTTTCAGGGGTACAGTCACTTTAATTTTCACGCAAAATATACTCAAATTTCGGAAGCACACAAAGAGAAAGAGAAATCGAGCACAGGCACGCACTGGTCAGCGGGAAATCTAAACATTGTCATACATACATATCTTATGTTTCCATTTCCGCGCACAAAAACTGTCGGACCCCCAAAACAAACCGTGGATAAAATGTTTCCCAAAATCAACTGACTAACATTTGAACTATGGCCATTGTTTCATTTACACAAATAATTTCATTTCATACACGAGTTCGTTCCACAAAAATTGAAATACAAATAGAAATAGAAATAGAAAAGGGGGCAAAAATCATATCTATAAATCCATGTGCCCCAGATAAGCCCTGCTTCCGTTTGCATGCCAGCAAAAGCCTGTTCCTGAAAAAGGATTTTTGTTTAGGGTCGACATGAATATTCTTCTCTTTGAAATGATTGCATATTTGATCTCCGGTCCTATGAAATGCACAATATTTGTGTTGCTAGGATATGGGTTGGGAATTTGTTTTGATAGAGAATAAATGATTGAAATTGTAGAATGAAACACAAAGAAATATTTCTTAAAGTTTACATTTTTGCAGTCCTTATGGATTACTTTTATGAAGGAAAAACAGACGCTGAGGCAATGCATTGAAAATGATAAGACACTACAATACTAGGAATATTTTAATGATTCTCTGTTCGTCGAAACTCTTTTTACCAAGACGCTTAGAGCTCTGAAATAAACCATATTTCTGTAGTTCTTGGAAACCATTCGATTGAGTGCAGTAGAAGTTCTATAGAATCTAAGAGCAAGAAATCTAAATTAGGAAAATCTTTTCAGGATAAATTGCATTACCAATGCATTTTAATAAGTAATTCCGAGCAAGTTTTTTTTTTGTGAATCCATTTTAAATATTTTTAAAGGCAACCATTTATTGTAGCTGTAAAGGAAAACCTTGTACACATTTGTATAGCATTTCACTGGGCTTCAAGGTCAAACTTGTTAACCTCACTTTAATGAAAACGTGTTGCAGGAAAAATGAAATTTTATGCTTAGGTGTGGAACAAACATAAACCCGCAATTGTAGACGAACCAGCACACACACATTCACATTCATATTGTTTGTAATACGATTCCACCACAGACCGCAGTGGGGCATAAAGAATATTTATAGTGGGGTGATGTAGATACTAGAGGAGGAAACCTTCTGCGGGAACAACAATGAATTTGTGGCCATAAAAGCCAAAACATTGTGCAGCACCATCTGCTAGTTGAAAGTAACAGTGGCAGCCACCCAACACAGACTGTGCCAAGGTCTGGAGACGTTTACATGTGTATGTGTATATGTATGGGTATGTGTATGGGTATGAGTGTGTGTGTGTGTCTGTGTCTGTCATGTCCACATCGATAAGTTCTTCTTCCCGTTCCTGTGCTCCATATTCTATCTCCATTTGAAGCACATTTCAATGGTTTTTATGGCACGGAACATCAATCAAATGGAAAATATTATTGACAAAACATGCGCACGACAATGTTGATGCGATTTCCCCCGCCCCCGCACCCGCACCCAGCCATCCACTCGCATGAGTAGAGCACATAAAAAATAAAGCAAATATATACTTGCAGTAAGTGCTAGGACATACAGTTGTGGTCAAAAGAATATGACTGACACTTTTGTGTAGTAAATTATTTTGGAAAAAATTTGCGATGCAGAAGAGTAATCATTTTCTACAGCAATGGAAACTTCTCAGCTATCATTTTGTATGTTCTTCCAACTGAATCCTATTTTTGGCATATTCTATGATATCTGAATGAATTTTGAAAGGTTGGAGTCTAGAAATGCACCATTTAATAGATATAATTCGGTGGAAATGTATGCTTTGTATGTGTGCATTCACAGTATTTATTGGACATATCCCTGTTCATAATATTCCATAGATATCCCTTGAATAACCCCTATTATTTCCGTCCCAGGTATACTTCTATGTACTCTATCTAAAGTGAAATAAGCAATTTGCGGACGTGCTGTCGCAAAACTAGGCAACAATTTCAATTGTATCGCGTCGCAATAGTTTGATAAATTGCTGCAAAAAATTGATTGATGCGTGGGTCTGTCTGCAGGGTTTGTCTGGATAAAAACGCTTTCCATGGCCCATTTCCCGTACTGGAATGGGAGGCGTTGTCTGTGTGTCACTCTCGAGACGCGCGTCGATAAGTCACGCGTGACTATTCCACTGCCGGCCCTGTCCTTGGTCTCTGGTCTGTGTGGTACGCGTGAGGGCATAAATCAATGTAATTAATTTGAGTTTATCAAATGCTAAAAGTTCTTCAGATGCCTAATGGCCATTCGAGACCAGGATAATTATCTCCATTTGTATGTGGCCGCTGTTACTGTTACAGACATTCCCTCCCGAGGTCAAAGGCAGACAGAAGCCCCAAAAGGATGGCAAGTAATTTGTATTAATAGGATTCTAATTTGTTGACTACTTTTCCTCATTAAAGAGAGCAGGATGATTGCCAGGAACTGCTCTTAAAGCAATAGCTTCCTGCGTGGAATAACTTAAATTAGTCGAGACTCCCTCTTCATCTTCCATCCACCTGTCGCTCGTAGCTCGTAGCTTGTCGCTAGTCTCTTATTGAGATTGCGAAATATTCCTGCCGCAGAGTTTGGACAGTCGTGATGAAAGTTGAGAGATACAATTTAATGCCTGACTGCAAAAGCGGGGAAAACTCAAGCGACTCGAAACTGCAAGTCTTGCGAATGCCTGGCACGCATTTGGGGCAACTGTCTCCACTCTCCAAAGGATACTCTAAAGGATACCAATCAATGGACATATGCCAGCGAGTAAGCCGGAATTCTCGACATGTTTACACCGTTCGATGCGGCTAGCTGCAAGCTGTGGATGCTATTAAAAGTTTTGGCCAAAGTTTCGCACATAATTTAAACTATGACACGGGCTTCCGTTCCGTTCCGTTCCGTTCTGCCCCGCCCTGCTCTACCCTCGCCTTTCAGCATGATTAGTCGCCCCGCCCCCGTTGCCCACGAGAGGTGGTCACAGGTGTGTTTCAGGGCAAGTTTCTGATGATATAGCACTTTGTCCACTTGACGTAGTTTTAGCGACATTTTAGAGCTTCCCTCGATTTTCCGTCGATATTCCCCCTCAAGTTCCCAAGGACATCCTGAGACGCATTGACGGTGGACAGGGCCAACTTTTGTGGCACTCAATTTGCCGTCGAAAATGAAAATTAAGCTGAAAAATGAATCTCCCTCGGAATGGAACAGAATGGAACGGAATAGAATGGAATGGTGGGGATGCATTTCGAGTTCGAGTGGCTCTGACTAGTAATTGTCATGGCAATGTCCAACCCAGGGGTAACCCATTCATTATGCAAAAGCTGTTCGGGGGGTTGTACTAGTATCTGCATAAATTCCAAGAACCAGAATGCTCCAAGCCACAAGGCATAAACAAGTCAAGTGCAAGAACTGAGGCTCTAGTTTTTGGTCACAACAGAATTATGGCCATTTGGTAATTGTACAATCGTATGCAGCAGCAGCAGCAACAGCAACAACACAGGCAACAATGACAACCATTTTTGTGGCCTGCAAGATGTTTCTGTTAGCCATTCCCCTTGCCCCTTTGCCCTGGGTGTTAATGTCATCAGCAAAAGTAAAAATGTCTCTCTCTCTTTCTCTCTCTCTCTCTCTATAGCATTCCTGCTTTCACTTGTACCACAAAAACCTCAAACCAGGCTTCCAAAAACTCGTTTCCTTTTTGTCCTGCCACAAATTTTATTATCAGCCGTGTTGCAAGACTACTGCTCCGTCTGCTGCCTTAATGCCCCACTTTCAACTTGAAAAGTCAAGTCAAGCTTTAAGAAAATTGAATGAAACTTTTCCACCCATCCATCAGGAGTCATGGAACCACTTTTTTCCACGATTTATCATCATCCACCTGGGTGCCATAGATTATTATTTTTATCAATTAATGCCCCTGGTATCGCCTGTCAAATTTCGGCTTCATAAATTTGCCAATGCCTCGAGGACGTGACAAAAATTTCCTTGGTTGATTTTCACAGTGTTTTCCCAGGGACAGGAGGGTTTGTCTTGCTGTCAATTGATTTTAATGGTTTTTTTTCCTGGGTGGTATTTTGTGGGTGCTGGCGACGCTGTGTCTGGCATATAAACTAATTAAAAAGTGTCCTTGAATTTGTGAACTTTTTTGGGACGACAAGCAGAAGGACAACAGCAGCGAAGTGGAAATAAATCAAGTGCCATTGATGGGACACCTTGGAGACCTTTTTTCTACCGTCGAGTAGGTATATTTAGCCAATCATACTACACGGAAATCCTGTCGTTTTTCCTACCTTTACATGAGAATTTGTTCACTTTTGCCTTGTCTCACCAGTTGCATAGAACGTGCTATTCACACGATGTTTCTTGTACGGTGCATACCAGGGGAGTATTTCCTATGTTCACACTACGGAACAGGAGCCCTACTAATTTAGGGGCCATCGACAGACAGAAACTGTCATATGGGGTGTGAAAATTCGAAATGCTTGGGAAAAACCCCAATAACCACAAACATGACAATCAGATATGTACGTACATCCGCAAAAATATCAGGGAGAGAAACCGCAACAACATTGTTGTAGACCACGCATAAATTTTTGTTCTACCAACGAAGGACGAACGCCAGAACGAGCTCAGGACGAAAGCATCTGCCAGTCACATGAACTGACAGACAGAGCGACCGACCAACTGACAGATGGACAGACGGACAGACCACAATCATAAAAAAATCAGAAGCAGAAGCAGAAGCTGCAGCAGCAGCAGCAGCATCATCCAAGCGACAAAATGCATTTGAACAAGTTTTTACGACATCCACAAAGCGGAGAGCGAGCGAAGAGTTTAAGAATTGCAATAAAATATTTTTGCAACAATTTAGATGTCTTGGCCCTACTTGCAGTTTCCTTTGCTTTCCTTTCTCTTACTTTCCTTTCATTTCTGCCTGGACGGCTGGCATTAGCCATGGCCCACAGAGACATTGTGATCTCTCTACTCGGACATGCAGTTAGCTTGTCTTTATGGCCCGGCCACATTAAGCCCCATTAATGGCCTCCACACACACACACACAAACACACACAGAGTAGAGTCCCACACACGCAGCCATAGATCTACGCCCTCAGAACAGGATGCAGGATGCAGCCAGCGATTCGTGTTGTGATTTCCTTCGGCACATTGTGTGCTGCAAATGCATCTCAGTCATAAAATAAAATGGCAATGGGGGAAAACTGTAGGGGAAAACTGAAGCGAGGCCAATTAGTTTTACCTCAAGCTGAAAGGTTGTGGAGGACGAAGGACATACTTTGCGTAGTAGTCGATGGCTAATTTTAAGATATATCTTTCTTAAAACTTAATCTTTTAGAGTATTCGTTGGTATGGCTCTCATTGAAATATATTTGTCCACCAAGATTAGGACTACTTTTAAGACATACTTATGGATAGGGTATACACTTCATAGATACACTCTCTGAAGAATGTTTAAGCAGACGGAAAACATGCTTCCCTTAACAAGGAAAACCTCTCTTTAACGGCCACGAAAGCTGAACAAATATTTATTTCTCCTATGCCTTGTGATTGTTTATTCTTTTTTGTGCTATTTAATATCGTTAAAATTCATTCAAGTGCAAAACTTGACGATAAACTTTTGCCTCAACAAAATAGAAAGAAGGAGGATGTAATATGAGACGATGGAATGGGAGAGTGGGAGCTGAAGAAATGTATGGCAGCAAATGGGAGCTATAGGAATATATGGAAGAGAGTTGAAAATATAGGAATATATGGGTGAGAGTGGGAGAGATGGGAGACCTATTCGAATACTGCCAAAGAAGGCTGGGAAAAATATGGCATCTTTGATTTTGACATTGTGCCACATCACGTACTCATACATCTATACAAAAGTATATACATATGTATGTGTATGGGTGTGTGTGTGGGGGGGTCTGGGGTTTCTTAACAGGCGAAAATAGCGCATGAATTTATGACACTCGAAGGCGTGGCATGTGGCATTTTGTGCACCAAAGCGTGGCATCTTTTGAGAGAGGGTCTCCAATCGGGATGGATAGAAATGGGGAAAAAAATTGAACACTATTTGTTTGGCAGCCGAAAGTAGTGGGAGTTGCACCAGACTGTGTGGCACATTTTATACGAGCTAAATAAGTGATAAAGTTGCCATTGATTCTGCCACTCCATGCCACTCCACTCCACTCCACTCCTTGCCCCTTTAATCGAGTGCAGCTAACCCAAATTGCTTCAATGTCAATTTTTATGGCCAAAGATGGAGCATTGTTGACGATCCTAAGGATTCCGAGCAGCTGTCCAAACATTGCACCCATAAACACACACCATTCCCCCATCAGCAGACAAATGTGAGAGACTGTGCGAGAGCTCAAAAGCTCAATTGGATATACTTTATTTTACTCTTGCTTTTTCCTGAGTGGAAATGCAATAAAAACGGTGTTGGATAAATAGATAAAGTATTTCAGGATATGTGCGCCTTAAGCTGATAAAAATGTCACAGGATAAAAGCTTTTCAAAATTAGATTAAACTTTGGCTGTGCTTTTTCTCTTGCTTTTTCTTTTCGGTTTATTTTAAAGGCTACTTTTTTTATAAATAATATAAATTCCACGCTTACCCCGCATAAAATTCCATTTTTCTGATGCTTTCATGTCCAGGACACGCGTTCCACAGAACTCAAAGGGTCTCCCTGTGTCATGAAATGCCGCAGAAAAAAAAACTCGACATTAAATATGAGGCAACAGAAAATGTTCATAACTTGAACATCAGCATTCAATATATGTACTGGTATATTGCAAGGGCACAACCGTCTGCATATAGTACATATGTGTATATCGATAAATTTAATTTTGATATAATAATGTCAGGAAAGAAATAGCTGGGAGAATTTAATGAAAAAAGATGGGAGCTTGTGGAGTGCAAAAGGCAGCCATAAGGTTAAGAGGAAAATTATATTTCCTTCATTTATTTAAATATTGAATAAATAAGTAGAGGACAAAAGAAGCAAAGAGTTGGGCCAGTTGGCTCTGTAAATTCTATTAAATTCCTTTAATTAAAGACTACATGGAAAGGACATTTAAGAGCTTTAATATTGGACCACTATCTGATAGAATTTTTCCCTAAAATTATGTTTTACAAAACAAAACAAAACAAAAATCGCTATTCACTTGGAATGAAAACTTTGTGAACCAACCAAATGCAAACAGATCTACATACGAGTATTCCAAAATTAATATTAGCCATCCGGCAAATGCATAGCCTTCTCAGCAGAGATAGAGAAAACTCTCTGTGACATAAGCATAAATATTAATAAGTATGCTGGAAAATGATTTGCATTTAATGCCGTCGACTGGCAGTCAGGCGTTGCGAGCATGATTTCCCCCAAGTTTTAATTAAAATGTCGTCACATGGAAACCAAAATACAACTGAGTTGGCAATTAGCAATGTTTTACCATAAATTTAAATCAAAATGTTGGCCCAAACATTTGCTAATTTAAGCGTACTGAGCGTACAAATACACACCCAAAGATACAGATGCAGAGATAGTGGTGCACTCTCTTTGGCAACTTATCACACATACGCCATGCCGTACTGTGCTGGATTGCAGCAGCAGCAGCAGCAGTTGCAACCAGAGTTGTCAACCTGCAAATGTGCATAATTCTGGCACACAGATATGTGCGATCCGGGGAGTCGGAAACGCAGGACCTGGGCCACATTATAAGCCAAAATACAAACACCACATGCTCACATGCACATCCATATTTACGTGTAGTGAAAGTTGTGTCCTATGCATGCCCTCGAAGAAGAGGGAGGACCTGTACATAAGTAAATTGATAAACAGAAACACTTGGACGAAGTAAGGCTACAGATGTACGATACCTTTTCCACCGACGAACACCACAGGCTTCAGAAGTGGACTTCACAAAAAGAACACACATTTTCCATCGGTTAACGAAGAGTGAATATGACCAAATGCCATCGCTAGAAAACCCGTCGTGTAAAAGCATCTCCTGAAAGCTGTCTATGGGCTGCTAAGTGGCAAAAGTTTGTCGTATCCTGGGACACATCTGCTGCAAATGTTGGAACATAAATCTGGGCAAAGTCCGGGTCTCAGGTCTTTGGTCTCAAGCTATGTTGGCCTGCCTTTTCGGCAACTCCACAGACTATTGCATTTATTTAATTAAAGCGAAGCGCACTGGCTTCGAGTGTTGTTGTTGGTGAAATTATAAATGATATATGTAATTTACTTGACCAGTCCTGCCAACTGATATGTCGTCCCATTGTCAGTTGCTTTGTTTGCACTTTCCCCTCTGCCTCTGGGTCCTAGAAGGTATTGTCTTTCGAGTCAGTCAGTCAGTCAGTCAGTGAGTCTGTAGAGTTTTCCTTATCCCTTTTGCCTGCAATTGCATATTAAATTTCTGTGTTTTCTGTGGTTAAGCTCGGCCAGAAAGAGAGACCTTTGTCGATCTCTGTGAAATTCCATCCGGGCAATTTTCTAACTTCTAACCGCAATAGGTGTTGTTCAACATTTGAAACGTAATAATGGTTAATTATGACAACAAGTCAAGAGCGAAACACACAGTCTTAAATGGGCTGAACATAATTTCGAAACTGAAATTTATTTCGATTCCTATTACCTTATATTCGAGGTTCATCTGGGGAACAGCCCAGCCCTGTGGCAAAATGGAAAATCTATGAATATCAAATAAATTACATCATCACACATGCGAATAAGAACCAAATAGAAAACCAAAATATCTCTTGCTGCTTAATATGCAAAATGCGTAGCCGGCAACCAGTAAAAAAGTAGGAGGAAAGAAGCTGAGCTTCTGTATCGAAGCTGAAGATACCCTGGCAAATGAATCGTTTCTATTGTGGATATGTGATTAATTTGTTGTTTACAAATAAATCAAAAGGGGTTGAGCAACGCTAGGAAATACGAGTTGAAGAAGAAGGTTTTTCCAATTTTTCAGGGACTTTGAGAACATAAGGGCCTTTTTGGAAAGGAAACAGCATCCTTGCATGGCTGTAACTTTTCGATGACTGTTGGTTCTCATGAAGGGTGAGAGAGCCTACCCATAAACCGTTCAAACCTCTATTAAAATGTAGCATACCCTTCTTCAAGAGTACACCAAGCATCGTCTTGTAAAAATAGGCAAACAAAATGATTGTGGCCGCAATAAGAGGCGTCAAATTGTTGCCTTGTCTGTGCTAAAGTTTTTCCCCATTGTGTCTAGTACGTGATAATTGAGCAGACAGCAGACGTTGGTGCCAACCCAAACCCCAAGGAAATAGCTGCCTTCAAGTGTGGAAATTGAAAATGAGAAATTTAACTAAGCGAAATGTCGTCTCTCCGTCTCTCCTTCACAGTCACCAAATTCATACGCATTGGCATTGCCGATAAAAACGATAATCCTCCCTATTTCGACAAATCGCTGTATGAGGCCGAAGTGGATGAGAACGAGGATATCCAGCATACAGTGCTCACAGTCACAGCCAAGGATCACGATGAGTGTGAGTATACTATACCCTTGAGAATATTCCACCCAACAAAATTCCACAATTATTATCTTTCACATACATATTCTCGGTTCTGTTCAACAGCCTCACGTATCCGCTATGAAATTACAAGCGGCAACATTGGCGGCGCTTTTGCGGTTAAAAATATGACGGGTGCCATTTATGTAGCTGGCGCTTTAGATTACGAAACTCGACGACGGGTAAGTTTCCCCCCAAAAAATATATAGGAAACACAAGGAACAGGAACAGGACTCTCCTCTGTAATCGACAAACGTTCTTTCGCAGAGATATATTTATGACACAAGCGTTCCGCCCGAGCGGCTTAGTCAACTGTGAGATTTGTTTATGTCATTCCGAAAAAAAGGCAGAAAATACACGAGGGAAAATGGGACATACAAATGCATATATAATTTCTACGAATTTAGGCCTAAAAATAGCTTAAAGGAATGTCAAGGATCTAAGGAATATTTGCTTAAATTTTGTAGATATTGCTTTTCTTTTTGGACGTCTATAAAATTCATTAGCAAACTCTTGGAAAACTCTCCCCGTTTCCTGTCGAATTTCAATCTCAACGCAAGGGCCACCGCGAGGCTAATTAAATATTGAAGAACTCCAACCAGAGTTTGGACGAAAAAGTCAAATAGCAGTGGCCACAAAAGCTTGGCGAAACATTAATTGAACAGAACGCCAAACCCAGGCGAAATCTTAATTGAATTTCAATTTGAACAATTGGCCAAAAGTGCAGTGCAAGACAAAGGCAGTTCTGCCTTTACTTTAATTGGAAATTCATTGCAGGAAACTTTGAGTGCAAGGTCCAGGGCATAAGGCATAGGGCGTGGGGCATGGTATATGCAAATGTCTCATCAATTAAGCAGCAACAATAAAATTACAATATGAATTATGTAATTTAATTATGAAATATTCCATCCCTCCATCTCCTCCGTTCCTTCGTTCAGTATGAGCTACGGTTGGCCGCCTCCGACAATCTGAAGGAGAACTACACGACTGTGATTATCCATGTCAAGGATGTTAATGATAATCCCCCTGTTTTCGAGAGGCCCACGTATCGCACCCAAATTACCGAAGAGGATGATCGTAATTTGCCCAAACGCGTCTTGCAGGTCAATGATTCAAACTGATTGATTGAAATGAATATGCATTGTATTCATTCTTTGGTTTTATTCGTAGAGCTTTCATTTTGCTGATAGGCTGAAACAAATATTGTTTTCTTTTATGTTTTCCTAGATTTATATTGCATGTCAATAGTTTTTGTTCAAGTTTTTCCCTCCCCCCAAACCCGTTCCATGCCTGAAGCTACAAATATTATTGCACAAAAAACACACAAAATAGAATTTAGAGTGAATTATTTATGGGTGTATTTATTGAACCAATGAAACTATTGGGGCATTCTTTCAGTTGGTTTTTATATCCTATCCAAAGAGTTGCAACTTTTTGCTTCGCTTTTTGTCAGTCAATAAATTGTTGACATATTAAAGGTATTTACAGTCCTGCAATATTAATGGACTACGCATTTTTTTATTTAAAAAAAGTTCTGATTTTTTTAAGTTACATAAATAGTTAAAGCTCTTTGCATGATGGTTTTTCATTTCATTTAAGGCTATTGAAAAAAAATCTCTTGTGATTTAAGGTTATAGAAAAAAATGCTGAAAAGTAATTGAACAATTAAAAAATGGCTGTCCGTTCTGGAGAGGACAAATGACAGCAAAAACTTAAAAATATATCCACATGTATAATTTGCATTGCGGTTTCGAGGGGGGAAAAAAGTACAATAATATTAATTTATCATTAAGCACGGAACGTCCATTGAAAATATAGTACAAATATGTAAAAGATGGCTTCAAAATATGTCAGTTAGCAGGACATATTGATAAAGTCTATTTAATCATGGCAGTTTAATGAGTAAACATGCAAAGCGAGTGGGTCAAAACTCTTACAAGATATGCATTTATTATCCACAGATACTCATTATATATGCACTTCGACCATCTTAAACATCTGTAAATGATTATACAGGCTTAAGTTTAAAGATTGGATCATCTGGTATACATATACATATATAAAACCATTTTGTTAGACCCCCAACCATTTTCAACATGTGTAAAACCATTATCAGAAATTTAAATTTTATTTTAATCCATACTTTAATGGTCCCTTTATAATTTATGCGTATTTTATTGTTTATTGTTTAATTTTTGGTATACTTTTTATTGTTCTTTCTCCCCCAAACGCCCGAAAACAAATTGTCTGTTCGTTGGCCATATATTTTGTTTAATGTCTGCACAAAAATGCAATGTGCATATGGTAGTACGAACTGAAATTGGTTGCGTCGGACAGTTTGAATGAAAATCAAACAACCATCGTCATAAATGTGCGCGACGTCAACGATTTGCCGCCCCAATTTCCACAGACGTCCTACAACCGTACCCTTGATGAGGAAATGACCACGCCCTTTACCATCATGCAGGTCGCTATAATACTTACCATATCTCTCCGTACCATATTCATCCTGTATATACCATATCGTACCGTACATACAAAAGCAGTACTCTCATATAACAATTAATTTAACCCCAGCGACATTAAATCGTCCTCCATTCAATCGCATTTCACATTGTAAACTTTGTGTAAAACAGCAATAACAATCCGTAAACTTAATGAATAATCGCCTGGTGGGTGAAGGTGAAACGTACAATAAATTTATTAAACCATTCGGCGGTAATTTTAAAAATTATACTTAAATTGAAAATACTGATTCCCCAGGCATTAAGGTTGAAAGGGTAGTAGGCCATTAATCCCATACAACACCAATGAGTATGATAAGTTTATTTATTTCATTTAAACTGCTGATGCACGATTCGTTTTCCACCGACGCTCTTTGAGAAAAGACCGAAGGGATCGCGACATCACTCTCCATAAATAAGTTCGGCTGAAAACGCATCGTGTGACATATGTTTTAACATTAAATTTTGTATTTTATTTTTTGGTTTTGGTCATGGAAACAGCAAGAGTAAGAGCAAACCATCTCTGTGGTCTTTAATTGCCCGCTTAAATGTCTGGCGTAAAGTTTTCCCATTTTATTTATCATAGTTTTTCCATTAGCCCGTTTTCTGTTTCCGTTTCTGATTCTGATTCTGCCGTAAAAGCTGCTAATTAAATCGAGTACGCTCTTTAAGTATTAATGCCACACACAAGCGCAAACACACCCACACACGCACAGCATTTGCACGATTAAGCTTGGGGTCGGTACAGATTTTGTGTTGTGGTTTTATTATGTGTGTGTGTGTGTTTGTGTTTTTCCCAACTAATTTAATTAAAATGGAAAATGAATGTAGCTGAAGCTTAAGGCTAACAAAGGGAATTAAAACCAATCTGTCAGCACTTTAAAATCACCTTTTATTTACATTTTACTAACCGGAAAACCAATACTATTCTCTGGTCACTCGAAAATATTTTTCCATTGACTAAGCCCCATATCTGTCGGCATTTGGCAAATAAAAGCATAATCCTGCAGCATCAAAAAAATGGCATAAAAATTGGTTTCAATTAGCCAAAAATTTTGATTAGAGTCCATGAAAAAAGTATAATAATAAAAGCCAAATGGGAATTAAAACAAATAAAAGTCATGAAAAGGTATTATCGAGAATATAAAGAGAAATTGTGGAAAAAAGTAGTGCATGATAGAAAAAATCTATATATTTAAATTTGATTGTGTTTCATTTGTTTTATGCTTGATAATTAATTGCATGTTTGGTGTTGCTCTTTTTTGTTACATTATTCCAGAATATATTCAATATTCAATAATAATACAATTTTCCTCTTTCATTAATGGATAAACAGGTTACTGCCACAGATGGCGACAAGGATCGTCCCCAGAACATCGTGTACTTCCTCACGGGCCAGGGCATTGATCCCGATAATCCAGCGAATAGTAAATTCGACATCAACCGCACCACCGGCGAAATATTCGTGTTAAAGGTAATGAAATAATCTCAAATCAACGTAAAGTATGCCTCCAATTTAAGCATTAACAAATGGCCGCAAGCCGCAAGCACAGAGGGTATAAAATAAGTACAAAAAGGGGTCCTGAATCTGCGAAATGATTGCGAAATCTCGAAAAATTCCCTAGCTGATTGAGGTCTCCCATTAAATGTTACAAAATTATCTTCGATAGGAAATAATTAAAAGTCAATGTGCACTCACTCGAATATAAATTAACGGATTCCTATGGATCCTTTCCATAGAAATAAATTGGCAAACCTTTTTTAAAACCCAAACACACACTAAAATCAATTGAAAAGTAAATTAAAACTAATTACAAAATCACCATTGGAAAACCCAACGCCGCATGCCAGTTGCAAAAATTTCGCTTTATTTCGCGCACACACTCCCAAAATATACGGACGTAAAATGCTCCAGAGCCAAATTAAATGAAATTCCCATGCGTGCATCCAAATGCTCGAAGCTTGGTAAAAAAAAGTATGTATAAAACGGGAAAACATTTGGGGCCCAACCACTTTAGTCATTTTTAGCTCCATAGACCAAGCGACCATCTCTCGTTTTCCCCCCTCCTCTCTATCTGCGCACAAATATAATTTTGTATTTTCAACCGTCCCCCATGGAGGGGATATCCTCTCTCCCCAAGGAAGGAGGAGTGTGTCAGAACTCCCCCTGCAAGTCTGGGGAAGAGAACATGATAAGGGATAACATGTCCAAAGGGGGGATACGGATAAAGGAGTGTGTGTACCATATTTTTGTGGGGGTGAACCACAGTCCGTGACCCACTCACAACTAATCCCTTAAATTGAATATGTCATAACAATGTTGGCAAATTTGTCATGCAAATTAAAGCGATGACGACGCAGGAGGATGTATGTATATATATATTATTTCTTTTTTAGATTTTTTTAGACTAGAGGGTAGTTAGGGTGTGCCCTTTGGGTAGAGATTGTGTTTTATTTCCAGAAATGTATTTTTGATGTAGGATTCCAGGGAGGACAATAAATCAAATTTAAAAAAAAAATCATAGTTAATATTTGTTAACAATTTGGGAGATCCCTTCATTTTCGAAAACCCCTTTGAATCACCTTATTGGGAGCCTTCTTTGGAGAGCTGTGTAACCCTTTTTGAAGCCTTTCTTTAGTTCTTTGATTACTGGATAACACATGGGTCTAATCCATCGTTCAAAAAGTCCTTTCTATACACATTTGTTCTGTTGTCGCCCTTTATGCACACATTCCCTTTATGACAAATCTAATGTCAGCGCCATGCAGAAGCTTCTGTTGTTGTCGAGCTGCTGCCTGTGGTTGTCACATGGATAGCATGGGGGGGGGGGCATTATCCCAGGGTTGTGCCAGCAGCTGTGCGGCATGCGTCAACAGATACAAAGTGCTGATTAAAATCGGGTTTTCTCTCTTTTTTTTGAGCTTTTTATTATATGCACGAAGCATGCGGAAAGTCTGCCCCACACATCACTCAGGGTTCTGCTGCCGTGAACGCATATCAAAGTCAAAATCAACATCAGGTACAGGTACAGGGTACAGGGCACAGGTCGGGCTTCCACCTGAGGTTCACAGGTCCACCGCCCCATTGTGCAAAAGGATAAGTTCCCAGGGTTTCGCTTGAGTCAGGCCGAAGGAGTTGGGGTTGAAAAGGGGATTGCGGACTAAATGGGGATGGGGATTGGGTAGGGACCCCTGACAACAATGTTGTCCTCCCCGATGTTAATCGGTTTTGCGTTTATGACAGCTAAAAATTACACAATAGCCATAAGAGAGTGCGCATATTAACCTAGTACGTATATAACAACGCTTTACACTTTCCACTTTCCTCTTTTCATATTTTTTATAGCCCTTGGATCGCGATCAACCTAATGGACGGCCCCAGTGGCGTTTCACGGTCTTTGCCCAGGATGAGGGTGGCGAGGGACTCGTGGGCTATGCGGATGTCCAGGTCAATTTGAAGGACATCAACGATAATGCCCCCATTTTCCCGCAAGGCGTTTACTTTGGAAATGTAACAGAGAACGGCACCGCCGGCATGGTTGTGATGACCATGACAGCCGTGGACTATGACGATCCCAACGAGGGCTCCAATGCCCGACTCGTCTATTCGATTGAGAAGAATGTGATTGAGGAGGAAACGGGCTCGCCCATTTTCGAAATTGAACCGGATACGGGAGTCATCAAGACCGCTGTGTGCTGCTTGGATCGCGAGAGAACACCGGATTATTCCATACAAGTCGTGGCCATGGATGGCGGGGGGCTAAAGGGGACGGGGACAGCCTCTATAAGGGTTAAGGACATCAACGATATGCCGCCGCAGTTCACGAAGGACGAGTGGTTCACGGAGGTCGATGAAACGGATGGCACGGCCCTGCCAGAGATGCCCATCCTCACGGTCACCGTTCACGACGAGGACGAGACGAATAAGTTCCAATACAAGGTCATTGACAACAGTGGCTATGGCGCGGATAAGTTCACGATGGTGAGGAACAACGATGGCACTGGTTCCCTGAAGATTGTCCAGCCGCTGGACTACGAGGATCAGCTGCAGAGCAATGGCTTCCGTTTCCGCATCCAGGTGAATGACAAGGGAGAGGACAACGACAATGATAAGTACCACGTTGCCTACTCCTGGGTCGTGGTGAAGCTGCGCGACATCAATGACAATAAGCCGCACTTTGAGCGCGCCAATGTCGAGGTCTCTGTCTTCGAGGACACCAAAGTCGGCACCGAATTGGAAAAGTTCAAGGCCACCGATCCGGATCAGGGGGGCAAGAGCAAGGTCTCGTACTCCATCGATCGATCCTCGGACCGCCAGCGACAGTTTGCCATCAATCAGAATGGTTCCGTGACCATTCAGCGCTCTCTTGACCGCGAAGTCGTGCCCCGCCATCAAGTGAAAATCCTGGCCATTGACGATGGTTCGCCACCGAAAACCGCCACTGCCACGCTCACTGTTATTGTTCAGGATATCAATGATAATGCACCAAAGTTCCTAAAGGACTATCGTCCCGTTTTACCCGAGCATGTGCCGCCACGCAAAGTGGTCGAGATTTTGGCCACCGATGATGACGATCGCTCGAAGAGCAATGGCCCGCCGTTCCAGTTCCGTTTGGATCCCAGTGCCGATGATATTATTCGTGCTTCCTTCAAGGTGGAACAGGATCAAAGTGAGTAGAGTTTTGTATTCGATTCATGGGAATTTAATTTAATTAAAAATTAATGAGTGAAACATATATTGGACTGAGTTTGCTTTTCCTAATAAATATCATCGAAATAAAACCGAAATGGAAACTAAATATATTCCAAAGGGATATCCACTTCGATCCCCTTGCCTTTCCTTTCCGTTTCACTCACGTTTATAGTTCATTCTTTGGGAACAGAATCTCTTTTGCAACTTTTCCACATCCTCAAAGCATCCCAAGTAATTTCCGACTTTATGCTCTTCGATCCGTTCATTCGTTTGCCGCACACTTACCAATTACTGGAAAATTGCTGCACACACGCACACACACACAGTCTCTATGGAGAGGGTTGAGGGATCTAGAAATAGTTGCGAGTGCTGACCGTTTCGACTTTTTGGCCAACAAACTTTTGCCCTGCTGCAATGAAAAGTTAGCCAAATATTTGGGTCAAAGCTTAAACAATGCACAAGCGTAACATTTTTTCTGTGCTCTTCCCCTTTTTGCTATGCTTTTGGTATTGAAATTTCCTAACAGACTATTGAGGGAACGGGTTAGGATGTCCTGTGTCCTGTACCCTGTGTGTCACACAATATCGCAACGCTAACAATAGCATAAAAATGCAATTACCCCCAACCCGCAAAAAAAAGATACAAAATCGAGTCTAGGGGATCTAGAGAGTGTAGCCCCCCCACAAATGAAAAGCCGAGGAATCTTTGGCCATATAACGGAAACAGTAAACCGCATCGCACCCATTGCGCCAGGTCCCATGAAAATTTAAATAATATAAGCAAAAAGTCACAGATACGACCTGCGTGTGTGTGTGTGTATGTGTGTCTGCTCGAGATACAGAAAATAAAATGGCAATGCACAAGTTTTCAATTAAATTACCTTCCAGGAGAGCCAGAGGAGTGTGTCTCCCGCAAAAGCCAAAACGACATACATATGTACATAGGTACATTCCACATTCCACATTCATGTCTGAATGTCTGTGTGTGCCCGAGTGAGGAAAAGCCAAGATAGAGCCCTGGAAAAGGAAGGAAAAACTGGCAGAGCAGTCACAATTTGTGTGGGTGGCAATCCAATTTTGATGCCACAGCTGGGAACCGAGAACTGGGCGCAGGAACTTGGGGGATCAGAGCCAGAGAGTCAGTTCTGTATCTGTGTCTGTGTGTACGTGTGTGTGTGCGGACTCGTATTTGCATACAATTTGCCTAAAAACACACCATGGAGTGTCTTTAAAAATACATTTCAAATGTGCGCTGTACCCTTCTCATCCTCCTCCACCGATGTGGCATGGAATGCTCTGGGGCATGGTGTGTGCCCCTGTTCCACAGTCGAAGACTTAACACTTGTTGGCTCAAAGGCGTAATTACAACAAATTGGGGGGGGGGGGGAAGGGCTATGGCCAAAAGTTGCATCTGCAATCAGGTGGAAAACGTGCTGGCTAATAAAAGAGCTTAGTTTTTGGTCTGCTGGCTGATTGGCTTACAGTTTACAGTTTACAGCTTACAGCTAAGCTAGAAAAAGCTTTTCATGTTTCAACAAGCAATAGTGAGGGTTGTCTGAAAATTATACTCTAGGAATCTGCTTTTTCTAGGTGCAGTTCATTAAACGGAGCAAGTCCTTTCCCCTGCCTAAAGCTGCTCAAATTTGGGCTTACAATTAGATCTATTGAATGGGCAGTAGGATACGGTCTGAAATGAAAGAAATTTGGCTTAGTGCCTTGCTAATTGAATTTTTTGGATGGCAATACGTGTGGAGGAAAAACTCAGTCTAATTAATTCAAACTTTTATTGTAATTAACTTATGCATATGTCCTTTATTAATTGCATTTTCTGTCTAATTTCTATAAAATTCGCTCTTATCACTAAACTCATCAATTCCACTTTTGCAGAGGGCGCCAACGGTGATGGCATGGCAGTGATATCCTCTCTACGATCCTTTGATCGCGAACAGCAAAAGGAGTACATGATTCCCATTGTGATCAAGGATCATGGCTCACCGGCTATGACCGGCACCAGTACTCTCACCGTGATCATTGGCGATGTGAATGATAACAAAATGCAGCCTGGATCCAAGGATATCTTCGTGTACAACTACCAGGGACAGTCCCCGGATACCCCGATCGGCCGTGTGTACGTCTACGACCTGGATGATTGGGATTTGCCCGACAAGAAGTTCTACTGGGAGGCCCTGGAACATCCTCGATTCAAGCTGGACGAGGACTCCGGAATGGTCACAATGCGAGCGGGCACCCGCGAAGGACGCTATCATCTGCGATTCAAGGTCTACGATCGGAAGCACACTCAGACGGATATCCCCGCAAACGTGACGGTTACTGTGCGGGAAATACCCCACGAGGCTGTCATCAATTCAGGATCCGTGCGCTTGTCTGGCATCTCGGATGAGGACTTCATCCGCGTGTGGAACTATCGCACTCAGAGCATGAGTCGCTCGAAGATGGATCGCTTCAGGGATAAGTTGGCCGATCTTTTGAACACCGAAAGGGAGAACGTGGACATTTTCAGCGTTCAATTGAAGCGTCGCAATCCTCCGTTGACAGACGTTCGATTCTCTGCCCACGGATCGCCGTACTACAAGCCCGTGAGGCTCAATGGCATCGTCCTGATGCACCGCGAGGAGATCGAGAAGGATGTGGGCATCAACATCACGATGGTTGGCATCGATGAGTGCCTCTACGAGAATCAGATGTGCGAAGGCAGCTGCACCAATGCCCTGGAAATCAGTCCCCTGCCCTACATGGTGAATGCCAATAAGACGGCGCTGGTGGGTGTCCGTGTGGACACCCTGGCGGACTGTACCTGTGGCGCTCGCAACTTCACCAAACCCGAGTCCTGCCGCACAAACCCCTGCCACAATGGCGGGCGTTGCATGGACACAAGGTTCGGGCCGCACTGCTCTTGTCCTGTCGGCTACACCGGTCCTCGTTGCCAGCAGACGACGCGTAGCTTCCGAGGAAACGGATGGGCCTGGTACCCACCCCTCGAGATGTGCGACGAGTCCCATTTGAGCTTGGAGTTCATCACCCGCAAACCCGACGGCCTGATCATCTACAACGGACCCATTGTCCCGCCAGAGCGGGATGAAATGCTCATCTCTGATTTCATTGCCCTGGAACTGGAGCGCGGGTACCCACGACTGCTCATTGACTTTGGCTCTGGCACCTTGGAGCTCCGCGTGAAGACCAAAAAGACTCTGGATGACGGCGAATGGCATCGCATCGATTTGTTCTGGGACACCGAGGACATTCGCATGGTTGTGGATTTCTGTAAGTCAGCGGAAATCAGCGAAATGGAGGATGGCACCCCCCCAGAGTTCGACGACATGTCCTGCCAGGCTCGCGGACAGATTCCTCCCTTCAGCGAGTACCTGAATGTGAATGCCCCGCTACAGGTGGGTGGCCTGTATCGCGAGCAGTTCGACCAGAGTCTCTACTACTGGCACTACATGCCCACGGCCAAGGGATTCGATGGCTGCATCCGCAATCTGGTGCACAACTCAAAGTTGTACGATCTCGCGCATCCGGGACTCTCGAGGAACAGTGTCGCCGGCTGCCCGCAAACGGAGGAGGTCTGTGCACAGACAGAGACCACAGCTCGCTGCTGGGAGCACGGCAACTGCGTGGGATCGCTTTCCGAGGCACGTTGCCACTGCAGGCCCGGTTGGACGGGTCCGGCCTGCAACATTCCCACAATTCCCACCACCTTCAAGGCCCAGAGCTATGTAAAGTACGCCCTGAGCTTCGAGCCAGACCGCTTCAGCACCCAGGTCCAACTTCGCTTCCGCACTCGCGAGGAGTACGGCGAACTGTTCCGCGTGAGCGATCAGCACAATCGCGAGTATGGCATCCTGGAGATCAAGGATGGCCATCTGCACTTCCGCTACAACTTGAATTCGCTCCGAACCGAAGAGAAGGACCTCTGGCTCAATTCCATCGTCGTCAACGATGGCCAGTGGCATGTGGTGCGGGTCAATCGATATGGATCGGCTGCTACCCTCGAATTGGATGGGGGAGAGGGTCGTCGCTACAATGAAACCTTTGAGTTCTCGGGTCATCAGTGGCTGTTGGTGGACAAGCAGGAGGGTGTCTATGCTGGCGGCAAGGCCGAGTACACAGGTGTTCGCACCTTTGAGGTGTATGCCGACTATCAGAAGAGTTGTCTCGACGACATACGGTGCGTATACGCTATATTCATTTAGTTTTTAGTCGGGAATACTTACCGCTTTCATCTCTACCTTCGTTTAGTCTCGAGGGTAAACATCTGCCTCTTCCACCTGCCATGAATGGCACGCAGTGGGGGCAGGCCACAATGGCCCGTAATCTGGAGAAAGGCTGTCCCTCGAACAAGCCCTGTTCGAATGTCATCTGTCCCGATCCCTTTGAGTGCGTCGATCTCTGGAATGTCTACGAGTGCACGTAAGTTAAAGTCTTCCATCATTTTATTCATCCAACGCATTGCTTTTCGTTTCTCATCATCCAAAATATCAAGAAAATTTAAACAAAGAAATAAACTGACTGTTCGGACTGACATTACACTTACAAAAATGTATCCCAAATAGGTTTAAAAATATCATTTTCATTTACCAAAATTCGAAGAAAGAGTTTCCACAAAGGAAAAGCCCCAAACCAATATCCCAGAAAATCCACCACAAAAGCCAAACATTTGATGGGCTTAATCAATTAAAGGCAGGACCCCACCCCCATCCCACCATACACACACAAGCAACAAAAAAAAAGAGAGGAAATTGAAGTAGGAGTGAAAAAAGCTTACTGGACCTCCTGTCCGTCAAACCAAAACGACGTCGTCCTTGCAGGCAGTCAGAGAAAGTCGCATCGACACAAAAGTCCAGTTAGTGATTGGCACTAAACGTTGCGTGACAAATCAATCGGCTTAGGCTTACGTTTCTGTTGATTTCAATTCCGATTTCGCTTTGTCGAGAGTCGCAGCGAGTCGAAGAGAAAGAGAGAGAGAGAGAGAGAGAGTAGAGAGAGAGTAGAGAGAGAGTTGGGAGCATTTGTTCTGCTTGTAATGGTCTTTGTACATATTCACGCTTTTGTTTCACACACACACTATCACACCTTTGAAGAGCTTATACGCTGCCCTTACAGCACCAGGTACAGGTACAGTTGTGTACCTAAATACTATCCGCTTATCTTACACGTAAACACACACTCAGGCACACATTTTTTTATTTTTGCTGGTTTCCCCCTCTGTTTCAATCAATCCCCTGAGTCAAAGTGCTTAAAATCAATCACCAAAGAACACAAATCCCTGATAAATTGGTTAAGAATCGGTTCAAGTCAAAGGTTTAAAAAATACCGACCCTGGTTTGAGTAATCGGTTTAATCAATCGTTTTACAGTGCCCTTTCAGCACTCACTTCTTAATCGCCTCAGAAATGGTTGCGTAAATCAGTAATAACCGCTACTTTTTGTGACGATTCCTTGACTCCTTAAATCTTTCAATCGGTTAACATACCAATTCATCGTTTTGACATTTTCCTATTTTTCGTTACGAAACAAAGACGCTCAGAGAACCAGTTCTCTTGACTCAATTCGAAATAATTCAATCCCTTTATTCGATATATTTTTATGTTTTCTGTTAAGAAACAGTTCCGTTTTATCGGTTATAAGTACCCGTTTCTGTTCATAACCAGACTCTACGTGGACCTACCAAAATCGGTTAAATCAATCAGTTCAATCCATCATTCGTTAATCGCATATTTTCGGTTGCTCCAATCTAATTTGTTGCCATTAATCTAATGAATATATATACCTTCTATTCACTTCGATATCACACCTATTCGATGTATATATGAATATAAATTCTGTAAAAAACAAAAACAGTTGCGGCGAAGGACGCATCATGTCGCCCGATTCCAAGGGCTGCATGGATCGCAACGAGTGCCTCGATATGCCCTGCATGAACGGCGCCACTTGCATTAATCTCGAACCCCGACTGCGATATCGTTGCATATGTCCGGATGGTTTTTGGGGCGAGAATTGCGAACTGGTGCAGGAGGGTCAGACCCTAAAGCTGAGCATGGGAGCCTTGGCGGCGATCCTAGTCTGCCTGCTAATCATACTGAGTGAGCATCAAAGATCGAATAAACCCCAAGAAAAGAACCATAATCCCCATTGAATGTGCAACAACAACCGTGAATACATATATCCCTAGATGAAATAATTATCATGAATATATATATACCCCCCAGCAACTAGTGCTTTAGCGCCTGCTTAGCTTTAGACTGAATGTTGTAGCGTTAAATTCAAAGTTAATTAGCTGATTCCATCATACCACTCAAATCATGCATCAAATATTCGTACGAATTCATGTTTCCACCTTTTCACTTTGATTTCATTTGATTTTCCATCTTTCCATCAATTACAAAATCGAATCAAATTATCCATCCAAATCACAGTTCACTGAATTTCCATTTCATGAAAAATACATACAACATGTGCACACAGAAATATACGTCGAGACATGTATCAAATATTCAAAAAATCATTTCCATATTCACACTCGTATCGTTCGCTCATTCTAAAACTAAATATTTCGGATATTTGTTTCTGGCACGTTTTCCGTATTCGGTCAGCCTCTAAATTATTGTTTTAATGCTATTCAATGTGTTGCACAATGTAAATATTTTATAAACAAATGCGGAACGTAAGGTTTGTACATCCCATTCATAATGATATACATAATAACGTAATTTGGATGACGCTGGGCCATATCTGACTAGCGTACAATACAACTAGGCAACGCCGGCCTTCTTGACGAGTTCCGACAACGAGTGGGGAGCAGTACGGTGGTCCTTGTACGACTGGCACTTGTCCAGCTCTCGCTCAAAGTCGGTTTCCTTTGCGGGCCCGTCCAAGACGACGTCCCACTGGAGACGCTGCGGCTTGCCCTGGGCCTCTCCCAGAGTGGTGGACGTCTGTTCGGCTGCAGAGACTGCGGTCACTGCTGTGCTGGTTCCCTCGATGATCGCCAGCACCAAACATCCGACTAAGCCACCGTTCGCCACTTGCCCGATTCCCTGGCGGGCGGAGAGAACACCCACTGCAGCGCCGATATGATGTTACAATAAAATTTAAGCTAAACCAATCTCCAGTTTAAGTTGAGTCTCGGAATGGGTCCTTCATTTGGTTTATTTTTTGCTTCTCCGCCCCTCCCAAAAACGTATTTCAAAATGCACTCAACTAAAGACAATGCCCTTCAGGTAAGTTAACAAATGTGCAGTCAAAGATACAAGTTGCCCCAACGTGAGACAAGGCCAAGACCTGGCCAGAACGGAAGAGCAATTGCAGTTGTTGGCTTTGGCATTTCGTAGAAATCACGATGCACTAAATCCACATCACCGAAAGAAAACTCCTACAGACAGACACACACCCACACACACACACACACACACATAACAATAGAGAATCGGGGAGTTCTCAGACGGCTCAAAGGAGCTTCCAGCTGGCACTAAGAACTCGAATCTCGAGCCGCTGGCCGTTTAATTTTGCCAGGATTTACGGTGGCAGAAGGTTTGCATTTCTTTTCGAAATACGAGCATCTCTCAGGGTTAAATGTGTGTGTAAACAGCCAGAAAAATGCCAGTTTTAAGTTTAGAGCCAAGCCAAGAATATACGAGTGTGTGTGTGCGACTTTTCCACGAACATTTATAAGTAAACAGAGAGTTTATTTCATGCCAGAATCAACTTCAGCTAAAAACTTAATGACGTAAAATATGGCAAACTTCACAGACACAGAAAAAAGTGGAAAGCTAAAAAAGAAAGGCAAGTGGAAAATTCAACAAAATTATCAAGTACCTCACTCACTTCTGATCGGCTTAAACTACGCTCTTGGGAGCAATCGAATAAAGAGCAAAACTGGCAAAAGGAGCAGCAAAAGCTAGAAAAAAAAAAACTATTCCACTTTTCAACTGGCGCTGATTTAGTGTGAAAGTTTTCTCTGCTTTTGAGGTATTTATTCTATCTTCGTTCTTTTCAAGTTATTTGCCTCCTTTTCTCTCGCTGCTCTCCCGCTGTGTGGTCCTTTTGGTGCTCTCTGCGATTCGATTTGGTCAAAGAGTCGCCGCCCCGTGGCATTTGCCAATCAATAATCGACATCGTCAATATATCAAAAAGTGTCTTAAGTCTGCATTTGAAAAGTATTCAATTGTGTTTGCCAAAAAAAAGAAAAGAAAAAGAAACGACGAAGGGGAAATCTCTCATAGTTTATTGAGTTTTGTGAATGGGTTTGGAACGAGGACATGGCCTTAAAGAGTGGACAAACGGCAAACCAATTTCTGTCATTTCTAGTGCATCAACAGCGACAAATGACATGAAAGCTTATATATTTTGTATATCTTCCAATGAACTAATCACAGAAAGATTTTCATCTAAGAAGTGCAGCATGAAAAACTATTATCGGTATGAAAATCACCCGAAAAAGCAAATTCTTAATGACTCTGAGCCGGTTCCTCTTGAAAGTGGCAAAACTAAGCAAAATTAATCCATATTCAAAAGAAATTTATTTCGTAAATTTCTGTTTTTTAGCTTCAGAAATGCCTTTTATCAGTGACAATTATTTTTTTTCTAATAGTTTTCTTTCGTGCCTCATAATGCATTTCTATGGTTCACAAGGTTCTTTTAAGAAAATGAATACATAATTCCGTGGTAAAAGTCAAAGCTGAAGTTTTCCCGAATTAAATCGACTAACAAAGGTGACATTTGTGAGGACGAAAATTCAGTTTTGCATCTATCACCATCAATATTAATAAATTCGTTTCACGCTACTCACTTTACCAAAGTTACAGCCAAATACTTTACACATGCCAAAGTAAATCCCATGCATCTCAATTACTTAAGCTCCGAATCAAAGTATTCTTTTGCCTTGGATGTTTTCACACCTCAGTTTCCAAAGACAAATGACATTGTAAAGTTTTCTATTCTCCAAGCGAACCACAACACACTGTTCCAAAAACTAATCAAAACAAACTTAAAGATAGAGATAGAAACAGTCGAGAAAAGTGCGAGACCATAAAATGAAAATCAAGTTAGCCAAAGAATGCAGCAGAACGGAAAAAAAAAGTTTATTCAATTCAAAACCGGAAAACAACGTAAAAAGATTGTTGCATAATAATCATAAAAGAAAAAAAAAAAAAAAAGAGAAACTGTACCAAAAACAGCACTTAAGATGCGTGTTAGGGAAAGGGAGTAGAGACTAGCAGGGGGATGAGTGCTTGGCCAATGCAAATGTAAATGCAAAAAGTTTGTCATACCATTGGAAAAACTGAGAAAATAAAATCTCACAAAGCGTGAAATAATAACAACAAAAAAGTGGAACGTTTTTAAGACTTTCTGACAGTTTTTTCACACTCTCTTGCCCACATAGTGGATAGAAAACTAAGGGAAAACACACACACAACATTTTCCCCATAACAAAATCAAAGGAAACGAAAGAGAAGCAAGCGTTACACCAGACACACTCATACCTGCATGATGGAAACAAATTTTTAAATAATTTCTTTTTATTTTTCCAACACATTAAAAAAAAAAAAAAAAAAACATCCACAACATTCCACCCCAACAAAACTTCATCCCGTGCCACACATATCGACACGGTTGGGTATTGTTTTGGGTCCGTTTGCTCAGGTGTCCATCGGGCTATAAAACCTCCGGCAGCAGTTGCGTGAACGACAACGAGTGTCTGCTATTCCCCTGCCGCAATGGCGGTCGGTGTCGCGATCACCATCCGCCCAAGAAGTACGAATGCCACTGCCCCATGGGCTTTACGGGAATGCACTGCGAACTGGAGTTATTGGCCTCTGGGGTATTGACGCCATCCCGTGATTTTATTATTGCTTTGGTCCTTTGCCTCAGCACTTTGATATGTAAGTATATAAACCACAAGCAAAATGGTGATGGAGTGGTTGAGACTCCGTTGAGACTCCACTGAAGGTATTCGTAAGCTGAGTTCGATTGAAGGACGATAGAACTCGTAAGTTAAGGTTGACGGTTGAATTAACCCTTAAGTTAACAGTAGACTAGAGTACATTTAAACTCTAAAAAGCTCTCGAAATGAGTGAAAAGTAAGTTTGCATGACTCAAATCCCTGTACATTTCCATCTCTTTCCAACAATCCAACTTAAATGCACTGCATTTTGTTTTTTCTTTAATTTTTGTTTTTTTCCTGAATTTCTTATACCAATTAAAAGTTTAATCAAAAGTTTACATGCCATTTAAATATTGATGGCCATCGCTCTTGAGCTGTAAAATTAATTAAGTCTTACAATCGTCCATCCATCTGCAAACAGCGGCCGGATGCCCGACAAACGACATACATCGAAAGCCATTTCCGCAAATTAAATGACACAACATAACGAAAAGTCTTCCATAAATTAAAGTTTATTGTATTGATGGCCATGGAAAATGTTTGCATATCAATGAAAATGTGAGGGAAAAAAGTCAGAGAAAAAGAGGGTAGGAAAATGCGGAAAATGCGTTTTTGACTAACACAGTAATTGCAAATACGAAATTTCCAGCTGGCGTGTAGCTACTAGAGACTAGAAGTAAAAACAGGGGAGGGAATAGAAGTGGAACCTGAAAAAGAACCAGAAGTACATTGGCAGAAGGAGAATCGGGAAGAAGAGCAGAAGTGGATGCAAAAGTAGAGCCAGAACTGGTGGCAGTAGAACGACCAAAAGTAGAACCTGAAGAGAGCCTTCGAGGAGGACATACCACCAGGAGCACCCACAAAGTTGCCAGAAACCGCAGAAAATTACTTACGTCAACTTCAACTGTCGGAACGGTCGTGGCCATTACTACGACTTCAATATCACCCCCAAAAAAACAAAAGTTTGTGCAACAGATGCTGTCTGTCCCTGGGACCACGCCACGGACTACGCTTCGCAATATGGTGGAAAAATGCTCTAAGAAAATTAGAAAAGCACTCGGGGAAAGAGAAAAAGAGAAGGATAGGAGACAAGCGACCAAGTCGCTGGCAATGTCGTCGTCTGTTGCTTGATTTGCTGTTTGGTCAGCGCGCCATTTGTCGTTGTTTTTGGGTTTCCCAACCAGAAAAGAAAAACTCTGGGGAAAATGCTGGAAATATCTGTTTACTTTTCTGCTTTTACACATTTTTGTGTACTCTTGCAGAGGGTAATAATATTTTGCCATGAGGTTTTTAAGTTGAGAAACTATTTGTAATATTTATCCTATTATATAGCTAAGATGTCTATTTAGCAACATATTTTAAGACGATATGTAAAATTACCATAAAAGATGTTACAATTTAGTTATTTTATTTGTCTTTCTCCAGAGAGAGTATCTTATAGTCGTAATAATTACAATACTTTTTTCACTTGTTTCATATTACTTTTAAGAATTTCTCTTCATTTCTTTATTCCCGTTTTGGTATTTCCACAATTTAATGAAGCATATAAATACAGTATATATGTGCAATGTACATAGATATATATATATATATATATACTATATGTTGATTCATTTTTTATCTGTTGTCGCTGTGCTATCTGCTAACTCCTCTTTCACCCTGTAGCTTAATTCTCCTTCCTTTTCCATTTCCATTCCCATGTACCCTTTCCTCTCCCCCTGCAGTTTTTGCAACTAAAATTGCTTTGCATGCTAAATTAAGTGTAGTTTAATGCAATTTGTATACAGAAATACGTTCTATTTCCAAACAGTTGTTGTTGCATATCAAAGCGAGAGGTAGAAACCGCTTTCGTGGAACTGTATTTTAATATTGTTTTATTTGCACTTTTTCCACAGTACTCGTCCTCGTGTTTGTCGTTTACAATCGCCGGCGCGAGGCGCATATCAAATATCCAGGTCCCGACGATGACGTGCGCGAGAATATCATCAACTATGATGACGAGGGTGGCGGCGAGGATGATATGACGGCCTTCGACATCACACCACTGCAGATACCCATCGGTGGGCCAATGCCGCCAGAGCTGGCGCCCATGAAAATGCCAATTATGTGTAAGTATTCGAAACCAAAAACTCTTCAGTGAAATGCAGATTAATTCTAAGAATTTCATAGAAATCTTTCAATTATGATACAAGATTACCAATAAATATATAATTTCTAACCATTTTTCTTACGATTTTCTCCCTTTATTTCCAGATCCCGTAATGACACTGATGCCTGGTCAGGAGCCCAATGTGGGCATGTTCATTGAAGAGCATAAAAAGCGCGCCGATGGCGATCCCAATGCCCCACCCTTCGACGACTTGAGGAACTATGCGTACGAGGGCGGTGGCAGTACTGCGGGCTCCCTCAGCTCCTTGGCTTCAGGTGGGTACAGTTATGCACGGTTGTGTACAGTTGTGGTTAGTTCTTTGCACCCAATATACAGCAAGTAGTTCGAAACTAAAAGCAGCCTGAGATGCCCCCCAAAATGTAGGCTATCAAATAGAGAGATTAGTACATTCGAATCTTTGTTGATTTTACATATTTTTCTGACATTTTCAGGGCAGAAACTCTCAGAAACAGCTGAATATTGGGTTTAAATTCTCGTAGAAGGCTGAATCTTGAGTGTTACTCTCAAATACAGCTGAATATTGGGTGTAAATTGAATAACCAAAGGCCTTTTGGTATTTTCTGTGCAGTCTTTTTATTTTAACCATCAATTAATATGGATTTTTGTGTGTTTGTGGCATTTTGTTTCCCTTTGCAGGCACGGATGATGAGCAGCAGGAGTACGACTACCTTGGGGCCTGGGGCCCACGCTTTGATAAGCTGGCCAACATGTACGGACCCGAAGCGCCCAATCCCCACAATACCGAACTAGAATTGTAAGTTGCCAGAGAATGAGAAAACCCCAAAGGAAAGCCCAGACACAGAAACCGTAAACTAAACGGTTGCCCGAAAGAACAAACTAAAAGAAAAAACTGTTCGTAAATACAAAAGTTGCATTTAAAGAAACCCAATCTCTACGAAAATGTTCGGAAAAACACCACAGATTTCCACCAGACTCACACACTCACACAAAGAAAGATAGCGCAACCAAAGAAAAGGCATTGCAAAACTCTTTAACTAAGAAAAGGATGGAAAAAGGAAGGAAAAACTATGTGCAGAGAGAGAGAGAGAGAGAGGAATGGAGAGAGATGGAGGAGAGATGGGAAAAATCAAACACATATTATGACACGTAAAATGACATTTGTATAAATATTTCATCAGCATTTAAATTTAAACAAATTACGAGATAATGACAACTAAGTTATTTTTTAGGGCAAAAGCAAAGGAAATTGGAAAATGTAGGAGAGAGCATACCAAAGCTTAGTTTAGGGAGCGCTTATGAATTTATAACTTTAATTCTTGAACAGATTTGTTGTGCATATTATGATTTAAGTTGTAATTATTATTTTTAGGACTCTCCTTTCGTTCATATATCAAGTCATTTAGAGATTAAGTTCACTCTTGATTTCGTATTACTTTCTAAGGATTTAACAATTAAACATTAAAACTTACATAAATGAATACCCAAAGACTGTTTTCGTTCCATCATAACAAGTATATAAATACATTTAAACACACAAAACATATATATTACCATATAAACATTACGAAACATTTTTAAACTGCGAAATCGAAGGATCGCAAATTAGAGCCTGATTGGTCGAAAAAGGATACTCCTAGAATTATATTCTAAAAGCAGAAATCTTAAGCTAAAATCTCCACAGAACCTAGCCACGAAAAAAGCTAGAAAAGTAAAGTAAAACGTAAACGCAAAGGAAAATGAAAAAGAAAATTACCTTTAGATGAACTTAGCGCAATTGAATTAATATAAATAATACCTTAAAATAAACAAAACCCATTTATATATATTAAATTATATATATAAAAATGAAAAAATGAGAATGCAAACTTGGAAACTATATTTAAAAATATTATACCCCTTCAGGGGTATAAAATGAGAATGCAAATATGGAGATTAAATTTTACATTGTATATATTATTAGTTTTTAGCACGTATACAAAGAACACACACATACACGCAGACACAATATTAACGCCGCATACGAAATTGGTAGCAAAACCTAAAAGTAAAACTAAAGTCTTTATATAAGTGGAAAAACTCACTCACAACAGAGAGTGCATTCGCATAAAAATAAAATCCAACATTTCATATGCATAAACCCGAAAACAAACTGCATTTAAAAACCATTTCATTCCACACGACAAAGCAACGTATTTTGGAGATCGATTTTATTTCAGTTTTTGTTTTGAATACCTGGTACATGGAGAGAGAACGGATATATCCATTTATATCTTATAGGATAAACTATCGTTGACAGGGATCATCAGCGGAGTAGACCCTATGAAAACTACAGTAAGATTCAGGAGACCTATTCACAAGGTTAACTCAAATCGAAAAATATTGGAGTACAGCATAGATATCGGAAAGAAATTCTCTATATGCGAAAATCATCTCTGTTTTTAAGCCCATTGATAGTTTCAGACAGAAAATAAATGATTCTGATTATGGGAAATCTCCTTACCCCCTACATTAACAGATCACGAAACAGGTTAAGGTGGAAAAGGCTGTGGAGCTTACAGTTGAAAAGATATGTCTTTCACATTTAATAGAGGTATTAATTCAACTAGTATCTACTGATCTTCCAGAGGTCCTCACTCTCGAAACTAGATCAGTAGCAAATAGAGAAGAGAGTGGGAAAACAAGAATTTCCCAAAAATGCCACTCAAATTCGATAGGATTCATGACATATATATTGTCCATCTGTTATCAAAGAATGATCATGATCGGATAAATATGACGGCCAGAAAAGGGAAATAATACGTCAAGTCTTGTTTGAGAAAATTGGATAGTCATCTAATACTGTGTTCCAATCACACAACCTATACAAAAAAATACCAGGTATCCTGATGGTCGCAACATCGACCACATCATTCCAATTGGTTTCTTTTTGTTGCAATAAAATTTTTTAGAGCACACTTTTTGACTCTGGGAGAGGAAGAGAGCAGAAACACTCGCCCGCCAGCTTGGGCCGCAGTTATGAGTGCAATCGAAAACAATAATCGCAAATCCGCTATGATTTCATCTGCTATTGCATATTCGAGTACGAGTATTGTAGAAACGAAGAAAAAAGTTTATTTTCGTTTGTCGATGCCAGAGATTCATTTTGTTTGTCCAATAGTCAGCCAGAATACAGAAATACTATGAACAGATTGCAAAAATACAGATTGTAGAGAACCGTAAGTACATAATATAGAAATGAACAATATATATATACAACATAGATACATACATACATACATACATACATATGTATATGAAATCTATCTAAATCATAGAGTTTTCCAGGCAGCGTATACATAAGACAAATGCCCACGAACATGATCCTATTTAAAATTCATTTTCAGTTCCTCCATTTTCACGAATATTCTCCCTTGAGGCAGAATACACACGCACACACACACATTTTTCGGTGTTCGAATTATTCCTATTACCACAGAAGATTAAACATACTTAAGATAGCACCCAAAATAAAATGGGATATCTAACAAAACTGCAACAAAAGTTGACTATTGAAAAGTGCAAAGATTTTAACGTAATTGTTAAACCATACAGCGAAATAAATATTTAAAATGATGCGAAACCACAATAAACTTCTCTGCTGTACTTGTTTGAGAAAATTCTTAGAAATTTTAAAGCACATTAATTGTTAAAAGAAGAATCTAAAAAGCAAATCAACCCGAAACCTAATGTAGACATTTAGAGAGAAAACAAAACACCACCACAAACCCATGAATGCAATACGGAGTCGCTTCGACAGCAGACTGAATGCAGCTCTGATTTCCTGCGATATTTATTGAATGCCACCTTAACTTGCTTTGATTATACATTCATTGCAGCTCTTTGTTCCATGATCCCCTAACTGCTTTGATTTACATCGACTTCGAACGAACAAAGCCCCGATTTGCTACAATTTTCAATTGCATGTTTGCTTTCAGCACATAAAACATCGATCCGGCTATTAATGCTTTCCATTCGGTACAGCAAAACCAAAGAAAAACACACACAAAAACACTGCCAGCAATTATATTATGGATTTAGTTCTCGCAAAACAAAAGACTTGAAACAGAAAGTTGATTAAACGAAAAGTTCATTTGTAAGCTTTCGCTTTTATTCTGAATTCTTGATTTCGTTTTTCGATGCATCTGACTATGGATAACATTTTGCATTTAATATATGTATAGGTCGAAAATCCGAAACTTTTTAAACAAATCCAGCGCCCAGACAGACAGAAAATAGTTACAGACCCAAACCAGGAGAGGGATATTTTATACAGCAAAAATAAACCGGAACAAATTAGTAGACAGAATCTCAAAAATAAATTATATACTCATTTATACACATATTTGTTATATATTTTGTAATGTAAGTTAGAGGCATAAACTATATATTGAAAAATGCACTGGACACACACGTACATATATGATGAGAAATACATTTACAACAGGTCACACACAGACACACATACACATACACAGACAGACACAGAGACAGAGCCGGACAAAGCCAGACAGACAGACAAAGATCATACTATTTGATAACTATGTATTTATAAGGTATGAATTTTTTACCAAAACGCAAAAACAAAAACCAAAACCAGAAGTAACCCCATATAAAATCGATTGAAATGGAAATGGAAAAACTAAACAGAACACAATGCAGACAAACACAAAAAGAAAATCTGGAGACAGAAATCCAATTGAAATGCAATTTTCTATAGAAATTTGCATATAAGTACATTATTATGTAAAATCACTTTAACATACAGTAAAAAAAAAAATTGAAATTAGTTTAAAAAAAAAAAAAAATTATGAATAATTTACGAGTAATATTAAAGAAAATCGAGCGCAAACTAACAAATCAATTGTGCAGCATTGCAGCAGTCTCGATTCGGTTATAAAATTTACATTAGAATAATGATTAAATATTGCAAGATATCCAGCAATGGAACACTCGCAACTGAATGGCAAATCGGGAATAATGTAGTTAAGGAAAACCTTATATACGAAAAACAGTCACACACAGACACCCACACGAACAGCGTACACAAAAGACACAGACACACACACATACACAGCACTCATAACGACAAAAAAACAACAACAACAACAACAAAAACTGCAATTATATTAAACAAGAAAATTATTACAAAAGCAACAAAACACGAAAAAAGAAAAGTGGAAAACCAACAAAAAGAAAAAGATAAAAAAGTAAATAAAGAATCTGTAACGTTATATGGAAAACAAAGAAAAAAATTAGAAAAGCGTGTTTTTATTTTAGAAATCGATGGGAGCTCAGATTGCATATATTTTTGTACAGCAATTTATCAGCGGATCATACTGAAGACATTTGTAATACGATTTCTGTAAGTATTTATGAATAGAGTAAGGTACAATGACTTCATCATGGAGTTATCCAAGCGACAAGGCAGTCCTCGACGTGTCTGTTCATGTCATTTGAAATGAATGTATTCTTTCGCTTATGGAGAAATTGCACAGTAAATTACACTGTCACACACAGAATGGGGGTATAACATATTTCATATAACGGAAGGGTATAAATACATACATGGATTCCATTACAATTCCATAGGAAATAAATGCATTTCTTGAATCAAAACTTTTCAAGGTATACTAGAAGGGATGGTAATCCTTCGAATAGAATGTATATTTTAGACATTTAACGAATCGGAGACATAATGATTTTTCTTCTATTTTCGCTCCTTTTCACTTAATAAACTTTTTAGAATGCAATATGAAAGTGAGATTTACTGTGTGATTTCTAAGATGTTGATTCTCGCTAAGAACGCTCCAGCTCATTGCATTGACACTTTGTCTTGGAAGTCCAGTCAGTGAGTATTTCCATCCATGTAGGAAAAACAGCCCATCTTTAACCCAAAACACATTTCCATCCCAGTTTTCTCTGCCAGCATTTATTTATATTTAATTAATTAAAGAAGTACCCACAAATTCATTTATGGTCACTCGATTGCACTTGATAACCTTTCGTATCGAGGCCCAATGCAAATATTTAACAACGACAGTAATCGGTTGTTATCTCAGAATTACAATGGACACTTCTATTCCAGGTAGACTTCAAACACACTTATATTCGCTTATATGTATTTGCGAATATTTGTATGTTACATATTGTATGTATTGTATGAAATGAAACCAATATTAGCCAAAGTCAATGTTGAGTCAGGCATGTCCTCGTACAGTGCTTGGGGCAGACACCACTCACAGGAGCATATTATATCCTTATTTGACTTTGGGAGTGTGGCCTTTGTCTGCTATCCGGCACTATCTCGGCAAATACATCCCAGAGTATCTATAAAAACACACACAACAGCAACAGTGCCGTGCCACACTTTTGCCCCAAGAAAAGTTGGCGCAACAAGGGGAGAATGTACAAATACATTTCTTTACCGATTTTCCTTTGCTTTTTTTCCTTCTGCATTTACCACTGGAAGGAGGAACGACTCTGTAAATGGATTTGGCTTTTGGCTTTTCTCTCACAACTCGTACAATTTCCGTTTGGCATTTTCCTGGTAGTCAAAGGAAGGAATGAAATCTTCGCTCGACCACAAAGGCAAATATGTATAATGGGGCAGAGGGTTGCTGCAAGTTTGGGTTTGTTTTCCCTACTCTTTTTATTGTACCCTTAAAGTGGGGGTTTATGATTGGAACTGGTGTTTTGGAATGCAAAACGGTAATCATTTCTGGTGCTACAAAGTGTGCATATTATAGACTATCATCAAATATAGTGTGATTATATCTATTTTTATAGAATGTAAGGTATACCTTTTTCAAATCGAAAATCGGTCGAAACACTGGCAGAAGCATTATCTACCACATGACTAAGAGATCTTCCAGAGTATCTATAGCATCGGCTTTCAAATCCAGATGCTTCCTCTGTTTATTTTCCTCTACATTTTCCAGTGAGGCATCAAATTTCCAATATTATTGCTCCCGGTTCAACATTTGTCTTGTCCGAGCTCGCTCCCTCTCACCCTCGCTCGCCGTTTGTTCTGTTTCGGCTCTTGGCACGTTCCAACAATTGTTTAAGGCGCCAAAACAAATTGCGCATACGACGAGTGGTACAGCAGTCAGAGAGGGGCGAGGGTGTGTGGAGGCCAAAGGGAAATGTATCTGCAAACATTCACTTTGGAGAACAATTTATAAGCCACAATTTGTGTGGACTATTTTTAGCTAAACAATTTGTTTAGCCGTCTCTTTTGCAGCTGTCGATTTATTGGCCCGGCTACGGGAAACCCTTTCACCCAATGCTCCCGAAATGCTCCCTTCACCCCTTTGTCTGAAGCCGTTGTCAAGCTTTCGTTTTTGTTTGCTTTTCTCGCTTTCTGGTATTTATGGCTTTTGTTTCAGCTGCCAAATTTATGAATTTTTTCTCCCGTTTATCCCATCTAACAAGTTGTGCTTGTTGCTCCCAATTCACGGAGATCCCACACTATCATACTTTCCATTTCGCTTTAGATTTCCTTCTTTCCCCTTAGTGTGCGGGCGGATTTTTATACAGGGTATTTATAGGGCTAAGAGTATGCGCTTTGTCTCAGTAACATAACCTCCCAGAGGAGGCTGATTCTCAAGTAATTCTCCCTCGATCCCCTTCTATGCGTTCCAGTGTTTCATGGCAGAATCTACACCCGTAATCTTAGTGTTTTCAAGAAAAACTTGTAGTCCTGCACTTATTGCCAGGTATCTCGGTATCGGTGCACATCACAGTAGAATTTTTCCTCGTTTTTGCTCATTTGCAGTAAAAATTTCTAGCTATATCCTCTTCGATGATATTTGTATTGATTTTGCGCCTGGGCTGGGGTTCAGTTTGATGAGCGTTCAAGCGGCTGGCTGAATGTTTCGATTTCAGTTTTCCGTTTTCCGTTTTCTCGTTTTCTGGTTTTTCTGCGTGCTCTTTTTTTATAGCAGGTTGTTAAATACGAACATTTCACTTGCTTTTTGTGCTGGCAAAGAACAATATGTCCGGCATTTTTTACTCAAGTTCTGCAGTTTATGAAATTGCTTCAGGCTGGCTGCCATGAACCGAGGAAACTTTGAGTGGAATTTAACAATGAATTGATGGCAACGATTTTTAAAGTGAAAAATCAAATCACATTTGCAAATTTTAAGGCATAAATTTACCAATCTTACCCCACAATTTATACAACAATTTTTCATAAAATTTAGACCTCGAACAAAAGTGAAATCAGGCTGGAGGAAAATGCGGACTAGATAAGCACATGTGTCAAACTCATATGTTCTCAAATGTTCGACCCCTTTGAACTGATCCGGCGTCCTTGTCTTTGTCTTTCCTGCCAGCCGACAGGCCCAGCCCACACATATTTCAATATTTTGCCAACATGTCACATAGATGACATTCATTTCCTACAGTCAACACGCACAATTTGTCGCTCTCAAATGAAATGAAATGAAAATGCTCCAGAAAACCTACGCTCCGAACAGAAAGACAGAAAGACAGACAGACAGACATCGGGAGGTACAACAGCGACAACGAGGTACACACAGTCTCATGGCACACCGGAAAATCTTGGGGAAAAAACACAGAAAAATGAAAATAACAAAAAAATATAGGAATGAGCGAAACATGTTTCAGCCCCAAAAGCGAAAATCAACACATGCAAATGGGCGAAAATCTAGGGGGAGGAGTTCAGAGATGACAGCTTCGGGCGCGGTGCCTGGGAATAGATTTCAAGAAATGTTTATCCACTTCCACAGACATACATATGTATACCATCCGTATGAGCTTGCTGTGTGTTTAACTAGACCCACGGTTGGGGCACAGCACGTAAATGCTTTTGTGAAAGCCCCAGAAAAAATGATAAGTGAACAAGCTAAGACAATGAAAAACACTCAACTCAAACATACTCAGTATTTTGAATATATTTTTTAGCTTTCTAATCTTAATTCAAGACTGTGAATACCAATAATTATAACTTTAAAATGATACTAATGCGAGGGAAAGATATGCCCACAAAAGGAGACAAATCGGAATTCAGCAGAAAGTAGTTTTCTAAGATGTTTGGAATTCCATAAAATAATACTAGTATTATCGGAGAATATCAGATGTTTTTATGAGAAACATACTATCTCCATGGTTCCAAGATCAAATTTAAAAACATTTATCGCATATTTAAGAAAAATATTTTCCGATGTTACCCGTTTCTATTCACAGAATCTATGGACCAGTCTCTGGTAGATTGAATTTTATCTTATGTGGCAATGTTCTGCAAGAAACCCGCAACTTTTCAACCTTTTCTTCTCTAGCATACCTTACGAAATACCCAGCTTGAGAATGAATACCCAAGAGCAGACAGCGACGAAACTTGAGCAATTTAAATCGTAATCAGGCTCAATTTGATTTGTTCTACGCCCACAGTCCACAGCCCATACCCACATCCACTCTTTTTCGGTTACTCGTTTGGGTCAACTTGTCAGTCAATCAAAGGTCAAAGGATTGGCCAAAGAACCCCGAAAGGAAAGAAAAAAACTAAATAAAAATGGGACAAAAAGGGTCAATGTCCGCTTGGTTGACAGGCATTAAATAAATAGCAAAGGATCAGTTTAGAAACATATTAAATTTTGTGGCTACAAATTACTTAATGAATGTGGGAATGCCATGCACATATCTCCAGATCCACATCCAGACCCATCCGCTTCCCAGATCCCTTTTTGTCATATGCAAATACTGCGTGAGCTCGAGCGTCCGAAAAATCTCTGAGCTCTTGAGTGGGCGCCAAAAATGTTCTCTCGGAATTTACATAAAGTGTCGTCAGGCACGTCTGTTGACATTGACGACGAGTTGACCCGCGCAAAGAGCTGTCCCAAAAGTCTAATTGAGCCGAAAGAGAAGCTCCCACCCCCAACCTGGCTCCTATTTAACCCGCTTTTAATTGCATTGGGAAGATACCGGACCAAAATCCGACTCTAATTCTCTAGCAGAGATTTCTCCAGATCAGAGCATATCAAGCGGTTTACCGCTATTTGTGAAATTAATTGGCATCTTTGGGGCACACACTTTTGAGGGCCACTCCGGGCCAGCCCCGATAGACGACCCAAAAACAAACCGCACCCAACATACGAGACCATTCACTCAATTAATTTAATGTTTGCTCTGGCCTTTTGGCCAGCATTAAATGTCAGTAGAGGGGCAGTGTAGAGCGTTTATCTGGTTTTGGTGTTTTGGTAAATGGATTAGTTCATGAGCATATTAAGTGATGGCTCAATTTCAGAGCACATACATATATCTGCAATGCAGTTGGTGGTCTCTAATTGAGAGCTCTTCTTGGCACAGTATTTCTGTATAGAAAGGTGCTTAAAAATAATGATTTTACTGAGTATTTAATGCTGTATTTGGATAATAAGAATTTAAGTCTGTTACAAATATAGAGATTGTTACGAAAAAGTCACTACTATAAAGTGACAGAATAAAATACATACAATTTAATAGAATTAAATCATATACTTGTAACCACTACAATATTTTCAATAAAATTATTATTTATATATATTTTCCTTCCAAATATTGGTGTTCTCGTCCACTTCTTGACCCTGAATCAATCAGTTATCTCATAATACTGGTATTCGGTGAATGCCTCAGAACTTGCAGCACATATCAAACTAATTCCCAAGCAAATTGCCAATACAGACAGGACAGCGCTGCTGCCTGCTCCAGAAGCTATGATAATGCGACTTAATTATGCAGCAGCTTAGTGGAAGGCTATCACAGGACCTTGTCTCTAGGCCCCTAATAATGCAGATTAAATGTTCAAAATTACAGGAGGTAATTGGTAGTTTGTATTGAATTTTGTGCAACCAATTAGGGAATGAGCGAGGAAGAGTGTCTAGAGGGAAATCAGGAGATTCTTAAGATCAAGTTTAATTTTTTCTCGCCATTGCTTCCCCAATATCCTGCACTCTATATCCTCCGAGATCCTGCTCAACTCTTTCGAGTAATTCGAATGAGTTCGCACATGCAACGGCAACATTTTCTGATTGCTTTCCATTTGCGGGAGAGATTTTTCCCCCAGTCGAAGGGTTCTGCCTGGATATTCATTTAATAAAAGCCAACAGCGAGCAAATTTTAATGAAAGACTGCAAGTGCGTGCAGTTGGGGTTGGTTGCATATGTCTGGGTTTGGCCTTAAGCGCCCCAGGCCCCCAAACAGCCAGAGAAAAGCCCCAGAGGCGAATGACAGAAACAGCAACGGAGAGAGAGAGAGAGAGAGAGGAAGCTGGAAACTGCAAACTGCAACTGCAACAGCACTCGTCGCTATATCAATGGGCCAAAGGGAAGCACGGAAAGGAGCACTGCGTTACGTTCGTTCCTGATAAACTCTTTGGCAGGGCTTTTGACGTGGTCCGAACCGCTGAAAGGACATAATAAATGCCTCAACTTTTGGGCACGGGCACGGGAAAAGAGTGGGCTGGCCGGCACCGGACAACGCACTCAAATAAAAATGTGTAAAATTCGTTTTGGACTGCCAACCAAAGATATATTTACATGTACACACGCAGGGGTAGCAGGGGCACAGAGGGAAGCCAATTTCATTGAAATTTCCCTCTGTGTGCGTTGTCATTGCGTATTTAAGTTAAATGGACGCGGTGCAGAAAGGATACACACACGAAGACAGCAGGCCCATGTGGGTTAAGATCCAAGGTAGAGCGTAGACCATGGAAAGCAAGAAGAAATACTCGTAATTTTTCTTAACCAATCGATAAATGCAAGTTGGGCGGGAAAGCTCTTCAATTTTTCAGTTAAATTTCACATACTTACGAAAATTGCCACCTCATAATACACTTTCAAGTAAGTCTTTATAGAAAAGAATACCCTTTGAACCCCTTTTCCACACATCTGCACCACTGTGTATCATTTCTCATTCCGTAAATTACATTACAGTCGAGTCATAATTGCGCTGATTAATTTCCATACAGTAGTCAGTGGCCCAGAGAGACAGAGAAGACAGGCCGGTCCGCTGTCTGGTGGCAGCACCACAGCTGGCAGGCGGCATTCCATATATCTGCCATAAATTGCAGCCACAAAGGTTTATGGGTTCCATCTCTTTCCATCTTTCAGTATCTTTCTGGCATTATATGAGTGTATTCAATTCGTTTTCTCTGCACTTCCGATTTCCTTTTTATGGCGCAATTTAAAAGACAGTATTCTCATTAGCATAAGAACAGCAAAGAAGAAAACAATTATTACTTTTCGGGAATGAAATCGTGTTGGAAATGTAAAGAAGGGGGTCTTTAATCAATGTGTTTTCTTAAGGGCCAGCACCTAAGAGATAGGAGATAGGATAATGGAAGATGAATGTCTTTAATAAAGGATTCACTTAAAATGTAATGTAGGTAGAGGTAGAGCTGTACAAATAAGGGATTTCCTATATTACCTAATGAGTGGCAATTTCACACTTGAATTTCTCCCTTCCAGTAACTACCATTTTCGAGTATCACAAACCCATTTCGTACCAAATATTTACCTGTCTCAACAGCCACGTGGCACCTGCCTGGCTGACTCCTACCTTTCACCCATGCAGCCTGTGACAGGAAACACGTGACATTTGTGCGCACCAAAGACGGAAGAACAGAGGCGCCTCCGACGACCCATTCGCCTGACACTCTATAAAAATCACGTAAATTTCATTAACAATCCTCCGCACAGAGAACGGGATTTCCAGAGAGTGGATACAATGCGATACACAACGAAAAATAAAATAATAATTGCAGCGAGATTTAATTGTGCTTGTGAAAAGTTTTCTCCCAAAAATATCCGGAAGTCACATGCACACGCACAAGCTGCACACACACACACGCACGCACGCAGAATGTCACACAATGGTCGCAAGGCGCAAAAGGGATATGCACCATGAAATCCATGTGCTTTTAATGTTGAAAAATGAGTTTGTAAGCGCCCATGGCTGACCCATGGCTCTCTCTCTCTCTCTCTCTCTCGAGCAACTCTCCACTCGTACACCTTTCATTATTGCCATTCGGAATCCCTGATCCCCTCCGCCCTGGCTTTGTATGTGCAGCGAAGCAATTTGGCGTGTGAATCGGGTCAGGTCAGCCTCGTCCTGATGCTAGTACTGGTCCTGGTGCTGCTCCCATAGTCCACACTCGGCAACATTTGCCACCGGAATTTATACTGCACTTTCCCCATTTTTATACTCCATCGAAGAGAGCTATGATTTTGAGCAGATGTTGGCCAAAAGAAGTAAGTACATACATATGTCAAAATACTCCATAAAGTATTAACTTCGAAACTGTTTGGAAGTCTCTATGGTTTCCCTCGTTACTTCAACCAAACTTCAGACATTTCCGATTCAATAAGTTTCTTTGAAATTGATCAAATATTATTGCCAGGGGATAGCTAGATCTAAGAGCATCTGCCATAGAATCAGTGTCTTATAGGGTATCTAAACCTTCGGCTCTCAGAATCGAGCCTTTATTTCTCGCGTTCCTGTTTTTGTTGCTGTTTTAGTTCAATATGTGCATTCGCTGGGGCTCGCCTCCTCCTCTCTCCGGTGCAACTCCTGCAAGTGCACTCTGCCAAGTCATTAAGTGTACATGCTGGCATGTATGTGCGTGTGTGTGACCCTTTAACCACATTTAATTGAAAGAAATTTTATTCTAAGTGGCTTTAATAAATACGAAAAAACAAAAAAAAAAAACCTGAACTAGATTCTCAAATTGTTCAGCCAAGGTGCAGCGGAAAATGGAGCGAAACAGGAGCAATATTTTTGTGCTCGTTGGGAGAAACTGCACAGGAAAGTTTCAGGGAAGCTACACTGGTGAAAGGCTCCTTTAAAGATCAACGTACCCCAGTATATGTCTATAATTAATCCTCATCTCTGAACCACTTAAACAAAATCCAGCCGCTTCAGATCTCGAAGAAATAAGTTTACCCCTGCAATAAGTTTGCTCTCTAAAATGCCAGAAACCTTTCATGGCCATGCGAAAAACAACTTGAAAACTAAAATCTTAATTAGTAGTACAACAACTTCTGGGGCGTTTTGTATACACAATAGTTTTTTAATTAAGTAAAGTTTTGGTTCACCCGTTCTTTACCGAAACCCGAGGATAAATTTTTGGTCAAACCTGGGAAAACCCCGACACCAACAGAAAAAGCAACAGCAACAGCAACACCGAGGTGTTGGCTTTGAAAGCGCGAAAAGTGGTTATTCTGTAGCCAACAAAGAAATCGCCGGATCCGGGGGGAGGGAGAATCAGACAAACTGAAAGCAATCATGCGCTACACTACAGCCAGATGAGAGTCGAGACCCAGAGAGCTTCCCGGAGAGATAGAGTTTCCCAAACCAGAAAGGAAAACCGCAATGAGCGATAAACTTAGCATTCACCTGCTGCGTTTAGTTCCGTTTCCGCTTCCGCTTCAAGGCAACTGCTTATTATTGATTTGTGCCAAAGGTTTCTCCTGGTTTACTACCACTCCTGACTCCTGATTTTCTACTTACTTGTGGTACTCTTGGTACTGCTGAAGCTGCAGCACATGTTGTGCGAATTGAAATAGTTATGACAGGCGGCCACGTGGCGTATGCGCAACGAGAGACGCTTCCAGAGAGCGCAAAAATTACCATATAAATGGATTACGAGCAAAGCCAGAGCAGCAGGCAGAATGAGTATGGGTAGAGGCAGGTGGAAATGCGGATGGAAAAGCACTCACAGAACACAGAACGCAAAAATCACCGAGCAATCGGTGGGGAGACGCCGCAAACGTTTTTCCAATTTGCCAAACGGAAATCATTTTCTTATTAAAGTTGCAGCCAGCCGTTGCACCATCCCCCCCCTCATGTGGCACTGCAATATCGACAGTTTTGTGGCTGATTAGCTTCTCGAGGCTCTTTACCACATTAGCGCCACTTTTACTGTCAACTCCAAAAGGAATTATGACCATACCATGCTACGACTAGGGCGGAAGTAGAGCAAGTTTTTCCCCAGCTTTTCTGCTGCGGAAATTGCACACTAAATGACAAGCCAAGTATTTATGATTATGCCTCATCCTCAAAGGGTGTACAAGGCTATAAGGGGATTGGCAAAAGGGCTAACGAGTGCGAGAAAGAGAGAGAGCGAGAGAGATTCCTCCTGCCAAACGCAGAAACATAAAATATTGACTGAGCAAAGAAGGAAGCTGAGTCCTCTCCAGCTATGAGTTAAAGTACTGCAAGGAGTAAACCTAAATTGTGGCAAAAGTCAAGTTTAACTAAAGCGAAACAGAGAATATAAACATACATATAAACATCTAGAAGGAGTAGATCTGATTTACGACTAATGGTAAACCCCTTAACCATAAAAATACCTGACGTAATTATAGAACATATATACTAAGCTCTAATCGACATTCGGCTGCACCTTATGGTCTGACTTAAATGTTAAAAGCATTTCCTGTATTTCGTTATCCTACACATATCCCCGTTTTATCTTTGGGCCATTTAAAGTCGGTTTATTGCCAACTACACAGCCACAAGGCCAGGGAAGAGTCTGGCAACAACTGTGCAAAATATGGCAATAAATTAATAACAAATTTAATTAGTTTTCAACCAGACACAGCAGCAACAGAAAGGGATAGAAAGAGAGAGGGAGAGAGAGAGAGCTTTGCATTTGAAAAGTATTTTTCGGTGGAAAATGGTCCAGAGTTGCGTTTTAATTCTTGTTCCTGCTGCCACACAGAGGAAAACTAATTTGAAAACATTTTAACACTTGTTTGGTAATTTTGCACCGGTTCGCCACGTTGTTGTTGTTCCTATGTTTCGGCTGTTTCGGCATTATTAGTTGCTGGTGTTGTCGTTGTCGTTGTTTTATTAGATTTCATTTCGGCTGCTACATTTACTTTTCCCGCCAGGCATTATTATTACACCCTGCTGTGCACTCTTCTCTCTAATACGAGAATAAGAGAATTTCTGCTTTCTTTCTCTAGCATTATATTGCAAAAACATTTGTTCAAATAACGACCGAAGCACTGGAGACTGCGGCAGTAGAGTGACTCGACAATGTGATACTTAGTATTACTCAGGCGAAGGCAATGCAGATCCTAAAAATTAAATATTAATATTATAAATCTGCAATGTCCAAGTAACGTTCCTAAAAAGTGCTTGATATTTATGAGTTTTTTCCTACAAATTACATACGCCATTTCCGTAGAGGGAAGTACTGACATGGACTCGTATATACCCTTCAGTATTTTAACTACCTCCTCCACTCATTATACCCTATTAAAGGGTATACAAACAAGCCCAGCAACTACAACAATATTAGCAATAACAACAGCATAAAATATGTATCCACTTTTATGGAGTTTTAATTTGTTTTGTCGCCAAAAACACTTCCCTGCCGCCGTACACACAGCGAATCCTTCCTTACTGCCACACAGTGGGTCGGAACAGTGGGGCACATGGAGGGCAGAAGTTGGTAATATCCGTTTCACGTTTTGGGCGAAGCTAAAACACTCAAAAAGTGTAATTACCCAAATGGTGTTATAATTTAGATGCGCCTCAGAGTGTGTGCTGTCGCTGTAGTGCGCGCTCCCAGCACTGGTTGGGGATGCTGGGGATGTTGGGGATGTTCGAGGACAAATTGAAAGGGCTGTGCGCAAGAAAAGTTGAAGAAAGTTTGTCGTGGCAACAATTTCAGATTTTCGGCTAAATGCAGGCAAAAAATCGCGAATGTTTTTTGGTAACACAACAAATTTGAGCTGGCACATTAGAAGTTTGTTTAATGGTTGGGCATTGTGCTATCATTAAATCTTTTAAATGGTTGTTGTTCAATGTGTATTCCAGGGGTGAGGTGAGGGGCTATGCTCTCACTGCAGCACTCTCCTTTACAGATGAAGAGTAATCCTCTCTTCATCCTGTGTTCAGAAATTACCTTAATTTAAGGTAAATATTTGCATCCGTGCATCCATCGATTTGCATCTCAATTTACAGTATATTTCCACTTGAAATAATCTCCAACCAACTCATTGGTGGTGCTTTATCCGCACTACTCGTGTCTTGTCAAATCCATCCCCTTTAGCAGATTTGCAAATAAATTACAGCGAGGGAAACGTGAGAGAGCGTAAGCTAAACTGAAATATGCATTTGGGTAGAATTTCGGCAAAAAAGAAGAACATTTCGCACACATTAAATTGGACAACATGTGCGCGCCTTTTGCTGTAGCTTTTGCAATAAATTTTACTGATTTACGACAACGCGATGTGGCATGAGGGAAGGGGAGCCGAGGGGAAGCGCTTCACTAACTAAATAACTGTGCGCAACTTTGCCCCATCTGGTGGCTGCATATCAAATTATTTGTTGCACTTAAATGGCGCACCAAAGTGGGGCACTAAAACTTCTCGAACTTGCACTCTTGCTCTGTTTTTTCTAAATGAATTACACATTTGACATTTGGCAAACGATTTGAATTATGCAGCAGCCCAGAGCTGCTGCCAGGTCTCACCAACAACAGGTGTGTGTCCTGAAGTGTGGCTCGGCGAAAAAGCTTTTAGCGCCTAAAGGTATGCAAAGCAGTTGGGGCACGCCACAAAGTTGCAGGCGGCACTTCACAGCCAGAAGCTCGGCTCAGTTCAGTTCAAGGCAAAGCAACCACAAAAAAAGAACAGAACGAACTCTCTACCTGCACCACCACCGCCGCCACCACCACCACTTGTCATTAGATGTTAAGAACCTCCCTTTCAGGTCCTTTTGCAGCCCTTTCGACCTTCTGCATTCTGGCATTCTGGCCACGCCTTTTGTTGCAATCTTTGAAGCAAACTTTTCGCATTAGCTCCGAGTTGGATACTCCAAAAACTATTATAGAAAAATATTTTTGCAACTCGAGTGATGGGTGGGTGATGGGGTGTGGAATTGGTTGCGGACTGTGTTGGGGGCACGTTGACGGGTACATTGTATGGGCTGATAAGTGTGCGTGTGGCAATGGAACAGTGGTTTCCCGAGCGAAAGAAACATTAACATACCAAATACTATTGATAATTGTGTTAGAGAAGACTCTAAATCGTTCTTGTATATTATAATAGTATTATTTATTAAATAACTATTTATATATATATTTTGTGTCCTTAAAATACTTATACTACCCACTTATCCTTCCACACTATTTGCCACTCCGTAGCACTGTTCCACCCTTGGCTACCACTCCCACTGCCCTCCCTCGTGTGAAACGTGTGTCCTGACAAACTTTCCCTGAAAACTGCCAAATGCTTTTCCTTCTTTCCACGTATGTAGTATGTACCGAGTGTGTATGTGCTTTGTGGGGCGTGTGTTTGGGTTGCATTATGTGTGTGCAGAAACCATCGTTGTCGACATCGCCCAGATTGGCACTCGATAGACGCAACTGCAATGCATTCCTGCAACGTCACTCCTGCCATTCCTGCCACTCAGGACACAATCCTCCCTCCCCTTCCAATGGGGGGCGTGGTGGTGGCACTCGATGTATTTTCAGCTTAGTTAACACAAAGGCATATTTACTTTTTCCGACCCACCCACAAGCCCGAAAGTTACTTGCATAAAATTTGATAAATTCCGCCTCAGACTTTCGGAGGGAGAGGAGTAGACAGACTCTGACTGACGGGAAAATCTAATAAAAAATACCATTCAGGAAGGGCTTTACTGTACGTGAGCCTCACTGCGGTCAAAAGTGAACATATAGAGTGCCATAGGCAGTACCTTTTTGTTGGCCAAACTCCTTTAGTTATCGGAGTTAGAGTTCAAGTGCCTTCTGGGCATTTCTCTGGTAATTTGAAACTTGGAAACGGCATATGGAAACTCCTTCCTTTCCCCATCTTTCTCTCAATGTCTTTCAATTATCTTTTAGGCTTTGAAATTGGCAGCAAGCTGGGAAAACATTTAGTTTCTGCTCTCTCTGCAGCATACTTTGAGCCGCTTACAAATTTAAAGTTTGAGAACTTCCCTCGGTCCTTAGCTCGAACCAACTGTTGCCGCGTGATATGTTACTTGTCAGAAGTTTGTTGACGTGCAGATTAAACGGCAAGCTCTACGAATAGTCTGCCAGGAGCAGACCAGAGAAAACGCTACTCGGGGGATCATTTATCATAAGCTGTATAGCATTTTGCTGACACTTTTGACGGGCTTTGCAGTCAGGGATACCGTCTTCGAGGGGGACTCATGGAAGTTGTGCGGAAAAAGGGTACAATTCTGCGAAATATTATTCAACTATTTTCGAACTATGCCTTATAAATAGATACTAATTGTAAGTTTTAAGGCTTTGAATTTGACTTGGACGACAGTCGTGTCGTCCCGGGGTCGCCTCGCAATGTTTGATCAAAGACCAAAGACCACTGGCCTCACCTGCTGCGTCAACTGATTGAGACACTCGTACCATCGCATGAGGAAATGTTGGCCATGCTGCTAGCCGAAGTTCAAGAGTCGGGGCGCCTCAATGTGGGGGCGGAACAAGATTCTGCTCAACGAAGCATTGCAAATCACAACAATCGTGAGCGTTCAATTGCGCATATTGATTGTGGAATATAATAGAGGGACAGCCGTACAGGTTGCTCTCAGGTCACACAGCCACAAAGGTCCCCGGAAGACACCCAGCCACATCCACCTTTCCGTGCGTAAACTAGCTCAGGTCTCAGGTCGCCACATCCTGCGATTCGGACAAGTGGCGTACTCTTGTGCCTCACTGTGTTTCTCAGCTGTCATTTGTCTGTGTCCGTGTCCGTGTCTGTGTCAGTGGGATGTAGTCCCGGGACGAGGACAAGAGGTTCATCCGCGCGCTGTGTGTGCGCGCTTGTGGCGCGACCTTAAACCACATATAGTCCCTGCCTCGTTCTCACTTGTAAAGCCCATCACTCCACAACGTTGTCTGTGTAATTGTGCGCACACGGGGGGTAACCTCGTTTGTCATTGTAAATTATGCGGTTAAATCGTTCGTGGGCCTAGTTCTGTTCTCTCTTTGAGTTTTCCGGGCACACCGAAACCACCGGCTTTAACACACATCTTTTCCGTATGCTTTAAAATGTTTCCCCATCCCCAAATCCAAAATGAATATTCATATATGGTACGAGTAGTTTGTAGAACAGGAGCTCGGCAGCAAACTACTTCTGTACTTCAGTGCAATTCTCACAGCACTCGCCTACAATTTCCATATCTTTCACATATGTATGCGCAAAAAGGAGAAAGGTTCTGGGAAAAAAATATATGAAATTATTTGGCCTGCAGTTAAAGTCATGGAAATCATCTAAAACTGCAACAAAAAATAATGAAAACGCAGCGAAAGTTAAAATGTGGCATCTGAAAAAAAGCATAGAAATTAAAATGAAAATAGTGGAAACGAAGAAGCAAATTAAATCTATTAAAACGAAGATTAGATACCCTGATGATTGGTATTCTTAACGAGAAGAAAAGGTGTGCTAATTAATTAATTAATTTAAGTACATACATATATTCCATTATATTTTTCATTAAAGTCTCATCAAGCTAAGTTCCGAGTGGATGCCACATCTAGAGTTATTTCTAGACTTAGCAGTATTTTTATGGCAAAAAAACAAGAATCAGTTGGCCCATTCTATTATTTTTTTACCAAAGGAAACACTGGATTAGTTCGGATTTTTAGACCTATTTATCGGGTCAATTCTGATTATTTTCTCAATTATTGATTATTTTAGATATTTTATTATTATATTAATATTATTTATTTTTTATTTTTTTATTAAATATCGTTAATTTTTGATTATTATTATATTATATCCAAATGATGCTGTTCCCTGATCGTTATCATAATAGAAAAAAAAAACATATTTTAAGTCATTATTGGCTAACCTTTTGTCCAACTTTTGGCTTACCCTTGTTCCGTTCGTCATACGGTCCTATGATGAAAAATCAACAGAAATATGCACATTTTCCAGCTGAATTGAAAGTACATTTTGGAATTTTGAACTGCCACACAACTGAACTGCTTTCAAATGCAGCTATACCCATTCTTAAGTTAGGGCACTGTTGCACACCAAAAAAAAGAGATACCATTTCTGCGCAGATATAGCACTCAAGGACCCAGAGTGAACTTTGACTTTTTCGTACCGCAGAGCCATGAATATTTGTGTTTATTATGAGTGCAAACTGAATGCCAGAATTTGCATTTGCCAAACAGGGATACTGCACACAGAAGGGATGCAGGGATTGAGCAGAAGGATGATGGACAAAGGGGATGGATGGAAAAGATCCTTGATTAAAATAGTCATTTGGTAGTTGATTAAATTTCTGTATGTGTTGGCCATAATTAAATGGTAGTCTGTCGGGGATAAGCTTAAGAGCCCTTAATTAAGTTTCCTTCGAGAGGCTGTTGTGGGTGGCTGCAAATCCTTAGAAATTCACACGACCTCCTGCTGATGCCACATCATCTCCAACTCCGTGCCGCAACAGCCTCCTCCTTTTATCCTTGATGGATTAATCTCTATCACATGTAAACAATTCACGTGCTCTCTTCGCTCGCAGACACTTGCTCCTTTTGTTTTTCCCCCACTTTGTTTTCCCACTTACCTCCTTTTTGCTGTTGTGTGCTGCTGCTGCTGCCGCTGACGCTGCCTCTGCTGCTGCATGTTATTTTTCAGCACTTTGCTTCTGGTTTTTCCTCTGGCTGCGTTGCATCATAAAGTCATTTAAGCATATAAATTGCACTTTTATGCTCCCCGCCTGTCACACAAACACAATTACTCAGACACGTTCGTTCGTTCGCCCGTTCCATGGGGGCTTCCAGTGAGAGTGTTGTCTTTTTCCGGGGAAAACTGAAAGACACACGAGACAACGCGCATCTGCCCAGACTCTTGAAAACTTTGCTTTAAAAAATCTGCTACTGAGGTTGCGTTTTGGATGCGAATACACTTGAATGATGTAAATAGTTCTCTCAATCAACACTGAAGTGCTGGCGAAATATTTAATCAATACACACCGATTATAGAACGAATCTCACACACAAACACAATATTTTAATGCATTATTAAAAACCTCTTTAGAAGATTATATACTATAAACATTAATCTGTATAGAATCTTACCCAAATACCTGAAAAGCTCTTGGTTCCCCCAGAGATGCTAATGGAGTGTCTTTCTCTATTTCAACAGAGTTTTCCTCTGTCCCCTATTTTTTGAATAATGGCAATGCATTTACATTCAGTACTTTTAAGGCTACTAGGAGTAACAGTAAACCCCAGCAGTGTCCTTAATTACAGTTCTTCAAAGCCATTCAGACAGCATGCGACTTTTGCGACTGCATATTCCAGAGCTCCAGGCGATGCCCAAACAGCGATGGGCTAATTAACACAGGGTGGTTATAGTGCAGGGGTTTCGGGGCAATGTTCCAGGGGGGAGGGGTATCCCGATCCCCCGTGTGGAATAGCAGTCCCAGAGTTATGCATTCATAATGCAATCGCAAAGCAGCCCAAAAGCCAAAACGAGAGCAAGCTCATTTCGTATGGCGCATACGCACATGCATACGCCAGAGAGCCACAGGCTTTTGTCATCCACTGTCGGCATGTTGCATACTTTCAGCGCAGACTGTTGTGTGGGGGGCTGAAACAACCAGCAACAAGAAGAGTGTCGCTGCAGTGGCAACAACAAATTATAATGCAATTGCAAATGCGCGTCGTTTGTTCATGTGTGTCTGGTACATTGAAAATTTATGTGCTTTCCCAGCATTTCCTGCATTGACATTTACTTGGGTTATTACCGATGCTGTGGGCCCCCATCCCGCACCGCCACCGTCACCGTCCCCCGTTCGACGCCAACGCGACTCATTTCGCATAAATGCAAACAGCAATTGTCGCTGGGAAAACAACCTACAAAACCCTCTCCCTCTCTGTACTGCTTGCGCTGTATCTACTGCCATTTTCCTGTCTGGTGGCTTGTTTTCTGTGGTTTTTCGGCATTTTTCCGCCAATTGTTTTTGCCTGACTTTTCAACACTTTTGCTGTAGCATTTTTGTGTTGCGATTCCGCGGTCAACCACATCCTGTCAGCTGACCCTCAACAATTTGAGGCAAACCAGTCCTCGGTTGCATTTACAGGGCTCCCACTTCAAGCGAAAAATTCGATATAAAATTGCTGTATACTCCAAGCTGACAGACAATTTCTCAGGGGAAATTGATACTGCAGACGCAGCTATTGCTAGGCAAGAGAAAATAAAAATAATTGAAAGATTTCTCACAGATTGTTGAACTTTAGATACTCTTTTCCCAAGGGCTAAGGAAGGTACAGTTTTTGTATAACTCAAAGGTTAAGATTTATCATCATCTAAAGAAGCTTTGGACCGAAAGTAAAGGCCAAGGCGGTTAGAGTAGTTTTCCCTCATTCCAAAGAAAGAAAGAAAATCCAGTCAAAGGATAATTCGAACCTTTAGATACTTTTTGAAATATATACAGGAACACTATGTGGCATCTACCACAGACTGCATTTCACAATTGCATTCCGAAGCACAAAATGAGCGAATTGCCTTTGCTTTCATTCCACAAAACTGAAATAAAATAATCCGCCTGAATAGAGCAACTTGTTGCATCTGAAAGAGAGATACAATTATAATTCTGTTGATAGGAAAACTTTTAATCGGCTTAATGTATGGCGAAACTATTCAACTAATTTCAGGGAGGGGCATCCTACTACCACCGATAAACATGCAGCACACCAGAGTTCAGTCCTGTGGCTGTTCGACAGCATGCTCGTACAACCGAAAATGTATCCACAAGATACACAGAAATAGTGAGAGAGAGAGAGGGAGGGAGGGAGAGTGGCAGGGGAGCAGGGAGAGGGTATCGCACTTAGCTGAGTATGCATAAAACCGTAACGGTACATAATTTCAATGCTTGCACAAACTTTAATTAAAACGACTTTACCGAGCGCTAAACATCAACGCCCCCAGGCGACAAACCGCACACACAGATGCGCCGGAACAGATACAAATACTCCATAGCACACATTGATGGAGGGACATACTCGTAGATACACTTTGCTCCACGCTCGGCTCTGCGCTGCTCTGCCGCTTGACATGACGCTCCTAATGAAGTGCATGAATACCTTCAACAATATGTGGAACAACCTGAAACTATGTCCGTGTGGAAGAGTGTATAGGTGTATGTATCTGTGGCATGGGCCGTGTATCTATATCTACGAGCATGTGCGTGCTCATAATCATTTTGATGGGCACGTAAAATTCAAACTAAAATCACTCGAGCGTTGCCGAAGCGCCACAACCGCCGCAGAAGCAGCAACAGCAGCAGCAGCAGCAGTTGGCAAAAACCAACAAAAAATACGGAAAAACAACATCAGGGAGAGGCCGGGAAACTAATATACAACAGTTGAACGTGACTTTGATATTGAAAATGGTGTGCTCCTGTGTGTGTATGTGTGTGTGTGTGTGTGTGTGTAGTGTGGATGTGTTTGAATGGGCCTCCCGTGGCGCTCTGTTAAGTATGCTATACAAAATGGCATTTCAACATTCATTGCCAGGCAGACATCCCACAGATACACAGATAAAGTTACACATACTTGTACACTCGCTACTCAAACAACTGCAGACCACATCATGCTGTCGGGATTTATGCGGAAACTTTGGATTCTATTTCATAATATTGCCTTAGACCCTTAAAAGGGGTCTCAAAGTTGGGAAAAGTGGAGCCAGAATTTGTTGCTATATATTATATTTATATATATATTACCTTGAATGTGTATTTCTGTGATTCTCATCATAGCTATGCATAGCTTGAACTGAGATTTCCCTGAAAGCCTTCTTCTGGTAACAGAGCAATCCACATCAATTGCCCGTTACCTGTTAATACAAACAAATTTCCATAGGCTATTCCAATGAATAATATCGCATAAATTACAAATAAATTGAGGTCGATGACACAGGATAATTTTAAATCTACGTCTCTGGAATATCTTCTCCCAATTACAGGCCAGACGTCAGGTTATATTTGTACCAACTGCATACCAGAGTTCTCCCAATTACAGATTAGTGATTAAGCCTCAGCTATTGGCAAGAGCTTTGACCATAAACAGGCTTGGATAATCTATACAGTTTGGGGCAGGTTTGCAGTGATTAAACGGTGGTGGTAAACAGGGATAGCCACAGGACGAGCTTTAAGTTATACCCGTAATAGCCACAGCTGTACACTAATCTAATGTAATAATTAGGTAATTAATCATATCAAACACAGGCACAGCACACAAACAGACACCATGCACGCACCGCTACCCGCCAATTGGTCATTAAGTCAGGGGTAAACCACCCACACGCATATCCCGCTCCATATTTTCCTTTGGCTCAGAGCCCCCATTCTATACATTCCTTCTGTCCAGAGATAAGCGGCAGGCCATAAACTGCTAATTAAAGACAAACAAAACACTTTAAAAATCACAATGAACTGAAGAGTCCAACACCAAGCCCCGCCTGTGGAAAGCCCAGACAACGCGCACGCCTCTGGAAAGCCCCTGGATAACGGAGACCATCGCCCATGCCTCTTTTGTGGTATAAAAATTGAAAAGAAAATATTTAATTATAAACGCGCGAAAGCAGACGGAAAATACAGCACATACAAAGCGTTTACCTGTTGAAGACAACTCATCTCTCCGGGGGAAAAGTGCGCGGAAAATGTAGCCAAGCCCCAAAAGCAAATATGAGAAGAGGCTAATGGAATTTATTGTTCTGCTCTTCCGCAAAGAAATTTATGATAATGCAATAATAAAGTACGTATTAAAAAAAAGATACCAAAAGAATGCTCTTCCAGATGTAAATTTCGTTGTGCGGAAAATTTAATGAGATATAAAAGTATTACCTGTTTATTCCTATTTATTATTTATTGTTCATGGCGTTAACGTACAAAAGGCTTACCTATAATAAAGAGGATAATAATGGATCAGCCCCAGCTGTTGGGAGAATTGCAAACAGTTTAATTGAGATCTAAATGTTGTCAGAAAAAAATAGTAAAATGAAAGCTATTTTATACGTTTAAGGTCAGATATTTTCATGGGCACATCAATAAGATTCTTAGGGCTAATCGTTTAAGTAGCAAGAAAAACTGCGTTTTCATCTGAAAAAATATCATTATCGGTTGAATGGCGACTTCTAAGCGAAAATAAATTTCAGAATAGCAATATAACTAAACAAAAGTCCGTGGGATTGCATGCCTGACAAACCAATTAGGCCAACGCTGTTGATTATGAATAAATTGCAGCAATAAACAGGCGAAAGAGATACAGACACATAGCCATAGAAAGAGAAAGCAGCGAGGAGAGAGCTAGAGGCAGAGAGAGAGGTGAAATAGAGACAGAGAGAGGGAGAGCGGGAAGCCTGAACAATTTAATGCCCATCAATTCAGGACAAAGGCAGCTCGCGTTGAAAACAATTGAGCAGTTAATGTTTTTGTTTGCCCAAAGTCCACACAGAATAAAATGGTGGAAAAACCGTTGGATAAAAAATTCAGATACAACGAAGAAAATGGCGGGAAAACAATGCCCCCAGATTGGGGATAGAACAGTGGCTAAAATAGGGGATTGAAGAAAAAACAGCATCCCCAGTTGAGTATTGGGGCATGGGGAAGAGTGCCCCCAAATGGGCATTGTGTGTAAAACTGTGCCTCAAATTGAAGTTTGGAGGAAAACCATAGCACAGTGGAAAAAATGAAAACCATTTGCGACTTTCCTTTAGGGTTTTCTTAGGCATTTCTGTGGGCAACGTGCCGGGCCGAAACTTTTAATAATTGAAATAAATAAAATACAAGAAAGGAAGTAAACATTTCCAGGGAATGGGGTTGGTAGAGGTCGTAGAACCGCCTGGGAAATCCCTCGACGAGTGGGCCCCAATCTATGTTTGTATATCAATGAAAACTCATTTGGAGCCATAACAAGCGGCGACCGGATATTTTATAAATAATACGGATACGTACATATCCCCGTTTTATGCCCGCCGGACACTTGTGTGCTCCCTACAGTAGACGAAAATTTAATCAAGCGACGGCCAGGCGAATTATTTTCGCAAATTCATTTACGCATTTTCATTTTGGGTTCCTGCTGCCCCAAGACCTTCTCTCTGCTCGCTCACTATCCTCGCCATGGGGCATGCAAAACGTTTTTTAATCCCCAGCGTTGTTGGGGCATCTCTGGATTCCTGAGCAGACGCATTGGCCAATTTGTGGCCAGCTACAAAAAGAGAAAAGAAAAAATGAATAAGTGAAACTGAAGGCTGGAGTCTGGTGCCGCCGCAGGCCCTGTGGCAGCCACAAACTGAGGCAATGACAAATGGGGCGAGGCCACTGACCGGTTTACTCGGTCATCTATAAGTTTCAGCCTCCATTTTAAGGCGTCCTTGCCAAGAGCCGTTCCCTCCCCGACCCCAACACGGTGGACAATTATCCTAATGAGTGTGAGAAATGGCAAGTCGTATCGTGTCATCCTCAGTGAAAATAAACGAATTTTTTTTTATCATGGTAGCAGTTTTCTTTTAAAATATGTAGGATTCATTAAAAAGCGCGGTGTCATTTGCTGTTACACTTTTTGCATAGATATTATCCTTGCCAGATATATATTGACTTTTCCCAAATCTCCTTTGGATTTTTGCAATGAGCTTTTACAACTTTTTGAGACAGATTCCTTTTCAACTCCTTCAACTTTTCAGATGGAAATATGTTAATAAATGTATATAGGTAAATAAAATATGTGCCACAATTCAATCAGATTTTAAAGATACAGGTAACTTTTCTCCAATAAATCTTCAGCCGGACCACTTGGTCAAGGACTTCTTACGATAGTTCAGGTGAACGCAAATACTTAATGATTATTCCTTTTCTTGATACATCAAACATTGCATTAAAAAATACCGCGATAGCATGTAAACGTGATAATTGATGCTTTAATTATATTTGTATACTAGTACTTTTGAATTTATAATATACAGATTTAGTTCAGAGTTAGTATTGGACCTCCGTTTAGTTTAAGAAACTTAAACAAAACTGTAAGGTTCTGGCCAGGCCTGCCACTGCCATATCTTCAACCACTATAATGGCCTGGAAAAACATGTCTACCAAATCCGAGACCTCAAAAGTGGCCATGAAGCGGATCATGAGCACGGCAAGGATCACCATCAGAACAGGCCAGAGCAGCGAGAGCACGAAGCGCACCACCCAGACAATCAGATACCAGGTGATCACGAAGAACAGTATGTAGCCGATGAACGATCCCGGGTCCGCCGAAAGCGACATGCTTTTCGTTAAGTTTTCGCAGATAACCATGTAGAACGAAGCATCTCGGCAGTCAGTGATCTCGGTTGTGCTCCTTTTATTAGGCTCCATTTCAAGAAATTTTCTTATTCCAGTTTAGTTTTTGAGATCCAAGACTAGGTACACTTGATCACTGATACATTGATACTGAACATATTCAACAAGCCTTTATTATATTATTATTCATTATAAAAAAATTAAAATATTAATCGTAAACGAATTTTCCACATTATTGAAAGCTCCTCTTATCATGAACCATATCATTTTTCTTCTCTGATCAAAGGATAAAAAGTTTGTTTTGCTTTAAAATACGAGTACTCGCATTAAAATGAACTGGAAAATCTTAAGGCAAATGCAATGCTTTCGAGGATTTTATTGTACATGGACCTAAGGCCATTCATTCTTAATTCACAAGCATGAAATTCCCGGAAATGCGAGAAAATCTCATGATTCAGCAACCAATTTAAAGAAAAAATATTAGAGCCGCATACACAGGCGAAAATATTTAATCGTAAATCATCGAATACCACATCGTTGCCGTCTGAAAACGAAGCCACTATAGCTATGGGTTATGGACTGTTCCAGATCGAATAAATCTGCAAGAAAGTTAGTGCGATTTGGACAGAAGACTCTGCGGGGACGAAAAAGAGTGCAAATAAAGATTTTTATAGGTCCTTTCTCACCGTTCGGTCATACATCCTGTTTTCAAAGGGAACGACAGCTCTGCTAGAATAATACTCTAGCTTTAAATCAAAATTTCAAATAGTTTTGCTTACCATATTAAAGTGGTTGGCGCTTAAACATCCTTCTGGCTATTTGTGACTCCTTGTTAGGTGCTTTGCCAACACAAGGATAAGTATGTTGATCCAATCAGAGGGGACAGCAACCCAATCGTCACTGCCACGTCCCAGCCATCTCCTAAAGACTCCGTCCGAATCCAACCCCAATCTCCTATCCGCTGTCTTCCGCACTGCGTTTTTAGCTGAATATATTTTCCTTGGGATTTGCGGCGTCTGTCAACTGTCGTCGGTCACTGTCGTTGCTGGTGGCCTGTTGGGGGGCCCTCGGCGGCGGCTCTGCTGCTCACGTCCCGACCTCTAACCCCTGGCTGAGCTTGCAATATTATCGTAGATGGTAGAGGGTGGAGGTAGAGATTTTACTCGTATTTTATATTTATTTTTATATTATTCGAGGGCAGAGGAGCTGCTCTACATTCAATAACTGTGAATAAAACTGAATAAAAACTGAATGAATGAACTGCTGGCTAACCTTGCCGCTGGTTCTGGGGCACCGAGCACAGGGCTTTTGCTACTCTGCTTTGTGTTCAGTTTATTAAAATATATTTTTCCCCTCACTTCTCTTCCACCCACCGTCTTTCTATACAGAGAGAGAAAGAGGGGGAGAGAGTTTTCCCTTGTGTGTGTGTGTGTGTGTGTTTCTTTACTCTTTAGCTTTGGTAAATTTTGCAAAAAAATTTCCTTTATTTAAATTATACATTTTATTTTTTTTTCGAGTCGCCGCAGGTCAAAATGTCAGCAGAAACTGGACGATACATACAAAATGTGTATATATTTTCTGGTATATCTTTCAGCACCCTTTTGTGGAGGGTAGAAAGGTTTTAAGAAGAGATTTGTAATGCAGATATTATTACCGTTCGTATATTTCTATAGATTTTTATTAAACTTTGAATAAAATCCTATATCTGCCTGCGAATTATCATTCAAAGAACAAAAACATCCATTAAAGGTCTTTATTTTTGTATCCATTTCAATTTAAATTAAGCGCAATAGCTTTTCCAGGGTACCTGAATTTTCCACATCCAAATTTCAGTAGCCTTTCTTGTATTTTATTTTATTTTATTTTATTTTTTGGACTTGTGGCCTTTGCATATTTTATGCCCATTTGCATGTTTTTTTCACGACCTCGCTTTTTTTTGTGGTGTTTCACTCTCGAAGATTTATTTGTCAGATACGCTCCTTTATTTGATTTATGATGGTGCCCCCACAATGTGGTCCTGGCAGCGGCCCCAAGAGTTGATAAGCAGCCACCCAGGAGAATCCTGTCGAAACCTGGAGAGTTCTGCCTACAGTTCTATCCACCTGTTCCCCCCGGTTTCGGGCCTTTCCACCTGCCAACCTGCCCAGCCCTGCCCTGCCCACCATTCGAGTGACCGAAAATGAGCGACAAGATGCCACTGGACCCCAATCAGCCGGTGCTGTACATTGATCATTGTCGGCACCGCGAGAATTTCCGCCGAGACGCCCTCCAGCTGCACGGCTCACTGGCGGAGGCATTGCGTGCCCTCAATCCGCGCGTCAATCTGCAGCTGCGGATCAACGAGAACGGTCCGCCGGAGGAGGGAGCCTTCGAGGTAGCGGTAGCCGCCACGCCCACCGAATCACCCGCCGACAGGCAGCACATCTGGACGGGTCTGCGGCGGGTTCCGTTCGCATCGAAGGTGCCACATGTCGACGACATAATCACTCCGGTTTGCAATGCTCTAAAATTGGTGTGGAGTGATGATTACGAGGCGGGGGAAGCACACCGAAAGAAAATGTCGAATCTGAGGCGCAGCCGTAGTGCCCCCGATGAATAGCAGATCTCGGACAGTAATCAGGAGAGCAGCCATACAAGTGGAAGGGCGGTGCGGGGCAGTGCAGGAATCGTCTGGGAACTTTTAAATCCATCAAAATGTGAACAAAATTTGTAATTCTAGAATTTGGAGCACATAACTCAAATAAATCCCGGAAACGTCATGTTATTATATTTTTGTTACTCTTATAATTCCCTATAGACGATGCTAAGTTCGTCTTTCCAAGCGATTCGGGTAACGAATCCTAATGCCAATGCGCCCCTGGCCATGTGCAAGATAATCCACCTCATATTTCGCCACTATATCTGAGCAGAAGGATAACATTAAGAACCGAAACTAATGAAAAGACAAGCTGAGTGCCGCTGGGAGCTGGAGCTGGGCTGGAGCCTGCTGCTCTTTTTTGCTGTGAACTAAATTGTGATGTGTAACTGCATACAGAACGCCGCCAGTTATGGCAGGAAGGAAGCTCGCCAAACGATGCAAATGAAAATTTCAGAAGACGCAAGGAGGAGCCGCAGCCCCTTCCCCTCTCTCGCCCCCTAGAATTTCCGCTCATTTTCGCACAGAGAGAATGAGAGACAAACTTCTCTTCCCCGCCAAGACTTTTCCCCGGGAGCTTTGAGAAGCTGGAAAGAGGAGCTCAAGTTGAGTGCTGCTGCATTTCGGCTTCATTGCATCTGGTTGAGCAGCACAGTGGGCAAAAGGAGTACACTCACACACACAAACACACACACACACACACACCCAGGCAAAACAGCACACAATAAATCCCTTTCCTTTCCTTTCCTTTAAAGTAGTTGTATAATATTTTCGTTGGCAAAGTATTTCGTTGGCTGTCGCTGCCTCCTGGCCCTACTTTTGCTTTTGCCTCTGCTTTCATGACTTAAGTTTTCCTCACACGCACTGAGATGAGAGCAGCAGCAGCAGTAGCAGCAGCAGCATCAAGCATCAAGCACCAGCACACGCACACTCATTAAACTGAAAGCCGGCAGTCAATCTACTCTGATTGTACTATGGGATGCCCTTCAGCTCAACTTATTTTCAACCATTTCAACAAGTAAAAACTGTAAAAAAAAATGCATCAGCAGAAGATTCAAATGGGTAGACTTTGATCGTATTTAAATTGTTTTCGTACACAAATGAATAAGAAAATCCGAAATTGAACTCCTACTAGTCCGGAAATTCGATACGAAAATCCCCCAAATTATTTAAGAAAATAAAATTAATTCGCACAAGTCTTTGGTCTGTAATCCATCAGGTTTTCATCAAATAAAAACCAGAGTTTACTGTTTAAAGGGTTCTGTGCTCTAACCCTTTTGTACTCACCGTTACATACCCCACCACATATACAATATACCCTGCCTGCTCTCAAAGTACTTTTGCACACATGTGCCTAGGCAGGACGTGCTGGGAGATGCTTTGGCTATGCTATGGCAGGACCTGAGTCTGAACCTGGACCTGTAGTTGGGGCCCCGTCTTGAAAGGCAGCATAAGTAGTGGAAAACAGCAGCATATTAATCTTGCAAACAACAACCGGCTAAAACAATAGCTATACTCGTGCTCCGTACTTCGTACAGAGCCGCGAAGACAGCCCAGCATCAGTGCACCAGAGTCCTTACACTCCTTTCTGCCTTTTCACTGCCTTCCTTTCAAACAGAACGGAACACATGAAACTAAAGCGTTTTTGTTTTCTTCTCCGTATTTTTGCACAAAGTAAATGAACTTCATTATAAATAAAACGTCTCTCTGGAGTTTGCTTTTCTTCGTTGCTGGGCTTTTCTTTTGTTGTATTTTGTTTTTTTTTGTTGTTTTGTTTTTTGGGCGGCGAAAGGCTTTCGGTTTCAGTGTCGGTCGGGATGTTAACAAAATGTTTGTGATGAGTGCAGAATACTGCTTTTGTTTTTTAGCATGTGGAGAGAGGATTATGTCATGTCTGGGTTGATGATGATGCTTGAGCCAAAAAAGTGTTCGAGGAGCAGTGTTTTAGACGCCATAAAATATGTCAGATTTCTGAAGGAGTTCTTTGTTTGTTTTTTGTTTTGGAATTCTTGGAAAGAGGATTTTCCATTAATTTGGCACCTTGCATATATGAGAAATTATCGGTGCTCTCTATATATTTGGTAATAGAGGGCTTCACGGCTTTATCGATGGTAAATATTTAACCACAAATCGAAGCTTATGAACAGAATTGGGTGTTTTAATGATTCGAAGCTACCATTCATTGATATTTTGCTGCTTCATAATATATTTCCCCATTTAATTCCTATTCTCTTTGAGAGCTTACTTGCCTTCATTATCTGGTTGATGCTGTTTTTCTTTGGGCCTTCCCGATCTTCTCTTTTTTGCATTCGTAATAAACTTTCGTGTCATTTATTTTTGCTGGTGCTGCAAATTGTGAAAAAACGTTTGAAGGAAAATCGAGATGAATTTAATGCTGTTTACGCACATTTTTCTCCCCAGGAAAGCACTCCTCAAAATGTCAGACCATTTCCCCGCCATGTTAAGGTCTTTCCCGCCTCCTTCTTTTCGAAAAAGTGCAAACTGCATGTAAATCGCATTTAATAATTTTCCAGATAATTGACATTCTCGATGGCCCCGATGACATGCAATTAGCGAGCAGCGCTTTTCCAGCTTTCCAGCTGCATCAAATGATAAGTGATTGGTTTCTGCTTTAGACGTGTTTCTGCTCGTTCTGCTTAAAGTTTGTTAAGTTCCCGAGTTTCCCCCTATTGATAAACAATTAAACAATAATGGTTTATCATTTATTGTACTTTTCATGCAGTTTATACCATTCGCTTGTTGCAAAAACAGGTTGGCAAGCATCTAAAATTAGCCCTTCAATATAATATCCTTGTAGGTAAAGCCCGCATTTCGCCTTATAAGCTCTGGCCTTATGCAATCGTTTTTGTCGAGGCTTATAGGAGTCTGCACACAAAATGTGTTTAAGAGAAAAACAAGCTCTTCAAAACATCATAACAAATATATCCCCCTATAGGATATCTTCTATTTCATACCTTCTCTCCATCATCCATTCATAGTTTCCATTAATTGGGTATTTCAAGTTTCTCCATCCTTCTCCTTTATCCATGTTCCAGCTTTCACTGGCAAATCCGTTTTGAAAAGTTAATTAAATTTCTCTTTCAGCTCCTTGCATATACATATTGATGCATTGATGTATTGTGCCACAAAAACGAGTATTATCGAATTTTTTATAAATAACTGGAACAGTTTCAGTGCTTGTTAAAGGCAATTTATACGATGCCAACAAATATTTGAATGGAATCCCAAAAACGAACTCGTGAGAGTGTGGGATGGCATTCAAACTATGCCCTCGCTAATTGGTATTATATCTCCTGTCTTTTTTTGTGAATATTTAAATATTGATAGAACATAATCATAATCATGATTGATGGATGGACTACTATCATCACAATAATCAGGGATTCAATGGCTAGCAGCTGTTTCCAATTATAGAAAAGTCCACGGATGGTTCATGCCAATATTTGACCGCAGTTATGTTTCATTTTGACTGAGTGTTCCGTTTGAATTACCTCTGTTTTTAGAGGTTCTATTTGTGGTTAAAGTTAGCTTATATTTGCCGAGTTTTCCGACAAAGTCATCTAATACCCATAGGAATTATCTCATGAACGAAAAGAAGCACTGCCATTATAATTAGAAGAGAGTCTAGAGATCGATATATAAAAGGCACGATTAAAGCGTAGTTGCAAAGAATATAGACAGTGTTCCTGGGACCATTGCCGAATGTAAAGCTTTATAGCACTTCCCCACTCTACTCATACGTATCCGTGAGGTCCAAACCTTTTCGCAAGCCTTAACCCATTGTTCTCCCACAGCTCTACCTCCGCCTCAAGGTTAAGCCCTTCAGGTATAGTCCGAATCTCCAACGAATAAAAAAGTAGAACATCTGTCTCCAAAGTCAATTTCGATTTCAATTAAAAGCCGCCTGCAAGGAAAAGAAATTCACGGAAAATGCAAATACAATTTTTGACATTTTTCCCAGAGCAAAATGCAGACGACGACGATGGATACTCGAGAGGTGGGAGGAGTAGAGGCTGGTGAGGGAAACGTCGAGGTCACTGGGCCAATACTGACCTGAGTGACAAGTCAAAGGGAGATATATCTGGCAGTCAAGCGTGAGACCATTTCGATTACCAAGACATATGCAGAAAATGGGGAAATGGTATGAAAGAGAATTGTATTGAAATTGATTTTGCGTTGTTTGCGGCTTAAACTAAAATTGTTTTATTTAATGGGGCAAAATAGAACATTGGAAAAAATATATCAAGATATCAAGTTATATTTAATACTTACATTCTGCATGGACAAATCCTAGTGGTCATCTAGTGGTCAAAATTAAGCAAAAATGTGTACAAAAACAAAATAAATTTGTATTCATCTCAAAACGAAGGAACAACTTAGATATAGCTTTATTCATATACAAAAATCTCCACGATTCAATTGAAGTCTATTCTCAATTCAAAATTTATCTGAAACTTGAATGAGATTGGTAGAAATTCCAATTTAAAAGCAAATCTTTCAGATCAATTCAAAAAGAAATCACAGTAAGGCTCCATTCTAAACGACCCCCTCCCCCCCCATACTCGCATGACAACCACTTCCCCTAAAATCCTGCCAATCGCTTTGCTCCCGCGACTGTCATTTGTGATGATCTATGACGGGGACCATAAATTTTGACTGCTTTCCATCTGCGGGGACGGCGGGGACGGTGGGGACGGCGGGGCAGCGCGTGACGGCACAACACAATCGTTTGACTGCTGGGACTGTCACGACCCGCGGATATCGATGGCCCGGGACTGGGAATTGAATTGAATTTTTGGGTACATTTTGAGGAATTATTACAACTATCCTTTTTGAAAATTCGGGGGCGCTAAAAACTGATTGCCGGAAATGCCTGTAATCGGTTGCACATGTGGCTGCTGCCTCCTCCCACGCGTAGGGGATGGGTGGTTCGGGAAGTGGTTTATTGCTGATTGGGTGGCATTCACATGGGGCCATTGTGGCAGCCATCGGTTTGTTGCAGTTTTTAGCATTATTGTTATTATTTCTGCGGTGAGGCGCGCGGGCGCATTGTTAATGATTTATGCATTCATTGTGCATAGAAATGACATTGCAGGGCCAGGGGGTGGCTCAAGAGGGTGGCTCTGCTAATTTAAATGCACATTTGGGGCACTTGCTGTGTTGTGGGTGGTGGCGGGGGCCGGGGTGTCACTACGGTACGAGTATGTAACCGCATTGCCGTCGACAGCCGTCGACTTCTGTGATTTATGCGTGCGCTCTCTCTCTCTGTTTGTGGCTATTAGGTTAGCAGTGGTGTACGAGGACTTACAGATATGTTTTAACAGAAGAGCATTAACAGTGATTCCTTAACATCGTTCCTTTAACAGTGGAAGAGTTTGCCATGTAACATTTAAGAGTAAATATCCCAAAGAGCACGCGCTGTTAAGTCACTCACTATAACATTTCACTTCTCTCTTCAGTACATGTCTAACAGCTCTATAAGAACTCCAAGAGAGTGGACTGTTTAAGACTAGTGCAGCTAACAGGACTGTTAATAACAGCGCCAACTGTTAAGGCTGTTGGCGCCCATTAGCCAGGCGGCATAGGTCAGTAATTTCAGGCCAAAAAAAAAAAGTGCAAGGTCCGAGCACGTGACACCATAAATCATTCGCTCTAGCTCCAGAGTTTTTCCGCAGCACAAAAATACACACAACACATACTGTATTCTAGTGAAAATGCAGATTATGGCATCAGAATGGAATTATGGAATAAATTTATACAGTCGAACGTCTCTAAACAGAACCCCTTAAATCGCCTTAAACAATTCTTCGATTTGAAAAATTTTGTTGATTAAATCTATGGGTAAAAATGGTCTTCCACTATTTTCTCCTTCAGCTCAATTCTGGACTGCAACCGGAAATCCATCCATTAAATTGATGTATGTATCTTCTGCTTGGTCATGCCACATCTCGTAAATAGAATGAGAACTTTCAGTTTGCTTTTAATTATGTTTCTATTATTGGCAGCCATTGTCCATTGGATAATGACTTAAGCTTAAATATGATTTTATGATTCTATCCTTCTTCTATCGAACGTTCTCCTTTTTGTGGACCAAAAATGCATTAAAAATTCAGCTCAGTCATCGAAAGATCTGTGTAGGGAAGGAGGGGCACGACCACAGGACAAAGGGGTTAAACACAAAAGAAGCCAAAAAGGAAACAGCAAAGGAAAACCCCCGAAAAAGATACTCTAAATGGGATACCGTTGTAGCTGTATCTGTGTGTTGCTCACGTCGCTATTTAAAATTCATTTAAGTGCAAAACAATGACGGCAAATGGCAGGGGCACTGGCGGGGCACTGGCATTGGCATGCATCAACGACTGAGAGATACTCTCCTCTGTAATGGGAGGAGAATCGCGGACTGGCCCCGTGTTGCCAGTGTATAATGGGGCAGTGGCATGACATTGGCTTTGGCTTTGGGCCTGGACCATGATGTCGGTTGTCGGTTGTTGGCTGTCGGTTGTCGCTGTTGTGCCTGCAGTCGCGGCAAATTACGTGAATCGGCGAATTTTGGCAACAAGATACGGCCAACGACTGCCACATAACGACGGTGTGGCCAATTGGCGATTAGCATCACTTTTACGGGAACAGAGGCGAAGAGCAAACAGCAGGGAGCACGGAGCAGGGAGGAGCAGGGAGCGTACAAGAGCAGCATGCAGGATTCCCGAGAAGGAGAACAAAACAGGGAACACGGAACAGAGAAAGGATGAAGTCCAAAAAGTGTTTCGGGCTGGCGCCCTGCGATATGCAATGCAAAAACAAAGAAAGGCGTTTCCGGAATGCGAGTGTATCTGTGAGTGTGCGTGTGTGTCGGTGTTTCTGCGGGTGTGTGCGAGTTCCAGGGAACGTGGCGTGACTGTAAGTGATTGTAGGTAAGTGTGAGTGTCTAATGAAGCCATCGGCCGATGACCAAACGAGTAAAAAAGGAAGGGGGAAAGCATACCCATTAGTGGCCCAGGGAGTACAAGGGTATATGAGACTCATGATTCCTTGAATCTACTAGTCAAATCAGATTCACCATAATCATCTTGAATCGATCAATATTATGCCAAGAATATTGTTTCTGATAGTAGATATTAAAAATGCAATAACCTCTCCTCCCATTTCACGAATATCTTTTGAACAAGGCCCTCCGACTTCGTTCCAATTAAGGTATCACATAGTCCTTAGCTTTCTGCCTTAGATCTCTCTTTTCCTTGCTTTGTCTTTTCCTTCTCATGTCCCATTTTTTTCGCGCTAAGGACTTTAAGAATGACAATAACAGCAGCAACAACCTCAGAGTCGGGTCGGAGCAGCAACAGCCCCACTGTTAGTTGTAGGCTGAGGCGTAGGCTAAGGACCCTCTATTCAGGAGACAATGATGTCGCCCAAATCGTTGACGAGGAGCTGCCACACACGGGTGCTGGGGGAGCAGGGCACAGGGAGCAGGAGCCCGCCTGGATTTGGAGGACTCAATGCCGGGGTCCCGACGAGTGTCAATATGAAAATGAATGCGTGTGGTTTTCTTATTCCATTTTTTTTGTTGGCCCTTTTTGTCAGCACCGCCTCTCCCCTGCCGCAACCACACGCTGCGCTCTGCTCCCCATCTATGTGTTGGTATGAATTATTCATAAAATGGCAATGGCACTCGTAGCAGCGGCAAGAACAAGAGCAAAGTCGTGACGAAGCCATTGGAATGTGTGTAGTCCCCCACCGAAAAAAAAAACACAAGAAGACAAGAGAAAGGGCATTTTGTTGTGGCTGGTGGAGGTTTTGTATACCCTTTTTGAAAGGGTATTACGGATTACACAGGATTTGTACAATGCGAAAAGAAGATTCAGGGAAAAATATAGTGAAAATATGAGACGAAATACGTAGAGTGTAAGAACTGATATTATCCTCCTCAAATCTGATCAAAATTAGATGACATTAGAGGGTATCTGCGCCATCCACCTCCGCTGATGTCTTTCCCTTATTTTGGTTGCTTTTTCGTGGGTTCCTGTGGCACCGCGACAAGTGCACAACACATGAGGCAACAACAATGAGACGCCATTTGAGATGCCTTGCCACACACACACACATACCTTTATGGGGGGAAAGGGGGAGGCTGGAAAAACTATGCGACATAAAATGTAACGAGCCTGACGAGAAGAAGGGAGATTTTTGTGGCCTCTTTGTGGCAGGTTAACCCCTGGAATGAGCCCCCGACTGTTACCCGTGAGTGACCCTTATTTGCAGCAGGGACCTACCTAAAGTTACCCACAATCCTTGATGCAGATTCCATCTTTAAGATACACTTTGCTGATGATGCCGCTGCTGCTGCTGCCGCTGCTGCTGCTGCATTTTCCCACCGCCAAACCGTCAGCTAATTAGTAAATTGGAAAGCAAAAAGCTTATTATGTCGATTGCAAAAACTTTTACCCTCTCTCGAGCATTGCGTATAAATCAAGTGGAGGGTACGATTTCTGTTACCTTTTCGAGTGGAAAATGCATAATTTTCCAAAGCAGAACGAAGTCAACAATGGCATAAACATTTGTCATCATCATTAGCATTAGCATTAGCCCCACCCCTGACACATACTACCCTCCAGATCCATTTGGATCCTGCCTGCATAACAACGACAAAATCCACAATATATCCCCAATCAAATGAACCTAAAAAAGAATGGCAAAAAAAGGAAAAATTAATCGAACTACCAAAGGCAGCAAAAAAGTTTCCCTTCAACAACAACAAAAAAAAAAGGATTCGGAGGGAGAGAAGGGGAAGCAGAGAAATGGAAAAGTGAGTCTCGATATTTGCATATGAATTTGCATATTTCTATGTATTTCTCTATACATATGTATATACGAGTATCTGTGTGTATGCTTGCCCCGTATGCACGTGTATTTGTGGGGCTTAGCATTGCAAATGTTCGCGACTTTCGCTGAGGCTGAAGCTTATTCAAATGATCCAAGAGTGCTTCTGCTTCGCCCAGATAGTGCGGGGGCATGAGTGCGGGAGACGACTCGAAAAGAGGCTAACGGAATCCATATTGTAGGCTCCAGTTGTGGCATGAAGTGGCAGCTGCTGTGGCAGTAATTAGCACAGGAATTAGAACAAAATTGATTAACAGAATTGTGGCACAGAGCTTAATGGAATTAAAAACTATCTGTAGCCATGGAATCTTTGGCAAAAATAAAACAAAACTCAACTCCAGCTCCAGCCCATCTCTTGTTGTATTTTGTGTAGTATTTTATCAGAAATATACCACTAAATCACTGAAGAGTTATTTTAAGTTTTTTCAAGAATAGTGAATGGTCTTAGCTTGGGGAACTATTCTTCCACATATACATATAACATTCCATTTCAGAGCTTTAAATAGAAATGTGAGTTGAAGTAAGTGTCATGTCGATTCCATCCAAATAGCATGAAATGTTGCATGTCCTTGACTTGAAGGGAGCTTTAAAAGGGATCTATAAGTTAAACACTCTTCCTCCTCTACGTTTCCGTTTTCCTTTCATATCCTTCAACATTATAGACCCTTTCTGCCGCCTAGGCATACTTCATTTGTGGCGGTAATAGTTATTTGGCCAACAGTAAAAACAAAAAGGATATAAAACAATTATGGTCCCCGCGCTGCACCGCATAAAAGCCGCGAGAGGCCACAACCTTTGACAAACTTTAGCGCTCGTTCCGTCACAGTCCTGCGACTGTCGCTGTCGCTGTTGCTGTTACGCACTGCAGGACTCGTCCTGCACTTAAGGCCGACTCCACACACCTCCCATACACCCATGGACACGTACACGAAGCCTTTTGTCGCGAGCAAACAACTAACTGACTGACTTGCTAATGAAAAGTTTATTGCTCCGGGGGTGTACCTACTTAGAGGGCTGCTGCTGCTGCTGCTAGTCCTTCCCTTCGACGGAAGGGACTGTCGTGGACTGGCAGGCTGTGGAGTGGAATGGAATGCCTGATCTCGCCTCTCGAATGATTCGGATACCCTTGCAATGGTGAAATATTAATGCGAATCAACATCACACGCATAATGGAATTATACAACATTTTCTACATACTCGTATATCTTCCATAGAGCGAAACGATCGTTTGTTAAGGGTATCTACAGCTGCCCAGCATGCCTCATCATCTTTCCCTACTTTCTGCTTTTTCCCAGTTATTGTTTCCACTGTCACTCCTGTTGTCTGTTTAGTGCTAATATTATTTACACCGAAAGGAGAGAGACTAGAGAGAGGAGCGCAGAGGCATAGGGAGAGAGAGGAAGGCAGAGAAAACAAATGACAGTGCGACATAGACACATAAGCACTTTATGTGAATGACGCCCCTAGGCATAAACTAGAGTTATAACGCACACAGTCGTAGTGCCAGTGATATGAAGTAGAGATGCAAGGGATGCCTATCCTGTGACTTTGCCCCCACAAAAATATGCAACAGCATTTTGTGTAACTGTATTTTAAAAGCAAAATGTGTAGCAGCCGCAAGGCCCACAAAATGGCACCAGAAGAAGGCAACGTCAAATGAGCATTAGACATGGCCCCAGAGAAAAGGCTCAGAAAGGCGCAGGCCCCGACCCCCAGCCATTGAAGGGCTTTAAGGGGCTTTCCTATGTGTAGGGATATTCACACGATATACACCGTTGTTCAGCTGGCTGTGTTTTCTCTTTATACTCGTACAGCGACGTGTTTGTCCAATAAACCTTGAAAAGTCATTAGAAATTTTTCAATTATGCAAACAAAACGACCGAAGCAAAGAGAAGCCAACCGAAGCCTGAATAAATGTTATGCCCCAGTAAAGATAGAGATGCTCAGCGAGAAAGTATTGAATAAATGCTGTTACTGCTTATTTCGCATTTGGCGAATATTTTCCGACTTTTTTGTGAAGAAAGCAAAACATCTTAGTCGTTCTATTTCCCTCTCTACCTCTGGAGAGAAAGCTATGCTGTGCTGTGCTTTGATTAATGAAGATTACATACAGATTTGTATAAATAGATCCTCATCCTTATAGATCCTTTGATAATCCCATAAGTCACAAAATCACTGACAATCTCCTTATAACAAAACGATTATCTGTCTTCGATTTCACTTAACTTTCCACTTCCATTCGACTGTTCCCTCCACAGTCACTTTCACCCTCATAAATCGCTCATCACTGAGGAATACACACACACACATCAATTATATGCCACACACACACACACACATTTGTATATATGTACATTAACCCATGTGTGCGTTTCGGGGGTGCTGTTCACGTATTTTACGAGCTTTTTTATTGATAAACAATAAAACCACCCATCGCATCGCACCTGGAAAATCGCTCCGCTCTGCAGAGCAGAGCATCCGAGGCCCCAACTCTCGCGCCTTTTGCGGCAATGCTCTTGTACCTTTTTATTTTTTGTAATTTTATTTATTTTTGTTTGGCGGTGTATTTATGGGGCAACATGCAAATTGAAAAGGAACATGAGGCACGACACACACACACACTAAAAGGCAAAGTGAAAGCGTTGCATGCCGCAACGAAAAATGATTACGAGCATTCCGTATTCCGTATTTCTCCTTTATTCTTTATAATGCAATAAATAATTTTATTATGTGCCAAGACCAATAAACACATTCGCTTCAGGAGGCAAGCAAATAATCGAAAACATGCAGGATATGCAAGGATGGGGATGCGAGATTCGCATATAAATCAAGGATATGCAAAGGATGCCCCCATCTATTGCTCGAAGTCTGTATAAGTCGATGCTGCAACCCATTTTTCGATATTTCCTATTTATACTCTAATTGGAGAGCGAGTACCCATCACTTCCAAAAGACTTTGCTTCAAAAGTTTCCTTGGAAAACTGGGAAAAACTTAGTTCGATTCATCGAAAGTTTACCTATAAAAAATATTGCGTTTTTCTGATATTTTCTAGATCCTTAGAGCATTTGCCAATCGTTGCAACTCCATTGATACCCACTCAATATTTTCGTCTCGACTTGACATTAGGAAATGAGTTTTGCACAATACTTTTGGAAATTTTCACAGGCTCCTCAATGCAGACACCGTTCGTTCGAAGGAAGGGGGCTACTTGCCCCGCCTCCACCACACACACAAACACGCATTTTGGCTTACAAACCAGGCCGTAATGCCTGGAAAATCCACAAAAACCTTGTTAGCTTAAGCTCATTTGATGATTCGGGGGCAGCCGAATGGAATCCGAATTGGGGGGTTACTGCGGCTGGCTGGAGGATTTCCCTTCTCCCAAACGTATGGATGTAACATATTCCCCCCGCCTCATCCACACATCGTGTGGATGTAAGAGATTTCTCCCCACACACACACACACGTCGTATGGGTATAAGAGTTTTCCCCCACATCAAATGGGTGTACAAATGATATGCGTATTTAAATGGAAGTGGCAGTAGCTTTTCAGACAAAGCAAAGAGGGGGCCACCAGCAACAGAACCGGGAAAAGCCAGAGGAACAAAAACAACGAAAAGCCATGGGAAAAGGCAATTGAGAGTCAAAGACAAAGTGGCAGAAGGTAGGGCTAAAAGATATGTTGGGGAATAAAAGGCAAGGATAAGACTGAAGGAAATGAAAATGGGAAAGGGAAAAATGCGCATCGAAGCAATGAGATAATTTGGCAATTGTTTATTTACCAATGTAATCCTTTATGGCGGAATAAATCATCCTACGCACAAAAACACTGCGCTGCGATGCATCCGTTTAGGCCATGCAAATTAGGCGTTTTGTAAGCCGTCAAGAATACAACTCTTTCCAGGAATAATACGAATATCAGTAGGGGAATATTTATGCGCTCCTTACAGGTTAGGGATGGTTCTATTTACGGGAATTTTCTGACATTTTTTTAGTTAAAGGGAAGAATATTTGGAATACAAAATCTCATGCGATGATTTACTATTAGTATCCGGGTTTTCCCTCCAAACTTGCATCTCTACGCAGCAGTGTCTCCCTCATATCGTGCCCCACAAAACCATGGGACTTATGCATATGCAAATCCGATGTCATAAACCCCTTCTCTCTCGGTTCTATCCCCATCCCCATCCCCTCTTCTGATGTGTTATTTTTGCATTTTCGTCAAGTGAAATTGCCACAGATATACCGTATATATGTACGTATGACACACATGACTGGGATTACGAGTAGCGTGGCGTCTGCGGCAGGCAACACCCGGCCATGTGTGCAACCATATTGATAAATAATAATTTTGTGCAACTTCGCTCAAAGCACGAAATTTAATTGCAACTGCAGGGAAAATGTGGGCGGGGGAAAGCGTAGGAGCCGATGTGCAACTGTGGAAATGTGGAAATTGTTTGATTAGACAGACGACTACAAATATTTGCGCCCTCTCCATCCCTCCATTAGACATGCCCCAAGGATCTCATCTCTGCAACATCCTCCAAGCCCGCCCCGATTTCCCCTTCCGTTGATTAATAAATGTCGCGCTTTTGTGGCGCACTGGCAAATATGGCCGGGAACGGAAGCGAACCCGGCAACACCCTCTGACACCCTTTGGGGCACCGCAAGGCAGCGATTTGCTGTCAATAAGCCTTGTCAGCAACATGAAATTAACGCTATTCAGGCCTTCGGGGGAGCGACGGGCGCCATTCGAGAAATTCTTTCACATTTCGACAAATGTCTGGCTGTTGAATCACAATTCCCTCCCCTCCATTCCATTCCCCTCGCCGCTCTCGACACTTTCAATCAAGGAACGGGACGGAACGGAACGGAAGGAGTGGAGGGCACGAGGAGCACCACAATCTATACCAGACATCTCTCCACCCCACTCCACTCCACTCCGTGACAGCCATCGAGAGAGAATGCCAATGCCGCTCAATAAATGTCATTACATTGTCAAGTGCATATTAGCGCCATAATTGAGCGGCGTGAGCAGAATTTCTCTCTCATCTCGGGAAGAGGAGTTGAGAAAACCTCTGAGAAAGGAGTAGTTTGAAAAGCAGAAAAATGGGAGGAAACTTTTCCGTTTGCTGTGTAATCGAGGCCACACACACGCACTCACACTCCACAAAAGATTGCAAGCGAATATTTTCTGTAAAACTCTTTTTGACTTTTTTCTTGTGTCGGGTGTCCCGGGTATGCCATGCACATATTTCTAAATTAAACTCCAGTTTTCAATTTCCCCCTTTTCACACATCTGCTCTGAACATTTTATGGCTCTCCGACTAAGCCGAAATCTGGGCTTGTTGTATATTTTTGTAATTATCTGTCCCCATGGACCATCCTCATTTTCCTCATTTCCGCAGTTTAACCAATTTAAAATCAAAGCAATTGAAAGCCAACTAATTAACTGGAACGAGCGCACAAAGTAAAGTTCATGGCAAATATGTAAGCAAAACACTTGTTTGACTTTTGCAAATTAATTATTTAATTTAATGCAAACATTTTGCGAAACATGCAACAAAAATGCGATGGCTGGACGAGAGGGCCAATTAAAATTGGTCGGACATGCCGCAGACCGATGAAGGAGGGGGATCTGATACGAATTCCCAGAGGAAGCAGGAGAAAACCAGCCGGAAAAACAACAGGCAAAACAAACTGTGAAGGGTACAATTTTAATGGGTCAACAAAATGTTTCACATAATATAACAACAACAATCTATCCAATCGAAAACTTAACATTGAGATTTTATTCAAAAATAGAATAACCAGCCGCCACATCGCCTTACTCCTCGCATTCCGGACTGGACTTTTCGCATTTTCCGGCCGCCACCGCTACTTCCCAGGATTCCTTGCGTTTTTCCTGCTGAGCGCATGCTGGGCCAGCGCTGAATCCATAAACCAAAAATGCATAATAGTGGTACAGACCAGACCCCTTCTTGGTACTGAACCAGAAAACTGTTTGTCTGCGGCTTTTGCGGCTGCTGTGGCGATGACCCAATCTACAGCCAGAAAGAAGCTCTGACTTTTCGAAGCGAAGTCTTAGATACCCTTGCAGATCCCTGGCTCTACAATTTTGATGAACATGAAGTGCAATACTTTACTTCTCAGATACTTGTACCAATAAATTTCGTACTTTTCAATTTAATAAATTGAGAACAGACGGATAAAGCTATATTGATTCAACTGTTGATTCCGATCAAGAATAAAGAAGTATATTTTTAACGTCTCCAAAAGCCAGTAAAAACCAAATAGTATAACCCTCCATCACCCACCATTCCAATGAGAATTATCATTACCAAGAGCACAAGAAATCTCTTGGCAGGACACGTACCAGGACCCCTGGCCTGCCTGCTTTTGCCGCCCACCATTTTGCTCGTTCGTTTGGCTGATTTTTTCAATTTTTAGTTTATGCAACAGCAGGCGATAAAATTGTGTGGGCGTGCCCCTGACCATGCCCTCAAACCAACAAAAATGGAAAGACGCCCAAAATTATTAGAGAAATTCTCATCTTTTTCGCGTTTCTCGGCCCCGGCTTATGTTTTATGGCCTAGTCGCCAAATGCTGGCTATAACCAGACACACAGTCCACACAGAACAGTCGCACAGAGCCATGGGGTAACTGAACTTTCGGATGGTATGGGAACATGGGAAAAAGTTAGAAAATTCGGTGCTATTCGGTGCTTAACTACGAAGGGTTTTATACTCTTTAATGGGGCCAATGAATGTTGGGATTTATTCTTTGAATGCACTGCCAAAGAAAAGATATCATGAATAAATGTTTATATTAAATTATAATGTGGATACTTCTTAAGAAAATTCGCCCTAGACACACAACTGGCGATTCGGTGGATATACCCTTTCGTTCGGACATGTATCGAGCACTTTTTTCTTCGTTTGCCACAGAATTTATGGCTATCGAGCGAGTTAGCAAACATGGAAAGGGGAAAAAGTGCAACAAACAAACGAAAAAAGAAAGCCAAACAAAACACATGAAAACATAACTTGGCATCATTATACGATGGCTGGGACTGTACTAAGGCGGGGGGTCTGGGGCTGGGGCTGGGGCTGTTCGCTGAGCGGTGGTCGGTAGGCGGTGGGTGGGCTATATACATAGATCTAGATCCAGTTGTGAGCTCTTGAACTTTTTCCTCCACTATGTTGCTGCTGTTGTGGCTGTTGCAGATTTATGTTTTATGACCAAAATGTGTCTGCAATTCTTGGCGCGGAGAGTGTTTTGGGGAGCCTATCCGTGGTTCTGGATGGGGATTCGCTTCTCCTCCTCGAAAAAGAAGTTCAAGTATAACTCATGTCGAGGCTTGTGCTAAAATACGAGGCATGCCTTAAATTCCTGGTGGGATATGACTGCGGCCAACATATCTCAATTATGAGCTAGACTTTTGAGGCGTGCAAATACTACTAAATGTACTATGACATTAATGAATACCTATGAATAATTAAAGCGTTAACCTCTGCCGTGTCAACGATGTCCTGGAAATCCTTTCACCTTCAATACCAACATTAAGCCCATTGTTTTGGGCTCTGTCATCTCCGGCTGTCTGTTATCGGCCCCATTTCAGCGGGGTGGGGGGGGTTGTAATTCTACAACCTAAACATAATTCCCCGCCAACACAATGGACGCACGGTGCCAGTGCGATTTGTGTTAAACAATTTGTAGTTCATGTTTTGGTTGTCGCGCTGTAAGCGCATACTGATTTCACTTATCGCGCCGTGCCACACGCCCACGCGAGAGCGGCGTTCATGTGAAAACAAGTAGCAACAACACACAGATACAAGCCTCAAATACGCACACTTACACTGGGCAAAAAGCTACAACTCTACAACAAATTTAAGGGTACACGATTTTGGAAAGAAATCTGTGTGAAAAACAATATAAAAATTAACCAAGATGAGTTTCATCTGACTACATTAATTATGATTTAAGATTCCTCAATTTAAAATAATATTATACTGGGGTTTATTCACTAGGGTTAGATCTCAAAAGCAGTCCTAGTTGTCTGAAGGAAACCCATTTCCTTTAAGTTTCAGAACCCCATCTAAAGACACTTCAGTCATTTGTATTTCAAGAGCCATCTTTTCCTTCAGTGTCCATGTGGGTGGAATGCCACGCGTTCAAGGACACCCACTGACATGGTCGCCGCGATATGGCGTGGTGTTACAGCTACAGTTACAGTCACAGTTTGGACACGGGACACAATTTACAGTTGACCGTGTGGCAGACAGGCTCGAAAGGAAAGGCCTTCAAAACTTGGTTGTTATTCGATTTTTGGTCCGATATTTATGATAAATATTTGCTGGTCGTGCAGCATTCCCTACCTCCGTCTGTCCTGCCATTCGGTATGTTCTGCCTGTCGGGGGTTGGGTCCTGGGCATGCCTATGATTTTTGTGAATGAATTGTGCAAATGATATGGCAGACAGAGGAACGACCTGAGCGACAACCCAATGGTCAGTCATTCACATTTAAATTGAGATACTTTATTATTTAATGCCAAAGAATATTCCTTCTCTTCAAACGAAAATCATCTCATTTGGGAATTTTCTGCGCAATTTACATTTGCTTTGTTGCTGCCTTCAGGAGCACTTAACTGGAAAATATTTCGATTGAAGTGAATACAGGACTGAAATTTTGATAACGAATATTGCCTTGTCATGCATTCGAGTCGGTGGCTGAAGGGCGGTACGAGTTTTGTAGGTTTAAGTATAATTTGACAGAATTAAATATTGAATATTTAAATCTTAATAAACATACTATACATATATCATAAATATTAGTAATAAAAAATAAAGGAAAACTCATTAAAAATTAATTTAAAAAAATAAATAATAATAATTTTCATAGTAAAATAGACAATTAATTTCATAATAGTAATAATATATAGGTACTAACTGTAGCCAGACAGGGCATTAATCCATCAACCATCTATGCCTTTCATGGTTTCTCAAGTTCTATTAAATCTTTCTGCCTCCGCAGCTTGAGGGTAAAACCTATCCGAGCCATTGAGTGCATTTCCTGACTGGGAAAACTTATCGAATGTTGGTGGCAAGAAAAACCCAACTTTCTGGCTCCTGCACCTCCCCTTTGATCTCGATTGAATGATGTGTGCGTGTCACACTTTTGGCCAAAGTGCAATTACCTATTTGTGTCACGTGCAATTTTCGGGTGGAAAGGGGGCGGGGCTGGGAGGGTCTGTGGGCAGGGTCTGTGGCAGCGGAAGTACCATCGTATGGGTATGCACATAAATAGCGAGTACATCAAAGTCAGTGCGGCGTTGCATGCTCCAGCTCCTCCTCATGATTAGGCTACTGAAGCCAGTTTGGTTGCGGGGCTCCGATGTGGCATCCACAGCAGCAGCAGCAGCAGCAGCAGCACTAGCCCCAGCCATTGTCAAAACATCTGGCGGAAGGAGGCAGGACTGGCTAGGAGGCGTCTCTTGCCCCCATCTTTCCGTGCACTGTGACGCGGCAATTGTGCGGGCACCGAATGTCTGATCCCCCTGTCTCTCTTGCCCCATTCGTACCCTGTCAGCGGCACTCGTTGGCCCACAGCACACAGAGACTCACCCTCCCTCCCTCTCTCTGCCACGTATCCTTCATTCCTGCAGTCCTACGTCACGAGGCTTAAATCACGTTAAGATTTTCAACGCTACGACTTGGCATGTTTACTCTCTGGCTCTCATGCACTCCCAGTCTCCTATTCTTACGGTTTCCCCCCGCTCCACCCCTCTTTCCACACTCTCCTGATTTTCTGCTGAAATCTCGCGCTCTACTTACTCTGCTGCTCGTTTCGTTCACTGAACAGACCAAGCTACATTAATGTAAGGTGGGGAATGTGTGCATTCCCAGTGGCCAAAATCCATCTATTCCGCAACTTTCCGCCACCAATGCCTCACCTTTTCTTTAACTGCATTTTGACTACTGCTATCCTGAACGCTTGATCACATATACAACTTTTCACTGCATTTTCCGGCAATATGAAAACACCCAAGATGTGCCCACTCTCTCTCTTACTCTCTGTTTCCAGAGCGGACATTGTTAGCGACTCTCACCTCTTATTAATACACCTTGGACCAGCAAAAGTGCTCTCTTCCACACATGAGCTCCTTCTCACTCTTTCTGCTTTTGCTAAACGCATGCAAACATCGCTTTGCTTTGGGTACAACTGTTCTCTGCTCTTCCCCGTTTCCGAGCAACCTCCTTCACCCCTTCCACACTTCCTGCCACTCTGGGGACGCCCCCATTACAGTCCTTTGCAATCGGAGGGCGTGTCGTCAGGCGAATGTGACAATGATTTCTGCTGCTGCTCCAAAATTTGGCAAACAGATGACAAGCAGTGGAAAGGCAGTGGGCGAGCAATGATGAGGGGTTCTCGGGAAGCGTATATTGAGCAATAGAAAATACGTACTGTGGGCCTAAGAGTGGAATCTACAACATTAAACTGAAAAAGAATTTTCACATTAATCCTGAAGACAAGTATATCCCAAAGAACGCTATTTAGATCACTGGGCAAATCGGCTCATACCGTTGAAAAGCTCAAAAAGAAAGGAAAACGAGCGGGAATGTTGTGAGCCGCAGTAAGGGCCACACTTGGGCCTGCACTTCGTTTGTCCCCATGTCCCCAATGTCCTATCTGGCTAGAATTTAAAATATTTCCATATTTCGGCTACGTTTCTTACTACTTTTAATTCTGCCATATCTGTCTCTCTTTCCCTGTCTCTCTTCTCACACCAACATTAGCCGTTATTTCTCGCTCTTCACGGCCAGGACGCGCACACTGCACGATGTAGATTGAGTGTGAGAGAGAGAGAGAGAATGAGTAAGAATATGGAAGAGGCTTTTATGATGATCCGACCTGATCCAGAATGATAGATGGATTATGATTGATATGGTTATTCGGTTTTTCGGTTCTATTTTTAATCTTTGTGGGGGCGCTAGAAAGCGTGGGATAATTTTAAATCAAACTGGAAACAAAACATATTTTGGAAACCTTTGTCCCAAGATAGATAAATAATGGATCTACATTGAGTGGGTCGAAGTCGAGTATGTGCATTTGAGTAACTTATTTTGGAGGACAGATTTATTCCAAATACTGCCATTTTTTCTTTGTCAAATTTCTGATACATCCCTTTGGTTCGGCTTCAGTTTCTCGTATTCGGGACTTCCATATATTCGAGCGCTTGTTAGCAACAAATCCTTGTCTTGTATATCCTTGCTAGAAACAACTCCATCTCCTCTTCAATGGACAATTTACAAGCCCACCCTGTGGCCATAAACCACTTGAAACTTCAATATCTGCACTCGAGCGAGGCAGCCTGGTCCCAAAAATTGAATACGTGCGGCCCTGTTATAATAGCCGGGCTTTCCTTTTAGCCCGATTCTTCCACGACGACAATAATATTTACGGCTTTTCGCCTAAATTCCAATTAAAATGGGGATGGGATGGCTTTAAGTGCTGCAGTCCGTCCGTCCGGACTTTCTGCCGAGACTTGTATTTACTCGTATGTCCCGTATGTCCCGTCCCAACGGGCGACACGGGGGCCAAGGGAAAACAATATTCGAGCGATTTGTGTGTGCATCTAAAAAATGCATAGGCCACCTTCGCATGTGTTGCCAACTCGACCAAACCATTGGCCGTTGCCCAGCAATTAGAGTTCTACAGTGGCTGACCACCACCTCCATGGCAGAGATGTATTCCCAGAGAACAAAAAATGCACAACAGGAAACCGAATACGCCAGAGCAGCGCGGAAGCAAGTAGGAATGTTATCCGAAGTCGATATGATGACTATGCGATACCTGGTAATTGCATTCTTGCTAATCTTTCTAAGAGTATTATAATGAGAAAATTAACAAACAATTTCCAAATTATGGAAACCTTATGTAACATGAATGTAAGCCCTATGTATTTAATGGGATGAAGATTGCACAAAGCAAATCTGTGTATTTACCGCATTTTATGCAAGATCATTAAGGAATCCAATGCAATACATTCGTATACTATTTTTGATATCACAAACATCACCACTAACTAAGTATACCCTATCTGTCTCCTAGAATACCTTATAAATGGGAGAAAACCGAATGAATGAAAAGAAAAATGCACAGCAAAGTAGAAAATCGCACAATCAAATCGAAACTGCTGACCAGCATCGATCTATGGCAGACGACGAATCGGAATCGGAATCGAAATCGGAATGGGAATGAGAATGGCAGCCGGAACGGGTATTGCTATGCTGTGTCCTGTGTCCTGTGCTCTGTGTTGTGCAGAACCATTAAAGTGTGGATGTTGTCGCCATCAGGAAACTAGTACGTGGAACAGGAGGAGCAGCAAAGGCATCAGCCAAAGCCACAGAGCCGCAGAGTCACCGACATGGTAAAAATTCATGTTTCCCAATGTGTCCTTCCCGCCTGGCTCCCTATGTGGATGGGTGTGCACTGTGCATGTGTGGTGTCCTTCTAACTAGTGGTGCGTTGTCCTATTTACGTTGTCGTACTTCATGCATTTCAATCACCAAACACAACACAATTTAAATATGCTGATTGGGTGGCTGAATTTCGGTTGCTCGTCGGCAGGCCTCCGATTCTCTCCTCCAGGGACATTGTTTTGGGCCTTTCATTGCGGGGTGGTGGCCGTCTTTAATTGGCTTTAGCTTTAGCCTCCCATCATGCCGCATCCTGCCGTCCTGCCGTCCTTTTAGCCATTTTTAGCCATTGTTGCTGCTGCTCTTTTGGCGGTTGCCATAAATTTTGTTTATTGATGAGTTGCATCCATGTTGCAACACCACGCTGCCACATACAATCTCCCACACACGCACGTGACATTGCTTAGCTAAGAATAATTTAATTAATTTCTGTTTGCGCTTTTTAACTCAATTTTGCGTGCACGCCATCGACATGCAAAATGGCTTTTTTATAATTGGTTTAGTCCGCTTTTCTCCACCAAAATTTCTGGATCGGGATTGGGATCTGAAAAATGTATAAGAAATGTCAGTTCAAATTGGTTCAGATGAAAATGCGGACATAATTTGGGTTTTTCACTACCAGGAATCGATTAAAAATGGGAGTTCTATGGAAGTGGAAGTAAATAAAAATATATGTTTACGAGGTTTTATAATGGACGGGTTTCTTCCCACAACCAACCCGCACCGTTCCCTTAAATTATGCCACTCAAATTCCATTAAGCAGAAATAATGCTGAAACTATTTTAAAGTATATAACAATGGAATCAATATTTGGCAAACTTTGTCACTTTGAAAGCGATTGGGGGAAAATGGTGGGAAATGGCGTCTGATCAAAATATTCACCTCTGATTTCCCTCGACAGTGGACAGTGCCCCCAAAGTTGCTTCGTGCCGCCATCCTGCCAAAAGGAGGCGTCGCCAAGCTAATCTGCTGGCTGTCAAAAGTCATTGAAACAATTCGAAATGACAGCAAATATGAAATCGCATAGAGATACAGATACAAAGCAAACACCTACACGGAGAGGGGAAGGGGTTGGGAGAGTGCTCCAGACACCAGACAGTGGGGCTCACATGGACAAATGTGGAAATACCGGGAACAGCCGGAGGGCGAAGGAATGGAAGTGGAACTTGGAAAGGAAAACTGCTGACAGTTGCATAAACAATAAAAAACAAGAAAAAAGGCAACCCAAAAAGCGAGCATCAACCAGCGAAACGGGACAGCGATTGCGGTCAACATCAAAAGAAACCTAAAATAGAAAGAGATGGAAAGAGATGGAAAGAGAGCGAGAGACAGAGACGAAGAAAAGGAGAGCAGTAGCCACGACAGTAGAAGGGGTAAACTGAGAAGAAAAGCGAAACGAAACGAGGAAACTGGAACTATTACTCCTTTTGGAACTGCCACTGCCACAGCACCACACATGCACACGTGTGCAGCTACTCCACATCCCCATCCCCCACCAATCTCCAACTCCATGATGGCTAAAACAACAATGTGACATTTTTTCCGCTTTGACGACAATTTCCCCCGCGGCACCAACGGCAGAAGCTGCCACAACAGCCATCGCCATCGCCATCGCCACTGCTGGTGCAACGTAACGATACAGAACACAGGAGCAGAGAACTCCCGAAAACAAGAAATCGGAGGAACAACTTGGCGTATCAAAGCAGTTAATACCCTTGCAAATGGATTGAACATGAAATTTTTGTTTTAGTTGCCACGAAGGAGTCTTCTGCTGTGCCTGCAACATAGCCCGTTCGCTTTTTGTTGTCATTGGTTTGAGGTATCTTTTAGATCTTGAAGACCTATCGCCAGGAGTTCAGCTGAGGCGATCTTCTTTGGTGCTCAATCTATATATATTATATGTATATATTTTTCTTAAATTAATTAGTGAATATTGAAAATATGTATCATGTGTATAAGATACATTCGGCGAACCAAAGTTGTTACTTTCGCAGCATGCTTATCATTGCCAAAGTACCTCCAAAATGATTGGGATAATTTTTTGATCTTCCCAAAGGGTATAAAAAGAGCATCACACCAGAGTGATAAAAAGGATGTGTTAACGTGTATATACGCAATATCGCATTGCTGGAAGGATGTGCTCTAGTAATACTGCTCCTCTTTCCGTATCACAAAAGCACAAAATTGATTGTGTAAATAAGAAAACGAAAATGCCGTTAGTTTACGTTTTCCGCTGACAAGCTTTTGAAACTGTCCAGAAACCGAAAGAGAAAAGGGGGAAAGAGGTCCGGAACCCAGGGAAAAGTGCAGACGGAATGCTCAGAACCGAGAGATAAGTGAGGGTGGACCAAGAGCAATGACAATAAAAGCGAGATGATGCACAATCATTGCACAAAATTGGCACACAGAGAGAGAAACGGAGAGAGTGTGGGACGAAATTAAAATTGGAAATCATTTCCAGTTTATTGCCAAATGACTTTGATGCAAATGGTTATCGGTGAAAGATTGTTAGTTCTACTGCTGCTGCTCTAGGTTCTCTAGATTCTCTTCCAAATATTTAACTTCAAGCAAAATTATGAACCAGTTGGGGACAAAGTAAATACATAATTTTAATACCAAATACGTTCTAAAGTGAATCTAGTATTGTTTTTGCCCCCATTCGAGTTTTCTCTTCAAATCTACATTAATTTAATGGTTAAGGAAAGTATGAAAATTCTATTTATATATTTATACACTTCATTAAAGCAAACTTAAAGTTTAGTTCTGCCTAAATATTTCCCTTACTATTTAATTTAATACTTCAAATGCTTGAGGTCTTTCCCGATTTGCCATCCAATGCCCTGGCCGAAACCAAAAGAATTCCCATCGATTGGCCCTTTTCCTAATCTTCTTTTGGGGGGACTTAAATATTTTCTATGAGCCAACTTGTTGACCAAGCTTGGGGCAGAAAAAACTTTACCGCAAACCCGTTAACTAATTTTCCAACATTCACTGATAAATCGAAAGGGACAGGAGAGGGAGAGGACCGGCGGGAAGGGCATCGCTACATTGGCTGTTAAAGCAGCCATGCAAGAGGTGCTGGAGAGGCCACAGGGCGGCAAGTGGGCGAATCTGTCTATAAGTTCACCGTAAAATTCGTTTTCAATCAAAATGTGCTTTCATTCAATTTGCGGGGGAGGGCCAGCGACGAGGTAAGTAGCCGGCTGCCACGATACCACGACACCGAGTGTGAGGCAAAGCTGCAAAGCCAACTTTGAACTATTGCCAAGAGGCAAGAGCAAAGAGCTGTTGTGGCGCCACGGAGGGGCATGGGGCGTGGGCTGCTCACCGGAAACGTTCTCATGGAATTTCCACAAGCTACGAGTATACAGCCCCATTATGTAGTGACCCGGGATAACGACTGCAAAGCAAACTGACCAACCGACCGCTGGAAGGTTCGATTCGATTCACAGATACTCGCAAAACCACACCGTAAGGATAGTTAAATTATTTGCTTGCCATTTCCCATTGTTTCCGCTTTTCCGAATCTGCTACAAAGCAGTCCGAAATTTAGCCCCGAATTGTTCTCCAAAGGTGGTAACTGGTTAGGGTTAAGTTAGGGATTTTTCTAAAGCTACCATCCAAGGATCGGTTATTAGGGAAGTTGTTACAGGTAAAACATACTGTTTTCTTGAACCCAAGAAACCCAATAACACAATATCGCATCAGAAAATGTGTAAATTTCGATCACAGCTTAGGCATATTCTAGCCTGGGCAGTTTTCCCCTATTTCTGGAAATGAGTATGAAAATAATGCATCTTTCTCCTTTCTAAGGTAATGCATTGCTAAAACCAAAATGTTACTCAAGAAAAACTTCTATCCGTATTTTATTTCTAAGATACTTTCAAGTGTTTTATTTCCAATAGATAGTACATACACGAATATGGAATACATAGTGCTTTCGGACTAAAGCTATTATATTGACTCTATTCATTAGATATTAGTTCATGTATATCATAGACGTTCACTACAGTAGATATAAGAATAGTTTATTTTCGGGTGAATATATTTCTAAAATATACATACTTTACATATACATACATATTCGTATATTTGCTTCCGAAATCATAATTAAACCTTACCTTTGTGCCCTCTTTGCCCTGAAACCAACTCCTGGGAAACGACCAAATCATAAAAAGCATTCCTTTCCTCTAAGAAATTTGTATATGCATATAATAGACAATTTTTCATAAATATTTAAATAGTTGATTAAGGTATTGATTAGGTATATGTCTTGTATATATATATTCTTTGATTAATTGATACCATTGGAAAGCACAAAGTATTTGATTTTGGAATATATTTTGAAAATATAAAATTTGACACTCTTTTCGATTCAGACATCCTTCTTAAAACGTATCCCTGCAGTTCCGTTCCCTTTATTTCCAAGTTCGATTTGATTGTTTTTGTTTTGTACATTTACTTTACCTTTCTTAGTGGCCCACCTTTACAATTTTTGTAGTTGAGTTGCAGTATATTGAACTAAATTTGCAAGTTTTTTAGAGTCGGTCCGATATAGATTGGAAACATTAAAGGTTTATTGGCCCGGCCCAAATTGAATGGCCTACAATGGCCATATATCCACTTGACATGACTTCTACATCATACATGTACGCTACATGAAATGTATGAAACACTTCCGATTACATTCCACAAAACCGTTGGACCTCAGCTCGGACACAAACCAAACTGTGGAAGCTGTGGAAGTTAGTTCTTGCTTGTTGTGGACTTGGCTGTTATGGCCAAATTTGTGGCTGGCTCTTGCAGTGGCACCCATTGGGCGGTTGCATTTTTGGCGCGAAACATCTCCTCGAAGAAGATCTTCTCCTCAGTGCGCACCTCGGGCGAGTTGCCGATGAGAGTGCGACCCAAGATTTCGCTCGATCCTGTAGGAAAATCATCGATTACTTGGGAAAATGATGATGCAGACATGTGTTCCACTTACCCAGAAGACCATCGTGTACGACAGTAAACTCCAGCACGCAGTTCTTCAGCGTTTCCTTGTTAACATCAAATGCCAAGGCCTCGTTGTATACCGGATTGACGGTGCTCCGCTGGACACCAGTCTTGCGTTTCTTCATTTTCTTGCCGACAGGTCCCAGGAGAGTCACTTTCACATATGGATCGGAAGAGTTCCTGGCATCATCTACAATCCGTAGATTTCTGGCCTTGATCAGTACAACCATGAGACGTTCGGCTGAGGGCAGGTAAGCCAGGGACACCATTATGTCGCCCAAATCCACTTTCATGTCCTGGGCCGAGGCAGAGCTCAAGGGAGTCCACAGCTGCAGTTGTTCGCTCAGATCTATGTTTGCCAAATGCAGCTTCGTGCCGCCAATGCACACGTGTCGAGAGTAGGCATCAAAGTCGTACAGCAGAATCTCCACAGTTCGTTTGTCGATGACACCAGCGGCAACCTCAAAGACAAAGTGCTCGTCGAAAACTGAGGGAAAGGGATGGATGGATGGGGGTTAATCAAATTGATCGAACACGAGTATCAAATTCTGAACATCGCTCACCTGGATTTAAGGTCTTCTTATGGATACGCGTCTGCCAAAAGTTCTTTTTGTCGGGCAACAGGCGAACCTTGGCATAGGGATCGGCAGAGCCACTGAATTGCCTGGGCTGTAGATTCTGAGCCTCCAGCAATCGCACATTTAGCAGACCGCCAACAGGATCGTAGCTAATTCCAACATGCAAATTCCCACGCACTTCAATGGCTGGAGAGTTATCCAAGGTCTTTGGCTGAGTGTGCTATTCAAAATGTAAGCTATAGGGAAAACTGTGAAATAATGAACTATCCACTTGACTTACGCTTCTGTACAGGGTCATGTCGATTTTTGTGTGATCCAATTTCGCATTCATGGAGGAGACGCGGGGACGCGTGGGATGCATGGCCAGGACGACATGTTTGTCCGATCGGGCGATGGGCACGGATGTGGTGGAGCAGTAGGATAGGGTGTTGGATTTGAGACTGCCAGTGGGTGAAGTGGGTGTTGGTGGGCCCGATTCCTCTGTGGTGTTGGATACTTGTTGTTGGATAGCCGCCGTGGAAGTGACCGAAGCGGGAACCCAGAAGGCCGGATCATTTTCATCGTTCTTAACGGAAGTGGGACTGAGATTTCCGCGCGAACACTCATTGAGATTGTCTACATTATAGCCAGCGGCACCAGCTACCAAGGCTTCCCTGCTGTAGAGGAATATTCACTTCTGAAACATTTAACTAAATATGATGGGTATTCTGGCAATTACCTCTGTTGATCTTCGTCCTTTTCGTTGGCCGATTCCAGGAGATTCTGCTCAAACCAGTTGAGACGATACCGCTTCGAGCAGGTGGTGTAAAGAGCTGCTCCCACTGCAGACACCACCAGGAAAGACACCGAAGCGTAGACACCGATTTGGGCTAGGGAAATATCCTCCTCCCGTATGACTATGTCCATGTCTGTTACTGGAAGAGAAAGGGAAAGTGGATCATTTCGTAGGTGTGTGGTTGAATGTTGGTTCAATTACTTCTCATGACCCGCCATCGACATCGCCTAATGACACCCAAACTAGCCATAAAACATTCATTAGCAAGTCAGGACTATGGGATGACTACGGGACTACGGGATGAGCCTCATAAATAAATCAAAGCTGGGAACCCATTCCTCCGACAGTCATCTTCTCCATAGACCATGCCCGGTGGTTGGCCTGGGGTTATTAATTGAGCGGCTTAAGGTGGCACTGTGGCGTTGGCACTGCAAAGTGCTGGCCACAGGCACGTGCCGACAGTTTTCCCTGTCCCCTAGTAACCATAAGGAACGAAGAGGAATGTTTTTCCAGTCGCCTAGTCTCAAAAGGAGAATAGAAACGAAGAGAAATGAAGGCCAGGCCTGGTCTTTGTTTAACCAAAGCCGCAAAATTGCCCATAAAGGCGCCTCGGCCTCGGTTTAGTTCGCAATTAGCTGAGCAAACTGCCCGGTGACCCCGTAACCATCAACGCAATCCCGCAAATCCTCAAAGATCCTGTATGCGGAAGTTTAAAGAACTGCTAAAACGAGTTGGGTTTGACGTCTGTTTAAGTAGTTGAAAAATGTATAACCCAATTGTTAATTAATTAGTAGATATATGTGGGAAAATGCTAAAGCCACCTTTAGATGAGTCCTTCATTCGTTTGAAAACACCTTTAGATGAGTCCTATATAAACCTTACACTTTGAGGCCCACAGACCCAAGTGCCACGCCTTTCTCTTCCATAGTCCCGCCATTACTTATCCTTTCTCTAACACAAACCCCAATACCACTCCTTTCCCTGGCAATTTCTGCAAATTTGCTCTGAGTTTATTATTTATTCACGGGCAACTTTTGTTTTCGGGTTTCCCTTTCTTTAATGGCAATTGCATGAGGTATGTTGTATGTTGTATGCGGGTTGGACTTGGCCACCGACTTTCCCATAGGAATGGGGTTTCCCTCTGTAAAATCTCTGCGGAATGATTTATGTGCCCCCTTATGTGTGGGTCTGGGGATTGGGGGCCGCCATTGAAAGACTGAATGTTTTGGCCTCGTCTTGGGTTGGCGTGGGCTGCTTCTGACACCGAAAGTAATTTATGAAATTAGTTCTAATTTAAACTTTGACAGTTTACCGCGCGATAAGTTGATATCTGCAGAATGTTGGCCCATAAATTCAAGGGAAAACACGGTAAACTCAGCCGTGGGAATTACACTTTAGTACATTATGAAGCCATTTCCAGTGAAATTCGGAATCTATTAGCCAGTCAAACCCTCGATAATCCCTTGGGAAATATCACAAAATGCCATCGAACCGATATCACCGTTTTGCGTGCTTTCACTGGTGGCTCCTCCAACAGAATGGAGGAGGAGGAGGAGGAGGAGGTATCCCCATCCCCACAGCCATGTAAATCACACATAAACCAATCAATGTCAAATTGGGCGGATCACAAAGCTGCCACGCCCACGCCCTGCATCATCAGTCAGTCACTGAAAATGTCGGGGTCGGTCTGTTGGTGCCCAAGCAATTTTTATACTCTTACGGAGAGTGGAGTGGAGAAGAACGTATAGCCCGTCTGAATCTCTATAATTTGTATATCCTCAGGCTCCTCGTATCCTTCCTCAGCATTCAGTCTGTATATATAGAAAATAAGTCCATATATAATAAAATAAGACTTTTACCATTGTATCTTAATCAGAAAGGACACAGCATTTTAAGAATGGGATCCGATCCAGGGAATACTTCAAAATTTTACCACGATTGGACAGTTTGGAAGATTGAATATAAGGCAAGCATCTTTTGAAAGTTGCAACTTTTGCTTTTCATAACTCTATAATGTTAGAATTGTATCGCAGCCTGAGCCATAGAAATCAATAAAAATATAAATGTATTTTGGTAATTTTCGGTAGGAAAATATGGTAACCTTAATTGTTATGTTTCATGCCAATGCCACTGGAACTAATTTCAGTGCTATATATGAAAGGGTGTTCGCGGTTTCACCTTCAACCGAAATTATCCTTGTTTTTAGAGTTTTCTCTTGACACTCGCTCGCTACGAAATGTTTCATCCCGACACATATGCGGCCGTGTGGTTAAATGAATTTTCGAGCTTTCATCTGTTTCTGCCACATTTATTATATATTATATATGTGTATAGGGATTTATGGCCATTGTCATAAATTTTAATAGAGAAACCGCACCGCGCCTCCGCCCTTCAGCCCTTTGTCCGAATGACTGGCTGCCTCGACGGTTTTTTTGTTGGTTGAGTGAGCGCTGGCTTTGTAAATCATTTTTCTGGCTTTTATCGGACACATTTTCACTTTTCGCCTGAGCTCGAGCCTCCAGATAAGAGTCGCACTACTTCCGCTAATGTGTGCAAAGTCAAGGCCATTCGGCGGGGCCACAGTCGCAGTCGCAGTCCCAGTCGCAGCCGCAATCGTGGGCCAGCTGTCCACAAGTCCAGGCCATAATGTGTTGACAGAGCGACTAAAATTAAGTTTATCTAATCGATAAAATCAACCGCATGGTTCATTGGCTGTTCTGTTCCCGTTTCCGTTCCCGTACCCGGCCCCGGCCCACTCCTGTGATTTCTTTCAGCTTTAGCCAACGATTTCATCATAGATATTTACTTTTTGTGGCTTCTCTTTTTTAAAATGTATCTTTTTCGCAACGTTCGCAGCGCCATCAAATTGCACAATTATGGCAAATTGTGTTCATTAGTTTAATGAAGTGTTTTGTGGCTCAAAGACCCAAAGAATGCCCTGAATTTCCCTCCCCTACAATTCTGCGACATATACACGCCCTGCTGTGTCGGATGGTCATGGACGGGAGGAAAGTGGACATTTGCTATTGCCAGTCTGTCGCGTATATACCCTGTAATCTTTATGGGTCAGTAGTTTTGTAATACAGAATGGTTGAAAAGCTAAATGACTAGGAAATAGGTCAATATGGAAATTAGTTGAGTTTACTTTGAAATTTGTTTGTATTTTACAGCCAAAACTTCCTTGTAGAATAATGAGTCAGTAAATCCAGTACAAAATGTCGCTTAATCATCTCTCAACCAGAACAGACCTCATTAATTGAATTCAATATAAATATCTTTCATTCATCTGAGAGCATTTTCCGTTTTCCTACTAAACCTGTTTGAGTAGCCATTAATTAGGTAAAACATGTTACGTCAAAGCCATTATACTATCATCTTTCAATTCCGGAAACAATTTGACCTTTGTCTACCTCTCAGAAATGTGGCAGACTCCGACTCCGAGCTTCTTCTTAGAAATGTGCGAGACCCTGACTCTGAGCTGCCTCTTAGACGGATGCCCCACTCGGATGAAGTGTATTACAAAAGCATTAGCGAGAGGCGTTTACCGTCTGTTTCCTCAGGTGGGGCACGTGTTTTCTGGTCCGGGACAGTAATTAGATTATGGCCACAGGTCCATGCGGATGCGCGTGCCGGCTGTCGCTCGGACAAAAGCATCCGGAATAAACAAGATGTTTTTTCACTGGAAATCATGAGTTAGAAGCGGTTCCACTTCTGCTCTTTTCCGCGGAAAGAATGCTTTAATAAAACTGTGCCAACTGTGTGTAGGTGCAACGCTTTGAAGGCTGCCTCCCCTGGAATCCTTGGCCATGCCATTCGCAGCAGGAATTCTGGTTCGTACCTTTGCCAGCTTTCCCAGCTGTTGTGGAGGCAGAGTTGTTGGCCTTAGCTTATCCGAGAACTGCAGCTGCGTCCCCCCTGTTATTTAGAGAGGGCAACGCAACCTTCTGTGTGCATAAACAAGCAGCAGAAGTTTACCCATCATATCCAGGCGACGGGGAGTATGATGAGGGGGTGGAGGTGGCCTCCAGCAGTTGATGAATGCTCCCTCAGTCACAGAGAGGACAACAAAGTCATACCAGGGACTGTTCCGTCAATAATCTGCCAACAGCCATTTGTAATGCCCGCTGGAATGACACAGCGGAGGTGCTGGCTTGTCCACATCAACAACATCATTATCGTGTGCCATCTAGCACTGTTTTGTTTGGTATTTATAGGGCATATAGGGCATATAGGGTATATTGTATTTAAGGGAATAAACACGAAAGCCAGAAGATAGAAGGTGGAAGGCCAGAAGGATAGATGGTATCAACAATTTATAAGAAACTTTAGACTCATGAAACCAATTAAACAGCGGATGCTTTAAAATTGATCTCAAACGATTAATCTCTAGAGCCAGAGTAGGGAAAAACAAATTCCTTTACTATGCATACTATAAGCACTATAAGCATACTATCAGCACTGAGTATCTCCTTGTCGAGCAACTGCAATTATCCATTCTGCCTTGTTTTGTTATTCGAGTTGATTATCTACCAGTAATGGGTGTGCCAGGGCTCTACTTAATGTCAATGGGATCAAAGTCTGGCAAATTGGAGGCTGTCCCCATCACAGACATCCTTAATTAGCCATCAATATTCGTTATTTATGGGATATAGGAATGAAGGATTATGCTTTATGGGTTTAGCTGAGAGCTGAAAAGGCTATTCAGAGCTATTGAGATGTTCTACAGAGCAAAATGTCAAGAAGCTTTCTAATCAACGAAAACAATTTCCGTGGAAGGCTATTATACATCATTTCCATTCAGCAAGTTTCCTGGAATTCCCACAAGATTCCCTGAACCGTCCATCCTTTTATTTGTCACAAGAAACCGTCCTAAAACCGTCATCCTACATGCGAATAAAATGTTCCATTAAAATCAACAACCATATGTCCTTTTACCACAGGCCATTAAACCATGGGAATGGGGACGGGGATTGGGATGGGTATGGAACCTACCAACTTTGGGGACTGACTGCAAATATTGCAAATAAAATACAAGAGAGTGGAAAATTGCGACAGCAAGATAAACAGCAATTTAATAAAGTGACCCAAAGTTATGGGCCCAAGAGCTGAGCGTAAAAATAAACAACAAAATGCTCATTAAAAAGCAAAAATGCCCAATATACAAGCGGCTGAACTTGAAAAAGCTGAAACGGAAATAATAAGTGTGATATTAATACTTGTTCTCGGAACAAAAGAGAACAGAACGAACCCTTAGCCTACACTCAAAGCCTCAAGCACACAACACCCTACACACTCGGTGGCCCTCGCACGCCCACCGCACTCTGTGAGGGCCCAGGCCCCCTCCCTGCTCCTTCCTGGTCCTGCCTGAGGCCGAAGCCCTGCCAATAACTCAACAAGTTAGCAAACATGGCTGCTTGGCTTCTTTATGGGCACCCTCAGGCCGTCTATCTTGGGGTTTTGTCGCAGGGTTTTGCATTAAAAATGCATTAATCTTAGGACACGTGATAAATATTCATGGATGTGGGCTGTGTCCTGTAATGTATGCACTTCTTAAATGCAGCCTGTTGACTGCCTGACACGCAATATGTTTCGGAGGCCCAGAATGTAAGCCGAAGGTCGAAAAAGAGCTCGAGGTCTAGGTCGAGGTGTCACTGCTGAGGGTCAGGGCCATATACCTGTGTTTCAAGGACTTACTCGTGTTTGAGTGGTTCAGAGTTTCACCAGGTGAAACAGCCTCCGGCACAGTAATTTCTCGACGGAAGTCTTGGCTGGCTTTTCACAAATACTGCCAGGAAAAATGCAAATCCTTAACTGGAAGCAGACAAAAGTTCAACCAGAATCCAGCATATGTTTGAACAGAAGCTGAAGAGCATTTTAATTAAAATACGTTCGTTTTGAGGGAAAACTTCAGGCGAAATGCACACCGTCGCACGGGTCGTATACGCAATGCAATCAGGCTTATCTGTTATCAGCAGATAAGTCTGTGGGAAGTGTGCAGTTAAATAAAGTCTGAAGTACATAAAATACGTGCTTAAAAAAAGGAACAAGTTTGCTCTTAAGTAACAGCTCAGATATCTAAGAGCCAAACAGATAGCTGTGTACCTTAAAAGCAATCACCATTTACCGTAAAAGTTCATTTGTTAAGCAAACATTTTTGCGGGAAAGCTAATATGAAAATTTTAAATTTACATATCCTAAAGTTCTATTACCAAATTGAAGATAAATCAGGGGCCAATGAATGCCTTTTGGCTTCACTTCGTTTCCTATTCCCATTGAAGAAAAGCTTTGTTCGAACAACTTTTTCTTTGAAGTGATGCTTCTGAGGTAATCCTACACCTATGTATCAATGCAGGATACTGAGCGAATTGAGCTGGACCTTTTGCTGGAATTTTCCCCATAACATGCTGTAGATTAACTTTCACAACTAAACTTTTTCACTTAAACTTTGACCAGTCGCCTCGCTGGAAAAGCAATTTAGTTTTTTAAACAAGTTTCTATTATATTTTCCCAACAAAAGCAAAACATTGGACAACTTCAGAACATCGTCAATAACAACTGAACATTATTCAATATAATCTAGTTGCTGCTTCAACTGTTTTTAGCTCGAATTCAAATCAGAATTTTATCACCAAATTTGTATGCAAATGAAAAACAGCAGATGGTTGCCATTCGCTGATTATTTAGAAATCGGAGACACAAAGTTCGAACATAAACCGGGCAAAAAGCGTAATATATATTCTTGTTTTCCGTTTAATAAATTTTGCGCAACAATATGTTTCCAAAATCCTGTTCTTTCAACGTGGCGAATGCGCAATATGCTCTATACGATACGCAGAAAGGGGCATACCGACCGTTCTTTTGGGCTGCTGATGAGTTTACGAAAACAATTTCCTTATTAGTTGGCCGCTCATAAATTTTTGATTGAATACCCACGTTTTAGTACGGCTGTTAATTGATTTTAAACAATATATCCACTGTGTACGTTTGGTATTCACGCGACTCAACAACTTCGTCGGTGCGTTGCTGAAACTCGACTGTTTTGTCGGTCGCCAAAAATTGCACGCAGTTCCCTTGATGTCATTTTCATCATACACACCCGTAGGTGAAAGCCACCCATATACTTTGGGGAAACTTTCACAAATGCAGATGGAAACTCCCGCATCTCATAGCGGATTTCCGTTAGCCATTTGAATTGAATACTAGTCGCTGATGGCAACTAGAAATGAAAGGTTGATAATTACGTTAACTTAGTTAAGTATAAGATATATTCTGTAGAATTTAGTAAGCAGAACCCAAGCAATCTTCAACTAATCCGTGGAAAATCCCTTCATCATGGAAGCTCTCGTACAAGCAACAGCTGGCACATTTGGAAAAGCCCGCTCAGTGGGGAGTGCATTGCATGGATAAAAGCGTCGCGTTTAAAAAAGCTTTTCATACAGTTACTCAACGTTGCCACGTTGGTAAAATTGGTAATCGCACAGCATATTTCTCTACTTTTGATTTATATTTATCGCTCTTACCCGAATAAAAAGTGAAGTTTCGCATTTAACTATACAATTTTAGTAGTAGTAATTTATTTTTGTAAGTTGAATAACTTATCCCAATAGCTGTGCCTGAAAATGACTTTGAGCTTTTGAATATACAGTAATTTTTCACTTTTTTTTTCTTTTTTTGTAAGCACTGAGGTCCGCATCCATAGCTACTTTTTTGGGATTTCCATGGACTTGAAAGTATGCGTGCATGTTATCATTTTTTTTAGACTACATTCACTTTAACTTATGAGGACCATGGACTTGAAAACGAAAGCAAGCGAAAACTTTATAATCTCAAAGCAATTTCGCAAAAATCTAGAATGCGATCTTTGGCCTCACAGTAATCTTTATTTAGACTATTCTGATTGTGACGCCCCATCATTTGTTTGGTACATGACATCGTCGCTTACCCAAAATCTGACGCAAAATTCTTGAATGATAACCCCAAAAATTTGGTTCAGATTGAGCGTATATTCGTACCGAATTCTCATCGTGGCTCGATCGTTCTCAAGCTTGATCCAAAAGATATTTGATGCCACAGAGGACTGACCTCAAAGTCAAAGTCAAATGGCTTAGCATAGTTCTCCATCAAGTAACACTCTTATATTAAACATTTTTTGTGGTTACATGGCGGCACTTTGAACAAGATAGCACCTACACATTGCATAACCAAAACAAAGCATTGAAACTATGCCTCATTCTATATTAGAGATTTCTGTGAAATTTTCCATCGTTGAGTAATATTTTTTTTATGTTAAATTTCAGAATTAAGTTCGTGTCTATGGCGTAGTGGGATTTTTTAGTTTGCTTGGCAATCTCTGGTGGGATTGTCCGGCTTTTCTAGAAATTGATAAATTCATTTCATCAGAACTGAGGCTTTAGAAATTCAAAACCAAGTGTTTTTAATTTCAAAGTTCTATTCAGCGAAACAGTTTTGAAACGTTTTATTATATTTTGGTTCTACTAAGGCACTTTATTCACATAATAATTTTGAATAATATTCATACTTGTCTGTTTTGTCGGTCGCCAAAAATTACACGCAATTTCCTCGATGTCATTTTCATCAGACACCTACGTAGGTGAGAGCCACACAGATTCTTTGGGGAAACCTGTACAATTGCAGATCTAACTTCCAGCATCCCAAAGCTGAAATCCGGTGGAAGTTTAAATTGAGGATTAGGCAGGAATGTTGGATAACTTGATAAACTTCAGTACCAATCGGCTTAACGGTCCGGGTTCCATTAAATCGAATCGCCGGAAAGTCCCTTCATCATAAACAGTTTTGCTCAAGCTATAGCTGGGACATCTCGGAAAATAATTTAATTCAATATTAATTAATTTCAAATAATTTAGTGAGTTTGACAGGTACACAGCTTTGTAGGATTATGCATATGCAATATCCTCAGTGCCCTGACCATTGGATTTGGCTATGGAGGGCCCTCACGGTTTAGGAATGCTTCGGCTTGCACTTGGCTAAAGATTGGATTATAAAAATACACTTGGTATAATAATGGTTTCAGTTGTTCTCACGTTTCCTCGCGGGCTTCGAACAACGTTTCTTTCCGCGTCGAGGCTTACTCGCTGTTTTCCCCATTTTACGGAATGAATCCTTCTGCTCGCAGGTTAGTGCCTTCCAAGCCTTGGCTCCTTGCCTAACCATTTCCCGAGGAGACAAGCCGCAGTGCTTCTTCTTAAAGCATCGCAGGAAATTCAGGTACCCGTTTGTGGTGACCGGTCCAACTCGTTGGGCTTTGTATTTTTTTGTTTGGGACTTTGAATCGCAACCCATTTTTGTACAGAAAGAGCCGCAACAAAAAAAGAAAATTGACAGAGAATTTGTTCACTTGTGTATTTGATTAGAACTCGAAGCTGTGTGTCAGTTTTTCAGTTACGCTGACAATTTACATTGAATTCATGGCACAATTGATTCTTTTACAATTGTGGAAACTTGCATTCGATTTATCTTATTGCAATATATTTATATTTGTCTTTTGTACCGGCCTATAGTGTTATGTAGTGTACCTATTTTTGTTTAAAACTTTAATGAAGCTAAACACTATGGTGGGTATTATTCGCAAACACTTTGAGTGGTGCACCCAAGAAATGTTTACATCTCCTACACGGTGCAGGGCATTCACACAGGATTATTTCTGATATTTAATGCTCCGTTTCACGAAATCAATTGAGCTCTGTATCTACAGTTTTGATTCTCTAGACGTGATACCTCAAGTGGCGTCTCAGATATAGCTCGAATGTCTTTGTTATTCAATATAGAGGCTGCTCCTTTTCAGAATAAGTAAGTAAATTAAAAAAAAACATTAACGATTACTAATCATTTTTTGCGGATATATATACGAAACATATTTTCTTTTATTTTATTTAATTAATACTGAGATCCGCATTCAAAGCCAATTACCATGCGCTGTCCATGGAATATTATAATTTGTTCTACACTAAATTCGCTTTAACTTATGAGCTGCATGGACTTGCAAATGAAAGCTAGTCCCAGAATTAATTTGGAACAATGTAAAATCCGATCTTTGACCGAATAGTAATCGTTATCTAGACTATTCTGATTGTGACGCCCCATCATTTGTTTGGGACATGACATTGTCGCTAACCCAAAATCTGACGCACAATTCTAGAATGATAACCCCCCAAATTGGGTTTAAATTGAGCGCAGATTCGCACCGAACTCTCGATCGTTCTCAAGCTTGTTCCAAACGATACTTGATATGACTGAGGCCTGACCTCAAAGTCAAAGTCAAGTGGCTTAGCCTAGTTCTCCATGGAGTAACACTCTGCCATTAAGCATTTTGTGTGGTTACATGGACAAGGTAATACTTACGTATTGAATTACCAAAACCGAGCAATGCATCAACTTGACCTCGTTCGAAATAAGAGATTTCTGTGACGTTTTCCATCGGTGAATAATATTTTTGTTATGTAAAATCGTGTAATTAGTTTTTGCACATTTGTATGTATTTATGGCGTAGTGGGAATTTTCAGTTTGCTTTGCAATTTCTGATTGGTTTTGTCTGGCTTTTATAGAAATTGATGAATTAATTTCATCAGCTATAAGGTTTTATAAGTTCTGATTATAAAAAAAATTCTCGCAGATTATTCAAATAGTTCAAAAATGTGGCACTAATTCCAAACTCAAAACAAAGTTTTTTCAAGTTCAACATTGCATTCGGCGATAATATAGAAATAATTATCTCTGTTCCCATTTAAATTAAAATGGGGACAAGCCTCAGATTGAACTAGTTATATGATGCCATTTTTGGCTGGCTTCGGGGCGCCTCCCCATTTTGTTAAAGAATATTATTTGAAGCTATTAACCTGTATATGATTATATTTAAATGTTGTTTGCTGTGCACCGATGCACGTTTGACTGGGGCCAATAAATCAATTGAAATACTGATAAGACCTATAAGTGTTTCCCTTTTAAATAATCGAGAGTATAAGGAGATGCGCTATATTGGGTAATTAACAGGTTTATAAAGAGAACAAGTTTGCTATGCTCATCTGCCCCGCAGCATGCGATATTGACTCATAAACTAGTAATTATTACAAAGTATCATCGCAATCGGAGGCCCTCCCATGAATATTAATGAAAACACGTTTGCCTATATGTAGATTAATAGCTATATAATATAATTAATTTATTGTTCATCGGAGCAGCAATTGAGCTTCGTTTCGTCGGATTGTTGGATCGCTGGATCGCTGGATCTTCGGTAGCTCGGTACTTCGGATCTTGATCTTCGATTGGTTCGTTCAATCCCGAAGTCTTATCAGCTCTCTGTTTGGATTGATTCGCTTGATTCACGTGTTTTCATTTATAAAACGATTACAAGTGTTGGCATGAATGACACTCGACTGCCAGTGGCGACCCAAGACGCAACGAAACTGGACCCCAAGCCTGACCGATCAAGCAGAACATAAAGTGAAAACCCCAGACTCGACTTTGCTGCTCTGACCGGTTCGACAGCGATTGCAGAAATCATAGTGCCGGAAAAAAGTAAAAGTCAATTTGTCAATTTGTTTTAAAATGTCGTCGGCATTGACAAATCTCTTACAATCTCTGCGAATTGTGCCGCTGGGACATGGCAAAGCCAGCAAGAATGTTGTCGTTGTTGCCACAGATAAAACGCTACTCAAGGGAGAAGAGCTGGCAGAGATCACACTGGAGGAGGTGGCCCAACATGACAGTTTCGATGACTGCTGGATTGTCATCTACGATCGGGTGTACGATGTCACTCTGTTCCTGCGCGATCACCCTGGCGGTGACGATGTGATTATGGATCATGCCGGACGCGATGCCACCATTGCGTTCCACGGCACTGGACATTCTCGGGCCGCCATTGAGCAAATGCGCGAGTTCCTGATTGGAGAGCTACCTGAATCGCAGCGCATCTTCCGAACGAGCCACAACAACAGAGTGCTGTCCTCGGGCATACCGGAATAATGTTCCATTGATCCATTGATCGCTTCACTTCCTCTTCGCTCCACTCGCAATGCCGCCGTCCATCTACGCACATTCCCATTTGTATATATATATATATATATTTCTTAAGAGTATTCTATTTCGTTCCTAATGCTAATCAGTTTCCAGTTTCGCAATCCGCAAATTACTTTTGCTTAATCATCACATGTCATTCAGCGAATATATTGTTTTATATGTTGTTTTGTCAAGACTTGAAACGGAATTAAGATTAAATTATTGTATTTTAATAGTTATTCTGGTGTTTGAATTTGTGATTTAAATGGGTTTAGGTATACGAACTAATTATTGATCTTTTTTAATCGATTCATCTTGTACTTGGTAGGCATCAAGCTTTTGAAATTCTATTCTATTGCAAACTTCTTGGCAATGCTTTTGAAAACCAATATATCATCTATAAATGGACCCATCAAATCAGTCAACAGTTTAGGGGGCATTGTATTCGATTAGGAGTCTATACAAATCCAAAGAGGGCATCGTCATAATTAACACTCTCAGAGCAAATGATAGACAACGCACACAAGTACATGGAGTATTCACATAGGCTTAGTTTCCTTTTTTTCTGCTAAGATGCTATGGACAAAGAATGTCCACCTCGGCATGCGCTCAACTTCCAACTCGAGTCTCTAATTATCGTAAATTATGCGTAATACTTTATTTGGTAATATTCATCTTATACATACATATAATCGTCATATAAATGCGCACAAAGAATTGCTTATTAAAGAACTAAATATCACTCAACAGATTCTCACTTGGCTGCTCTGGACAGGAATCTTTTCAACCTCCATTTTGTCTGACTAGAATTATTTTTTTGGCTTTTTCGTATTGACTTAAAAAAAATTGCTTGTTCATCAATTGCTTATCAGAAGAACATATAGATGGGAAATACACATTTAACTGCTGCTGCTGGTGGGCGGCTCATGGTGTGGTCCCTGGAGCAGGGCCTGCAGCTTGGCAGCTGCCGGGAAGGCGCCCAAATCCAGAGGAGCAGATCCGGTAGTGGTCTGTATGTACGCCAGAAGCCTGTGACAAAAGTATAATATCATTAGAAATATAATTTACATAATATATAATCGTCTTACCTTCGCAACTCCTCGAGGGCATTCTGCTGCATGAGAATATAGTTCTTGGCCAGCAGCAAGGTGGCAATCTTCGAGAGCTTCCTCACCGACGGCGAGTGGGCATAGGGAATCACACTCCTCAGTTCATCCAGGGCATCGTTCAGATCGTGCATCCGTCTACGCTCCCTGGCATTTATATTCAATCGCACAGTCTTCCCTTGGCGGTTCTTCTGCTTGCCACCATTCGAACCACTGCCTCCGGGCCCACCGCTTGAACCACTCGACACGGCCACTGTGGTGGTGCCACCACTGATGGCAGCAATCGCAGCGGCAGTTGGACTCAACGGCTTGTCCGGTCCACTCGGTCCGGGCTTGTTCTCATCCGTTGGTGCCATGCTCTGCTGCGACATCCCCATTCCTTGGGCGTAGAAGCCTCCCAGACCCACAGAACCCAACGGAGTACGGCGTCCGGGCACACTCTGTGGTGGGCTGGCCGTCGGCGCAGGATGTACACCACCCAGCATGTTAGCAGTCGGCGGTATTGGCATGTGTCCGTGGTTGGGAAGGCCGGGAAAGCCAAATGGTAGATTGGATGGATCCATTTTTATAGATTTCGTAGGTCTGAAAGGATAAAGATGTGCTGTTCAGATGAAGGGATGTGTAATGGTTTTAGGGTAGTCCCTGCTGTCACAGCAGTTTTTCAGAGCTGCCTAGGCTGTTAAATTGCTGGAAATGGGGGTGGAAGCTCTGTGCTCTTCAGTCGTGGAGTGGCGCCAACTGGCGGCGTTTAGGGTAAGCTACAGCTTCCGAAAGCTGTTCCTAGGTGGTGTTTCGCTCTACAGTGAACACGGAAATCCATTTGTTGTTTACTTAAATGTTATAATTAAACTATTTTTTAAGCAACACAATACGTAAATTGCACAAGTTAGTCCTATCTTAAGATAAATAAATAGATATTTATCGTAGGTATATAATTTAAATTATTTATTGCTCTGTTTATTTCACTTGTTATTTAATGTTCTTTTGATGGCACACTTTAAGGATTATTTATTTAAATTAACCACCGCACAGACCGAAAAGAAAATGCAAAAAATATATTAAAAACGTACGCACCGCAAAAAATTTATAATGCGGCTGCCGTGCCAGAGCCGAGGATTCCGATTCCGATTCGCTGCGATGCGCGAGTGTGAGGTTCCCGGCAACAACAGACGACCGCGATTTTGTGGTGGTTTATAGTAGTAGCATAACGATTTTCCGATTTTTTTCCTTTTCAGCTTCTGCTCTCCTGATTCTGTCGCAGCCGCAGCCGCAGCCTCGGCCAACGCAGCGCTGACGCAGCGTCGGTGTCGATTATAAATTTCTGCCGGTCTCCGTATTCTGTAGTCCGTAGTCCTGGTCGTTGCCTGGGTGTTAATCTCCGTCTGTGTGAGAATATTATGAAGCACTATATAAAAATAAAAATGTGGGTCGGGCCTCGGTGTTGACGCTGGTGGTTGACGTTTAGTGGTTGTCCCCTTATAGTGCAGCATCCCCCACCCCACTCAATGCTCTCACCCAATAATCTCCCAATCCCAATTCAATGCCGAAACTGTATGAGTCACAGTCAGTAGTGGTAGTAGCAGTAGAGTTTTTAATGCTCTCTGAAATGGCAATTTTTCTTGTTGTCCAAGTATTTTTATCGTTGCGCTCCCCTCCCTGTTTTCAACCCTGCTCGGCACTTACCTCTCATCCCCGTGTCCATGCGCTCCGGACCGGGTCTGGGTCTGGGTCCAGGTCCTTTGTCTGTGATTTCAATTTCCATTGAAACTGAATCTAATCACATGCTCGCTGCCTGCTGATCCTTGCCCCGCTGCCTATTCTGATGATGATGATGCAGATGATGAGGAGGAAAGCAGAGTGGCAAAGCCATCGTTTGTGCTGCCATCGCCTTTGGGGGTTGAACAGGGCATATAGCCCATACATCTCACAGTACATCTGCATGCCATCGAACGTTCGATGAATCTGTGTGTGGTGGTGTCCTTTGTATGCATGTATATGTATTTGTTCGAGAGAGTTGCCTGGAAATTATGGTATCGCATTGTTCAAAGTTGGAACAAAGCCATAAATGGCACATGCCAAATAATTTTGGTGGGTTTTCTCATACTCTTTGAAAGGGTATTGCTTATGAGACACTTTGTTTGATATATGGAAAAAGATCATTAATGTAGTTTCTAAAATATTGAATACTAGCAGACTCGCGCGCTTCTCTGCTTACTAAACGAATTTAATTAAATATCGTCTCGACATTTAACTTTAAAATGTGTGTTTGGCACAAATTTGAGATTTTTTTGATTAATTTTCAACTTTTAAGGAACCTATTTATAAAAAGTAAAAAAAAAATTGTATAAAGGCACTGTCACATTGGCTATCATTTAAAAAAAAACGCATGAAATTTGTAGCACGGATTGCGGCGATAGCCTCTCTCACATACATTTATATTTATAGTATAGATTATCATAATAACGATATTTTATATAAGTTAACATCCTTATACACATACATATTCTTTCAACTGGAGCTCAAAATTTGTTTTTCATATTAGAATCACAAGAAAGTGTATTCTAAGCTTCGGTGTAACAGTATTGAACTCATTTTTCATGCTCTTCGCTTGTGCTGGGAGGCCGGAGGAGAGTACCAGAACTTGACTTGATGTTCAATGAGTACCGGAATCATTAATAAAGTCATTCCTGAAAAGATAATCCAGTGAAAGTTTTTCTTTTATCCTTGGAAAATGTATAACTAAATATTCGGGCATGAAGTTGAGTATAGCATTTAGCACTATAGATAGGATATGTAGCTATATATTGGTACATCTCCCATATGAACACCAATTGGGGGTTTTTTGTCTTTTTAGACATCAGAGATTGGGAATTCCCTGAGGACACACTGGCTCTGCAGAACATTTACTCAAATTGGTGCAGGCAGTCCTACGAATACGTCAAACATGCCTTATTACTTCGCGCATAATAAATTGAATAATTTGTGCTGGAAACTTTTCCATATTTTTCCCCTCTCTACCGTGGCCTTTCGGGCCACATTAAAGTAGGGAAAATTATTGTGTCAGATGTTCGGTGCAGCGGCAACCGTATGCCATTATTCTCAATAGAATCCGGAATCTGGACAGCCCCTCTAGGCAATGCACCATTCGCTCCGTGATTGTGAGAGTTTTGTATTCGGTTCTCTCTCTTTATATAGGACTCTCTCTCTTTCGCTCTCTCTTGGGACTCTCCTCCCCTTATTGTAATTGTTCCACGACTAATTCAGTTTTTATGCAGCATTTACATTGCAATTTACGGGCACCACCCTACTTTAAACCTTCTCTGCCCCTCGACCGGTCGGTCATCGGAATAATTTCGACTTTCAACCCCGACGAATAGAAGGAAATGTACAATTTTCGGTTTTTTTTCTTTCATTTTATAGCCACATTTTTATCAATATATACATATAGATGGGCATTTTTCTCGGTCCTCCTCTGGGTCTGGGCCTGGGTCCGAGCTCTGTCTCTGGCAATGAGGAATTTCATTATAATTTGCATAATTTATGCGCGACCGTGATTTGCATAATTAAGATTTGTACATTTGTGCATGCCAGTCATCATTAGCTTAGGTTCCGCACTGCGGACCAATTGTAAATGGCCAGCACAGGGATTTTTCCTGTCCTCATACCTCGTAATCCGAAATGATGGTGCAAGGGTTAATGGGTTACACGAGAACGATGTCAGTAAACTAGAGTATGAATTGGCAGATTCAAAGGAGATGTATATTCTAGAAAAGCATTCTGTATTATCTATTCATTATGTATTAAAGAATTTGGTTGAAATTTGCCAGATACTTGATTGCCCTTCTGCCTCATTAAAGCTATGGTAGCTTCTAGTCCAGACCCCATCTCAATCATCTCCCACTCGTTTCTTTAGAGAAAATTACGAATGCAAAAGCCTCGGAAACCCAACCGAAAGCCTCAATTTAATGTTTGGGTATGCACAAATTAGACGACCCCATGAAATCCATGGCTGTCCATTGGGGGTGGGGATGTGAATGGAGATGGAGATGGGTCCTCTAACAGCCCTCTATGGAGCCATGTGAATCAATCATTAGCATTTTATTGTCGAAAACCCAATTTGGCACATTTATGAGAGTCTTCCCCCCCCGTTCGATATTCGATGACTTTGTGGGTTTATGGCTTTCTAACCTTATTATCGATGGACTTTGGGCCGTCTATTGGCAATATTTATGGCACACCCTGACGCTTCCCCTAATGATTCCCTAGCGTATAATTTTCAAGGTAGCAGCTACGTTCCTCGCAATCATTAGACGAACCCCGAATCCCATATAGACAGAAACACACTTCGACACTTGACAGTCCCATATTTTATTTCGTTATTTTTATTGGCAAACGTCAAGGAAATACAAAAATGTGTCAATTGTACGCTTGGGAAATTGCTGCCGCTGTTCGAAATGAGTATACCCGTACGAATAAAGATATATTTATGGTTCAATTCCTGCTAGACTGGAGCTTGAACCGAAAGTTTTTCGGGTGAAACTTTGAACATTTCGTATTATATGTGGGGCAAAAGAAATATCGGAAAGTTTAATTTGATTGCCAGTATGGTACAATGATATAGAATAGGCTTAGACTTCACATGAAACATATGTAAGAAACTTATGTACGTTTATGAAATATTGGTATCCATATTGGATTGGATATTTGATATTGATCCAATCAGAGTCTGGACTTACGAAGGTTTTCTGAATTACTGACCTTATTTTATGTACAGTTTTCAATATACTTGTATCATTTATACGAGTATATGGCTCTCTTATCTTGTAAACTCTTTGTTTTAAATGCTCTTAAAAACCCCCAACTTCACACATTAAATAATCACTTTGATACATTCGAAGAATGCTTCGAAACAGGAAATGAAACCAACTAAAACCCATGGAAGCGTGTTCCATCCGTAAATTTGATTTCACATTTGATAGGATTTCTCATCCATTAGCCGAACTGAATGGATTGCGTAGAGCTTTTATTGATTACATCTAATGCCCGTCATATGCGTCCCTGTCCCTCCCAAAAAGAGAAAAAGAACGAATATAATTTCAGACAAAAGGAGAGCGTGCAATATTTTATCAAATTATGCGATGTATGCAACTTCCTCCTCCGTTCGTCGCTGTTCCTCGCACAATTCCGAAGCCTTAACAACACCCCATTGCCAGAAAACACCACAACCCACCCATCCGTACTTACAATTTATCAGCATCAAATGGAAACCAAACAGTCGCAAGGGAGGAAGGGGCTGCACTGCATGAGAGGGAGTAAAGCCGGCTACAAAACAACAATAACAGTGCCAGAGCAATACCAATTCGAATTAAAATGCTGCCGATTCGCCGACAGAATGGGGAGACGGATATTAAAGCTGTTGCTACACGACACGTTTTTCACCGATGATTTTTGAGAAGACAAGATAGAATCGTGCAAAGAACTGACATTTTCCAACAAATCACTCGACTTACTTGGGCAAAATCCTATATGAATCAATCAATCTGCTTGGAATAGTTCTGCCAAATTCAAATACGTGCCTTTATGGTCGGAAATAACAGACTCCAATGATTGATAGTAATGTAATGGATGCAATTCCAGCTTTTTGCAGCTCAATAATTTTCCTTAAATTTAGAAGCGTATCAGTGAAAAAAATAAACAATTACACAGAAAATCTAATTTTCATTCAATTCAATCTGAATTTTCCACCGGGAAAATATAATATCATAAACATTTCTCAATCTCGCCTTTAGTATTTTTCCTGCACATTTTATGTAGAGTAAAAAGAGGATTTCAAGATGTGATAGCCGATGGAATTATCCTGTATCCCTATCGAATATATGGAACACTGCATCGGTGAAAAAGTTACCGTGTTACTGCAGATTAAGGATGATGATGCGGATGCGAGTGCGGATCGGAGGAGGCTGCAGGGCTACCACCTACCACCCCAGCATCAGGCACAAAAGGGGTTGTTCGTCGGCATCGTATTTGTGCCTTTCTCCGTGTTGGTTTCTGTGTGTGTGTGCGAGGTTTTTTTTGCGCGCGTTGTTGCAAATGGATATGGAATGTTACACAAACAAAAAGCAGAACGATGGCCAGGAAGAGGGAGAGCGGCAGAGTGGAAGTCGAAAAAAGGAAGAAGTTGAATCAAAACCGAACACCAAAAAAAAAAGGGGGAGGAGACCATCAGAGGGAGCAGTAAAAAAACAAGTCAAGGGAGAAGGGTCGATATCCCGACTATGGGATACCCAGCTATCAAATCTGTTTGGGAGTCAGTTAAAAAGTCTCAAAGGATATGATATAAAAATTACTATAGGCAACAGTATTAAAGGAAAATTTCTAAAAACTATGAAGTACACCCCGAGAAGAACATAGCTGGATCTAAGGAAATACAATAAGCCCTGATCATCGATATGGATGGATAAAAAGGCGGAGTTGAAGATTTAAGATTTCTTTCTTGAATGCATCAGACCCTTCAAATACTGGGTACAAAGATAGCAGGCACGGAATACCACGCACAGGACAACGACAACCAATGCAACCAGGAACAAGTCGAAAACAAAGGGCAGAACTTTGACACGACAGAGGGTGGGTGGGTGGCCATGGTTTCAGAGTTTCAGGGAGAGGGCTGGGCGGGAGGATAGATGGACGCAACGATGCCAAGTACAGCTCGATAAATGCCGGCTGAGTCAGCTCTTGGTCTCTGGTCCTCCTCTCTGGCCTGGACCATGCTTAATTCTCACCCCGAAATGTGAGCTACCATTGATGATGATGATGATGTTGATGCCCCTTGGTGCGTTTTGGGATTATGCTTCGTTTTCGGGTTGGCACACGCATTTTTGATGGTGCCCCTTACCAGAATGGCTGCTCCATGGACTGCAATTACAATTCGTATTCTCGCATTGCCCAGGTAACAGACAAAGCCGAAGCCAAACCCAAATTCATTCGATATTCGTACTCCTCCAACCCCGATGATCATACGAGAATTTCCTCTTCTCTCCTACCTTCTACCTCTCTAACTGAAAGTCAACTTTTGTTCGGTTCCTGTTGCTGATTTTGATGAATTATGCACTCCCCGAGCTCCGAGCTCTGTTGCCTGTGTTGCTGGGTGACTGTGGCTGTTGTCGATGTCGCCTCCGGAATGACAGCCTGCTGTGTCCTGCTGCAAATGGCTCTCCCTGCCATTAATGTTGTGTCCTTATTTCTAATGCTTTCAACAGTACAGCCCTACGCTCCATCCAGCGGCCACAGAGATTGGCCCTCGCCTTAGGTGTGGTTCAGAGTGTGCAGGAGCTCTCTGGTCAAAATATTGAATAATGCATCCTCGTAGAGTGTGGGATATTTGATTCCACGAATATTGTTTGTTCAGAAACCAATGGGAATCCATCTGAATTAGGTCTTATTGTATTTTGAAATTTTCCAGCAATCAAAATCTTGTTGTCTAATGAATTCCTGCTAGATTTCGCTCTCCTTCCAAAACCTTTCTAAGCCAGCTTTAGTTCCTTAGATCTTTTATTGTTTTCAGAAAGAGATATCAAGAGTATTCTGCTACGAATTTACCAATAAAGTTGGTACTCTAAATACAGGAAATTCTCCTAAAAGTTTCTAGGTTTCAAGCAACGCAAAATCTTTCAAAATCTTATCGAAATTGCCTTAAATCTTCCTGAAAGCCGTTTCCGTTTAAAACTCTGCTACCCATCTAATCGTTGACTCGCCAGGCAGCCACTAGTCCATTGGGATTCGCGTTAGTAACGCCCACACCATCCATTAATGGCCAACAGGCAGCATCGATGCGAGATGTGAGATGTGACAGGCGCCAAAGCCAGAGCCAGGGATTCATAACAAATTGTTGCGCTGATGTTGATTAGACTTAGTGCGAAACCACCCGACAGGGACTCACCTCACACCATACCCACCCCCGCCATGGACCAACCACCAGAACTACATAGGAAAACTGGGAAAAAGCGGAGGTGTGGATTGAACAGACGTTCCCCGGGCTGAAGCTGATGCCGATGTCCGGAACATCAGTCACATCTTCAATTGAATTGAATGGACGTGTGTGTGCTTCTGACGGGCGAGACGCCGCCTCCAATTTTGTTTGGCTTTCTTTTTTCGCTGTTAATGACTGATTGTGCGTTTCTCAGCGTTTCTCTAAATGGAATTTTGATTGTATCCGCTTACGTGCCACACGATTCCTTCCACTTTAACCTCCACCTCCACTTCCATTTTCGTTTTCGTTTCCTCCCTGGGCATCCATCTTGGGCTAGTTAAATGTGTCACGTCAGCAATTATTTGGCCACATGAGGCATACAAACATCAACATTTGTTCGTCTTCGTTCTCTTTTTTTTGGGGAATGGGAACGGGAGAAGACATCAAAATAATTTTGGCATTTATGCGCAATTTTCTGGGGGTTCCATTTTTGCATTTTGGATGATTCTCATTTATTTTATTGTGCAGTCGAGCGCATAAAATGTGCAATAATAAATGCTGACTGCCGACGACCGACTACCGACCGGCGACGACTTTGTCCTGCTCCTACATCCTGCCGCCGTTGCTGTTGCTGCTGCTGCTCCTGCTCCCTGGGACTTAAAACTTTATGTGCATATAACATTTTTTTTTGTGTGTCCCCATCCTTATACGAGGTCCTGAGCCTGGGAACGGTCGGTCGGACGTTCGGATGGCTGGATGGCTGGATGGGTTCGGTCGCTGGCAGCCATCGTTAACATCATCAGTGAAGCAGTCAAATGCTAATAGCTGCCATTTCCTGCAGGTCCAGCATGGGAGCAGACCAGAGCAGAGCAGAGTGGAGCAGAGCGGAGGTGGAGCAGAACCAGGAGCGTTCTGGAAAATTATGCGCACAAGCGAAGTTGCGTTCTTCTCGGGGCTTCTCCCGTTCTTCTCCACTGCGAGTATTTATGTATATTTCCCGCTTTCTGTGTGCTTTTCTCCGTTCACTCAGTTCGTTTGTACCATCCCCACTGATTATGCTTGGGCAACAAAAAGAGAGAATAATGAAACGAAGAAAAGAATGATGAAAAATATGGGGAAAAGGAGGGAAAAATATATGAAAATGTTGCATTTTCATTGTAAGTTGGTGAAAGGAAGGGCATTTACATTTTAGAATATGCAGCAAATTAAAACAGGAAGCTGCAGGAGCTTTAAAAAACCGCAGACTCAAGGATTTAGCTGCGGTAATGGAGGAAGCAGAATATTTTTGCATGTCAAATGAGCTTAAAGATTGCAAATAGTTGATTCAATTCAGTTGGATTCGAAGTCAAACAGTTTATGTGCAGTTCCGAATATGATTTCTTGGCATTCTCCGTGAAATGTTTCCTTTAACAATACGTGCCTTATCCCTAAATCTCCGATTCGTATTAAAATCTACTAACACTTCCACTCCAATCCAGACTTATTCGCAAACAAATTGTTGGGTAACCACAAAACCAAATGAAATTCCACTGACATAAATGATAAAAGCACGAGGAACTTTTCCGAAGCAGCCCGAACCGAGCTGAGGAAGAAACAATCATAATAGCAAGACTTTTGGTATTATATGTCACTGATAAATTTAACAAGCCAAATACCGGGCTATGCAAAATCTTCAAGCAATAAAGAAATTCCACAAATCATTATGACACAACCGCAAAATACGAAACCAGGGGAAAACTTTCTGACAGTCAGAGAGAGAGAGAGAGAGAGAGAGAGTGAGAAGTGGCGGAAGGAGAAGGAGATTTGATGCCAGCTTCAGTGAGGGTAAATTGAAGAAAAATAAGTTTGGCGAGAGGACACCTCCTCTCTCTCCTCCATCCTTCTGCTCTCTTCCTTCAGTGCTCTGTTTTGCCATCCTGTCCGGGTCTTTCACTGTCGTTCTTTGACAGCGTCAAATAAATTGAATCAAATGAGGAACGAACAAAGATGCCGGGCAGCGTTTTCCAAGACGTAGACGGAGAGCCAACTTTGCATGCGTCGAAATTCAATTCTAATTAACATAAATTTCCACAAATGAATGTCAACCGCAAGTGGCAGCTACAGCCGCGCCGGAAAAAAATAAGAAACGATGGGGAGTCCTCAAACTTCGAAACAGACACTCACGTACACTCGTACTCCCGAGCAACTTGTAATTTCATTTATGTAGCGTAGCAACTTTTTCGGCAGTCATAAGTTAAGCTGGCTCTGGATCCATCCGTGGCCTCAGCAGCCGCACCCACACCCACACCCTGCACCCAACAGGTGTGGTGGGACTTGGCTAAGAGTGCGCTTAGAATAAAGTAAAGACTTGTCCTGGCACGTGTGTGGAGAATACCAAGACCCCTGCGATGGGTGTGGCAAACTCGCCCACAGCTTCCGGCTGCCTCATGCTCCTTGCTCCTTGTTCCTGTGGCTGCCCCTTGCGCCATGTCCTTTTCCCCATGCCACTGTGTGTGTGTGTGTGTGAGTGTGTCTGCGCCCTCTAGCTCTGTTGTCTGTTGCTGCCAGAAGCTACTAATGAGCTCCACAACAAGCACAAATATTATTCGAGACGAATTTATGCATGCAGCGAGAGAGGAAGCAACTTCGCTTGAATAGAGGGTGAAGGGGGAATTTCTGAGAAGGGGTATGCCCACTATTTTGGTTTGTTTGTGGCGCATTGAGATTCAACGAGAATAAAAAATATACCAACAGCTCGTAAGTGTATCAGTAATTGTGAAAGAAAAATGGCTAAAAGACTTGGTCAAGATCATTTTGATAAATACTCAGCTATTTTTGTTCCCAAAGATAACGCCATGAACTGTTTTACTAGGAAACATTTTTATTCGAAGAGGATTCTATAATATATTGTAAAGATCGATTATTGACATAGAATATATCTAAGTCCATTCTTTATTGAACTCTTCTTAAATGTTAGAGCATTCATCGTTCGGTTTCTATCTCCAAGTCGTGGGCATTTTTGTTTCTCCATTTGCTTTGTTCCTGGGGCAAAAGTTGCCGGAAACGGAAATGGCATTTTGTGTTCTTGTGCAATTTGGACGAAGAAAGCGGACAAACAGGGTGGGGCAGGAGCAGGTGGTGGGGGGGTGTATGAAGTGGCGGTCCCAAAAAGTTGACTTAACTTTTCACTTGAAGTTGCCGAATAAACTTTAAATGAAGAAGGAGTTGGAACCGAAGCTGGAGCCGTGGCTAAGGCAGTGCGAACGACGCGATGCAGCGATGCAGATGCACATGGCCCGGGTACGGGTCCGGGTCCGGGTCCGTCCTCCATTGCTAAGGAAAAGCCGAGCGGAGGTAACAAATTTGCCAGCGGTTGTCAGGACCAGGGGTGCACAAAGACAACGAGCAAGGGGAACAGGCGGCGTCCGGACGATAACGGAGCGGCGCATGTCAGGATCAGGATGCGCGCCGCGGATGTCGACAGCGATATGCAAATTAGATACAAATAATAGTGAAAAAAATGAAGGGAACGAAGTGCCGGCGCAATGTAAATGGAAAACAAAATAAATTCCACTCAAATCCCTGCACGTAGCAACGTCCCCGGGCCTCCGGGTCTCCGGGTCCCCGGGTCCAAGGTGCGATGTATGGGATGTACAGGAGCCGCCGCGGATCGAGAAGGGTGCTTTCCCAATAATAAAGGGGTGCATTTGGAGTATGGGGTGGGGTGGTAAGGCCGCCATTTGATATGCGCAGCGTCATAAATAATGTTCAGCATTTAATTTCATTTCCATTTTACGATATGATATTCAGGGAGTCGTTTCCATGCAGCACCATGCCTGCTGGCGCAGTCCTCGGTCTGCAGTCCGCACAAAATTGACAGAATGGAAAGTGTAATAAAATTTCAAAATTGTATTTTACTTTCGCCAAAAGTTTGGCACCCAACGGTGGGCCGCATTTGATTTTACGATTTTCCCTTTACAAATGTTTTGCTAGTGGAAGTTTCTCCTACTATTTATTGATATTAAATTGAAAAAGTTTTGCCTAATTGAATGATATATTTACATAATCGTTTGCTTCACTCCAAATAGTAATCTCTTACTTGAAAACTCTTGAAGAAAAGTAGTTTCAAGAACTTGCAATGAGTTTTGGGTTGATTTAGCTGACTAAGAGGTGGGCATACTTGTCCCAGATAAGGATATTTGCCATATTTGATGCCATAGAAGTGATAATATATATCGTCCTCATTCCTATTCCTTATTAAAATTTGACTTAATCCAATTGAAACCCGAAGCCCAAAAGGAATCAATCAAGTCGAGCACACACACCCATGCTCCCTGCAGAGCTGTTCAAAGGATATTTTTAGGACACATCCTCCTGCATGCGCCACGGGCCGGGAGATAATAAAGTTCATTTACAAATGATCCCACACACAATGGACCCAGAGACAAACTGCAGCCGCAGAGATAGAGACACACGAAGGGCGCTCCAAGGCAACTAATTTAAGTGAAATGCATTAACAATGGGTCGATGGACAGAAAGGGGTGCAGGGGTACTCGTGCCCATATAGGGGGCCTGGCTGGTGAAAGGCTTAAGCCTGATACTACCCGTAGCTGGCAATACAATAGCAACAACAACTGTACAGCACCGGAGATTTGCATGACTACATGTACGTATAGTCGAATTTATTTATTGATTGATGGAGATGTGAGTGCTGTCTGTCCTGGTGCGTGGGCAGCATACTACAAAGCCAAAGACTAGACCACACCTTCGCCTTGGCAATAAACGTAGAAAAGCCTCCAGCTTAGCAGCAGTCACTCAGGCAAGAGGGCTTCCCATCCATCCATCCATCCATCCATCCATCCATCCTTCCATCTGCCACACACGAGAATAGTACATATACATACATATATCTCATATTGCCAGTTGCCAGGCACCGCATTACCTTCGAGTATGTGTTGTATGTGTGTCCCTGTGTGTTGACTGTTTGTTCCCGTGTGTGGCATGACTTGCTTAGCCATTGGTGATTTATGTCTTTGTATGGACCATGCTGATGAAATGCGCTCAGTCTCCAGACTGCACTCTCCTCTCGCCCGCCGCTTTCCACCTGCCTGGCTGTCCTGTCAGTCCATCCATCTGGCAGTCCTACTGTCTGACTGTTTGTCTGTCTGTCTGTCTGTCTGTTTCTGGCTGACTGTTAGGCATGCCTGCTTGCTGCTGGCTCAAATTATTATTGCCAAGTGCACTCGGGCGTATACGCAATGCTTTTTTCCACTTGAGCATGCCAGTTGCAAATACAAAAACAATGCTTTTTCTATCAGTCTTTCCAAATGGGGTATGGTTTGTATATTTAAGCGGTTTGTACTTGCACTTCCTTGAGAGAAAACATAACATTCTGAAATTTCATGAATTTTTGACTGCTCCAGCCTGTAGTTTGCCCAAATAATACTCGATTCGTCTATTTTTTTAGTTCCGAGTCAACAAATCAATGCCCCACAAAAGTACACACTGGATTTTTCGATATCATACTCTTGTAATTAAATACAAATATTTTCCCAAATCACACTTTTTCTAACGGTCATTTGGTAAATTGACCAAACGATGGAACAAAATTCAGTAAAATTATAGAAACGGTTTATTCAACCAGAACTACATTTGTTCCTATGGTTTATTTTTTTTCTGCAAATTAATAACAAATTCATTATAATTCAGAATTTTTTTTTTATTCATCTACTAATTAATTAATATTTTTTGGCACCAATCTTGACAATGGGTTAAAGAGAGATCGTGTTATTATGAACCAAGGCTCAGAATCGGCTTACAAATTATTCTGAGATAGCATCAGGGGTGCGGCAACGTTTTGCAAATGATAATTTGGTTCGAATTATTAAACGTCGTAAGCAATCCTGCCAAAAAGCAACTTCAACATTTTCGAAGGAAAAAGATACACTTAAATTGATCAAAGGAAAAATCAAATTTCGCTGGATATAAGTGCTCACGCGTGAGTGTAGTGTGCGTAGATTAGCATATTATCAGTTTGATTAGTGCTTAGTATTATTAATAATTTTGCATATATTTCATTCCCTTATGTTAGGGTAAATGCGCCTTCGACTCGACTCGACTCGACCGATCACACAATTTTCCATCCAACTCGTATACAGATTCGTTTCTTGACTGGCTGCAAGCAACAATTGCAATTTGTGCTCCGACACACAATTGTGGATTATTCATTTGCAAAAGTTTTTCTCGGTATACCCCACATATTTTCCATTCTGCTGTTGTCAACGGGAATGTTGCAGATGAGGAGAACAATGATAATAATGATGATGGCGATGTCTCCTCCTGATGCAGATGCTGTTCATCCTGCTGCTGCTGCTGTTGTGATTCAGTTTTGCCATTTTCTGCGAATTAAGCCAATTTATATGCAGACAGAGTATAAAGCATCATTGAGATAAACTTTGTACGATTTCTGTGCCCACCATCCGAAAAACCAAAAGAAATTTCATCCATGGAAATTAATAATTGTTTTTAAAAGTTTTTTAATAGCTACAGGAATAAATAAGGACCTTCTTTGTTGCCAGGGCCGTCGCTTCTGTCGCACTTCATTAACGCGGAAAATTCGCAACGTTCGAAAATTGTTTTCCATTAGTGGAAGTGGGTGGCTGGTTGCATGCCGGTGTTGTCTGCGTCTCCCACAAGTTTCCACTAAGCCTTTATGCATTTGATGGCTTTGTGATGGCAACTCTGCCATATGTGGGCTGTTCTGAGGGCTCATGGGCAAAAACTTTTGCCCAGAAACTCGTTAAACAAATTGAAAATGTTCCCGTCAATTGCTCGGGCACAAAACTTGTCCATGACAAGGTCTGGCCTTAAAGTTAGAACATTCTCTAATTGGTGCAGAGTGGCAATAAAATAAGCTGCCTAGAAGTCTTAAAAAATATATACATATATTTCAATGAAGTACATCTCAACCACTAAACCGATTCTCTTTTCTAAGAAAAATAAATCCTCAAAGCAGGGAAAATTAAATATTCTTCGTATTTTTCAAACGACAGCTGCTGTTGCTGCTGCTTTTCTGCTTTTTATACCCGGTAATCGCGGGATACAAGGGTATATTTTATTCGTAGATTTGTTTGCTACATCAAATAACCCCTATAGCCTGGAGATTGAAAGTTAAATTAGATATCTAAATGTCTAAGTTCAAACTGCTCTATCATTGCCAGCAGAATGATATTATTGGGTACGATACCAGGTATTGCATTGTCGAGGCACACTCTAATGCGATTTCTATTCTATTGCTGCTGTTGTTGCTGTGGCCTTTACAGATTTTGCTGCTTATTTGTCGCTATTGTTGTTGCTAGTGTCATCGATCTGGTGGGGTCCTCTGCACTCTTGCCTTTCTGTCCATAATTCAATATTTATTTGCGCATATTAAAAATACTTTTGCAGCAGTTCAAACAGCAGACGGGGGCCAGCAAATATGAACAGCAACTTGCTGAATAAATATTTTTGCAATAAATACGAAAACTTACACAGATGGGATAGTGGGTGTTCGAGTATCCTTGAGCCGTTGTGCCTGGCCAGGACATAGAACAGAAAGAGAGAAAGGGGAAGGAGTTTAGTGATGCCACATGTCATGGACAAGATGGAGAGAATACATATATTTTGTATTCCATGCCACGTTTATTTATTCAGTTGCATGTTTGCCCTGCTTAAGCAATGGATAAATAAATGAATCTCAATTGTAAAATAGATTCTATTTGCAGTTGCATTCAAGTGCAAATTGCACAGGGCAAATAAGCAGCTGAAACCTTAAACCCTAATTCAGGGATAAGTTTCAACTTAAAGTTGACTGGGGGCTGGGCAGCTGGGTAACCAGCTAACCTACAAAATTGCTACCTGTCCGCATCTTGGCAGCTTGAAAACACCAAAATCTAATAAGCAAATGCCTGTCAACTCTACTTTTGGCCTTAAGAGTATATACAAAGCATCCCATACATATATATATATATATATATATATATATATTATACATCTGCGTAGATACATGCAGAAACCATCGCACCCACATGAAAGACAAGTTTTCTCAGCTAAGGCTCCCCAAAAAGTGGCAAGGAAAAAACCATTGACACACCGCAACCCAGCAAAGGCACGACCTGGGCTCAGACCCGGACCCGGAGAAAGAGAACTCATCGATCCATTAAAACCCAAAGTCTGCTTACGAATACGTAAAATAGCAAATGGCCGCAGCAGCAGCAGCAACAGCAACAGCATTCTGCCAGCAAGGCAGGGGTCCAAAAAAGGACTCAAGGACTCGTAGGTGGATGTGGAAGCGGCATGTACTGCAGATGCGACCAGGCCGGAGCAGCGACAGCGATGAGGTTAAGCTGGCAGGGCATGAGCACCAGGTAGTCAAGGTTGCCATAGCAATAACTGGGAGAGCATCCCGTCGCTCCAGCTCCAGCTCCATCCGGCCTCTGTGTCTCTTTGTGTCTGTGTGTCTGTGTGGGTGAATGATGCTCATACGCCATGTTGTGCGCAGCACCACAAGTGTGGGGGCCTGGGCTATAAAAGGCGTTGCCATGTACAACTCGCCGCAGATCTGCTTCTGCCGCTGCCGTTGCCAGGTGGCTTGTGGATGGCACACTCCTCTGTTCAGCTCTGAGCCCTGCTCTTAACCCGATTCTCGAGTGGTTTGCTGCAGCAACTTTGCTTGTCTTGCTTTTCAAAGTTGCTTAAACTCGAGAAAAAGCAACGTTTTAGTTAGTTTGGGGATTTGCTGGAGATATTGGAAGAGCTGGTGTGTCAAAGAAGATTTCAACTTTTGATTGGTTCAAGATGCTATCGGTACCTCGGGGGAAGATGGCAGGAAAAAATAAAATATAGATAAATGAACGAATAACTGATTCGGCACCTGGGTATTCTCTTCAAAATTCTTCAATATTTGGAGAGCTCTTATGTTTAATAACTTATTATCTACACAAATTAGAGCATAGCTTTTTCCACTGTTTGCCCAAAGTTCCTTCACATGAAATATGATTAATGCCCCTGTAGTTAAGATATAACACAACATACTTGAACGTCTAAAGCTGCTTAAAAATATCCATATTGGTTATATTATTTTGATGTTAGCTTTAATTTGTATTTTCCAAAACATATTACTCCCAAGAAGAATTCAATGGAATTTTTGTTTTATTTAAAATCTTCAAAAGCCCCCAACGATCCCCCAATTTTTTGACGTGTATGCCAGAGCGCAGGCGCCATTTTGCTTGGTGGAAAAAACATGGCTGCTCTCACGGCCAGGACAACACACTCATACCCATACACCCACACCCGCAGCAGCTGGAGAGACAGACAAAGACCATTTCCCCTCAACAAATGAGCAAGTATACTCACACTAACAGCCACATATTCACACACACACACACACACACACGTAGAGAGAGAGAGAGAGTGATTTCTACTCCGACGTGTTTTGCTCACAGTTGTGCAAGCGATTTTCAACACATTTACAATTATTGTAAATGTGTGCAAAATTTCAAGCCCCACACTCATACAGATACATATCTCCGTGTATATGCAGGACGCTTGTGCGGGTGGAGCGTCCACAGAGGATGGAGGGGGTGACTACATGTATATACATGTGTGCGTGTGTGTATTTGTGTGCAAAGTGAACATTCGATTTTACCGGTTGTTGCTTTTTGCCGGTTTTTTACTACCACCAGGGGAAAAGCCGGAGAGGAGTGGATCGGGGACCACGGGGTCCTGGACCTGGTTGATGAGGGGACAACACTCTGTGCCTTCCTCTCTCTTTGAGTGGTTCTAGTCAATTTGGGCATTTGAATGTGTTCTGGGAGAGTCTTTAGTGTTTTTGGCCCTGTCGCCATATTTGATGTTGGCCCCTTGTCCTGTTTCGCTTTCGCGTCCAGCAACTTGGTCAACTTTGGTCCTGTATCGGTCTATCTCCACGCCACTTCAGCCCTCTCCTACACGGCTGTCCAGCCCATCCAGGGCTATCCATCTAGCTGCTGGGCAGATCCGGAGCCATCCCCACGGAAATACGTTTGCGGCCTGCTGATGTCGAGCGATTTATTAGAGCCAAGATAATGATGCTTCTGTCAAAAGGGAGTTGTTAAGAATGGAAATGAAAGAAAAGATTTTGAGGCAGAAACGAAAGATACCCTTGCTAATTCAGCATTTCCTTAAATGATGTGGTGTGATGCCTGATATGTCTGATAGAGTGCTATTTTGGCTGATTTAAATTAAATCCTCACTTAAGCAAAACATGATTCAAAGGCTTTCATCTTTCCGTTACAAAGCTGACAATAAAATCCTAATATTCACTTTATAAATACCTAAACTGTATCATAGAGTACAAGCCGATTAGAGTTTATATAAGTATAAGTCAGAAATAAGGAAAAAAGCATTCTATCAGCTGGATTGATTTCCAATCAGCCATAAATAATCTATAAATATTTCGATATATTTATAAATAATTTCACGCAGACATTCTCTTCCCCTCTCTTTGTCACGATGTTGTTGTTTTTTTGTTTTCGTTTCTGGGATACTAATGGCTGGGCCAGACGCCATTGCCCAACACCAGCACAATGGCCGTGCAATCGCGACGAAGGATGGTGGCGGCCATTGTTGCGTCCATTCCGCGTAACGTTTTCGCGCTGGTGTGGAACAATCCATACACACATATCCCATAGTATACGTGAATAGCCAGACAGGAGCACAACGACAACAGCATCGAGTCGACTAAATGAAATGAAATCAACATGGCTACCCCAAGGATACGTACGTATACGTATCCCGAAATGGAAATGAATATGCAACGTTGCCAATTTTTCGCAACCATTTCGTTTCGGCTTTTCATTTGCTTTGATGTGGCATGGGGCATGGGGCATGAGGCATGGGCATGGTTCACCCAACCTCCCAGCTCTCAGGACTGGTGTCCCCTACTCATTAAGCTTCACAGAATTTAATTTCTGCATTTTCAGTGCCCTTTCCCCTTATAATTCTGTACCTTTTTGAAATTTGAAATAAACGTTTCATTGATGGCCCTTTAACTCCAGTTTTTATATATTTTTGTTGGCGCTTTCATTCAATTAAATGATTTTTTACCATGCTTTGCGTGTTACTGAAAGGCAATTAAAAAAATGTAAATTGTTCAATTTTCCACCCAACAGAACTTTTGGAAAAAATGTACAACTTTTGTTGTGATTATTGTAGTTGTTACTGCTGTTAGTTGGCCAATTTTAATAAATTAAATTGTTCGTTGCAGATATCCCCTCCCAAACGTCCACCTCACCAGTGTTTTAACATTTGGCCAATTTATTGTTCTTGTTGTTCCAGTTTCAGTTGGAAAAGTTGTTTCAATGAAAGTTTCCGCTTTTCTACAGTGTCGAATTGGTTGGAATTGGATATTCGAGATATAAGAGAAAGAAGCCAGCACATCGAAACCTTTTGTTATAAATACAGATATATTTTTAAGAGTCTGTAAAGTGGAGCGATGAGGAGTAAATTGTAGTTTATGCAAATTTAATTAAGCTGTTTTAATAATTGATTGAATCAAATTAATATGCAGTTGTTGAAAATTGGAAAATAAAGAGAAAATAATTAACTATACGTGTACTACTTAATCGATGATGGAATGTACTATAAACCTAACAAGCTCAAAAAGTAATTAAATATTGTTTACTAGAACATTATTCGGAAAATTATTCAGACGCTCACCATTTTTTTTTTACTAAAAAAGTGTAAACATGGAAATCTATTAGTATGGTTTTGATCATTCAAAATATTAAAGGAAATGTTTTAATATGGAATTTTTGAAGTATTGTAGAAGTGCCTGAAGGGAAATATCTACTTTTTAAAGTTCAGATATAAAGTTAACTGAATACGAGAGTTAAAAGCATTTTTATTTGTAGATTTCATATTTTCTTTATAAGCTTTTCTTTCGAAGTTTCTTCTCATTTAAGCTAAAGCTTCAACCACAGAATAAAATATATTATTTGAAAAAAATCATTATTTTTGATTAGTTTCAGTTACATAGAAAGCTCTCTTTTTCATTTCAACCATCAGACTTCCGCTGATAATAAAATAATAATAAATTTTAGTATGAAGCTGGACCAGAGACCATGGCGGTCACAGGGGAAAGACGATGTTGGTGTCATCGCTTTTATTTATAGCAAAACTGTGAAAATATTTCCACTCTCTCTCGCATCGTTTACCCTTCTTTCATGCGACATTCCTTTTTTCTTCGCATAGTCCTGGCCAAGGCATTGCCAACATTTTCTAGTATTTGCGCGCTCCGAAAAACCACTTTTCATGCCCGTCAGTTGCAGCTGTTACTACAGAAGGGAACCCAGACCCGACAGCCGGGGCCAATTCTTTTTGCCACTCTCCTTGGCCTCAACCTCCTCTGACCCTCTGTCTGTCCTTCTACCGGAGTGGTAAAAAGGAAAAATTTCCAACACCAAACTAAAGGCATTTTTCCAGTGGCTGCCTTTGTCTACCGAACATTTGATAGAATTTTTGTGCACATAGAGGGAAAAGCTTGTTATCACTCGGTGCCCACATCTGTCACCTTCTATAAATCAGCCAAATACCCACACATACTCGTTTGAAGACAATTTTTATGTATGGAGGCAGAATCTTATATTGGGTCTACATCTTGTGGCATTTTGTGGCCTGGTCGCAGCACTGTTCTTGGTTTCGACTTTTTCATTACACTAGGCAACAAAATAGCATTTTTTTTCCTCCACTAATCAAACCGATTTTTTGTGATAAACATTTGTAATAAATTATGGTATTTTTTGGAGGTAAGGCTTCTATTTTTCACATAACTTAAAAGTTGTAATAAAGTTTTTACTTCAAAAAAGCTGGTAAATGTTGGACCTGAACAATTTGTTACTTCAGCTTACCGTCTGGGCAGCATTAAGATTTCAAATGCAAAATTTATAATTTTTTGCGGTATTCTTTTTCAAAACTTGTATCTCTAAAAAAGTTAAAAAAAAGTATTTCTTCATATATTATTTTTATATGTGCATTAAGCGTTGCTTAAGGTATCATTTGTAAAAATCTGTGAGGGAACGAAAAATAATTCCAATTCCAATATAATTTTAGCATTAATTACCGTTTCAAACAAAAAAATTTTTTGTTTTGTTGTATAAAAAAAACCATTGTATTCCGAGCAAATCCCCAAAAGCTATCAGAAAAAGTAGGTTCAGTTCGTAAAGTAAAAGTGGTGTTGCATAGTGTTATTTTCCAACTAATTTCTTGAATGGAAACTGCAGCAATCATGTTAGCAGAGAAAAGGAGAAGCGCTCACATGCTTCTCAAAAGAGTTTTAGATACACTTTTAAAGACTTTTCTATGAAAATGAATGGGTTAGCTAAGTATTGAAATGTTCTAGCCTATAGATTTGTAATGGCCAAGAGCAATGCCAATGGAATAGAACTGCTCAGGTGTGTTAATCAAAATATGTCTTCCAGGCAAGAGATATCCAAAAAAGACAATATAAACGTCATCGTCATGCAAATTTAAATGGATTGCAAATTCAAAAGACAATCAAAGACAGACTTCTTTATCTTCGAGCTTTTTGCAAATCCAATGGAAAAGTAAGCCAAATCAGTGTTAGAGTGTTCTCGAGTGCTCCATGTACACTCGCTACGCTTATGAACAGGGTCTTAGTGGAGGAAGTCTGAATTGCTCTTACGCATAAAATATTAGATGCCGCAGTGCAATTGTTGCCATTCGCTGTCCTGTCGCGGGCGTTGCATTGTCTCTACTTATATACAGATGTGGCGGCCGCTCTTGTGGGTCGATGTGGGTGTGTGCTAGTCAGCCTATATTTTCCGCCATTGTAACCACCACCCATCGTGAGCCCACACTCTATCTGAGCCACCATTGCCGTACAGCTGCCTGGCTTGTCTGTTGTTCGTGCTGTCGCATTATTCTTCCGCATTTGCTACCACTTTTCTTTATCTCCACTGAACAGAAGCAGCACCAGCATCGGCATCGGCAGCAGCAGCAGCAGCAGCAGTAGTAGTAGCTGCTCTTTGGCCTCACAGCACCCTTGACTGTGTCCTGGTCCTGGTGCTGGTGCAGGTCCTGGTCTGGGGCTCTATCCAACATTGAATTCAATATCTCGTGTTACATTTCATTGCATGCCCCGAGATTTATTGTAGCATAATGGAAAACGTTGGCTGAAAGCTGTGCGAAATTCCCTTCTCCGTGTTATTAGAATAGGATACACAAGAATCCGAATCCGAATCCTGAGCATGTCCCTGTCCATGTCTAGGCAGCTGAACAATGGTGTAAGCTTTTTTTAGCTTAGCTTGCAATTCCCCTTTTATTCTTCTGCTTTTAATGGTCTCTGGACTAAATTTTATGATTTTCGTAGCTTAGATTTTCGTAGCTTTTTTTTTTTTTTGGTTGCGGGCTTTACCGGTTTATTGTTTTGAGTATGACACATGAATATATCTTTATGGCATTTATAAAGCCAGGAGATTTCAGTTTGATTTGCTCTGTTTGTTTCGCTTTTGATTGCATTAGCATTGGTCTATCCTTCAGGGACACATGTACATTGTACAACCTATCCTTAATAACTTTCTGCTCAATTGATTAGGCAAGTAACAGAAAATAATATTATTTTCTCTTTGAAATGGGAGAAATTTCAATTTTCCATATTCTTCTTAGGCAGAAAATTGTAATTTTCTCTGGCAGAAATATTTCATTTATTTCGTGAGCAAAATTAATAGACTTCAAAGCGGACTCCGGCTTCCCATTCAGACTGTAATCCGAGCCCACAATGAATGCAATTTCCATTTGATGCCCGCTCGTTCGAATAAACTGAGAATTTACAGTCAAACTCTTAATTACTTTGCGATTCGAAAGAAAATCCTCTCTCATACTCGTACGTATATCCTTTTGTGCTTCTACACACTTGTGAGTCATCTTAATTATAGGCCCATGGCAACATGAAAAAAGTATTTCGTATGCAGCCAGAAAATGCAATATCCTTTTGGATGCGTGCGTGTGTGGGTGGATCTGTGTTGGTGTAAAATTTATATATTTTCAATTTCCGCTTTTATGAGTGCAGAAGCGTATATTTTCATACACGAGAAAATCAAATGGTCTCGACAGAGGCCAGCACCATTATAAACGGCAATAACTACGAATATGTAGGGTTTGATATATGTATGCGAGGCAGGACAGACGAATACTAGTACATGCGGGGGAGTCCTCCAGCCAGGCAGGACTCTGCAAACACAGCTGCACATATGCTCCAGGATGCCATTGGCGGTTGAAGCACTCGCATAGATGAAGATGAAGGCACACTCCTAACCCAAGCACCATCACCATCCCCATTCCTATCTCTATCCTGATGAAAATGCATTGAACTGCTTATGCAAATGCCAATCAAAATGCGGTTGCCTGCTGGAGGCAGCCACCCAGGGGGGGCTGAAGGCATGCATAACAGCGCACGGGATGTTGCCTAACCCGGGCCCTTCAGAGTTTCCATTCGAAAATTGTCCATGGCAGGAACGTGAAATTGCTGAACAAGTCATCGGCTTAGAGATTGCCCTGAAATTGTTCTTGATGTGATTGGATAAGCATTTAGATATTATTCGTTAAGTATTGTATTCCTTTTTATACAAACAAAGTTAAGTAAGCTTTCTATAAAAGTTCTATAATATATTTTAGGGGGACAAAGCTTTAATCAAAACTTTATTTCGAAAAGTTATTTAAAAGATATTTGACTAATAAAAAGTCTTCGACTCTTCTGATTCTCCTTGTATCCTTACTCATTTTTCTCTTCGGTAACCATTTTACTCTGCCTATGGAAAATTAAATGAGCGACCAAATGAAGTCTACAAGTTTTAATGAGTTTAATCATTATTTAAGTTTAAGTAAAATATGTCTTTACATCCCATTTCAGTTAATTGGATGAATAGGAAAACGTTCCTTTGGCTCGGTTATTTTATCTTTAAATTTAAGTTGAGAACAATTCTTTACAACCATTCATTTAATGGAAAGTTATTCCAAGAATATTATTTGTTATCTTCTCTTCTAAAATTTGTAGATCTTAGAGCACAAAAAGCAACCATTTCACATGAATGCTACTTGCTGGAAATTCGAAGACATTTTGTATTACTCCGTCTCAGAAAATCAAGTCTTAATCAAGTCCCCTCTACACATTTTTCTTTGAATCCTCGTAACCATTCAACTTGGTGCCGTAGCTGGCGGAATTTCTAAGACCTTAGGACTTGCTTTCCTCCAATTTAAACTTAATCAAGCTCTCTATGCACTTCAGGGTACAAATATCGACCATTTCACTTTAGCTGGAAGGTCAAATGTCTTTTATGGGTTGCCTTATTTTCAAATTTAAACCTCACTAAGATCCTTGATGACTACCCCTTCGAATATATTGTGTACAAAAAGCAACAATTTCACTTGATTGGAGGGCCAGGGCCCCATCCCCATCCCTATCTCACGCAAATAATCTCACGAGTAATCTGCATTGAACAGTTATTAAGTTTTTTCAACCCAAAAAAAGCAAACATCCTCCAAGGGAAAGCATAAGCTAAAACTTGAGCTGGGATATGGGGTATACACAAAGGACCAAACCAAACCAAATAGAACGAAGCTGAACGGATCTGAGCGCCTGGAGGCAAACAAACAGGACGAAAACAGAGCACAAGCCCCAAATGCCTCAACATTTTATGCATACATATATGCGAAATGGAACGCACACGGGCGGATGCTCAGCGGAGCGGCGGAACCCCCGGATTGGGCACTGGGAGGGGGAGATGTAGAAGTGCCAGGTTTTGCCTTCATTTTCATGCAGGCGAAATTTGCATGCCAAAGCGTTGAGGCCAAAAAAAAAAAAGAAACAACAACTGGAGTAGAAAGCCCCTCAGGCCCTCAGGCGGGGCGGGCACATGCACGAACATGTGAGGAGCTGAGAAGCGCGTAGAAAAGCGCAAAAATAGAAAAGGACAAATTGGACATACATGTATATATATCCCCGGTTGTGTGCGCATTAGAGGCTGTGTGCGTCAGCGAGTGAGCGTGTGGGTGTGGGTGTCGTATGAGTAAGTAAAGTACTTACAAAAGCACCACCCCTTTACTTAGCCACTGCGGGGCATTGGAACTAAATCTCAGCACTTTTGATAGCAGCACGCTCATGCTATTTTTACATATTTATAATCAGTACCCTGGAAAAAGGCTTAAGGATTTCCAGCAGTGGCTTGGAAAGGAGCGAAGGCATTATTTTTGAAATATTTCCACAGTTTTCTACATTTTATGGTATTTTATGTATTTATATCTGATTCTTATACTACATAGGATATTCACTATAGGATACATAATCATAAACCTCCCATTAAAATTATAGTTGCAAAAGCTATTTTTTTTTTAAACAAACTTTAAATTTTATTTAGCCTAAGTTTCACAGTTTCAATTCTATATATTTTTTTTGTATTCGGTCAAATAAAACCAAAATTGCAATGCTTTATCATACTGCGGCGATATCTACCATTATTCCAAACCCGAATCATTGCAAAAACCGCCCTTTTTCAGATAATAAAACATATCCTAAGATCTTGCAGTCACAAATGTACACATATCTTTCTATTATATACAAAAATTTGATCGTCGTGGTCCTGAGACTATTTTGGGTCGTCAGGGCTCCGATTTTTTAAAAGCAATAAGGAAATGAAAATCTCTGACCGCTTTGGCATACATATATATACATATATTTGTTAAAATAATCGATATGTGATCAATATCGGATGTTTTGTTGAAGGATAGTCTAAAAAACCATTACAGTTTTATATCTATATTATTTTACATATATAACTTGGCGAAGCTATATGGAAGTACTATATGAATGACTCCCATGGATATGCATCTTAAAGGGTATTTGAATCTTCGACTACCCAAAGTTTTCCTTCCTTTCGTTGTTTTTACTGCATTTTTGCATGCCTTTTCTGCCAGCTCAGGGATTTTTTTCTATTAAATTTCCCTTCTGTCGTGTTTTTTCTTAACTAAAAAGCACTCCGTGTAAAAAATTGCAAATTTCCTACTTACCAACTTTTCTGCTCCTTTTTCTTTGTCAACTTAGAGGCTTGACAGCGTCATTCGTTTCGCTCTATGACTTAGGCGGCAGGTGGAAATACGGAGATGAGGTTAATGCAATGTTCCACAGCACACTGCCACCTGGCGTTGTCCTTGCCGCCCCGTCGTACATTTTCATCCTGTCTGGTCGCCTTTGCGGATGCTCCAGCGCCAGCACTAAGCCCCGTCTAATGCATATTTGTGCGACGGCTTTTGCATGAAGCTGACGTTAAATTAATTTCCGCTAAAGAAATTATTATCTTGCATCCTGCTCCTCCTCTTTGCACTCAGCTTATTGGCATATTTAAGATGGCATGCGCATACCCAAGTTACTCAAGAAATTTTAATAAGCATTTCAAATTGAATGGACAGAAAGGCTGCTCTTATTATAGGCATGGAGGGATTTTTAGATAAAGGAACTAAGTTCTATAAAAGTTTGTAAGTATTTTATTATTAGATATACTCAAAGAAGATATTGTGTTTGAGAAAGAAATAAAGACCTAACTCGCTGACTACAGGATGATGCCCTCTTAATGCCTTTATGGAGAATATTCTGCTATCAACTAATGCATATGTATGTATATACAGAGATAAACTTTCATTTATTTTTTGAAGATTCAGATGTGCAGCAAAAAATTAGTTTTAACCATAGGTATTATTTTTTATTAACGCCAATATTAAATACATCCGAGCAACTGTTTCTTATAAGTTCTAACAAAACCAAATTTAGAAATTAAAGTTTTAAACTATTAAGTCGGATAATAATTCCCTATATCTATCAATTCGAACAATATGATGATATGTGTAATCACAGGGAAATAGTAATAAATCCAAGACTAATTATATCGGAGAGATAATTATGTAGTTAAGCAACTAAATCCATATCCAGTTACTGTTTCGTATGATAATAAACACTTTGTTAATCCAAAAGTTCTGTAGAAAATCATTATTTTATTTATGAATTTTTGTGATTTTCCTTAAATGTTTCTTGCTACTTTATTATTCACATTTTCTTAAACACTTTTGGTGTCGTTTGCTGCTTTTGATAGTAGAGTTTCGTCCGCTCTTGGCATTCACCGCGTGCCTTATGGTCGAAATACATATAGGCCTACAGTGGATACCAGGAGAAAAACGTACCAAACGACGAGCACTAGGAGGATCCCTTGCGGGACCAATTTGATTCATAATCTTCAAAGATGAAGAAATTTACAAAGGCGGGAATATCCTTTTGCGCGCTGCGCCGAAATGTAACCGCATGAGGTCATCAAACGAACCCGAACCAGTTTGATGTCTCAAGTTCTCACAGCCTTTGACGTTTGCACTAGATTCATGGAGTTTTTTTTTGTTGATGGAAGTTGAAGGAGATCCTTTACAGGGAGCACGATCTGCTCGATGCCGATGACGCGATCGAACTGCCCGAATTGGCGAATGTGCCACGATACAAAACCCTGATGCCGGCCAGGCCCTTAAGTACTCACGATCGCCGCCGGGATGTCTGTGCGGCCCACCTCCGTTTAGGGGTTGAACTGTCGAGCGATTCGTCCTCGTCTCGGTAACAGGATCATGCTCACGCTCTCCTGCTCGTTCGTGCTCTTGCGCTCTGCTCTCTCTTTGTGCACTCCGAAATCCGGTTTCGGATCGGCTCGGTTCGGTTTATCCTGACGGGCCAGCAGAACAGCTGCCTCCTGCCTGCCTGCCCATCCCCCCTTTGAGCCTGGCGAAAATTCATTCAAACATTGCCGGGAATACGAATATTTTTGTCTTAGGACATGCGAGCGCGCCCGCCGCTAATGTTATCCTTGCTGATTTTACGATTATCTTCGTCTGTGTTCATAACTGTATCTGTGTGTGTCGTATCTGCGTTCGATTCGGCTTCTGTGTGTGGCGTATCTGCATCTGTAGTCGCTTCTGAAACTGTGTCTGTGTGTGTGTGTATCCTTTTTGCGTTGGTTTTTTATTGTTATTGGCGTCGACGGCACTGAAAATGCATTTCTGTATCCTGTTTATTCGCTGTGATTTCTTCACCTCCCGCCCCAGCCCCGACTCCTGAAGGTGGCAGCTGTGGTTCCTGGTCCTGCTGCAATCAGCCGCGGGTGAAGGTGAATGCGCTAGGGGATCAGGATGGTTGGCCCCGACGTGAACTTTGATTATGTTTACTGTCGCATATTGTTCGCTTCTGGTTAAGTAGCTTCATTGGGTTATTGTTCGGATTGTTCAACTTTTCCACAGACAAACAGGTAACGTTTAAGCTATATTTAAGTTGAAGATCCATTTTGAAAAGAAAGGAGAATCGTATCAATGCTTAATTGTATATGGAGGAGCAACAAATGCTGAAGGTACCTATTGCTATAATCATTAATCATTAATATCTTAAAGTGTATCTAAATTTAATTAAAAAAAAAAAACTGCATCCCAAAGGGGAAATATGGCCATTCTATAAATTTTCGAAGTTAGTTTATATACCTACAAAATTCACATTTCGAATAAATTATTCCCTCTAGTAATTTTCGTCTAATCCTTTTGTTTTCCTTTGTTAGTCCTTCCCTAAAACATCACCCACTCAAGAAATGCATTAGTAAATACATTAGTTAATATGGGCATTAATTACTTATGCCTAATTCCCCCAACTATTAAACCAACAACCGATCAATAACCCGCGTCCCAGTCCCCGTCCCCGTCCCCGTCTCCGTCAGAAATACAACAAATCAGTCACACGACCCCTAAAGAAATCCGGTATGCATCTGGAAAATGCACAACAGAGAAAAGCCGAGAGTGTGAGATGCAAGGGAGGGGTGGCTGCAGACTAACTGAGGGGTATGGGCATGGGTATGCGGATGGGGATGGAAAAACAAGATGCATTGTCCGCATTGTTGTCAACGAGAGCAGCTGATCGACAAACGGCACAGGACAAACAGTAGACCAACTGCCAATCTGAATAGGCCCGAAACTGAATAGAAAACTGAAAGCCGAGAGTCGAGAGAACGGGCCCATGGCCCGTGACACACATTTGCAGCAGTCGTGAGTGGGGACAAAAGAAATGCAGGAAAACCCTGCACAAAAATTGGCGCCCAAAAACGGCAACAATGAAAATTGCATGAAATCAGCTGTTGAAAACGAGGCAGCTGCCGCATGCCGCTGAAAGGATGTACAAAAAACAGCTGAGGACTCGCTGCATCCTTGACTATATTGATTCTGTACCGTGTCATAGCTGCAGATATTTAAATTTCACTTCTTCCGTCAGCCACGTTTCAGATTTTACTTATTTGCTTCTGATCTTTTTTTTTTTTTTATTGATTGTCAGCCAGAGACCCAGTTGCTTCATTGAGCATAATATGTAAAAATAAAATCTGCATATGGGCTGAAAAAATATCTCACCAGAGCGCATGATGTGTGAACGATGGGTTGATTAATTTATAGAAAGTGCACAGACTTGCTGCTCTCAACAAAGAGAGTACGTTGACTTTGGTTTGAGGTTCGAAATAATTTCACAATGGGAAAGGCACAAAGAAATACAACAAAGTTATACAGACTCCATTCAATACTAAACCATAACTGAAGAGATTCATTTTGACTTATAATTGTAGTACTTATTTAAGTATAAAAATCAAAAGTCAGTTCAGCAACAATTTGAACTATTATTTTATATCAAGAAACTCATTTCAAAAATCTACGAATTTGAGTTTAGTTCGATTAATAATATGAGCTATAAACTCAATTCTGAAATCAAGTAAGACAGCATTTCTTTGATCTAGAATTAGTTAGAAGTACGAGGTAAGAGAAGTAATTCTCTAAATAATACAATCCTTTCCTTTTCCTTTCCTAATAATTCACCAAAAGCACTCAAGCAAATAATTAGTAAGTGCATTAGTATCACCTAATGTTTATTAATTACATATTTATCCATAATTCCCCCAACTTTGAAACCGCAATAGCGGTTCTCTTCATCAAAAAGAATGCAGAATAAAGTAAAGTGTATGCCTCTCGTCGGCTATAACTTATTAGTTATACTGGGTTTTCCTCTCCATTTCAACTGAGGTTCGCTGGCACAGAAATGGCGCTTGTAAGGCAGACCCGGCTATAGCAGTAACGGTCTGAACGGTCTACCCTATTCGCCGTCTAATGTCTGTCCCGTCCTGTCCCGTCCTGTCCCTTCCCGTACCGTTCTAGGCCGTCTACCCACTGTCATTCTATTTCAATGCCTGACAATTAGCTGGCTTTACTCTTGTTGTTGTTGCTGTCCTGTCGTCGCTGTCGCATTGCTGCCACATGAGCACTTAAGCATGATTTTAATGTCAATGGTTGCGCTGCTGCTGCATGCCCCGGGAAGCTTCTCTCTTTTATTGCCTCAGACAGGAGCAGGACAGAAGCCGAGCAAAGAGAAAGGATAGTTGCATATAAGGCAGTTTGTTTGCAAGCAAAGAAGATGAAAGTGTTAGAGGTCATAGCACTCTTTTTATAGGTTCTTTTTCAAAGCCATTATATGAGCAATGCTGATGTCAGGGCTACTGTTGGTTTTTAGCAGGTTTGAAAGGAAGTAAAAATGTTTACCATGGAGAGATAATGGCTTGTTAGTGGAGCGGGCTGAACGTAAGTATATGTGAAGTACTGAAAGACAGGGTTTTAAATTTAAGTATGTTAAGGTTACCAAGAATGGATTGAAAAGTATTTAATACAAATATTATGCATGCGTGTTTCCTCATAGACAACAGCTCCAACAAGCTGCGAATTTTCCAGACGAGGAACTATTAATAATAGCACTTAACTGATGAAATTAAAATACATACAACCAACATTGAAACTTAAAGGAGTACAAAAAAATTTAATCTTTAGTAGAGATCGTTTTTGAACTGATTTTTATTGCTGTGTGAACAGTTATTGCATTTTTCTGATGTTTCTTCCAATGATCTGGTATTACTTTCTCCCCTTCAATCGCACTTTAAATCCATCAAAAATCGAAAGACGGCCACTTGAAAAACTTGAACAACTTTGTTCTCAAAACAAACTGAATGAAACTATTTTCCACCTGGCAAAAAATGCACGAAAACCATTTGGTTCACGCACAAAGCTAAGCTCTAACAAGTGCAGACAACAAAAAAGCAGCCCGAATGAACCCTGCAGATGGTAGAGCACCACTCATACAAAAATAGAGGGGAGAAAGGATATAAAAATATATATAAAAAAAGGCAGCCAGCAAATTTGTATGCCAGCGAACCGTAAGAGATAGCGAAGAGCGGACTGAATCAACTCGTATCTGTGTGAGAGTCTGCTTTGGATGTGTTTTATCTTTGTGTGAGTATGACACGGCTTTAATGTATCTGTGTGAGACTGCTTTGGTCCGTATCTGAGAGAGTCTGTGTCTGTGAGACACAAGCAGTTCGCATTTTATGCAAAGCACGTTTCACTCCTTTTTTTTGCACCCAAGCAAAAAGTTCTTTAGCGGAGAATATACTCGCGCTGGGAGTGCGGAGGGCCAAGGCGAGACGCTCTCGGGGAGACACATAAAAATGCCATTTCCTTCCGCTCGCGTACTGCTCCGGAGTTCACAACCTGCCCATAAATGCTCCCATATGAACAAACCCTCGAAAAAACTGCCCCTACAAATCATCGACAGTCGGGCGGCGCACCCAAGCACCCAAGCATCCTCCTGCATCCATCAGATCTGAGCTCGTCAGAAATTCGCGTGGCGAAAAAAGTTTTTTGGGTGCGGTCCTTGACATCGCGTACGACGCATGACACTCAACTGTGTGTGTGTGTGTGTGTGTGTGTGTGGGTGCGAGTGTGTGTGTGTTTTTTCGGATGGCATGCCTTTGGGTGGGTGCTTGAGATTCGCAGGGTTGCCAGCCGTTTGCGGCTTCTCGTTTCGAATTCACGATGAACTCGATTTTACGACAGGACCAGGACCCCATTTCCTCCATCCTCCATCCTCCACCCATGAACTACGGCAAGGCATGGCAAGGCAAGAGCTCGGCAGACGATGGCCACGCCGATGTTGATGCCGGCTCTGTCCTTGCCGGTTCTGGTAGTTCTGGTAGTTGTAGTAGTCTCAACCCAACGCCCACGCAGAGAACACGGAGTGGCTCGGTTCCCTGGCCTCAGGAATATTTGATGAGTTGTACAATTTCAGCTCCTTGAAACTTTTCTGTTTGCAGTTTTGTGCTTTTCTTGGTCTTGTTTTAGCATTCCCCTATTCTCTGCCTTCCCTTTTGAGGTTACATTTGATTTGTACTTTCAACAGGAAATTGTGTTTGCCCACACAATTTGCTGAAATAACATTTCGCTTAGGTCATTAGTAGGAGGTCTCTTTCGGAGGTCGTAGTGAAAATTAATCATGTATATTGGGAAAATTAAATAAGACTATGGTTTCGATGTGTGTTATTACACTCCACGCTGTAACATCAATTAAATTCAATTCTTAAATGTTCAAATAATATTTGTTGTGTTCTTTTTACCAATTTAAAACTACTTTTCTTTAAATCAACTAAAACAAATAAAATACTTAAAGGAAACGGACCCTTTTTGGCCAGCGAGAATAATACAGGCCCTCTAAATAGTAGGATAATAAACCCCCATCAGATTGCTACAGTTAAATATATTAAGACCATTTTAATAGTATAGCCCTTCGGCTTCGGCTGGCCTTTAGCAGCCAGCTATAAAAGGACAAATTTGTTGGTTCAACGGTGATATACGTTTTCAATTTACTTTGTCCTTTCGACAACTTTCCTTCTTAATTTGACCTTGATTAAAAGTTATCCTTTATTAAAAATAATATTTATTTTCTAATTTTAGTTATGGATATTATATCCATATGCCTTTGTTCAAGCATCCTAAGCAAATCTTAAATTGTTGCTTAATCGTCAAACTAAAATTGAATAATTTATATAAAATATTTGGTGCATACTCACTCAAGCTATTGTTGTACATTCTGATTATTCATGATCATAGTTAGGTTTTCTTGTGAGTATTTACGATTAACATTTAGGCAACAACGACAATTACAACATGGACAACATTGACATTGACATCAAAACGACACCAAAAATGTGCATGACAAATAGACGTAGTATATTCCATTACAACATCAAGTACATACCCCAGAGACTTTTACATAACGCGCACTTTTCAGAACGGATTTGGAATTAAACATTTAATCATTTATGATGGCATTTAGCCATTGCTTGACGGCTTTGGGCCTTGTACACTTTTATATCAACTTATGTTAGAATTATTTACACAGCATTTTCACTTTTCGTTTGATTCGCTTTTCATACGGTTTTCCTTTTGTGTCGAAGCTCGAGTGGAGGCTTGGGCAAAAAATATGTGGCTGTCGTACGTTCGTGTTCGTGGAAAACGGTCTCCGAAAATTAAGATTAATCATTCGGTCTTTCTTTTGTTCTTTGTTGTCTGTCTGTGTGTCCGGGTACCATTCTGGGGATATTTAATAGCTTTTTTATCTTCGTTTCATGGTGCTTTCTCCTCAATTTGTGGTGTATGTGTGTCCTGAATGTTGTGAGTAGTGGTTGTGGCAGTTGGAAGCAGGTCCTGGCAGCAGATGGTACCAGGATACAACGTTCATCTGTGCTTCAGATTCGCTCAGCTCTGGGCTGAGCGCGTATCTACGTGTAAGCGCAGCACCAAGCGCACTAGTTGACGCCTAAACGTCTACTACGAAATGCGTTTGTTGTAGCGAACCCCAATTTCGAAAATTCCAAATGGCGGTACACACACACACACGCACACACAGATGCTGCGAATGCACCCATACAGATGTATCTGAGCAGAGCAGAGCAACATACAGCACACAGAGCAGAGCAGAGCAGAGCTGAGCAGAGCAACAACTGCGCAGCATCCGCTTCGGCTCTCCGTCGGAGCCAGAGTCTCGGTCTCCGGTCGCTGCTTTGTGATTTATGTACAAAATGGCAAAAAGCAAAAACAAAATAATACAAAATACGCTCACACACACACAGACATACAGCTTGGCCACTCTCACAGATGCAGCATCCTTCTCTCACAAAGGCAAACGCAGCCTCTGCCGCGTCGACTTAATCCCAATAGTGTCCTGCTTCAAGGGGTGTGGTGGCAACCCCCTGGCCAGCACCAGCACCAGCATCAGCACCCGGGCATGGTTCTCTTTATTACATAGTTACTTATATACTCCGATGGATTCTGAGTGTATAGGTTTGTATCTGTGTGTATAGCGTATGTACATACAGACAGACTGTTGCTGCCGGCTTTCTCGTTGAGGTTGAGCTTTTTTGAGTGATTTTCAAGAGAGAGAGAGAGAGAGATCCGAGTGGAACTTGAGAGATATCCGAAAAGGGAACTCAGCAATATTTTATGACTTTTGATTGTAACGTTAAAAATTTGATTTGAGATATTTAACTCTCCAACAGGAACAAAAAATGGTCATAATTAATATGGGGAAATCTGCTTCTGCAAATCCATGTTCCGTTCGATACATCGTACTCAAACTCTTCAACATTTTCCATGAACTATGCTGCTCAACAGCTCAACCACAACGATCCCCTCTGCCACATCACATTCATTCTTGAACGCAACAAAAATTATATTTCAGTCTCTCCCAAGACCCAGATGAATGAAGAAACTTTCGCTCAAAGCTTCTCTCCAAGCAGAAGCTCGAGTCCTGATTCACTCGAAAAAGCGTTTTTATGTACGAAGCGCTTTGCTGGAGGAAAGTTTTTGGTATCTGGCTTTTACCTACAAAACACCAAGGTGAGAGAAAACTCTGCCAGCAGAGATAACAGCAGCAGCAGAGCCATCAGAAGTAGCAGCAACAGCAGCAGAGGTATAATAAAAATCCATTTTTATAGTCCCGACTGAGCCTGTGGACCCAGCGACTGTTGCCTGTGGGACGTTGGACAGAAACAACCCCACAGATAGGGAGAACAACGAAAAAAAAACACAGATTTTGTGGAATGGGAAGAGGGTGATATTGGTGGCGTTGCTGCTACTCCTGAATGGTGGTGGCGGTGGTGGTGGTGGTTCCCAAAAATGTATGAAATTTTACTGCCTGCCAACGTCAGCACGAACTTCAAGCTCTGCTGATACCACGGTCGCTGCCAAAGTCTCTGTGGCTGCAGCAGCCTCCGTTGCTGCCACTGCCACACACGCTGCCTCTTCTGCTGCTGAGATTGTTGTTGTGGAGTGCCTTCGAATGAGCGCGTGGAATGTTGCCATATGCCGCCATATGTATGTACATCTACTCTCCACTTAGATTCTATATAGATGTGGCACGGTGTGTGTTGTTTGCGTACGTACCACGTTTGGTACAGTCGCATGGCAGCAGAGGCTGCGACTGTGGCAGCGACAGCGACAGAGGCAGCGACTGCGACTGCGACGCGGACAGCGGCAGCAACAGCAGCAGCAATAATGTCCGTCCGATCTGCTCAGACGAACAGACTTTTGACTGTGCGACGGGGTAACCACTTTTTTGTGCCTCACGATACTCAGGCTTGTTGTTGATGTTGCTCTTCTTTGATTGCAAAGAAACAGGGTGCCTTTAAGGATTGCCATCGATTCGGATCGGGGCTTTACTTTAATCTTTAATTACCAATCTTTGAGCTGCAAAGCTTGCCAGAAAGAAACTATAAATAGATAACTACCATTTGAAAAGTCAATCTATTTTTGCACAATAATCAGCATTAAAATGTAATAAATAATCATGTATTCCGAATATCCACAGAAATTCTGATTCAACCCAGATTCCATCCGAGCCTTGCAACACCCTGTACCTGGCCATATTTAAGTTGAACAAGTGTGTAAGCATATAAACATAGAAATGGAATTAAGTTTGCATAGCAAAAGAAAATAAACTGCTGAAATTATAATAGCACGACGAAGAGCTGCAGCGGGGGACTGGTTTAAAAAATTGAAACTAGTGTAAAGCCGGCAACAGCACAAACAAAAAAGAGACCAAGTTACACACACCTACACAACAGAAGACCGGAGAGACAGAGGCACAGTGACAGAGAGGGCCAGGCGAAAGGACTGAAAGAAACACAAAGGGGGTAAAAATGAGGGGAACTTGGTATGTAATTTATAATATCCTTTGTCCTCTGCCAGCTTTTGTACTCCGTGAAAAGTGAAAATATATCTCTGTGTGAGTGTGCACCACACATACATATGTGAGAGCTGTAGTGCGTGTGTGTCTGTTAAATCCACACAGATACAGTCACTTTGGTCCACGCTGCCAGAGTCACAGATATACATGTAGATACAACTGCTTTGGTCCAAAACAGTCACAAATACAGCTACAGATTCTTTGGTTCACAGACGCAGATACACATTCAGGCTCACAGACACAGATACAGATAGATAGCGTCCGTCGCATTACTTTTAGCGTGGCTTTTTCGCCGTTTGTGCCGCGCAAATAGTTAAAACTAAAATAAATTTAGTTGTTGTGAACGACACACACACACGCACGCAAATACAGACATACACAGACATAGACATAGGTATAGTGGAGAAACAGACAAAAGATAGCAGCGACGCCATCTTTGCTTTGCTCTCACGCTGATAAGTATGCTATGCTTGTGTTGGGATGCTCCTAGCCCCTCCTACTCCTGCTCCAGCTCCAGCTTCAGCTTCTATTTCGACTGCCGCTGCACGAAATCTCATTATATTTGTTTTATTTTATTTGGTGCCACGTCTTCGTCGTTTGCAGCAGCTTCTTTGCTACTTTTGGTTCTCCTTCGCTTTTGGCTTTTATGTCTATTTCCTATGCTGTTGGGGCGCAAAAAGTACGAGTACTTTTGTGTGCTCGTAACTAACTTCTGGCCATCGCCAGCACTTGCAGGTCCTTGGCAGTGTCCCTGGCTCACATTGTCATCTACTTACTTACTACTTAATGCGTGCTTAGTTATTGTTTTAGTGTGGTCTTTTGTCTCAAAATTATTAACAATGGACGTTGCCTGACAACCGCCTTCCTTCCGCCATCCCGCTTGTCGCTGGCTTTCGATGGGTCTGCTCCTGGACTGGTTGCACTCAGGCCTTCCCGGTGAAAGACCCACGGTAATAGCATTTAATGCACCTGCACACAGATACTAAAACACACACACACACTTGCAGTTAAGTTGCTTTGTTCCCCGCATTGGCATTGTCTGCCACACGCACACACTTGAGAGACACCATCATCATCATCAACAACAGCATCATCAGTGTGGCGGTGGCCATCGTTATCATGATTGTAAGCGGCTTTATAAATGCTTCATTTTACGTGTGTTTGTTCATTATTTATTTACCTTTAGTACCGCTTAATTTTCACTCACTGCCGTCGCACTCTTCTCCTCTATCTGCCTGCCTCTGCACCATTTCGAGCCTTTAGTTAAATTGCCAAATGTAAAGCTAATGATCTAATTTCATATTTATATACCCGGCTATTTCCATTATAATGATGCTGCATTAAAATATTGTATTTTTCATTGAAACTTTCAATATTTAATTCCCGTTTTATGCTCTTGAATATTGAATGATTCCAGGGGTTATAGCTGGGAGCTGTTGGAATTTTTTGGTGTGAATTTAATGTTTTTTAAAGTTGGTCTTTAGTCCACTTAGAAAACGAACTGGGTAACATTTGAAAATCTGGGATTGTCACACGTTCGGAAGTTAAATAACATTGAATTCTATGACAAAATTAATTAGTAAAGTTTTGAAAACAAAAACTCGAGAAATTATATTTAATAAAATCATTTCGGATAATAATTAGCTCATTATAATTAGCCCTTATAAAGAAGTCATCTATCCTGTGGTTAGCGATACATTCAGATCGATACGAATTCGAAGTAATGGCCATGGAGAACCAACTGGTGGGCGGCACGTACCTGGCGATTAAGCGAATTGGTGGGGGAGCCTTTGGCGATATTTATAGTGGTATTTGCGTGAAAGATAATACCGAAGTGGCCATTAAGGTTGAGTCCAGCGAGTCCCACACCAAATGTTCGCAGCTATCGAACGAGGCCAATGTGTGCCGAATATTGAACGAAAGTCCAGGGTTTCCCACCTTTCATTACTATTGCAATGAGAAGAAGTACAAGGCCATGGTGATAGAGCTCTTGGGACCATCACTGCATGATCTTTTCCTCATGTGCAGCCGTCACTTTTCACTAAAGACCATCCTAATGCTCGCCGATCAGATGATGACACGGCTGGAGGCCATCCACGCCATTGGATACCTCCATCGCGACATCAAGCCGGAAAACTTCCTGATGGGAAGGGGCGACAAATCCAACCAGGTGTTTCTGATCGACTTTGGAATGGCGCATCGATACAAGGATCCCGATACGGAGGAGCATATTTCATTTAGCTCGCTTGGCTCTATATTCGGGACCTTGCGCTATTTATCGCTCCGTGCCCAGCAGGGCATTGAGCAATCGCGTCGTGATGATCTGGAATCCCTCATGTACTGCCTGATATACTTTTATGAGGGACTGCTGCCGTGGATCGGGATCTCCGCCGCCACCGAGAAGCAGAAGGCTGAGTTGATCAGAGAAAAGAAGAACAGCACGAAGATCGACGATCTGTGCAAGGCGTTTCCACCCATAATCGTTATGCTCATGAAATACATTCGCAACCTGCGCTTCGATGAGGACCCCGACTATGTCTACATGCGTCTAATGCTTCGCGTCGTTTTTCTTGATCTGGGCCACGTATACGACTTAAGATTCGATTGGACTCCGCTGGTAGAGCAGCAAAAGGAAAATCATGAATCTGTGGAAAAAGAATTGACTGATCAGTCTGAATCTATTTATAGATCTTGTCTAAAGAGTCCAGATGTAAATCTTTGATTATTCAAAGCAGAGTTTCAATGAGTTTGCTTAGTTTTGAGAGATCCTGATTGCTCGACAATGTCTACATGATTTTTAATGTTATTCATAGTTTTTAATTAAACACTCAAATTAGCCTTAAGACTAAAATAAATATTTCCATTTAATATTATTCCAAAAATTTTAAAAATATGTGTACTATTCATTTAAAAAACCGACAAAACTTTTAAACTATAATAGAAACGAGCATTTGTATCTGTGGGATTGTTTTGTGTCTGTGAGATACATTAGTCTTCCCCGGATCGGAAGTCTCCACTGATCCCACCAGACCACACTTCGGTTTGATTCTGCCAGACATAATGCAGCTTTTATGCAGCTGGAAAATTCAGAAAAATTCGAAGTTTCCCAACTTCTGGTAGGAGGATCGTGTATCAAATAAAATCATTCATCATCAATCAATTTGATTTGCTGATTAATGCGGGGAGGGGAACCTCCCTTTAACTACTTCTTTAATGACGAATGAAACTATCTCGTTCATATAGTGACCATCGACTATATTTCACAAGTTTTTACCAAAAAACAAAATAACTTGACAACCACAACCATGTGTTAAACGTCAAAATCAGTACAAGTAAAAACTTATTTATAAACAAAAAAAGCCAGAGCTCATTAGTTTGCAAGTCAGTCGCCAGTGCGAGCTGTGGCTAAAGAAAAAAATAATTCAGACAAATTCGAGAAGAAGTTCTGAAAGCTAGCGACGATGGACAACATGGAGAACATGGACAAGAAGGACAACAGCCGAAAAGCGACATTGCACTTGGATAATATGTTGATCGGCGGCAAGTACCGGGTGGTGAAGCGCATTGGGTCGGGATCCTTTGGCGATATCTATCTGGGCGTGTGCTTGAAAGACGCTACCGAGGTAGCTATCAAGGTCGAAAGAAACGAGGCCAAGTATCCACAGCTGGCGTACGAGGCCAAGGTATACCAGAAGTTGGCCAAGAGTCCGGGGTTTCCCACACTCAAGCACTTTGGCTGCGAGCAGCACTTCAAGGCCATGGTGATCGAGCTCCTGGGACCCTCTCTGGAGGAGCTCTTTGCCACGTGCAAGCGTCGCTTCTCAATGAAGACGGTTCTGATGCTCGCCGATCAGCTGCTGGCCCGTCTGGAGAATCTCCACAGCTTTGGCTTCATTCATCGCGACATCAAGCCGGACAACTTCCTGATGGGCATTGGCAAGCAGGCCAATAAGCTCTTCCTGATCGATTTTGGTCTGTCCAAGCGATACCTGGATGCCGAGTCTCGTCTGCATATACCCTTTCGCAAGGATCGCAACTTGACGGGCACTGTGCGCTATGCTTCCATCAATGCCCAGAAGGGCATAGAGCAGTCGCGTCGCGATGATCTGGAATCGATGTGCCACTGCCTGATGTACTTCAATCTGGGAAGACTGCCCTGGCAGGGCATTACCGCCTCCAACAAGAAGCAGAAGTACGAGATGATTCTGGAGAAGAAGTACAGCACGAAGATCGAGGAGCTCTGCAAGTCGTTTCCATCCGAGTTCGCCATAGTGATGAAGTACGTTCGCAGCATGCGCTTCAATGAGGATCCCGACTACAGCTATATGCGCCAGCTTTTTCGCCTTCTATCGCGCTCTCTCAACCACCAATACGACAACATATTCGACTGGTCGCTGATGAAGCAACAGAAGCTGAACCGCCAACGCGAGCGTGACCAGGAGCGAGCACGTGAGATCACCGGAGCACGTCTATCCCTGGCAAAGAAGACCGATCAGTTGCATCTCAACTCTGTGCTCAAGTGCAGCCACTGTGCCGTTGGCAATGGGTCGGGATCCTGCACTAGAAAGTGATTGTGCGGAGACGACTATTTTCTAGAACACTCTCAAAATTAGTTAATTACAATATTTGCATTTAAAAGTTCAATTGTTTGGGGCACCTTACACGAATGTTGGAAGAGATTTGAGGCTGGGCAGCTACTATTGGCTGACAATTGGTGGACACCTGACTCAACTATTTTTTACTATTTATATCCTGCATTAAAGCTAATTGAAATAAGCTTAAGTTATCATTTAAAAATGTATTTTAAAATGAGATAAATACAATATTCGATGGTATTCATGCAACTCCATGGGGAACCCAACACCTCTCTAAGTTTTCCATTAAGGGGAAATTCTCCCTTGGGCTTTGTGGAAGGGGAACTTAATAAACTGTCAAATTGTCATGTAAACGGGACAGAGCTGCCAGCCGAAAGTTTTCCACCTCGAAAGGAAGGCAAAAGGAGGACCGAACCGAGTGCTGGGTTTATTTACGTTACTTATTTATTGAGTAGCGAGTAGCGGACAGGATAGTGAAGTACAGCTACAACATTTCAGAGTTATGAGAAAACAAAATACATTTTATAGTGGAAACCCCAGAAAGTTCACTGTGCACACTCCGAAACCTAGCAAAATATAATTCTGCCCACCGCAAAGACCATTTTGTTAGTTTCTTTTGCGTGGCTTCCATTTTTGTGGCAGCGAAAATAAGTGGAAAAGTTGCATTTTATTTCTCTATTTTTCTATAAACTATATGTACATAGTTCTGTTACAAGAGCTTGTCTTAAAGGCGGGGTCGCGACATGGCACCTGCTGCCAAATTAAATTCCCAGAGGACCATAGAGAATGAGAGAAAAACTACATGGCTATGGCTATGACAGACTGAAAACTTCAATAATTTATGATGCAGCAGTGGAGGATACGAGTAGAGGGCAGAAACAACGACGGAATCATTTTGCCATTTGGAGTAATTTTTCTTTTTTCTCTGTGATTCTCTGTGTTGGCCTTCCTGTTGCAGAGGGAAAACTTTTCCCGGGAAACAGAAAACATAATTAAGTGTTGTCTTGAGTGGGGTGCATAGTTGACATGACAAACAGTTGATGAGGAACAGAAAGCAGTGGAAAGCGCAGAAGAAATACGGGAAAAATGGCGAATTCCATTGGGAGAAATAGTTGGAAATCGCGGCTGGGAGGATGGGTGTACCGTCTGATCTCACTAGAAATGTGGCTAATAAAGCGGCATGACAAGTGGCAAGTGGAAAACAAAATGCCAGACAATGGGGAATGGTCCTGCCGCGCTGTCTGGGGCGCTCCTCGTCTTGGTTGCGACACCTTTCGCGGGCCCTGACAATGACAGCTGGTGTGTCAGCGTATGATAAATTGTTCAACTGACAGCTGACTTGAATGGTATGGAAATTTTGATGGAAACACCTTCCTCTCGGCTCAATGCATCCTGTTGGCTCACAGCAAACACCTGCGCCCTGAATGAGCGAGTGGGTACAGTCCCATTCAGTGATGTAATTGCACATTTCAATTCGTTGTGTGAATGCTAAGGAAGGTGTTTATTTAATTGGCCGAGTGAATGGTGTCTACGTGTATGCCATTTGCTTATTCAAAGTTTGTCCAATTCGATGTGACAATTTCCAGTATTTTCCTTCTCCCTTCAAATGGAAAATAGTTAGCCATGACTAAAATAAGTGAATGGAAGGTGCAGAATACAAATGGAAATGGACTCAATTCTAAACTTTCGAAAGGAATGTGAATTTGAAATGTGCGGAGAATGCAATGACATTGCAGAAGCAGACGAAAACGTAATTTAAACTTTTCCATAACCCACACAAGGAACAGGGAGAGTTGAATTGAAGGGGGATACAAATACCCTAAATACGAAGCGTGCGAATTGAACAGTATATTAAATTAAAATACGATAGCGATTGAAAGACTCTAAATTATATATATTTATGAGATATATGTATGAGCGTCTCAGATAAGGGAATATAAGAATAGCATAGAAAGCGCCTCTCAAGGACCTGCACAGAATGGACTGTATAGACATTTCACATTTCGTGAATAGATAAATTTTTAGATTTTTATAATAAACCTGGAACTAGTCCATTCTCGCAGGGATTTATGACTAAACAAACCTGTTTTAAATGGATTATTTCGTGTCTGACCCAAACGCCATCGAATAATGCTTTTAAAATATGCAGAAATTCATTTTAATGAATTTCTGGATTATATTCGCAGCGACCATCCATTAGGCGTCAGTTCTTCTACTATCTCACCATTGTTGTGCCGTTCATCCCACTTAATTCCCTCGAAAGTGTTGAGCTGAAAAATTGCAAAACTAATCTATTCGACAACTTGCGGCTGAATCTACCTCCTCGAACCGCATCCGAATCCGTTCAGCGCTCAGGCAAACCATTAACATCAACAGTGAACTGGTAGAGCGTCCGTACAAATGCAGAAGTGGAGGCGGAAAAAGTTGTTTTGCAAGCTCTACTTTTGCCAGTGTTTATTTTCCAACCTGAAAAACGTGGAGCGCAATGAGATAATACCAAACCAAAAGCACCACCGAGTAGTGCACCAGCAACTCTTAACTTCCAGCGGCAGCCGCAAAGTTTTCACTCAAATAATTGCTTTTACCTTGCACTAATAGATGGGGATTTCTACAGGCAGCAACCCAGTGCAAGCCCCCCTTTTATGTGGGCCCCAAAAAAGCTGCACAATAATCCTTTTGCCAGGACAAGTCGCAAGGTAGCCGAAAAACCCTAAGAAGTAGCGCGAATTCTGTTGGTTTCTTGCTTGGCTCACACAACAGGAGCTTCTCTGCCTCTTTGTTCCATATTCCGTTTCACATGCACCCTGAATTATTTATCAGGTGCTTTTTGCGAGATGAAGAAAGTAATTATGTGCAATGTGGCGTATGCGCAATGTTCAATGCCATTTTCCAAAAAGACATGGCAAAGACATGAAAATTAATTAGTTTACCAACAGCAGCGATTGCCTTTGTCCTGGTCTCTCCTTTTGTGTGTACAGAGCGTTCCTGGAATCGATTTTCGAGCACAGGTGCGCGGGCGTAGACCTTAAGCAGATTTCACTGTCTGTTGGTCGAAAAGTGTACGAAATGAAAATGAAAAGCCCATCAAAGTGGTCGTAAAGCAGCAAGGGGATGCCGAAAATAATGCCTCATGCTGTCTAAACAACAGGCAAAGCAGTATGGGGTTTGGGATAGACACACAGGAATCGAATGTCATTAAAAGGCAATGGAAAGGGCTTCGAGCCGAGACCAGATCCCATCTGACTGACTGACGGACAGACTCACTGACTACCACGATGGGGGCTCGAAGCATCATGTTGAGAGCTCATTAAAACGAATACGAATTTAATGGTACTTAAAGCGGAAATTGCCTGGCAAGTTTCCGCCATGGTAAGCACACAAGCGGCAGCAGCATCACTCATAGACACTCAGATTGAGTGAGACTAAGTGGGAGAAAGGTGGAGAACTAACTGGAGAAGCCAAGCAGTCACGCTACCCAAGTCAAGCCAGTAGCCAACTTAGATCGAAGTGCCTGGACCAAAGCCGAGGCACAACAAAGCTTTTACGAGCTGGAAAACTATTAGTGGCAGCAACTGCAAAAACTACACCCACAATAGAGGCAACACTCTGGCAACAAATCCAGACAACAAACACACCCACCTTGAACAGGAGAACCGAGAACCCTGCACACCTATGAGTGGGCTTTCGTTTTTCCTTTTTCTTCTTCATTCTGCCAGGGTTTTCTTTTTTATATGCAACGCTTTTTGTGTGCTAAATGAAGCCATCGTACACACGTACAAAGCCGGAAACTGCAATGAGTATGGAGAACGAAAAACAAAACAAAAATAAAAAAGGAGACCTAAGTAAACTGATTCCTTATTATGAAGCTGGAATGCTCTTATAAGTCTTAGTTTAATCAAAATAAAAACAGATTTTTTAAATTTGATTAAATTTATTTATGAATCATAGCGTCAGGGGGGAAAATTGGTTTTTCCATCGAGCTAGCAAGTTCAGTAGAAAAACGGAAAAGTAGCTTACACATTTTGCAAAATAGTACCCAACTTTCATTCTTTTTTTTCGTATTATGGTATCAGTTTCTGCTAGTTGGCTTAAACATTCACTTGTATTTTTTTTCTTTGCCATACTGCAAACTCAAGTCAAGGTTTACCTTACCCGAAAGAGTATACCGATAACAATATAAAAAGGGAAATTTTCCCACAATGCTGACCATGCAAAGCGGCGAGCGGCAACAGTGTGAAAAACGGCGACGCCATTTTGAAACGCACAAAAGTATGCTTTAATTGAATGTTTGTTAGCCTGCCACACAGCATCCACATCGGTGGTGCAGTAACGTCTGGCCCGGTCTCCCTTCTCTCTACCTCTTGACATACAAGAAACATATGTACAGGGCATATGCATGCAACAAAATGTTTGAGCATTTGCCGTACATAGTCGTGCTCGTACTCGTAGTCGTATGCATGTCAGTGGTACCCATAATGGCAATACCATTCCATGTACTTTGAGTTTTCAATTTCAGCTTTTTGCAAGCTGAATTGCCGAAAGAGTAGGCGGAACAGAATGTAAAGGGAAAACATATGAGGACCAGCAAATGGAGACCATGTCCCTTGGAGCTTTGGCTTTCATCTGCCAGCCATTCCGACTAGTTCAGAGGACCTTTAGGCTCACGGATACCCAGTATTGATAACTTGTTTCTTGGGAAGATGCAATTTATGATCATGATTCGTATTTAACGGTTTGTCTTCTTTCTGTCAAAAATCGAAAGAAAAATCTACGAACTTTATTACAACCATTGCTAAAAGCTAACTGATGATAACCATGATAAATAGTAGCGTTTCAAAACCGTGTATCTATTAAATATCAGTTGCATTCGTTCCCGTTCATATCCCAATTCAACGGATGGAAAGCCCAATTTTCGACCTTTTCTGATGTGTTCCCATGTGCCCTTAACACTTCACGATTACGGGGTATCAAACATATACTGTTTTATTTCACCTATTTTTTGCCCATTACAGTTTAGGTTACCTGTCTTGAATTGAACCCTAAGCGTACAGCATTTTCTGCAACAGTCAGCCAAAAAGTTGCATCGATATGAGAGATGGAAACAGGACGGGTCTGCTTTGTTTGGAGTTATATTTTGCTTGTCTAGGCAGCTTTGACTGCCAAATCAACGATATGAAATTTTCCATTTGCCATGAATCGTGTGCAGATTTATGAGGCAGACAGAATAGAGCCCTGATAACTTTTACCATCCATCTTTTGGGAGCAGAATACATTTCTTTTTGTGAAGGATACAATTCATAACAGTAGTATGCAAACGAATTAGAGAAAAATAAGGCTCTTGACGATTTAAAATATATAATTCTTATGAGCTTCTACTCTCACGACTCATCCTTACATCCTGCAGCAAGAAGTAGCCATATCACTACCCACACCACTCCCCAGGAATTAACTACCACCCAAAGGACGAACCATTCACATGGCAACCGCCAGAACATACACAACCGACTTTCAAGTGCACTTAGTTGCCAAAAAGTTAATAAAAATAAGTGCCTCTTGGCCATTGCCAAGGGCCCTGGTGGAGATGAAGAACCAGACTCGGGCCGGACCTGGAGGCGGACCGGGACCCGGACCCGCTCTGAACCCAGGGTCCAGGGTCGGGGGTTATATGAAGTGCTCGACTGACTTGGACTTTTGCTAGTTACTGGCACGGACCAGCATTAGTAATTTAGATTGCTGGCGAATAACTTTTGCCAGCTGCAAACTGTTACTGTCCGTGTCCGTGTCCGTGGTCGTGCCCAGTGTACGTTCTTCTCGAGCCGCCAGCATTTATTAACTTAAAGCTCAAGACACGAGAATACCACAAGCTACAGAAATTGTAATAACAATTTCGGAAGCCCTCGAAGGCAGTCGGGCGGAAATTTTTCATGCTACGCAGGATGTTGGCCAGCCATTGACAATAATTGTTGTTGTTCGGCAACAACAATTTTCCCAACGAAGAAAAATAAAGTTGAAACTAGCCAAATGTCGAGGAAAATCTCGTTAAAGTATGCAAATAAATAGGAGTTTTTTGAATTGCCTTCTTGGGGTTCATTTTCGGTCAGCATCCGTTTTGGGAAAATGTTTTTAGATTTTATAGTTGAGCCGAAAGCGGAAGCTTTCGTTGTAGAAGTTTTTGGCAGTCCATAAAATATTTTCAGACCAGTAGAATAGAAACCATAACAGAGAAATTGGAAAAGTTCCAAAATATTAAAAAATAGAATGGGAGTGTTCTTAAGCTATGAAGTAGTCATATTACATTTTTTTGAAATATTATATATCTAAAGTATAGCAGATGCCCAGCATTAGATAAGAAATTTATATCCTAGTGGATATTATAAGAAAAAAATTGCCCCACAATATTTAATATGTAAGTTTTGAAAACAGAGGATGTACAGAACACTCATAAAATGAGATATTTCATTTATAGACTGAACCCAATTAATGAATAATATTCAAAAACTACTAAAACCATTAGAGAATATTTGAAAATGATAAAAAAAAAATCTAAATATCTCTACTTTTAAACGTATTCATTAAATTTAATAATTGAAGAAGCTAATTACGCTGACGTTATGGAACATTCTTAACATATAAAATGTTCCCAGCACAAAGCAAATTTATGTGTGCCCAGGAAAACAGGAAGGCATCCAAGAATTTAATTTACTTAGAGAAAATGTGGCAACTGGAGAAGAGAAGAGTGCACAAGTCAGCAGCTAAGACCCGGTAATCGCATTTCTAATTAAGTGCAAATTTCTAGCACACGCAGCACCCTCAGCCTTCGTCCTGGAAAATTGTGTTGTCGCCTAGTTTATTTCTCTTTTTTCCTTACATTTTTTTGTCCTTCGCAAGCTGAATTTAATTAAATTTCCACACTTCAAAGCGCTGGCAATGTGTAAAATGTCCTCAGACCCTGTTTCACCCCAAACCAAAGCCAAAAACCCCAAACGAAAACGAGAAAAGCCAACTTGAAAAATAAATAGAAAAGACGATGGTGGGTGGGTGTTAGACAGAAGGAAAAAATGGTTATAATAAAAAGGAAATCTTAATTTTTCGTCCTTCGTTATTTGCGCTTCAAGTCTGTTTCCTTCAGGTTATACATTTTTGCAGTGGCTCTGCCTCATTTGCTGCTTTTCTCCCTAATTTTCCTTTCCTTTTGCCATGGATTTCTTTTGCTTTTCCGCCTTTTCCCTAGATTCTTTTTTCTCCCCTTGCCTTGATTCATTTTTGCCTAGGTTCTCTCTCTGTCTTTTGCTTTGTTGGTTTGCTTTAGCTTCCCGTACTAATTAATTTCGATTCATTGAACACTTTTACAAGAAATTGCACACCCACTCAGAGTGGGAGTCTATTTGGGTGCCACAATGTATCTGCTAGTACGTGCCACATTCCCTTTCCACTCCTATTCTCTATTCGTATTCGCATTCCGATTTCGATTGCGATTGCCATTGCCATTGCATTACTTTTCACCGGGAGCACGGCAACCTTACTTCATCTTCCTTTGGGCATTTCCCCTCTCTGGCTTTTCCATCGTCGTCGCCTTTTCCTTTTCCAGGGTTTTCACTTGCAGCAGCAGCAGAAGCACCAGCATCATCAAAGGCGGTCTCTGAATGCCTCAACAAATGAGCGTTTCAAATTGTTGCCAACAAATTTGCTGCCATTGAAGAAATTGCTTTCTACTTCTGTGCGAAAAAGTGAGGGGCCAAATGTTAGACGGAGCGAGACGAGGAAAGCTCCCTAACAATGGTTCTCTGCACTCCTTTCTCCCTTTCTGCCGTGTGTAGGTGTGTTTTTTTTATACGAGTATTTCCTATATTCTCCCTGTTGGCCTTATCGATGTGTCAATTAAATGGTTTTAATGTAATACATGTGCTAGAGCTGGCATTAAGCTCGAGTAAACATATCCCCAGCCTGTCAAGAATCTCACGAGCTTAGCCCCACCGACTGAGACAGTTGTTATCGCTCTCTGACATTTCAAATGGGAAAAATGTGAAATAATACCAAGAAATTGGCAGGACTAAGCCGCATAAATCAATTAAAATAGCTGCAGGATTCTAAGAATGGTTTTATTCGCACATGAATAACACTGAATGCACATGAATAACCAAAATGATTTTCAATTTCCAACAAACAAACAAAACTTAAAGAACTTTAAAGTTTAACTCTTTTTCTAAACTTAATTAATTTTGCATAATTATTAGCACGGAAATTTCGGTTGAAATTTAATTTTAGAACACGAGGCAATTGCCTCATATGATGGTCGGCTGTCGGTTTCATTAGCTGGCTGCATATTTATTCTTGTGGAAAGTCCAAATTAGTAACCGTAATATAATTACCATAAAGTTTACTCTCTTTTCACAGAATATCCAACTGGGTTCATTATTCGGCCACACCCTAATTTTCCCCTATACATTTGCACACATTGTTTAATTTAAGTTTTTACCTCAAACTTTAATTTGGGGAAAAAATGAAAGGAAAAATGTAAATAGCACACATACCAGCGCAAAATCTCTGGACCTAAAACTTTACACCAACCGGGAAGCCCCCAGAAAACCTCAGACCCAAAACCTCGTACCCAAACAGAGGGCAACCCAGACACAGGCATCCATGGAAAAGTATGCTTGCAATACGAAAATGTAATAAAATGGCAAACCCCACAAATGCAAATTAAAATAAAGAGAACAGCGAAAAAACACCCACCAGAAAATGAGGCAAACAAAATAAGAAATTAAATTGCAAACCATGTTTTACTGGAAAAAAATTTATAAAAATGCAATCTACTAGTATTTTCCACGAATTCGTTCATAATTGATATGCAAAATATCTAAAGAAAATTCGATTATAACGACCAGATATTTATTCTATTTAAAAGATTTTTAGCTTTTTATGTACACACATATGTACATAAATTTTATTATCGGATTGATAGTCTCGAAACCCAAAGAGAAAAATATGGAAAAAGAAAAGCTACTCACTTTTAAATAACAACCAAGGAAAATCCTGCAAATTCTGAAAAGCTTAATTACATGATAGAGACATTCTATCCATTTTCTTTCCATGGAAAATTTCATAATGCCCTTCAGAGACCCAAATCATACAAAAAGAGAGTGCAACAGAAAAAAAGCACCATTGCCGCCTGCAGGAAAAATGTATTAAATTTTTAGCATGCTCATTAAAAAAATATTAAAATAAAATTTCTATGGTTACCGCTCGACACAAGCACACACATGCACACTTTTGTACATTAATAATGCCCACATGTATTGTAAAAAATAAAAATATAAAAGAAAATAAAATGTGAAATTGTCTGGCTGATGGCAAAAACACGAGCTGGGTCCCCCGCCTCGTCAGTTGTTTGGGTCTGGCAGAAGGGTGAACACGAGACCACATTAAAATTGGCATCACACAGATACTCACACATGCACTCACACACAGAGGCGCATTAAAACAACGCCATGCTGCCCCTTCAACCCCCATTTTTGGGCAAGTGAAAAAAGATATCACAACATGAATAGTAGGCTAGACAACACCAACGAAGATTTTAATACTCTTGCACAAATATACTATAGTTACTATGGAAACTCTACTGTAAAAAAATCCATAATTTAGAGATCATTTATTGCTACTCATGGTATATACATGATTTGTGGACTAAAGCATATTTTAATAAATTTAATAAATTAATAAATAATATAGATAGTATTTATTTATTATTTATTAAATACTTGTTCTCCAACCAAAATATAGTATTCAGAGATAACGCCTTAAGAACGGACATTTATTAAGGATCAGGAATATACATACATAGTTAATTGGATCTCTGCTTTGCACACAGCTGGTCAAAATCATAAAACTCTCTGCAAGAGTACAACTTAGAGACCAAGTGGTAACCGAGGGCTGCAGGCTGAAGCAACGATATGTGAATATCAAGATTTAATTTAAAGTTAACTAAGTAAGATTAAGCTTTACCCACGCTCATACACATATGTACTTGTTCACATACAGATACAGATACAGACAGTACAGAGTCAGAGAGAGGCAGAGAGAGAGAGAGAGAGAGCCATTTGCAGGGTGCAAATGTGTAAGGAGAGAAGTCCCGGAGAGATGGGGTGGTGTGGTCCTATGTGGTGTTATGGGTGTGTGGGTTGGGATGGGTTTTTGGCCTGGATGGGTGTGGGATGGAATGGGTCCCTTGTATCAAGTAGAGCAGAAACTCTTAATAAAGCAATTGCCTCTGGCAGTCAAAAAGTAAACGTCGACGTTGTGCAGCAACGTGATTACAGGAGCAGTCGGGTGTGGAGAGAGTCATGGGTGTGGAATGGATCTGTAGGACCAGCTTTTCGGTCCAGGGCCACGACCTCAAAAGAATGTGTGTGTGTGTCTGCATCCCGCCCTATCGCTCGTTTCTGGATGTGTATTTGAGTGAGTGTGAGTATGGTCTGCACTGAAATACCTTTTAAAAATTTTTGCCCAACTTCTTCTTGCTTTTTCTGTAGCCCTGACAAAGACCGAGTGGGTGCTGGTCCTAGTGGTGATAGTGATGGCGGTGATGGACCGAACAGGATAGGGCTGGGCAGTGGTGGGTTGATTGCAGCAGCTGCAGATGAAACTTACTTACGCCCAGAAATATCAGCTAACCAGAATACATAATAATATATTGAATAGAGAGAGCTAGGAAGCACTGGAGGAAATATGAAACGCCAGGCGAACCATAACGAGAGTATGAACTGAATTTAATTAGCTCTAGAAGTATGGATTGCATAGCACAGTGGGGTGGCATAGCCATTGAATACGATACAAATCTGGAGAGCGGCAGGCAACCGTTAGATCGGAGAATTAAAAAGGGAATACATTTATATGTATAAAATCACTTATACCGAAACTTATATTGAACAAAAAAACCAACTTATAATAATTTCCGCACCCTACAATTATTTACAAATCATTTCCAATCAATCCCACTGTCCCTGTTCCAAAAATGTGAGAAAATGAATGAAAAATATAGCCGCTCAAAGAATGCCATGCATAGAAAGATATTTGCAATTTCCACCCTTTTCCATTTTCATTGAGAATTCTTCGCAATCCTTGCCAGCCCATACCACTGTCATGGTTGCATGGTGAAACAGCATCCCTGCAGCTAAAGGCAAATTATGTAGCAAATCGGAGCAATAGTAGCAGCGGCAGCATATTATTTGCAGCAACAACCGCAACCAGAACTTGGACACATGAAACACATCTGCAACAACCGGCAGAAAGCAACTCTTGGTATTAAAAGACCAGCCGCCGAAAAAAATAAAATCTCCCCTTTGTTTTTATCATTTTGAGACAGAATGAAAAATCTCTAAATTTGTGCTCAGTAATCGTAAGGATCAGGAGAATATTGACTATGCACACATACGATCCAATCACAGAAAATCTCATAAAGAAAACATGTTCCTGCAGGGACACCAAAAGGATATTCGCTCTTTAGTATTTCCATTTTCTAATAAATGTAATAGGGTTATTTATATAATTCCCGATTAGTGGGTATCTTATGGTCGGAATAGAGTGCCCATACCTATAGCCTTTTTTGAAATCTAGTTTTGAATTTGATGGGCAAGGGTTGGGGCCGTTTCCAACCAGCTCGAATGGGTGAAAGAATAGGCAAGGGTTGGAATCTGTCTGCATTTGATGATACCTCACTTCGGAGGGTGTCGGTGTATCCTGGTGACAGTTGTCAGATACATATAGTCATTTCGCCGTGGGCCTTAATAGAGCTTGGGTTACGCGATTGGGTTCGGTATTGCACTCAGTCTGTTTTTCTCTGCTATTTCCCCCCTGTGCGCCGCCCGTTGGCTCTTTGTGCCCTGTCAAACGGAAATTTCATATGATTTTCAATGCTTCGCGCTTCACAAAACTGTGGCCTTGGCAACAAGACAGGGCCCAAAGAGTAGGGAGAGTTTGGGGCTTTAAGGGGCTTAAATTCCGCTTTTCTCGACAAAAAGTATTCTTCAGAGTTTTGAGCCTTTGATTAATGTATCATCAAAACTCCGAAAACAAAAAAAAATAAGTGAAAAGTCATTTTTGGCATTCCTCTGAATTTGCATGACAAAGTTAGTTCATTTAAAGTTTTAGCATAAATTTGTCATCCAAAATGACATTCAAAAATTAACAGAATATAATTATAGGAAGGCCAAGTCGAGGTCGTTCGATGGGAAGAAGATTGGAAGAAATAAAACATAACTTCTGTATCCTTTTAGAGCATGTTTTGATCTTTCGCACCATTGGAGTCTGCGTTTTTTTACAGTCAAAATAATGATTCATCTTAATGCGATTTTCGTTCCGCTTGCCTAAACAGATCACATATCAAAAATTATTGCCAATATTATGGATAATATGTTCATACATGGATGGCTTTTAGGAAATGCAACGGAATGAATATTTAATCAAAATAAATAGCATTAATTTTCATATTTAATGAAGCAACACTTCATTTAAAACGCGCACACCTGTGGTAGGAGCGAATCTACCTGCTATTAAAAAGGTGAGCACTTTTCATTAATGCTGCATGGCAACTTGCCTCATTATGATGCAGAAACACATAAATACAGAAATAAAAATACAAGTACAAACACAAATCCACCGGCAACGAAACCAATTAAAAAAAAAGAATAAAATAAAAACATTGAAAGCTTACGCGTACACCCGGGAGCAATAAACGCTTACGCAATTTAATTGCGCACAAAATGGCTACCAGGACAGACGACGCATCAAAATAAAAACCAGAATCAGAAAAAATAATGAAACGAAAATTACACAAAAAAATACATACAATAAAACACCAAAAATCTCGTTTTTCAATAGCGTAATAATTAATATAAAATAAAGTCCGGATGTGCCTGAGGAAGGAAGGAGAAGGAAGTGTATGCATATATCATTTGGGCGCATATTATTAAACGGCGGAAGTTTCATTGTAGAAATTTAAGTCTGGCATTTTTTGGTATGTTTTATTATATTTTACCCTTGCCATTGTAGTAACCCCTTCGCCTTTCGACTAGTGGTTTAATTGAGCGATTGGTTAATCTTATCAAAACAGGGAACTTGGTGTTAACTTCTTATTTATTTATCAAATCCTCTGAAAAAAAGAAAGGAAAGCAGAAGTTTAAAGTGCCCAAAATGATACCCAGCTTTGCCTAGTTTTTTCTTCTTCTTAAGCCCGATATTGCATTAAAATCCGCTTGTCAAGACTTGCACCCCTCTAAGGCTTTATTTTCTATGTATAATATTCATATACATCCGGATAATCTTAAGCAGATTTAATATTCCTGTTTTTGCTGTGATAAATGTGCCAACATTTAATGGGGCTCTCTCACAGATTTCAATTAAATAAATGCCAGGACTATTTAGTGCGTTCAATCCGCTTTTATAGGCAGCATTAGCCCGGCCCCAAGCCATCTCCTCTCTGCGCAAGGCTTTCTGCTTATTAAGAAATATTTTTCTCGGGGTGTATGCGGGGCATGACCAGCCTGCGGCGCCAGTGTGCAATGTTTTTCCTCATTTTCATATTGCTCTTTACCGGCTCATCATAATATTGCCCCAGAAGCACCCATTCCAGCTTCATCAGAACCAGCAGGAAGAAGCAGGAGTACAACCAGGGCCAGGAGCAGTGCGCCAAAGGCCATTCTTCAGTGTCAAATCCAACGCACAGCCTTGTGCCCCCAGTCGGCCTCTCCCTTGTGTTACTTGGAGGCATACACTTTTAATGCGTGTCGCTCACATTTTATGAGCTGTCACAAAGCACAAGGAGCCCAGAGAGGAAAAACAAAAAAAAGTTCTGGAAAGAAGACTATGCCAGACAGCCTCGACATTGCGATACCCGGTAGTTGGTAGAGACTAGTGCCAGTGTGGGTAAAAAAGGGTTTCCTCTACGAGTATCTGGTATGACTTCTGGCATTAACTCAGCGATCAAGATAAATAGAAAGTGAGTTGGAATAGCACTGAGTTTGAGAATCGAAAGGGGGATTCCCCTTTCTGTGAATATTTTCTCTTGATTTTGGCTTTAAATATTATACCACCTAAACAAAAATATGAAAACAATTGCAATATTTAAGAGTATACATAGTGGTAATATTTTATAATATATTCTCGACTCTTGCATTCATTAGAGGAAACCAATCTACCCTTGAACTGCATGATTACTGGATATAATAAACAAGAAGGAAGTGCGCACTCACGCAGCTGTGACCAGCATCGCAAATAAATGAAAAAAGTTAGCCAAATAAACAAAAAAGCAAAAAAGGGAACATGAGCACCAAAATGTAGGTGGAAAAGTTATGCACTTTCTCCCAAAACCCACTCCACTCCATCTGGACGTCCCTCGTCCTCTTCGACCAACTGGGGCTCTTATTTAATTAAATGTCAAATGCTGGCCGACAGTTCGTTTGATTTGCACAACATTTGGCGGCTTTACCCGACTGGACTGGTTCTGGACATATTTGATTTATTCCATTTCGTTTGTCTGTCAGTATTGGAAACGAACAATGGCTGCACATTTTCGCATAATTTGATTTTTCCTTTGGAATAGTGAACTTCAGCGCGATAGAATCGAGAAAATTAATGGAATATACATATGTCAAATATATAAGTAGTTAGTTGTACCCACTAGGTAAGGCGAGCATAGAAATACTTTAAATTTCATTTAAAACGGACTGGAATAATGGCTGCATAAATATCACACATACGCAATGATGGCCTTAACTGGAACCGTTCATGCAGCCATGGTTTGGCCATGCACGGATTTAATTATCAACTAATTAATTTGCAGACCCAAACCATGTCCATCCGGGCACAATATTTCCCGCAAACGAATTAGTTTTCAATTTCAAATACATATTCGACTATATGTGTGCTTGTGTGCTCGTGTATCCGTATCCATCCAGTGCAGTGCTCTCGGCCCCTCTGGCAATCATTTGTGCAGACATATGGGGTGGGGCTGTCAGAAATTCGTTTTGCAATTTGTTCATTTTCCATTTAACCTCTTCTGTAGCGCATTTTCCACTCCAAAGCGCAGAAAATGTCCTCTGCAATTATTTGCATTGAAATGATTGTATTTTTCATTCATTTCATACTCATACCGACCTCCGTTTTTTGTTGCCAGTTTATTATCATTTGAATGGTAAAAGTAATTTTCTTGTTCATTTGTAATGTAATGAGACATTCGCTTGCACAAGGAGCAGCCGTATAAAATGTCCAAAAGCATTTCCACAGATGCGGCAGCTGCCTGCGGAATGTTTGAAAGAATCTTGCTAATATGTGACTACATTTAATTAACCGCATTTGCCGATACAGAGCGCATTCCCCGCCTCAGCACAGGCTGTGGTATGACATCAAAGGCATTCGCTGAACGCTCGCATTCGCATTCGTCCCACACCCACTAATTAGACATGCCCTGACATACGCCAAATTATCAATAATGTAAGCAATTCGCCTCTGTTCGTGGTTCTGTCGGTCCTCCTGGTCCTCCTGTTCCTCCTGGTCCTCCTCTCATGCTTCTCGTTCTGTTCTATTCTGTTCTGTCCTTCCACGTTATGTTGGCTTTTCGGTTGATTAACCAAGGAGCTCGCAGCGGTTGTTGCTTTAATTAACACTAAGCACAACCAGTCACATTCGATCGGGTCAAATCAATTCGATTGTTAACGCTGTGGTGTATGCTCTTTATTTTCCCATTCCCTGAATCCATCCTAGTAATTAGTGTAATGCAGTGGAGGTTAACTATTTGTGGCTGCCACAAATGGGAGATGAATTCGGGAAAGCAAAACAACATGAAGTTCAAGATTTTCTGAGCACATACGAGTTCCTCCAACCAGCTGTCAGCTTGGTATAAATAACTTTTCCACACTTCTCCCACTCTAAGGTCTTTGTTCCCCATCTTAATTGGAATATTCAAAAACATCAAACAAATACGATAATTGGAAAAACCTCTATCAAAATATCAGCTCACTTTTATCGCACTTAATTTTAAAGTAAATACAACTCTATCGACAGGGAAAAATGTCTGTAATTGCATTGTATTTGTGTTTGGGCTTTGACCAACTCCAAACAAGTTGTTGCTCAGGCCTGCGGTGGACTAAACAATTTTCCAAACTAATACCCCGCTGGGAGCTGCCTGAACCACACATATGCCCCACAACGAGATTGGAAGGCGTGGAAGGGAGTGTACGAATGAATGAACCGAATGAAACGTGGCAAAAAAACCAAAATCCCAAAAATCCCTTGATTTATTTCTAATGCCCATACACACACCCAGGCCCACGCACACATGCAGAAGTCCGAAATATCCTAGTAAATAGAGCAAGTAAAAAGTTCTACCCCACAAAAAAAAAAAATAAAAAAGAAGAAACAAGGAAAACTTTAGCATTTCCCTGAGGAACTAAATTGTGCCACCGGCGGTTTGTTTGCTTCCTTTCAACTCGGGCGGGTCCTTTCTCCGAATCTCTTCCTCCGTTCTGCCTACTCCAAAGGCCTCGAACCACTCAAGGATCTGTGGTAAGGAGGCGGAAGCAGAGGCGGGCATGCAAAGTGAAGTAAAGCTAAACGAAAGTGCCTCAATTTAAGTTGTAAGCTGATTTGCTAGACCGTAATATGGCCGCCTCTAACACACTCAGACCATTCAGAAGCCCATATGTATATATACTCGTACACCTCTCCTGTGCACATATGTGCATGGGTACAAGGAGTACATGAGGCAGTCGCCATTCAAGTAGAAAAACTTTTTGGTTGGAGCGGCAACAGAAAATGCTCCAAATTAAGGCAAAACTTTTCGCAAGTATTCCCTTTTTTGTCGATGCCATTGGGCGGAGAGCATCATGCATTTGTAATGAAGTTGGATGAGTGCGCAAAATAAAGGGAATTCATAAATATCATTACAGATTGCCACTTTCCTGGGCAGCAAACAAAGGGATATACTCGTTTGGGGAAAAGGCTTTCTTGGACATTTCCATATTTTAAATGAAAATACACGTTCGTTAGTCAAGCATGGAAGACTTTTTTGCATTCTCATATCCTGCTAAAAGTCTACAGTCTGCACAAGGGTTTTCATGTATATTTGCCTTACAAATGATGATTTATTTTCATTGATCCACTATGAAAGAAATGTCCTCAAGCTTAGAATACAAGAATATGTATAGATATTTACTAATTTTCATCAGTAAAATATGGAAAACTGTATGGAACTGTCTCACATCTTAAATATAATACGATTTAACGAACGATGGAGCATACTCTATGAAGAGGATCAAGTATTCCCCACAATGCACACAGACTTCCTTTATTATAGACTCTAAACGAAAGGAGCAGAGTGAAGCCTTCTTGTCTTTGAGCGGGCTGTTTTGGTCTGATTTTGACACAAATCCCTTTGGTGCTAAAGCAATTTATGCGGTCTCAAGGCATGGCAAATGGTATGGGACTAACCACGAACTACTAGACTCCGACTCCCTAACAAACACACTCAAGATGTGCGCTCTGAATGCGAGAATAGTTTTTCTGTATACCAGAGAGTGAGAAAAGAGGGATTACCGGGAAGGAAGGAAGGAAGTGGAAGGTCTGGGTCTGGCTCTGGATCTGAGTCTCAGCAACCCACATGCACTTGGCTGGGCTTTGGTTATGGTTGGTTGGTTATGGCTAGATTGGTTGCTTCGTTGGATACTGCATAAGTGCAATTTTATGTTTTGGCCCCGAAAAGTTCCTTCGCAGTAGTTGATAAATGGCTCACCGACGATGGTCGGCCCCTGACGGAAAAATGCTATGGAAATCTCAAAGCCAAATCCCTTCCATTGCCAGCAACAAAGCATAAAAAACAAACCAAAAATGTAAATTTCTCTGCATAAATCTAACAATTTTCAAACATATGTATACGTGTGTGTGTGTACACTGCTTTATACGTACATATGTCCCATTTCGAAAATAACAAAGAAGGAAAAGGGCAAACAAAACCACATGCCACGCCTAACAAGCCGCCACCACCACCGCCTACCTTTGTGAGTGGTACATGGCCGCAGATAAACCGCCCAAAAATAATGCCAAAACATTTCGTGTCATAAATTTTACGACATAAGCGCGAAAAGCAAAACAACACAAAAGCCAACACCCTAAAAAGGGAAGGACAAAGGAAATAGAAAATAGGAAATGTTTAGCGTCAAGAGGACGAAGGCGCAATACCCTTTATAACAGGGGGTATACAAGATCATTATATATTGATCGTGGAGTATAATGTTAGTCTACTTACGCTAACCATTAACAAAACTCCATATGTAAAGAAATATTTTTGAGAAATTGTGGAAAATATCCAAATGATACATCAGTGTATAATATTTTTGATATTGTACTTGTGAAAATGCTATACTATGTTCAACCCATCCGATGCATTGCTATAAAATCAATTGCCTTGACCATCATTGAGCTTCTTAACAAAATTATAGTACCCCTAACGTTAGGGCATAATATACAAGCAATGTGCATTACAATAAATATTGATTTACAATTTTTTGCGCTTAGAACATTAATTTATCTGAATTCAGGGGCGTCGCTACGAAAGGATGAACAAAAGGAGGATAATAAAATGTTTATAAGAAAACTAAAATTATACATAAATTTTGTATTATTCTACCCAAAACTAGAGAGCCAATATCAATATTTAATGGGATTTTAATAAAGTTCAAACTGGTCCTACTTACAAATTCTCACAAATTTGATTACATTCCAATCGCATTTTATTAGCAGCCCCTCCCCGCCTAAGCATCTGGTTACAGGAGGCCTATAAGGGCCGCCCCACTGATATTTAGCCGTTTCGGATGGGGTCTGCAGAGCTATAAATTAATTTAAGTGCCTGAAAATATTTTTGATAACATAAAATCAAACCGAGCAGAGATCCCTTTTCCCTTTTCCATTGGTTGTTCGTGCTGTTGCTGTTGCTGTTGCGGTTCAGCCCTGAAAATTTAAACGGCCTGGCCATTAAGCGGACCGGGCTGGATGTAGTTTAATGGCTTTATTTCGGGGGAATGGGTAGGACAGGGTTCAGACGGCTGTTTCCCAATATTCGGCCGCACTTTGGCCAATTCTATTTGTCTTCTGCTTGAAGATTTAATTAAAAAAGTCGAGAGCATGCAAACGAAGTTTTTTAAAGTGAAAAGGAAGGGAAAATTCGGCTGGCATAAGCCAGAACTTCTTGAGGGCTGAAGGCATACCCGCCACAAAGGATGCGCCAAAGGCAGTCAACAGTGACGGGCAAAGGCAAAGGCAAGGCAAGGCAAGGCAAACTTGGGAAAACTTATTCTTGGGAGCATCGTTATCATCGCCCATCATCAGGCTCGACAGATACAATAATAACAGCAACGGCAGTGGCAGCAGCAGAGGCGAAAGCAACGGCAAAGGCAAAGGCTGAGAGAAAAGATATGACAGCCACTCGTCGTCTTCGATTCCTTCGTTAGCAATACTTTTAAAGTAAATTGCGGCAAAAAGGAGAAGCCTTCAAAAAAACAACGGGCAGTAGGGGTAGTACGGAACCTTTCCCGCACACGTTACGGCACTTTGCCTCCGCTCCAGTCCACGCTTCGTTTGGCTCTGATTTTTCACTGCTCGTCATGGCTATGATGGTTTTTGCTTGGAAAATTAATTGCATGCAAATATTGACAGAACGAAAGTAAATATAATTTCATTGTTTACTCATAAATACGCATTATTTGAAAAATGAAAATAGAAAAGCGCCATCCCTAAGGCTAAACGGAAAAATGGGAAAAAGAAAGGAAGAACGAAAGGAAGTGGAAAAAAACTAATTGCTGCTAACCGAAGATGGGAGTATACTTTGTTTTAATTATATATACTATATAAATATTGGAATTATCAGTAAACTACCATCTGTGCTCTAGTAATTGGCAAAGACATCTCTGAATAACACTTTCTTTAATTTTTAAAGCATTCCTTCAACACATATCCCAAAGGATTAAATGCGGATTCGTTTCTGATCTATGCCTCTCAAAGGGTATCCTCTGTACAGGTTTGGAATACAAAATCAAAATTTTCCGGGGGTGGATTTCCTGATTTTCTAGCTAGGCTAGATTTTGACAGTTGCTCTAATCGTTTTAAACATTTGGTGAAAATGCTGCTGCCTAATTAGCATCATTATTTTTGATGGGGTTACGCTGGCAACAAATAAATGCTACAGGCGGAAGCAGGAGGACGAGAACCCAAGCGTGGACCTGATAAATGGGAAAATGCTTAGCAAAGGTAATTAATGGGCAAGTGCACGCAAGATTGAGCTAAATTCAGATGAAAATGAGGCACCCGAGTGATAATTAATGTGCCTTCTAAACACGAACATGAGTCTCCGAGTGGCACTGTGCAGGAGGTTATCGTTATCGCCAGAGTTGATATTAAACTGAAGCCAATTAAAAGTTACCAATCTGTGAAGCTGCCAAAATGTAGTCGGAAACGGGTCAAGTCTGCCCAGATCTCATCTAATACCTCTTCTCGTTGTGGCTCTTGGCTTTTGAACAAAACTTTCACGAGGAAAAACAGCATTAAATTGCACACAAAAGAACTCTCAATGCTGAACTCTCAGAGCCCCGGGCCGGGGGCCAAAACAACAATTTACGCTTTCCAACTTGCTCGAGTGTTGCGCTTAATCGTCAAAAACACTTCTTATCGAAAAGCATTTCCCTCTCTCCCAAAGGAAACTTTGCTCATAAATTATTACACAAAATTAGTTGCACACCAACAGAGGAAAAACACGAACGAAAAAGTCTGGGTAAAGAGTAAAAGGAGAGAAACATCTCAAAGGACTTAAAAAATTTAAAGCTTAAGGAAGAAAATGAAATATGGCCGAGCCAAGACAAAAAGCTAAATTATCACAGACATGTAGGATAATAAATGATTAACGTCCTGCCGAGACTCTGGGTGGGACTTGGAAGTTCGTTTGTATACATCTTGGTATGGCGTCTCCATCTTTCGCTCAAAGATTGACGAAATTGCTGCCAAAATGTTGGCCAACTCAATGTTTTTAAATTGATATTAATGAGCTCATCCCATCAGGCAGAGTTTTACAATACAAAATCGACCCTTTTTGGGGAATAGAACTTTCAATTATAATTGAGAAACATTTGCGAATAATTCAAATAAGTAGCCCAGTCAATCAGACTTTTAAATGACAACCGAATTATTATTCAAACTTCAAAAACCAGATATATCATCCAGATCATGACAGCTCAGAAGGAACTTTTCCGAAGAGGGCGAATACTTCGCGTCCTTCAGGAAGAAAGAGAAAAGAAGGGGAATAATAGAACCCCATCATCTCCACTCAGAATAAAAAAGGAGCAGAGTCCGAGACTCAACAAAAATGATATATTCAACAAGCAGCGAAGCAACCGAGAGCCCGCTCATATTAAGGAAGAGGACAGGATACGCAGTCAGAGCCTATCATCGTGTCTGATCACGAGGTCTTCGTTGCATCCGCGATTGAATGCCGGTAGGTACAAAATGATATGAATATATACAAAGTGGTGTTAATCTCATTTCAAATTTCTTATAGGTGCCAACAACCCAGCAGGGCGGGCTACCGGCAGATTACCCCGTACAGACAGCGAATGTCAGTTCAAGGCACCGGGAATCGACTTTCTCACTGAAAGCAATACTAATGTAACAACCCACGAGGTCAAGTTGGATCCCTCGGTTTATCCTCGAAAAAAAGCCTTAAAGAACAAGTGTGACTTTTTTCCAAAATATGTGGACAACAGTCCATTCAAAGAGCAGGCAACCCAAACTCTCTATAGGTAACGCTCAATACTCTACGAAGACATAGATTCTTGTAGATCAAACAAAAATTATTTCTGCTTCCCAGGGAATCCTCGGCACAAACTTTGGCCTATTTGCCAGAGATTAAGGACAAGGATGATGAGCACGTAGAGCTTTTCAAACTAGCTTCAGCGCTTCCTGGCGATAAGCCCCCGGGGCTCTATGAGGTAGAAATCTTAGAACGATCCCGCAGACGTTGGGCATTCAATAAAGCAGTGAAGACGAACTTTATGAGACAATTGCAAGAGGCTCGGGAGTTGACAATGAAAACCCAATACAAGGAAATACTGGAAGCCTTTGAATGGGAGAGTTGGATCGAGCGGGAGGAGTACATACAAGAGTGTCAAAGGATGCGTCTCGAGATCGTTATAAAGATGTTCGACAAGCGCGAGAAGGAGATGCACTTAGCATCCAAGAAGCGCATTGAAATGGCTAGCGAAGGAATCGAGAAACGCCGACAGGAGGGTCTGCGCAAGAACGAGATAGAGTATCTGCGTGGCAAACGCCGTCTCGATATACAGCTCGCAAAAACTTCCCGGAAATGGCAAAAGCAAAGTCCCCTGTATTCCTTGGGATCACCGTGCTCCGAGTTTTATGGACCACTCATCAGACACGGTGTTGACCCGGCCCGTCGGAGCTTTTTAGGCAATAACCGCAAAGCCTTCGATGTTAGGATGGATGACCTGGAAAAGCGTGTGAACATGAACAACCTGAATTGTCCGTTCGGAAAACTCAAGAAATTGTCCAAGCCCAAAGAAACTGTTAAGGTGTACGAGCACAACTTCTGCAATGATACAAATTTGAAAAATCTTTACGAATCCATGAAAGCATTACAAGCGCATCAAAGTGAACAAAAAACTGCTCAAAATTATCTTGGGAAACGGCGCAAACCACGCATTTATTCAGAAGAAGTACGCATGAGCTCAGTTGTTTCACCTGTTATATACACTCCTAAAAAGCCATCGACGGAGAAACCGCGACAGGAGCATACAGTTGAACATACAGTTGATAGATCGAGTGCATTCGCCAAGCGCTTGCACGACGATAGGAGGCAAGTAGATTTGGAGTATCTTTTGCAAAAATACGAGGGCACCCATATTGGTTGGATCATGCAGTTCCTCTCTGATGAAATGGGGCGGCTGAAGGAACAGCGAAGGTTACACTTCTTTACCATTTTGGCCCAAAAGGAGAGATGGCGACGCGAGGCGAATGAAGCAGGATTACGGCAGAAGGAGAATGAACTGAGAAAGCTGTATGAAGAGTTGTTCCGGAAGAGCCACCCTGCCCATCAAGTTAGCAATGAGTATCTCAATACCATTCTTACTACAGATATGATACACATAGCAGACCAAAAGGCCGCCAACACAGTGATTGGACTTGCAAAAGAGATTGATTCAGATATCCAGCGATGGCTGGAGAGCTTCAAGCTCATCCAGACCCCACTCACCTATGCTCCACTGCGTCTCATGCTACGTGACATGGTCTCCCCAGACATGGCTGCTGCTCTCGACCGTCATGAGAAGTCTCTCATTGCTAATTATATTGTTGAGGACGTGATATTCGGCAGAGTGTGGGAAGAGCTAGAGCCATTCGACATATCCACCACCCTGACTAGCGACTTCATCGATCGCCTCATCGACAACGATCTCTATCTATTCTCCACGGACAGCGAGAGCGAGAGCGAGACACCGCGAAAAACATCAAGCTACGAGGCTGAGGCTATAATACGCAAACTTATCCGCCAGGCAGTTCCCGGACAGCGCTGGAAAGATGAAACCGAACGCATTGTGCACGAGAACTATAATGATCTTTTCGATGATGTTTTTGCAAAAATCATGAACAAGATCGAGAATCCACCACCGGTGCAACCTTCCGAGTTAATCGGAGTCCGTCCAGTGCTATCGCACGCTGAAATCAAAACGGCGGATAATATTCGAGCTATGGAGATTTTGGAGTTCCAGGCCATGAGAGATCAAATCTCTACCGACTTTTCTGAAGAACTAAAAACCACAATCCTATCCCTTTTCAAAAAAATGAGGTCGGATCACATTACCAAAAATTTGGAAATCGACGAATGTTTTACTGAAGATGTCGATATTCAAATGGACGAAGAAGTATTCATAAGGTCGCAAAGCTATAGACATAAGGAATCTGTTTCCAAACTAGATCCTGATCCTAAATTGCAATACAAGGTGAATGAGTATTTTCATCCATCGCAAATTGTCGACTACCTAGAAGAGGATGTCGAGGAAGGTGAGATAGAGATGAGGACAGATATAGAGATTGAAACGGAGATGGACATGACTATTGAGGAGCAAATGCCGATACAGACTGAGGATGAAAAAGCGATGGGCTTAGAGGAGGAGATAAAGATAGATCCTAGTGCAAACGCCTCCGAAGAGGCTGAAGATAATTACGAAATAGAGGCTTCTGATAAGAAGGAATTGGATCATAATCTGATTGAGAGCCTCGGCACAGAAGCTGAAGAAGAAGATGAACTAGATACGATGACTCTGTCTAAGAGTAGTTCAAAAAAGAACAGCTCTGAAACAAGTCTATTAGTTGGTTAATTTTAGTATTTTACTATAGTTATAGTTCGAATTTATATTTATTTTTCTACTAATTATGTATACGTATATTTATTTTTCTACCGATTAATACACACAACAAATTGACTTTTAATAGTTCGCAGGTGTTTATTTCATGTTTGAAGTTTGAGCTATATACCCTGTTTAGTGGCGCCTGGCAAAGAATAGCTCTATATTGTTCAACCGTACAACCGTTCCACCTTTCCTTCACATGCACCTTGCACTTTGAGAGCAGTTAGGCTCGTGTCAAAATGACATAGGCTTAACAGAGCCAACTGTCAATTCAATGCGTGGTGAAGAGGGCACGAGCGAAACAAGAGCTCAAGGAGAGTGGCGCATGCCTTTTCTTTTCTCTTGTACTCGTCATCCAGTGAAACTAAAAGTTAACTTACACCTAAACTCGACAGCCGAGTACCACATGTTAAGCTCCACGATCTATCATCTTCATAATACAGTACGTAGTATCGTACCATATACATATGTGCCATAGATCTTCCCGTATATAGTGCCGAAAGTATCAGAGCAATGCCTCAGTGCTATTAGCGTCCACACGAATTGCCTTGCATCTTGGCTGGGGCATACATGTGCGAGTGACTGTACCCATAGCTCTGTATAACGGTGATCGTACATGCACCTACATATACTCGTATCTTGGCATACTCACGGGCAAGGTATACTTTTAAAGGTAGTCGAACTTGCTTTCTCGCTCTCTTTGCTTCCTTCATAAATTTCAGTCTGCTAGCATCAAGGTATACTTTTAAAGGTAGTCAAGCTTGCTTTCTCGCTCTCTTTGCTTCCTTCATAAATTTCAGTCTGCTAGCATCAAGGTATACTTTTAAAGGTAGTCGAACTTGCTTTTTTGCTCTCTTCGCTTCCTTCACGTGTCTCGAGACACAATTTTGGTCTTTTTTAAACCCCTTCTATGTCCCTGGTTTCTTTGATTCGAGTTAATTCCATTCGAGTTAAGTTTAGCTTTGTGTGGTGAACAAAATACGCCATCCTAGTGAATCGGTCTTGTTTGTTTTGGTTCTATGCCTCGATTCTGAAAGAAGAGTGAAAAGAAGGAATGAAAAAGACCAATACTCGTGCATAGCCCATATATTTTCAATTAGACTGATCTTTAAACGTTTACAGCCACCCTCGTCAACCACATGGAAGCGCTTACATCGTTGAATTGATCTGAATGTGAGTGTTTGACTGGAACGTTTTCTTTACATAGGTATATAACTTTACAAGCGAAATGAAACTATATTGAATACGATATGCATCGAACGCAAACTTATTAGCAGTACTGTAATGCTGACCTATGCCAAGCAGTCGAGTATTTGCTTTGCTCTGCCCTTTCGTAAAACTTTTAATTTTCGGATATGCAAACCAACAAAACAGCCGAATGGTGGATTACCCATCAAACAATTAAGGCGCACATAAAATATGCATCCATCAACCGATTCTATTATTTAAACTTATTCGCCTTTTGAATAGCTTTTGTAGTTTTATAACACAAATACCATTACTCCGTCAATATCCAATAATCAATATCGCTTGCTTTACCTATTAGTTAAAGTCTTTAGTCCTCATATTTGTATTCCAATTACTAAAATTAATTGCAGCCTAATTGAACATACCTAAATTCCTTTATTCACTATTGTTTTAGAACCCTATATAAATATATATACATATGAACGTTTAGCAGCTATGAGAGCTTTAAGAAATTATTAATGAATAAACCGGTTATAATGAATTCAAGTTAATTGCCGCATTTAAGGATCATGTGGCGCCAAGATGACATAACTTAGCGGAAGTAGAGCATTTTTCACATTCAATCGAGGACATATCGAGTTGCAATAACAACTCGGCTGTTTAATCTTTCCCTCCTTGTCGTATCACTGTTAATTCTTCCGTCTGAATCTAGAACCGCACGCGAAACTTATTTGGCTTTGATTTTAGTGCACGAGCCCTTGACACGATCTTACCCTACCCTAACCCACCCTCACTCTACCCGACTAACCATTTGACCGTGCATGGATCTTGGATCCTAGCCTCCTGCTTGGTTATTTGTTACACCTGCTTATCGGTAGTAAGGTGCCATCTCGATCGATTGGATTTTGATCGGCCATGAAAGAAGAGACGAAGCACATGCAATTCGAAAAGATTTAGCGAAAAGGTTATGTCCAAAAAAAAAAGCTGTAACAAAATTTTGTTACAGTTTTTATTGAAAATGTTAAAATTTTCGAGCATTTTTCCTGTATTTTCCTAGTGTGAATCTTACTGCAAACTACAAAAACGGAAAAGTGCCATGAAAGCAGACATAAAAAAGTGACATACTACTAGCCAACTGTGTAACTTACTACCGACTACTCGATGCAGAAGGTCGGTAGACCAGCTGCCAAGGAATTTTACCTAGTATGCTTGTTGAAAAACATTCAACTCAATCACGAGTCAGACATCTAACATCTAAACATTCACGATATATTTCACAATACAATAGACAATAGTTAACCCAGTAATTTCGGGGGCAGCACAGAAATGCCAGCACAGGAGAAGCGACCCACAAGGGAGCTTCGAGGATATCGGGTGCTCCACGACAATCGTCAGGCCGGACAAACGCGTTTAGCAGCTGCACAAAATTTACCTGTTCGTCAAAAGGAGCAATTGCCAAGCAACACCAAACGAAGCAATGAAGATAATGACCAACCACCGAAGGCCAAAAAAAGTTTCATGCAAGCTGGAAAGGGCCTCACATCATGTCTGATCTCGATGTCACCAATGGGCAAACGATTACCAGCCGGTGGGAACATGTTAGATCAACATTTTATTCTTTCATCAACCTTTAATATGCAGGTGCCAACAACCCTGCTGAACGGTCGGTAGGAAGATTGCCTCGTACAGACAGCGAATGCCAGTTCAAGGCACCGGGAATCGAATTTCTCATGGAACGGGATACAAGTATAACAACCCATGAGGTCAAAATGCGCCATTCGGTGACTTTGATTAAGAATAATACCACCAAATGCGATTTCTTCCCGAAATATGTGGACAAGCGACCATTCAAGGAGCAAGGAACACAAACGCTCTATAGGTAAGCCTAAGTCTCCAGAGGTCTATAGTCAAAGTCGTTATATCTGATACCATTATATTGCCTTATTCGCAGGGAATCCTCTGCGCAAACGGTGGCCTATTTGCCAGAGATCATGGACAAAGAGGTGGCTGAGCATCTAGAGCTGTTTAGCCTACCGTCTTTGCTTCCTGGAGATAAGCCCCCGGGACTCCATGAGGTCGAGATCCTTGAGCGTGCCCGCAAACGTTGGACGTTCAATATGGCAGTGAAGACGAACTTTATGAGACAATTGCAAGAAGCTCGGGAGTTGACAATGAAAACCAAATACAAGCAAATACTGGAAGCCTTTGAATGGGAGAGTTGGATCGAGCGGGAGGAGTACATACAAGAGTGTCAGAGGATGCGTCTGGAGATCGTTATAAAGATGTTCGACAAGCGCGAGAAGGAGATGCATTTCGCATCCAAGAAGCGCATTGAAATGGCTTGCGATCGCATCGAGAAGCGGCGTCAATTGGGTCTGCACAAGAACGAGACAGAGTATCTGCGCGGCAAACGACGTCTCGATATACAGCTCGCAAAAACGTCCCGGAAATGGCAAAAGCAAAGTCCCCTGTATTCCTTGGGATCACCATGCTCCGAGTTTTATGGACCACTCATCAGACACGGTGTTGACCCGGCCCGTCGGAGCTTTTTAGGCAATAACCGCAAAGCCTTCGATGTTAGGATGGATGACCTGGAAAAGCGTGTGAACATGAACAACCTGAAGTGTCCGTTCCGAAAACTTAAGGAATGGTCCAAACCCCAAGAGTATGTTAAGGAGTACGAGCATAACTTCTGCAATGATACAAATTTGCAAAAGCTTTATGACTCTTTAAAGGGCTTGAGAACGCAGTCGACTATGGAAAACAAGACCGAACCGAAGTGTTTTAAGAAAAAAAAGCAATTGAGCTCGGAGAAATACGATAAATACCCAAGTTACGCTAACATTGATTTCTATCAGGCAGCGTCAAGACCGATTGAACCGCCGGAGCCGACGCACACGAAAGCCATTCGTCCACCAAAAAGAAGGGACACTTGGAGTGCAAAGCAATTGGAGTCTCAGAGAAGAAACGAAGTTTTTGAGAATTTATTGAAAACGTACGAAGGCACCCATATTGGGTGGATCATGCAGTTCCTCTCTGAGGAAATGGGGCGGCTGAAGGAACATCGAAAACTCCACTTCGTTACCATTTTGGCCCAAAAGGAGAGATGGCGACGCGAGGCGAATGAAGCAGGATTACGGCAGAAGGAGAATGAACTGAGAAAGCTGTACGAAGAGTTGTTCCAGAAGAGTAGTGGGGCCCACAATCAGGTTAGCAATAAATACATCAGCGCTCTTTTAACAACAGATATGAGCCACATAGCAGAGAGCGAGGCCGCTGTAACGGTGACAGGACAGGCCAAGCAAATCGATGCAGATATCCAGCGATGGCTGGAGAGCTTCAAGCTCATCCAGACCCCACTCACCTATGCTCCACTGCGTCTCATGCTACGTGACATGGTCTCCCCAGACATGGCTGCTGCTCTCGACCGTCATGAGAAGTCTCTCATTGCTAATTATATTGTTGAGGACGTGATATTCGGCAGAGTGTGGGAAGAGCTAGAGCCATTCGACATATCCACCACCCTGACTAGCGACTTCATCGATCGCCTCATCGACAACGATCTCTATCTATTCTCCACGGACAGCGAGAGCGAGAGCGAGACACCGCGAAAAACATCAAGCTACGAGGCTGAGGCTATAATACGCAAACTTATCCGCCAGGCAGTTCCCGGACAGCGCTGGAAAGATGAAACCGAACGCATTGTGCACGAGAACTATAATGATCTTTTCGATGATGTTTTTGCAGAAATCATGAACAAGTTCGAGAATCCACCATCGGTGCAACCTTCCGAGTTAATCGAAGTCCATCCAATGCTATCGCACACTGAAATCAAAGCGGCGGATAATATTCGTGCTATGGAGATTTTGGAGTTCCAGGCCATGAGAGATCAAATGTCTACGGACTTTTCCGAGGAAATAAAAACCACAATCCTATCCCTTTTCAAAAAAATTACGTCGGGTCATACTGAATGTGTCAATATTCAAGTGGACGAAGACGTATTCAAAAAGTCGCAGAGGTACGGACCTAAGGGATCTGATTCTACATTATGTTCTGACTTATACAGTATAATGGGAACTGTTGATATTTGTAAAGAGAAAACCCTAAGGGCGCTCAAAGGTACGGGGCGTCCTAATTTGCAATTCAAAGTAAATGTCGAGGAAGGTAAAATGGTGATGAAGACCGATACAGAGACTGAAACGGAGATGGAGATGACTATAAAGGAGCAAATGCCGATACAGACTGAGGATGAAAAAGCGATGGGCTTAGAGGAGGAGATAAAGATAGATCCTAGTCTGACTGAAAACGCCTCCAAAGATGCTGCAGAAAACTATGAAATAGAGCCTTCTGATAAGATGGAATTCTCGGCCCAGAAACTGCAGAAAACGATGGACTAGATACGATGCATCTGCCTAAGAGTAGTATAAAAAAGAACAACTCTGAAGTAACTCCATTTGTTTTTTAACTTTAATTGAGTTAAATACAGTTAAAGTTCGAAAATATATTTATGTTCTACCAATTATTACACGCAACAAATAGTTCACAGGTGTTTTTTTCCAAAGATAGTCATAATTAAGTAAAAATAGAGTGAACATTTCGAGCATTTGTTCACTATTTCGCTAGCAGATTCACCCCAAACTAAAACGAGGGTGAACGCTGTTAGTTGCGGCCCTTGCCGCGGCTCTACTTTAAAACCGGTACTCAGTCAGTATATATGTGTGCTTATGAGTTATCTCGTGTCTTTAAATTTGTGAATGCCTTTGTGGGGTCGGCAGGGGTCAGGGCGAAATTTTAAAAAGAATTTTATTCAGTGTGATATCACAGGAGACTGGATACAACATTTGGTAGCTCTAGCTCGTATAGTCTCTAAGGACTAGGCGTCAAACAAGAATGCTACAAGGACAGCTATTTATTCAGATCATTAATATATATGCTTTATGGGATGCAAGCAGACATAACAGTCGTGACACCCTATTATGCGTGACTCCTAAAGCACGATAAAATTGGTTTTCAGGTTCCCTTTTTGCTCGTTCGCTATTCGGGGCCTAACAGCGCAGCGGTTGCCTGGCAAGTTCCTGCTGCTACTGACATACTACTAGCCAACTGTGTAACTTACCATCGGGCACCCGATGCAGAAGGTCGGTAGACCAGCTGCCAAGGAATTTTACCTAGTATGCTTGTTGAAAAACATTCAACTCAATCACGAGTCAGACATCTAACATCTAAACATTCACGATATATTTCACATTACAATAGACAATAGTTAACCCAGTAATTTCGAAGGCTGCACAGAAATGCCAGCACAGGAGAAGCGATCCACAAGGGAGCTTCGAGGGCATCAGGTACTCCACGACAATCGCCAGATCGGACAAACGCGTTTCGCATCTGCACAAAATTTACCTGTTCGTCAAAAGGAGCAATTGCCAAGTCACACCAAACGGGACACATGCGGAAAACAACGATGCAATGAAGCTGAAAAGGGCCTCACATCATGTCTGATCTCGATGTCACCAATGGGCAAACGATTACCAGCCGGTGGGAACATGTTAGATCAACATTTTATTCTTTCATCAACCTTTAATATGCAGGTGCCAACAACCCTGCTGAACGGTCGGTGGGAAGATTGCCTCGTACAGACAGCGAATGCCAGTTCAAGGCACCGGGAATCGAATTTCTCATGGAACGGGATACAAGTATAACAACCCATGAGGTCAAAATGCGCCATTCGGTGACTTTGATTGAGAATAATACCACCAAATGCGATTTCTTTCCGAAATATGTGGACAAGCGACCATTCAAGGAGCAAGGAACACAAACGCTCTATAGGTAAGCCTAAGTCTCCAGAGGTCTATAGTCAAAGTCGTTATATCTGATACCATTATATTGCCTTATTCGCAGGGAATCCTCTGCGCAAACGGTGGCCTATTTGCCAGAGATCATGGACAAAGAGGTGGCTGAGCATCTAGAGCTGTTTAGCCTACCGTCTTTGCTTCCTGGAGATAAGCCCCCGGGACTCCATGAGGTCGAGATCCTTGAGCGTGCCCGCAAACGTTGGACGTTCAATATGGCAGTGAAGACGAACTTTATGAGACAATTGCAAGAAGCTCGGGAGTTGACAATGAAAACCAAATACAAGCAAATACTGGAAGCCTTTGAATGGGAGAGTTGGATCGAGCGGGAGGAGTACATACAAGAGTGTCAGAGGATGCGTCTGGAGATCGTTATAAAGATGTTCGACAAGCGCGAGAAGGAGATGCATTTCGCATCCAAGAAGCGCATTGAAATGGCTTGCGATCGCATCGAGAAGCGGCGTCAATTGGGTCTGCACAAGAACGAGACAGAGTATCTGCGCGGCAAACGCCGTCTCGATATACAGCTCGCAAAAACTTCCCGGAAATGGCAAAAGCAAAGTCCCCTGTATTCCTTGGGATCACCGTGCTCCGAGTTTTATGGACCACTCATCAGACACGGTGTTGACCCGGCCCGTCGGAGCTTTTTAGGCAATAACCGCAAAGCCTTCGATGTTAGGATGGATGACCTGGAAAAGCGTGTGAACATGAACAACCTGAAGTGTCCGTTCCGAAAACTTAAGGAATGGTCCAAACCGCAAGAGTATGTTAAGGAGTACGAGCATAACTTCTGCAATGATACAAATTTGCAAAAGCTTTATGACTCTTTAAAGGGCTTGAGAACGCAGTCGACTATGGAAAACAAGACCGAACCGAAGTGTTTTAAGAAAAAAAAGCAATTGAGCTCGGAGAAATACGATAAATACCCAAGTTACGCTAACATTGATTTCTATCAGGCAGCGTCAAGACCGATTGAACCGCCGGAGCCGACGCACACGAAAGCCATTCGTCCACCAAAAAGAAGGGACACTTGGAGTGCAAAGCAATTGGAGTCTCAGAGAAGAAACGAAGTTTTTGAGAATTTATTGAAAACGTACGAAGGCACCCATATTGGGTGGATCATGCAGTTCCTCTCTGAGGAAATGGGGCGGCTGAAGGAACATCGAAAACTCCACTTCGTTACCATTTTGGCCCAAAAGGAGAGATGGCGACGCGAGGCGAATGAAGCAGGATTACGGCAGAAGGAGAATGAACTGAGAAAGCTGTACGAAGAGTTGTTCCAGAAGAGTAGTGGGGCCCACAATCAGGTTAGCAATAAATACATCAGCGCTCTTTTAACAACAGATATGAGCCACATAGCAGAGAGCGAGGCCGCTGTAACGGTGACAGGACAGGCCAAGCAAATCGATGCAGATATCCAGCGATGGCTGGAGAGCTTCAAGCTCATCCAGACCCCACTCACCTATGCTCCACTGCGTCTAATGCTACGTGACATGGTCTCCCCAGACATGGCTGATGCTCTCGACAGTCATGAGAAGTCTCTCATTGCTAATTATATTGTTGAGGACGTGATATTCGGCAGAGTGTGGGAAGAGCTAGAACCATTCGACATATCCACCACCCTGACTAGCGACTTCATCGATCGCCTCATCGACAACGATCTCTATCTATTCTCCACGGACAGCGAGAGCGAGAGCGAGACACCGCGAAAAACATCAAGCTACGAGGCTGAGGCTATAATACGCAAACTTATCCGCCAGGCAGTTCCCGGACAGCGCTGGAAAGATGAAACCGAACGCATTGTGCACGAGAACTATAATGATCTTTTCGATGATGTTTTTGCAGAAATCATGAACAAGTTCGAGAATCCACCACCGGTGCAACCTTCCGAGTTAATCTCTGTGCGTTCGTGTCAATCTCAGAATCAAATTTGGAAGACTACCGATTTTCGATCGTTAGCAGTTGTGGACCGCTCATTTTTCCGAAGCTCTTTGGCAAGTTCTCATTTGGAGCGCTTTCAAACGCTTTCTCTACAAAAAAAGTTCGGCAAGGACAAGGTTACCGCTGATTTAACGTCGTTCGATGAGTACCGGGGAGATGACAATGCACTTGAAGAATTCGATAGCTTTATAAAATCACAGACGTTGAACCGCATTAAAGGCGTAAAAGGAAACCTACCAGAGGATGTATTCGAAATCACTGGAGTGGAAGATCTAGGCGAGGAGAAGGACTTTAAGGTGCTAAAGCATGTCAAGGAAGCAGTAGAAGTAGTAGTAGAAGTGGAGCTTGAAGACCCTGGCAGTCCCAATGTGGTCTTTGAGGAGCAAGAAGCTACACTTGAAGAAGAGGAGGATATGACTGAGTCGAGCACTCAAGAGGCCTCTCAAGAAAGCAACGGAAATGAGGAAGATAATTATCCCGAGAAAAATTTTACCGAGAAAGAAACCAGCTCAGTAGCCGCTGAGTCATTCAAGGAGTCTCAAATATTTAATTTCAGATGATTTTTAATATTCTTCATTCTTACAACGACTTATCAATTCAAAGACAGACTTTCTAATTGGAAACCCAATTAGACACCTACTTGGCTCCAATAGGAAACGCAAGACAAGTTCAACTGAGAAAATACATTTTAAAATTTAAATATATAACTTAACACTTGACTTTTACTTTTAATGCGGCTTCCAAAGGCACTTTCTAAGACACGAATGTATAAAATATATAATTTAATCAAATGGATCTGGAATATTAGAAACTCAGCTGACAGAGCAGCGCCGTGCCACGATTAATCCAGTGTGACGTAGGGGTTTTCGGATTGCAGAGCAACAACATGGCCACCACGAAGTTGGTACTGTGTCCCGTGGTGGAGAGGACACCGCGTCGTTCGGCTGTCTTGTAGAGCGGACACAGATAGTTGTGACGCTCGGGGAGATCGGTCCGCTTGAGGGGCTTCAACCATATCAAAGGCATGGGGTCGAACAGTTCCCTTGGACGCGACTCGGCCAAATATTTGGCCGTGCGATCCCAACGGGCACCCTCCAGGTAAATCCCATACACAAAGACTCCATCTGCAGGTGCAGTGATACCCCCGATTTGGTTCTCCTCCAGCGAGAGCACCTCGTAGTCAAAGGCAAGCAGATCTATGGAAATGACATACTTTCGTGCATAGTTCTGCTGGGCGCCAGTGAGGAAGGCCTGGGTGAAGAAGAATCCAGACAGCCAGAAGGTGGTGGGAGCGCCATGGTCGTACCAGTGCTGAAATGGATAGAACACATATGTTATCCGTACCAGGGCACCTCCTATCGATTGGCGCAGCAAACAAATGTCGGCTCCCTAGCAGCGCCTCCGTTGCTAGCTTGCAAAATGCTTCGCTTACCTGAAGGAATTCCAGGCGGTGCAGAAAGTCGGTTACGTAGCTGCCGAGTGGCTTCAGGCTGGGATACGATTTACCAGCCCACATTGCTGGTATCTTCGCAATCAGGACACTCTTGTAGACGGCTTCCACAGCGGCAGACATCACCACCAAACCTGTACGGAATAAACGAAAAAAAAAAAATCAGCTAAGTCAATATAGTAGGCTGTTCACGAAACATATGGCAAATGGCATGTGCCAAATGAAAAACTGACAAATTAATTTAGTATACAAAAACTCGTCAATACTTAAACACTTGCACATTACACTATAAAATAATCGTGATTACTTCGGAAGCAATTCCCGGTAGCACAACAAAGATAGATTAGCTGGTAGCTCACACGAAATGCCAGCAAACGATAAGAAACTGAGCAAGGCCCAAAAACTATTGGCCCTCCTCGAAGAAAAAGACAAACGCAACAACCGTACAAATAGTACCAATGTGGAGGCTTCCACTTATTCACCGGGACGCCAAAAGAAACAGTCGCCAGGGCAGACCAAACGGGTCACATTCAGCAAGCAGAGGTCTCACGGAGAGTCGCCACAGATGCCAAAAGATGCCTGCCTACAGGGGCTTACATCTTGCCTGATCACAAAGTCCACATTGGATTACCGACTACCAGCCGGTAAGTGCCAAACGGCAGCAGGAATGTTTTCCCTTGATTATTATTTCATCCTACACACATTCTTGATGCCCCCCTTAGGCGCCAACAACCCTGCCGAACGGTCTACCGGTAGATTGCCCCGTACAGACAGTGAATGCCAGTTCAAGGCACCGGGAATTGACTTTCTTACGGAACAAAGTACAGACGTAACAACTCACGAGGTCAAGATGAGTCCCTCGCTGACTTCGATTAAGAATAATACCACCAAATGCGATTTCTTCCCGAAATATGTGGACATGCGTCCATTCAAGGAGCAGGGAACACAAACCCTCTATCGGTAAGACGGAGCAAATTCTATATTTCTAGATGATAGCGTTACACTGTCTGATTCCCAGGGAATCCTCTGCGCAAACGCTGGCCTATTTGCCAGAGATCATGGACAAAGAGGTGGCTGAGCATCTAGAGCTGTTTAGCCTACCGTCTCTGCTGCCTGGAGATAAGCCCCCAGGACTCCATGAGGTCGAGATCCTTGAGCGTGCCCGAAAACGTTGGGACTTCAATAAGGCGGTGAAGATAAACTTTATAAACAAATTGAATGCGGCTCGGGAGTTGACAATGAAAACCAAATACAAGCAAATACTGGAAGCCTTTGAATGGGAGAGTTGGATCGAGCGGGAGGAGTACATACAAGAGTGTCAGATGATGCGTCTCGAGATCGTCATAAAGATGTTCGACAAGCGCGAGAAGGATATGCATTTAGCATCCAAGACGCGCATTGAAACGGCTTGCGAACGGATCGAGAAACGCCGACAGGAGGGTCTGCGCAAGAACGAGATAGAGTATCTGCGTGGCAAGCATCGACTCGAAAGCCAGTTTAATCCCACTTCCAGAAAGTGGAAGAAGCAGACTCCCATGTATGCCTTGGGATCACCGTGCTCCGAGTTCTATGGACCTCTCATCAGACACGGCGTTGATCCGACACGTCGCAGCTTTGTTGGCACCGATCGCAAGGCCTTCGACATGAGAATTGACGATCTGGAGAAGCGCGTGAATATGCAGAAACTAGAGTGCCCGTTCAGAAAGCTCAAGGAATGGTCAAAGCCAAAAGAGAGTATCAAGGAGCACGAACAGAACTTCTGCTCTGATAAGAATTTGCAGAAGCTTTACGAATCCTTGAAGGGCCTGAGAACGCTGGCGAAGAAGGATAAGGCACCACCCAAATGTCTCAGGAAGCGGCTGATACCGTCTGATACCAGAAGTTCTACGATAAGACCAGATTTTGAAAACCGAGATTCAAATGCCACATACGGCGTAATGCGAATCGCCAAGGAAGAGGACGAGTTAGCAACACCACGCCGATCCTCTTCTCTCTTTAAAGGTAGGGCGCCGCAAACAAAAGGCTCAGTGTTCAGCAGGCGGATGCGAGATGAGAGAAACAGTGACGAGCTGGAGAGGCTATTGCGAACCTACGAAGGCACCCACATTGGCTGGGTCATGCAATTCCTTGGCGAAGAGGCTGCACGGTTGAAAGAGCTCCGTAAGCTCCATATATTAGCCATGCTAATCCAGAAGGAGCGCTGGAGACGCGAAGCAGGCGAGGCAGGACTACGACAGAAGGAGAACGAAATGCGAAGCCTCTATGAAGAGTTGTTCCGGAAGTGCAATGTGGCCAACAGAGAAGTCAGCGCTAAGTATCTCAACACCATTCTTACAACAGATACAAGCCACATAGCTCAGCACGACGCTGCTACAACCGTGACCGATCTTGCAAAATTAATTGATACCGATATCGAGCGTTGGCTGGAGAGCTTCAAGCTCATCCAGACCCCACTCACCTATGCTCCACTGCGTCTCATGCTACGTGACATGGTCTCCCCAGACATGGCTGCTGCTCTCGACCGTCATGAGAAGTCTCTCATTGCTAATTATATTGTTGAGGACGTGATATTCGGCAGAGTGTGGGAAGAGCTAGAGCCATTCGACATATCCACCACCCTGACTAGCGACTTCATCGATCGCCTCATCGACAACGATCTCTATCTATTCTCCACGGACAGCGAGAGCGAGAGCGAGACACCGCGAAAAACATCAAGCTACGAGGCTGAGGCTATAATACGCAAACTTATCCGCCAGGCAGTTCCCGGACAGCGCTGGAAAGATGAAACCGAACGCATTGTGCACGAGAACTATAATGATCTTTTCGATGATGTTTTTGCAGAAATCATGAACAAGATCGAGAACCCACCAGCGGTTTTATCCGACCAATTGATAAATTTACGTGGTACCATATCAAACCGTAAAATCAGCATGTCCGACGACATTCGTAAGTTAGAAAATATTGACTACAAGCCGATCAGAGAACTGCCGTCGCAGTCGGACACAGACCTGCTCCGCATTCAGTTGCTGAACTTGTTTAAGAGGATGAAGGAGGACAAGGTCACCAGGGAATTGCAAACCGACGACAGATACCGTGGGGATGACAACCTCCCTGAAGCTCATGATGTACATATAGAAACGAGGTTTTTCAATCGCTCTCTCGACAAATCAAGTGAGAGTGGCAATGTGAAGCCCCAAAAATCGATTCAAGTTGAGGATGAGTTTGAAGAAGATTCTCAAGGATGGGTTGATAGGGAGTCTGAACGTCAGGATGAATTTTTGGCTGAAGCTGAGGGAAAATTTGGGGCTTATTATATGTCTGACGCCGATGAGGAGCTTGAAATTGACAATTTTAAATGCGAGATGGATAACGAAGAAGAAGGAGAAATAGAAGACAATTTTAAAGGCGAGATGGATAACGAAAAAGAAGGAGAAATAGAAGACAATTTTAAAGGCGAGATGGATAACGAAGAAGAAGGAGAAATAGAAGAAGAAGATTCACCTCTCAAAGAAGAGGTGGCAGAACAGCCATCAGGCTCGCCAAAGAAAAACAATTCCCAGGTGAAGATTAATACCCTCGAAAATATAGATATCGAACTTCTTAATCCGGAAGAACATGAGGCCGACCTTAGGGACGGCGGGTCCGTGTTCCGAAACAGTTTCAAGCAGACAACAAGCCACGTGGCAAGTGAATACAATTTGATTGAAGCCGTAGAACACCAAAGTTCAGATGCAGTTTCCCGCACAAGGCCAAGCACCTCCTTGAAAATTGAAAAGGTTGACTCAGATACAGGATCGCACCGTTCAAGACCGTAAATAAGGTGCGACCTTGTTCTGATCCACGTGTTTAAAGTATAGAAAATAAATATTCGAATTGCATAAACAAAAACTCACCCTTGATACCCTTTTTCAGTGTAATCAGACTCGTGCGTATGGTGTTCAGCAGGACATTGAAGCGCACCATTTCCTGCACCAGCACAGTATTCATGCTCTGATGGTATATGGTTGGATACTTGAGCAGGGCCATATCTCGATCGAAGAGCTTGGGTAGTTTTTCCAGAATATCGGTGGCCACATTGGTCACCACCTCCTCGGGTGTGAGGGCTTTTGAGTCTTCGCTGTCATCGTGAGAGCCACTCGTATCCTTCAGGGGCAAGGGGTACAGGGCAAGGAATGGGGGACTTGTGGGATAAGTGGGTAGGGATAGGTTCTCGGGAAAGCGTCTACTAAGCGTTTCTACATAGACTCTTTGTGTTTTCTCCAGTTTCTAGAACGCGGCAAGGCATGTTGGCGAAATAATCAAAAATATCCGTAAGAAAGAAAGCCCTTAACAAGCATTAGCTGGCACTTACACGTCTCTCATAGAGGTCCTATTTGGCATGTGGCAATTAAAGCATTACATTTAATACATTTTACAATTAGATAAATACTTTGGAGAAGCTTACCCAACGATCCTTTCATGGCAAGCAGAATGTGTACAAAAAAGCAATGTAAGAGTGTTTCATACCAAAAGTATACAGTTCTTATGTAAATGAGAGGCTATAAGATTTATCCTTGTCTCAATTTCGTGTATTAAAACTATGCAATCCTCTAAAAGCTTGATCAGGAATGGACTTACCTGTGTCAGCAGAGTGTGCGAGAGCAACATGTCCGTCTCCTTCTGATCCCTCATAATGTCCGCATTGGCATGGAAGCCAAAGATGGCCGGTGCCGAGATCTGTGGCAATTCTCGGGTGTAGTTCATATACAAATCGACTTCTTTGAACACGGGTATATAGTACAGCTCTGAGTCGTCCAGATAGTAGGGATGCTCCAGGTCGATCACCGCGGGGCAGTAGTACAGGTCCAGTATGGTCTTGAGGGTGCGGCGATCCCAGTCGTCGGTGACACGACCACCGTAGTTGCACTCGCCCGTGAGATAGCGCAGAGCATCGTAGTTCACAGTCTCGTACTGGTTGAGGAACATGCGCAACTGCATCAGGGATATGCGTAGATCGGTCTCGTTGAACTCGTAGGGTATGTTCCAGCCGATCGGACCGAAGGTGCGGCGCTCCTGGATCACAGCATGGAAAAAGCAGAGCGAGTAGATCAGCTGCTTGAAGATGCGCGGCTGCGTGCAGGACTCGTACCACTCCGGGTCGCTGATCGGATCGCTCAACATCGAACGGAGTACGTTGGAGCGCAGACCCTTGGGCGGTTCGTTGGTCATTTTAATGCCATTCTGCAGCACCACCACCGGGAAGTGATCGGCCGGATATGAGGTTAGCCATAGGCGAAAGTCCGGATGCGTCGAGTCCGGCAGCAAGTTCTCGCAGATCTTTTCCAGCAAGGGCATAAAACTGGCTGCCAAATGGCAGTTCTGCAAAACCACCCAATTGCCCATTTTGACACCCTCATCGATCATCTTCATGGCAATGGGTCCCTGGCCCTGGCCCAGGGACAGAGAGAACAGACGGTTCGTGCCGAAGCCCTGGTCCTCGGCAAACTTCAGCAGCGTGGCCGTGGGATCGGAGCCAGGCGTCAGAATGAATATCAACGGTACACAGCAGTGCGAGTCACTGAAGGAGGCCATCAAATCGAATTGCGGTGGGTCCACAAACTTGGGACCCAGCTCTCCGGACACGAAGTTAAGTACGGCTGGCACCAGCTTATCCGGCCGAAAGACCCGTAGCAGCAACAGCTTCTGGAAGACGGAGATGCGCTTGCCCCAGGCAGCGGGTATGTCATTGTTGTCCTGCGGCGTTTTCGAATCGAAAAACGTTTTCCAGCTGTTCGGATTCGCAACAAAATCCTCGCGTAAGCCCTTAAAGTTGGGCAAATTGGTCAGCCGACAGACCTCGTCCCAGTTCTGTACGCCCAGCCAGTGGGTGGGATTCTTGTGCGGATTCTCCAGGCCAATGCCTCCAGTCAGCAGGAACATCCATTCGGCATTGTCAATCAAGTTATCGTGCTTCATCAGGTTGATGTTCAATATAAGCGAGAACAACAGCTTATCCTGTGTGCAAAGGCCAGAGCATTTCATTAGAAACGGGGGAAAAAACGGACTACGAAAACGAAAACTCAAGTCGGGGATGTCCGGACGGGATGTGTGATTGAGGTTTGAGGTCATCATTTGGGGCTCGCTCTCGCATTAAATGGGTTACAGCAAGCCAAAAAGGTTGCCCTCTGAAATCAAAGCCGAACCAAGCCAAGCGGCGATGACGCTTCTCTGATAGCAATTTTCTTCTCCCTTTTTTTTGCAAAAGAAAATTAAAAGGCCGGGATCAAAGGTTAGCTCATGGCTGGGTCGCGACAGGAGCCCTGGGGCCAGTGGAAGGTGAAGGTGCAGGTGCAGGAAAGGGCATGGCATAATTGACTGAAAACAGCATAAAGCTGGCTAGAACCTGTTTGGATTATTATTTCCTTTTCTTTTGCCTCCAGTTTCCTTTGGCAAGGCACATCCTTTGATTGCAGCAGCAACCTAATAATGTTATTCGAGCAGCTCGAAAGTTGCACAGTGGTCGAGGTAAAGTAGAGGTGTGCTTGGGCTATTTGAATCCCAAATTGGTTTCAAAAAGTATTGAAAAATGCAAAAGGAAATGTAATGGTGCTTAACAGCAGTTTTCTGAAGAGAACGTATGGAATAAAAATAAATAATAAACAAATAAATAATTTCCTATTGTGTGCCAACATCCAGAAACATCCAGGCACTGGCTTGTAGATAGAAAAGGCTTTGGTAGACAATTTTTGCCCTTCAATTCCACTGCAACATCCACGGTGGTAGCTGCAGTTGCAGGCACTGCCCTTCATTGTCAGTTGAAGTGGCATCCAGGTACAATGTACTTGGCAAGTAAAAGTACTTAAATATTATTTAAAACCAAGCCAAGTCAAGTACGAAGAGCACGAGGCTCAGCCACAAAGCAAATGATACGCAAAAGCAAAGGAATACGCCTCAAATGTCACATTATTAGATTATGCGCAATTACGGGGCTAACGAGGCTAAAGGATACTGGCCAACGGCTGGACGAAGGCTTGACGATAATTGGCATTAGCCATGGGCACTCACACGCTCGAACAGACTGCGACAGATGTTGACATACAGGCTGAAGGTGAAATGATTCCGCAGGTCCTGTAGACGGGCCGCGATGTCGTCCACCTTCTCCGTGTTGTCGATGGAGGACATGTACAGGTTGACAAACCAAACCAAACTGTACTGATACATGGGATCGATATTGGCCAATTCCACTGAAATAGAAGAAAACTGTTAGACAAATGGATTGCATATACAGATGGAATGGATTACCTATTGTAAAGAATAAGATTGTGGAGTGCTCGGCTATTGGTACATAGCTCAGTCGGGCTATATCAATTTGTTTTTCGGTGGCTTCGGTGATAATCTGCTTCTCACTGATGTCATTGGCCAAGGCCTTGGCCGAACTCAATATCTGTACAGCCGTCTCGTCCTCCAAGATGTTTTCAGCAGATGAGAGCACTTCGAGGATCTGGTCTTCAGTCACCTTCAACATGCGCTTGTTCTCAGCTCCCTGGACAATTAGATTGTTCTTCTCCGCCTCCAAATCGGGACGTTCTCGGGCCACCGTAATGCCCAGCAATTGATCCTGTAATCCCTGGGTGGTAATCATGAAATTTAGTAGGGTTACCTTAACAGCCACCTCGGGCAGATAGTGCGGATTTCGCAGCTTCGTTGTCATGTAGAATCTGAAATAAGGAATCATTTTAATGTTTCGTATTAGGAGAAGCCAATTAAATTCCAATTGAATACCTAAAACTATGATTATACTCAATCACAGAGTCGCCCAGCTTGATGCAGAATGTACCGCCCTGCTTGAAGAGCTGCTTCAGCAACACCGACTCCAAAATGGGATCCAGCTCTTCGCCAATATTCTCCAGCAGCACTGGCAGACCAAATTGTATGGCATTCTCCATGACGCGAGTGTAATCGGGCTGATTAAGACGTATCACACAGAGTTTATTGTTTTTTTCATAGTTTTTAATCCATTTGTTGGCCTGGCCCTGGGGATCAATCATCAGAGGCCAGCGACGTGCATTCCTGTAAAGACACACACACACACGAAAAATCAATCAATGAGTTTACATATAGTACATATGTACATATAATCTTGTATCTAAACACGCACTTTAAACGATATTACAAATGCAGGCAATTTGTCAACATGCACACAGCATCAATTCCAACATCCCACACACAACGACCCAGAGCCTGAGCCCGAGCCTGAGCCCGAGCCCGAGCCCATCATTTTGTTGAAAGTTGGAATATTAAAAAAGAAAATACCGCACAAATACACATTCAATATTTACGTCAATAATTCATAAGCGTAAATAATTCTATAGAAATGTTTTTGCTCGCATTATGTGGAGATGTGCCTGTGCTGAGGGTGGATGGGGTCTGTCGTGTGGGTTTTGTGGGTTTTGCAATGGGAGCAAACCTCTGGCTTCAAATATGCCAATACATCATGCAAACGCAAACGTTAAGCCACACACAGAACTATATTATTTAAGGAGCGTAGTCGGCTATTGTCTTCAAAAGGGGGTTTTATACAGTTTCAAATATTTCGTGTTCTTACTATTGACAAGTCCTAAGTTAAATTCCAACAGGAAACGTTCTTTAAATGGTCAAAAAATTCAGATTTTATTGGAAAGCTTGTATTTGAAATTCTGTCTACTTTTACACTACGGTCGTAGTAAACATTAGTATATTGTGCATTAATTACATATATAAATAATTGTTTGTCTTGTCTTGTTTTCCAAATCCTGTAAAGGTGCACTTTTACTCTTCCTTTGTGTTTTTATCAGGGATCACAAATAAAATTTGAGTTTTAAAAAAATTAAGGCTAACAAATTCTTAATATTAAAAATCAGATATATTTTATTTTTGATTTTAAAAAATTGCAAAATGATTTTAATTTTTGATTTGTTTTATACAAATTAAGATAAAACTTATTTCTGATTTTTAAATTAAACAAATAAAAAATAAATTTCTTTATAAGGATTTTTATTATACAAATTATAACTCTTACGATCCCTGGTTTTTAAACATTTTCAGATTCCTAGTTAAAAAATGTATTTCTAATCTTATTTTGTGGTATATACACTGCTAGAAAAATGGCGCAGTAAAACCAAGCAGACTCATATTTAAATTAAATATGTGGTTATTAAACACAAACATAGTAAATTTAATAGAATTTTTTTTGCACGGTCATATTTAAACTGAATATAAAACACTTTAAAATAAATATATTAAATTCAATTTAAATATAAAATATATTTAGATCAAATATTTTCATATTTCTTTCAAAGTGTCCCCACTTAATGTTTTATGTATCAACGATTTTAGGGGATTGTACATTTTTCTTCTTATGATGTTTTAAAATGAGAGCTCAAGAAATACACAAAATATAAAGCACTATTCGATTGCCTGCTATAAATTCTAGCAAAATATGACCTCAATAAATATACTTAAAATATTTGAAATTTTCAAATAATGATTGGAAAACACTTAGCCCCCCAATAGGGGGTTTCCAGGCGCCACTGAACGATATATCCACGTATATATATATATTTATGGATATGTGTGCATACGGCGATTGCGGTTGTTTGTGTATATTTCGAACACTGCATATAGAGAGAGCTATTGCGATAATTCAGAGCCGGAGTGGCAAAAACGAAGAGGGGAATGAAACGGGCACTGACTGTGGCTGTGGCAAGAAGAGGGCGAGATAGAGCGAGAGAAAAACAACAATAACTTGCAGCAGTGGCAACGTTGATGGCAACAGCGACGGCAGCGGCCAACACATGACAAATTCACACCGAATACAAATTGCTCGTGCGAATGAATGAACATTTTTGTAAATTGAAAACTTGATGAATGAAAAATATTTGATGGAAAAACAAAAGAGCAATGTCCCGGCACTGGCACTGGTCCTGGTCCTGGTGCCGGTGCCATGGCTGTTGCCGTTGCCGTTGCCGGCAGGAGTCCTAGGCCGCTGCCTGTTTCCGTGCGGGGACCCGCGATAAAAAAATTCAACAAATTTTACACAACGAATTCCAGCTCAAAACTCCTATACAATGGAACCGCATAGAAGTGGGGACCGGTCACTGGGCAGGCAGTTGCTGTATGAAAAATTGCTAAAGTTCAGAGCACACCACCCGTGGGACCAACTACAGATACGCTTTTCCACTATTTGTCACACAATAAAAAGAAACATTTGCACGAAAAATAGTTGTGAACATTCACAAATATGCAATGCAACTGCAACTGCAACTAGCTGGCATTGCGAATCTGTTCACAATCCGTTGAATGGAGGGGGGGAATTTTACTGTTGGAATAAAACCAAAAAAGAGAATCAATATTTTGCAAAAAGAGCTTATCAAGTTTCTATTCATAGAAAGGGGACTTATACGCGACTTATAGGCGATTTAGAGGGAATCCAATTTAGGAATTGTTATGGACTGAAGACTCTTGCGAGACATGAATATGTTGGATAATTGTAGATAATTTAATAAAATGAGGCAATTTTCTGGCTTAAATGAAAACCATCCCCTCTCATATCTTAAAGATTTCTCATATTTTTTCCATAAGCAGCACAGAGTCAGATGCACACCATGTCCTTACTTCAAGCTCATTACGAATTCTGTAAGGTCTGGGACATGGCGACCCAAAGCGAAGGTCTGCAAATTGTTTTTCCCTTTTTCAAATTAACATTATTTAATCAAAGGCATGCCTCCCAAGCCTAGGCATAGAAGCATGACCCGAAAGACCTGCTCTACACCTGATACCCAATATACGAACATGGCTTTTTATGATGCTGAAGAGGAATGGGCGGAGTGGGAGGAAAAGACTGGGGCAAAGAGGTCACCATATGTGCTACGTGTCACCCGGAATATTAAGCAAATGAATGTTAATAGTAAAGACAACACAAGGAACCCAATGAGTTCTATCGAATATCCCAGCCATCGCAACCCTCCTGGCCCTCAGCATATTTGGCAAACACAAATACAAATTTCTCTATACGAGTATGTACATATAGACCAAAGCCCCGAAACTACATTGTAAGTCCCAAAGGATGTGCAATCGTCTGCTGCTGCTGCTGCTGCTGCTGCTGCTACCCCTGAGTCGATGTAAAAATTAAACCTAATCCGCTCTGGGCGCACATTAATCAATTGCTTATAGAGGGAGAGTAGTCCTGAAACTGAAGCTGAAGCTGAACCAGCCCGCATGCCCAGGCGGTCGCGTTCACTCACTCACTTCTGGGGCCCTCAGGTATTTTCGGGCATGCTCCAAATTACTTTGAACACTTTCATGGAAAGCGGCAGCCAAGCCAGGAATTTCCTTTATTAAATCGACCAGCGGAAGACGGAAGACTGGAGAGATGTGGAGTGGCATTTGGCCCCGCTCCCTGACCTCAGAGAAACCCACCAGATGCGTAATACACGCATCAAACATGAAAATTCTGCCTCCATCCATCCCCCTTGCGGGCTTCGGCTTCTTGTGCCCTTTGTACCTTGAGCTACAACCACCAGGCGACTGGCTGGCTGCTGGATGGATGCTGGATGGCGTGTCCTGGCAACGACTCGTTCTGGCCACATGCGGGTGCACCCTCCCTAACAACACCTACCTACCTACCCCCAGCTACTGTTCCCAGTTCCCATTTGAGTCCGCGTTTGCTTTCGTTGCTTTTACGTTCCGCATTTCCCTTTCCACTTCTAGTGCCACTGCCACGGCTACCGTGCAGCATCCGGTGCCGTTCTCACACTCACAAACGCAACGCCTGCACGAGGCGTATCTTTAATTTTCCTAATATGCGTGAATTCTAACGTTTTATGTTTTGTAATTAGAAAAGAGGCAAAACAAAAACTCCAGCTCCGTGTCGCTGACGCTGACGCTGACAGTCAGCGAATTGGAGGGACGAGGCACAAGGCACGAGGGGCAGGGCTGGCCCCATAATTACCGTGTCAGGTTGTTTAATTGATGCGAACAGAGAACAGAGGGGTGGGCAGGGGATTAGGATTAGATGCCAGATGTTGTCATAACTTTGAGTAGTAAAAAGAAAAACTTCAACTACAAGAAGATCCGTTCTGGTACACTTTAAGAAAATCTAACTTGGTTTAACAGTCTTCTTGTGGTTTGGAAGCTATTAGAACTTTGAACAAAGATCCAAGTATATGTAGAAATATGTACAAGAGATATTTCAAGATCAGGGAGCATTCTGTGAGTAATACGGCATCGATCAAATTGGGAAAAACTATCAACGAAAAGAGCTACTCTCTTCCATATCGACTCAATAGAAAACTATTAGTGTAATTTTTATAATTTTTGAATTGCAATTTCTACTTACTTCATCATGATGGCACTCTCAACGGAGAATGCATCTGTGGGCAGGCCACAAATATTCCAGAAACGAATCTCCACCGGTTCGCCCAGGACAACGGCTAGCTGGAAATCGGGTGAGCAGACGACGCCATAATTGATGCACTTGACGACCCATTTCTTGATTTGTTTGACCCTGAAATCGATGGTGAATGGCCCCAGATAGGCCACCACGCCAGAGGAGATCAGCACATCGCCAGTGACACTCTTGAAGCTGCCCTGCAGCATCTTGGCCGTCTCCGACCAACGAGTGCGTTCGCCACCCAAGCCAGAGATGAGCTCCTGGGCGCGCTGTAGTTTCTTGGTACAAGCCTCATGCTCGGATAACAGAACGCTAGAAAAGAGAAGGAGACCTTCAGAATGGAACGGATATGGATAGATTCCACTACTTGCCCATATTGCCTAAGCTGCTCGTCGAGTATCTTCTGAATAGCCGCCAGATTGGCCTCAACTCTGGCCAATTGTGCCAACTTTTCGTTGAGCGTCTTCATGGCCGCATTATAGGTGGCTTCGGCCTCGGCCAGGGCTATCTTCTTGGGCGCCACAATCTTGGCCACAACATCGTACTTGGACAAGGCAATGACCCAGCGGCACAGACCCTCGCAGGCCGTGGACGCCATCTTAATCTTTTCCGGATCGAACGCCTCATTGTTGAGGATGCGCTGGCCCAGCTTCTTCATCACCTCGACTGGAATATTATCCTTATCGAAGTTGAGCAGACTGTCCAGGAATTTCATGTCGCTGAGCACTCGCTTGGAGGGTCCCCAATAGTCCTCGACCGTTCCCACGCCACTCGGATTGGGCACCTTGTCCGGCTTAACATCTTTGAGAATGCAAACGGCCTCCATCACGATTCGAACGCCAATGGGCGGACTCTTCATTGTCTTGACCACAGCAATGTCCGCCGTAGTTAGGGTGTTCAGGGCGGCCAGAGCTGAATTCAAAATGGGCAGGGCTTCGCCCAATTTGGCATCGCACTCGTCCTTAATCGCTTGAGCAATAGACGCCTGCTCCGTGGCCGCCTGTTCGTCCTGCTTGACAATTTCCCTCTGCTCGGCTGCAATGTTACTGTCCGCCGTCACTTTGGCCACCTGCTCGGCCACGATTTCGGAGGCTTCTTTCAATTTGGGCTCGAGCGCCTGCAGTTGCTCCTGCATCACACCCACTTGCTGGGCGGCAATGTCCAGTTGAGAGATGCCCGTCAAGTAGCGATTGCGATTGGTAGTGATGTTGCTGCAAAAAAAAAGAGAGATTTCATTCCAGATTCCACTCAAAAATTAATTACACTTCTGCTCACTTTCTCTTCTGACTGAGGAGAGACTTGAACGTTTGGATCAGCTCCAAATATGAGGTGGGCGTCACGTAGTTGTATCTGTGCAGTCTAGAGAAGAACTTCTCGGATAGCTTCTGCGTGGAGGTATGGAACTCCATGCACATATCAATGGCTGTGGTTCGCTCCAGGGCAGTCAGATCCTCAGTGGCAAGGAAACGCGTTGATACAGCCAGCAGGGCATCCTCCGGCCAGGATTGGAACCAATCGATGGTACAGCAATTGACAATAGAAGGGAACTTACGAATCCGATTACGCAGAGCCTCACCAATGGGCGACATGGCCAGCACAATATGCAGCTGATCTTTGCAAGTCTGAGATGAAAATTTCAGGTGGGATGGGAAAATTAGTTGGAAAAGTAGAGATTTGGTTACAGTTCGTTGTGTGATCCCACCGTAACAAAGAAATTGAATAGAGCCACGGGACTGCCATCGGTTTGGACAGCCTTGTCGCGTTGCTTGTCGATCTGGGCCATCTTCTCGACCACCTCGATCTTCTCTTCGTTGGTAAAAAGATTGGGCACCTCCCCCGAGTTGAGCAGATTGTTGATGTCCTCCAAGAACGATTCATCCTTGATCTGTAATTAGTCTAAGCGGGTTAGAGAAACCAAGCCCCAAGGAGAGAGCAGTCCATAGCCAATTGTTCCCACCTGTACGTCCGTAAAGAGAAAGACGCCGTGCATCTCGGATGCCCCAATTTTGCGTAAGATTGTCTTGATATCCTCGTGATACTCATAGGGGCCATACAATCGGGTAATTTCCACTTGAAATAGCTCATAGTCGCATATATGCGAAGCCAGACGAGTCAAGCTCTGGCGTCCGGAGCCGCCGACCCCAATGAGCAGAGCATGACTACGTGGCTGCTTTATGATGCGGCATATGCGCGACAAATGCTCGATGGCAAAGCGGAAAAGGACCAGATTCATGGGCTTCTTGGACATGTTGTTGTACTCCACCAGATAGGCCTCCACCACATTGCGCAACTCCTCCAGATCCTGCACCTCAACATAGTTCTTGGTGTCCGCTTTCGGATTGGTGAAATCACAGTAAATGAGCTGACGGAAATCGGACTCCTCCAATCCCTTCTTGCCCTTGCCCACAAACCGCGCAAATAGCTTCGAGGCCTCAATGTTGAAGGAGTCCCTCACAGTGCTGCAAAGGTTCTCAAACAACCAGGTACGATCGGCATCCTCCACCAGCCGATCACCATAGACCCGCAATACCTCGTGCACCCACAGACGACGCATCGAGTTCATGTCCTCCGTGGCCTCGGGCACCGACAGCAGCACGCCCTGTATGACCCTGGAGAAATCTCTCAGGTTGAACAAATAGTGCGACTTGGCCGGCGTGGGCAGCAGATTCAGCTTGGCATCATTGTAAATGGTCAGCGTGGCACCCACAATCTCATCTATACAGGGATCGAATTCTTTGGAAAAGCCCCTAAATTCAGGCAGGAAATATTATTTAAGTAAAGTGTAAGTATTCGCCAATTCCCAAATATCATTTCGAATCCTACCTGGTATCCAAGTGCCAGAGAACAATCTTGCTGAAGATCGTAGTCATGATCTCGTTGTTGAAGTCATCGATGGACACCACATTGAAGAATCGCTGGAATCGCTGCGTCACTGTATTGCCCGTCGAGGGCGGTCCCATGGCCGTAATCATTTGCAGATCTATCAGCTTCATGGGCACTATGTTCTTCCGGTCGTACCACATCATGTGATCGAGCATCATGCGCAGCAGCTCGATAGGGGGCTGGGCCCCGTAGTTCTCTTTGAGCGGCATGGAAACATCATCCACGAAGATCACAAAGCGCTTATTGAGCGGAGGACCGAATACACCCTTTCGCCGTTTGTCCAACTTGGACATGATGATGTCCTGGGTCTGGTTGGCCGAAGTCTGGGCTGAAAAGCTGATCAACAGCGGCTTGTAGGTGTTCAAGTCCATTTTCTTCAGCATGTAATCGATCACATAGACACTCTTGCCCGTTCCCGTGGGTCCCACCAGCATAATGGGCTTGCCGTGACGCACCAGCAGATCCAGAACGGCTCCAATGCGAACGCTTTCGTTGGTTTGGATAATGATCTGATTGACAGGTATGTCTCGAGGAATGGGCGGAGCCGCGTTCACGTCGTCCTGCCAGGGCTTCCACTTGCCTTTTCCCTCTTTAATATAACGATAATCGAAGACGGATCCTTGCTTTGGTATGGGGAAAATGTAGGGCTTCGCCAGCACATCCACATAGAGATCGGTTGTGACGCCATACATATCGTACAGGTTCTGCGGGAACGTCTTCTCCATCAGAGCCCGAAAGACGATGTTGAACTTCTCCCGGCTGACGGCATCCAATGATCCACCGAGCGCCCAAACGGCTGAGAATAAGAATATTCCCTCGGTTTGGGCTCGGAAGTCCAGATCCGATATATTTGCCACGTATTTCTCGTCCTTAAAGTCATCGATGAAGCACTCGAAGAAGTTCATGAGGCTCACCATGAGATTGGCATCCGAAGTAGGTGCAATCTCCTTCAGGCCCTTGCGAACGATGTACAGCAAGATGGGACAGAAGCGCGAGATCATGGCGGAGATCAGCTGCTTGCTGACCGTGTGAAAGGCAGCTGGCAAGGTGTTCTTCCACGAAGCCACCAACGGCTCCCAACCCAAGGAGCTGGGCTCCAAGTAGATCATGCCACAACGCGACACTGTGGCCGGAGAGGCCACCTCCAAGTCCATGGGCTCGAATATCAGATTCGTGGTATTCGACAGTTGGATAATCTCGCCGGACATCAGGCACAGCTTCTTGTTGTCATCGAGTACAGTGTTCATGTTCTCGATCCAAATGGCATCCACTGGCCCGTCGAAGATCAGCCACTTTCGATCGGGACTATCGGAGACAGCGAATATGCGATAATTGACAGCCAAAATGCCATCGCTCCACTCGTGCGAGACGGCGTCGAACTGTCCATAAAGTTGGCCCATGGTAATGGCCTTCGGATTGATGATTGTATATATGGCTTTATTTTCGCTACCATCCTGTGGAGATTTGGGGAGTTAAATCTGATCAAATTTAAATCAATATTTTGGCCTTTACCTTGTTCTCCATGCACTCGAGAGCCTCTGCGAGGACACGATATGTCGTTGACTTTCCTCCAAACGGATAGCCCACCAGCATAAGTCCGTGGCGCACCACAATCATCTCATAGAGCTGTCACGGAAGACGGAAGAAGAATATTTAAAAAATACTGCGAGTATAATCGAAACTTCGATCTGAATCACCCACCTGCTGGACCTTCTCCAGGACAAACGGAGTGCACTGTTTGTTCTGGTTATCGCATGCCCGCTGGGTGCACTCATTGAAGACGACATAATCGGCTTCCGGCAATGTTACGCCCGGGAACAAATCCGATGTGATGCCCTGGAACAGGGGAATGTCCTGATTGAGGAACTTGGGCAAATTGACATCTTTGATAGAGCGAAGGACGAGTATGTCCTCGTTCTCATCGCGATATCTTAGTTTTAAGGCGCCCGCTGCCTTCAGCACAGACTTCACAGCCCGCATGCCATAATCGTAGTGACATTGAGTACTCAACTGCTCGGAGCACAGACGATAGGTGGCCACAATCTTCACGGACAGAGGTTTGGCCGTGAGGAAGCCATAGGAGTAGAGTTCTATCTCAGAGATGAGAGCATAGTCCGGTACCATCATGGCCACGGAACGGAAGAGTGCCTAAATATAGAAAAGAAGCAATTTAAACCAGAGAAATTCCCATCGAAAGATAATATCTACCTTCAGATTATCAGGCAGTTCCGAGCGACCAGCATAGCCAGGATTCATTGTGATGAACACGGCGCAAGTGGGATCCAGGGTCAGGACGGTGCCTTCAAACATCAATGTGGGACTGCCAGAGTTGATGCCCCGCTGGATGGTCATAATTTGCTGGGCCACAACCGACAGCACCTCGAGATCGATGCGATTGAATTCGTCAAAGCAGGACCACGCGCCGCAAGAGGCCAGACCCTTGAAGAACTTGCCCAGAGCCAGGTAATCCAGGCCGTCCGAGCAGTTGAAGACCACACACTGCTTGGCCACTGCCTTGGCCAGATCCTTGGTGGTCTCCGTTTTGCCAGTGCCCGCTGGACCTTCGGGGGCACCTCCCAAATGGAGATTCAGAGCAGCAAACAGGGTGCGATAGCAGCGATCCGTCAGTGGGGTGACGACCAGTCGGGTGGTGTTGCCCAAATACTCATAGCCATATGGCAGCGAGCAGTTTATCATCCGGGTGTCCAGGTTATCGTCCTCCCAGTAGTATCGCAGCTGGCACAGCCATTGGAAGTCCTGTAGATCCTCCACCTGCTTCTCCACGATCTCTGCCAGGACATCCCGAGCATGCACATCCAACACCACAAGGGCGCCCAGTGTGATGCGGTTCTGTGTGTTCAGATCGCCGCGGACCAGATCCACGATCTTGTTGATTTGCTGGATGCATTTTTGCAGATATTTGGCCAGATTTCCGACCGGATCGTCACTCTCGAAGCACTCCGTGATCTCCAGCGTCCAGTAGGTGAGCGATATGGACTGCACACACTGACCCGGCCAGGTGAGCACCCACACGTTGCGCACAATCTTCAGGTAGCTGTAGAAGGCCTCGGACATCTTGTGGTGTATACTCTTCTTCATGTCGATCTCCAGCTCCAGCAGCCACCTCTCGACTTGACCGCGAGCCTTGGACGTTGAGATGACGTCCGCCAGGATCACCTCCTCACGCTCCGAGGATCGCATGGCCGTCACATCCAATTCCTCGGTGAAGCTCAGCGTGGCAATGCCCTCGAAGCACTTCTTCAGATGCGGCTGGACGCGTGTTGGGTCCTTCGTCTCCGAGAGTATCTCCAGCAACTCGTCGTTCGACAGGAAGAAGAAACGCGGGAAGTACAGTCGCTTCTTCTCCAAATAGGCATTCAGACCCTTCTGGATAATCTCCAGCAGGCTGTATGCCCTCTTCAGCTTGTCATTCATCTTGTCGATTTGCACAACGGTCATGACACGTGGATCCGAGGCCACCTGCTTCATCAGCTCCTTCCATATCTACACAACCACAAAGAAAAGCTATGGGATGCCAAAATGTCTTGGGGATGTGGCTCGGCGGCACACACTCACCTTATCGACGGCACTGAAGCGTCGCCCCTCCTCGGGCATCTGCTGCTGAATGTCCGGACTACTGAATATGGGCTCCAAGTACATCCAAGTCGCCTGCACCCGCAGCCATTCGTCCAGGATCTCCTGCAGCAGCATGAGTTTGGCCTCCCACTTCCTGCAAAAGGCCAACAATGGTTAGCATGTGTGACTTGTGGGACTTATGTGACTTGTGTGCCTCTGGCATTGACAGCTCAATAAATAGATGGAGAAGTTGGCGAAGAAGTATCGGCAGGCCAGGGCGACACTCTGATTGCACTGCAACACACTTCAACTCCCAGGGGTAATTTTTGCGAAATATGCTATACAATAAGTATCTACTTAATATCCCTAAGCTTCCCACTTGTGTTCCTAGAGGGATACAAATATACTCACAGTATATCCGCCTCAAATGGCTTGATGTAGGGTGAGCTCTTCATCGTCTGCGTCTTGATGATTTGATCGTCCAGCAGTATTTGTATGTCATCCACGGACGACAGCTTAAAGGTTCCGGAGTCCCTGTGGGAGACATTTCAATTACAGTTACATGAACACAACTCGCATTCCCTCCCACTGTGGTTACCTGTATGGCGAAATGGTAAACTCAACGCCCTCCCATTCGTTGACCATCTTGGACATGGCCTTCTCCAGATTGTTCTCCTTGGTGGCACTCTCCGAAATGGCCTCAAACTTGGGCACATACTCGTCCAGCTGGTATTCGATAATCTTCTCGAGCGTCAGCTCCGGCGACACCTTGATGGGGAAGCCAATAATCTCAGACACTTGCTCCCAATGGCGGGCCTTCATGCCCGGATTGCCCAAAGTATTGATGATCGGCATGTGCTCTCGGAAGGCCTCAATCTGATCCTTAACATCGACTATCAATTGCATTGTGGTGGCATGATCTCCCATTTGTTTCTCCAGCTTCTGGATGACACGATGGAAGTTGGACACATCGGTATCGATCTCGTCGGGATCAAAGGATCCCACTTGCGAGTGCATCCACAGGTCATACTTGTCCATAAAGTCTTGGCCGGCATCAAAGAGATTCTTGTAGGGCTTCAGTTGATCGTGGGCCTTCTTGCGCATCGGATACTGCGAGAGATCCCAGCCATAGGAAGTTTCCTCCTCGTTGATCTGATCGATGGCCTCCATGGCCTGGACCAGACGTTGATCCAATAGGCCAGCCCTCTTCTTGTACCGCTGCAGCTGTTTGATGTCGCCCCATGTGTCGTAGCTCTGCACCTGCTCGTAGTAGTTCTGCAGTTCGCGTCGGAACAGATCGATGCGCTTCTTGAGCAGCTCCTGGTACTCGATTATCTTCTCGGCTATGATGGCGCGATGCTGTTCGAATACGGAGGGCAGCTTCAGGTACCACTGGAAGGAGTTGCTGTTGTTCTTGATCTCCAACGGGGAGTATATCGTATGATCCATTAGCCACAGAATTTCGTTCATGTTGATCTTCAGACGGGTCTCCATCTCGGGTACGAGATTCTCCTCTGCGTGCACCACATAGGCTTTCAATTCCATAAGCTCTGCGGTGTCTTTCGGCACAGTCAGGGCCTTCTTTGCGATGGCATCGTACTCCTTGCCCAGTCGGGAGATTCTCTGCTGCTGATCGACAACCATCCGGGCGAGTAGATCATTCTGCAGCTGCCTCGCCAGACTCTCCAGATGCTGAATGAACTTCTCGCGATGGAACTCATACAGACCCATCCGTATAACGCTCCACACTTCCCTGGCAATGCGATCCTCCTTCTCTTTGTACTCGTATACCAGTTCCGAATACTGTTCGAAGGTGGCCTCGCCATCCATAAAGACGGCCACACGCTCCGCGTCGATTCCATTGATGAGATCAATGAAAGAATCAAAGTCCTGCAATCGCAGCTCGGGCCCAATGCGCTGCTCCTCCAAAAGGGTACAAATCCGGTTCTTCGTATCCTGCACTATACTATCGGGCACCGCAGGCGTGAGGAACAGCTTCTTGGATATCACCAGATCCGTGTAGAGTTTGCTTTCAATCCGTGGCAACATGGTCACGCTCATCACAATCGAATCGATGACACGCAGCAGTTCGCTTTGGATCTTCGAAAAGCCGGGATTAAAGCTGATGGTATCCTCATCGCTGAGCATCACAGAGATTTCAAAGCCAGGATTTAAATGCTGTCGAGTGAAAGACACTTTATTAAGCCCATTAAATCCAACGAATTGCTCTTAACTCACCCCAAAATCGCAAACAAAGTCGGCAAAGGCCTTCAGACTCCGGATGCAGATGTCCTCCAGCTGCTGGGTCATCAGTGCCGCCACGCAGTTAAAGAAACGCTTCACCAGAGTCACTCTCCTAATATCCGGCAACTGTCCGCGCTTGCTGGCCTTCAGCAGAGTCGAGTGTATCTCCCCATACCAGGTCTCTTCCAGCATGGTCTTTACGGTATCTATTTGCGATCCACACAGGTACTGCCAGGCGAAATGGAACCAATTTGAAGGTGGATTGTTCGGGTAATCCCTGCTCTAATCTTACCACAAATGAGAACAATGTGTATGGGCCTTCAGCCTTGCTAAGCTCCTCAATGTTGACCATGGTTTTGGTGATATAATTCAAGCTCCACAGCTCCAAAATGCTGGCCACACTTCGGTGTATGCTGAACAGCGTTTTCATCAGTCGATTGCGGTTCTCATCATAGCTGCAGGGGACAGGATAAGAGCGTATGCAAATTATCTGATATCGTCTTCGCCAAAACTTTTCACTCGAGTACTTCGTCACAGCCCATTAAGCAGCAGTACACGGAACCACAACCATCCTGCCATCCTGCCACCCTCGCAGCCGAGCAGCCGATGCCAGAGGCATTCTTAATGATGCCAAATGCTCAAAGGGCCATAAATTACCAAGCCGAACCGAACCGAACCTCACACCGCTGTGGGGCTTCCGTATATATCGATAGGTCTTCGCCCAATTTGCCAAGTGACCCACATAGGAGCCTCTGGATAATGGTATTATTTGCTAGCTTAGACTTTGCTATATCTAATAATATAAAATCTGTATCTAATATACACAAAGATATAAATTAAATATATTAATTATCAAATGACGAGGTATGAAATGGTCTATACAGATTTTAGTGTCATACTTGAGCATCAAATTTGAAATCATTTGTGCACTTCTCACTTTCCGATGCGAATTTACAGAGCATTGTGTGAGAATCGGTTTACAAGCACACATTCAAATGCTCTGCTGCGAAAAGCCGAACGCGAGGACACCCAGCCGAAGCCGAAGCCGAGAGCTCCCGGTGTTACATCATTCGATGTGATTCGGGATTCGCTTCGTTCAAACCGATGGGATTAGCGATTCGGCTCTCTCATGGATTCGAATCACCCTCCCGAAACGGATTGAACGAATCGGGTCTCGGTGTCAGATCCGAACCGATCTGTTTTTGAAGTGGCATGAATATATCTGGGACTTTATGAATACTGTGGATTCTAGCAGGGCTCTAGTATGTACTATGTATATATACTGTATAGTGGTTAGTGGTTTGATGGTTAGATCAATCTACCTGTCATCTCGGTGCACATCGCTATTTTTATAACGTTTAGCGATAAACTATAACCTCAAAATGCGGTGATGTACCCCACACCAAGCGGCTTACTACTCAGTGTCAGAAACAAGTTCAATTCATTTTTAAGCATATCCTTTTTGCAATTTATGTCTCGCCCTCGTGCTCCTGCTCGACCGAATCCCAGCCCAAAAAATTCTCAGCAAGCAGCATCTTCCATCTTCTCCGGTCTTCCGGTCTTTCGCCTCCCCCCAACTTCCAGTCAGCTTACTGTTGCTCATCAAATGTCAAACCAATACACAGGAGGACTTAACTTTTTGCTGCTTCTGCTGCCTGCTTTTGCTTTTGTTTGAAATGCCCTTGAAGAGGTATTGATTCATTTTACAAGAAGTTTGCAACGAAGAGAAGGACCTACATGTATGCGAACGCATTCTGGTTATAGGCTTATAGGTAGTAGGTATTCTTAAGGACACTAAAGAACAAATTTCTAAAAATAGTTCCACAGCGAACAAAAAAACAATAATTAAAAACAATGACAAAGTTGAAAATCATTAAAAATTGTATAAAACTTAAATTTTGGGTCACTATATCTTCAGGTATATATACTTTATCGATACGCATCGAAAATCTCGGAACATTTTGTACTATTTTCTTTCCAAATCATCAATTTTTGTGGATATCTGTGCGACGAATGCCGATTAAAAATTAGAAAAGATACAGGCCTACAGCCTAATCTTTGTCTCGTCTAGCATAGCTTTATCATTAAAGAAAACCCTCAACAAACTACACAATTCCGTAGTTTTAAAGCAATCTTTCTGAAACTTGAGTGGAATTCTTGTCCATAAATTGTCTTAATCGGAATCGCCAATTGAAATCTTTAGCAACGATCTATGGATCTCCTAGAGTATCTCATGCTTCGATTCCCTTTTATAGCCCTTTTCTTTATTTCTGTTTTTGCTTTGGCCCTGATGTTGCGATGCTGTGGTGGTGCTGCCTTTTCCATTTCCGTGGCATTGTAGTTGAAAAAGTGCGGTTAAAAAGTTTTTGGCACGCCGCAAAGCGATTTCTCGCGTTTTCCCCCATTGCAAGAAGCTTTTAATAATGTCGCACGACTTTCTTTATTTTCACTCCCAAAGAGGCAGAATCTCCGGACAACTTTGTCAGCGTCAGAGTCAGAATCAGCGTCAGCGTCACTGCTGGCGCAAATCGAGATGAGGTTATTTTCATAAGATTTCGCGCGTTGCCGCAACTCAAAGGGCGGCAATTCATTTCATTTCATAAAAATCGGATTGGGATTTTAATCCACAATGAAGCCAGCCAGCATACGTCGGCACACTTCTTCCACATATGCAAGAGTATGTGGGCGGATCCGAATCCGGATCCGGTGTGCTCGAGTGTTTGTGCGAATGTAATTGCATGTCAATTGCACGCTTCTTTTGGTAAAAAGGGGAAGCCCCAACGCTCCCATTCAATTATGGCAACTTTTTCGTTCATTTCTGTTTTTTTGTCATTTTTCGTTTTTTTTTTTTTTGGCTCATTGCGGCTGGTGCGTGTGCGGGTGCGGGTGCGGCTGCTGGTATGGGTATAATTTATTTTAATTAAAAAAGTGAATCTCGCATTTGCCGAGTTCATTTTTGATTCTCAATTAATGGCGAAAACTTTTGAAATTAAAATAAAATAAAATAAAAGCTTAAGCTGATTAATGATGGTATCAGAAGAGACTATAGATCGTTGTTCATATCAAATATGCTGATTTCCGATGTATGATAGTGAAAATACCTTAAACTCTTTTATGGTTTTCATTTTTATACCCGGTACTCGAAGAGTAAAGGGGTATATTAGATTTGTGCAAAAAATTAATGTGTGTAACACCCAGAAGGAAGCGTTTCCGACCCCATAAAGTATATATATTCTTGATCAGCATCAATAGCCGAGTCGATATAGCTATGTCTGTCTGTCCGTCCGTCTGTCCGTCTGTCCGTCCGTGCGTCTGTCCGTCTTCATTAGCGCCTATAGCTCAAAGACCATAAAAGCTAGAGGAACACTATTTTGTATCCAGACTCCTGTCCTATCGCACTGTTACAAGTGTATTTCAAAATTTCGCCCCGCCCCCTTCCGCCCACTCCAAGGACGAAAATCTGTGGCATGCACAATTTTAAAGATACTATAAAACTAAAAACGCAGAATCATAGACACTGACCTTATCTATCAGATTGTAGAATCTGGATCAGATCGGATAATAAATATAGCCACAATGAAGAAAACCATTTCGAAATGCATCGTTCCCTCTCGCTCTCTCTCACACACAGGGGTAGGCGCTATGCCTGATCGAATTTTTTGACGCCTAGTTCTCAGAGACTATAAGAGCTAGAACCACCAAACTTTCTATCCAAGCTCCTGTGATATCAAACCGAGACGAGTTTGTTTTAAAATTTGGCCACGCCCCCTTCCGCCCCCACAAAAGATGAAAATCTACAATTTTGAAGATACGGGAAAACCAAAAACGCAGAATCATAGAAAATTACTATATCTATCAGAGTATTGAATTTGGATCAGATCGGATCATAAATATAGTCAGAAGGAACAAATGAAATTTCAGTGGCCTCCCAAGCGCAGACTGATTCCCTCTCTCTCTCGCACACAGCCGTGTATGTATATGTAGGAAGTAGATAAAAACATGTAGAAATGGCAGATGTAAAAAATTTATGTTAACCAATATGGAAACATCTAATAGATCAAAATCTCCGAAAAGGTTCGACTTAAATTGTTTTTTTTTGGCTAAAATTTAATATTTTCCTTTTGCGAACATGTAATAAATTACAACAAGCTCACATACATATATACTGACTGAGTACCGGGTATAAAGTAGAGCCGCGGCGCAGACGCGGCTCATAACGTTCCCCCTCGTTTAAATTATCAAAAAAAAACCCCCTCTGCTTTCCTGACAATTACGCAAAAAAAACTCACCGAAAACGCCAATGATTGGTTAAAAACTTCACTTCACGACGCTCTGCGGTCTCGAATATTGCGGTGGAACCCTCTTTTGTCAGCCGATCGAGATCCGTGTGACGTAGCACGTAGTCAACGACGGCCTTCTTCATGGCAAACACATAGTCCGCACGCACTTCGGCAATGTTCTCATTCAGAGCGGTTTGCCATTTGTTCAGAAAAGCCGGCACCAGATCCGTAATCCTGCAAAGAAACATAGTTGGAGAGGGAACGCAATATTTGGGTTGATTCTAGCACCTTTTGAGGATCTTCCGGCTGAGCGGCGACACATGGATGGTGTCGATGCCGTGCTTGATGTAGTAGTAGTAGCGCAGCGTCTCCTTCTCGTCCTTGTCGGGAAAGGGTATCTGGCACTCGCCCACTTTCTCCGCGTCCTGTTCATCGTCCATGTGCAGAATCAACTCGACCAGCTTCTGGCGGAATTGCTCGCGCTCCACTCGCATCTGCATGTAGTTGGCTTTGCCTTTCCGTTCGGCCTCCGCCTTCTTTTCCTCCCGCTTGCGCTGTACACGCCTCTTGGGGCAGAGTATGCTTTCTGGCAGCTCGGAGAGCATCTTCCCATCCAGTATCCCACTGGTGCACTCCGGCATATTCAGTTCGTACCAGAGGCGGCGGGATTTGTACTCGGGGTTGGCCTTCGACTGGAGGATACTCTGCAGCACATCCGGCTTGGGCCGGGTGTAGAGCACTTTGGACTTTTCGCATATGCGACGGGCGCCGCAAATGGACGTAAAGCTGGGTATATTCATATCCCTATTGGGATTTTGTCGGTTCTGCATGTTGCGGTCTCTAAAAAGAAACGAATTTGAATTTAAATTATAACCGTTTCGTGGAGGAAAGAGGTTGAGGTCTTCGCTAGTTTCTAGGTGGCAACGCCAGCATGCGATGACAATCGATAGCAATCAGCTGTCGCACACATGTTACCCGGCTGCTGTTGTGCCACCACTAACACCCACTGAATTGTGCAACCCGGAAAATTCTAAATTTTTTCTTGGAATTTTCCATTAGTATAAGTTAAAACAACGTCTTACCAGTCGTAATTCTATTGCAGCACACAAAATTATTTAGTACGCGCCACAACGCGTTTATTCCAGCTTTTTTTTATCCGATCATACGAACGTGTTGAAAACAAATGCGAATGCCACACGTTTCCTGTTTATTTTGAATTGATTTCGGAAAAGTCGGAAAAACAAGCAACCGGCGTTGCCCATAGCACCAGCCGGCCCAGAGCAACAAGTCACCCCATACCTCTAGGTCTCCCCAGCACACGAAACAAAAATCAAATAAAAAAACCACAATGTTGCTCCAAAAGTTCTGCATGCGTGCCCTGCACACCACGAGAATGGTGTATGCCAGTGGAACAGGCGCCGGCCTGGAGAAGAGTGCCCTGGCCGCCCTGCGCAAGAAGACCGGCTACACATTCGCCAACTGCAAGAAGGCCCTGGAGTTGCATAACAACGATGTCAGCCAGGTGAGTGCCCAATCATCCAGAATACTCAACTCCCTCAGAGATTTTAATCGCACTCCCCCTCTCTGGCTCTCTCGGTTTCTGGAACAGGCGGAGAAATGGCTGCATGCACAGGCACAGAGTCTCGGCTGGACCAAGGCAACCAAAATGGCAGATCGTGCCACTGCCCAGGGCCTCGTTGGAGTCCTTGTACGCGGCAATCTGGGCGCTATGGTGGAACTCAACTGTGAGACCGATTTCGTGGCACGCAATGATGTCTTCAAGCGCTTCGTGGACCATGTCGCACGGATTTGCCTGCAGTACACGGAAGGTATCGAATTTGACGGAGATCTCTGGAAGGTAGTTACACATCTGTGGATTATTCCATTTCCTGTTTCATTTGCTAACATTACGAACATCATTTTATCAGCTTGGTTATGAATCGGAGGCTTTGAAGAATCTTCCTACGGATGAGGACCGCAATTTGGGGGATCATTTGGCCCTGCTTATCGGCGCCGTGGGCGAGAATGCCACCATTAAGCGGGCCATCTGCTTTAAGGCCAAACATGACATTAACTTGTGCGGCTATGCTCATCCAGCACCCGCCAATGTGGGCACCACTGAGGACACCACGCAAGTGGGCAAATACGGTACCATCATGGCATTCCGTTCCGACATTAAGTATCCGGATTATGATTTCCAAAAAAGCATTTGTCAGCAAATTGTCGGCATGAAGCCTAAGAAGATTGGTGAATACGACAAGGACAAGCCGGTCGAGAACAAGGACGACGAGACGTGCCTCATCCATCAAGAGTATCTGCTGGACTCGGAAAAAACTGTCGGGGAAATGCTCAAAGAGCACGAGACCACTGTTGTCGACTATCATCGGTACGAGTGCGGCGAGGCGACCATGGGCAATCTAGACGAAATTCTTCGCTCCCGAGAGCAGAGTAGCAACTAAATAGATCTAAAAGCAGACGACTAGCATACAACATTGTTATACACCAAACACATTAGACTACACACACACACAGACCCTGAGATTGTTGGACCGAAATTCTGGACAAAATTTGCATGTTGAATAAGAACAATAACTACCACGAACGGAACCAAAAAGAGTGTACTTTGAATACCATGAGTCATGGCAAAAAATTGGGGTAAGTGAAATGCCAGCGTGCGCCTGCGCAACACGGGAAGCACGCCTGAGTGCCTTCCGGCGGCAGCAGCAGCACCGCCACCAGCAGAAGACTGGACAGTAGAATGAACTGTTTATGAACGTGTTTTGTTCTGCAGCCGATAATTACCAGCACGTCAGCCAAAAGGGGGGAAAAGAGCCAAACAGGTATTGGATGAAGTTACTATCCTGGATCTGCACTGCCACCACCACCACAAGTTCAATGAGCCCTTCAGGTCACATGTGGAGGCTAGAAATCAATGTTTAAACAAAATTTCCATGGCGGGATATAGAGGGAATCGATTCTAAGCGATACAGTATCGTTGTCAAGAAAGGCCATGTCATTGCCAGCTTAAATCTGAATTTTACTGGGCAACCTTTTCTTTCGAAATGTCAAATTTTTTCAGTCGGCTGCGACATTTCATTTAGTCTGTTCGATTTGAAGGATTAAATTACGAATTATTTACGAGAAATTAAGAAAAATATGGACTTGGAATCGTTTCGCTCAAAGTATAGCGACCTAACAGTCACCGCTTTGCCTCCTGGTGGAAAGAAGGAAAAACTGACGAACGCCAACGAAGAGGACTTCAAGATGCCTTCTATGGAGTACAAACCGCCACGCGTTGAGATTACACGCGTATCCTCTGGTAATGGCGCTGCATACGGGCCCTCCACATCAAATCCTTTTGGTGGTTCCTCATCGTCCTCTGCTGGCGGATCAGCACACGGACCCAACCAACGCGGTGGTTCTGCATTCGGACCGTCCCTATCGGCCCCTGCTGAAGGGCCGGGCTCCTTGCGCACCCGATCGCGGCAGCAGACTGCCGCCGCCTTGGCCTACGCTTGCGAGTACAAGGAGGTGATGGCCAAGCTGGATTACACAAAGTTTATGCAGGCCAAGCTGAAGAAGTTATCCGAATCGCAGGGCCTAAATAACGCCGGTGCAGCTCCCAATACTGTAATGACATCGGACAATAAGGTACTTGCCGACGAGCAAGTCCAAGGGACCATTGTGGACACATTCGACAATCTTGTATCGGTTGTGGGAAAGATGAAGACCGTTTTGAACCCCACGGTCATGGGGATGCGGTCCGCCTCGGAGCGTTTGATGAATGAAATAACAAATGCCCGTGTCGTGGTGAAGACGGGTCAAATAATTCTGAAGCGCGAAGAGATGGATACTTCAGTTATTCCCCCCGACGAGTGACGTCATCCGGTGCAGGTTCACCGCCACTCGCTTTACGACATTTTTTCACTGAGTGCCATACTAAAAGAACAATAAAACAATAACAAAAAGCGGGGAGTTCTGGGAACCCTCAGCACATGAAAGTGTCTGTTTTTGTGTGTGGGTATGGCCGGCATTTTGACACTAGCGAGCAGTGGAGCGCAAAACTTGTCCGTCATGAATGGTGTATGGAATGGTTGGGGTCGCCTCGATGATACCCTTGGTACAGATTGGTATTCCATCCTATCTCTAGCTTTTAAGGAACTTTTGTTTTGCATACATTCACAAGCATTCCTTATGGTCGTATGACACTACGCTTAACTACGGTCTTACGGTTAATGCACAGGGTGGGAGCGATTTTGGGTTTTTAGTCGATCTGGTGGCAGCCAAGCATCAGAAATGTTGGCTTATCTAATCGGAGGCATACTTTTGGCCACGTAGCCGTGGACTGCCTTTCAAAAATGATAGGTAGTTCAGGGTAGTGTCACACGACCATAACGCCAAATATCGATGCACATAATTACGATTACATATTTATAGCACTCCTGACTGCAGATTTGCTTGTGTTAAAACGCATATACATACATACATATGTACATATTTCAACAAAATTAAGCAGAAACTTTTTACAAGAGTACACTTAACTTTTCACAATCCACTTGCCTAATATACCCACCAATATAAGTAGCTACATCCGCACCTGGAAAGGGTCACCACTCCACTCACTGACGCTAGCGTCGATGCCCCCAGCCTGCTGCCTTGCCATGCGATCGCGCCGCTTCAATTGAAGTTTTCCAGTTCGGGGCTTCAGTCGTAAGCCGACTTTTCACGGGGTTAAAGCCAGATCTGTAGCGACCGGATCGCACGCACAGTACTAATACTTCACTCCTGCGCGGGAACTGTTGCGCTGCCTTATTGCTGTCTTTTGCTTCCGCTTTGCAAATAATTCGGGTTAATTTGTTTGGAAAGTGCAGCAAATAGTTTTTCATTTTTTCATATTTTCGCAAGCCACAAAAAGTTATTAACAAAACGCCGGGCGGTAATTGCATAGTAAAAAAAACAACAGTCTCTCGCGCGCTCTCACTCTGTGGTGTGTGTGTGTGTGTGTCTCTCTCGGCCAAACGGTAAATTGCCAGAAGTGAACAAGCAAATAAGGAAAAAGGCGACAAGAGCAAAGTGGGAGAAGAAGGTGACCAAAGCAAGTAAGCAAAAACAGCCAAATAGAGCGCGCAGGCAGCAGGAGAAGAAGGTGACAGCAATAAACGAAGCAAATGTTTAAGTGCGAAACAATTAAAATTGTTTGATTTGAAGTCGCAAAGCGCCGGCGCAAGACTACGAGTAAACTGCAGCTGCACTGGAAATTTTATCTGCATCGCGGGAGCCACAACAAATTGGACAACAAAATGCCGCCATTTAATTTCATCAAACAGGTGAGGAGTGTGAACAGCATTTAATTTAAGCATGTTTGGTGTTAACAGTAGCACTTAAATGTTTCAATTTGCATACGAGTGTGCGCCTCAGATGAATGTGCGAATGCATTTATTGCGCGCCAAGTCGCATGTCAACATGGAACATTAATTAACCTTTATGTGGTAACTAGCGTAACTAGATTATGAGACAACGATGATTTCAGCAGGTATCGATACTATGAAATATCCATTAATTTATGATTGCAATACGAATTAGCATAGCCAATTAATTAACCTTTATGCTGTAGCTAGATTGAGAAACATTTGGCAACGTAGCGATGCTGGCAGATATGCATATACATATATGTACATACATATGTACAAATGTATGCGAGTAGATTTCGATACCAAGCATTATCCATGGAGTAAGATGTTTTCCCAGCTAAATGAAGTGGAAAAACTTGATTCGATTAGGTGTGTGATTTAAGTTTATCCAGGCATTTGTGAACTTTCCAGTTGCAGACAAAGTCTGTAATATGTAACATCGTTGTTCCTGCAGAGATCAGCAAAAAAAGTAGCTAAACTCTTTCCCCCTACAGAATTTCCCATTTCCCAAAGAATCCGTATGGTTCAAAGTGTCTCTATGTGAAATCTCCTTGTGAAACTGTGTTCTGGATGCAAATAATAATAGTATATATGTAAGTACAAGTATCCTGCGGATAACCATCGTAAGAAATCGCTCCCTTTACTTCGATACTCTGCGTATAGAAATCGTTGTGCAATTACTATTTGATGATGACATTTCTCCATTGTTACCCTTGAAACTCCAATCAATTAATTAGAATACGCGTAGCACTACTCTACCGAGAAAAGTAGAACAGCAATGACAAACGAATGCGTCAGAGACACTGAAGATAGTAGATACACAATCAATCATAATGGATCTCAGGGAACGACAAGCGACAGACAAGAAACGTGTCTAATTGGCCAAAATTCAAAACCAAATAGTGGGGGAAATGAAGCCATACCGAAGTCTGACTGTCTGAATAGAGTCTGAATAGAAAACAGATTTATCTAAATCATGGGGCCCAGCTGGAGACGAAATAAGACAACCGAAAAGAGATTTTCTGTAATTAAGTGGGCCTCTGCAAGATGCTCGCTGGGCTCCCAGATGGCTTCCGGTGATTAAATGTCAGAAACAAGACCAACGGAGGAAACAGAACCACGCATAAACACACGGCATCCCATGCTGGGAGCAAATAAAGGAAAAGGCCCCAAAACCAACCATAAAGGTGGGAACAATTTCTACCATGCCCATGCCCATAAAGAATACCCATGCCCCACCCCATCCATCGGAGCTTTCTTCTTTATTCTCCACTAATTTCAGGCACCACGAAGATCGTTTGTCCGAGTCCGATCTTGGACTCACCAAAACAAATGCAAATTGGGTCAGAAGCTGCAGACCATCCAGGGGGGAGGGGGGACTACTCGTACTATGATTATATTACGAGTGGGTTTTTGGGGGGCTCTGCCTAATGAATTTAAATGCATTAAGGCAACATTTTGTTGAATTTTCGTGGCTTTTCCCCATCGTGTGATAATTAAGATGAATGACCCCGAGAGTCTATGGCTGGTTAGAAAGTTATTGCACCACATTTACGGATAGTTCGGGCTCCACATTTTCGGGCTCTTATCTCATCTCAAGAGCAGCTGAACCCGAACCGAGAGGCTGGCTTATACATATTTGCATTTTTCTTTTGTTTTTTAGTATTTAACGCGAGGTTAATTGCATGTTAACCAACAGTTAAATAACAGTTATTCGTGCAGCTGCCGGGTTTGTTTATGGCTCCCAAAATGTTCATCCAAAAATTGTTCAGCTTCCATCGCAATTGTTGTCCCAGCCTTTCCTTTGCAATTGTCTCTCTCTCTCTCGCTTACTCTCTGTATTTTTTTTTAAATGAAGAAATTATTTTGAACTTTTCGTGTTACGCCGTGGCTTCACCCACACCTTTGCCAATGGCCTCTGGCGTGGGAAGCTGTCGACAGCGACTGACTACCGTGTCTCGTCTCTCTTTTTTTTTTGTATTCACTCGATTCCAAATCGTTATTACGAATGGCAAAAGGAAATCCAAGCCAAAGCTAACATTTGCGGTGGCAATTTTGTGAAAATCCATTCGGGATTCGCCTTTTAAAATCAATTATGATTTACGATGGCCATTTGTTCCACCTTATCAACGTTAATTAACCATTTATTAATGCTAAATCAAATGCATAGCCAGCCAAAACACCTGTTATTGTTATTGATATTGCCGTTTTGCTTTTACCATTTTACATGGCGGCTGTGTTTTGTCAGTGGCCTCATAAAAGGCCACTAGATGGGGAGTTTTCCCCCTCTCAACAGCTATGCGACCACTAAGATGCACTTTATTGAATCCATTAAATCATAGCTAAACCCATAATACCACAGTTGCATTCATTATATTGGAAATACTGGAATATTACGTTCAGCATCCTCCTGAATTTTTAAGGAGACATTTTGCACAGCGTCTGAAGGTGTCCAATGTATGTATGTATATTATTCCCAAAACCATTTGGTGTTATAAATTACTGATATGCATTCTCCGTTGCAGGCAAATCTTCCTACAAACCAATCACTGCCCCAGTCCCAAAGGAAGAGCATCCCATTCCCATGACGGAGAACACCATATTTTGTAGAGTCAGCTGGCTTTGTGGTCTGGAATCGCTGGCAATTAATGTGGGCTGCTGCTGTTTTCCACTCCGAAGAAAAAAGAAGCTGCAGCAGCAGCAGCAGCATGTTTGCCATAGTTTTGCCATCTTCAGAGCCAGAGTCTGCTGGATCTTCCATGGCTAATGAAAAGACAGTAAAAGAGCATCAGAGACTGGCAGCAGAGACGGCAGAGAGAGAGAGAGGCAGGGGAGGCAGAAACAAATCGGCACAATCACCGCTAGCGGGGATCCATCCAGCCAGATGGAGAAGGAATACTGCAAAAATACAACAACAAAAAATAAAGCAGTCTGAAGCGGTACATTGCTGCCCCGTTTCCCGATTGCATTTCGCAGCATACAGATGTGGCAAATGCCACAAGTCAATGTTGCATTGTGCCTGTTTTGTGTGCTGGCTTTTTTATTAGTCTCAAAGTTTACGTAAATGTCGCGTGTGTTGTGCCACAAACAAACAAACGAACGAACACACAAAATGCTCTTAATGGGTTTGGGGGGTTTTCAAAGCAAACAATCAAACTGTTTCAGGCCTGGTTCGCCTTTTGTGTTCGCCTTTTATTTGGTAAAAGGAAAAGTCAATTGTTTGGACGGGGCGTCGTTTGTCTTGCAAGTTGACGTGTGTAATTATCATAAATTGTAAAATTACATTTTCATCCATGCTAAAAGTCGCACATTTTTAGTCCGGGAAAATGCTCTTTGCATTTCGTATCTCGCAGTTCGCATTTCGCAATCCGCATTTTACAATTTACATTTACATTTACATTTGCTTTCATTTTTTCCAGTTCATGCCTCAACCTCAACGGTTGATTGAACTTGTCAGAGATTTTGAGTTGGAAAAACATGAAGCACGGTTCATGACGGAGAAAGAAAGAGTTACCTGCGATTGTTTTTCGTTTTTTGAAAGGCATTGCATTGTCTGTTGCCCCGGGATACGGATACATTCGGGTGTTCTCCCATGTCTGGTAGGAGGGAGGGCCCATTAGTGTCGTTCACGCTTTGGAACACACACACTTTGGAAAATCATTACCATAGTTTTTTCATAGAGATGAACACACAAGTACAACTATGAAAATGTTGAACAAATCACTGGCAAAATAATCGTAGTTGGTCGAAATAATTTGACTACTTTCCTCACTCGAAGGCCAATTGAGGCGGCCCGTTGGCTGTTAATGATTGTGCCACACAAATGCCACAATCTGCCTGTCTGCCACTCGATACATAAATCATAAAAGTGAAGACTCAAGGCAGTCAAGCGAGGCGGCAGTTGACAAAAGGCAGCAGAAGGAAACCCGCGAGATGCAAATCGACGGACGGGTGTCACTTCTCTCTCTCTCTCTCTCTCTCTCTCTCTCTCTCTGTCTCTCTCTGTGTGCTTGTTTGCCTCTGGAGAATGTCAATGCAACATCGGAGTATGGATTGGGGTGGGGAGTGGGGTGCAAGAAAATAAAGCAGGCGATTTGCAGAAGTAGAAGATGGGATACTCTTTGAAGGAGGAACCAACTAAAACTGGTAGAAATTCGATGGGGAAATATTTGTTACAGTGGAAAGTAAACACCTTCACATCCTGAAGTGTTCTATCCTGAACCTCACTATTACCAAATGGAAAGGCTCACCAGGGATTTGGGAATATCACCTGTTGCCAGCTGGAAATTTCTTTAAATACTTCAAGAATAATCTAACACCTAAATTAAAATAGAGAATGAAAGCTTAAATATGTATCTCCTAATATCTTAATGAAATCTCTTAAAATTTTCACATACATCATGTTTAGTTGCATATATGTAGATCACAGTCTACACTTTAAAAATCTGCATATTTCACCCCTCAGACGAATACTCTAAAGCCGTAGATCCTCCTCTTGTGGTCACTCAACTGAAAGAAGTAGAGAATCGTTAAAAGAACCCAAGTAACCGACTCAAAGCCAACTGTGTCTGTCCACACATGGCTAATGGAAAGAATTAGCAAAAGACCAGCAAAGAATTTGCTTAGACCCTTTTGCCAACTCTTCCGTGTGGCCTTTTGCCCGCAGCCAAGTTGCAAGTTCCGTTGGCCCAGACCCACACCCAACCCCCACCCCAGACTCAGACTCAGAGCCCCGCAACCTGGCTCGAACCGAGGTGGCAGGTGGCAGGCGACAGTAAACCGCAACAAAATGCGCTGCGCTTTCTGCTTTTCTTCAGTTCGCAGACAGAGGCTACCGACAATATAACTGATAATTTTCATTCATGTTCCAGTACCGAAGTCGCAGCCGATTTCTGAGTCACAGTCACCGCTTCCCACCTGTTCGGCCCGTCTCGAATGCGGCTGCTGCTCTGCTGCTGGCCTGCTGTTGGCCTGGCCTAGCCTGGCCATAAACTTGGAGTGCCGCATTTTGCGTCGACCAGTCTGCATTTGGCTTTCTGCCGCGCCAGTCGTGCAGCCACAACTCAAAGATCTATATACATACATCTGCGGGTATTCGCGTTCGATCAGAGCAGAGCTCTCTGAACCGGGGAAAAGGCTCTCCACGCGACCGAGTGCGCTCTCAGATCGGCCAAAGGCCTGGGCGACTAGGCTCAGGAAAATCGAATCGAATCGAATGGGACTTTCGTTTGCTGTCTTTTCGATTCTTGATCGGATCTTTCGTCAAACTGATTGATTCTAAATTTTCACAGTCAAACAAAATAGACATACAGAATTCTGTGTTGTGTGGTGCTGTGCTTCGTGAAATTTCTATTGATCGCTTTCGATCGATAGATGTTGTGTCTGTGTGTGTGACGCGACATTCGCTTTTCAAAAGGATTTCACTTTGAGCTCTCTGAGCCAACAGTGCCGGCAATTGGCCATTGCCATCGATTCGTAAGCCAAAACTAGTTCAAGGCTGCCGCCGATCGTCTCCGAGCAACGGTTCAGTTCCAATCTGCAAGCTTCTTCTCCCGAGTCTTCGATCTGTCCAAAATGGAGCTATCGCTGTCACCAAAAGAAACGGTAATTACTGGCTTTTCATTATGCATACAACAGTCCAGTCCAGTCTCTCTCTCTCTTTCCATTCCATCACTCTTTTACATTTTCCTGCATCTTTCTCTGCGTCGTGTGTCTGTTTTGGCCACTTTTCCGTTTTCCAGCTGTTAATTACGAGCAGACAATTATTTGTTTGCCCATTACCATCATTTTGGTTCCCGATTATGATGATCATATCCTTGGGGATCTATAGCATAGTTTAGAGAACAGGATTTAAATGATGATATCTGTATTTTATGAGGAAATTATTGTGTTATTTATCTTCGATTGGGTTTTCACTTGTATCTTTATATTTTCTGTAAATTTCCAATATTAACTGAATAATGAACATTGACCTTAAAGGCTTCGATTAAATCAGGAACAAGAAAAAGTATCTATATTTTTAGGAATTTGTTATGTATTATCGTCCATAGCTGATCTATTTATTATATATTAAATTTACAGTTTCATATTCATTGTTCCTTTTTCTTTACTGCATTATTAAAACCATTAAAACGATTTATTCTATTAATAATTCATCCTGCTTGGTTTTCCCAAATTTGCAATATTGTGGATGCTAAAAATGTTAGCGATTTCCCTTTTATTATGAAATATTACTTTACTTAGACTGAAGGAATCTTTTCCAAATATATCTTTGCTTTGAACTTTATGGTTTTTTCCACTTTCAAGCAAATAATTAACCATTTTAGCGTTTATTTCTCCAGCTAATAGTTCGAAAATTGAAATCCAAAATGTTCCATAATTGAAGGCAACATTTATTCCCGCAAAGCTCCACTTTAGAGATCTATGAGAATCTATTTTCGGCATTCTGTTGAGAACATTTCTTGGACGCTGGGCATCCATCAAACTTTGATGGATTTCGATTTAAATGTCGCTAATTGGTGGCTGTGAAAGTCTCTGGGGGCAATGTCTTTGAAAAAACAAAAGCAGCAAAAAATATAACTATAATTTTCTATACGTATGTTTTGAGAAAGAGATTTCGTTGTACCAGTTTTTGTGGTTGTGGAGCCATGACAAATGTAGTTTAGCTGTCAACACACCAGATGAAGATCGATCAATCTTGATGATGATCGCTTTGGAAAACCTGGTTAACCCAGCCAGAGCCAGAGCCACAGCCACAGCCCCCACCCAAAGCAATCCATCCAAGTTATTTTCCCATTTGCAGACCATAATTAAAATGTTTTCATGCCGCACATTTTATACATAGCTTATTTATGAGAAGCAAACGATCAGATGCGTGGGCCGAAGGCATTGATACCCTTGAAAGATCAAACATTACCGTAGAAACTTTTGGTTTGCCTTCTCTTTGTTCTCCAAATCCGAGTACCCTCTCCAAGAGTATAACACGAACAAAAGCCAACAATTATGATTTTGATTTCCATGAAATGTCGCTCTGCCACTGCCAGGCGGAGCATGAACTTGTTTTTGGTCTCTGAACACGAGAGCTGTAATCAAATGATTATATGGCTTAGAGATGTACCTACTGAAATGGCATGGTGGTTCAGAGTCAAAGCATTAATTAGTCAACGGCCACCTAATGACCCCCAACCGTTAGCCAAGATCGAGATGAAAATGCAGACGCCCCAAACCCCGAACGCCAGCACTCAACCACTTTCCACTTTGCTGCGTTCCATAAATAAATACAACAAACAAAAAATTAATGTTCGAAACAAAAACTGGCCTGAAACCGCACCACAGACGCCGGCCGTGCACCACACAAATGTGGTTCAGTTTTCACTATCACTTGGCCACCAGCTCTCGAAGAAGCAGAGGCAATCGGACGCAATCTATGCAGCCGCCAGATGCAGAGCACTTCCCCAAGACCAGTCCGAGTAGGTTGTTGTCGGGTTTTCTTTTCTTTTGGTGTGGTGTGGTGTGGTTCGGTGTGGTGTGGAGATCCTTGGCGCCAGTTTTGAGGCTTTTTCGAAAATTGTCTCATGTCAGTGACAATTGGAGGCCATTTGAAAGGTGTTTTAGTGGCGATGGAAAATGCTGTTCGAGCTGCCCGTCATCCCAGGCATTGTCCACCTTTTGCGATGTGCGGTGAAAATATAGAATGGTAATTGCAGATGAAATTTCATCAAATCAAAACCTGCTTACATCGAAGAGAGTCGAGTTGCGGTACGTGTTTGGGACTGAACTGCGAACTGAAGCAAGAAATAGGAGAAGTTTCAATGAAGAAGTGAGTCCAGTTCTGTGATCTAGCACGTCTGCAAATAAGACTCTTGAGATCTAAATTTTCTTCAATTTTAAGCATCAATTCCATCTTGCAAACCCCTGTGGCCATTACCTATCCGATTACAAAATTTAAGAACAATTTTTCGACAAATACGAACCAGTAGGAAGTCTGTCTTTATCCACTTCTAAATCGAATTCATAGAAACTTGCTTAAACCATTTGCTAATAAAAAAAACCTCTGTTAATTAATTTTTAGGAGGTCCGCCCCAACACCATACCGGATCCAAAAGTAGATGCCACCTTCCGCAGGGTGACCAAAAATGCAATTACCTTTTCCTTGTGGAAAATCGATGAAGATCGCCTGGAGGCCGTGGCCCGTTCACAGTACGGAACATTCTACGACAACAGCGCCTACATAATATATGCCGCCAATCTGGTGGGACACTATGCCAACCATGAGACCATCGTAAGTAGCCCCAAATACACGCATTAGTGGTAGTGCTAATATGATTTTCCATTATAGACACGCGAACAGAAGCCCAATGTGGTGCTGGAACGATATATACACTATTGGTTGGGCAGAAATGTCAGCGAACAGAATCGCTCCAATGTGATGCACAAGATTCAGGAGCTGGACTCGTATCTGGGCAATGCGGCGGCCATCTATCGCGAGACACAGAACCATGAGAGTCCGCGTTTTTTGTCCTATTTCAAGAAGGGATATGAGTAAGCTCATCTATGATGGAAACTCCCAGTCATAATGATCTCTAATCCCAAATCCCTTTTATAGTATTCTTTCGGGAGCTCTGATCAACTCTCCACAGAGACCACGCCTGTACCAGTTGCATGCTCGTAAATGGCTGCGTTCCATTGAGTTGGCCACCATCGAGTGGTCGCACTTCAACTCGGACTACATAATGGTTCTGCACACAGAGACCACGACATTCGTCTGGATCGGACGTTCCAGTTCGGGCATCGAACGACGCGGCGCCTTATCCTATGTGCAGAAGCACTCTAGCGGCTGTCCCATTGTCATTGTGGACGATGGCTACGAGCAGGCCATGACAGCGCCACAGAAGGAGCTGTGGAACGCACTGCTGCCGCTGCAGAAGCGAATGGTCTGCCAGGCCAGTCAGCTGGCCACCGACTACACGGACTACAGCAGCAACAAATTCCGCATCTACAAGTGCAATCTGCGTGGGCGCTTGCATCTCGATCAGTTGGACGTGGGCCTGCCGGCCAAGGATGATCTGAGCGATGCCCATGGGGTCTACCTATTGGATAACTATGGCAAAAGCATTTGGCTCTGGGTGGGTGCCCAGGCCCCGCAGGCAGAAGCTCTCTCAGCCATGGGCAATGGCCGCGCCTTTGTCAAGAAGAAGAAGTATCCGGACAACACTTTGGTGGTCCGCGTCGTAGAGGGCCATGAGCCGGTCGAGTTTAAGCGTCTGTTCTCGAACTGGTTGAATGTGTGGCAGGAGAACACACGCGGCCACAAGCCGGTGTCCACAAAGTTCGGCAAACTGGATGCCCATTCGCTGTGCGAGCGTCCCAAGATGGCCGCGGACACACAGCTGGTGGACGATGGCAGGGGAGAGCGAGTGGTGTATCGGGTGATGGGCGATCAGGTGCAGGAGCTGCCTGCCTCAAAGACTGTGGTCTTCACCACCAATGCCAGCTATGTGGTCAAGTACAGTGTGCAGGTAAATATCCATTGCATTCTATCCTTAAATCAGCTTTGAAACTAAGACATTCTTTCTCCGTCTGCAGTGCGCAACTGTTGTTCCCGCAGATCTGGCCTCGGTGGGCATACAGAGCATCATCTATCAGTGGAACGGGTCGGAGGCCTCGGCTGAATCCATTGCCACAGCGAATAAAATTGCGATTGTCGCATTTGAGGCGCTCAAGGAACCCGGAATGCTGGTCCAACTCTACGAGTTCGATGAGCCGCCGCATTTCCTGCAGATCTTCGACGGTAAGCTCATCATCATGCGGGGACAGCGCAGTGACATACTGTATTGCAACAACAACAACGGGGACCTCAAGGCAAATGTGATGCTGGAGACATTCCTGCTGAAGGTATACGGAGACGCGAGCTACAATTCCAAGGCAGTGGAGGAGCACCCGCTCTCCTCGATCACCTCCAAAGATTGCTACGTGATCAAGACGAGCCATGTGTGGGTCTGGTGTGGCCAGAGCAGCACTGGAGATGCCCGCGAGATGGCCAAGTCGATGGGTGCTCTCATGGGAGAGTACACCCTCATCCTCGAGGGCAAGGAGAGCAAAGAGTTCTGGCAATCGGTGGCCATGTACTTCAACCAGGCACTCGTCATCAATGGCCATGTCAACTCCTGCGGCAGCAGCACCACCAGCAGCAGCAGTGGCGCCGGCAGCATGTGCAACGGCAGCTCCAACGGTGGCAATGTCTCTCCCACCCTGAGCAACAACTGCTATCTCAACACGTGCGTGCCGTCAAAGCCGAGACCACCGGTGCAGCTGTTCCTGGTCTGGTGGCAGCAGAACTCCTTGCGCTACGAGGAGATTATTGGCTTTGAGCAGCAGGATCTCAGTGCGGATTGCACCTACATACTGGACACTGGCACCCTCACCTATGTGTGGCTGGGTGCCCAGGCCCAGCAGCAGGAAAAATACACGTCCATTGCCCAGTGCTATGTCCAGAATGCCCCATTCGGACGTCGCTCGGCCTCGGCCTTGGCCGTAGTGCGGCAGTATCAGGAGCCAAATGTGTTCAAGGGGTTCTTCGAATCCTGGCAGAATAACTACGGAAAGGTAAGCCCTTCAAAATCACCTCAACTAGCCGAAAAATACAATCTGATTTTGTTGCAGAACTTCCTGTCCTACGAGGAAATGCGCAAGGAACTGGGTAGCAGCACAGCCCCCAGTAATATTATCGCCGCCAATGCCGCCACTCCACTCATTTTGAACGATAGACAGAAGGATTTTGATGGGCATAAAAAGTACCCACTGCCGGTGCTAACTCAGGAGATGGATATGCTTCCGGCCGAGATCAATCCGCTCAAGCGAGAGGTCTGTCCCAGTACTCAAGTCAACCAGAGAGATCCCCATTGAAACCTTTTGCTTTTCTTCCTCCAGGTGCACCTTACACATGATGATTTTGTTTCTGTTTTCAAAATGTCTTTTTACGATTTCGATGAGTTGCCCAAATGGAAGAAGACCGAGCTGAAAAAGCAATACAGATTGTTTTAAGTCAACGTGCCGCACCGATAGTGTGTATCGAGTGCGCACTGTACATAATCCACATGAATGAATAGCGAATCATATTTGGATCAATTTATGTTATATACTATACACACTTTACGTAGATATTATAAAGAAAACTCTTTGAATTTCACATAAAAGAGAAATATGAATCAATTGAATTGTAGCAACCATCAGACGGCTTCCACCTCCTCGGAATCCGGCTCATCCCCGCTGCCTGAACCTGTTCAACAGAGAATTTCATCATTACACATCGAAAATTTCCACATACCAAAAAAACATCACAACTTACTGGGAAACAAAAGCCCGAAAATGAACTCGAAAATACCACCGAGTAGATCCCAAAACATTGTCGATCTGTTGTGCTCAACGTTTTGTAACTAAGTACAAAGACATTACGGATCGGAAACGGTTTTGATTCTGATTTAATGTGGCCCCAGGCCAAACCATACCCCCATTTAATGAGCCGCGACCAAAAACGGAAGAGTAATTCGGGCTTAATTCCTAGCAAAGCGATTGCATGATCTAGGTCAATCATGGCCACAAAAATAATATGTATTTTGTGCCTATTGAAAAGCATTTAAGTGGTCAGATCAAATTTATTTGCTTGGTGATCATCATGATCTTCAGATTATTTCAATTTTAGTCGTAATAGTAATCACCAAAGTAGTCCTCGTCCGCTTTAAGGAATAGGGAATAATAATTACAATTCCAACTATAGTTAGAGATACTACACAAATTACTCACTTATATCGGAGAAGAATAAATCGTTGAGGAAAGCCAGGAATATTTCAATAAGCTCACAGCAATCCATGGTGTATGATAACTCTGGATACTGGGGGGGTTTTGTATTTATAGGAGATAAGCGTTGAAGGTTAATGCTTTGCGCGACCATTATTAAGAGTAATTTAATTAATGCTATAACATTCATTATATATTATATCATTATATTATTTTAGAGCATTTTTATAATGATCTCTGTCGCCCTAAGAGTCGTAATCGTCATCGTTGCTTTCAGCTGGAAATTCAGAAATGTTTTAAAATGGCTTAAGTGTATTTCAAATCGGGGGAATCGATGTAACGAATGTTGATTTTATATATTACTTATCCAGTTCCTCTTCTCCTATATCCTCCAACTTACTGCCGAATAATACGTCTCCAATGAACTCCAATATCATTCCAATTATTTCACAATCCTCCATCACTCTCGCTTTACGATTTACAAACTTTTACTAAGCCCTAGAACGCTCAAAAATGGTTTTATATACAATTTGGTCTACTATATGTATACTCGGATATCTGTTTTGAACTTGGTACATTTCCATGACTAATCGTACATACTTCATTTAATGGCAATCCATTCTGTTGGTTCAGCATGACATTCCAAACGTTTAAAGCTTAAAACATAGTTTTATTAAAAACAAACACATCTATTACAGCCATTTCAATATACGTCATAGCCGTACATGGGTCCCTCCATGTAGGCCTTCTGCTGGTCAGTGGAATTGCGACGGATTCTTCTGCCAATGGGCTCTAGATCCGCATAGCACTTGGGGAAAACTCGCTCCACAGCGGCAATGGCATCTGTCTTGCTTATATTCCGCACAGCCAGCACGGAGGCTAAAGCCTTGGTCTTGACGCAGTTCTAGGGATCATAATAAATCAGGATGAAACTAGGAATTTACTTTGAAATTGATTTGCACCCACCTGATGCGCCTCTTTTACGTTAAACGGCGATGCGTCGCCCTGGAACATGGCACTCAAAAAAGAACAATGCGCCAGATTGGCCGCTCGGATCTCCGTACACGCCAGGTGATCCACATTTCGGAAGTCCAGATCGTTGTTACAATAGTCGAACATGTGTATCATCTCGTGGGTAAGCACGCCATGAACCATGCTCTTATTCCTGGCCATATTCTGGCAGACCACAATCTGATTTAGCTTGGGATCGTAGCCACCAGTCACTGAGGGATCACACACCTCGCAGGAGATGTGCCGACGCAGGTCGATGGGGCACCCGGAGCTCTTCAAGGCTCCCATCATTAGTTTGACCAGTGGACCGTTCTTCACACACCAATAGACGTTCTCTTCGCATTTATAGCGATCGATGCTCTCCTGACCCTCCAGACCAAAGAGGATGCGTGTCCACTTGGGCTTGAATGTTACACCGCGTCGCTCCGGATACAGATCATAACCCCAATCCTTATTCTCACTGCTAGGCGGCTGTTCGTCGGACGTGGACGGTGAATCCTGAACTTGCTTGGAATCGGCGGCAACGACGGGTGGAGATGATGGTTTTCCCTTTGTGTCAGTGGGCGTTTCATTATCTTTAGGCATGGGTGCTTCTTTGGCCCACACTTTTGTCAGAAAATCCATAGTTTAGTGGATTTCTAAATCTTCAAATTGGTTGAATAACAAACCGGCAGCTGATTTGGTCAGAGACAAACGAGTATAGTATAGTATCGCACCATACTATCGTATCAAATGAAAAATATCGATATATCGAATTGATATCAACAATCCTACCGGCATAGAAAACACCACGTAAGATTACCATTAAACTCATTCATTGGTCCAAATCACACAAAATAATATGCACCGTGCAGTAAACCAGCAGTTCTTAGTGATATTGGCTGCGATATTAGCTTTAAGCGTGAGTCTGTGTGCAGCCACCGATGTACCACGTCCCCGCGGAGTGCCTATGATAAAAGCAGCGCTATATCAGCCTCAAGGTGGCGAAAATAGCTGGACCTGCTTGGATGGCAGCAAAACGATTCCCTTTGTGCAGGTGAACGATGACTACTGCGACTGTCCCGACGGGAGCGATGAGCCAGGCACATCCGCCTGCCCGCAGGGCCAATTCCACTGCCTCAACAAGGGCCACGAGTCTGTGGACATTCCCAGCTCGCGTGTCCAGGATGGCGTATGTGACTGCTGCGACGGCAGCGACGAGTCACAGGTGGTTGGGTGTGCAAACACCTGCGTGGAGTTGGGCGCTGCCGCTGCCATCCAGCGAAGGAATCAAGCTGAGCTCCACAGGCAGGGTGCCGAGAAGCGACTGGAGATGATCTCACGGGGCAGACAGCTGAGAGCAGATAGAGAAACCCGCCGACTGGAGCTCGAGCGACGCATTAAGGATCAGGAGGCTCTGAAATCCGAGAAACAGCAGATCAAGACCAACGCTGAGGCCTTGGAAAGCGATGCTCTGGAGGTGTTCAAGGAGCAGCAACGGGAGCTGGATGCCGATACCGCCCAGGCGGAGGAGGAACCCCAGCAAATGCGCCACGAAGCTTCGCTCAGCTTTGCTGTGTACGATATCAACAAAGATGGCTTCGTGGAGGTCACCGAGCTGATGGTGGACATCAATCTCGACCGCGATCGCAACGGCGTGGTCACCGTGGAAGAGGCAAAGTACTTCTTGGATGAACGAGAGCGTGTGGATCTGGATGCCTTCGTCACCCTGGCCTGGCCACGCATCAAGCCCTTGAAAATGCTGGCCGAGGGTCTGTTCCAGCCCCCAATTGCGGAAGAGCAGGTTCCTCCAGTCGGAGAAGTGCCAGTTGAGGCGACCACTGAAGGAGTCCAGCCAACGCCGCCCCAGCCCACCGAAGGTACGAAGATTTCCACTTGAAAGTTATCACCATTGCCGTTGTGGATCCTTATCTAATCAGAATTACATTTACAGAACAAGTCGACATGGAAGCTAGCACGGACGGGGAGGCGGACGAAGAAGGCGACGAGGATCAGTACGATGACGAGGAGGGAGATGTGGGTGTGGGCGAAGCCTCGCCGGAAGTGGATGCTCCTGCACCGCCCGTTTACGACCCAGAGACGCAGCGTCTCGTAGAACAGGCCAATGAGGCCCGCAATGCCCTGGAAGAGGTTGAGCGTAACATACGCGAGATCGAACAGGAAGTCAAGGAGATTGATGAGCAGAGCGCCAAGGACTATGGCCCGCAAGAAGAATGGGCAGTAATGGACGGCGAGTGCTATAACTTTGAGGATCGTGAATACGTGTACACTCTGTGTCCGTTCGACAGGGCCTCGCAGAAGCCGCGAAACGGTGGAGCCGAGACAACCCTCGGTCGCTGGGATCAATGGATTGGCGAGGGATACAAGTACTCAAAGCAGAAATACGCCAATGGAGCAGCGTGTTGGAACGGCCCCCAGCGGTCGGCCATTATCAACATTAGCTGCGCCCTGGAGCCGCGTATCACATCTGTGGGTGAGCCCAATCGCTGCGAGTATTACTTTGAGTTTGAGACACCAGCCGCCTGCGATAGCGAAGCTCAACAGGCGCAGAACGTGCACGACGAACTTTGAGAAAACGATGCAACGGAAAGTGTGTGGATAGCCCGAAAAGATCAGAAAAAGAGATTTGAGGAGGATTGTGTCCTATTTGTAGAGAGTGGATTCTTTTGAAATATCATATTTATCGCGATCATTCCCATGCTGCCAAGGAGCGAGGGTGGCCAGGCGCGGGCGAGGGGCGAATGTCATTAAGAAGTATAGTGAAATCATTCAGTCTATGCATTTAAGCAAAACTTAAGAAAAAATGTTTCAATTTGAATAAAGTGTAAACAGTTAGTATTTTTTAAAAATATATATATATATGTAGTTATTTAGTAAATGGTGTGTCTATGTGGGTGTCTATGACTCGGTGACCGCCTGCTTGATGTCCTCCAGATAGCCGTCCACCTGGTGCTCCAGGGCGAGAATGTGCCCCGTATTGCAGTTTTCCGCCCCCACAAAGGTCAGAATCAATGGCAGCTTGTTCATTTGGACCACTTGATAGTTGGAATACATCGATATGATGGTCTTGTTCCGACCCAAGCCCAGCTTGCTGGCCTGATCGCAGGCCGTCGTGAATGTGGGTATGAACGAGGGCATCAGGGCGAAATCCACATTCTTCTCCTGACTCACACGGAGGAGGGGAACGCCATCACGATCTGTTATCTGTATGACGTGCAGACCGCTGACCCTGCACGGAGGAGAGGCGGAATATGATATGTCAGTTCAGCAAGAATACATTACTGATCCGGGACATACTTCTTTAGCAGGCCATTGAAATACTTCTTAATGTCGTCCGACATGGATAATGAGCAAAATGGCGACGAAGAAGACCTAAAAACTGTTAACTTATTTTTTTTTCCACATTCACAGCTATTTACACAAAACAAACCGAGAAAAGGCTGATCCAACTATCGATACAAATTATTTGAGATATCGGTAACAATTCGCTGTCTGCTGCGCTGCTTGGAAAAATTGTTTTTATTGAATTTTCTTAAATGTTTCGAGCTTAAGAAGGCAGTAGTAGACTTAAAGTGGTCATCCTAGTAATCCCTTTGATTGAGTTAACTTCCACTATGGTGACAGGGGATCCCGGGACCACAAAGCCCACATCTTCAGCCGGTTCAGATGATGACGACTACACATCGTCCATGTCCCACCTCACCATCGGCCAACAGATCCAAGAGCTGTCCAAGCGGCTGCAAAACACCACTGAGGAGCTGCATCAACAAGTTCGTGACAAGCATGGAGCGCTGCTACAGCAAGCCACCCATGCAGGTCGCTTTGATGCCGCTCTCAATACGCTGGCGGAAGAAGTGCAGCGGGTAAGGGAGACCGGACATCGCCTCAAGAGCCAAGTGGACACGCAATACCAATTGGTGGAGAATCAAACTCAAGTGCTGGGTCGCCTTCATGATGTCAGCCATTTGCTGCGCTCGGCCGGAACGCTTCTTGCCCTGACGGCCAAATTGAAGAGCACCAAAGATGTGCTACGTCAGGCGGAGCTTCATTTCGAGCTGGCGCAGCTAATAGATGACAAGGACCTGAAGGACATTGAGTTTGTGCAAAAGGAGCGTGCATTTGTGATCAGCTCGGGCCAGAAGATTCGGAATCTAACGCAAATGCAATTGGTTACTGGACTCCAGGAGCGCAATCAAAATCAAGTGGTTAATGCATTGAAGGTTGGTATATCGGAACAGAAGGTGGACCTGCAGATAATCATTATAAAATTTCAGATCTTCATGAACTTCAATACACTGGAGAAATCCCTTGACAACCTGTTGGCCACATTCATAGCCGACATGGAGCAATCCCTCAAAGAGTGTTTTGCCGGAAACGACATTTCGGTGCTCAACAAATCGCCCACACAAGGAAGTGGCAGCTCCACTAGTAAACCTGCCGCATCCCGGGGCCCGGGCAAGACGCCACAGTTGACTACGACACAAAATTTTCGAGCAAAGTTCTGGAAATCTCTGCACTGGCTGCTGTACGACGAGCTCTATGAAAGTTGCACCCAGATCAAGCTGCTCAAAGCGGCGCTGGAGCAGATTAATCAGTTTGGTTACACTTCCGAGTCCTCGGATCAATACATACCCCAGCGCTTCTGGCAGAAGGTGCAGCAGTTGCTGCGAAAATCCTTCGATGAGTGCTCACAGCATGTCACTCAGACCCTGCAGGAGGGTCTGTCCAAGTTGCTAACGTCGGCACGCGGCCTGGAGCAGCGTCTGAATGGAGAATTCCAGTTTGAGAACGAACTATTTGCCCCCCTGGAGGTGGGCTATGTGAGCAAGTGCGCTGCCAACATGAAGGCCTGCCTGGCCGGCGTTGACTTGCCGGGAAATGAGACGGTGGACAACTTTATACGCGTGGCTTCTACAGAGCTGAGTGCTGCCTTGATTGATGGGCGTCTGACGAATTCGATAGCGAATGTCTTTATCGTCTGTGGCAAGGAGCTGTGCACCAAACTGGAGGCGCAAATCAAGTTAGGTGCCGACTCCAAGCAGGTTGTCGACCTGCCCAATCTCCAGCAGCAGCAAAATACCACGCTGGCAAATGTTCTGTATTACTACAAGGATTCAGTCCGACGCATGCTGCGCGATCTGCAAGTGCAGTTCGAAAAGACCCCGGGAACGGCTAAGGATAACATTTCCCGCTCCCTGGAGCAGGCAGATTTGCTGATTGGAACCATTTTGCAGCAGATTATGGAGTCGATTATTACTACCATAAGCATTATTATCCTGAGCATGCATCGTGAGCCGGGACTAAACTCGGATAGGCTGTCCACCACGGGTCCCTCAATGTACATGAAGGAATTGCAGGTATCGTAATCCTTTGATTCGTAATTTTGCTTCTGCTGAAAGCCCATTTGGTTGCAGGAGTTTGTCAGCCGTTCCTGGTCGCATCACATTGCCCTTTTCGATGACAAGCCCATGACGACGAAATGTGGACACGAGTTGGCAAAGCGCTGCATAGAGCTCTTCCTGCACAACGTCTGCATTTTGCGTCCCCTGAGCGGAGCGGGCAGGCAGCGCCTAAAGCAGGACTGCCAGCATATGGATCAGGCCCTAAAGCCGCTCTGTGCCAATCTTGCTGAACTGGGCAAACCCTCGCGCCTTTTGCGCGCCATGTCCCTGCTTATCGTTCAGAGCCCGCAAGAGCTGGTGAAGCAGACGATCGGAGAGGATTCTCTGGTACCCAGTTATATAGTGCTGCTGCTGCTATTTGGCCACGCTGGCGCGGACCTGCAGTCGCCACACACAACCGCCAATTGGTCAAATGAACGTCTGATCGAGTGGTTGGATGGACATACGGCGGAAAGGGAGAAATTGGAGCTGATTTCGGGGGCACTGCAAAGATATAGGGATAATGCCAGGCGCAAGAATATTCAGCAGTATGATGAAGTCTATCCCATGATGGTGGATTATTTTGAACAGGCCCTGAAGGCTATTCCATAATTATTCTGTATAAATTGTAAAATATTTAAAATAAATTACATATATTCATAAAATTCATATCATGTAAATGTTTAATTTTCCCGCTCGATACTATCGTAGTCGGCTAATTTTTCAACTACCGATAGCACCGATAGTGTTATCGCTTTTTTGCCAGCCCTAACACACCATTTTGGAATTTGGAAAAAGTAGATTTCCTCGTTGTCGCGTAAAAAAATTAGTTTATCGCTGAAAAATTGACAGTAAAAGTAGAATTTTGTTGTGATTATTGAAGTATATTAGTTAAGGAAAATGGACAACATAGAGCGACTTTACAAATGCTACGAGATATTGTCCGAGGCGGGCGATAAAATTTCTGAGGTAAGCGGCTCGGTCCGCCATTGCTGAAAGACGCGGTCTACAACTGTAGTTGCTATGTGGAATTTGAGGGGAAATAAATATGTTCTTTGTATTACCCTTTCAGCACGTGGATGAGTATAAGGAAATACTGAAGGCTGTTAAGGGCTCGTCAAAGGAGAAGCGCTTGGCGTCGCAATTTATAGGCAACTTTTTCAAGCATTTCCCCGACTTGGCCGAAACAGCTATTGATGCACAGTTCGATCTTTGCGAAGATGATGATAACCAGGTTTGTGCGCGCATTCATTCATTCAATTCCCATTCATCGATTACTTTAATTATGTTATGTTAATGCAAATTTTCCAGATTCGCCGTCAGGCCATTAAAGATTTGCCCAAATTATGTCAGGGCAATCCGGATGCGACTACGCGCGTGGGCGACACTCTCGCGCAGCTGCTGATACTAGACGATGCCACAGAGCTGCAGCAAGTGAACAATTCACTGCTCAGCATCATCAAAATGGACACAAAGAGCGCTGTAGCCGGTATATTCCAGCAAATCAACACGGGCGACGAGCCTACACGAGAGCGCTGCTTCAAGTTTATTTCCACCAAGCTGTTGACCATGGGTCCCACTGTTATAACCAAGGAAATCGAAGACTACATTGTCGAGGAGATCAAGAAGGCCCTGCAGGATGTCACGGCCGATGAGTTTCATTTGTGCATGACCATTTTGGGTGCCACAAAACTGGGCAACACCATTACCGGACACGCGGAGCTTGTCAAGCTGGCCACGGAACAGGCGGAGCTCAATAACACAGATACAGACATCATTGCTGTAGATGATGAGGTTGTGGAACGTTTCGTTCAATGTGCCACTGCGGCAGCACCATACTTTTCGGTGAGTAAAAGGAATTTGCATCAAATATCCACAAAACCAAACTTCTTGTGTTATCCGTAGAAAACTATCAAATCGACAGCATTCGTTGCCCATGTCTGCGACAAACTGTTGCCAATTCAGACGTGGAACATGATCGCCACAGCAGTGTCACAAGATCAAATTCAATTAAGATTGCTTAAAGTATTTGCCGAGATGATAACCAACACGGACAAGCTGGAGAATGCTAACGAACGCATAAATAATGTCTATAATGTATTACTGGTGGGTATTTCAAACATACTTCATCCGAATTATTGCATTTTTACCGCCTTTTGTTGATTTTACAGGAGTACATGCCATTGCCCAAGCTGAGCGAGGTGGATCTGGTAGATGTCCCACCCTCGTTTGAGTTTTCGCATGCTGAGTGCCTGCTCTATGCACTGCACACGCTTGGCAAGAAGCATCCAACTAATTTAAGTTTTGTAGAAGACGCTGAGAAGCTGAAAGACTTTCGTGCTAGATTGCAATATCTGGCCAGGGGAACACAGGGGTAAGCATCCCCATCGATACAGAAATAATCACTTGAACGAATACTAATTTTCCTTGTTTTGTGGCAGGTATATTAAAAAACTAGAGGAGGCTTTAAAGGGGAAATCAGCCGAGGAGCTGAAGACGGAGGAGAATCAACTAAAGCAAACGGCGCTGAAAACGACATCAAATATCAATGTATTGATACGCGATTTGTTCCATTCACCGCCCATATTCAAGCATGATATTGTATTATCCTGGATTGTGCCAAAAGCGGTAAGAATATCAACAATTTATTCGACTCTGCAAATGGAATAACTTGTATGTTTTTCTTTATTGGCAGAACAAGCTAGGCAAACGCCATGCACCCATCACATTCGGAGAGAAACCCGAAGCCAACGGCAAGGAGAAGGACCAGGACTTAGAGAAGAAGTCGCGACCATCCAACGATCAGAAATTTTATTCGCCACCATCTGGCAAATACTCGCACAAAGTTAATCCTAACTACGGCAACAATAACCGCGGAAGGCAGCGTGGCGGAGGCGGAGGTGGCTACAGGAATCGACGCTACAACAGATATTGAAGCACCAGCCACTTGCACCAGCAATTTTCTGCGTGGATTGTCTTTCCTAGTCCTAAAACTAAAATCAAGTACCAGAGATTAGAATATCCGAAATCTTCGTCCACAATAAAACCACTTCAATAGTCCTGGCTTTAGGCCAGGGTCTACCACAACAAAGCAAAACAAAAGCAAACAAATCGACTTCTCTTGGCGGCGGCTGGTAAGTAATATCAATTTTCCAATTAACTTTCTCCCTTTGCTTTTTTACAGAAATGCACAATTTTTCCCGGAGTGTAAGGGCAAGCAATATTTTTAACAAAACTCTCACACTAGCTCGCATTGCTTTTATTGTTTTGTGAAAGATATTTGCGTGAAATCTTCAAACACCGCCACGCTCCACGTTCCACGATCACTCTTCTCATTATCATTAGTCGTGGGTGCGCTGGCCTTGTTTCAATTTACATCACGCTCCACAAACTCGATTCTGTCTAATATAAGATTTAAAAAATAGAGCCAGCCAAACGAAACCAACTATAAAATGAATTAAACGTAATCCACAATTAAAGCCAACATAAATAACAATATTCGCATAATCTTGAAATCCGCGATTCATTGTGCTCGCACGAAACCGAAAACCGATTTGTGCGCCACAGAGTTTTTTTGAATCGTCTTTTGTTTCTTTTACAAGCAATAATTGCATAATTATTAGTTTTTATTTAACATATAATCAATAATTGTACCACTTAGAGAGCTGCAAACCGCAAAACATACATTTTTTGAATCCAATAAAAGCAATATTAAAAATCAATGCCGTTTTATTGCCTAGTCCTTTGGAGAGGGTATTATTTTATTTATGCAATTTGCAAAGCAGAAACGGTTTCAAATGCACACAAATCAACAAGTTGCAGGCCAAGTAATGTGTTTCCTCATCTATACCACAAATGTCATCCAAATCGAATGGCTATATCACATACGAGTAGATATAAGGTAGAACAATCTAGCCGGAAGAGCATCAAATGCTTCGCACATTTCTGTTTAATAGAACGAATTTCTTTTTGGGGGAGGAATAACTAATATAATCCGCATCATTATGCAATCTTCATGGAAAATAACTCTCTTCAAAGAAATGTTCGAGAAAGTTCTTTGTTTCTGATGATAAGATCATCTTTTTTTATATTTTATATATTTATTACCATTAATAAAAATATATATTTATGTATATGTATGTTATGTGTAATCGAAGCTTTTTAAACATTAAAAATACGGTAATTATAGTGTGTTTTCAGATGCTCGGGGGCGGCTGATTGCCCGGCTGTTGTCCGTTACCAGGAGGATTGGCATTGCCGGCGCCTGGATTCTGAGCACCCACCAGTTGGCTGGCGAAGCTCTGGAACAGCTGCAGCATATCGTTGGGCATGGGTGGAATCTGTGGAGCGGCGCCACCACCGCCAGGGGCAGCGGCCCCACCACCGGGGGCAGCGGGTCCTCCGCCGACGCCTGTGGCACCCATATTGGAAAACAGCTGGCCAATAGTGTTCATTACCATGGGATTCTGGGTCATCGATTGCAGCTGCTCCAGGTCGATCTCGGCGCTGCTGAACAGATTGCGGACCGTGGGATTAGCCAGCATGGCGTTCAGGCCGTCGGTCAGGTGCGAAAGCTGCGGCGGCTGATTGCGAGCGTTGCGGGCCACCTCCAGATTGTTGCGGTAGTCCGGATTTTCCGGCTCCAATTCAATGGCCTTGCCGTAGGCCTGCTCCGCCTCGCTGAACTTTCCCATGTTCGAGTAGGCGACGCCCAGGCGGCAATAAGCTTTGCTGTAGTTGTTGTTGTAGAGAAGGGCAGACTTGCAGTCGGTGACAGCGCGCTCGTTATCACCCAGACGGATGTGGGCAGCAGCGCGGTTGCAGTAGAAGATCGGGTTTTTGGGATCGAAGGTGATGGCGCGGTTGTACTGCAGCAGGGCCTCGTTGTACTTACACTCTTTCATCAGGCGGTTGCCCTCGTTCTTGATTGACTCGGCCAGCGCCAGGGACTCTGGATTGCGTTCAATGTACAGCGACTGGAAGAGTTCGAACATATCGATGTTCTTGGTGTTCACGACAGTGGATGTGCTGCTGCTTGTAGCAGCGGCATCTCCGCCGGGCTGTGCGCTCGTTGTGCTCTGTGTGGTGGCCTCGATTTGCTCGGCCGCCGAATCCTCTTCGCCGACATCAAATGCCGCCTGTAGGCACTGGATGGCCACCTCAATGCTCTCGCTCTGATCGGGCGACATCACGTCCACCTGCTTCTTCAAATAGTCTATGAAGGAGCGGACAAAACTTTGCTGTACAGCGTCTGGCATCTTGTCGACAATTATTATATTTTTAGATTTTCAATTTCAATTAAATTTGGTTAGGAAATGAAAAAATTATGTTGGCATGTCACTAGTTCGGAAAATATTGATAGCCCTATCGATACTATCGTTGGTTGAAAAATTAGCCGACCATCGATGGTTACGGCTCGATAGTATCGAGCGGGAAAATTAACAATATTTCGTACAATACATTGATGCATTTCTGTTTTTTAGACATGAGGGTTCTGAATGGAGAATATTTTTAAACGGATATAATTCTTTAGCTAAGCATATGGACATTTGGATACCCTTTTTTCTGTAGTTAATATTAAAATTCTGTTTTCCAAGCTGCTTTGAAACGTTATTAATAATGTCTTTTGCACAAATTTACATTTTTTGAGCTATTAATGCATTTGATTTGTTTTCTGTATAGTATCGTAGTATAGTATAGTAGTTTTAGTATCAGTAAGAACACCATAAACTGTAAAGTTGTGCAATAACAAGGAAGTGCAATAGAGTGGAATAAAAAATTCAGGGCACAGAAACTTATTTCTATCGTATATGTATCTTAAAATGAATCCATTGACTGTTTTCGATTTGCCTGATCTTCATACATTTTTATTTTCAGTGATACATTGCACAAATATTTTTGCTAGATGTTTTATTATGAGGTAATTTACAGAGGTTCAGTACATCGAGCTGCAGTAGGAGAAATTGTAGTGTCGTCTTTCAGGGGGCTTGCGGATATGATGTCGAGAGTGTCGGAAAGGGGGAAGGATGGCGCGTTCTTTGTGTGGATGAGGGTATGTCTTTTAAGAATGCCTTTCAGTTTAAAAGATTCTGAGCAGTAGGAACACTTGAAGGGCCGTTCGTCCGAGTGCGTCCTGATGTGCGTCAGGAGATTTCCTCTCTTGCTAAAAGATTTCGAGCAATGCGAACACTGGTGAGGCGACAGTTCACCTGTGTGAGTACGGGTGTGCATTTGGAGATAGTAGTTTTGATTAAATGACTTGGAACAGAGAGTGCACTTATATGGTCGCTCCCCCGTGTGTGTACGGATGTGTACTTGGAGATCGGAGTTTTGTATAAAGGACTTCGAGCAGTGGGAACATTTGTAGGGTCGATATCCAGTGTGCGTTCGAACATGACTCTGAAGAATGTCGGATCGAGTAAAGGACTTGGAGCAGTAAGTGCACTTGTATGGTCGCTGCCCCGTGTGCGTACGAATGTGTACTTGAAGATGGGACTTCTGTTGAAATGACTTCGTACAGTGCGAGCATTGATATGGTCGATCACCTGTGTGATTACGAATGTGTGATTCGAGATTGGTCTTTTGGATGAAGGACTTTGAGCACTGCGAGCATTGGTAGGGTCGTTCATTTGTGTGCATTTGTACGTGTCTCTGCAGATGGAATTTCTGCTTAAAACTCATCGGACAATGAGGACATTGGAACGTCATTGCATCGGCCTTAAAATAGTTCGTCTGCTCACTTCCACTAGCTGACATTTCCCATTTCTCGTCTTCCAGATTATAGCATAGATCTTCGTCTATATCCTCCTCTTTAACTGGGAAATAAAGTTGATGGCTCTGCTCATAGGTTTTTATAAGATTGAATGCATTTACAGCATCCTCAAGGCAAGGCGGACATATGCTTTCTGATAGTAAATCGCCTCGCTTTACCTCGTACCCGGTGCACTGGGCTATCATGTCAGCAATGGAAGTGTCCCATGTTTGTGTATCATCAAAAATGTTTGTGAATGCACTGGACTTCACCAAGCAAACTCTGCAATTCTCCTCCATTGTCCTGCAAATAAATTAATCTTAAATAAACTGAATACAGGAACGCAGCATTAATTGCGGGAATTGAGTCGATATAACAAACAACCAACCCAATTGTGCGACCTTTTCTAAATTTCTAATTTTTCCTTGCTCAAATTGTTTTGTTTTCAGAAATAGTTAACGAGAAATGTGCTGTTAAGCGCCAAAAACATCTGTTGTTATGTTATCGGAATAATTGGTCTTGGCTGCTCCAGAATATGGGTGCTCCTGAAAATTGTATCGATTTGCTTGAGATTAATCAATTCTGTGAAATGACTGGGTTACCATAAATGCTAGAACAGAGGAGCCCAGTCTGGATTTTTATCAAATATATGTTTAATAGATGGGCGAAAGAATGCGAGAAAAACATTTCCTTTGACATTTTATGGTCGACATTGTTGGAAGACGACCCCCAACATCTAAAACCAATATAAGGAATCACTTTCCCAGGTCAATATTTAAAATATTAAAATCCACCACTATTCAGATTTAGTGTATATTGCTTATAAATTATATAAGTAAACTTTAGAATTGTACTCAGTACAAAGCGAGAGCTCTTTATTAAGCGATACGCCGCAATCAAGGTAAAAATATTCTGAATATAAAAGGACTTAGTGTTCCAGATGCGCTGCTGCCGTTTTCGAAGAACCGCCTCATCCGCCCCGGGTGTGTGGATTCTTATTACCCAGCGGACGCTTTGCATCACTTAGTCGCCGACCAAAAATCGAAGCATCAGCGCCAGGCGTGTCGGAACATATGTGTGGGACAACAGCTTCTTATATAATTATATTAATTTACAGTTTTATGTTGTAGTACATTTTTATGTGTGTAAGTATTTATCTTGATATCGAAACTGTTCTGAATAATAAATCTACTTTATTGGTAAGCTAAGATTGAAATTGTGACGGAGATTTCTTGAATGTCCGAATTGTTGAGCTTCTGGATAAGTTAGATCATCAGTTCCGTCTGCAAAAACCTGAATTATCCCCTTCTAATAGTTTCAATGATTCACTCGCATTCAAACGTATCCTTAATCTAATCATCGAAATTTTTAAAGAGGTTCAGGTTCCGTTTTGAAGGATAAGAACTCGTACGGTGCTGGAATGTCACACAAGTCATTATTTGTGTGGGTAAGGATGTGTTTTGTGTAGCTCTTGTTTTTGTATTTAAATGACATGGAACAGTGGGAGCATTTGTAGGGTAGCTCCCCCGTGTGTGTACGATTGTGTCTTTGGAGATGGTCTTTTTTTGTAAATGACTTCGAGCAGTAAGAGCATTTGTAGGGTCGATCCCCTGCGTGAGTAAGGATGTGTGCATCAAGCTTAGATTTGTGTAGGAAGGACTTTGAGCAGTCGCCGCATTTGAAGGGTCGTTCATCCGTGTGAATTTTGTCATCGCTTGTGTGAGTAAGGATGTGTTTTTTGTAGCTTTTGTTGTTGTATTTAAATGACATGGAGCAGTAGGAACATTTGTAGGGTAGCTCCCCCGTGTGGATGCGACTGTGTGCTTGGAGATGAGAGTTTTGTAGAAATGACTTCGGGCAGTGAGAGCATCTGTGGGGTCGGTCTCCTGTGTGAATACGGATGTGGGCATCAAGCTTGGATTTGTGGAGGAATGACTTTGAGCAGTCGCCGCATTTGAAGGGTCGTTCATCCGTGTGCATTCGAATATGATTTCGTAGGGCGCTTGGGAAGCTGAACGATTTGGAACAGTGAGGACACTTGTAAGACGGATCTGGTTCATTCGTGTGGGTGCGGATATGAGCTGCGAGATGTTTGGATTGGGCATAGGCCTTAGAGCACTCTGTACACTTAAACGGTCGCTCTCCCGTGTGAGTACGGACGTGTTTTTCCAGCTCGTAATTATGCACAAAAGATTTTCCGCAGTGAGAACATAGGAAGGATCGATCACCTGTGTGGGTACGCATGTGCTCCGTGAGATAGGATTTTTGTTGGAAGGATTTTGTGCATTCGGAGCATTTGTAGGGGCGTTCACTCGTGTGCGTACGGATGTGTCTTTCAAGATTGGATTTTTGTGCGAAGGATTTCGAGCAGAAGGAACATTCGTAGGGTCGTTCACCAGTGTGGCTACGCATGTGTATTGCGAGATCGCATTCTCGTGGATAGGATTTCGAACACTCGGAGCATTTGTAGGGTCGTTCGCCGATATGTGAACGGAAGTGGACCGAAAGAGTTCCAGCTTGGGCAAAGGTTTTGGAGCAGTGCTTACACTTATACGGCTTCTTTTCAGTGTGCTTACGGATGTGCAATTGAAGTTCCTCTTTGTCTAAAAAGCCTTTTAGGCAAATCTCGCACATTATCTCGCTCCAATCTTTTTCCTGCTCCATTCTCCTGTAGATATATAAATATAAAAGAAACAGAATTTGCGACGCACAATAACTTACCCAATTACCAAATTGTGCGGCTTTTCTCAATTTTTTTTTTTTTTTGTTGTTGTATATAACCTTGCTGCTGTTCAGTAGCGTGGGATTGTGCTGCCTCCAGCCCTTGCCAAGGTGGAAATTGCCAAGTGAAGAAATAGTGTTTGACATCAATTTTGCCGATTAAGTGCATTAATGATTGGCACGCGCCAATCTTTTTTCTTCAAATCTTTTTCTTTTTCAAAGAATTTATAAATATCATTGTAGTTTCTTAGAGATGGGAAGTTCTGCATTGTTTTGATGTACTTGACCACTATCGATGTTTTGCCAACCCTAGTACTTGGTAAAATTACGATACGATACCATCGTATGGATCACAAATGTTACTTGGGTGTTTTGGCATGCGGCTACACTGTTAAGTGTTCGTTTTATTATAAAACTTTTATAAATAAAATCAGTTAAAAACTCAAAGCTTGTATGAATGCCAACAGGAAGGTATTATTTGTGTGCGCTGTGCCACTTGAGGACGACCATACATGGATAAAGCAATATTTGATAGATCCGTTCATACTTAATAGAAATGCAATCAATATGTTGTTTATCCCCTTAATTCCATAGAAATTCCCTCTGCACGACTTGTTTGCTTGTTTGGTTTCTGTTTGTTGCTGTCCATTTGTTCACTGAGATGGTGCTTGAGTTTATAATTCTGTAAGTTGTGTGCGGCTTCGATAGTGGCTCTAGCATCTTCTAATTTTGTTCGTGTGATCAAATTTACTCATTCCACTATTTATTGGCAACATATTTGTTGTTTATTTTTTTTCCATTTGAAAGGTGCGTGAGATGCCAGTACTGTCAATTCATGCTTCTGAATTTTTAGTGATTCTTTGGTAAATTCTGACTATTTTTGGGATTCCAATTCCCTGCTTATATGTATGCGCCAAAACCTTCTGCTGTAATGGTATGCTACCTAATGATTTAGATTTGGTTTAGAATACATAATCTATTTCATATAACCGCAAAATCAAAGCACGCAATTTTTGATTTAAGCACATTTTCAAATATTTATTATATCAGTTTATCGGTTTTTAAATAGGGCAAGTGCAACGGTTGTGGACAGTGTTTTGTTTTTAACTACGAATTAAAAGATAGAGGTCTCAGGAAACTGTCAGTGAAGAGACTAAATAAATTCCTTCAATCAGAACAATTTCATCAAGAATATAGTGAAGTGAGAAGAAAAAAAAATTGTACCCGGTTCACTCACCTTCGAACGTGAGACCAAAATCATTTCTGTGATTTTAGCATTTAGCATTTTAAAATCTTTAAGGAACTTCAAGATCAAGCTTGGCGCTTTTTTTTACAAATGTGATCTCGTCGGGTACTGGAATGACACTCAAGTCATTGGTTGTGTGAGTAAGGATGTGTTTTAAGTAGCTTTTGTTTTTGTATTTAAATGACTTGGAGCAGTGGGCACATTTGAAGGGTAGCTCCCCCGTGTGTGTACGACTGTGAACTTGGAGATGGGCGTTTTGTTGAAATGACTTCAAGCAGTAGGAGCATTTGTAGGGTCGATCCCCTGCGTGAGTACGGATGTGTGCATCAAGCTTGGATTTTTGTAGGAATGACTTTGAGCATACAGTGCATTTGTAGGGTCGTTCATCTGTGTGCATTCGAGTGTGAGCCCGCAGATGTTCGGGCAAACGAAACAATTTGGAACAGTGAGGACATTGGTGAGGTCGTTCATTCGTGTGCGTCCGGACATGAGCTGCGAGATAATCCGATCGGACAAAGCCCTTAGAACAGTGACTACATTTATAAGGTCTCTCCCCCGTGTGAGTACGGATGTGTACTTGAAGATCAAAATTTTGCGTAAAAGACTTTCCACATTGCGAGCATAGGAAAGGTCGCTCTCCCGTGTGCGTACGGATGTGTAATTTAAGTTCGTAATTTTTTATAAAGGACTTTAAGCAGTGGGAACATTGGTAAGGTCTTTCGCCGGTATGCGTACGGATGTGATCGCTGAGATGCGTGCGTTGGGAAAAAGACCTGGGGCAATGGGTGCATTGGTAAGGCCGCTCGCCGGTATGCACACGAACATGATCCCGAAGAGTTCCCGGAAGGGAAAAGGACTTAGAGCAGTAACTACACTGATAGGGTCTCTCCCCAGTGTGAATATGGCTGTGTAACTTAAGTTCGTCTTTGTGTATAAAGTTTTTTGAGCAAGCGGAGCATTGGTAGCGCCGTTTACTCGTATGAGATTTTATGTGTCTATATAAGTTGGATTTATGCTTATACCCATTCGGACAATGAGGACACTTAAACCGAATATCCACATCCTTATCAGCTTTAGATATTTTTCCATCGTGGGAAAAATCAGACGGCACACTTTCACCACCTGACATTTTCGAGTCTTCGTCTTCAATATTATCACAGATAGCTTCTTCTATATCCTCATAGCCTTCCATCACTGGGAAATAAAGTTGATGGCTCTCCTCACAGGTTTTTATAAGATTGAAGGCACCCACTGCATCCTCAAGGCAGGGAGGACATATGTTTTCTGGTAGTAAATCTCCTCGCCTAACCTCGTACCCAGTGCACTGCGCTATCATGTCAGCAATGCAAGTGTCCCATGTTTGTGTCTCATCAAAAATGTTTGTGAATACTCCAGACCTTGCCATGCAAACTCGGCATATCTCCTCCATTGTCCTGCAAAAAAAACTAATTTGAAATAAACGGAATGCAGAAACACACAATTACGAATTGAGGCGAATATCATACAAACAACGAAGCAATTGGTGTGAGTTTTATGAATTGCAAATATGTTTTTCTTCACAAATATTTTTTGTTGACCACATAAGAATAGAGCTGTTAAGCGCGAAGTGTACAACAGCTGATTGATTTTATGTACTGTTAAACGTGAATGAAATCGGAGGGATGTATAATCGAATTTAATTATTAGGAAATACTGTTTTTATAAATTATTCGTTTGAATTTAAAGAGATTGTTATAGAACAAATGAAAGTAAATTATTTGATTTAAATACGTTTCTGCCTTCAGGTCTAAACGCCCTGTATCATTTGTGTGACTCCAAACCCAATTCGGAGCCATGAGATAAAAATAATGGGGAATAAATAAATAAAACAGTTTTCCAAGTAATTTTAATTTAATGAATTTTGTATTTTAATTTAACCATACTTTATTGGGGCTTTTCAGTAATAACTAAAGTTAAATATTTTATCGAATAGCAAACATGTGACGAATCATTCTGTTGTGTGTGATAAGGGGATCTGGGTCCAGTATCCTAAGCAGATTCTTTTCCTTCTTTTAAATGTCGCCCAGGTGGAAACACTAAAGCTGAAAACTTATTTTACAAAAAACAGAAATTCTTCCAGTGCAATTGCGCACATTTTTGACTTAGTTGTGCTGAAAACATAAAAGGCTCAATCAACCATTGCCCGGTTTTAATCAAACTTTTGTGGGTTTTGTACAAACATGGGAACACACAAATGGGAATGTTTTGCTTTTTTATTATACATACCATCCGAGCGCGACAAGCATTTTATACTTATAAATTATGTCGCTAGTCCCAACGAGTGCAACAGTAGGTACTATATGAAATTTAAATTACTAACATTAATAAGTGATTGCAAATACATTGAACTTATATACTGACAATTTATAATATAATATAATTTGATTTAATTTAGTTTCTAGAAATCTCACTCTCGCTCTCTCTACATTCCTCTCTATTATTGCAACTTCAACTTATGTAGTGCGTAGACTTTTCTACAGTGCGATTTTGAATTGCATTCCGCCACCGATTGCCTTAATGGTGTGGGGAAGCTGATTCCAAATTTTCGTTGGGATAGTTCAAAAACTTGGAGAAGTTTTTAATAGAAGCAGATGGACGCATAGCTTTCAGATCATCTCAGCCGACAGTGTGCGCAGCCAGCCAAACCAAGCTGATGCTAGCTTACAGCAACTCATACCTAAATTAGGGAAGCATATTTAGCACATCTCCGCTTTCTGCTCCTCTTTCCCATAGATTTTATCTCAGAGTGGCGGAATGAAGAATTTAATTTTTCAATTTTTAGCACTTCAACGGTCGGTTTTTGTGTGAGTTCGGGTGTGCTTTAGAAGATAAGAGTTTTGTTTAAATGTCTTTGGGCAGTAAGAACACGTGTAGAGTTTCCCCTCAGTGTGCGTAAGGATATGTTCGGTGAGATGGTGCTTCTGCTTGAATGACTTCAAGCAGTGCGAGCACGAGTAGGGTCGATCTCCTGTGTGGGTACGGGTATGAATTTGCAGATGGTGGTTTTGTTTAAAGGACTTTTCACAGTAAGGACACTGGTACAGCTGTTCTCCAGTGTGCGTACGTATGTGTACATTGAGGCCAGATTTTTGCTTAAATGATTTTGAGCAGTGAGAGCATTGGAAAGGTCGATCTCCGGAGTGACTTCGGATGTGCGCTTTGAGTGTGTTATGTTGTGTAAACGCCTTTGAACATTGACTGCACTGATACGGTCGCTCGCCAGTGTGCGTACGGATGTGTAATTTGAGCTCGTATTTTTGTATAAATGACTTTGAGCACTCGGAGCATTTGTAGGCTCGTTCGCCGGTATGTGTACGGACGTGAACCCCAAGAGTTCCAGCTTGGGAAAAGGACTTAGAGCAGTGCAAACACTTATACGGTCGCTCTCCCGTGTGAGTGCGTATATGTGTCTCCAAATGTTGTTTTTTGTTAAAGGACATGATACAGAAAGAGCAATTAAAGCGTTGATCACCTTTATGCGATCGAATGTGATCGTTTAGAACTCCGGCACGTGAAAAAGTCATAGAACAGTGAATGCATTTATATGGTCGCTCTCCAGTGTGAATACGGGTATGTTCAATAAGATGAGATTTTTGTTGAAAGGATTTCGAGCAGTAGGAGCACTTGTAAGGTCGGTCTCCTGTGTGCGTGCGGATGTGATGTTGTAGACTTGATTTTCGTATGAAGGACTTCGGACAGTGACTACATTTAAACAGAATAGCCGCTTCCTTATGATGTATTTTTCCATTGCCGGAACAATCAGACTGCTCTCCTTCATTACCTGAAATTTCGGAATTCTCGTCTTCAATATTTTCACAGATATCTTCTGTATCCTCCTCCATGACTGGGAAATAAAGTTGATGACTCTGCTCACAGGTTTTTATAAGATTGAATGCATTTACAGCATCTTCAAGGCAAGGCGGACATATGTTTTCTGGTAGTGAATCTCCTCGCCTAACCTGGTACCCAGTACACTGGGCTATCATGTCAGCAATGCAAGTGTCCCATGTTTGTGTCTCATCAAAAATGTTTGTGAATACTCCAGACCTTGCCATGCAAACTCTGCATATCTCCTCCATTGTCCTGCAAGTAAATTAATCTTAATGAATGGAATACAGCAATGTACACATATTTTAGAAACTGTGTGGAATATCAAACGCACAACCAAATTATACGGCCTTTTTTGTTTTGTTTGGAGAAAATTGGAAACAAAAAGTGCTGTTACGGGCAAATAACATCAGTGGGACTGTATTATCGGGTAACAATATGGGTAGTCCTGAAAGTTATTTACGGATGTTCGAATTAATGAAAACAGGGAAATGAACTTCGCCGATCAAGCCATTGATTTGAAATTGGTTTTTATTGATCTATTTATATATAGCTCAGAAAAATAGAATACGAAAGCATCTGATTCTAAAGCTTTCGTCGTTCTTTACTAACTTACGATTAAATATATGTATATTATCTACTCTGTACTGTAGAACTAAACCGTTCACAGGTCTGTACAAATATATATAAGGATCTTAAGCGCACAGATATGAGGGGTTCTGAGCTTCTCGAGCCATCTTGCATAAGTCCATAACCAGCCATAATGCAACGGAGGCCTTCAGAGCTGTCACGCGAGTCCCTCTTCACCTGACTCGAAGCCACGACCCAATAGGACAGATGAAAAGAATGGAAGATAAACTATCCAAGACCAAGCGCTAAGCTTGGTAGGAGTATCCTGTTGAAATAAAACCAATTTCTAAGTATTTGTAATATAATGAAATTGTATTCAAAATTAACAATACATTTTTGGAACTTTTAATAATCAATTTGTTTGATTTTTTTAAAGTAATACAATTTGTATGCCCGTTTTTAACGTGGTGTATGAATGTTCTCCCCAATAGTAAGACTATGGTTATGTTTTTGAAGAATAGAGTTTAGTTTAAGGGACTTTTCGCCATAAGCAAACTGCTACAACTGTTTTCCAAAGTGTGTTTTCATGTGCGCTTTAAGGATATTAGGTTGTGTAAATGCCTTTGAACATTCACTGCACTGATACGGTCGCTCCCCAGTGTGCATACGCATGTGCAATTTGAGTTCGTGTTTGTAAATAAACGACATTGAGCATTCGGAGCATTTGTTGGGTCGATCTCCTGTGTGAGTACGGATGTGTGCATCAAGTCTGCATTTTTGTGCGAAAGATTTTGAGCAGAAGGAGCAATTCAAGGGTTGATCACCTGTGTGCGTACGGATGTGTAATGTGAGTTCATGTTTGTGAATATACGACTTTGGACAGTCGGAGCACTTGTAGGGTCGATCCCCTGTGTGAGTACGGATGTGTGCATCAAGTCTGCACTTTTGTGCGAAAGATTTCGAGCAGAAGGAGCATTGGTAGGGTCGATCACCTGTGTGTGTACGGATGTGTAATTTGAGTTCGTGCTTGTGTTTAAACGACTTTGAACAGAAGGAGCATTTGTAGGGTCTTTCCCCTGTGTGAGCACGGGTGTGTATATCAAACGTGGATTTTTGTGAGAAGCACTTTGAACAATAAGAACATTTGTAGGGTTGATCACCTGTGTGCGTACGGAGGTGTACTTTGAGTTCGGCTTTTAGTATAAACGACTTTGAACAGTAGGAGCATTTGTAGGGTCGTTCCCCTGTGTGAGTACGGATGTGTGCATCAAGTCTGAATTTTTGTGGGAAGGATTTCGAGCAGAAGGAGCATTTGTAGGGTAGATCACCTGTGTGCGTACGGATGTGATATTGGAGACTTGATTTTCGCATATAAGACTTCGGACATTGAGGACATTTGAACCGAAGATCCGTATCCTTATCATCTTGATGTATTTGTTCATCGCCGGAAAAATCGGACTGCTCCTCGTATCCGCTGCCCGAAATTTCGGTGTTCTCTTCTGCATGATTATCAGAGACGTCTTCTTCTTCATCCTCTTCCATCATTGGGAAATATAGTCGATGGCTCTGCTCGCAGGTTTTCTTAAGATTGAATGCACTCACTGCTTCCTCAAGGCAAGGATGACATATGTTTTCTGGTAGTAAATCTCCTCGCCTAACCTCGTACCCAGTGCACTGCGCTATCATGTCAGCAATGCAAGTGTCCCATGTTTGTGTCTCATCAAAAATGTTCGTGAATGCTCCGGACCGTGCCATGCAAACTCTGCATATCTCCTCCATTGTCCTGCAAGTAGATGAACGGAATACATCAGTATTTATATAAACACGAAAAGAACGATATCAAATCCACAAGCAGGCCAATGTGTACTTTTTATGTGCTCAAAATATGTATGATTCCTTGACGTCAATTGTTTTTGTTTTAAGTAAATGAATACACGAAACGTTCTGTTAGGCGCAAACGCGTTTGATCGAATTTGTGTTATCGAATGTAACAATAAGGGCAACCTCCTAATTTATTTTCACTCTAAACTTATTTGATAATATGTATTAATAAATTTTATCTTTGCTCTGAAAAATTAATTCATCTTGTAAAATAAGACATTCTTCTAGTTGATACAAAAATCTACTTTGTGCTCAGCATAAAGACTTCCTTGAAATTTGTAACAAATGGTTTTTCTTATATGGTTCAAAAATCGCACGAAATTCTACAATCTATTTAAAAAAATAATAAGTTGGTACTTTTAACGGCTGTTACGGCAGTTGAGATGTTTTCCCGAAGTAGATTTGGTAATAAATCTCTGAGGTAATGAATTAACTTACATAGAAAACAGTAAAAATTTCTTAAAATTGTATGTCTTTTAAAAAGATTTTTTATTTTTATCCTATCTGTAGTAGTTAAAGTATTTTATTGGAATTAACATTTAAACCAGTTTATAACGGCCACATTGAACATAAATTACAGAATTGGAGATTGGCCATTATTTTGACAATTATTCCGTCCAAAATTCGGATTAATTAATATCGGATTCGTTATCCGCGAGCAATATCTCAATACATCGTTTTCAACGATTTTCTTACTCGTTTCGAATATTCACTGTGAAGAAGATAGTGGATATGATGATAAAAAGCTTAAACATTTCGTTCTGCCGTCGTATCAGTCGTATCTTCCATTCTCAGCGTTCTTACGGATATGATCTCAAAAAGTGCCGGAATGGCTGATTTGTCATTCTTTGTGTGAGTAAGTATGTGTCTCTGGTAGCTATTGTTTTTATATCTAAATGTCTTTGAGCAGTGGGTACACTTGAAAGGACGCTCGCCGGTGTGAGAACGGATGTGCACCTGGAGATTCGATTTTTCTTGAAATGACTTCGAGCAGTGCGGGCATTGGTGGGGTCGTTTATCCGTGTGCGTGAGACTATGTCTGTTAAGATTAGATTTTTCTCGAAAGCATTTCGAACAGTGGGAGCATTTGTAAGGACGTGTGTGAGTACGGATGTGTGCATCAAGTTTGCCTTCTTGTAGAAAGGACTTTGAGCAGTCAGTGCACTTGTACGGTCGTTCACCCGTGTGCGTAAGGGTGTGTTTTTGAAGTTGGGATTTTAGTTGAAATAACTTAGAACAGTCGGTGCATTTGTAGGGTCGTTTTTCCATGTGCGTACTGATGTGTCGCCGGAGAACTCCGGATCGAGTGAAGGACTTCGAGCATTGGCTACACTTGTACGGTCGATCCCCCGTGTGCTTACGTATGTGTATCTGGAGATGAGATTTTTCTGTAAACGACTTCGTGCAGTGAGAGCACTTGTAGGGTCGGTCATTTGAGTGCCATCGACGGATATGAGCCTGGAGATTTGAGTCGATCGAAAAACACTTTAAGCAGCTAGAACACTTGTAAGGTCTCTCCCCCGTATGGATACGACTATGTCTTTTGAGATTAGATTTTCTCTGAAATGACTTTAAGCAATGGTGGCATTGGTAGGGCTGTTCCCCTGTGTGAACACGGATATGCACTTTGAGTTCACTTTGAGTAATAAAGGACTTTGAGCAGTCAGAGCACTTATAAGGTCTCTCTGCCGTGTGGATACGACTGTGTCTTCGAAGAATCGATTTTAGCTTAAATGACTTCAAGCAGTGGGGGCATTGGTAGGGCTCTTCCTCCGTGTGAGCACAGGTGTGTTCTTTGAGTTCGTTTTCAGCTTTGAAAGAGCTTGAGCAGTCGGAACGCTTGTAGGGTCGTTCGTCGGTATGTGTACGGATGTGCCGTTTGAGTGCGCTCATGGTTACGAATGACTTTGAGCAGTGGGAACATTTGTTGGGTCGCTCATCCGTGTGATAACGGATGTGACTTTGAAGACTGGATTTTTGATAAAACGACTTTGAACAGTGCGAGCATTCGTAGGATTGTTTACACGTGTTCGTTCGGATGTGATTTTGTAAATTGCATTTTCGCTTATAAGACTTTGTGCAGTGAGGACACTTGAACGGAAGATCCACATCCCTATCATCTTTACATATTTTTTCATCGGTTTCCAAGTGGTTTGTCGCTTTTATTCTGCTTTTTGCCATTTTCCACACGTCCTGTTCTAGATTATCACAGATGGCTCCTTCCATATCCTCTTCCATCACTGGAAAATATAGTCGATGGCTCTGCTCGCAGGCTTTCTTCAGATTGTAGGCACCCACTGCATCCTCAAGGCAGGGAGGACATATGTTTTCTGGTAGTAAATCTCCTCGCTTTACCTCGTACCCGGTGCACTGGGCTATCATGTCAGCAATGCAAGTGTCCCATGTTTGTGTCTCATCAAAAATGTTTGTGAATACTCCAGACCTTGCCATGCAAACTCGGCATATCTCCTCCATTGTCCTGCAAAAAAAACTAATTTGAAATAAACGGAATTCAGAAACACACAATTACGAATTGAGGCGAATATCATACAAACAACGAATCAATTTGTGTGAGTTTTACGAATTGCAAATATGTTTTTCTTCACAAATATTTTTTGTTGACCACATAATATTAGAGCTGTTAAGCGCAAAGTGTACAACAGCTGATTGATTTTATGTACTGTTAAATGCGAATGAAATCGGAGGGATGTATAATCGAATTTAATTATTAGGAAATATTGTTTTTATAAATTATTTGTTTGAATTTTAAAAGATTTTTATGGAAAAAATAAAAACTAAAATATTTGGTTTGCACTCCAATAATCTTCTTCAAGCAGAGCCTGCCTTTCTGTGAATTAAGACCCGTTAACATGCACAAAACCACCGTCTGTCCTTTCGTACCAATCAAAATGGAATGGAATGCTTTCGGCGCATTACATTAGCTAGTGTAAGTATGTACCTGGGGCAAAGTCGAATAGTAGATCGGGAGAAATACATGATCATTGATCATATTGGTATTTACAAGTGAAACGATTTCGCACCTATTCCCCGTAGTTTAATGCGTTCTTGCCTTCAGGTCAAAACACAAGCTATTGGATAGCTGCTCTGAATTCTTCTGGAATCGTTTGATTAAGGATGCCTACGGATCGGTGGAGATCCTTGTCCTGACAGGAAGCTATGTATTAACTCAGTTGGATAGCAAAAGTAGAGCTTAAAGCATTGGCACACATTTTGTATGGTGACTTTTACGTTAACTTTTCATGTGGGATATTTTGACTCTGACCCCCATCTATTAGTATGGATAACATACTGAAGATTAACGTATCCTGACTGGATCAATCTTCTTGAGTGGATCAATAGTTCATCAGGAAAAAGCTGCGTTCAAATATCGATGAGTTCAAGGTCTGTGGCGAACCTCTTAGAACTGTAAAAATGTACACCCCACAAACAGCCAACTGTATCATTTGGAACACATGTACATATGTCCAACAATAATGCTATGCTAACGCTGTTCAACTGAAATCAATTTGGTATTATTTGTAATGTAATGCATTTTTATTTAAAATTAACAATACATTTTTGGAATCGCTATTCGTTAAGTGAGTGTGCTCTTGAAGACCTTACGTTATCAGTACATATGTTCAATTTCTTAATTTTCATCTTTAAATGTCGTCCACGTCTGGAATCGCAGTCGAAACAATAAAAGGGCCATCTATCTGGTGGTGCCTCTATTTGGAACACGTGTGAGTGCGAATGTGTTTTCGAAGAGTAGACTTTTGCCTAAATGTCTTTGTGCAGTAAGCGCAGGCGTAAAGTTTCTCCTCAGTGTGAGTAAGGATGTGTTCGGTAAGATGGTGTTTCTGCTTGAATGACTTCGAGCAGTGAGAGCACGAATAGGGGCGCTCTCCCGTGTGAGTGCGTATATGTGTTGTCAAACTTTGTTTGTTGTTAAAAGACATCATACAGTGTGAGAATTGATAGCGCTGATCACCAGTATGCGAGCGGATGTGATCGCTTAGAATTCCGGCTCGGGAAAAGGACATCTTACAGTGATTACATTTATATGGCCGCTCTCCAGTGTGAATACGGGTGTGATCGATGAGATGTGATTTTTGTTGAAAGGATTTCGAGCAGTCGGAGCACTTGAAGCGCCGGTCTCCTGTGTGAATACGGGTGTGTGCATCAAGTCTGCATTTGTGTGGAAAAGATTTCGAGCAGTAAGAGCATTTGTAGGGTCGATCATCTGAGTGCGTTCGGATGTGAGGTGGCAGGCATGATTTTCGCGTATATGATTTCGGACAATGAGGACATTTCAACCGAAGATCCACATCTTTATCATTTTTTTGTATTATTCCATCGGGTTTACAATTTTTCGACTGCTCACTTTCACTAGATAAAATTCCGGAGTCCCCGTCTGCCAGATTATAACAGAAGCCATCTTCTTTATCTTCCTGTATCACTGGGAAATATAGTCGATGGCTCTGCTCACAGGTTTTTATAAGATTGAAGGCACCCACTGCATCCTCAAGGCAGGGAGGACATATGTTTTCTGGTAGTAAATCTCCTCGCCTAACATCGTACCCAGTACACTGCGCTATCATGTCAGCAATGCAAGTGTCCCATGTTTGTGTCTCATCAAAAATGTTCGTGAATGCTCCGGACCGTGCCATGCAAACTCGGCATATTTCCTCCATTGTCCTGCAAAAAAACTAATTTGAAATAAACGGAATTCAGAAACACACAATTACGAATTGAGGCGAATATCATACAAACAACGAAGCAATTTGTGTGAGTTTTATGAATTGCAAATATGTTTTTCTTCACAAATATTTTTTGTTGACCACATAAGTATAGAGCTGTTAAGCGCGAAGTGTACAGCAGCTGATTGATTTCATGTACTGTTAAATGCGAATGAAATCGGAGGGATATATATTCGAATTTAATTATTAGGAAAAATTGTTTGAATTTTAAGAGATTGTTATAGAACAAATGAAAGTAAATTATTTGATCTCATCGATGCCTTTCTGTGCATAAAGATTCGATTATATGCACAAGATTATCAATTGGGAGATCCTGGGAGTAAAGATAATTACATACTCATATTGGTACTTACAAGTGAAACGATCTCGCATCCATTCCATTCCCCGCAGTTAAATATGTTTTTCCCTTCAAGTCGAAACGCAGTATCCAATAGGTGCCCTTCTACGTTTGCAATCTTTTGATTAATGATGCCTATCAGTAGAAACATATATAAGGCAATGCTAACGTACATTCACCGCTGTTCAACTGAAATCAATTTTGTATTATTTGTAATGTAATGCCTTTTTATTTAAAATGAAAAATACATTTTTGGAATCGCCATTCATTACGTGTGCTTATCAGTGTCTTCAATTTCTTCATTTTCACCTTTAATCTGTGTAATCTGAAATCGCAGTGCATCCATTTGAATCACGTGATTGCGAGTGTGTTTTCCAAGAGAAGACTTTTGCCTAAATGTCTTTGTGCAGAAAGAGCAAGTGTAAAGTTTCTCTTCAGCGTGAGTAAGGATGTGTTCGCTGAGATGGTGTTTCTGCTTGAATGACTTCGAGCAGTGAATGCACAAGTGTGGTCGCTCTCCCGTATGGATACGACTATGTCTTTTGAGATTAGATTGTCGCTGAAATGACTTCAAGCAGTGGAGGCATTGGTAGGGCTGTTCCCCTGTGTGAACACGGATGTGTGCTGTGAGATCGCTTTGACTAATGAAGGACTTGGAGCAGTCAGTACACTTGTATGGTCGCTCACCAGAGTGAGTCCAGACGTGTAGCTTCAGTTTGTCTTTTCGCTTAAATGTTTTCGAGCAAAGAGTACACTTATGCGGTCGCTCCTCCATGTGAGTGCGGATGTGTCTGGTGTGTTGGTATTTTTTTTGAAAGGATTTTTGGCAGTCGTCGCATTTGTAGGGTCGTTCTAAATAATCCGTTTCATCGGTATCATCGTGATGTATTTTTGCATCGGTTTCAAATTGGTTGGATTGCTCCGTTTCACTATCTGACGGTTCCCAGACCTCTTCTATCAGATTATCACAGGTTGCTTCTTCTATATCCTCCTCCTTCACTGGGAAATAAAGTTGATGGCTCTGCTCACAGGTTTTTATAAGATTGAATGCATTTACAGCATCCTCAAGGCAAGGCGGACATATGCTTTCTGATAGTAAATCGCCTCGCTTTACCTCGTACCCGGTGCACTGGGCTATCATGTCAGCAATGGAAGTGTCCCATGCTTGTGTATCATCAAAAATGTTTGTGAATGCACTGGACTTCACCAAGCAAACTCTGCAATTCTCCTCCATTGTCCTGCAAATAAATTAATCTTAAATAAAGTGAGTACAGGAACGCAGTATTACTTGCGGGAATTGACTCGATATAACAAACAACCAACCCAATTGTGCGACCTTTTCTAATAGCCTGTTTACACTACAGTTGAGTTATTGAGTTATTGAGTTTCGGGCAAAACTCGAGTTTCATTTACATGGGGCAGCATAGGGGCCCTAGAGGTGGCAAAAAAGTTGAGTTTAGGTTGAGTTTCAATCGAGTTTTCCGATTTTCCGAATATTTCAACCCTGATCTGCCTATCGTGGAAATATCACCACTAAAAAAACAACAAAAAACAAATGTGATTATGGAGAAAAAAGGTAAACAAACAAATATTTCCTAAAAACAATACTTTTAATACAATTTTATCCCTAGATACGAGATTTGTTTGGTCACTTAAGGCCTTACAGGCATTCCTGGACTTTTGGCACATTTTTAAAAATAAATAAGCAAATAAATGAAACAAAATTGTACTTTTTTCAATTTTTATTTATATATATGTTCATGAAATGGCGTTTGACACAGCAAATAGACACACTACAGTATGATATTCCGCAGAGGATCCTAGGCAATGGCTATTCTCTTCTACAGAGGGATTGGCAGTCGAAAAGGAGTGTTTTTCTTTTGGAGTTTGGGCAACAGTCCATCAAGTATGTTGAACGCATGCCTTTCAAGGCGGAAATTTTCCTTAAAAAAGGCATCAGAGTTCTTCGCAACGTCCTCCTCCCAAAATGATCCATATCGCGGCTATTATAATTCAATATTATTATAAAATAGAAGCACTTGAAAATGAAATGCCAATTTCTTACCAGGGTCCAAATGCGTGTATTTAAAATTTATCCAAATACTCCACAGTTTGTGCACACATTGTCGCCAAATCAATACATCACACCATCGCTGCTTCTAGCTGCGCCGAATACAACATAAATGTTTCCTCGAAGTTCATATTTGCGTAATTTAATAATTTAAAAAACAACGCACACTCGTGTTTGCCAGCAAGCCAAAACTCAATAACTCAATAACTCAACTTTTGTGTAGTGTAGACACCAGTTCTGAGTTATTGAGTTTCCTCGGTTATCGATAGGTAACTCACTGTAGTGTAAATAGGCTATTATTCCGTCCAAAATTCGGATTAATTAATATCGGATTCGTTATCCGCGAGCAATATCTCAATACATCGTTTTCAACGATTTTCTTACTCGTTTCGAATATTCACTGTGAAGAAGATAGTGGATATGATGATAAAAAGCTTAAACATTTCGTTCTGCCGTCGTATCAGTCGTATCTTCCATTCTCAGCGTTCTTACGGATATGATCTCAAAAAGTGACGGAATGGCTGATTTGTCATTCTTTGTGTGAGTAAGTATGTGTCTCTGGTAGCTATTGTTTTTATATCTAAATGTCTTTGAGCAGTGGGTACACTTGAAAGGACGCTCGCCGGTGTGAGAACGGATGTGCACCTGGAGATTCGATTTTTCTTGAAATGACTTCGAGCAGTGCGGGCATTGGTGGGGTCGTTTATCCGTGTGCGTGAGAGTATGTCTGTTAAGATTAGATTTTTCTCGAAAGCATTTCGAACAGTGGGAGCATTTGTAAGGACGTGTGTGAGTACGGATGTGTGCATCAAGTTTGCCTTCTTGTAGAAAGGACTTTGAGCAGTCAGTGCACTTGTACGGTCGTTCACCCGTGTGCGTAAGGGTGTGTTTTTGAAGTTGGGATTTTAGTTGAAATAACTTAGAACAGTCGGTGCATTTGTAGGGTCGTTTTTCCATGTGCGTACTGATGTGTCGCCGGAGAACTCCGGATCGAGTGAAGGACTTCGAGCATTGGCTACACTTGTACGGTCGATCCCCCGTGTGCTTACGTATGTGTATCTGGAGATGAGATTTTTCTGTAAACGACTTCGTGCAGTGAGAGCACTTGTAGGGTCGGTCATTTGAGTGCCATCGACGGATATGAGCCTGGAGATTTGAGTCGATCGAAAAACACTTTAAGCAGCTAGAACACTTGTAAGGTCTCTCCCCCGTATGGATACGACTATGTCTTTTGAGATTAGATTTTCTCTGAAATGACTTTAAGCAATGGTGGCATTGGTAGGGCTGTTCCCCTGTGTGAACACGGATATGCACTTTGAGTTCACTTTGAGTAATAAAGGACTTTGAGCAGTCAGAGCACTTATAAGGTCTCTCTGCCGTGTGGATACGACTGTGTCTTCGAAGAATCGATTTTAGCTTAAATGACATCAAGCATTGGGGGCATTGGTAGGGCTCTTCCTCCGTGTGAGCACAGGTGTGTTCTTTGAGTTCGTTTTCAGCTTTGAAAGAGCTTGAGCAGTCGGAACACTTGTAGGGTCGTTCGTCGGTATGTGTACGGATGTGCCGTTTGAGTATGCTCATGGTTACGAATGACTTTGAGCAGTGGGAACATTTGTTGGGTCGCTCATCCGTGTGATAACGGATGTGACTTTGAAGACTGGATTTTTGATCAAACGACTTTGAACAGTGCGAGCATTCGTAGGATTGTTTACACGTGTTCGTTCGGATGTGATTTTGCAAATTGCATTTTCGTTTATAAGACTTTGTGCAGTGAGGACACTTGAACGGAAGATCCACATCCCTATCATCTTTACATATTTTTTCATCGGTTTCCAAGTGGTTTGTCGCTTTTATTCTGCTTTTTGCCATTTTCCACACGTCCTGTTCTAGATTATCACAGATGGCTCCTTCCATATCCTCTTCCATCACTGGAAAATATAGTCGATGGCTCTGCTCGCAGGCTTTCTTCAGATTGTAGGCACCCACTGCATCCTCAAGGCAGGGCGGACATATGTTTTCTGGTAGTAAATCTCCTCGCCTAACCTCGTACCCAGTACACTGGGCTATCATGTCAGCAATGCAAGTGTCCCATGTTTGTGTCTCATCAAAAATGTTTGTGAATACTCCAGACCTTGCCATGCAAACTCGGCATATCTCCTCCATTGTCCTGCAAAAAAAACTAATTTGAAATAAACGGAATTCAGAAACACACAATTACGATTTGAGGCGAATATCATACAAACAACGAATCAATTTGTGTGAGTTTTACGAATTGCAAATATGTTTTTCTTCACAAATATTTTTTGTTGACCACATAATATTAGAGCTGTTAAGCGCAAAGTGTACAACAGCTGATTGATTTTATGTACTGTTAAATGCGAATGAAATCGGAGGGATGTATAATCGAATTTAATTATTAGGAAATATTGTTTTTATAAATTATTTGTTTGAATTTTAAAAGATTTTTATGGAAAAAATAAAAACTAAAATATTTGGTTTGCACTCCAATAATCTTCTTCAAGCAGAGCCTGCCTTTCTGTGAATTAAGACCCGTTAACATGCACAAAACCACCGTCTGTCCTTTCGTACCAATCAAAATGGAATGGAATGCTTTCGGCGCAAAACACAAGCTATTGGATAGCTGCTCTGAATTCTTCTGGAATCGTTTGATTAAGGATGCCTACGGATCGGTGGAGATCCTTGTCCTGACAGGAAGCTATGTATTAACTCAGTTGGATAGCAAAAGTAGAGCTTAAAGCATTGGCACACATTTTGTATGGTGACTTTTACGTTAACTTTTCATGTGGGATATTTTGACTCTGACCCCCATCTATTAGTATGGATAACATACTGAAGATTAACGTATCCTGACTGGATCAATCTTCTTGAGTGGATCAATAGTTCATCAGGAAAAAGCTGCGTTCAAATATCGATGAGTTCAAGGTCTGTGGCGAACCTCTTAGAACTGTAAAAATGTACACCCCACAAACAGCCAACTGTATCATTTGGAACACATGTACATATGTCCAACAATAATGCTATGCTAACGCTGTTCAACTGAAATCAATTTGGTATTATTTGTAATGTAATGCATTTTTATTTAAAATTAACAATACATTTTTGGAATCGCTATTCGTTAAGTGAGTGTGCTCTTGAAGACCTTACGTTATCAGTACATATGTTCAATTTCTTAATTTTCATCTTTAAATGTCGTCCACGTCTGGAATCGCAGTCGAAACAATAAAAGGGCCATCTATCTGGTGGTGCCTCTATTTGGAACACGTGTGAGTGCGAATGTGTTTTCGAAGAGTAGACTTTTGCCTAAATGTCTTTGTGCAGTAAGCGCAGGCGTAAAGTTTCTCCTCAGTGTGAGTAAGGATGTGTTCGGTAAGATGGTGTTTCTGCTTGAATGACTTCGAGCAGTGAGAGCACGAATAGGGGCGCTCTCCCGTGTGAGTGCGTAGATGTGTTGTCAAACTTTGTTTGTTATTAAAAGACATTATACAGTGTGAGCATTGATAGCGCTGATCACCAGTATGCGAGCGGATGTGATCGCTTAGAATTCCGGCTCGGGAAAAGGACATCTTACAGTGATTACATTTATATGGCCGCTCTCCAGTGTGAATACGGGTGTGATCGATAAGATGTGATTTTTGTTGAAAGGATTTCGAGCAGTCGGAGCACTTGAAGCGCCGGTCTCCTGTGTGAATACGGGTGTGTGCATCAAGTCTGCATTTGTGTGGAAAAGATTTCGAGCAGTAAGAGCATTTGTAGGGTCGATCATCTGAGTGCGTTCGGATGTGAGGTGGCAGGCATGATTTTCGCGTATATGATTTCGGACAATGAGGACATTTCAACCGAAGATCCACATCTTTATCATCTTTTTGTATTATTCCATCGGGTTTACAATTTTTCGACTGCTCACTTTCGCTAGATAAAATTCCGGAGTCCCCGTCTGCCAGATTATAACAGAAGCCATCTTCTTTATCTTCCTGTATCACTGGGAAATATAGTCGATGGCTCTGCTCACAGGTTTTTATAAGATTGAAGGCGCCCACTGCATCCTCAAGGCAGGGAGGACATATGTTTTCTGGTAGTAAATCTCCTCGCCTAACCTCGTACCCAGTACACTGGGCTATCATGTCAGCAATGCAAGTGTCCCATGTTTGTGTCTCATCAAAAATGTTTGTGAATACTCCAGACCTTGCCATGCAAACTCGGCATATCTCCTCCATTGTCCTGCAAAAAAAACTAATTTGAAATAAACGGAATTCAGAAACACACAATTACGAATTGAGGCGAATATCATACAAACAACGAATCAATTTGTGTGAGTTTTATGAATTGCAAATATGTTTTTCTTCACAAATATTTTTTGTTGACCACATAAGTATAGAGCTGTTAAGCGCGAAGTGTACAGCAGCTGATTGATTTCATGTACTGTTAAATGCGAATGAAATCGGAGGGATATATAATCGAATTTAATTATTAGGAAAAATTGTTTGAATTTTAAGAGATTGTTATAGAACAAATGAAAGTAAATTATTTGATCTCATCGATGCCTTTCTGTGCATAAAGATTCGATTATATGCACAAGATTATCAATTGGGAGATCCTGGGAGTAAAGATAATTACATACTCATATTGGTACTTACAAGTGAAACGATCTCGCATCCATTCCATTCCCCGCAGTTAAATATGTTTTTCCCTTCAAGTCGAAACGCAGTATCCAATAGGTGCCCTTCTACGTTTGCAATCTTTTGATTAATGATGCCTATCAGTAGAAACATATATAAGGCAATGCTAACGTACATTCACCGCTGTTCAACTGAAATCAATTTTGTATTATTTGTAATGTAATGCCTTTTTATTTAAAATGAAAAATACATTTTTGGAATCGCCATTCATTACGTGTGCTTATCAGTGTCTTCAATTTCTTCATTTTCACCTTTAATCTGTGTAATCTGAAATCGCAGTGCATCCATTTGAATCACGTGATTGCGAGTGTGTTTTCCAAGAGAAGACTTTTGCCTAAATGTCTTTGTGCAGAAAGAGCAAGTGTAAAGTTTCTCTTCAGCGTGAGTAAGGATGTGTTCGCTGAGATGGTGTTTCTGCTTGAATGACTTCGAGCAGTGAATGCACAAGTGTGGTCGCTCTCCCGTATGGATACGACTATGTCTTTTGAGATTAGATTGTCGCTGAAATGACTTCAAGCAGTGGAGGCATTGGTAGGGCTGTTCCCCTGTGTGAACACGGATGTGTGCTGTGAGATCGCTTTGACTAATGAAGGACTTGGAGCAGTCAGTACACTTGTATGGTCGCTCACCAGAGTGAGTCCAGACGTGTAGCTTCAGTTTGTCTTTTCGCTTAAATGTTTTCGAGCAAAGAGTACACTTATGCGGTCGCTCCTCCATGTGAGTGCGGATGTGTCTGGTGTGTTGGTATTTTTTTTGAAAGGATTTTTGGCAGTCGTCGCATTTGTAGGGTCGTTCTAAATAATCCGTTTCATCGGTATCATCGTGATGTATTTTTGCATCGGTTTCAAATTGGTTGGATTGCTCCGTTTCACTATCTGACGGTTCCCAGACCTCTTCTTTCAGATTATCACAGGTTGCTTCTTCTATATCCTCCTCTTTAACTGGGAAATAAAGTTGATGGCTCTGCTCATAGGTTTTTATAAGATTGAATGCATTTACAGCATCCTCAAGGCAAGGCGGACATATGCTTTCTGATAGTAAATCGCCTCGCTTTACCTCGTACCCGGTGCACTGGGCTATCATGTCAGCAATGGAAGTGTCCCATGCTTGTGTATCATCAAAAATGTTTGTGAATGAACTGGACTTCACCAAGCAAACTCTACACATCTCCTCCATTGTCCTGCAAATAAATTAATCTTAAATAAAGTGAGTACAGGAACGCAGCATTACTTGCGGGAATTGACTCGATATAACAAACAACCAACCCAATTGTGCGACCTTTTCTAAATTTCTAATTTTTCCTTGCTCAAATTGTTTTGTTTTCAGAAATTGTTAACGAGAAATGTGCTGTTAAGCGCCAAAAACATCTGTTGTAAAGTTATGTTATCGGAATAATTCGACTGGGCTGTTCCAGAATATGGGTATTCCTGAAAATTGAATCGATTTGCTGGAGATTAAAAAATTCTATGAAATGACTGTGGTATACCATAAAAGCTAGAACATAGGAGCTCAGTGTGGATTTTGATGATTTAATAGATAATAATGAGCGGAAAACATTTCCTTTGACATTTTTTGGTCGAAATTGTTGGAACACGACCCACAACACTTAAACCAATCTGAGGAAATCACTTTCGCTGGTCAATATTCAAAATCAACTATTATTCAGATTTAGTGTATATTCCTTATATAAAGGTGTATATTATATATTTCCATCAATTTATTTACAGTTTTATTTTGTAGTAAATTTTTATATATTAAAGAATGCATACCTTTGGCATTCTTTCGACCATTTTAATGATTAGTAGCTTTATTTATTGGGAAATAATGTCACTAAAGACTTAATGTCTAAAAAAGACCATACCTCAACCTTGGCTCAATATATCTTCAGGTAGAGCCATTGTATCGACACGATTAAAAAGTCCTATGAAAGGCCATCAATTCCTTTGAAAGCGCACAAAGTCGGCCGGTATTTGAATTTAACAAACATTTGTTGGTGGTTATATTGCAAACTTTAAGTATGGACTCTAAGTCCATGCCTTCAACCTAATTTTTGTCTCGTTCAAAGTACATTGAAAAGATTTTTTTGTCACAGTGTAATTTTTTTACATATTGTAATTCTTTTTTACATTTTATGGATATGGGTTTTGCAGAAATTCCAAATGTAGCTAAAACTACAATTGCCATCGTATTGTATTTACATATAATTTTAAATAGCGATAAAGAACGATTTTATTTGTGATAAAACCATTAGCTATACATAGAGGATAGTATGGGATGTCAAAGTTGACGATGTACTTAATTTATTGCTAATTTAAATGAAAATACTAAAGCCACACAATTTAATTTTGGCGTTTATTTAGCGTAATTTTTAGCACTGCTTTTAAAAGTAACTATAATTCCCTCGTATTCGAACGTATCCTTACCATTAAAGTGGGTCAGGTAAGATCTCGTCGGGTGCTGCAATGATGCGCAAGTCATTGCATTTGTGGGTAAGAATGTGTTTTGTGTATCTTTTGTTTTTGTATTTAAATGACATGGAACAGTGGGAGCATTTGTAGGGTAGCTCCCCCGTGTGTGTACGATTGTGTCTTTGGAGATGGTCTTTTTTTGTAAATGACTTCGAGCAGTAAGAGCATTTGTAGGGTCGATCCCCTGCGTGAGTAAAGATGTGTGCATCAAGCTTAGATTTGTGTAGGAAGGACTTTGAGCAGTCGCCGCATTTGAAGGGTCGTTGATCCGTTTGGATTTTGTCATCGCTTGTGTGAGTAAGGATGTGTTTTCTGTAGCTTTTGTTTTTGTATTTAAATGATTTGGAGCAGTGTGAACATTTGAAGGGTTGCTCCCCCGTGTGGGTGCGACTGTGGGCTTGGAGATGAGAGTTTTGTTGAAATGACCTCGAGCAGAAAGAGCATTTATGGGGTCGATCCCCCGTGTGAATACGGATGTGGGCATCAAGCTTGGATTTGTGGAGGAATGACTTTGAGCACTCCTCGCATTTGAAGGGTCGTTCATCCGTGTGCATTCGAATATGATTTCGTAGGGCGCTTGGGAAGCTGAACGATTTGGAACAGTGAGGACACTGGTAAGACGGATCTGGTTCCTTCGTGTGCGTGCGGATATGAGCTGTGAGATGTTTGGTTTGGACAAAGTCCTTAGAGCAGTAGGTACACTTAAACGGTCGCTCTCCCGTGTGAGTACGGACGTGTTTTTTGAGCTCGTAATTATGCGAAAACGATTTTCCGCAGTGTGAACATAGAAAGGGTCGATCACCTTTGTGGGTACGGATGTGTTCCCTGAGATAGGATTTTTGTTGAAAGGATTTTGTGCAGTCAGAGCATTTGTAGGGTCGTTCACTCGAGTGCGTACGGACGTGTCTTTCAAGATTGGATTTTTGTGGGAAGGATTTCGAGCAGAAGGAACATTCGTAGGGTCGCTCGCCAGTGTGCGTACGCATATGTATTCTGAGATCGCATTTCCGTGGATAGGATTTCGAACACTCGGAGCATTTGTAGGGTCGTTCTAGTTTAGCCGTCTTATCGGTATCATTAAAATGTATTTTGGCATAGGTTTCAAACTGGTTCGCTTGCTCAGTTTCGTTATCTGACGGCTCCCAGTCCTTGTCTTTCGGATTATCGCAGAGGCTTTCTTCTTTATCGTTTTCTGACACTGGGAAATACAGTTTATGGCTCTGCTCGCAGGTTTTTATAAGATTGAAAGCATTTATAGCATCCTCAAGGCAAGGCGTACATATGTTTTCTGGTAGTAAATCTCCTCGCCTAACCACGTACCCGGTACAGTGTGTTATCATATCCGCGATGCATGTGTCCTCTGTTTGTGTCTCATCAAATATGTTTGTGAACGCTCCGGACCATTCCATGCAAACTCTGCATATTGCCTCCATTATCCTGCAAATAAAGAATTCTTTATGAACGGAATACAACAATGACCACACATGTGTTAGCCAAGTGGAATATCCAAAATAAAAGCTACCAAATCGTACGTCCTCTTTTAAATTAACAACTTCATTGGCATGAATTGTTTTGTTTTGATGGAAATATATAAACAGAATGTGCTGTTAGGCGCCAAAGACATCTGTTGAACAGAGTTGCCATCAGCAAGTAGTTTATTAACAGACGTCAAAGATTGTCCTTGCTTAGCCAAGACACAAACCTTGCGGTATATTTCTGACCCTCAGACGGTCTTACTCATGGTGAAATTATATATAAGGTGACGTATTCACCACACGTGCTCTCTTTCGGGGACGTTATTTTGTCAGTCCTTAAAATTGATTAGTTTATCAGATAAAATTATGTGGTCAGTGGGTGGGGTCTTGGTTAGCTAGTAATTTTAGGCGGAAGATCAAAATTGACGAATATGTTATGTTTTCGATGTTTTTGCGATGTATTTCTATGTTATGTTCGCAACATCATCGCAACATTAGCAACAGCATCGCAATAACATCGACACTCACTTACGTCGCGCTCGACTCTCACTTACGTATTTTACCGTTGGCAGCATTAATTTGTATGGGCCAGCAACATGTTCCGCGAAATGAGCGACAATGTTCCGCAACATGGAGCAACATGAACACGGAATGAGCAACATTCTGCATACCCTTTGGAAAAAGTTATGATAGAATTAAGGAAATGTTTGTCATCGCTCCCATGAATGCAGAAAATATCTCAACGAAATATTGTAGTTAATGATCCTCTTACAGAGAGCTAACCATAAAGTACTATATCGAGATCGGGATCGCGATATATATACAGGAACAAAATCAAAAGCATGAACAGATAAAAAAGTGTCAATCAGGGAGAAGACATTATTAATTACGTTTTAAGGCAGCTTTAAAAACACTATTTCAATATCAATTAAAGAAAAAAGGGTATCCAAATGTCCACACCACCGGTTGACAGGCAACAAGTGTTCAAATGACGTGACATTCGACTCTCACTTACGTTGTTGCTGCGGTTGTTTAAGAAGTACCTTGTGCATATGACTACTGTGGTTTTAATGACACTCGGGATACACTCGTTCATACAACCGTATGCCTGTTTTTCGAGCGAGGTAGCGTTAGTTGGGTCGATCTGTAAGGCGAACGGATCTGAACTTAGGTAAAGGAATATACCAACAGCACATACAAACAAAATCTCGGTAAAATTTAAGTATTTTATTTTTTAAAGTCCCGTCAAAGTTGAAAAACTACGAAAAAAAATAGATGGATTAGAAAATACGTTTTTCTTTAGAACTGCAACTGCAACGGACCAGTTTTTTTTTGAGTATGGATAACAATGAATATACCTAATAAAGGATACCAAAACCAGAATCATACGTTGCCTAGTTTACTTTTTATTCCACCTGAAAGATGCAGTATGTGAATAAATGTTGAATACATTTTTGCACTGTGCTCATATCTCATGTCATATTTCTGATTATCAAAAGTTTCTATTTTTACAAAAGCTTTGGAAAATTCTCTATTAGATGCGTTTATTAATGTTATCCAAAGCGCTCATGGCTGATGTCCCACTGTGCACCGTAGATCGTTCTTTAGTCCAATCAATGGAAAGGGAAACGGAACGCGGAAAAACAGTTTTCAACAATGAATTAGTAATTTGATTTCCTATAGTATATAGTATATAATATAAAGTTTATATAACGTCGTCGAAAGAGGTTGTGTAGCGCACGATTTTTTTGTTTTCTTCTTCTTCATTGTTTACGAATGGACTCGTACAATGAAGAAAACATGCTATTATTTTAAATCGGCATATATTTAATAAACTATGTGTGTTATTGTGTACATATGACACAAAACCACACATAGTTTATTAAATATATGCCGATATGTGTGTGTTATGTGTGTGTTATATACATATGTTTTTGATTCCTTATTAGATAAAAACATGTCTACAAAATATTGCATGCTATGCCGTTCGAAAACGTTGGAAGGGAATTTTAAAGTACCACGAGACGAAACCAGAAGGGCGCTGTGGTCAAAGAGCACCGGCGTTGAATTTACGAGTTGCAGTACAATTTGTAGAAAACATTTTAATGACTCAGATTTTGTTTACTATCCGTCCGAAAATTCAACAAAACGGAGACGACTGATGCCAACTGCTGTACCACAGAAGCCAGAAGCAAAGCAAGTGTTCACAGAACATATGTCATCAGCTTGTGGTGGCAATGTTTTTGATTTTAACTCGCAAACCGAGTATGTTCACATTGCAGTTATTATTTTATGGTTATTAATATGATTAATTTGCAGGCAAGAAGTTGTTGATTCTGGGATTATTTTAGAAAATTTGCGTTTACAAAAGAAAGTGGCTGACTTGCAAAGGGAAAATTCTAATCTCCTTGCAGAACTCGGAAAAATGCAGACGCTTAGGGATTCCCTTAATACCTTTTTCACAAAATCGCAGATCAGGAAACTGGAAAGCGGAGGCAAAAGAGTTCAATGGAATCACGATGACATTTCGAATGCGATTTGTCTTCATGCTGCTGGTCCCCGGGCGTATCGCCATTTGTTAAAAAAGCGGTATCCACTTCCATGCTTATCCACTTTGGACAAATGGTTGCACTCAGTGGACATACAGCCAGGCATTTTAGATTTTGTCATTTCCTTAATGGAAAATGCCGTAGATATGGACGATGAGGACAAAATATGTATTATTTATTTCGACGAGATGAAAGTCTCGTCTAATTATGAGTATGATCACTCTCTGGAAGCAGTGAACAGCCCAAGGGACTACGTTCAAGTCGCAATGGCACAAGGATTGCGGAAGTCTTGGAAGCAGCCGATATATTTCGACTTTGATGAGCCAATGACTGTCCCTACACTGCACATGCTCATTGATAAACTGTACATGGTAGGGTATCATGTCGTTAGGTTATCATGTCGGCATCGTTAACGATATGGGTCCCGGGAATCATAAATTGTGGAGAAATCTTCAAGTCTCGCCTGGTAGGAATCTGAACTTTAAGGAATATTACTTCCCTGATTAATTATTAATAATTTTTTTAAATAGAGAAAACCTGGTTTGAGCACCCATCTGACTCTGCTAAGAAAGTTTTTGTGTTCGCAGACGTACCCCATCTTGTAAAGTTGATTAGAAATCACTTTCTGGATTCAGGGCTTGTTGTACATGGGAAAGTTTTAACGCAACAAACTGTGAGGCAAGCTATGAGGCACGCTTCCTCATCGGACCTTTCCATTATGTGGAAGGTAACTGATGATCACCTCAACGTGCGTTCTTCAGGTAGGCAGAAAGTAAAGTTGGCAACTCAGCTATTTTCAAGCACAACAGCCAGTGCAATAAAGCGCTGCTATTCATTGGGCTTGGATATTTATAATGCATCCGAAACGGCAAACTTCATACAATTGGTCAACGATTGGTTTGACGTTTTTAACGTAAAGCTTTCCACAAGCAACCATATCCCGACCAAACAGACCTTCGGAACAAGTCTAGCGGCTCAGCGACAAATCTTAAGTGAGATGTCCGACGTTATGTCCCAAGTAATCATTCCTAACAGCAACAAAAGTTTGCCCTTTCAAAAGGGTATTCTCATGAGCAATAATTCATTAAATGAATTGTATGAGTACGTTGCGGGAAAATACAATATGAGATATCTCATAACTAGCCGGATATCGCAAGATCAGCTGGAGCACTTTTTTGGAGCAATGCGGGTCAAAGGTGGTTTGCATGACCACCCAACTCCACTCGAGTTCAAATTTCGGTTGCGCAAATACCTGATAGGTAACATAAATAAGTAGTTATTGATTAAATGTCTAAAAACGAAAATAACACTAAATGTTTTATGTAGTAGATTTTCAGAGTGTATGTTTGTGATTGTCCACGTGGTTGTTAAGTATTTTGTTCATTGTCAATTTTTTAAAACTGATTATTTATATTAATGAAAGATGAATTCCTTCAATTTAGCGAGAAACACTGAGATTTTGGGTACGAAGGGAAATGTTGAGGTTGAGCCAGTTCCATGGCTGGACATTGACATTTCCTCTTTGGAGTCGTCCAGTTGTTCTAGTGTTCCTGCTGACTTAGCCATAGAAGACCCGAAAGGAGAAGAAGAAGCCGAAATAGATAGCCAACTTACCGATGACTCCATAGAGTACATCTCAGGCTATCTGATTCGGCGATTGTCATTAGATTGTATTGACAAAGAAAATGCAGCATTCACTTATGTTGATATGGTGTCTGCGGGTGGGCTGAAGAAGCCATCAACAGAATTTGTTGAAAAAATAAAACATCTTGAAGGTATATTCCAGAAATTCAATGGCAACAATATTTGTCAGAGTCGATTTTTGCTGGCCGAAATGCTCAAAACTGCAAATAACATTGAATTAAACGTAAAGACAAAAGAATTTTTTTTTAAAATGCGCATAAAATTTCGTATAAAAAATTTAAATAAAAAACTGAAAATTCAAAAACAAAAGCAAAGACTGATTGGTCAAAAAAAAATGCTCAAAATATTACTGTAATGTTTTGTACATATTGTTATTATCTTTATAAATATATATGTATTTGAATTTCGCCCTATTAAATATGAATTAAAATGTTATAATTTTGCTTGAACTATTTCTTTTAATTTATTAGCAGACAAATTTTCTTCTCTGCCAGCTGAAACAATAACAAACGAAGAGTGCAGAGCGAAAAACGCTTGCCATCTCTTTCTAGCGCTTGCCTCTCTGAGAGCGGAGAGAGCGAGGTGAAAAAATAACGTCCTCACCACTGCCGAATACGTCACCTTATATATAATTTCACCATGGTCTTACTGATGCAAGCTCATACTTGACACGCAAAAATAAGTGAAAGAGCGTAATTGAGTCGCTGGGCTATGGAAAGGTATGGACAACAGGCAAAAACAGACAAGGTATATTGCACGGCTCATACGAACCCTACCTCACCTGCGAAACTACATATGATATACCTTGAGGACAGCCCTGTCCTCAAGGTATATCAGGAAATGGGGTGGATTTTACCTTGCAGGCTTTGAACTTTCTGGCTCGTTTTGCCTGTTGTCCACACCCTCATTTTCATGGACAATTTTCGGCATATTTTCAAAATATTACCGTATATTTCGGTATATCAGCGAGGGTATATTTCGCAGATATGTCCGCGGTCACATGAAAAAACAAAATAAAAAACGAGAAGCCCCCACCGACCCCCAAACTCCCCCAACCCAGGACAAATTTTAGCCAAGTCGGACGTGGTTGCGGAAAAAGTTTTTTGTTTTTGGCCTTTTCTTGCAAATTACGCCTTCTAACATTGCCCGATTAAAGTAATTCGTCCGTCTCCATCGAACTTGTGCAACGAAAATCGTAAACGAAGCGCCACTCTGGCTGCAGGCGACAAAATACAAGATTTTTGAATCAAAATGAAAGTGGAAATCGTGTGATGTCATGTTGACGACGAAACTGTGCTCTGGCGTTTTTTGTTAATTGAAACAACTTCCTGCGCTGCTGCGCTGCTAACTGCTTCTGTGTGGGTGTGTGCGAGTGTGCAACACGCGCCTGGAATATAATTGTGGTTATAAGTGCGACAAGTGAAAAACAAAAGCATTTTGGTTTGGGCAAAAAGAATTGAATTGAACAGAAATTCCAATTTTCATTCCACTTCACTGAAGAGCACATAAGAGAAAAGGTAAAACGCACACGCACACACCAGCGCAGCGCAGAGCTGAGAACATCACCGAGTGTGTGTGTGTGTGTGTGTGTGTGTGGAGCTATGACCGACTCCCCACATTTTTCTTGTGTGTGTGCGTGAACGGGAAATAGCAGAAGCTCCAGCAGCGCCCCCACAAACCCCCCGCACTCCACGTTCGGCATAAACAAAACGAGAGGAACAACTTTTATTGATTTCCCTCCAAAAACAAAAACAAAAACAGAGGGAGAACAAGAAATCTACGATTCCGCCCAAGCAACAGGAGAGAGAGAGGAGTAGCCGCTGCCACGCCTACGGGCTGCATTTACCGTCCGATCCAGCCACATTCCCCCCTGAATAAGCAGCACCCCCGTGCCCACCAGCCATGTCCAATCCCAGCCAAACGGAGGGCAGCCAATCCCTCGAGGAGCTGCGCCTGGAAGTGGAGCGTCTGACCCGGGAGCTTGACCAGGTCTCCTCCGCCAGCGCCCAGTCGGCGCAATATGGTCTGTCCCTGCTGGAGGAGAAGTCGGCGCTGGAGCAGAAATGCGAGGAGCTGGAAACGCTCTACGATAACACACGGCATGAGCTGGACATCACGCAAGAGGTAAGAGACAAGAGGTGGTCGGAAAATGGGGGAATACACAGTGGGCGATCGATGAGTTGTACTACAGAGTTTTTAAAGAGCTGTTTATATTTCACAAAGAGAAGGAGTTGAGGAGAAACGTAGTGTGAATACAGTGAAATGTCGATATGAGAACTACATTGTTTAGACGTAATATATATCTGTATTTACATTTCGGATATCCCTTCTGCTAAGCTCTTATCAGACTTTCTTGTGTTCTGTTAACACCTTCGTTGTGCAACATAACGAAATCTCCTTTAGCCAGTCTCCACTGTAATTGCCATTCTGATCTGTTTCCAAGCACTCAGCGCCGCTTATCTGCTATCTTGCTCACCCAACTATTTAGCACGCACACCGACACAAAGCAAAGCTTTTTCACAATCGCCTTCAATTTGTCTTGCTGGCAAATTAACTCGCTCACCTGTTGGCCAGTCTCTCTCCTCTCTCCCCCCTCCCTCTCTCTCTCTCTCTCTCTCTCTCTCTCTTGCTCTCGCCTTTGTCTTTTGCAGCGTTCTCTTTTGCCTTGTCTGCCAGGTCTAGCTGAAATAATCGCCGATCGAACCGAGTCCGACGTCCATGACCATATGGTCACGTGCTGCTTTTCTAAACTGGGCTTGCGGTACTCTTACCCGATTCAGTGAACGTCGCACTCCTCTCCCTCACGCGCTCAAACGCTCTATCTGTCTCTATCTCTCTCTCCTGATAACGGTTAATTAGTGCAAGCTTCAATAAACATTAGGGGTCTTCCTGAAAATGTTCTTGATAGGGATACAATCAGTATCGGGTTTCAGCATAATTAATTCCATAAACAGCTCTTTAGCCCAGTACCAAATACTACTACTAAATACTTACTAACTGTACGAAAAAAATCAAAAAATTGTCAAGATTTCTTCCATTATTTCAGTTCTCCTGCTTTTGCACGGTCAATATATTTTTGCCATTTTGTTTTGCACCTACGTTTAGCGCCATATCCCCCTCTCTTTACCCCATTCAGTTTGAACAAACTCTCTGCCAATTAGTCGTCGCTACCGCTTGGCATTTCCGTTGGCATTCCTACCGTGCGGGGCCTCTAGGCGGCTGGATGGAAAAGACAGGAACCGGGCATTGCCAGACGACAGACGACAGGCAAAGTTTTGTCCCTTCGTCTGCTAAAATCAAATGGGGGAACAATAATCATTCTGCCTTCTATTATCATTTCTCTGTTCTCTGTTCTCTTTTTTTTTGCCTTTTCGAACTCTACTTTTCTCTTTGTTTTGTTGATAATTAAAGCGGTTGCTAAAGCAAACGATTTTTTTAGGGCTATGACTAGCAGGGGAGAGATAAAGAATGGCTAATAATAGAGCTAGTTATGCGGAAATTTCAAATTGTTTTCAATTGAACGAAAAAAAAGTAATTTCGGCATTAAACTAAGAGATTTTCTAAATCAAACTATATTCGGAACACATTACACAGATGTAAATAGTTCAGAATATCCATCAGTAGATAATATGAATATTATGATACTTTTGGACATTGCAGTCAACAATATAGTGACAGGAATGATCAATTTTTTATTGAAGTTACATATTCATGAAAATGTAGTCGATCGCTAAAGTTTTAAAATTAAATTATAATAAAATATGCATAATATTCACCCACACACTGTTTTCTGGCTTTAATTATATCATAACTGCAGGGTTAACTTTTCAATTATGCAAGGTTCAAAGATCTGGGGTAACACACCCTCAGGCCAGGGACGTTAACACCTGCATATTCAGGAAAATAACAAAAAGCCTGCCAATTAATTGTAGTTTGTACTTGTGCCCCGCTTGATAGTTTCCAGCTTGTTGGATTTGAACTCAACTGAACTTTTCCGAGAACACAAAAAAACGAGTGCGCGAGTAAAAACCCCCTGAATGCCGCCTACCCCCCCTTTCCTTTCAACCATACAGCTATACAAACGCATTCACACTCTCTCCCACTCACACATTTTAATGGATGCTTAAAATTAAAAAATGTTGAAAAGCTAAATGGATGCGCAACGACTTGAACATACCCTTCCATTTGGACGACCAGCGAAAGTTCACTTTTCATCTACTTGAAGTACATATTTTTTCTATCTAGTATTTTAGTGGTAGTTATCTAGTATTTTTCTGGTTCGATTCCAAGTTATGATCTTCATATTGCTGTAGTATTTTCAGGTATTTATTGTTTCTAGTAGATTATTGAATATATGGGCATATGGGACTATGGGCAATTTTGTATGAAAATTGTGTTATTAATTGTGTTATTAGTGTTATTAACACAAAAATACTCCGAAAGAGTATAATAATTTTCGCAACGTCGACGACAACGTCACTCCGGGCATTTTTCGTTAACTGCAACTCAGGGGCTGGGTCTCGGGCTGGGGCTGGGGCTGAGGGGGAACATATTTCCACTTGTAATCAAGATATCAGCCGTGGGCGACCTCACCGTGAAATGACACAAATCAGAGGGGAATGGTACGGTACGACACGGAATGGAAAGTTTCCGCCCTACTGTGACTCCAGAGACCTGTGACCGGGGCGTGAAATTAGCTTACTAAAATTAATATAATCGAAAATTTACCATGAGACTTGGCCTGGAGGTAAAAATTTTCCCATTGAATGAGTTTTAATGCAATGAGAGTTTCGATTAGGTCTCGGGCTAACTGCAAATTGGCAGCCACTGCAGCCACAGAACAAATATTTGGGCACAGGACAGGAAAACCTGTCGGCCACAGAGCCACTCGCCCATTTGGCAATTTATTCAGTTCAGAGGGAATCAGAGTTAGTGCAGCAAGAGGGGAGGCGGCAGGGCGACACACACGATGTTGTTTGGACGTTTGTAACTGCGGCAATTAAAATGGGCTCCGAAACAAGGGCCATAAAGCGAACGATGGACGCAGTCCCTCCTCCCTCCCAGCCACCCCACACCACGTACATGAATTTCCTGTCCTGTTTGGTGTTGTCCGGCGCTGTGTGTGTATGTGTGTGGGTGTGTGTGTGCGTGATGGCCATAATTTATGGCCCACACCAAGGACATTCCGCCGTAGTTCTGTGGGTTCTGTTCCTGTCGCGGGGACTGCTGTGTTGACTTTGCTACTTTTTGGTCCGAGGTCGAAACCGAAAAGTTTTTAACACAATTTTAATAATTAATGCCATTATTTGTCGTGGGTTCGTGTGGAATTTCCCAAAGCAAAGTTGTGTGGAATGTTCGAAAAGTAACAAAAGTTGGAAATAGAAGAATTTAAGTGCATTTTTCGAAGTGGAATTTCAACGTTAGTTTATATAGGAAATTAAGTTCACATACTTTACTGAATATATCTGAATATATCTATTTTGAACATTTTCTGATCAAATTTAAATCTTTCAATGTCAATTAGATCGAAGAAGAACTTCAGAGATCAAATCCAATCAAGTTATAAACTAAAATTAATTTTTTTACTAAATGCTCGGCATATCAGCGATAGGTATTTTGTTTTCGCAATCTCGAGCATTATATTTTTGCACGTTTCTCATGTGCATCTGTTTGGGGTCGGCTTTCGAAGGTGAAATCGCTGCTCTATAATACGCCTTCCAAAATCGATATTTCCACCGATGTGTCCGTAGACACATCCCACAGAAAAAGTGGTAAAATTCAACTTCCCATTAGTGACTTGGAATTGGTATCCTAATGAATGGCTCTCTCTCTCCGCATGAACATTTTCCAAATCCAATCCCAATCAGTCCCATAAATATTATCACCCCAGCAGTGGTGCTTGAATAACCTTAAGCTAAGCCTTCATTAATTTATGGCCCTGTGAATGCTTGCCAAGTGCTCAACCAAGCGAAATCCTAGGCAGAGAATTGCAATTGGAAACGCAACAGCAACACGAAAGCCACAAAAGCAGAAGAGTGGGATCTGCAGCAGGAGCAGGATTAAGAGCAGACAGAGCAGACAACGAGAAAAAAAAAAGAGAGAATTATAATGATTTGACACTGATGTTCTGTTCTTTTGGCGCAAATTGTAATTCTACGGCAATCAAACCGGCAACAGCAACAACAATAAAACTGCAAGTGGATGCTACACAAAGGGGGAGGCCATGGGTGGCAAGGGGTTAAAATGCGGCGCTTGAGCACTGACAAAACATGTTTCCGTCGCAGTCAGACAGCTGCATTGGCATTGGCATCAGCGGCAATGGCACCAGGGGCAGCTGGGGCAGCTGTGGCAGTGGCTGTGGCAGGAGTCGCAGTGGCAAAAGGAAATGAGTAGGAAAAGAGTGTTGTATTTCCCGCCAAGCCCCCACAGCCAGACAGCTACCCCTACCTCCCTCCCTCCCATTTCCCCCCGGAGGCCGTTGCAATGAATTGCAAGCAATGAAAATGTAAAGTACACAAAACTTGTGACGATGATGAGCAAAATCTCAGCAAGGAGGCTGGGGCGTACACAGGACAACTGTTGTGACAATTGAACTTTTGTAGTCGCAGGTCCTCGAGGGCTAGTCTGGGCGAGAGCTGTCGCACAGGATGGGGCTCGTTTGAGAGATGGAGATCTCTCTCCCGATAGATATAGCCTCCTGTCTCCTGGATGTGACTTAGCACGAAAGATATCTCTGAATCCTGAATGGGGTTTTGGGTGTGTTTTGGGTGCAGGGGCACTGGTTTGTCCTGCATAATGACTGTGCCATTTATTTGCGTAAACTTTTTGGCGCATCCCCTTTAGGGTTCTGTATCCTAATTTGACCTCGAGTGCTGCCATTCCGCCATTCCGCTGCTGGATGCCTGCCAGATGACATTTGCATGGCCATCATCTCCACATCGCTCTGGAAACAGTGTGCAAATGTGCAACCAGATGGATGCAACGCGCACTGACTATTGGCTGTTAAATGGGAGCGAGGATTCCAGTATTCGCTGCATTATGCAGCACACATTGCCGCAATAGATATTACAGTGGCAGAAGGAGTAGAAGGACCAGCAAAAAGAGGAGTCAGAGGACGCTGCTGCACTCGGAATAGTTATTATTATTTCGTTTTATGTGGTTCCGCTCTTTCAAGGATTTGGTGGTAGCATGCCCCCTCGCTGTGTTCCATTTCACGTTTCCTGCATTTTTCTTGAGAGCGAACTTTTTTCTCCGGGTTTGTTTAGGTTGAGGAAGAGTTTTTCAGTTCTCTTTTTAAGAGTTTAAGTGTTCCTGCAGTCGTGAAAAATGGAAAGTGCATTGAACGCCATGGGCTGTATTTTTTATAGATGAATTTAAAACCTTAATATTGCCAATCGATGCGAATATAATCTAGAAAATATCCTTCAATTGTCAGCTTTAACTTGAGCTTTAGTATTCGTTAGGACTCGTAGAATATTCAATACAAAACTCGAATATAAAATTCCACTTGTATGAACACGTTAGGACACCCTCAGGTATGCTTGAGCTCAACAGGATTACTCCCTTCATGTCCTGACATTTTAGAGGGTATGACGCATTCCACTTGCCCTCGCAGTTGGCAAATCTCACGGATTCCCATTTCGTTGAGGGCGTAATTTGAGTTCTTTTGTGCCACAGTTTCCATGCTACAAATTTCCACACACAGACACACACATACACATCATTTTCTCTTGCAGTTTTCTCGCTTTTCTGGTCGCCGTTTTCATTTGTCGTTTTTATTTTATTCTTTTTTTGCGGCTTTTCCTTTTTTCTTCTTTTTGGCGACATTTCAAATTCAGAGAGTGTCATGCCCGTGCATTGACATGGCTACAAATGTGCGTCCGTCCGCTCTCTCTCTCCAGAGAGTGTGTGTGGATCTCTCTCTCTTCTGTGTGGGTTGGAGACCATAACAAACAGTACACTGAGGGAAAATCCCTAGCTAGAAATGAGTTTCCGCACATTATTTAAAGAATTTTTGGAAATCTCTAAAGATTCATGGTAAATAAAATGATAATTGCTTATCTTCCAAGCCTATCTTAAATCTTGAACAAAGATAGATAGATTAATCTATCTATCGAAAGAGATTTTCGAAAGATAGTTTGAAGATAGATGGAGATAGTTCAAAGATAGTTTAAAGATTAAAGGTACATTTTTTGAAAATAGTTTAAAGATAAATGGAATATAGTGAAAAGATATGTGAAAGATAGTTAGAAAATAGATGGAAGATCATTTGAAGATAGTTTTTAGACAGATGGAATATAGATTTTCACCCATACTTTTCCCTGTGTACAAAATAGTTTATTGCTGATTGTTGTTTGTGTTGTATTCGTGGGCTGTTACCAGATTCAAATTTACTCTGCTGCGTTCCACGAGAGTGAAGCGGCCGTTGCCGTCTCAGTCGTCAGTTAACGAGTTGGGCGTGGTGTCGCCCCCCCTGGAATATGCAATATATACAATCTGTTCAGTCATTCATGGCATACTTTATCAACATTGGGGAGCATAACCACCCATAACAAACCCAGCACCAGTCCCACCCCCACCCCCACGCCCAGTCTTTGTGGCCGTGGCATTGCAGGCAGAGGCGGAGGAAAATTGTTATGGTCGCCCATTGCCGGTACGGACCTGTTTACCCTGCCGTTCCCACCTAAGTGCTCAGCCACAGTGCGCTCCAAAATTCTGCTCATCGTCGTCATAATGTGGGCAATCTGGTCTATTTTTAGTGCCTGTTCGGACAGGAGGAGCTGTGGCAGTGGGAAACCAAACATTGCAACATCATTCCATCCAGATAGAGAGTGTGAGAGAGAGAGAGAGAGAGAGAGAGAGAGAGAGGCAGAGATGAGAGGCAGCAGCAGCTGTTGCTCCCCTCTCTCAGTTCATTTGAACGGGATCTCGCTGCGTCTAATCCAACCGCAGATACATTGTGAAATGTTCCATCAGATACGAGGATGGGGGCATAGGCCCAGGCACAGGCACACGGACCCGGTGTCTGGTGTCTGGTCTGGCGCCATACCATGTGGAGTGGCTCCTCTGCTGCGCCTCTTCTGTTTGGCCTCTTCTGAACTGTGTTAATATTTGCTCGACTTAATTAAAAATCTTTTCTAATTTGCATAAAGTTTATGCCGTCATTTGTTTGTGGCCTGTTGCCCGGTATATGGCGGCCTCACTTTACAAGGATGATGAGGTTCACTGTGAGAAATATGGGGGGTATTTGTGTGAATATAAAGAATGGCATTCTATTTGTGTGTAAATGGAATGTTTTCGAATCTTAAACTGAAAGTGAAGAAAAATAATAATAAAGAATTATTTTTCCACAATTTCTAGAAGGAAACTACTCGGTATTTACAATAAATATATACTGAATATTGTATAAATATTTTTGGGATCCCAGATTGAATAGAGATCGTAGGTTAATTAATGGAATTCCATTTTATAATCTTTAAAGTTTACTTTTTTGCTTACACAAGTGTTTTCACAAGATGTTTTCCTTATCTCTGAGATGTAAATGTTGATTATAGTATATGAAAGGTTTACTTATAGAACACGTAACGTGATGACACTCTGAAAAATGTCTCTATGGAAACAAAGGTTGTTTAAGACCGTGAAGATCTCTATTAGATGATATACTCGTATGAGTTATACGATCTGCACCAAAATAAAACAATCAGCTCTCAAGGAAAATCATCTGCGTTATTCCTTATTCTCCAGGATGCTGTGTCTGGTGCATATTCACCTTTGTCTCCGATCTCCGGAAGCACTGTCCTTGTACCTTCACGTTCCTCGTACAAACATGTTTAGATCCCAATTAGGTGATCTCTACCTAGATGGTTATTCCTGTTTAGGTGTACTTTTGATGTAGAAGAGTCCTAGCAATGTTATGTGATCTTAATTATATGATAATACATATATCAGCCCTCTCGAAGAATATCTATAAAGATTTTTCTTATATGGATAATGCACTCTGTTAAATTGGAAAGAAATGCTTTTGAAATCCGCCCTCATTCCAGAGTCTTTGTTTGTGGATTATCTCACACTTGTGCCACCATCTCGCCTCCCATCTCTTTCCCTTCTAGCCATTCCTCTCTTTCCCCTATGAACCGAAGAGGCGCCTTGCAATTCGGTTGCATGAACGAACGTGCGACAGCTTTTAGGCAGCTGAAATTCCATCCGACTCTTGCCTTGGCCTTTTGTTTGCTTTCTCTTTTAGCTTGGCCGTCTATACGGGTATAGCACCCCTTTCCCCCCTTAAACACCCTTCCTTCCGTTCCGCATTACACTAATTAACGAAATGCACTTGGCTTTAAGCAGACCGCCGCCCGAGTGGCTGGAGAAGGGAGGCGAGGCGAGGCGGCTGATTGTGGGTGTGGGCGATTGTCAAATTGAGATTGCAGTAACAACAAGAGGAAAAGCGTTGGTTGACGTCGCCCCAGAGCCGTCAACGATAATTATACGGCCATAGTAAAAACTAAGGGAAATGAAAAGAGTGGGCCAACGGGACCCGGACTATCAACGGGTTAAGGGTAGACACGACTGGCGTCATTTGTTTGCCTCTGCCGCCTGCTAATTACAGAGCATTTAAAACGAGAGACAGAGAAGAGAACCCAAAAGAAAAGCCCGAACGAAACTTTTCACTGGTCCTTAATGCAGTTTCCTCTATTCTCGCTTTCCTTTGCGTGGTCACTCCTCGTCGGGGGTGGTTCCCACTTTCCGACCTCCTCTCTGAGGCTCTGAGGTCGGTCTGCTCAAGTCCCACTCATGATTTCTGGCCGCGTTTTGATGATGAAACTTGTGAAGCACGTACTCGAAATGGGCCCATAGAAAACTGGCAGACGGGCAGACAGGGTTTGAGATTTCAATTAAAGCCGCCATAAGGATTATACACCCCCAAACACGGGAGGAACACACCCAATCAGTCCACCCACTCCCTGACCATATGGACATGCCGCATGCCGCATGCCAACATTCAGCGGCGTCTCCAGCGCCCAGTTGAGGGCTTGGCCTGGCCCCATAAACATTATGTATATGTGGCATACTCTTCGTATATTCGTACATATTTACCTTGTTGGCCAAACAGACGGCCATGGCTCTCGTCGTCCTGGCTGTTGGCTGTTCGGTGGGTGCTCGGTTCTGGATACTGGGTGTGCCCCCATTAACCTTTATGTGCTTCCGAGCGTCTTTAATGCGTTTACCGACACTGCCTCTGCCTCTGCCACTGCCCAGGCTCGCAATTAACGAAAATCCAATAAATGCGGACGACTGAGTCCCGGCAATCCCAGAGCGGAGCTAGCGGCTCCGGCTGCAACTGCTCCTCTGGGGAGATCTGCAATGCACACTTCGCACTGGGAGGAAGAAAAATAAGCGAAGATGATTACGGGGATATATTTTTCAATCAGAAAATGTGGGATATACTCTTTCCTATAAGGAGTTCTTTAAATTGTGGGGAAATAAGGGATTTTAGTGGATTGGAAGGGAATTATTTTGATAGGAGACAATAGTAACTGAAATATATTTGAAGGAAATCGATGGTATAATAAAGGATAAATAATATCATAATCCTGGGAAAAATAAACCGCCTTTCTTTCTATACTAATGCAAAGAAAATACCCTCAACAATCAACTATCATAAACTTTCGACCAGTTCCCTCTCGCTTCTTATATACCCAAGCGTCTAAAGTGTATTGGTACGACGGAGTTTAATGAAAAATGAAACCAAGTGCAAGGGAGGCAGTGAGCCACAGCAAAGGTCCCTAGTGGTAAACGCCTCTTCTCGAAGCAACCCAACCGAACCACACCCAATCGTGCCCCCATTCCCCACCTAACTTACACATGCAAATGACTGCAATAAAAATCCAATGGCTGGGCCTGGGACTGGGGCTGCTGGAAGGAAACTTTTATGATTACTACTGTGCTGTGGCATCAGCCACGTCCTTACACCGCCCCGTCTGACACCTCGCTCATCCCTCTCGGCCGTTCTGTTGTTATCCATTTCAGGCCCTCACAAAGTTCCAAAGCTCACAGAAGGTCACCAACAAGACGGGCATCGAGCAGGAGGATGCGCTGCTCAATGAGTCCGCTGCCAGGGAAACCTCGCTCAATCTGCAGATCTTTGACCTGGAGAACGACACGAAACAGCTGCGCCATGAGCTGGAGCGTGTGCGGAACGAGCGCGATCGCATGCTGCAGGAGAACTCGGACTTTGGTCGGGACAAGAGCGACAACGAGGCGGAGCGACTGCGTCTCAAGTCCGAGCTGAAGGATCTAAAGTTTAGGGAGACGCGTATGCTCAGCGAATACTCGGAGCTGGAGGAGGAGAACATATCGCTGCAGAAGCAGGTTTCCAATCTGCGTAGCTCGCAGGTGAGTCCATCAGATATTTTGGCCATGGAAAGATGATGATGATAACCAATTGATTTTTAGGTGGAATTTGAAGGTGCCAAACATGAGATTCGTCGTCTTACCGAGGAAGTTGAGCTGCTGAATCAACAGGTCGACGAGCTGGCGAATCTCAAGAAGATTGCCGAGAAGCAAATGGAGGAGGCGCTGGAGGCATTGCAGGTGCAGCATTTTGAATGACTAAATGTCTCCTTAAATACTAATTTGATACCATTCTCCATTAGGGGGAACGCGAGGCAAAGTATGCGCTGAAGAAGGAGCTGGACGGCCATTTGAATCGCGAGTCCATGTACCACATCAGCAATCTGGCCTACAGCATACGCAACAATATGGAGGACAATGCCAGCCAGAATTCGGATGGCGAGGAGGAGAATCTAGCACTGAAACGCCTGGAGGCTGACCTGAGCACCGAACTGAAATCTCCCGACGGCACCAAATGCGATCTCTTCTCCGAAATCCATCTGAACGAGCTGAAGAAGCTCGAAAAGCAGCTGGAGAGCATGGAGAACGAGAAGACCCATCTGACAGCCAATCTGCGGGAGGCACAAACGAGCCTGGACAAGTCACAAAATGAGTTGCAGAACTTCATGTCCCGCCTAGCACTGTTGGCCGCCCATGTCGATGCTTTGGTGCAGCTGAAGAAGCAGATCGATGTCAAGGAGCAGACGGCCGGCCAGGACCAGAAGGATGAACTGCAGCAGCAGCTGCGGGCAATCATCTCGCAGTACGCCAACTGGTTCACGCTCTCAGCCAAGGAGATCGATGGCCTCAAGACTGACATTTCCGAGCTTCAAAAGGGCCTCAACTACACGGATGCCACCACCACGTTGCGCAATGAGGTGACCAATCTGAAGAACAAGCTCCTGGCCACCGAGCAAAAGTCCCTGGACCTGCAGAGCGATGTGCAGACCCTCACGCACATCTCACAGAATGCCGGCCAGAGCCTGGGCTCGGCGCGCAGCACTCTGGTGGCCCTCAGTGATGATCTGGCTCAGCTCTATCATCTGGTCTGCACTGTCAATGGTGAGACGCCCACACGTGTCCTACTGGATCATAAGAGCGATGATATGAGGTTAGATTTCCATCACAGAATTTCATTTAACAGTTGTTTAATAATCGTATTTTGTTCTCATGGTAGCTTTGAAAACGATTCGCTTACTGCCATCCAATCGCAGTTCAAGTCTGATGTATTCATTGCTCGTCCACAAATCGTTGAGGATCTGCAGGGCTTGGCCGATTCGGTGGAGATCAAGAAGTATGTGGACACGGTCAGCGATCAGATCAAGCATTTGAAGACAGCTGTGGAGCATACCATCGATTTGAACAAACACAAAGTTCGCTCCGAGGGCGGAGATGGTGAGTGGTTCTCTCAATATAATCAAGGATTCATAATTTATAAGGACTATCATCTGTTACAGCTGTGGAAAAGGGCAACACCGAGGAAATGGAAGAGTTGCAGGAGCAAATAGTCAAGCTCAAGAGTTTGCTGTCGGTGAAACGCGAACAAATCGGAACCCTGCGCAATGTGCTCAAGTCAAACAAACAAACCGCCGAGGTGGCTCTCACCAATCTCAAGTCCAAGTACGAGAACGAGAAGATCATTGTCAGCGACACCATGTCCAAGCTGCGTAACGAGCTCCGTTTGCTCAAAGAAGATGCAGCCACCTTCTCCAGTAATTATCCAGCAATTATCCAGTCTCTGTACTTCTTGTATTTAATCATTGCTTTATTGCTTAGGTCTGCGTGCCATGTTTGCTGCACGCTGCGAGGAGTATGTCACCCAGGTGGATGATCTCAATCGCCAGCTGGAGGCTGCCGAGGAGGAGAAGAAGACTCTCAATCAGCTGCTGCGTCTGGCTGTCCAGCAGAAGCTGGCTCTCACTCAGCGTCTGGAGGAGATGGAAATGGATCGGTGGGTGCATTTGGGTCGCTAAAAGGCAGCCATCAATCCCCTACACACATCTGTCACTGTCATAAAGTTTATGTTCTCCCTTGTATCCCTCCCAATTCCTGAGACTCCAGCATTCGGTAAGCATTTGCAAATAGCAACCAAAAGGCTTTGCATGTCTGCCGCCTGCCTGCCTGCCCGCCTGCTAACCCGCTGCTGGAATCCACCTAAACCCAAGAAAATCCCGCTGTGCTCAATCAAAACTTAAATTCTTAAAAAACTGTCTTGTTCATGTGCCATTTACTCACAAACTAACAAATTTCTATTGTCTCCTTTCCCCACAACAGCGAAATGCGTCATGTGCGTCGTCCGATGCCACCGCAGAGCGGCACACGCGGCAAATCCTCGTTCAGTACACGTCCATCGAGCAGGAATCCAGCGAGCAGTAATGCCAATCCCTTCTAACATAAAATCAGCGTGCAGCGTAAACTTGTGGCTTTAGTTTATACTTTGCTTAAGTTGTAAGTTCGTTGGAGTTCCTTCTGAGAGAGAGAGATACGTAAGGAGATCTGCCCTACAGCAATACAAAAAAAAAAGAAAACGTACTGCAGATAGCAGATTGAGAACGATTTGAGAACGAAGCTATAACTATTCTCCATCTAACTACTATAACTATATATTTGTTTGTATTGTATTTGTATTTATTGAAAGTTTAGTTAGAATGAAAGTTTTGTGTTAGACAAGATCGAAACGAAGCAGGAAGCAGTAAATGGTTATTAACGGTTAGTTACTTAAACGTCCAATTAATTTAATTAAAACGAAAGAAAAGTGTGAGGCCACGAGGAGATGTAACGTAACGAATTGTATTTTTCTAAATGCGAATCACATGTACTATATGTACTCGATAGCGTCCTAGTTTGATTTCAATCTGAGTTTTGTTAAGTTTCGCGTTGAATATTTGATTTTTGTTATCAACGCTGTGCGCAAGCAAACAAATGAAAAAAAAAAACAAAACAGAAAGAAAAACACGAAAGAAATTGATAAAGAATTTTGATGTTGAACAAACGAAAAATGGTATTGGCAATTGTGGAATCATGTATTAATTGGCCTGCCCTGCCCGATAACCAAGAGTATTTTCACAAGGGTTAACAGTCGTACCCCATAAAAATGTACGTAACATGAACAAGAGAAGAGACACCCTCCCTCCTCGCCGAAATGTATATTAACGATGGTGTTTGGAAGCCATTGTAGTACCAACACTGTAGCAAACAGTCTACAAAGTCTCAAAGACGATTCTGATGGTGAAGAAATGAAGAAATTGTAGCAAATTAACTATTGTTTGCAATGGAGAAAAAAACGTAGTTTTTTTTGTTGTTCACACTTAGCATTAATTGCAGAAATAACATATGATTTGTGCATTATTATTTAATTTAATTAATAAATTGCAAACACACAAAAAATATCAAGCAAGTAATTAAGAATTTTGTTTTTATTTCAAAATGAGTTTGTACGTTTGTTGCTGTAGAAAAATTAAGAATTTCTTGTGCCACGCAAACTAATGAGACCATTAGACGAACCCTTTATCATATATTCTTTCAGCAGCAACAAGCTCTAATGGCCTTAATATGATATATGGTTTAACACACACAAAATAAATAACTATGGTGATTACCAAGCAGCTTAACCAACATAAAAATAGCAAGACAAAGCGTTAAAGTTTAAATAAATATTATTATCGTAGCTAATTAAACACGAAAGTAGTGTCCAACAACCAGAGCACTTTATCTAGTAGCAGTCCCCGTTCCCGTCCCCTCTATCCTCCAAGAGATGGAAACTTACAGATTTGTTGCTTCTTTTGGGTTTACGACATTTCGTTTTCGTTGTCAATCGGAAGAGGTGGAGATTCTACATGAAATTTATATATACAAGATCGTATATTGTGTAAATTACCGAGCCATTAAATTGAATTTATATTTAAAGTACACAAACGACACTGGAAACACACACACACACACAACGTCCATTCATGCATTCACAGATAAAAAAACTCCTAGGAGTTGCCTATGAACAAATTATTTATGAAAAACAAAAAAAACCGAACTCTAACCAATTGTAAATATATTTATACACATACGAAAGTCAGTAGAGATATCGAGCCAGAAACAAACAGAAAATGCATACATATTTCAAAATAATGATTTTATTGTAATTTTTACCGTCCCTTTTTGCGAACGAACTAAAAAATACAAAGTCTATTTATGCAAAACAAAACCAATCACTGAACCAATAACAAACAAAAAATGCAACTTTCAGTTCATCAGAGATCATATATTAAGCTACTCAAATACCATAAAGCTACGTACATACAGACATCGATTGATCGTTCATCCAACCAGCCAAAATATTGATAGCCAATATGGATACTACATTTAAACGTACATACATACATACATATGACATAAAGACATTTCAATTGCGAGTAGCGACCATGGCTGATAGCCGCCGCCAGATAGTGTGGTGGTGGTGGCGTCACAAAAAGCAAATAGTTTTCTATTTCCCCAAAACCAAAACACACAGAATGTAAGAGTAAAGCAATTGAATTTAAGATATGAAGGATATTTAATGTAAGTTTTACGATAAATTGCCGGCAAATTGCAATAACTTTTTGCATGTGGTGGTAACTGTGGACATATGAGAAATGCAACCGAATGTGCAGGGGATAAACGGAGAGCTGAGCATAAATTATACAAAATACTTATTACAAGATATGTGAAAATAAAGAAATTAGCAAATACATTTTAGTGTTTTATTGGGATATGGGATTCAATTACGAGGATCTTTTCAATCAGTTTTGATACGTACCGTCGGTTGCGGTTTTTTTTAAACCTTGATGTGTTTGTGTAAATGCCTTCTATTTGAGAACGTTTGATATATAGATCTTCACTTAGTTGTTGGTACAAAGAATTTGGTTGGCTACTTCCTCTATGATATGTAAGTATTCTTGCAAAAACTACATACATTTAAACATTTTTAATCACCACGATTTTCGTATGTATCTTATCGATGCGATGATTGAATATTTTGGTGAAAATAAATAAATGTGCATTTGACAGTGGTTGGGAAGTATGACTGTTCCTTGAGAATAACATTTCTATGGGAAATATCTATAAAATATATTATATATTATTGGGAATATCCTAGGAGCGGCATGTTTTTTATTAATTTCGGAACGGATGGGGATGTTATTACATTTACAATTCTGTAATCACCTCGATTTTGAATGTTATTTATTATCGGTCTTTCACTATCGGAATTTAATAAGAAAAATTAATAAAAAAGAAAGTATTTTCGAAGCTTAATTTATTATATGCTTGGTATGCTTGATCGTACTGTTGAGAGAGTATTGTTTGAACTGTATCTTGACAATAATTAAGTAAGAAAACTGCTCTTCCATGAATCATCGTTCAATTGACTTGGTGGCACCGATACCGATTCTTACCAAAATTCGATGTGGGAGTCACGAGGCCAGAAACTACCGATATTTTGGCCAGGCAAACAGAAATGCATAGATGAACGACCTTGGCCCTATCGAGTCAACGAAAACAAATTCGATACACTCGTGCATTGAAGCAGACGAGCGATAAACCAAACAAATCAACAATACAGACAGAGATTTGTATGAATCCGAGCAGAGGGAAAGAACAAAGGAATGTATAAAAATTGCAGTGCACAGTACGTACTTGGGTAGATGTGGGGGAAACGTATATATTAGAAGCTAAGTAATTAAATATACAGAAACAGGAATACACTGAATAATATGATACGGCATTGCATGTGCACTTCACTATTAAGAACTCTTTCAAATAACAAAGGATCATTGCATATACAAGAATTAAAACTGCCTGAAAATATGGCCCAAATAATTGCAACTAAATATGTAATTTTACTTATTGAATCAACAAATTGAGAATGCGCGAAAAGTAATCACATTGAGTTACCCAGATACCTTTTAAGAGCGTAACGGGAGTGCAACTACAGGGAGAGAATCAAAATAATAATAATAATTACACAATATACTTCTTTCAACTAAACTACATTAATCTGTAAGATTAAATAACACGAAAAATACAATACTGCGAACATCACAAGGAATACAACACAATGCCGGCCTTCAGTTTATTCAATCTCGTGCTTCTGTTTCGAAGGAAAATGCTTTAAAAAAAGAGTTTCCCTTGGATTTCTACCGTAGATCTTTAAATGATATCCAAGAGATGTCTGCCCCAATCAGTTTTACATTCGAATGGCCTAAAAATGATGATCGGGGAGTGCAACATCATGTACTTTATCGATACCGATTCCAATCAATGGCGATGTCACGCGGCCAGCCAAACTACCGATATTTAAGCCAGGCCAACAGAAACCGGCAGACGGGCGAGACGTGCTCTATCGAATCTAAACGAAAATGAAAACACAAAACTCACAGATACACAGATACACAACCCACAGCACACAGATAAACTCACTCACACACACTGTGGCAGTGAGTCTGAGTCGTGACGTTTCCAAATGCGATGCGATGCGGATGGTTGCGGGCGTTTTGCTTCTGCTTCTTTTATTCGTCGGCTTCGGTTGGTGGGTTTGTACAGTTTATTGGTCGACCAGTGCCTGCATGCGGGAGTTCGAAAAATTTGTGTTGGTCGAATGGCACAAACCGAATACCAGGCGCACAGCGACATGCAGATGGTGGTTGCCCTCACATAGTTGGATGGTGGCTCTTATTGGCTGCCGTCACAGCTGCGATTGTTATACTGGGCAATTTCAGAGAACCAGGGTGTATTAATTTCGTTGGCAAATATGTGACAGCCATGGTGGAAGCGTTTCCCCTTCCAAAGATTCTTTTGATTTATAATTAAGTTAATTCCTAGTTTCACATTGGTATCTGTATCTGCAAATATCAAAGCTTTGGAATAGTGATATAATGTATCAATAGAAACAAGTTCTGTGCGTTTAGGTATTTTCTACAGACATTAGATGTATGTAAATTCCTTCTTTGGAAGGTGACGCCTCTCTTATAGACTCTTCATCTTTTGCAGAAATGCACAATGCCTTTAATATACAGCTAATTATAGATGTCTTTCCATGACTACCAGGTATCGTATTGTCGAGACTTTCAACTATTTTGTTTCCCTCTTGCTTTTAAATGATAGCACGTCAAGGCTGGCGTCAGCTGTTTACTGTGACTGGTGCGACGGGCGCAGACCAACCAGAAATGCTTTAAAGAGGGATAAAACCATTACTGGCCAAGTGGCCCAAAACGACGGACTGAAAACGGACCGGACCAATAAGTTCTATTAAACAAATGGCTGGGAGGGGGAAACTGTTCGGGAACTGCAATCGAAGCGATATTTTATTCGACAAGTTGGTGCCTGCAAGAACATGAACAGGAACAGGTTTATGTTGCAGACAGTGGCATATACAAATATACAATGTAGCCATGGTCCTTTCCTTGCAAAAGCCCCCCAATTATGTGGGTGGAGTTCGAATATCATGTCGCATTGGCCATTGTTTTTGGCCATTGCATTCGATGTCCCGAGCCTATTGGAAATCACAATGGTAATTGGGCCTGATTGGTGTCTGATTGAGTTTTCCCCTGCGCATGAGAGTGGGGGCCTGGGGAGCACATTTTGCTCAACAGGTGAGACAGTCGTTTGGGGCAGAGGCACGTAAGTGTTTGGCGTTAGAAAAATGCGGCAAGCAGCAACATTTCTCACACAATTCTCGCACCACACACACACACTAAGGCAAGGACTGGCACACACACGGTTTGCTCGATGGCTGCGACTTTTTCCGCCTCAAATTTGTGTAGTGCGATTTGTTGTATCGCGCGTCATTTAACAGGCGCGCAGCGGTTTTGGTAGGCTATTTTCAGACATTTTTGTCGCCGCAGTTGCTTTGAGCGACGACGCGAGAGCGAGATGGCCATAGTTCTGTAGCATACATCATATGCATGTATAGCTGTGCGCTAGAGCGGGATAACCATAGTGATGACACAGCTTTGGGTGGGTTGGTGTCTTTGCTAAATTCAAGTGGAGCGCGCTTTTCAAATAAATTAACCCACAATATTTATTCCCCGATTGAGGTGCGTTCTGGAAATTTAAGATATGCAATATATTGTAAAATTATAATAAGAAACTGTTATTATTGTACTTACCATGTATGTACTTACCATCTATACCATGTATAATTTTCTGTATAGGGTTCCATCTGCTCTTTGAGCGCCTATTGTTAATATCTTCCAGTAATTCATCTGGTCCGATTACTAAAAAATAATTTTTGCATTTATTTATTTGTACGAGTTTATACATGTAGGTTCCTATATATAGGTATATATATATAAATAATATGTTCTGGGTGAGCTTGAATGTCCGTCCTTGACTTGGCTCCGACTTATATTAGCCTTATATTAGGCCTGGCTTCGGAAATAGAGTATTTCTAACGGGTTTTATTGGCTCAGTTGGGAGTGTGCCCGTTCGCTTATGCGCTACGGCCACACTATGCAAGATCGGTCAGTGTTTGCCAGTCTACGGCTGTGGTCTGGTCCCACAGTGAAGGGCGGTGCGCCCTATTGTTCGAATTTGAATATATTAATAATATAATTAGATGATCGCCGAATCAAGCAGCGAGTGATTTCTAGGACCCTAAACATTTCTAGGGAACGTGTGGTAAGCGTTTTACACACGAACGAATTAAGAACGAATTTTCGCGTAGTTTTGTGACTGTCGACGAAACTTGGGTACAGTACCTTACTCGTAGCTAGTCGCTGCTTTAGACTGCAAACACTTTGCAGCTGCTGCTTGTTGACTTTTAATATAATGCCTAAATATACGACAAATTATTTGGCGATCAATGTTCTAATAACAACAGAGGAAAATAAACACCAGGAACATCTGTAAAAAAACAAAATTCTTCGTAATGAGTTGAAAAGCGGGAGATCGGAGTTTCACGCAATTCGGATTCGGGTTCGGTGCACTCATCAATAGAATAATTAAAAGTAATGACGGCTATTATTATGTCGATTTGGATATCGAATACCATTTAAGTTATAGCTTTTGCAATTAATACCACCAGCTTTAGTTCCTCCAGAAACTTCTATACAGTTTCTATTAAAAATGTTTGTACCGGGAGCGTACCCAAAGGAATTTTGTGTATTCTGACCTACCCTGGAAGCCCGTTTTTAAAGCTTTATGGAATTTACTACATACTTGGATTTTTGTACTAGGAGTTCCTCGGACACTTAGCTGAACGAGGCAGCTTCGCTTATGGGCTGATCAAGAATATATATACTTTATCAGGTCGGAAACACTTCCATCTGGGTGTTGTACCACAAATCGAATATACCTCTATACTCTTTGCGTATCGGATATACTAACGAATTTGAGCAGTCTCAATGCGATTTTCTATTGGATATGCAAAGATAATGCATTGAAAAAGGTCGAAGCTGAGATCTACTACTTTCATAAAGCTATTCCGAGTATTAACGAAGTCAGTCAATAGACAAGAATACAATTTGGACACTCCTTCGATACTTCTCTCGACATTCCTACTAATATTTTGTTGTGCCTTAACTACTACATTTTAAACATTCCGACATATGTATATATATAAATATCTTCACACTTTTGACTAACAAGTAAAATGAATATTTAATCAAGCGGCAAGAGAGGTCATACAAATTTACAACTGCAAATATTTAACGCATCTCAAATTTAATTAAACAGAATTGAAAACTGAAGCGTAGACCACCACCAATCTCCAGTATGTGCTAAGGTCAGGCGGCAAACATGATAAATGGTTCCATTAGCTTTTATTTTTTTTTATTTTGGGATTTTTCAAAAAGTCAGAGTCAAATAGTCTTTGAGATGCCGTGCCTATGTGGGAAGTGGATTCGTTGCGCTCTTCAGATTTTTAGTTTAATTTGCAACACATAAATAAGTTAGTATTACCAATGGATTATCAGGATAAATTACTATATCATATACTATATAGCTGCTCAAGAAATAGAGATTCCCATTCGAAGATACATCTAAATTCAATGCACCATTTAAGCCTTTTAGTTTCTGGGGCTTCCGGGAGCAAAATAACTGATTAATAGACGTGATCAACTATGATTAAAATATTCGATTTACTCTTCCCTTTCGGGCATATAAACGTCAATTTAAGCCAATCCATTTGAGAGAAACATATACATTTTTTTTTTTTTTTATAAATTGTATTAATTTGGTTTGGCTTTATTAAATGGCTTTGTTAATTTTAATTAATAAAATACATATATCTATTCATATTATAGTTAACCACAAATATTTCTCACTTTTCATTGTTTTATTGCGGCCGTTCTCAATCTGTTGCTTTATTTTGACTTTGCATTTGATTACATTATTTATTTCGTGTGCATGTATTATAAATATTAATGAAATATCTCATGAGATAAGTTTATTTGAGTTACTTATGTTACGAGTAGGTGTTTGAAATATTACCTCATTGAGATGGTTTCGAATTTCCAACCAGTTTTGAAGGTTTACACGTGATTGACATAAAACTGAAATATGGGACAGATTAACTGATGGAATGAGCCAGATAACAAATGGACATAAAAGGTACATTGAACTATGGGGGACATAAGGCAATACATTTACTCCCATTTGGAAATGCTAAGAATATCATTATTTTCCTTTTACAGAAAGTTGAATGGACTGAAATATATTTACGTGGATGTGATGGAAAATTTTACAAAGTATCGTTGATGTTGGTTTTGATTAAGCTGAATAAAATGGTAACTTTATTTGGATGTGATGGAAACGGTTGTATGTAGATATTGTTTCGAGTAATTATGGTATTGTTCTAAGGTTCCCGCAGGCTAAGGGTTTTTAATTCGGTTTCTTAGGTCTTTAATCCAAATCCTGCAGTGATAACTGTTGGATTTCTTCTGAGTGGATTTCTTCAGCAGTCTACAGAAGTCATTCTTCTCTGGCTGACACTTCTTGAGATAGAATCTCAATCTAAAGAATTAAAATTAATTGATTATTTCTGAGATGGCCAATCTATTGGCTAGTGTTTGCCCTGCAGGGCAGATCCACTGGTTGTTTATATCCTCTCCAAACGAATTCCATTCACTTCAGATATACTCTATGCACGATCTGTGATTCTCTCAAAGTTCAGGATTAACATTTCTTCACTGCTTACTCATCAATGAACGATATAATATGATTCATTTTGAAACTGTTGCCAATAACAATCCAGTGCAATGTTTTCCGTATTCCGTATCATCTCTACCACTTCTCAGCCAGAGCCCCACTTGATGGCAGATATCCAAAAATATTATTTAGGTTCAGAGCGGAACCAGTCACAAGCTGGTTAATGGTTCTGTCACGTATCGGAGGCGGCAGCGGTAGCGGCATCTTCTTCGCTTCTCGGGCAACGTCATCGAGTGGCTTAAACATTCACTTTTTTTTCGCATCCGCGTTATCGTGGCGACAGCAAAAACAAAGTTACCAACAAAGACTGAGACAGCGGAGATGGAGACACCGAGAGATGGAGAGACGGAGATGGAGACGGTTCAAGAAGTGCTCTTCAGGGTACTGGTAAGTCTCGTACCTCGCACTGGGTACGGGTACGCAAATGTTGTTGTCGCTCCGCTCAAGGTTGAGGCAAACTGGTATCATCATCATCCACATCCACATCCACATCCCATCCACAACATTGTTGGTGGTGTCGGTCGGAGCCGCTAAACTGTCGAGAGCAGTGCGGTCCGAGATGCGAGATTGTGTCTCAATGTGGTCGCCGCTTGGCACGAGTCGAGTCTCCATGGATTAATTAATATCTCCGAGAGTATAGCCAGCCAAAGAAGATGTTCTTGAAGAACTAGAAGCCTTTCGCCTGTCACATAAATCTAGCCAAAAAGAAAGATTTGTGTGCTATTTGGGGGGTTAAAGTTGTCCTTGGACTGAAGCCAAAATCGGCCAGATCAAAAGCCACACATGGACTCTGTGTATACGATGTACATTATCTACTCTTTGTACGAGTACACGAGTACTAAGAATTTTATTCCTAAATAAGTTTATTTCGACATTTTAATATTCAATGGATACGCATAGAATGGGCTTCGCCATTTATATTTCAACGGCTATAGAATGCTGCCCCAGTAAGCTGCTCTTTCGTTCCAACCAACCAAAAGTAACTTACATATTTCATTTTTCTCTGTGTGTGGTACAGTATTTTAAACAATAAAATATTGTTAATGACTGTGCGGAATGCACTTAGCACTTCTTGAACGTTTTACATTTGAAACTGGCTCGTCGCTGTGGCTGTCGCCTCGTCTCTCTCGCGTTGGGGTTTACATATGATTTATGAACAATTTCTAAAGTGCACTTGTTTGACCGCAGACCTAACAACAAGTTGGACAGGTATGCTGCGTGTTCAGTTTTTTGTGTGTTTCTTTTTTTTTTTGTAACAACAAAATTGTAATAACAATTTGACTTTACTTGGCACGCATCTGCCAAAGGGGTTGTGGATTGGGAGGGGGCTGCTATGGGGCAGACATGTGACAAGATCTGACAAACGGCTGTGATCCTCTCTGCGTTCCAATGTTGTAGATGTTGCTTCTAATTCTGCTGACAGATGAGGTCGTGTGACGCAGTTGTGGCCAACAGGTACAAAAAAAAAAAAACCAGCCAACCCTGAAACTGTTAAGCGAACTGCAGCCCCCAGAGCAGGCACCAAAAAAACACATGAGAAGCAGCAGCAGCAGCTACATCTGAGGCAGCCACATGAGCAACATCATCTACAAAATACCCGGCGACCCATGAACTTTACACAACGCAAGTTGCTTTTGGGTTGAGCGGACAGCCGCGGATGTTGAGGGGTAAGCTGAGGCAGAGGTAGAGGTTGGGTGGAGTAAGAGTGAGTGATGTTGACTGTGCAACAAGTGCGTTGCAACAACCCAAGTTGCAAGTTGCAACTGACCAGACAGCAAAGAAAAGATCATCAATTTCGAGTGTTTTTGTTTGGGTAGACCTCGAGGCAGGGATATTTCACAGAGAAGAGTTGGCAATGGGCTTTTGGGGTCTATCTTATGAAGAAGTATCTGAAACACAGCCATAGAAATCAGGTGATTCAAATTGATTCAAAAGAACAACCATAGAATGCGGTATAGAAAAGAATTGATCGCAGAAGAAAGAAAACGAGCATGTAAAATAGAATAGAGTCATTAAAGTGATGAACTAGTTAGCAAATTCGAAGGCAATTCAAACAGAGGAAGAAGCGAAAAGAATCAGATCATTTGTGTCCACCATTGAGATACATCACCATCATCAAAGAACAACGGACATTACAATGGCGCAGAAGAGCAACCTCATTCGGAGCCTGTAGTCCAACATCTCTAAAATCTCCAGCATCTATCCAATTTCAATTAACGATCTGCAGCAGTACTTGTGCCTCCGCCAGACAAAAGAGCGAGAGAAGTTCGCGTTCGTTGCCTAAGTCTTTTGTCTGGCGGCGGTTCTCATCTGTGGGGTGCCGTAGAAAATTGTCTGACTAAGCGCTTCTGATTTATGACTATACGAGTGTACACTGCCGTGCGCTGGCCGAAACATATGTTCAATTGATTTCATAAGCATGACACCCCAGCGCTGAATACTCAGCAATACAACAAAAAAAAAACAACTAATTTCTTGCCTTATAAATATGCAACTTCCTCCACGACGACAATGCTGAACGCCGAGCCAAGCCGCCCGCTGTCGGATGGTATGATGATGATGTAAAAATTACAAAAATATATATACATAGGTATACATATAATACTTAATGTAAAACACTCACAAATTATGCAAAGTTGAGCTGTTGCATATTCACGGAGACTCTCTGGACTCGGATTGGGTGGCGCATTCTATGGTATGGCTATCTCAGCGTTGCCACATCCGCATCTGCCCCTGACTGACTGACTGACTGAATCGTCTGGGTGTCTAGTTGTCTGGCTGTCTGGATGTCTGGATTTCTGGTTGTCTGTCTCGAGTCGAGTGGGGTTCCGCACACACCTACTTTTTCCCGTGGAGTTGGTGGAGACGTTTATATAATTTGTCGGATTTATGGCGCTGATTAGACAAATGGCGATTCTAAATGAACTAATACAAGGCACTTCACTCTGGGCCCAAGTCTTGTGCAATTAGCCCGCCGGTTGTTTCTTTATGTTGCATTGTGTTTGGCAGCATTTAATATGGCCATAGCCAGATGTGGATGGGATCGGATCGGATGGGATGGGTGGATAGAGGCGGGGGCCAAGATCCGACTCATTCATAAACAGCTTTCAGATACAAAGATTCTTCTAGCTGTATCTGTATCTGTATCTCTCTGTGTGTTTGCCAAATGTGTGTCAAAGTTTGTTGTACTGTGCATTTTCGCAATCATCTCTTGGGCCGTTGATGTTGTTTCAGCTTTTCGCATATGGAAAATTTTTGTCACGTTTTCCGTGACGAATTTAAAATGTGCCCGGGCACTTAATTCTTTTGTGTCACAACGAACAGTCGGTCCGCATCTCGTCTTCTTATTTTACACCGATGCGCTAAATTGCAGACATCAATCATTTTGATATTTCTTTTTTTATTATTATTATTTTTTTTTTTTTAGGATTTTTGATTTTACGATCCATTCGCTCGTTGCGTAATCTCTGGGAGATACTTCTTTTTGGGGGCTGAGGTTCTTCTTCTTGGCTTCACACCTAGCGCCTGAATAAAAGGTTTCATGATTACTCTCCGGCTGGGAGCCTCGGAATCGAGCTACGGATGGGGCCTGATGCTGCTGCTGCTGACGCGAGACCCGGCAAGGTCTTGATTAATTTGTTGCCAATCACTTTTCGTGTGGTGCGACAAAAGCCAAAAGCGCCAACACTTGAACACAACAAACAAGCAACAACCAACGCACAGCACACAGCGCACAGCGCACACACAGAGAGACAAACAGACAAACAGCTTTTGTTGCTGCATTTAAATCTCAACTAATGTGTAAATGAACAAGCGATGGACGGCCTCTTGGGGTCAAATTTGGCAACATTTCCCATTTGATGATCAGGCAAAAGCATTTAAAAAGCATTTTTAATACCCTCAAAGGGGGTACTATGAGTTTGGAAGGGGGAGAAGGTATTACTTGGAGACTTATAAACTGGTACTCTTTATTTACCATTATATACCATACTTTCTACTACTCTACCGATCACTATTATACTACAAAGCTTTTTACTACATCATAACTGCAAGAGTATTAAAATCTTCGACTCCGAAAACCATCCTTTCTTTCTCATTTAATGTTTAGTTGTTGATTTTTGATTTTTTGTTGGCCACAGCTACATGGCAGAGCTTCTTGGCCGTAAAACAAGTTGCAATTACGCACGGTCCCCGGACAGCCTTCACGCATTCCCCAGATGAGTTGAAGTCCGCAGTGCTGACCCATTCAATGTTAATGATAGAAATTCTATATGGCCAATCAATGCTATCTAACCAAACCGAAAAACCGCAAACTGAAAAGTGAACTAAAGTTCAATTCAAAATTGAACAGCAGATTCAAGTCGAGTCCGAGACGGAGACGGAGACCGAATCCGAAACAGATCCAATCCAATCCAATCAAATCCCATAATTCGAGCTAAGGTCAGCTTCAGGCTAGGCTATTCTTTGGCTTGTATCGTCTCTGTTGTTTAAATAGATTGATTATTTTTGTTGCTATTTGTGCTATTGTTGATTCGACAATTTGCATCTTGATTTTGTGATGTGTGTATTATGTATTTGTTTCTTTTTATTTTTGCTCAAAACGCAACGCATCGCATTGAAGCGGAAGCCTCGATGAATCTGCTTCAGATCTCTAGAGAGATCTGCTGCTGGTGCTGCTGTTTCTGGTGTCGACGGGTGCTTCCGCGCTCAGGGCAAAACTGATCTTGTTTAAAGTTGTATGAGTTTTTTTTTGTTTTTTTTCCTTTCGAACAGCTCTTCATGTTTTGCTTCAGATTATGGAAATGCGGTTCGGGCCGCATCTGCGTAGATACATAGAGATACAGATAAATAAAGCATGGATCGCCATTCGCATGCCTATTGTAGTTGCAAAAGGTTTTATGTTTCGGCGAAGGTCGGACATCGCATAAAACTGTCAATCAATTGGTTTTTTTGAATGACTAGCTCACGATGCGTATTAGCAATATTTTCCAGAAGAGATCTCCCTGAGATGACTAAACCGATTTGCCCAGAATGTATCACATAGCCTCTTCTGTTCCATGCATCTGTGATTAAGAGCAATTGAGTCTTGCTTGTCGAGTCTCGTTTTTCAGCGGCTTTTGAACTTCACAAGGTCAATCGGTGGCTGGCAGAGGCAGAGGCAGAGCCGCAGGAAGTGCAGGCATCTGTAAAACACACACAAAAACCCGAATTCAAAAACCAGATTCAAGGGCGAAAATGTACAACAACTGACAAAAAACAACAACAACAACCAACAAAAAAAATGGAAGGAAAAACATTCAACGGATGCAACAGATGCAAAAAGCTGTTGAGAATTGCGGATGTTGCAAGCTTCAAGAAGCGTCAAGAACATTGTCGATTTGCATTCAAATTATTAAGTGGAAACAATGGCCGTAGATGATTCTTGGAAAGGGAATTAGATGCATTTTGTTGGGTTCTATAATTGCAGAGCGCTTCAGCGTTTTGCTAAGAAATCATGAGTCACCGAAGATTTTATGGAAACGAGAAGCAAAGTCGCATAAGCTACGATAACTAAATGGAACTCAAAAGAAAACCAAAAAGGGGAGGGAAACTATAGAATCAGAGGATCGAATGTTATAGCAAGGACCATTGCTGGCTTCCAAAAGTCTAGAAAACAGAGGAAATTTGTCATAAAAGATTCTTTCAATGTTCAAGGTAAGAAAAAGTTAAACAAGGAATGCGACGATGAATCAACGAAAGAATTGGTGTTCTCCGAATCGAAGTTTCCTGAAGCGGAAGACCTCCAAAACAACACGTAAGAAAGGCGTCAATAAAACCCCCCAAGAAGTACGGAGCAGCCCCTAGAGCTCCGGCCAAAAAATTGTGTCTGATGACGTGCTGGGCTCCGGCCGTGCACCAATAAGAAACTGATGTGAAAATAAAAGATACTGAAACAAAGAAGGGTCATCAGGTTAGCTTCTTATAATATATTTTATGTTTTAACTTAAATGCACCTAATGCAAAAATTATAGCCCAAATAAAACGATAAATGTAGTATCACATGTTGAGTGATGTCTTTGGAGTTATGTGGCAAAAAACCTTTGTACTTCCCCAGACGAATCTATCCTTGATCGACGTGACCAGCCTTCGTGCTAGTCACCAACTGAAATGTTTCCCAATCACACAAGTATTATTTTTTTTGGCAATGTGAACTTAGCACCGAACAGCTAAAAGTGTAATTAATTTGGTGCTGGTGTTAATCTGTTGGGCCAACATCATTCAGGGCTTTGGCACATGGCCCCCACCCAAGGCAGGTGGCTGCGGACCGGACTTTAAAAGAGTAATATATTAATAGGGCTAATTAAAATATGCAAGGGGGCAGGGAGAGCGGCTGGGAGAGCGGGAGCAGCTGGAATTCGGAGCTGCTGCGTGTCTGTATGTCGCTTTGCCTGTCATCAGCCCCTCCCTTTGTACGTTCGATCTTCAAATCCGCTTTCAAAATTAGTTCGCTATTAAATGCCACTAAATGGCAAACAAAAGTGCCACCCAAACAACTTGGCTGAAACATCTTCATGGTCAATTAGCAGACAACAGAAATATAACAAAAATAAGAGTAACAAAACGCATAGAAATATCAGCATATATGAAAACGAAAGACGGCGTCAAAAGAGTCACCTGTCACCCCGTCGCTGGTTGTAAGGTTAAACATTAGAGCTGTCCAAGAGTCACGGGTTCAAAATCCGTCAAATGTCAAGTTGATGATGACAATTAAGCCGCAAGCTTGAACTTGCCCCCAAGATGCCGCTTGCGACACAAAATGCGAACCAAATCAATCCCAAATGATTTCGGAGGGGTGTGGGCTAGGGGGATTCACTCGCACACAGACTCATAATAAATTACATAAGCGAGAAATTAATTTGCATATTTATGAGCGAAAATAAAAAAGCAACACGTAAAACTCTACAACTTTTTAAGAACAAAACCCGAATAACTCTCAGATCCGGCTGGCACTGCCAAGCACCCAAGGGGCCCCCCATCGAAGCGGGGGCGTTTACGGGACCCAGTCTGTGGGACCATCCTTTCCCCCAAAAAAACAGCCAGTTCATTCACATGGCAATTAAACAAAATCGGCAATTTTTTTCGAATATTTTGGGAAAGAAAAAAAAAACCAAATCGAACCGCTTTTAGCGCGTGCGCAAAGGCCGAGCGCGGAAGCCGAAAGCCGAAAAAAGAAGCCAAATCATCAGTGTTTTCTGTTTTAATGGCATTTCGAAAGGCTTTTCAAGATCAAGGCCTAGCAGAAACACTCTACCAAAAAAACAAATCTCATATATGAGGCAGGCAGGGAGATGGATGAGCAGAAGGTGCGCCAAGTGTTTGCATAAATCAATTTGTAAATACTATAACAAAATGTTGGGATATACTCGTACTCGGACTCGGATTCGGACTCGGTTCGAGTGCCAGGCACTACAACGATCACTACTTAATGGATCTACCTGCGCTGAGCTATAAAAAACGATCAAACTACAGTTTTGGCTGAGACAAAAGCTTGCTTTAAATAAAAAGTAAATAAATAAGAAAATAAAAAACGCTAAAAAAAGAACGTCTCGGGGTATAAATATTTATAGACAAGAGTTGTCGCCATCGTCTGAAAGATGTTCTGGCCAACTCATCTCGTTGAGATTTTGTTGCTTTAAGCCAGAAAGCTTGACGAAGCTGACGCTGCCGCTGCTGCCGCTGCTGCTGCCACTGCTGTTGCCGCTGCCGAAGCTGAGGCCGAAAGCCGAACCGAACTCTGAAAAGCCGTCACCATCGGCAGCTTTTCAAGCTGCACGAAGTCGCACCTGGTAGGGGGATCTCGACTATAAAACACTTTGCTGCTGCCAATTGACTTTTGTTTTCGTTTGCGTCTGGTCTCGTCTGGTTGTCTCCCTTTGAAAGAGTGGACAATACAGCGGTGTGAAGTGTTACCCGAAAAGCAAGCAAAGGTAAGCGCCAGACCCGCGTGCAAGGATATACAGTGTCTCTATATACATATAACATACGTACTATACATACATACATGTGTGTGTGTGTGAACAATCAAAGGACTACCAGACAAGTGTGTGATAAAATATACATATAACCGAAACAATTGTAGTGCTGTGAGCTGTTCAAGGATATGGAAACCATTCCCATACCGACACAAAACAAAAAAAAAACCCCCTTTCAGAACTTGAAAGACCAGAATAAATGAGAACTAAACTTGGTTTCACGGGAGAGTCTTTGGAAAACGAGTTCGTTGCCTCAGTCATTTGTTCAAATGCTAATGTTTCTGTTCCAAGAACAAGGAACCTGTGATCTTCATCATTTAAAGAAAGAACTTTGAAATGAAAAATTAGCCTACAAAATTTCCAAGAATTTCACAGTTGCATACATATATCTTTCTGCTGAAACTTTAAACCGTTCCCACAAACAAATTATACATTCCATGGCTGAAAATAGACAAGTTTGCGCAAGCTGCAGATGAAAATTTTCATAACCCATAACCTCTTGAAGAAAAGGGCTGAAAAAGAGAAACACACGATTATGTAGGACCGCAGGCCTTAAAGGGCACTGACTGATGTCGGACGGGTCTGTTTGTAGGGACCCAATAGCCCAATCTATATAATTAAATGCATCATCAGCAGCGTCGACTGATTGATTAACATGCATGAAACGAGGCATGGGAGACGGGCAAACAATCAAGTGCCAGGGCGCTGATGGACAAATTACAAAACGCAACAAATGAACAAACAAAATAACGATAAACCGAAAAAGAAACAATAATACTCGTATATATTGAAATGCATATTTCCAAATGCGTTTGCTTGACCGATGAATGGACAGAGAGAGGCGGGTTTCACGTCTTGAACTCTTCAGTTCGGAAACGTCGCTGTCGCTGTCGAAAATGAAATAAATAATAGGCAGGCCATGCTTTGAAATCCACTTTTCATTATGCATGAAATTGATTTCTTTGAATTTCCAAATCAGCCACTGGACGACGTTGATAAGCGGAGTCATTAATGATTTATAGTTGCCAAATCAACGGACAACAGGCGGTCAAATAAACGCGATAAATATCATTGGGAGATACGCAATCAAATCGAAGCGAATTTAATTAATTTCATATATCAAAACCCTGCCCGGGGACATTGAGCTCTGACGAATGGGCACTGCATTAGCATAAGACGGAGTAAGAAGGAAGAAACAGCTTAGAGTTTAATTAAAATGCTAAATACGTGGAAGGTTCTAGCCCAGCCGGACGGACCTGCAGACACGCAACGTCGGAAAGCGGGCGATAAAAAGTCAATAAAACCAGTTAAGGTCAGCCCCAAAGCTTGTGTAATCAACATGTTTGCTGTGGCTGCCGCTAAAGTTGATGCAGATGCTAAATGAATTTGTATACCCTACTTAGTGCGGGCTATTACTGATTTGTAGCGGTGTTTGTCAGGCAGAGAAGGCAGCACTTTCCGGTGGAGACCGCCTAGTCCCTTAGTTTTTAGTCCCTGGCTGGCTGAAAATCTTGCAAAACAAAAAAAAGACTGTATCATAGAGCTGCCTTAGGAATAGCCCCTACAAGGGTATCTCAGGCTGCGGTAAACGCATTTATGTTACTTTTGAATAATGTGTTGTGCTGGCGATGATGCCGCCGCTCGATGCCCGATCCTCGATGCTGATCACGTTGCCGCTGCGCCACAATAAAAATAATAAAGTCTCAAGTGTCGTCGCCACCATCCGGCCATCAGCCAGCAGCCAACGCCAACAGCCAGCAGCCATCGGCGCTTGGTAGTCACTGTGGCAGTGTGTCAGTGGCCGCTCTCAAGTGCCCCCGGGGGCAACCGGTTGCGCATCCTTGACATAAAAACCGATCTCACACGCCAGCTTACATCTTTGATTCGCCATCGCCATCGAGTTGAAAAATTATACAAAATTGCGTATACGCACGCATTGGTGAAGCGGACAAAAGGGCGCGGTGCGGAATGGCATCTTTATCGCTCAATAATCGTGTACAAATTTATGTTAATGACAACGTGTTAACAATTTACATATCTGTAGCTGTAGCTGTAGCTGTATCTCCATCTCAAACTGTACGAAAAACTTGCCAAATCGGACAAATGAATGGCTGGCATATTTAGCATTTTTTACTTTGACTTATTTACAAACGTTTTACTCACGCTTTTTCCCCAACTATTCTTCTTTTGGTTTTTGCAGATGAAAGTCACTTTGGCGTTAGCGACTTTCTGCGTGGTGGCGGCCTGCGCCAATGCGGCCAGAACCACAACGACCACAGCGACCAAGCCAGGTCGCTTCCTCTCACTGCCCGTGCCCGCCAAGTGCGCCAGCCGTAAGTATCCCACTCCCACTCTATGTCTACATCCAAATCCAAAGTTTAGATTTAAATGGGACTCAAAAATGCACTGGGCGAAAAATAAAAGTGCGGAGACGTGCTGAGAATATTAAGCAATTGGCTGCCGTCTCATCGTTTTCCATGTTTGCACTTGAAATTGTTGGGCAACGCGACGTGTGGGTGTAGCCACAGCGGCACAGTGGTGCGGGGGCTGGCCTGAAGGTCGCTGACGTGTTTTTTGTTAGTACATATTTGGTTTAATAGTTTTCGTACACACTTTCTTTGCCTGGCTATTTTTTAAATGAAATTCCACAGAGCCTGATTCGGCGCCAGCTCTGACGTGAGCTCTAGTTAAACGGGAGCGGGTCCTACACGCAGAACCAGTTGCGGAGTATTTCTTCATCAATCGCAGATATATTTTCGAAAGAGAACTTGTTATATTTGATTACTCCATGGTCTGGCACCATTCAAACTATCAAGAACTGAAAAAACTAGATCCTTGTGCGAAACACTCTTACTTCCAGTACCCTCCTGTCCGTAATTGGTGCTGTCAGTCATCGCTTGGGATTGCAAAAATTGCATCAGGGTTCGGGCGGCCAGGCGAAGCGCTTAGACAATAGCATCATCATCGCTGCATATCCGGTACACTAATGAACACTTTGCAGTTATTGCTAATTAGATAAACCCTAATACAGACCCATCCACACGGGAAAATACACATGCATGTACGAGTATATACAGGTCGAGCAGTTAAGCATGCAACTTAATTTTGGGGCGTCACAAAGTTGCATTTCCAGTTTGGTTGCTCGGAGCTGGGACGCTGCTGCGATTTAGATCTTTCATCTTTTTAGAAACTTCCAGTTATACAGGCGCAAGTTTTTTAGGTCTCGAATAGTTAAATCAACTGATTAACTATTCAACACTTAATTGCCTTTTGTAGACGAACCGAACAACAATAGCACTACTCTCCCAGGCATGCATTCGCCTAATCATTAACATTCGAAAACGGTCTGGTTTTTCTAAGCCATATTCGACTACGGGGCTTTGTATTTCTAAGGTATACGTAGTACGGACCCTCGACTGGTCGAGGCTTGGTTTTTCTAAGCCATATTCCAGAGAGGAAAAGGGGCTTTTCTGTGGAAATTAACAGCTCATTTACAGATGCCAATCGCAAAAACTGAAATGCTGCAAGCGCTACTACTACCTGATTATTATGCAAGTTTTTTCAAGTTAGGAAAATAGTATACAGCCAAAGAAAGTGAGGCATTGAGTATTGAATGTTGGGGTGCTTTTTGTTTTGTTTATTGCCTTGACCCGGGTGCCACACCAGACCACACCACACCACAAAGGAGCCTGGAAATGTATGATGGGGAAATTGGAAGCGGCAGCTTAAATAAATAATAATGTGCAAACAATGGCAAATAAGGCCATTATGCGGGGACCTAAGCTGATTTGACGTGAAGTCAGAGGCTGGAAATTGCAAAAGTGACGGCTGCAACTGCCCGCGCCGCCCGCTGTAAAAGCGGCTTAAAGAGCGACGCGACTAATGACGCGTGCCAACAGCGGTGGAAAGGGGCTATCGGCTAGAGGGGGGGCCTGGGGCCTGGGGCGTGGCATATCGCACATATAGCTAATCAAATGGAAGCTGGCGACGAGGTGCAGTAGCCGAACGGAGGCAGCGATGTGAAACAAGTTCGAGAAAGAGCAGAAGAAGCAGGAGGGATTGCCCACTGGTGGCACAATGGCCTCACACTGGCTTTTAGGAAGCGCGGGGGCCTCGCCTCCCATTGTTGCCCCGTAGACAAACAAAGGCACACAAAACCTTTTTGCGAGGCACAAAAACAGAGGCAGACAGTAGCTCCAGCTCTCGGTGTGGCAGCAGATGGAGCAGCAGCAGCGGCGAAAAAAGAAGCATGCTGCATAAATTGCGAAGATTGCGTAACCCCTCGGAGGCTTCGAGTGGGGAAGTTGTGTAAGGCCCGCGGCGTTTTTGCTTTTTCGCCAATGGATGAGGTACAGCGGAGGTATAGAGGTGCAGAGGTGCAGAGGCACAGAGGTGCGAGGTACAGGTCCATTGCATTGGGATTCGCATTGAAATTGAAATTGAATTTGAACTCGGGACGATGATAACCGGTCTTGAGCCACACCCAGGCTAATCGCACTCTCAATCTTTTGTTGCAGGCCCCAAGGAGTTCTCCTACCGCGGCAAAAACATGTTCCTAACCACCCACGTGCCCGCTTTGGCCAACAAGAAGGTCGACTGGCTGGATGGCCGTAACCTGTGCCGCGAATACTGCATGGACCTGGTGGCTCTGGAGACCCAAGAGAAAAACAATCTGATCTTCCGTGTGATCCAGCAGAACGATGTCCCATACATCTGGACAGCGGGCCGCATTTGTGACTTTGCTGGCTGCGAGAACCGTCCCGATCTGGAGCCCAAGAGCGTGTATGGATGGTTCTGGTCCGCAACCCGCGAGAAGATCCAGGCCACCAACCGCATTCCTCAGGGATGGGGCTACAATCCCTGGTCGCAGACCGGTCACAAGAAGCGTCCACAGCCCGACAATGCTGAGTACGACATCAACCAGACCAAGGAGCAGTGTCTGTCCGTGCTGAACAACGTGTACAACGATGGCATCGCATGGCACGATGTTGCCTGCTACCACGAGAAGCCCGTCATCTGCGAGGACAACGAGGAGCTGCTGCGCTATGTGGCTGCCACAAATCCTGGCATTCGTCTATAAGAAGGTCGCGTTGTTTGCCTAATTTTAAAGCTACTTATTATAATATTCCTTAAATGAGTTTTTGTATAATTTTTGTTTGTATGTGTACGACGAAAACGGAAGAAAGCAAGACAAATAGACTTTAGAATTTATAATTTCCGATCTTACCACCTACATGCATACCACATATACATATGTATATGTGCTCCTTCTCTCACCCCCCCAGCACTCACTCTCCACCCCTCCTACTATACTATATTTCACTATCTCGTTCCGAAACTGCCAATTTTACACGTAGAACCCCCTTCCGTGATTAACAATTGAGTCGTTTTCCGACCATTAAGCACACAAAAAGAGACGAAATATTTATACTGGAACTTTGCTCTGACTTTCATCTATGCAACAAATTGAAAATCTCTTTAGTATTCTTGTTTGAGACACGACACTCATATTTCCTCCTCCCCCACAAAGAGATTGAATAAAATTTTGTAAAGATCCCATAAAACAAATTTAAATGAATACTTTGGTTTTTATTTTCGATGTCTGTGGTGGTACTGCGGGGATCTGGAGCGATTGTGATCGCTGCGGGAACTCAATTCCTGGTGGGATCTAGCCGATATAGGGGACTTTCCACCATATATTCTTGGGCTAGGACTACTATCACGTTGGGATCTGGCGGAGTGACACTCAGTATTGGATTTATAGGAGCTGCGATCTTCTCTAGAAGAGTAATCGCGATTAGATCTGGATGAGCTCCAGTCTCTCCTACGATCACTGCCATTTCTTGATCTGGAATGATGCTCTGTGTGGCGGGGACTCTTGAGATCGTGCTGTATTCTTGACTTTTGAATATGATTGCCCAAAGCCTTGGAGTTCTCCAGTTCCAGCTCAGGACTCTCCGACCAGCGCCAGTTCCTGCCTCGATCATCGTCACCGTCATTCCAGCTGCAAAAAATGCATATATATTCAGTAGTTATAGAATAGATTAACTATGCATAACCTTACCTTGGAGTCTTGGGCATGGGAGACTTTCCTGCATTGCGGGCACTACCTGGTGTAGTCGTGTACTCCAAATCCTTATTGAACAAATTGTTCGGATTGCGAAACAAATGTAGATAACCGCAGCTATTACCTTTGGGACATTTGCGTGTTAAGGACAAACCTTTAAGAATCAATAGATTTGGATAAAAATGGTATAATAATAAATAAGATATGGCTGATTGCTAATGATTGCTTTGTTTTGTCAAAGGATACGGCTCTTGGCATGCAGTTCACGTACCGCAGACCGCGCCACGCCAGGTGCTAAGATTGGAGAACTCCACGTTGAGGCGCCTGGACGCATAGTAGCGACCTTGCAGATTGATAAAGGCACGCAAGGCACACCTGAAAAAAAGGGATACGTGAATAAACGATCTCTTTAATGAATGGCGGGGCAAGACAAACTTCTCATTCGCGTATTCCACAAAGACATGGCCACTAAGATGTTCCAGCGTATTCCTCAGAGCACGAAAATTGACAATTTTGCCAAATTTCTCCAGCTCTGTGACCGCGTCACTGAAGAACTCATCATAGTCGCTGCGAAGATCGTGCTCTGTCATCTCCAAGCCTTCATCGCCGCTGGCGTACTCCTTGTGCTCTTTCTTGTTGTGCAGCAGCGAGTGGCTGAAAAAGTGACGGATCAAGAGGATCCTTCCCAGCATGGGACGTCTGTGGTTGAAGGTGCAGCTGTGGCCGTAGCGACAGGAGTTTGTGCGAGTGAAAAACTCACATGGTCGCTCTTCGGGGTGCGTTTCCACCATACGCAACAGATGATCCGGTGGTTTTTCCTGCTCTGCGTTGCGTAGGTATTCGTCCATGCTCTTCATCATCGATTCGAATTCGGCGACAGCTTTTTCGGCCAATATTTGTCGTTCCTGGCGACGCTTTTTCTGCTCCTCCGCTCGCTCAGTCAGCGCCTTTGTCTCTTCGTCCCTCAAGCGTTCTATTTCTGCCTCCTCCTGGCGCCGCTTGGCCGCATCCAAGCGAAATTGCCGCTGGGCGAGGGCTTCACGTCGTAGCCAGGCTTCCTCCTCTTCCTGCTGTTGGAAATCCTCCAGCTCCGACTGTTGTTGGAGCCATTTCTGGTAGTCGGGGTCATCCAGTCTCCTAGCTTCTGCTTCTTCCTCCTGCCTGTCGCGCTCTTTGGCATGCTTCTGCCGTCGCCACTGCCTTTGTTTCTTCTTAACCAACTTTCGTCGGGCTCTGCAATGCATCGAACAAGTATTTAAATGTGTTTTCAATACAAATTAACCATTTATTTACCTTTTTCCCGGCATTAGGGTTGTTGCTCTCATTCACTCACACATTCATGTGATCCAGTGCTGCCAGTGTAGCAATTTAGTGGCTAGATCTGGCAACTTTTAAAAAAGTAAAAAATGCTATTAACCACAAATCTAGCAAAATACATAATTTCTTGTTGCAATTTTAGCAAATTTTATTATAAAACTAGAAATTTTTCAAAGCCGGAATGAAAACCCAACCCAATTACTTTCGGATGCATTAGATGCCATAAATTCGCTGAAATCCAAAATAATACCACCAGATTTTAAAATCAATTTGCCAATTTTTACAAAAATTTTAGCAACTTTTAGCACTTTTCTTCCTAAATCTGGCAATTTTTTCTTAGGAGATTCTGGCAGCACTGGCAAAGTGTGACCGCGCCGATAACGATAGAACATCAAAAAAAAATACTTTTAAATACCATTAATTAAAATCGATTAATTTTAAGTGTTTTTTTCTATTTAAGAAATAATAAACATTCCAACCCAATTTTCCTTTATTTTAATCACTAAAACAGCCTTTTTTTTCCATAGCCTTTTGTTAATTAATAAATTATTATCAGCCTTTTCATTTGTTGATTTTAATAGTTTCAATTAAACTTAAAAACTACAGTTCATTTAACTATATTCACAACAATTCCTCCGTTTCTTCAACAACTTCAGCCAGCATGTTATAGTCCGGCTCATAGTTAAAAAAACCATTTATTTCTCTCTTTTTATTTAAATGTTAGGAACGGTTTTAACATGTAAATTAATCAATTTTCTACAACAATGGCTACATTTTAAGGACTCTCTTGTACAGGATTGTGCTTAAATAGGTTTAAACAAGGAAGGTCGACAAAAATGTCCCTGTTTGTACATGGCAACTACACAGTAACTACACATTTGCTGCATATCAGCAAAATATTTGCGGAGTAAGGACATTTGTAATACAGTCGATATGATGATATGATTTTGACCCATTGAAGCATTTAATTATATTCCCATATATATTTTCGACCCCGATACATATTTTTGGTACTGTAAACTGCAAATTTTCGGTAAAATAGCTTACAAATTTTGAGATTATTTTTGCATAGTTTATTGAATTGGTTGGACAAACATTTCATCAATTCGCTTATGTTATTCCGTAGAAGGGCAGTGAAGTTTATAAAATGCCCCTTGCTGTGGAAAAAGAGGGTATGGACAACAGGCAAATCGGCCCGAAAATGCAACGCATGCAAGGTAAAATCCACCCCATTGGCCTAACATACCATGAGGACGGTCTTTTGGTACTTTTTCTTCTTTCTCTCTTTGCAAGTACGGTCATACAGCAAAATGCGGGTATACCTACGTTTCTAACATTTTAAAACCGCTGGAGTCTGTTAACATAACATTCCGTCGTATAATAACATATAATCGCCAATACAACATATTGGTCAATTTTGATATTCCGTCTAAGATTTCTAGCTAAAACAGTACCTTACGCAGTGACCACATAGTTTTATCTGATAAACTAATCCATTTTCTACAAGAGTGGCTCAGTTTTAAGAACTCTCTTGTATAGAATTGGTTATAAAACAAGATTTAAACAAAGAAAGTCAACAAAAATGTCTTCGTTTTTACATGCCAACTACACATTTGATACATATCAAAACATTCCGTCGAAAACTGATTTCCTTGAAAGTTAACTAATTTACCATTTCCATGTGTGAGATACGTTTTATAGAATGAACTGTTATAATATATGTAGTATTATACAATATTATATGCTATACTTTGGTATCTTTGACATACTTTTGTATCTGTCAGATACGTTTTATAGCATGAACTGTTATAATGTAGTATTATACAGTATTAAATGCTATAATACCAAGTTTGCGGTGCAATAATAAAAATACAGTTGTAGGATAGAATGGAAAAAGCTCCACTGAGATACAAATTAAGGGTGCTGATATAATTACATCTGTGCTATAATTGTATTGCCCCTCAAAGCTTAAGGCTTTTCACCACGAATTTTGCCCCTCATTTCGAAGTGCGATTTTGTTGCAACAACACTTTCAACACGCAAATGTGGCTCGGGAAATGTTGACGAGAGAAATGCTCGGAGAAAAAAAAATCACATTCAATTTGAAATTTGTGCGCGTTGGTTCTGTACACTTCGTCTCTCTCACTCCCCCACATATAGTGTATCGCTGTCTCTTTCTGTCCGGTGGCTCCATCTCGCTCTCTCCGGCTAAGCTGGTCGTGAGATTTCGCTCGGATCCGACTCTCCGGTGGATCGGCACCAAAAAAGAGACGAACAACAAAAACAGCGAGACTAAGTCAAAACAATTGAAGTGAAATTCCAGCGGCACATTTTTGATATTAGATAAATGAGATAATTCTACCCGCCGCGGGCATTACGAGTGGAACTGAAATCTGTTGTCTAGAACTAGAACTAGAACCGCATCAAATATTATTAATAACAATCAGTAAAAGTGGCAAACGCGATGCGGCTAATTGGATTTATGCTAAATTTGGCAGCCCTAACAGGTGAGTGACTTTTCGGCCCAGCCACAGCCATGGCCTGACATTGGGGTGGTGTGGTGTCTCCCTCTCTCTTCCCAGTTACGTTCTCTGTTTTATTTTCGGTCCCATGGACAGACTTTATTATGTTCTTTCCGTTGCCTTTGGACAGTTACGAGTTTTAGTTTCATTCATATTGTGGTTGTTTTCTGTCCGACCCTGTATTCGTGCTGAACTAAAGGGTATACTTGAATCGTGTAAAAGAAAGACTTCTCGAATCCGTTCCATATTTAATATCATAGATCAAGCTACGATCACGAAGGTAGAACACATGAAGATAATACTTATAATAGAATAAATAATTAAAAGCGGTTAGGAATATGTTGTGCTGTTGTAATTTCTATCAAGCTCATCACAAATAAAGTCGAGGGTATCTTCTCGTCGTACTATCTATGATATTCCTTCTTATTTTTGTTGCAGTTTTTCTTTCAGTTTCCTCATTTTCCACCAGTTCCGCTTTTATCAATATTTGCTGTCGGTATTTAGTTTTCTAGCTCAAGTCTCTCGTGGCTAATAGAAAATCGATGCCACATTGTTGCATATGAAACCACTATTCTGTATCTTAAAGATATGAAAGTATCTGTTGCACTTCTACTCGTACTCTGGCTGGCATTCGCTTTGCTTTTGCCAGCGATATTTGCCCTTTGTCTTTGGATCAATTTCTACGGCACCAAAAGTTATTGGGGCCTGTTTTTTTTTGTTTGGGGTGTGACTTCAATATTAAGCTCCTTTTGAATGGCATTTCCATGGCCTGACAAATGCCTCGGATTTTCCAACGGGCCGGCGTTTCCATTTTCCCGTTTTTGGCTGACACAGTCCCGACACTTCAATCTGCATGCTCCACATTTATGTGGCACTGCATTTTTGGTCTCTTTTTGCTCCCTTCGCCAACTCTTTCCTTTGATTTTATTTCCTTCTCTTGCCATGAATTTCTCCCTCTCTCTCTGGATCTGGCTGTGGCTCTGACTCTGTTTTTCTCTTACTCCGCTTTGGGATTGTTCCTACAAATATTTAATTTAAGTCCTGTGTCATCTCTTGCCAAAGGGTATCATCAATTTGTGTCACACTTTGTAGTGCAATTAGGAAGCAGAGAAGAGTTGAAGGGCCAAACGGAATGGGTAAAATCATTGCTTGGTGCGCTCTTAGATGTTCTTTAATTTGGGTTATGATAGTACAGAAAGATAAACAAAAATGGGAGAAGCTGAATCGAATAGGATAAACATGATTACATGGCTCTTTAATTGTTTATATTTTGTAAACGATAAGTCGATCAACCAGTGAGAGTAATCATTCATCAGTGTACAACATTGATGACCCGCTTGTAGTGAGTGCATTGCCTCTACCCCATTCGCAAACAGTATTCTCTTTGTCGTCAGACTATCCCTACTTATATATACGATGTATATGTATCTGCTCTTAGCAGCGGCATCCTTTTTCCATAGACTTCGTTGCTGTTATTCCTGTTGCTGTGTCCCGTCCCCACTTGCGGTTTTGTTTAATTACGCATATTACTCCGTCTTTCTCAGTTCCCTGACAACCCGTTCTGACTCCACCGCAACCTCCACCGCCTGTCCTTTCCTCCCACACCGAGCTGCCACTGCTGCTACTGCATTGCTGCTGCTGCTGCTGCTACTGCTGCTGCTGCTGCTGTGGTCACTTACTGACGAGGACGAGTGTCTTTGCTTGGGATCTCTTGAGGCTTGTCGGCTGCAGAGAGCATTTCCGGGGTCGGGGCCCGTCAACCGCCCTGCGGTTGTCAAGCATTTCCGCCAGGGATTTTCGAGTGGCCAACTGCCTCGGATTGACCAGCAGAGTGACAAAGCCAAGCTAAGCCAAATCGGGGCTGGTTAATTACTTTCCTCGGTTGCCGGGATAAGTGCTCCTCTCTCGCCCGATCAGGTTGCAGTCGGGCCAGGCAGTCGGACGGAATTCCACTCGAGTAGTCCTTCTGCCCTTCCTTCTCCTGTATTTATCATATTTATCCAGTAAATTCCACAAATTAGAATCAATATGAAGCCTGCACGGACGCGGGGAACAGTCATTAATTATACAAGCGGCTGCTGTCGCTAATGAGGTAAAGTGTCGACAGAAACGCCTCTGCTGAAAAAGTGCCCCATTACGCCGGCACTGTGCCTGCGTTCCGTTCGTATGTATGTATGTATGTGTGTGTGTGTTCGATTTTAATTGAGGGAAAGGTCAGCGTCGCATCGATTTTAATGCTAAGCGAACTGAAAACAAACACCGCCATAAGACCGTTACCAGCCAGAAGAAAAGCGAGCGGAAAATGTGTAAATATCTAAATTCGGTGCTGTTTATTTAAGCTTCCTCATAAAATATTCTATTCGCTGCGATATCGTTATGGCAGTTGCTAGTTGTGACAGCCATAAAATGCTCAGCTTTCAGAGGAGTGGGCTATAATCCCCGAATTGACAAGACAAACATTTCTGCATTGGTTATTACATTTCGTACATATATTCCTTATGAAGTGGAATGTGGCTGGTGCCCACTATTGAGATCAGGTAACATACCATTAATTTATTTAGCTATACCTCAAATGTTCTTATTTTCTTGGCAAACGAACAGAGAGTAAGAAGTAATCAAGCTAAAAGGTAATGCTTATGGCTTTAATTGTTAGAAGGGAGCCACAAATAATTGTTTACTTCCTGAGCAAGAAGTAAATAAACCTCAAACCATTCATTGATAAGGAACAATTGATATTACTAGCAATTTTCCCGATATCCTCTCTCTATTATGAAATCTCCCGCCAAAAATATGTACAAACAAATCCAATGTCCAGAGGGTTAAAGAGGAGCGGAAGAGACAGCGATGGCGACAGCGACAGCGACAGCATTTGCCACTGCGTTAGCTGGGGGCGTGTCACCCGCCCATGCCACGCATAGTGCGGCGCTGCCGTTTCAATTTAGTTTGCCACTTAACCCCACACAGTGCCCTCGCAGCGGTGGACCCGGGCTCGGTCCCGCCACCTTTGGCACTGCGGGGAGCTGCGTTGCATTGCATGATAAATTGCCACTTGACTTTGCATATTTGTGCTGTCATCGGGCCCCTCGGAGATGCCGGGCATGTCGGGGTTGGGGGGATGGGGGGATGGGCTGGCAGAGTGGCGACACACAGCCTCTCCATCATAGCCAGCCACAAAATGGTTTCAGCTCGCCTGCCCTCTCCTCGTTTATTGTCGTCTATTGAATTTGCAAAACTTTTGTCCGAACTTTGACTTGCGACTGGGGCCCGCAGCCGTGTGTGGGTGCATGTTTCCCACAGATAGAAACTCATCAACCTTGACATGTTTTAAGTTTTTCGGGTTTTCCGGCTCTCTGGCAGCAGCGGGAGACCCAAAAATATAAGACAAGGAAGAAATACTAGATTCGGGGGGTCGAAGCTTTAGATACCCTTGCGGACCCATCGTTTGGGTCTTTTTGACTGAACTGAAACTGCACTTGATAGCATTTCAATTTACCTGAATCCTTCTCTGCGCTGGCAAAGTTATGCTCAAAATCAGAATACCCGTCTAGAAGGTCATCTGAAAGAACTAGCCATTGTTCTGTGCCTCTGAGTGTGTGGCTTTTCATTTAACTGACACATTCAAAAGTGGCCTGCCATCCTTGGTAGCTTTTTCTACTGTTTGCCCCCACCTCTATCCCACACAGTGCCAGTCATGTTTCCCATTTTCCTTTTCGCTTTCATTTTGCATGCATGATTTTTGCTTTCCATTCTTGTTTTTTTTTTTTTTTTTTTTGTTTTTTTTTTTTTGACATTTTCCGTTCGTCTTTGTTATTATTTTTAAAATCCGACAAGCACTCGCCGTTGAGTGGCTGTCAGGTGTCGGGCCGTGCATCTGAGTGTGGAAGTGACACCACGAGGTGTCGCTCCATTTCCCGTGCTCCGCACAGCACATCCTCTTATCTATGGGGCCACGCAGAATGAGCGTTCAGCTGAGAGATACTTTCGGAATACTTAATAGCTGAACAGATAGCCCCCGGGGGCCAGAGGCCAATCTTAATATTTAAGCATCTTATGAGCTTGGTGCTCTTGACATCACGGATTCAATTGAGCGAACTATGACCTTTTCAATGCATTAAACTGAAAGATATTCATAATAGAATATACATAAGAAGAATAGGATTTAATGAGGTTACAGTTTTCAGAGCCTGCACTTATCCCTCCACTTAAGGTAAGTCTATCCGCACTTAAAGTCTGCTAGAATTACCATCAAATGTAGATCCACTTAGACCCTTGTTTGCAGCCAAACACCCAGACAAAGTTATAGCCTCTGGGTTAATGAAACTAAAGCCCAGAGTATCGTTCCCCGTGAGGGTAACCATTGCACTTTATTAACAGTTAGAGTCACCGTCACCGTCACCGTCATAGTCCCATTCATTATCCAGTCGCCCTGGTGGAATGTGGGGCTTGACAAATTCGAGTGCAACACAGTCCGGAGTGGCAGGCACTCTGACATTTCAACAAATTGCGGCAACAATTACAACGCACCGCGAGTCAAACGTCGACGTCCATTTGATGTGACATGTCCAGAAATCATTGCACTTGTCACAGAGACAGAGAAACAGAGAGACAGAGAGAGAGAGCTACAACAAGGTCGGGAGGAAAAGAAAATGCAAATAGAACGGAAAAAATATGTAAAAAATTCCATGACATTGTTGAGTGTTCAATTTAGATTGTACGATTGCGATTGCGTCTGTGCGCTGCTTTGTTTATGATTTAATTAATCGCGCATTAGAAAATGCAGATAGAACGGAAAAAATATGTTAAAAATTCCATGAAATTGTTGAGTATTCGATTTAGATTGTACGATTGCGTGATTGGGTGTCGCTGGGGTGTCTGTGCGCTGCTTTGTTTATGATTTAATCAATTGCTCATTAATTAAATGCCTTTTCAGCTTATTTCCCAGTTCTTTCGAAACGGAGTCAGGGGCGGTCATGGCTCAATTTGTGTGGCTCACTCACACATGGTGTATTTATCATCAATTAACCTCTGACCCCGTGGCGGAATTACTCGTAGAGCCATACATGTGTGTATGTACATATGAATGAGAACCACGCCGTTGGCCAGTGAGTCAAAGTCAGTCAAGCGGCGCCACGGCTTGGGGTTATAGTCCCTCAAAAAACGCCAGAAAGAGTACGCAAATTAAAAGCACTGTTGTATGTGTGGGTGTTATAATTTAATTAAATGGTACAAAAATACATGTTACTATAGCTCCGACCAGAGCAGCCCATATAAAACAAATGCCAATTTTTCAGGCGTACTTAATTGATGTTGATGCTTGGATATCGAAATGTATTGGCCATTGGTACGCAGACCTTGGCAGTTCCTGCAAAAAAAAAGTATTGGCAAAAAATCGTTAATAATAATCGATTTGTGTGTGTTTTCAATCAAAAGAAATAAAATAAATATTCGACACGCAGGCGATGCCGATGCCGATGGTGGGGAATGGGAATCGGGAATCGGCAATTTAATCGCTGTGTCTGAACCAACTATTTTATGGCACTGTCTGACATTGGTTTTATTTGTTTCCCGCCTTTTGTTTTAACCCATTTGCTTTGGCGGGGATTTATTCGTTTAACATGCAACGAATTAAAAAATGAATACAAAATGTCCAACAAATTGAAGCAAAATGCTCACTCGGTCAATACCTAAATGTGGATACATTGTGGTCGTTGTTGTTTGACGACACAATTTGTTGGAGATCAACAAACCTGGCGGGAAAAGTGGGGAAATTCTGCTCTCGGAAATGTTTACCATAATGGGGAAAAGTTTATTTTTTTCTGCCATTTATTTTGTATAATAATATTTCTCATTCATTTTTATTTAACTATTATGTTTAATAATATTATTTATTATGCATATTATTTTTATCAATGAAACTCTGTATATGTTTGCAATATTTTCAATATAATCTATAAATATATTATTTTAAGAAGGCTTATTAATAACAGTGATAAATATATAGGCTACGTAGTTTCCTGGCAACAAAATATTCCACAGCAATGGGAAGAACCCCGCAGTAGTCACCCCCAGAGTAAACCTTTTTAAGTATAATTTACCAAAAGTCTTTCATCAGAAACGTTTTACGTTTTACGTTTTCCGTCGGGGGATATGAAAAAAAGCATTTTAAACTCTGCGGCCAATTTATGTGGCGGTTGCGATTCTCCGGCAATGAAAAAGTGAAGTGAAGAACGTGGTTGCTGGGGCTGTACTTACGGGCATGTGTATGCATATGTGATAAAAGGCAGAGCGACTCATAAAAAATGCACCACATAATGCCGCCTGACCCGGCCGAGGCACGCCCACATGACACCCCCACAGCCATGTGTGCAAAAGAAGGCGAAAAAACTGAATGAAATAAATGCGCGTATTGTCTGGAAAAAAAGAAGAGAAAATGTGGAAAAAACTGAGAGGAAATAAAGCGCAAAAAAATATGGAGAAACAGCAACAAAAGCTGATGAAGAAAAACTCCAAACCGACCGACAGTTATTATAAAGAAGGCAGCCAGACGGTGTGTGTGTGTGTGTGTGTGTGTGTGCAGGAGGGAGTGTGCATCTACATCTCTGGGGCAGTGTGGCAGTGATGCCAACCTAGTTTATGACAGAGTTTAAATTATCCCTTTGTTTTTGCCACAGTGTTTTTTTTCGCTCGGCGAAGAAGAGAGAGAGAGAGACAGAGAAAGTCAAATGCTCCTGTCACACCGCACTCACCTACTACAGTGGCAGGCAATTGTATACGCACATATGTGCGGGTTAGCGGTTTTAGCTCTACTCGTATTCGGTCTGTGTGCGTTAATGGCGATTCTGCTATCCTGAAATTGCATATTAATCAAGTGAAGGCAGCAAGGCTGTAGAGGAATGTAATTATTTTAGGGTTAGGTACTTTGATACCCTTTAGTAGATGTTAAAGTCGAATCCTTATCAAGAATCCAGCTATTATTGCAATTTCCTTACTTCTTATATGCCCCAGCACCTAATGGGCATCATCCTTTAAGAGGAAAAAAAACGTTATGAACCTTTAATGATGGACCGAATCGTGTGGCGCATTTGTTGCTCATGAATGTGTGTGTGTGTGTGTGTGTGTGTGTGTGTGGGTGCGAACGTGTGTCTGTGTTACCTCTAATGGTGTATCTCTCTTTCTCTCTTCCTGACTGTTGTTTTTGTTGCTCTTGCTCTTAGCCATAAGCCATCTCTGGAGTATGACAAAGTCTTTATGGCCACGCAATAAACACAAATTGCTTGTCATATGTGCGCTTTATATAACGAGCTCGGAAAGTCATGAAACTTACCAATTTGTCGTCAAAAAAAGCGGTCAGAGAGTGCCTACATAGGGACAGGCGGTAGACGGCGTATAAATCTACTGGACTGGCCCCGGGTGGTTAAGCGTAAGCCCCATAAGAGAGAGAGAGCGTCCAGCCTTTGCCGGACAAGAGCAGCAGCTGCACCAGCACCACTGACAATTGAATTTATTGAGCTGAAGTCTATCAATCAGTAAATACGAAGCCGCTGGACCACCGTATGACAGTTGCCATTTACCACAAGCGGCCTGACTTTTCCAGGACCAGGATTGGGAGTGGACTGATGTCCATTGGTGCCTTGTAATGACAAAGTCATAAGAAATCCGCCCGCAGTCATTGTAAATTGCTTTGTCTGCACAGTGGCTTGGGTGTTATTTGGAAAGATATTTAGTCCCCAAATATAAAAAAAAAGGTCCCAGAATATCCCTAAAGTCTTGCAGTAAATAATGGATAATAAAATTGTAACTCTAAAGCATTAGAACCCTCATCCAATTAGGAAACTACTTGTACGATGCGAAATGTATGCGAAAATCCACTGTAGCTTGAGGGATAATGGGTCGTATGTGTAACTCTCTGTAAACTGAAGCTGAGTTATAGCCAGAGGGGAGCACTTGAAAGGCTCGTTTAAGGCACGATCTCGTTATTTTTCGCACCTTTTGTGTGTGTGTTTGTGTGGGTTAATACAAAATACCAGCAATAATTGGTGATATTTTATGCAAAAAGGAAGCAACTTTATACAAAGTCAAAGGATACCCCCATGGATAAAAGCCATTTGTGGGTCCTGCCTGTCATAACCATAAGTGCACTTGTTTGCCGGCCATGGCCAACAAAGTTGTGGTCTTGGGCATTAAATATTTAATGAATTGCATTAGCCTGCGAATGGACCGAAAAGTTTAGTCTAATTAAATGTGGTCCAAACTTTGGCAACGACTTTCGGCCACGCCCTCCTGCAATTTGTCACTTTTAATGACTTGTCAGCGAGGCGCCGCCGTGCACATGTTGCTGCTCTTCCAGGATTGCTCCTCCTCATCGTAGTACTCTTGAGGACCGGCTCTTCCTCAGCATCATGGTCCTCCCCAGTCATCGACTGGAGAACCAAATGTAATTGAAAAGTTTCAGAGCACACGCCAGGAGAGAGGTTCGGTCTAGGGTCTGACTTAGCCGCAACTGCAGGGCTCCGAGCCAACCCAAGTCAGGCATCATCAATGCATCAGCAAAAGGAGTGGCGGCAGGAGTGGGAGCGGAGCGGAGCGGAGGAGTAGTAAATGGAGCGTGGCCACGCCATGAAACAACAGCACGTCCCCGGGCAAATTCAATTTGTCAAAAAGATGCTGTCACGAAGGAAATGCTGAATGCTTGCTTAATTCTTCCCTGCCAATGTGACGCACCTAACTGCCAGACCAGAACCAGAGCAGAGACAAACAAGCGCTGAGGAAAAGCTGGAGAGCTAAGAAAAAGGGGGGAAAATATCATTTGTTAGTTGCACGTGAACAGTTAATAAATGCCACGACAAATGCATCGAAGTATGCCAGAGCAGTGCGTGCTGCAATTACAGAACTCTCTTCCTGTCTGGCTCTTGCCGTTGCTTGTGGTGCTGCCATCATTATGACTTATTGTTGCCGCTGTGTGTTTACATGGCTTATGAGCAATGGAAACTGGAACAAGCATCGAAAAAACACTCTAAAAAGTGGGAAGATGGCATAAAAAATCCCTAAAGAACTGAGGAGGAGGAAAGCAAAGCAGGGACGCGTTCCATTTCAATAAAATTTGCATTTTCTGGTTAGGGATTTACTATCTAATCAAAATATACATGTACTGAGGGAAATAAATATTATTATTCAGACTCCTGATGTTACTAGTAATTATTCTCAGTGTATACATAAATCTATAATTACTCAGAAATTTAATCCTGCAGTTCTTTTTCCACCTGTAGACCTGCAGGTAGTTTTTCTTTGGGTGCACACACATGCACATGACGTGTCCTTTACGGATTTCAAAATAAAAATGCACTCGATTTATATGGCACTTGTCAGGTCCTTGCCTTAATAGCTGCTTGAGGAAAGCAAAGCGGATTTTGATGGCTACACGTTGCCAGTCCTCTACCATCGCCGCCACCTCCATCACTCCGCACTACTTTCGCACCACTAAAGATCAATTTCGCTGCAATTTAAAAACGCATTTAACTTCGAGACCGAGACCGAGAGCGACTCTGAGTCCGCCCAGGCAGCTCATAAAACTATTGAGGCGTCCCAGAAGCCGAGAGCTCTAGTGAGTAACGCAGCAGCGCCCAAAACGGGTTGAGGGAAAAACCTTTCAAACTTCTTATGACTTTTGCGAGCAGAGGAAAAAACTTTTGGCTGTTGAATAACAATAAGCTGTGAAATGGGAAAACGCCTCGGCTTCAGAGGCGAGTGGATGGATACTGACTAGAAAGCGAATCGGAGTGGAGTGGAGTGAAGTGGCAGAACTGGCAGAGGAAGTGGAAGTCGTAGTAAATGGCCTGGCAGATAAGAGCTGGTAGCTCTGGCAGTGGCAATGGCAAAGCGTTTATCTTACCTGGCCCACACAGACGTTCGCACACAGGAGGAGGCTACGATTTGGTGGAGAAAATGGGGAGCACTTTTGCTCTGAGGTTGGATATATGTATCTTTTTCTACCAGGAAGATTTTGTATGACTTATAACTAGATGACAGATTGCTAATTATCTCTTAAGCTGTGGAAAAGCACATCCTGCCTGGGTCAAAGGATGTCATAAAGCTTACAAGTTTCGTAGCTTATCTTCAGCTACATTTATCAGACAAGTTTAATTTGAAATGAATAATGTTATATCTGTTTGTTTTAACTAGAAAGTACTTAAATACAATACCTTCAGGAGATAGTTCCATGTCCAAAGACATTCTTGGGCCATTCTATATCTTTTAGAATAAAAATTCATTACTGAAAGTATCTCTTTCGTGTATCTGTGACAAATAAACGTTCCCTTGAAATGTCTTAGCCCATTTAACTTACCAAACAATGAGTCCTTGCCTTGCGGTGAGATGCTGACAAGTTTTTCGGGGAAGAACAAAGCGAATAGTGTTGGTCAAGGTTGTTTTGCCATTTGCCAAAACCTTCTGGCTTCTGGTATTATGGAAATTAGACAATTCGTAATTAGACAACTGCAAACAGACAGATGAAACGGAGAACCTTTTGCAAATAGAATTTGCATTTTCCCCTCTAACCCGTTGGCCAGCCTGTCATTTGCACTCACAGCCGGAGCCGAATGGCCAGAACGGAAACGGAAATAAAGCTAAAGCCTTGCACTGTGCTGGCTGGCGCATTCGTTTGTTCGTTGTACATTTTCATTTTCAACACAAGTTTTGTTTTATTACCCCGAGGACACGAACAAGACTTTGTAACTTACAAGCCAAATAACAAGTTTGGCCCAGAGAGAGAAATAGGTACAGCATCAGCGAGGTAGAGCGGCAGAGCGGCAGAGCGGCAGAGACAGAGGAGCCATGGGGCCAAGGTTTGTTGCAGTTGTTAAAGTTGGATTTGATAATAAAATTACTTTTGCTCTGCTGTTGCTTCTGGTACTAGTCCTCTGATAGATGTTGTTGCTTCAGTTGTTGCACCCTGAATAAGTCCATAAGTCCAAGTTGGCCCAGTTTGCATCGTGACTTTGTAATGAGTCTCAGGCTGCGTGACTTTAACTAGTTAAGGTCCGAGTCTGAGTCCGAGTCCGAGTGCAGCAGCAGGTCCACTCTACTTCACCACTCCACCACTCCACGGTACTCCAGGAGCAGTCCCCGTCCATGCCAAAATTAATCATTCTTACGAGTATGCTAGGAGTCCATGCTAGCACACTCTCAAAATCAAACATGAAACATCAAGATATGCAATTAGTGGCATTATGCTTGAATCCCTAATGCATTGGCAGCTCCCACGGCTCACTTAATCTTGCACATTATGCAGAGTGTATGAGTAGCGTGTGTTTGTTCCATTTGGTCTAATGAACTGGCTACTTAACAGGAGGCGAGTCCCATCCACAATGGCCACTCGAGGTGCCTGGCGGAGGCACAGGCCTGGTCTGTTAATGGCACAGAAAGGTCAACTGTTTGCCAGCCGGAAAGTAGTTTGTTCTCAAACTACCATCTCAAGTGGGTGTCGAGCAGCTTATTGTGGGCTCTAATGCATGATTTATGTAACTATTTGACATATGGTTTCTTGGGTTGGACTGTAGAGCAGTCAAGTCAGGTATAAGTTATTTTTTTCAGGGATAGATTCATCTCGAATATTTCCTATCATTTATCTTTAAGTATCATTTATCTTCAAGTGTGAAGGGAGTGCCGTACAACATATCCTGTAAATTCTATCGATTCCCCAGCTACCTTTTTTGGGTTATCTCTTCTTATTGACGTCTCTTTTGTCTCGCTACTCAGTTTGAAAAAGGCAGCAACCATTTTGCTTCAATTTCAGAAATTCTGTCACTTCTTTTCAGTTGCTGACATCATTTGCATGCTGTTGCACTGCTCTTAATAATCGTAAAATGTTTTCCTTTGCAAATTGTTCGCCCTAACAGTTTCCATTTGGCAATGCGAGTCGAAATAAGTGTCTGTGAAGGACATTTGTTGGTCCCTGGTGCTGCTGTTGTTGCTGTTCCTGCTCTATCAATAAGTGACTCTCAATAATGCCGAACAACATCCGAGAGGCACCCGAAAGAGGAGAAACCGAAACAACATCCACAGCAAATGCGTTTAATGTGTCGCACAGTCGAAGGCAGTCTTTAGACCCACTTTTTCGTTCGTAAAGAGAGGGTCGGCAGAGGGTGCTAGTGAAGTGTTGCATGGATTGATGATTGAAGCGCTTGTTGCACTTGTTCCCTGCGTTTTCTGGCATGTCGTAGACCTACAAGAGGCGGCAGTCACCGGCTATTAGGCAACCGTGCTCCAGTCTATGCATGTCCTGCACGTCCTCCATCCATGTGCACGTCAATCAGGCATAGCAGGTGGCAGTGCTGCACCTGCACCTGCTGCAGGTCTCTCGAAGAACACTTGGTATGGGTATGGGTATGGGTATGGGTACAGGTACGGGTCCGAGTCCTAGGTATTCGGTGCTTAGGTGAGACGCGCTTTGTTTGGCCAGGCACCACGGGGACAACTCACTTAAAAGTGCTCGTTGCGTAACGTCAAGCGGTGGAGGAGCTGGTGCTGGTGGTGGAGGTTCTGATGGTGTTTCTGATGGTGGTTCTGCTGGTCACGTCAAGAGCTCTTCCATTTCTGACCGGCATCCTGTCTCGCTTTTGTGCCTGTGAGGCCTGGCACACATGTCCTTTGCTTAATGCCCGTTGCTTTGTAAAAACTGTTGCCGAAATGCACTACAATGCCGGGTCGGCGTCCTGGCACAGCAGGACAGCAGGAGAGCAGGAGAAAAACTTGGAGTGCACTTAAAGCATTTCCAACATAAAGGATGTATCATCCGCTTTAAGGCCCCCCCCATTCGTCATTGTCTATGCATGCAATTTTCACTCTGCCCGAATGCGTGTGTCCCGGTTCTGGTTCTGGTCCGGGTCCTGGTCCTGGACGCAGTGAAATATGCACACGCTTAAATTGTTAATCATACGCAGCGTGGTCCAGCAACTGTTGCAATTGCAGGAGCGGCGGTAGCCGTGTCGCCGCTTCCTGTCGCGCTCAACCAATTCCCGAGAGAGCTGCTCTGGATAAGGAGCGCAAGGTGGCGCAGCACTCAGAGAAGTTATGGCAACTGCCGAGCCAATAATTCTCTTCTCTTATGTAAAGAAAACATTCGATTAAATCTGGTCTTATTGCACAGCTTTTGTTATTATATAAATTTAATTTAAATTCAGGATTCATAAGAGCCTTTATCCGGGGAATACCCTTCCACAGAAAATCTCCGCTAGTTTTACTGGGCTTTAAATTTCTTTAATTAATCCCTTCACCGAAAGTTGTCGCACGTAATCAAAGATGTTTCTAGCTGTCGACAATTTCTTCCCATAGAAGAAGCACAAACAAAATGTGTTCTTGCCTTGCTCCACATAATAACACTAATCCCGGCCCCAATTATTAGCATTTTGTGAGCCGCAGCTGCTGCCTGGGGATAGATCCTTTGATGTTTCAACAAGTTATCGAAAGGGACTTTCTGTCGGTGGCTCATTAGCCGCCTTTGGGCAACTTTGTTGCCTCCCTGCGGCGCCGCCCAGCCAAAGTCCCAGCTCTAATGTCATTATCCTGCCTGATGACAGTAATTACTGGGAAAGTGGCCCGACAGAGTTCACTGCACCGCTAATAGAGCGCTGCGATAGTCCGGGGTCTAGACAATGGCCACAGCGAGTGAAATTAATTGTTAAACAAAGACTTTGGCGCATAAAAACGTCTTGGTCATAAAACAAAATGGCCAAGGATACGTATGGAAGGTGAGATAAATATTGAACTTTCTTATAAAATATCCCGCTGTTTAATAGCAGGATCACATTATGTGTTCGAACAATGACATTACAGGGTGGTGGCAAAAGACGATTTGAGGACATTGTTGTCTAGGAACTGCAGGGCACCTTTGATCAGCTCTATAATCCGCTTATTCCAGCGATTTGCCAAGACTCGAAATTAATTAAGCTCAAATTGCAATAGGAACATGGCCAAGCGGCCATAAATCCCCCGAAGGGGGAGACCAACTTCATTAATAATGCCCCAACAACTTGACATGTTTCGACATTTTCCCCGGCATTCGCTGGCAAGACTTCAGCCTCCGGTGGACATGCTGAATGGTCTGGATGGATGACTCATTCAAGGGATGTTGTCATGTAATTATGCACAACTTTAGACAACTAATTATCTTTCAATTAGTAAATAATACTAGCAACATTTGCATGTCCAAGGGTAATATTATCTGGCCAACGAATCGTATACAGTGCCACGGATTTGGTCGTGATTTAAATCAACAGGATTGTGTGATTCGCTCAACAACTCCTTATTATGCATGAATACCGGGACAAATATTCCAAGTTCAAAGTAGGATTTGTTCAATGTTGTTGTGGATGGGTATCTATCTAAGTTTAATTATCTTTCGCTTGAATATCTAAAGGGCTTAGTGTCTTTGTGGGTACAATGGGATGGAATTCTTAGACATTGAATTTGATTATTTGCAGCATTCATTTGTCATTTTCTCATGAAAGAATTCCCCTTTTGCTTACTTTTTCTGCATTTCTACTTCGTGATTATTCAGCAAAGAAATAATAATTTTCCAAGCTTTTGGCTTGCAATGCCATCTTAATAATTAAAGTCCTACTCATACTCATATGCGAGCACTGTACAATTTTCATTTTGTACACGCCCGGGCCTAAAGGTTATGCAATAAAAAATGGCTTAATTCTTTTTTGTTCGTTAACTCCTTTTCTCAACTTTTGTGTGTTAACTTTTTACGCGTGGGGGTCTTTCGCGGCAAATTTACACGCGCAGGTGTGAAATGTAAATGCGCTTAAGTTGAGTTGACTCCGAGTGAGGCGCACACAGATACGCCCCCTGAAACACATGCAGCACACAGATACACACATCGGGACTCATGCAACACACAGATACATACAGGCACTGAGACTCAGGCAACACACATTTGGCTCTGGCGCCGCGAGAACTTTAATTACTTTGGCCAAAGTTAAAGGCGTGCCAGTTCTCGGATAACTTTTTAATTAGTTGCCTGCCATCGCATTTCGCCTTCAAAGCAATCAACGCGTCAGCAATTGGAGAAGGCACGATCCACGTTCCAGTTGCCAGTTTCAGCTGTGGAGACCTAAATGGTTGTCCTCCGAAGCATTACCAACTTACACGATGTTAACATGCAAATGAAAGTGCACTGCTAAATAATAACAAGAAGGGAAGGATAAGGATGGGCCTTGCGGCAGAATGCCCTTTGAATATAGTTATCTGCACGCTTTATATGTCTATACATATATATATATATATATAATATATACTTCAATATGAAATATATTTATTTTAAAAATGAAATATGTATTTTTTTTTTAAATCGGTTCTCTGCCTGCATACCTCTGAAATTCTTCCTTTTCTGCCTCGAAAATACCTTATAATTGGGTTAAGCTGGGTTAAGATCATACTCTCTGCATGGATATAATGAACCCATTTTGCGACACCTTTGGTCCTGCCTTGCCACTGATGGAGCTGTCAATAAAATGTGGTCTTCAAGTTAAATAAGGCACCAGAGGACCCGCAGGACCCGCAGCTGGCACCGGATACAGGACAATGACAATGTGCCGATGGCTGGCGGCTGCAATATGTCTGATTTATTTATGCATCGCTGACACTGACACCACACCCCATCGCCCACTGCAATGGAGTCTGCCTGACGACTGACGACTGACTACTCGGACTGGCAAGGGCATCTTAATCAAGTTTGTGTTATGCATGAGCCCTCGACTTGGGCGCATATCCTAGAGCCGTAATCAGCTGCGGTTATGACCCGGCTCAGCTCGACTTGGTCATGGCTCTATTTGATATGTACACTCATTCCGCTAAAGCTGGCTAATTTGTTGCTGCTGTCTATGGGGCTCATTATTGGCCTGAATGCGGCCTAGTACCGTCATGGCCTGGCCAACAAGCAGCAGAGTGCGTGTGTGGGCGTGTCTGAAGTGAATATAAATAAGGTTTTACAGGCTTCCCGGCTTCCTGGTCCGGGTACAAGCACCGCAATTTCGAATGCCATATGCAATTCGGCCTAAAACAAATCACACAGGGAATAAATGAATACTCGATGGAAAAGCAATTGTAGGTTCCGGAAGAGACCAGGCCTGAAGGTGTATACCCTTTGTGATGGCTTTAAGAGATTAAAGCATAGGATAGAGCTGTATCCAGTGGGGTCTATGGAGAGTCTTTAAATAGTAGAACCAATTGCATTCTAAAAAGTACAACTTCGACAGGAATTTAATCATCTGTCTAAACGTTTTTCCAGAGAGTATCTGTAGTAACTGTTTCAGTGGAATGAGCGGATTCTGTGAGTGCGTACGTGTGTGAGTGGTAGTCAATCAATCAGCCATTCAAGCCATTTAGTCAGTCTATCAATCAATGCGCTCCGCTTCGGACGTGCGCGTCATTCTAATCGAGTGAAATTTTTCCCTTTTCCTCTCCTTTAAAATGTTTCGCCAAACTGCAAATGGCAGCGGGCGCACCAATATTGAAGTTGCTCCACAATATCTGCTAGCAATATAGTTCAGTACTTATGAAGCTAAGAAATTGGTTTAACTAATGGCAAATAAACCATAATCAGAAGTCAATTTGAATAAGTCTGCTAGCAAATTATGGAAATGGCAAATTAGAGCTTTCATCAGAGTTAAATTTTTGTTTGCCTATTGCTCGTACAGACTTCCCCACGGCTGATACAATCAGATGCATTATATTTCATATTATTATCTCCTGCACATGCTCATATGGCACCACATTCCCAGCCCACATTTACCTGGTTGTGGAATATGCTGACCTAGCTGTGGACAGCTTTATTAGAATCTCATCATCGCATGTGCTTGCTGCACACATTCCGTTGGCAAATGGCAAATGAGAACATTGTGAAATCGTTATGTGCAAATTATGAAGCAATTTCATCAGCCCCAGAAGGGTACCCAAGTCAAATCCATTTTTGGAGCCACTCCAGGCACAAGCCTCAAGCATCTCCGGGTGACTATCCAGGCCGCAGAGCTCTCGGCAAACATATAAAAGTGTCCCACAAACGGGATATGCGATATGCGCACTGCACTTGGCTCTGAATTGTGCCTGAAAAAGGAGAGAAAAAGAATTAATAGGATGAGGGATTAAAGTTTGGGGTAGAAGATGAAGATGGAATACTCTTTCCGCAGTTGTAATATGCAAACAGATTTTAATATGGGGATACTAAAGATACTATTTAATATTTGTATCCCAATACACTAATAGGAATTGCAGGATTAGTTAAAGGATCGAATATATTGAGAAGAGTTCATCTTCCCGGACTACTCTTACAACAATCCACATTTAAAAGCCATGGTATTTATCTTAAGAAAGCGTATCGTAGTGCGAAATAAGTTGTGTGTCAGCAACAGAGATGGCGATGGCGATGGTGATGGGGAGAAAAGGCCACACAGAGTCGTGCGGGGAGCAATTGAAATGGCATTAACATTTAGCAAACGGCAATGGCAAAAGATAGCAAAATGCCAGAGAGGGAGACGCAGCTGCACTTGGCCAAAATCAAACAATTTGGTAGAACGTCTGTGAAAATTGCACGTCTGCAGCTATGGCAGGGTTTCATCTGAAAGTCTAGTGCACTGCTGGAGTTGGATTTTTCGAAGGAGAGATGCGTTTGTATGCGCCGTGGCACGTTTCGACTCCTTTCGATTCGTTTCGTTTCGTTCCGTTGGATTTCATTTGATTTGCCGCCTCAATTGCGCACTTTTGTGTGGTCCAAGTCAAATAGTCAATGGCAATGGGAATGGCAATGGCACTGGCATTGGGATTGGTTCAAACAATTCCTCTTTGCCCGGAGCAATCACTCGAATATTGAGTTTTAATTTCCGCCGTCTTTTTGCCACGCTTGCTGTCGACATCTGCCCGCCGCAGGATATTAAAAATGAGTTGCATTTTTTGCCATTTTTCCCTTGCCACAATCATTGAAATTAGAATCTTTGCATTTCATTTGCATTGGCAACTGGATTCTCAGGAGGAGCCAGAAGTCAAAGCCATTGCCAGCCCACAAAGTATGCGTAGCTCGAGTAACACTAATGAACTCAAAGAAACTCCAAGGCTCTCCGGTATTTATTCAGGTTTATGGGCAGTAAATAACTTGCGCATTGCATTGCATCACTGAGTGCAGGCCTGCAGGGTCTTGCGGGTCTGCAGGTAATGCCAAACTTCCGGTCCTGACTCCGACTGGGGGCCATTTTGCATGCCACTTCATTAAGACAGAGGAAAGCGAGACGAGCGGGGCACGGAGCTGCCTCTGCTTCTATCTCTCTCTGCATCCGGAAGGGGGCTGAGGGCTTGCGGCGTCCTGGCCCATTCACAAAACCATCAAGCTTGTGGCCAGGGCTACTGACCAAAAACCATTATTAAAGTCGAGCAGCTTAAAAATATGCATGGCAGGGCGGGGCCAACCACAGCACAGTACTGTACAACAATGGAGAGCAGCTTTTGCACAACATTGCGTATACGTAACATATTGCTCTCGGGCTATTTAAATGTATTTATGCAAACAGCAGCCACAACACTAGGGCGTAGAAAATGCAGTATAGAAAACGGCAAAGCAGATGAAAGAGCAGTCAACGGACTCAGCAAATTGTCAAAAGCTGCTTACTGTTTACCATAAAGCAGACAAATATACTCGCAAGGGAAGATTCCCGTTGAGATATGCAGTTGAATTAGCAGAGATGAGTGCATCTGTGGGGCTTATTGCATCTGGAGATAGTCGTAAATGAAAGTAATTGGGAAAGGGATTATAAAATGAAAGCGGAAGGCTGGCTATCCTTGAAGATGAATCTATCCTGTTGTCATTCAGCTTCGAATCACTGTACAACTTTAAGCCCAATTTAAGCTTACCCTGCTGATACATTCAACAAATTTCTTACGTATAAATTTACACCTCAGATACATTGCATTATATATAAGTAAGGATTGGATTCGCCAGGGATATCCACTGTTGCTGCAACAATGGCTTCCAGGGAAGCGAGGGGATGGTTGAAGAGAGTGGCATGTGGCCAATAAGGTGTTGCTGCTTAGCGAGCTCGAAAATGTGCAACAGCTTGGAAATAGTCGGTTGTTCCACCCGGCGTATACGCAACGCTTTGTCAACTTGTTGTGGAGCTGTCGACGCTGCGGCTAATGGCTTTCGCCGCCATTCACTTCCCTTCCATGCCACTGCCAGTGCCACATTGCCTGCAACAAATGCTGCAAATGAGCTGACAGAGGTTATGATACTGCACAAACATAGATACTCGTACATACGTATTACGTACGTATCTAACTTGGGTCAAAGTGACTTTCGTGGTGTGCCGTATCTGGGTGCGGCCCGGTTCGGTTCGGTTCGTTCGCTCCCATTATCCATTACACTATTGCCATTCCGGGTTCAATTAAAGTGCCAGCCATTAGGGCAAGGACCAGCATTTACATGATGGCTACGCGCTCACTTAATGGCTTATGCGTCGCCTTAGCACTCACTTAATTTTCATTTTCCCTACCATTTGCATTCTCATTTAATTACGCAAGAACGCTGCACACCTACAACTTCTGCATTATTAGACACACTTGCACATTGTCTGCCTCTCAGACAAAGTTGAAAGTTGAAAGAGTTCCCCATTCATTTGCGTAGCACGAAGAGCGAGAAAATATGCAGGGAGGCGTGTTTGCTGAAGTTGCAAAAGCCACATACCGGATACCACTGTGGTGTGGAATAATAAGGGAATGTAATGATGTGAGAAGAAGTCCAGATTGTACTTTATCCCATATAACTTATTGATCATCTAAACAATAAAATATTCTTAAGTAGTTCTTAGATGCATTATTCCCCATATGATTCCTCGCGTCTTTATGGCATATCTTTTTTTCTGGCATAGAAACACCGAAATCCCACTGTTACTTTGCATACATATAAGTAAGTACTGGGTGGGGTAGTAAGGATCCTTTTGTTATTGCATTGTTTATGTTTTCAAGCATCTGATATATTGGTAAAGTTTTCTCGGGTCTCGAGTGCATCCCTACATCGAATGGAAAGCGGCATGGCCAGGGCCAGTGGCAGTATCCCGTGCAAATGAAGCAACTTTGTGACAGCCCTGGTGCTCCTCAGTCTCAGTACTAAGCACTCTCTTTTCCATTCCGTTTCGCTAAGGACTTTCCTTTGTACGAGTCGTACGCCCGACTGCTGTCCCACTAATTGCCTAAAATATTTAAACTGGCGATTCTTCAGAATGCCGCCCGGAGTGTGCTTTCTATTTTAAATTTGATTGTACAGGTAAATATTTGCAGAGAGCCCTCCCCTGTGGTATACCGGGAGCGGAATAGCAGACAGTCCCCATGTTCTATGCGGTTTTTACGGTTTGTTTGTGCGCACGGCACGGCTTTCGTTTTTATTGCATTTCCGGTGCCATAGGTATTGCCTTTGCCCAGGCCACTGCCACTGCCACTACCACTGCTACTGCCACTGCCACTGCCATGCTGAATGCTGCATGCTGCACAAAGTGGCTTAGCATGTGGCCCAAACCCCATTTCTAACCATTTGCCAAAAAATGCGTTTTAGGCTCTATCTCAGAGGTGCAGCCACGGCACGGAAAACCAGGAACTAGTCGCTTCTAAAAACAACAAAAAATCAATAGTCAACAGGAAAAATTTTGTGCATGGCCCCAAACAAAACGCAGCCCAACGGCGAACATAAAATATGTAAAAGCCAGTCGGGCGGTGTAAATGCGGTAGATTTATTTTTATTATAGATGCCAACAAGCCGCAGCGTAAAGCACCTGAGCCCCTGTGTCACTTTTCAGACTAAAAATATAAAACAAAATAAAAACTACATCCATAAATTCATGGCCGAGAAGATACGTGCAACCCACATATGAAAATAGATTCCGGCGTGAGGAAATCGAAGAGTTTTCGAAGGAGTCGAAGGGATCTGAAAGTGCTATACATTTCATCCTTTAGCAAATTTATATTTTTCTAAAATCCAGCTAAAACTACTTACAGATCCACCTAAGACTAAAAACTGTACCGTTCTCGTAGCCACAAAATATTTTTACAAACATTTTATTGTGGCAAGCAAAACGTTCCTGTGCCGAGTTTTTCAATTCGTATTGAATGTTGAACAATACAATATATGTATAAATATAACTAAAACACATTCCTGTTCACTTTTGCCAAAGGAAATAAAATATTTCCACACTATTTGCATTGAAAATTGCTGTTGGCCTTATCAAAGCTACAAAAATACACAAACAAACGTTTTTGTAGGAGTAACAAACAGAAATTTGGATGCACTTTTAGAAGGAATAATTTTTCCATTTTAAATAGTTGATACTAAAAGTAAAAATATCGCTATATAGAGTCACTATAGTTGGAGACACTTGAAGACAATTTACTTGACATTCTTCCTTATTTCATAACATGCCAAAATCCACTCAACCTTTGCGCTTAGTGAGGGTATTTTTAAGGAAATATTTTCAATTTTTGTTGGCAAAACTAGCCACGGCTCCATCCACTGACACACATGCATACGCGTACTATCTCTGTTTGGTATGCCATTTTATTTATTCTATTTTTAGCATGTTTTTCGACTAAACGCGATTTTTACGCTCGAAACGAGGCGCAGTTAAATGGGCCAAGCGGCTTTTACCGCGGGCTTCGGTTCGGTCGGATGTGAAGGCAAATCGTATCCAACATTGATAGAAATTTATGCGAATTTTATCAAGTGTTTACGTGGCATGAAAAATAAAGCGCAGGTCTCATTCAAATGCATGCAAATTTCTCTGCAAAAGGATAACGATCGGCAAACTCTATCTCTATTCCTAACCTGTAGACGTAACACTCTTTGTATACGCAATGAATGTAGATTTAGGGGCTTGTCAGTTTGTGTCAGACGCTCAAGGGATGGTTATTGTTTTCGAAGTACCCATACCATCCGAGAGCCGCCTTTTAAATGGCGAAAGTGTGTACAAGTATTTAAAATGACGCCGGCTCCTTCGCTGGCACGTAGCTACGTAGCAAACTTTTTGGCAACTGACAGACGCACCTCGGAGGTCTCGCCGGCAGAGGCCGTGTAAATGATGAGGCACGTGAGTACACATTCAACTTTTGTTTAACTTTTTCTTAGCCTTCTGAAGCGTCAATTAAATGCTTATTAATATTTAAAAAAAGTTTAAAAGAAGAAGCTGACACTCCTTGTTATAGAAAGGAAACTTTTACATAAAGCTACTGTTACAGGTTTTTTTCTTTATCCCTGCTTCTTGAGAACAAAAACATCTCTGCAACGAATCGAGCTCTGAAAAGTCAGGACTTTGGTATACAAAATATACGTGCAACAGCAGCTTAATTGATTTGGAAAGAAATTATGAAATAATTTCAATTAATTTTTGCATTACCAATACCGCGGTGATCAGAGCAATTAAAGCGTACTCTTGCCCATATTCTCTTGGTTAAACCCACTGCCGATTCGATTTCGGTGCACTTGTGGCAAACATTTTTGCGGCAGTGGCAGGACGAGAACGGTTCGTCCTGTTTGTTGTTTCACATGCTCGACTCCATTAACAATATGTTTTCCTTCTGCAGTGCACAGAGCTCTCCCCCTCATTCCCCCTTTCATTCTCTCTCTCTGTGTGGCACATGTCGCTTCAATTGTGTCGTGTCTGTGCGTGGCTGATGCTGTGGCCGGGACCGTGCCGCACCGTGTTTGTGGTTGCCACACTGCCTGCCACTTCCCGGCCAGAAAGCCTCCGAGCCGGTTGCGACATGTGCCTAGCGAAGCTAGTAGCAGGAACAGCAACAGCGGCACCAGGAGCAGGAGCTGCCATCTGCCCTGCTTATTTTTGCAGCCTCAAAAAATGTGTATTCGTTTGGAAAATTAAAAAAAAATTAAATGTGTTTATATTTACAGTGCGTTTTTTTTTGCGGTACACGGACGACAAGAGCTCTCAGGAATATCAAATATTAAAAATCATCTCTTCACTTGTATTGCTTAATTTTTGCAAGTTTTTAGAGTTTAAAGTAAAACTTTAAGTCATTTCTTGCTGGAACAATTGTTTGTAACTGAAATTTATTAGGCATAGAGAAAAACTAGACGTTTTCCCTACTCTCTCCCTTCTCACCATCCAATAATTTGCCCACATAATCTAATTTTCACATTTTTCGCAAATATTTGTATTTAATCTATATTGTTTGTTAATTAAATAAAGGCTTTTTGTGGGCTATCGACTAGAAAATGTTCTAATTAAATAATTTTCACAGGTAAACTAAAATGAGTTGAATGTCAGTTCAGAGCTGTAGTGAAAATTATTTATAATATTAACCATATACTATTAATTATTTTGCGGACATTATAAGCTATTAGCAGATAGTATTTGAATTAATGTGTTATTGATTTCTTTGTTATATAGACCTAATATTGCGGCATTAATTTCATTAGCTTAAGGATCTCGTTGCCGTTATATACGCGCCTCTCATTTAAATCTTCTGACCCTTTAGTACTTGGCTTTGGGGCTAATTTAAGAGCCACTCGTATGTTGTGATCCTTAGGCCGCTGGCAATCTTTACTGTTGCTCTTGGATGTGGCCATTTAGCGCCTCGTATATGGTCGTACCATCCATACCCTCAGCCCAAGTGACAAACACAACACAGACATGGGCACATTCTTCCCAGTTTCCGGCTCCCTGGGACTGGATGGGGACATCGAAGGCTTAAGGAGATAAGCCAAAACCACAGCCAGCCTCAATTTATGCAGCCAGGCGAAATCTGTGCTGTTGCCAAGAGCCAGAGCCGGGCCAGCACTTTAAGGCTGCATTCGAGAATCGAGACTTTGAAGCTGCTGTTGCTCCAAATTATATTGTTGCCGAGGCAGACTTTTCATTTAAATTTAGACGCATATTTTATTGCAAAATGCATTTTGCCATGCCACACTTGGCTGGGCTTATTCCCTCTGGGGATGAGTAGAGAGTCCTCTCACACGAGGAGGCTTCATGGCTCTACTGCAATTACGCTCAAGTGCGTTTAGCCATTTTATTGCGATTGCAATTGCAATTTTCGTTTCGGTATAGGTTCGGGCCTACATTGAGTCTCCTTCCTGTCGTCCTGCCCGCCTGCCTGCCTCTATTTGAATATTTTCCACATGTCAAAATCGGCTTAGTTAAGTGCGACCGAGTTTTGCTTAATGCGCTTTCAATATCGAACCCAGAGCCCAAACGAGCCCCGAATATGCGTTGTGAGTGCCAAAGCGTTGCAGTTGCCAAGTTCTTGATAAGACGGAACCACTCTTTGGTTTCCTCTATACGTCCTCTGGAAGGAAGTGCGCCAGGGTAGCCATAAATTTTTGCCTCGTTCTTTTTTGCATAAATAGTACTTTTGTGCAGCTTTATGGCATGAGGAGGCCAGGAACCGAATCAGGATGTGGCATTGCAGTTACAGTTCAGGCTCTAGCTCCTGCCTCAGCTTCAACCAAGTGCGTGCAGGAAATTGCGTAACTCTTGCCAAGAGCTCCGCATGGAAACTTGACACAGAACTGGGCTATATCCTCACGGAGTAGTTTCTCTGGCCTTTGTGCATCTTTTGATAATGAAAAGACTGACAGAATTTCTTTGAATTGTAAATTAATACAGCTCTGGAATTTATGGCAATTCGTGTAAGAAAACAAATTTGCTTTATAAAATATCACAAGTGAACGAAGAAACACAAAAGATTGTACATTTCTCGGGCATATTTCATGCTTCAGTTGGCTTTTGTTCATTGACTAATCGTTTCTTTTTCTTACTTGGCAACAGCTTACAAAGCCAGATGACACCCGTCATAAAGTTTAGAAAAGACATCTAACAGAAATGCGAAACTTGGCCAATACTCGAAGCACTAATTGCACAATTTATACGCGGTACTAGTGGGAAATAGGGGTATGTTGTGTATGAGGAAATGTTTGTAACAAGGCGGGTAGCGAAGGAGTAAAGTGTGCAAAGAGCATCTTTGTATCTTGTATCCATGACGCACCAGTACTCGTTGTGGGCAGAATTCTGTTCAAAAATATCAGGTATCATAAAGTCGTAATCTCAACAGTCGCTCTGTTATTGGTTCATGCTGGAATATAGCATTTAGGAAAGCCAAATATATGTACGTAGTTTTAATTAGAGATATTTTTCGGAATTTCATTAAATACGAAAAACTTGAAAGAGCTGAAAAATTGTCAAGGATGCTTGTTGTAGGCAACGTGCCAAATGCATGGCATGTCCATGGTCCCAAGTCTGTTGCTCGAGCTCAAACAGAACCCAACAGACGCTAAAAAGTAAACTTTTAAGAACTTTTAACGAAGAGAATTAAGATGAGCGGAGAATAAATGGAAGGGAGTGGAAGTTTCGCTAAACTGCAAAAGACTCCCAAGTTGCCATATAGAAGGACATAGTGTGTATGTGCACTAAACTTTTGCTGTGAGTCATGTTTAGCTACACGTATATTCTGCTGCGGATATGCCGCTTTTGTGATCCACTTAATTAAATCCATTACTTGGGCGCACGTATCACGTATACGCCATGTTGTCTGGGCCAGACCCGTTGCAATTAGCTTTGCATCTAAGGCTGATTAGCAACGGATACTCGTAGTTTACACACTATTGGCCAGGCATAAAAGTAATAGATACTAATTTAAATATCTTGCGGCTCTGCCTGACTGACAGCCTCATCAGAGTATCGACGTCGACAACATCCGACAGCAAATTCTAATTAAAATACATAGTAGTTTGAAAGTTTCCTCTCCCCTTCTCTGGCTTTTTTGTGCTGTGACTTTTGTGGGCGTCTTTGGGCTACAAAATCAATAGACAGCATTTAATCAAATTCTATTTGAAAGTAAGCGAGCTTGAGACGATGGAAAGCAAAAGACGAAAAACCTTGATGCAATCAAAGCGATGAGCTCCTTGGGACGACGCCCCGTTTCAGCTAGATCAGAGTAGAAATGTCGTTAATGAAACGCCCGAAAAGCAACCCCGAAACTGCCAATAAAAATTGAAACTTAAGGCTAAGGGAAATCTATTAAACGTACTTACGTAGGTCTTTAGCTAGTATGGTAAGCTGGTTTTGGAAAGCAATAAAATTGAACAAAATTGAACAGGAAACGGAAAGATATACATCTTTGTAGCAAACAATAAAATTGTTATTCTCCGCTTTACAATGCTCCCAGAAGTGCTAGTAATGCTAACACATGCATATTACACAATTCAAAAATTACTTGAACAAGTTTTAAATACAGCTTAAGTGCACTTAATTGCATTGCTCAAGAAGTAATTCATTTGATTGCACTTCCCAGGCACCAACTCTCTCTCAAACATTTGGGGGCATTGCAAACGATGCAAATTTGTCCGTCTGCAGTTTCCTTATTGAAGTTGCATAGTTTTAGCTTTGACAAATGGCCAGACGATTGGTTTAATAGCTGGATGAGCAGACCATGTGGCTGCAATGCAAGTGCACTGCCAAGGGATGGATAGGGGATGGTGTTGTGTGTGGCGTAGGATGGCTGGAACTGTCACTGGCTTGGAACGTGTCCGTAATTGGGGTCACGAGCTGCATATCAAAGGGCAACATTGTCGAGCCGTCGCCATTTTGTCAGCAGCAACGTGGCGCGCATAAAGTTTTCGACAAGTTATGCGCCTCAAGTGCCCGAGTGTGTCTGCAACAATGCCACGACTATTACCCAGAACCTAGAACCCAGAGCCCAAACCCAATTCTATGTGTATAGGGATCCAAAGTACACACCCAAAACCGATGCCAGGCCCGTCGTTGTAATAAACTTTGTTTATAACGCGTCGCCTGCTAAATTTTGCAAACATGCAAACGTCGAGGGAAATGCATAGCTGAGATCGCCGTGGCCATGCCAGCGGAAAGGCATCGCTGCTTCGGCTGCTGCTGTTGCTGCTGTTGCTGCTGCAGCAGCAAAGGAAGCGGAAGTCAAATGCAATGCACACTATCAGCACTCGGGACACAGACCTCCAATCCCCCAGCTCAGTCACCACCCAAGGCTGGGCCGTGCCTTCCAGTTGCGAAGTCGTCGAAATGTGAATTTTGTTTCGCTTGTTTAACGCATTTTAACTTTGATTAACGACTGACGGACTTTTCGCCGGGTGGGAGCTAGCAGCTAGCAGGAGCTAAGGATGCCCCACTGCTGGCGTTGCTTTTCCACAAATCTGATTTGAGCAAACAAATTGCATTTGGGTGAATGCTTCAGCATTTTGATGTGTTTACAGCATTTTTCACTTAAGCTATTAGTGCACGGAATTTCATGGACTGTAATGGGGGAAATTATCATCTTTAATAAACATAAATGGGAATAACTAACACTTGTTCTGTTAAGAAGCTAATTCCTATCTTTATTGGAGTCTTTTTGCTATTAAAAATTAAACTTTAAACTACTTTTAAAAACTAACCACAGCCTCAGGTTTAGTTGATAAACGAATAAAGTTTTGTTTTCTATTAAACCATAATCTGAGTGACCTTCTGTTAAGCTGTTTTCCATTTTCTTTTTAAACCCCTTCTCCCCATTAATTCCATTTCAGAGGAGGAGCTTCTCATTGGTCGCACTTGCTGTGTTTTGCTGCCTGACTGTTTTCCGAGCAATTAATTTCATTATTTTTCATCTCGATGCATAATTTTCATGAATGGCAAAATCGAGTCCACTCCGCATTCCACATTCCGCGATTCCCGGTACGCGGAACCCGTTGCCCGGTTTCGAGTTATCAGCGGGGGACTTCCCCGTCGAAGCAGCAGCAGCAGCAGTAGCAGCAGCTGAACAAAGAGGCAAGAACTGTGCAGCGCATGCTGTGCAAATTGTTAGCGCTGATTTATTATTTATTGCTTTGGTTTGGCCCCTGATTTATCCCAAGTTGGTTGGGGGAAAAATAGCAGGAAACGGCGATGCAGGCCCAGGGCTTAAAGCCTTCAATCTTTTGTTTGGCGAATTCCTAGAAAAATCATGCATCTCTCATTGTTTCAGTATCAAAACATTGCATCGGGGTCATGCAATTAAATGATTCATGTTTTTATGTATTTATTGTTCTGTCATGGAATGCCATCGGGGAGGGAGGGAAATATGCCAATCAGTTTAAGCCTCTGAGCATTGCAATTCTCTTGTCATTTGTTAGCGCCACGCCTTACACGAATCGTTGCGGATTTGCATTAAACATGCAACATGAGCTGTTTAAATAACTAATAATTATCTTGTCGGCTTTCCAAAGAGCTTCAATGTCATTTGCTGTTCTGCCTGCCATGTATTCCGTTTGCCATTCGCTATTTATATGCATAAGCCGCTTAGTTGAAATTAATTAACATAAACAGCCTCAAAGCTACTAGGACCGTTATGGTGGATATTTCGACTGAAGGATACCCTCTAGGATAATACAAATATAGATAGAAAAAATATATACTACATAGGAACTTGTTTTCTGTAATGTGAAGTGTAATGCAATCCTTTTCTCTGCCAGCTACAAACATTTCAACGTATACAATACTCCTTTATGCTCTCCGATTACTAGGTATTAACAAATAACATAAACACCAAGCCACTGAAATGTTCTCGTACACACAGCTACACACAATTTGGGTGCACCAGTCCGCTTTAATATTTATTGTTCGCACTATTCGCTTCGTTTTTTCTCGCTATGCGGTCATTTATTGTTAATGACATTGTAAGCCCAATTAGTTATTTATTCATGTGGTTTCCGTTTTTATGCCAACATCCAATAAAAATGTTCAACTCAAACTATAATCGGTGTTTTAAATGGGGTTAATGCAACAAATACAATGTTAGGATAAGTATTTTCTATATAACCTAATTTTAATTTTTTTTGCTTGCAAATATTTGTATTTAATCTGTATTGTTTGTTAATTAAATAAACGCTTTTTGTGGGAGTCTGTCTATGGTTTTGACATATGTAAATATTCAATGCATTCTACTAGAATATTATCTAATTAAATAATTTTGTCAGGTAAAGCGTCAAAGCTTAATATCAGCGAAAATAGTTTTATTTGAAAAAGTAGAGAGAAAAGTTTGAATAATTTTAACAATCCTTTAAATAGTAATTATTTTGTTGATGCCATTATAAGCAAGCTTTTCTGTAATTAACACTTTTTCATGATACATTTAAATTAATATTATTTGATTTATTGTGTGTTATATATGTTCCTAATGCAGCCAACAATAAATTTTATTTTTAGGTATGCCAGCAAAACTCTGTTTAAATCAAAGAAAATAGCTTTTATAATTATGGGAATGTTCTTGTACTATATGTACATTGCACATACATTTACATTTCTGTTATTCAACCTAACACATCGAAAATCTAGCTGGCACGTAGTGAAACCTTGTCGTTTTGTGTGCCCAGTGAATAGATTTTCAAAAGAAATACAACATTGTGAATCATGAAACTTTTTTCCAAGGATTCGTGGCACCTCAATGTCTTTCTATTTCTGCTTGCCATTCCACTTCTAGGGTCCTCTCCACTGGCTCCAGTGTTTTCAGCTTCGTTTTCTCTTGAACATTTCACAATGTTCATATATTTCCGAGGGAACACAAAGCATACTTAGGAGCTCCATTCAATAGCAGAAAAGCAAACACGGGGGCATCCATCCCGCACCGCCCGCAGTCCGAATACCCGCGGCGCTGCGATGCTCCGCTTAATCAGCACTAGCTGCGGCACATAACTCAGATACATCCCAAAACACGGAGGAGGAGGCGCCCCATGGTCCCTGAAAGCGGTAATACTCCTGTGCAGGAGGTCCTGTGGAATAGAGATACTCCTATGTAGGAGAGAACAAAGACAGCTCCTGCTGCAGCTGCTTACTGATGCTTCTGCTTTCTGCTGCACTGCACTTTAATTTTAAAACAAATGCAGGCGAGCTCTACATGAAATTCGGCAGTCAGTCAAGCGAAATGAAAGGAGAGTACGGGTCGGACCAGCAAAATAGCAACTGGGCAGCCGAGCGTGCTTGAATTACACTTGCAATCAAATCTTAGAGCAACCGCAAGTGCACGCAAAGTCCACAGGGCTGTCTCTTACAAAATTAACCACAACAAGAAAGGATGGAATGGATTCAGAAGCCGAAGGATTGTATACCCTTGGAAATCGATCGTTTCTATGGATTCTTTAGGAAATTGTTTTAAGATTTTCATCATTCATGAACTAGTCACAATATTCAAGGAAATACATATTTAAGTTCCAAGTCGAGAGACTGATCAAAAATATATGTATATTCCTTTGATGGTCAGAATGCTTCCTTTTCATCCTAGCAACCGTCAAGTCAGAATTGGAATACCCTTAAAAAAGTGTATGTAGAAATGGAGTGCTTCCACACATAGAGACGAAATGGTTGCTGTAGTGAGTCGTGGGCTGGATGGAGGTTGGAGTTTGGATACGTTGGATACGTTTGGATAGTTGAATAGTAGGTCGTCTGACATAACCGCACCCCGACGCTTCGAGCTTGGATTTTGTGTGGCAGGCTGGTCGTGCTGTGTCTCTGTGGTTTGTTAGGCAACTTATTAGATTAGCAGGATGGGGCAATGTCATCCATTCCCTCATCAGGCAGATGCAACAGGCCATTTGACCACGAGCCTTCCAACCACAAACAGCTGTCAGTCAGGCCCTTACATACTCTTTGATAAATATGATTAAAGTCTATGCTACCACTCACTCTCTCCTTAACCCTTGCCTTTGACAAATTTAAAGGTCCCCATGCAGGCCATCAGTCTAATGACTCTTAGCCAATGCCATAGATGCCAGTGCAACAGTGCAGCAGCAGTAGCAGCCAAAAGCTTTCGGGGATAAAACAGAATGTGAATGATATATGTACACATAAAGGGATATTTTAGTTGGGGGGCCAGCTATATATGACGGATGGGGCTGGCGGTGTCTCCGGGTCCATGTATGTGAATGCGGATGTGGCAGCGCAAAAAAGTATGCTATGGAATTTTATTTATGCCACTTTTGGGGCTTCATGTCACATGTGCACAAAAGAGCATTGTCAGTTGCGGGCTTAACAAAAACCAAGAGCGAATCATCCTTATAAAAGGTTTGGTGCATTGATACCCTGTAATAAGATCATCAAATAGTTTCAAGGGAGTCAAGAGAGGCCGACACAAATTGGATATAATTTCTGTTCGGTTTTATTTTTAAGATTTTTGAGAAGGAAAAGAAAATATCTTTAATCTATAATTTAAATATACATATGTGTATATATATTTTCTCTTGCTTTACATTTTAATCCCAAGTCATACATACCCTACCATCCCCTCAGATTATAAGAAAAATACGTTGCTAATTTGAAAGATGAATTAGATTTCCAGCATTCAGAGATTTGCAGCGTTGCAGTTAGCCAGTTTTTGCCAGAGGGAGTCAGAAGAGCTGGGGAATCGGAGAACTATAAATTTCATTTGTCACAGCAAATCCCCGGAGCGGCTTACAATGAAGTTCATTTCACAGGCATACGGGACAAATGGGAAAGACATTTTTACGTAGTTTGTGGCAAAGTCGAAAACAGCATAATGCATGTCACGCACACACATATAGACAAACGTACACAAAAAACACACACACAAACACACACACACACACAGATTTGCACATATTCATTGTCTGGTTGAGACAGCTGACATAAAAGCCATAGAGAACAATTTAGATATTTTCAAAAGATTTAAGCGCTCTACAAACGCCTCACAGAACTCGAGTGCGAGGGCTACATGGGGCAAAAGTTGTCGACAGTTTCAGTTGCATAACTCGCTGCGTAAAGATGGAGCCAAATAGAAAGCAGTAGTCCTCCTGCCCGTCTATTTGTCTATTTGTTTGCCATTTAAATAAGCATACTTCCAGACCAAAGCCAGAAAAATGGAGAAACCAGAAAAAACTCCATTCATATTCATGTGACTAACCAGAGAAGCTCGACATTATTACTTATGTTTATTTGTTGTTTGTCTCCTGCAGGTACGTACTATACATAAAAAGCCAAAGGTATCCAGTGCCGTGCCGGAAGGAGATACAGGAGATACAGCCCCCTAAGTGGCTCCCTAGCGCCCAGCGCCCAGGCCCTGTATTTGCATATGAATCCGCAATCCGCAACTCTGTATCTGTATCTGCATATGTCGGCCTGTATAGGTGTATGTGTGCACTTGAGTATCTTAAGTTCTGGGGTAAGTGTGGAATTTTTTCTGAAATCAAGCAAGTGGTGGCTCCTTCAAATGGTGTACCAGCCAGGGGCGCTCTGCTGCGGCGGTCTCCTGGAAGTGCTCGAGAAATTACATAGTATATGTATTTGGGTCCGCAGACGGATTTCTCACACAATTGTGACCTCAATTGGACCCAAAGTTATGTGTATATGGAGCGGAAATTCAAAGGTTGCACAAGTATATGCAACCCATGAATAAATAAATTAAATTCAGTTCTTGTTTTTGTGGCGCTCTTGCAGGTGTTGAGGTTGAGGTGCACAGGGCGAAAGAGAGTCAAGTGGGATCCTCTGTGGTGCAACGAGATTGCAATGTCATGAAATTTGAACAGAAAAAGGAAGCGACGAATTCCAACAAAAGCTTTTGATTTGACTTTGCTTTGATTCTTTTTAATCTAAATTTTCTATGCACAAAATGCATAAACTGTCAAAGAAATGTAATTGAATTAATTACCTGGAATCTACACATCTCTTTCAAGTTGGCCAATTTCCATGGATCCCTTTCCTCGCCAGACCCCCATCGTAATTAACCTACTTGCATGCCTGCTGCACCACTGGCAAATCACCGCGGCAGAGGGGATCCACAGCCGTATCCAAAGCCGGAGCACACCAATGCGGTGCTGGTGGCCACAAAGAAAAGCGCCAGAAATCCGCAAACGGCGTGCAAAAATGTTCCTCCGCTTTTAATGGCTCACACACATGTGTGTCTGCGTGTGGGTTTCTGGACGTGAATGTGCGTTCATAAGAGCCTTAACTGACCAACACAAGCAAATACACGCACACACACACCCTCTCTGGAGCAGCCAAAGACTGAAGGGATACGTCCTGGCAAACGTTTTAAAAAGCCATTTTGGTGTTTTTTCTGGTCCGCCGTCAGGGTGCCGGGCCGGATGGATGCCACGTCGTTTAAAGCGGCCACAGAGAGCAGAAAAAATAAGGGCGGATTATAAAACACTTAAACGATTTTAAGCGCAATTATGCTGGCACGGACACGTAAACGCCGAGCATTGCCAATGCAGCGCATTTTCCATTTAATTTTTCAAGCACTTTCAAGTGGTTTGCTCTTGCTCATTAGGTTTTCAATTTAAAGGTGCTCTGCGAGTAAGAGCTGCGCAAATTTGTTCTAAATAACTTGCGAAAGAAAATGAAAACTAATGCAAACACGAGGGAATACACTATTTGAGTGTATCGACTATGAGATATCTCGTATCTGCAGTACGCTCTTACCTGATAATTTGAAAAGAAAATGACGCTACGCCCGTTCGAAAATTTGTTTTCATCATTTCGGTTGCAATGGCTTTTTTGAACGCGTATCCATCTACCGATCAAGGTGCCAATTGCACCAACTTGCTCTTGAGCTCCACTTAAGCGAATACAATATACCCTTGTATTCAACAACTCCCAGGTATTGTAATAAAGAGTCAAGAGAGAGAGAGAGAAAGTACCAGTTGGGGGCAGATAACCTGAAACAACAGGAGCTGGCAACAATTAGAACGTCAGCTTACCGGAAAAAAGTTTGCATTTCATTTATACTCGAAGGGATTTATTTACGGACAAAAAGTTCTGTACAATGCCCAGCTAGAACTAGTTCTGGTCGAGCGGTGTGGTGTCCGTTCTCTGGACAGGACAGAGATGGTGGCGCATCCGCTGCCAAGCACGCTCTATTGTTGCAACAATAAACATCCGGCTTTAAATTTCAATTGCCTGCCTGCCCATGAACAGGTGTGTGTGTGTGTGTGTGTTGGTGTGTGGGGGTCTGGTACGAAATGGCCGCCTTCTCTCGGCAAGTTATCTTTCGCAACGGCTTTTGACATTAATTAGCCAAAACATGTTGAGCCACGGTACCACCGCCAGGATCCGGCCAAACCAGGTAACGGCAAAGTTTTTGGCCATCTGCAGTCGGCAGCTACATAATGGGCTGCTTGGCTGCCTGGCAGCGTGTTTATTATGCATTTTGGCCAAAGGTCGAAAGTGCTGACTACGTGCAAAAGTTGGTCAGCTGTTCGCCTTCAACAAATGACAATCTACTGTCGAAGCTGAGGCTTAATCCGGTCATGTACGTAAATCAACCGAATTTGTGAAGGATTTGAAGGGAGTGGCCACGCAGTGATAGCGGATTATTGTAGCTTAATATACCTTTGCATATCCATCATGGATCCATCTATTTCTTACTGATGGTGAATGACTTACAATCCCTGTGGCAAATTGAATGGACTTTGATGGTTTGAGTAATAGTTTGGCTCAATCGGGAAATAAAAATACAAATTAGAAAAATAATATCAAGCATGAGTTTTAATTTCCAATTTTCCGAATCGTCCCCAAAATGAACTCCACAGAACACCATAAAATTGTAAATTTTTTTGCACCCGTTTTCTCGATATACTTAGATCTTTCTGTCTAAAGTCTAGTACTCAGACGAGCAAAATATTCTTGCGCAAGAATCAGGGATGATATTCATGCCTGTAATTCTTGCATTTCGTCTGGTTGCCCTGGATTGCTTTCTTCAGGCTTACAACAAATTTTATGTATATTTTTTTTTGGTGTAATTTACCATACATTAACCAATATTTTTCAATTTGATAAAAGGAAATACGAAATGCAAAGAATACATTCTATACAGTTTTTCAAGCTGTCGCCTGCTCTGTTAAAAATTTTTTCATTACTATATATATAAAAAAAAATCATACTTGATATTCTTTTTTAATTTTGTATGGAATATTTAGATACAAAAATTCACAAAAAACTATTTAAAAATGGTGAGTAGTGGTAGGGTAAAAACACTTTAAGATCTATTCGCATACCTACTAAATAAACAAAAAATGTTCGTAATAATCGGTCAAGCCGTTTGGGAGGACTCCAAACAGAAACACAATTACACTAGATTTTTATATATGTATGTATTAGAATATTTCATAATTTTAATTTTATGGCAATTTTGAATTCAACGAATAAATGCAATAGCAAGCTCCAAAGAAGTCTACAATTTTTCACTTATTTCAACCGTCTTCTCGATACCCTTAGTTTTTTTTGTCTAAGGGTTGGGGCAATGATGACATCTGAGTTGTGCCTTCAGTTTCAGCCATCTCCGTTTCAGCACTGTCTCCTAATACGGTCGGGACGGGATCGTGGGAGAGCGAATCGCCGTTCTGTGTTGTCGAGTTCCATCGCAAGAACCAGAATCTCGATCTCTTTACTGGTGCGGTTTGGGCATCCTCCTGCGCACCGTTCTTATCCTTCGGCGATTCAGCGATTTGCGTTGCTTCTGTTTCGGCTCTGATCGTTTTCGGTTCGCACGTTTTTGACAGAGGGTTTGTTGGTGGTTGCGATGAAGATGATGGTACCTTTTTGTGGTTCCGCGGGGCACCAGCGCGCTTCGAAGGTAAGCGTTTTTTAACAGCGGTCCTCTGCTTGGATGGTTTTTTCGCTCTGACCGCAGCTGTTTTTATTGGGGCCTTACGAATAGCTTCAATGGGGTAAGTGTCGCTATCCGAGGAGGTTTCAGTGCGTGTCACTGGCATTGGCTTCCGTTTGACTGGAGTTTCCTTGTGCCCCTTAGTCGGCGGTGGCACGCTTATAGATGATCGAGAACAACATGGCATCTCGTCGAGCTCGACACAGCTGTTGCACGATCGGCTTCGTTTCCTTGCTTGCTTGACCTCCGAACTAACGCGTTTCTTTACCACTCGCGTTTTACGTTTCTTTACCGCTTTACGTTTTGGAGGAGGGGACATGTCGAAAAAAATGTTAACTCAAATGTTAAAATGGGAACTCGTAAATTCGTAAATCGTAACTTTGTGTCGATGTTCTACGGTTGAATTTTCGGTTAGGAATGAATCTGAAATAGGAATCTAGGATAAACACTACTGATATACGGCCTACTTGGAATGTAGAAATTCTATTCCACATTATCTTTATTCTGTTTACTTTGTTTTGGTTTTTAAAGGAATACTATTTTTTGTGTGTTTTCAGCTTCGGTAAATGTTTCACAATGTTTGTGAGATACTTTTTTTTTATTTTGCGTCCTTCATTCAATTGCACTAATTTGCGGTCAAATGTTGGCGAATTTGTCAAGGATTTTGGTGCGCCAATTTAGTGCCATGTCCTCTTTGAGTTTCCTTTGGAGCTAACTTTATATAATGACAGCAAAGTTCACACTTCCTTTTGGCCAAACTTTGTCCACAGTCGAGCCGTCGGGGCCATATGGTTGTTGTGTCTGTTGAACTTTTGTCCAAATAGAGGCGCTCTTTGCTGTTTGCTTTTCCACCAGCGCTAAATATTTCAAACAAAAGCCGAGCAAACAGCTGACAACTGCAACAACAAAACGTCGGGCGGAAGGAAGCTCAACTTAAATAACGGATATTGGCTTAAATAAACAATGGCGTTCGGCATCGACTCCGCCATTGCCATCGCCATCGCCATTCCCATCGCTATACAGTGCATATAAAGTAAAGTTTTGCTCTCTGCCAAGGGGGCGGCCACTTAGGCGATAAGGGAATGCCAGGGCGGAAGTCACCCGCCCTCCATTTTGTGGCTGGCGCTGCAAAGTTAGCTGTTCTGCATGCCATAGTAGTCCGTAATGCTCATCAGCTGCGCAGCACAGCTGTGTTTTGAAAATACCTTTCCATGCTGTCTTAATTGGTCGTTAATTAGCAGAGTTCGCATGATACATACATATGTGGATATAAATAGTTAACAGAGGGCATGGTTTCCACTCGTTTGGGATAAAAATATAGCTGCCAGTGACGTGTGTCACTTCGGGGTGACACGCCATTGATGGAATTTAACAACAGTGCAAATATTTGACAGCTGAATGGTTCACTGGCTCCTTGTACACACCCACACGGGCCGCCCGAAACCCCAATCGGAGCCCAAATCGGTCAGTGACGCGTGAGAGTGCGAAAATTGACTGGATTTTAGTCACGAGAATTCCGGACAAACATGCCAGGGAGGTCCATAAGTGCCCATCCTACCTCCCAACTGTGGAACAGTCAGAGTCTCTGCACAGTGGTTCAATGGATATTATCGACGCTATCTGGGTCCTTGAGATATTATGCTAATGAGGAAACTTTTGCGGTGAATCATACTTATAGTTATTAGGGGAAACTTTTCCTGAAAAATGTGCAGAAGAGTTGAAAGCATAAATTGAATTTGACAGCAAAATAACAACAGATGGAAAAAGATTAAAAGTAGATTAAATACAGAATGACAAGAGAGGAAGAAGAAAAAGAATAAGACTTTCCCAGGAAAGTGTGATAACAGAAACGAAGAACGGGGCTAAGACCGAAAAGAGAAGCATCACGAAAGGAAAATAAAGAAGAGGAAATTATAAAAGTGTAAGAACAACAGAGTGCACAAGCTTAAAACAAGTGGCAGAATGATGACAAGAGTATCATAGTAAATGATTTAATACAAAAATGTTATATTACACATCGACACATTTTTAGCTTTAAGTCGAATTGCACTCACAATAGTTTTCAACAATACTGATGGCCAAACACTTTCTTAAATTTTAAACATTTTTCCCAGCTTCATCCAAGTATTCTTGGAAAGAATAGACACGGACAAAATGCAGCATTGCATGGAAGTTGGCCATAACGAAATGCAGGTCCCACTTCCACAGTGTCACAGCGAATTCAAATTATTTTTACACCTATACAATACTTGTACAGCCTGGCAAGGAAAAATAAGAGTAAAGAGGAAAATTTTATAATGGAGAATAGTGGAGAAAACTCTAAGCGAATGCCCAACCGTTGCTAAAAGGATAAGCACATTAAGGCATTTACTTTGCAATTGGAATGCGAATCAGGCAAAGAATCACTGCAAAGCGCATTAATATATAAAGCCAAAGAGGTATTGAAAGTCGATGGAAAGGACTTGCAACGCCTCGGCGGGTCGTCCCTCCTCGAAACCACTAGAATGAACAAGGCATACACATGTCGCCATGTCCTCGTACAAGGACTTGTACTTGCTACTGTTGCCTCTTGCCCGAGTTGCCGCTGTTGTTGTGGACACAAAAGCGCAACAAACAAGCAACAGCCTGAGGCAGGGACTGCAATGACAAAGGACAATAACAGGAGACGGGCTGGGCACAGGCACAGACACAGGCACAGGCACACTGCACTTTGGACCCACTTAATCCTGGCCATTGTGTTAGCATTATTATGACGCCCAACATGTCGCACAAGAGAGTTCTCTTGGCCAAATGCGGTTCGACCTCTCAAGTTGGGTTCGTACCTCCCAAAGGGCACCATATATCCCACTACCCATTCCTTCGTTCAATTTTCCTTTTCGAAGGAATAAGCTGGCAAAGCTTTGACGACAATTTTATGCTTTATCTGCAGGACTGCCGCCGTCGCCAAAGGAAAACTTGTTTGTTTTTCCTACGCTTCGTCTCTCGTAATGAACGTCCCTGTCTGTCTATTGTCTGGGCACCGGGGGTGAAAGGACCACCTCTTCTGTTAAGGTTACACTTTGTTTTCTGCTCTTCACAGAGCGCCGCGACCAGACGGCGCCAGGCGACCCTCAACCTCCTCCTGGCATTGGTGAGGCCAGCCTCTATGGAACTTTTGGCAGCCATTGGGAAATCAATAAAAACGCAATGAAGTCATGTAGCTAAAATTATAACATATTTAAAGGGAAGCCCTGTGTGGGCATCGCTTAAATGGGCGCTTTGAATAATGACTGAACGAGATGCTTGATAAAATATACAAATTACAAGTGATTTAGGATTGGTTTTCTTCTCTAGATGAACGAAATATTCTATAGAATATGTAAGAAAGTTTTGATATTTTTGAATACGAACAAAAAAGCTAAATCGCTTTTCAAAGTATTCCAAATTTCTCTGGGCAGTCTCATAAAAGTACAACCTACATGTCATCGCTTTTTCCCATCGCCATTTGATAGTTTTGGGCTGGCCTGGGAGACGACTTTCAGAAAATAAGTCCTTAAATTTTTAAATAGATAGAAATCTCTTCAATTATTTAAGGAAAACACACTAAATATTCAATAATTAATTCTCTCGTATGTAATACATTTGTGGGATAAATTTGAATATAAGCTAAATTCGAACTCAATAAAGATATCTTCCAAAAGATAATTCGATTTATCTGAAAAGTAATTTATATATAAACATACAAAGTAATAAACCAATTTAATGTGCATCAAAAGAACTGTTGTGAATGGCTTAATGGCGGTTGCATACATATCTGGTGTTAAAATGCTTTTAATCAGAATTAATTAAAATTGATTTCCCACTCACAAATCAAAGACATGCCAGGGCACATTGAAAACAGTGTTCGATTCCTCGGTAAATTGGCTTCAATGAAAACTAATTAAATTATAAAAATTACGCGGCCATGGCAGTTGGCTTTAATGAATGCGTTCGCCATCAATCGTTCGACTCAATCAATTTACACAAACAAAAACTAATTATAGACTGCAAAAATTGAATGTTAATAAATCAATTCATTATGACCGCACACGCACGAGGCTTCCTCTTCCGATGCCCATTCCTCTAGGAAAATTGCCGGACACGCTGCTTTACCCATTCTCCAGCAGACATTCTCCTTTCCCCAGTCCTGAAGTTTCCTCAACTTTATTTTTCTAGGTCACGCCCAGACCGTTTTACTTCGCTTATTTTCCCTGTATGTGTGGTGCTTCCTATTTCGGCAGACAAATGGCGTCGCAGTTTCGTGGCGCCACGAGCTGTTGCCCCCGCCACCAAAACCGTGCTACTGGCAGCATCCACCTCGTATACTGCTCCTTGTCACTGCCAATTTTTACTGCAGCAATTCTTTTGCCGGCCTGGCTGGGAATAAATCCCGCGTCCTGTTATCGGGTGCTATGTGTTGCTCTGCTCTGGGATGCTTAGCAGCAGGACGAGGACGAGGACGAGTGCGATGGCGCGGACAAGGACCATGATCCAGGATCCAGTATTGATTTCGCTCTGGTACCCGTTGCCCCAGCATTAAAGTTGTAGCAGGCGAAAGTACCAACAACACGGATAGTTATGGTCCTGTTTGCAGCTCTCTCTCATATCCATCAACAGCTGTCAAACTGCTTGGCCCATTCATGGCTTTATGTCGAACAAAATTTTTGTGAGCAGCTCGCTACAGGAAAGTTTTTTACGAGCTCTATTAGTTGTTTCTAAAGTTGAAGTATAGGAATAGTTTTTGGGCTTTAAGGCTCCCATAACGGGTTATGTCTCTTCTGGACTGTGTTGGAATTTTGATTTGTGTTCTCAGCATAGGTCCGGGAATGTTTGATAATTGTAAGAGGCAGTTGTGATTTTGTGTACGCTTTGGATATTTCTTGTACATTTTCCTTATATTATTTTATTACCTTTAAATGGTCTAAATTGAGCTTGAACACAAAGTTACACTAGTTAGTCTATCTATACGATGACATGCTTACTCCTTTTTCCACTTTGTAATTGATTGGCATAACGTTACCCTATAAAACAGATTTCACTTGGCTTACTCTCTCCCCAGCAGCCATATGACTCGTCGTTTGTGGTGGAATGCCTAGAGTTCTTCCCATCAATTGACATCTAGAGCAGAGTTATTGATAGCTTTTATTGCCAAGCCCGTTTCATTTGTTCTGTGTCTGTGTCTGTATCTGTGGGTGATGGGATACGGTAGAAAATCTTTTCATTTTGTGGCACATTACCCATGCCAAGTGCTCGACGTCAATCACATTTCCTTTGTAATAAATTCGCTGCCACAGCGCTTGGCTTGTCGCTGGCAATTGCAGCTTTCTGCATTCAACATTCCACATGTGGCTTGCATCAGCATCACATCCGAAGCCCGCATCAGCAGCAAGTCATGTTGAATTACGTGCAATTAAAATCGAATGCACACTGCACGGTTGAAAGGATTGGAGGGTACCAATAGATAGCTAGATGGATGCTCCATTTGGTAGCCGGGGGGCTATCAACATGGCTGCGGTGATTAATAAGCAACGCTCCGGGCACGGATGGCGGGCTTTATGGGTCACAGCTGCAGCTCGACTAAACTATTTATACAGCAATTTAGTTTTCCCAAGCAGATTTTCAATTCGGCTGCGCGGCAAACTAAATTTGCCAAGGGACTCGCATGGCATGGCAAAGGACTCGGAACGCAGGCCACAGACAGGCATGCCAAACAGCGACAGTTTTGAGCTCCTCTGCTCGACCCCAAAAATTATAACGAGTTAATTTGATGCCAAGGGCTGGTGGTCCCAAATGACGACATCTTCGCATCTGCCTGCCTAAAATGCTTTCGAAAAAGCAATTTCAATTAGTGAGCTGCTCCACACCCGGAGGTGACTCTGGAAAAATGAAGCCATAAACTTAAAATTTAATCACCAGCGAATGGCACTGCGATCTGGGCAAATGCTTTTTGGCAAATGTTACACAAAAGCTCCACAATTAAACCGAAAGTGCAGAACAGACTCCAAAACTCGGGCTGAAACATCAAGTGAATGAACGAAACTCATTTACCTCCCAAATGCTAACCATAAACGCAACTATTTTGGCATCTCATTTGCTGCGAACGCCAGCAAATTGCTGACATTTGCACCAGTATTTGTGCAACCGTATGTGTACGTATGTTTGTGAGAGAGTTGGGTGAATGTGTGACAGGCGACAAACAGGCGACGACGCGTCGTCGAGGCAGAGGCAACGGCAACGGCAGCGCCGTCAGTGAGACAACCGGAAATACAAAGGCAACTTCCGTGTCGGCGACGCCGAGTTGGTTTGATGTACGGATATATGCGACTACTGTCTGTCATGAGTGATGCTCTCCCTCCATTTGGCTGTGTGTGACTGTGCTTGCCAGGGAGGATGTGTGTGTGAGTGTGTGTGTGTGTGTACAAGTGTCAAGCGAAACTTTGTTTATGCGTTTCGGTTTTTTGTCAGGTCTTATGCTTAGGTTCTATGCTGTAAGATAACTCCTTTGAAGATTGTATAACGCAATTCGTTAAAAAATATGACGAATTGATACTTCGTTTCCATTGTCTTCCAGAATATCTGCTGTCATGGGAAATTTGAAGGGGAAACGATTTTTCACGTGGAAACCATTAAGTCATAGAGGCTTTTTATAGGATTTATAGTTCATTCGTTGCCATATGTTTTATTTTTAAAGATGCAGCTGGGAAAGGGATAAGAAAGAAAGTTAAGACAACTGCCCTGGCTCCAAGGATAAGATAGAACACGTGCCCGACTGCCTGCGTGCCCTGCTTCTTCTGCGGAGCTGGAATATCCTTCAAGGTGGGGGGTATAATACTCACACATACACACACACACACACATATATCCACGCAGGGCCATGCATTTTTTGGCAGTCAACTCTGTCTAGCATATTGGTTGATTTATGTGGCAATAAGCAGATGCAACCTGCGCAGAAAAAAGATGGCGGCAAAAGGCAGGAACGGAACGTGCATCGCGTAACTGATATGCAACGATTAGCACACACACATGCGAAGGGGCAGCTCCGGCTTGTGTCAGCCAAACGGAAATGCAATTGGTTTGGACTTTTCGAAAATTACGAGTACGGGATGGGAAACTGTTACTGCAAGTCCTGATCCTTCCCCCTGAGAAAGGTACTGCCCCAACTCAAGCTTCAGCTCGTGTGTCTGCCACTGCTGCAACTCCTGGTTTATTGATTTTCGGTGAGGGCTAAGAAAACTATAACTCATTGCAACACATGTTTGCTGGCGCAACTTTTCAGCCAGCACCAGCACCGGGCATCCTCCTCTGCGTCCTTGTCAATGTTTTTTTCTGTATGGCTAACAAACTTATCCATTCACCGCAGCCCTTTGAACTTTTGCCTTGGCTGCAAATACGTAAAGTTTAGTGGCAAAAACCGCATTCTGACATTTTGCCAAATTCGATGGTTTTTGCGGTTTGTCCGTTATATAAACAAACAGTTCGGATCTCTTAAACGGCCATACCACAGTGTATATGTATTTGGGATGCCTGAAAAGTTAACTTAAATTTAGAATCGTGCTTGGTTGCCGATGGAATTCTTTTGATGGGAAGAAGATGTGTTTAAGGGAAAGAATTTTAATTCCATTTAAAGTGAGACTTTAAATATTTATATACTGTGTGAGTTCTTCATACTGTCGTCCTGTCTATTACTGCATAATTATGCATGTATTCAAATGGCCAACACATTTTGCGTTCTCTGGCAAGTGAATTAGTTGCCGACAGACTGCCCAAATGACCCCAAGCACAATATTAGCTATCATAATAAGTAGCGATGAGGAAGAATAAACATTTGTTTTAAGTCTACATTTGTTAAACAGCCTGCCCTTGCGGACACTGACAGATTGGTGGCCGAATAAAATATGGTTTCACTCGATTTAAGTGTCAATGTCAGGCAGTTGACTCTGAAGTCCTTGCCGAGAGCTAATAAATATTAAAGCGGCGACCGGCTACAGAATGTCAATTGCTGAAATTGAGACAGAGTTGTGGCCTAGGCCAGAAGGTGGAAGCGAACGGTAAGCTGCTTAGCGGGGGTGGGAGCTGGTTCGTCAAGCATAACCATAACTATTCTGCAGTTGGTAATAATAGTCGGGCACAGAAAGGATTAGACGGGACACACTGTTCCGAGAACCGCGTGACAGGGGCCAGGAAGTCATAGTAAGGTAATGGGGCGAGGACAGCACAAGGGGCTTAGCCCTAGTCGGTAGGTTTGCCTTGCAGGATGAGTGAGTGATGCGTGATGACAAATTGGTAGAAGTCGCCATCCAAATGAAATGATGATTGTGCAACACAAAATCAGATATATTCGGTTCTCTTCTAAAGAGGCAACAGTTTCCTGGCAGGACCTTAAAGCCGAGGCGACATTGATTTGCCCTTGCAGGCGCCACTCAAGGGAAGTTCACCAAATCTCTTGTCCTAGGAAAAGGATTTCAGCGGTCAAGTGCCCAGCCCCCAAGGAGGTTGAAAAAAAGTGTTCAATCGCCGAAGCTTGAGGGAAGAGAGAGAAAGAAAAGCCGCAGGGGATGAAGGTCTAGATACCCTTCCGAGCGGTGTTTCCATGGGATAATAAGATTTGATTTTGATTTAATTTGTTTGAGTTATGTATAAACGTATTTAATTATGGAATATCTAAACAAAAATACGTTTTTTGGCGCCAATACTCGTATGTCAAAGTAATCGGATCTTGTCAGCATTATCATATATTCTGCCTTCAGGCCTTAAAGGTTTGAAGACTATTGAAGTCTGATTATTTATATATCTATACTTAATGCAGTCGGAGTGTCTCTTTCTCTCTGTGACAAACTTTTAAGCAAAACAATTATACCCTCTTCAAGGGTGTAATAACCCAACAAACTCCGTACTGGAGCCAGCCCAGTGAAATGTGAAAGCTGATAACGGCATTAAAGGGTTAAGCTGGTGCTGTGCTGGTGCTGCCAGTGCAAGTTCAAAGTTCGCAAACAGATGCAATGCCCGAGAGTAGAGGGGTGGAGGGGGAGCGGGGTCAGCTCCTTCTCATCCTACTCCTTTTGAGCCCATCTTCTGACCGGCCGACTCTTTCTTCGAGTCTCCGTTCAAGTGACGTTGAACGGTCATCAACGCCGGAGGCTTAGCTTTGATTTACTGCGACGCTTTGACTTCTCAAAAGTGTTGTCCGAGCTGCAAACTTTTGCGCCTGATGCGACGATATGATGAGGCCTTTATCGGGGACTTGGACCTGCCTTCGCATGCCTTCTCTCGTTTGGGCATGCAGAGCACGTTCGGTGCCTTTGATTAAAATTGATGTGCCCTGGGCTTTGTCCGAAAATTTCGCATGCCGTTTATAGTCAAACATAATTTGACCTAAGCCAAGGCGTAAGCAAATGTGACAGGCTCCAGTCAGGCATAAAAGCCTGGGTCACACACATAGCACCGAGTCCGACGATAAGACATAGACATACCAGGTCATGCCTGGCTCCGTAATTGAATGGAATAGCAAAAACTCACGCACACACAAAAATGTTCATCTAAAACGCATGGCATATTCGTACGAGTATGGGTATGTGGGCCCCCCAGCCCCCCAGTACAGCAGTGGGTCGAGGCGGGTCGGCAGTGGGGGACAAGCGCCTGCACGACTGCATCCCAAGTTGTGGACCATAAAAGCTGAAATAAAATTAAATCGAAATTAGCACAAGACTGCCGGCATCCATCCGGCATAAATAGCAGCAACAGTGGAATAAATGCAAGCAAAATAGAAAAAATAAAAATCTGTAAGAAGTGTCACGATTCTGATAGCGCACAGTATTTCCTTAAAGCTAATATAATTAATAATTGTAGTCATTTTTTACTTAGCTTTCAGAGAAATAAATCGCTTTGGGATTTTAGATTTAATGTGGTCTGACAGGGAGATCCAACAACCAGCAAAAAGTTAAGACAGTGGGACGAATATGAGAAAAGTGCATTATATTATTATATTTTAAAAAAATGTTTATTAATGATTATTTGACGATTTTTATTTTTTCGATCAAAAATAAAACTCATAATGTATTCAGAAATTTAAATAATCTCTTATCTAAAAACAATAAAGCGTTTTAATAATAATATCTTGCATATAATCTTGCAAATAAGAGATCGTGCTAAGATTGAGGAATAAAGTATCGTCTACTTTTTTTACAATACAGATCCGAGTTTCACCCACTGTGCAGTGGTATTTTTATGGGACATAAAAACTTCTCACAACTGTCGCCGGGGCCACTAAACGTCATCATTGCAATGGATTAGCCTTAATGCGCGACTGTAATTTAGCACTGCACTCGTAAAAAAAAAGAAACTGCATCAGGCCATAAAGCAGGGTAAAGTCGAGCAGAGAGCTCATTTGCATGCGGCCAAGGATGCAGTAACAGGAACCCAATCCTCTGCTTCTGGCACATGGTCAAGGAGGTTGGCCGCTTTTGCCAAGCTTCGAGCGTGAATTATTTTTAGTGCATTTTTCTGCTTAAACGGCAGACCAATTGCTGCTGAGTGCACTGGCAACAAAGAGAGAAACAAAGAGAGAGTGCCACAGTAACTTGGAGTAGTCCACCACCCACAGACCGACAAGGACAACAAGGACAAACAACTTGCTGGTTGTATGAAATGGGATGAGATCGGGTCCAGCTCTGGTTCTGGTTCTGGTTTTGGTACTTGGAGTGCTGTCCTTGGCTTGCCTGTTGACAGTAGAAATTGAGCAACCAAAAATGTGTAAACAAGTTTGTTTGGCCCAAGTGTTACGCATTGGTCTCCTTCCTGGGGCCCTGGGCTCTGGTTTCTGGTCTCTGGTCTCTGGTATCCTGCTATCGATGTCGGTGTCGGTGCTGGTCCTGCTTTTGTCAGCTCTCGACACTTGGGCTATGTATGAAAAGTTTTCAAAAATTATTTTCCAGCAAAAAACGATATTATATCTTCCCTGCTGTCGGAGCAGACAATATTTGCCGAAATGCTGCAACATGCCTCAAATAAACCAGACAAATTGCCGGCCAGCAAGAAACACATAAATCAGAGAACGGCATGTGACCAATTAGTAGGGAACCACAAAGTACGAGGTCTGAGTAAAGTAGAGTTTTTGGCGGCAATACGAGAATGCCAAGCGAATGAAATATGTATGTGTCGTTTCCCTCTGGCAGGATGAGGTCCACTCCCAAAAAAGCAATCAATTATTGTAACCAACTGATGGAAGGAAGAAAGCGTCTCTCTAGATACATGGATAGGCAAATTCAATTCAATTGTTTTTGGTAGACATATGTAAATGAATAAGTTTATGAAAAAATAAGGGAAATATGTCAATGAAAATTTATTGCTGGATGTCCGGAGTAAGTAAAAAAGCGAGTAATAGGGAATAATTTTAGCACTGAATAGATAAAAGAAAATATTCTCAAGTCCAATAAGTTCATTAGAGTCTGTACACCATTCCTTATTCCACACACAGGTTCTCTGATCCGATTGGATCTGGCCTATAAATGAAATGAAATTTGAATTTTTGTATGGAAATTCCCCATGATATGTACTCTTGAGGCAATGACAAACTCAGACGATAACTACCATTCACTCTTTGTATGGCCTATGACATGTCATGTCACATGAACAAAGCAACGCTACCAGGGAACAGGCCGACATTAGCCAGAACATTCAAAATTGCAAAAAGACATAGAGCTGGCCGAATTGTGTCAAGTTGATGCCATGCGAATGGCAGAGTGAGAACTGCTACCACACTGCAATTAGAGGCAGCCAGTTGTAGTGACAATTGCAGGCATCACTGGAGCAATTTTCAGGCAAGTTAGTTTCCCATGCATGTACATGTACATGTACATACGAGAACGAGAACGAGTACGAGTACATGCACAATTTAGCTTGTCAGAGAGCACAAGTTTCAACTAATGTTCCGACTAACTGAAAGCAATACAAAAGAATGAGAAAAAGTTACTTTTTTGATGTGTGTAGTCAATTCTCAGAATTTAATTTCGAATTTGGCAATGGTTTAGTGTTTTGTCTTTAAAAGTTTTTTTTTGCACTAAACTTTCGCTGACTTTTGTCCAATTCCTGTACAGTACTTTTGAAAGTATCAAAAATATATGCATCCAAAGTGGAAAATCATACATACGCATTTTGGGAATAATTTGTCAAGCATTATAGCATATTGCCTACAAAAACCATTAATTTTGAACCGCTAAACCTTGAATGTCATTCCTCTGAAATGTCAATGCCCTTTAGTCCCACCCCACGCACAATATTCACTCGATGCTAAACATTACGCATACGCACCGAGTGTGTTTGGGTGACACTTCAATTAGCGACTGCAGTGTACCGCATATGGTGTTTATTCGTATGAATAACAAACTACACGCCGGCCTCGCCAAATCCCTTGTCAAATGATTTATTTAAAAGGGCAGCACGTTGATTATTTCACAAACAGGAAACTATTTAGCAATTAGATGGTTTGGCATCCAACAATCGGGCGTCCCAAAAAGCATCCGAAATATTGTGTGACTGCGAATGCGGCCCCAATTGCAATTGTAATTTCACTCGACATTTTGTTTGCCAGATATGGGTAAAATTCAGACGCACACGCACGAGCATAATGCGGCCATCAAAACCGTGTGCTAATTGAAAATGAAAATGCCGCTGACTGGATAAACAGGTTAATGGAAGCTGGCAGCGGAATCATTTCCATAAATACCTTACGTTTCGGGGTCGCATTAAAGTCCTTTGGATACCTAATTCCCCATTCTCTATTAGTTTTAAATGGGAAAATATATTCCTCATTGAAACTCTGAGCATTCATTAGATAAACTGATAAATTGAAAACAGTCTTAAAAACCACAACAAATCCCCTAGAACCAAATCAACTAAAACATATCTACGAGTATATTCTCAGCTGAGCACCAGTCTATGCTTTGAGGTTCTTTATCGAAAATTCCCAAATGTGTAGGAATTCAATTTGGAAGTACCAGCAGATGCTGAACAGAAAAGTTTGTCTGATGCTCGAATCCTTTGGGTGGCCTTAAAGTTGTATTGATTAAAAGGGAGCAAAAAAAAAATAGCTTCTGCTCAATCATTTCATTGCCAGTCGCGAAAAAGAGACCAGACCAACACCTGGCACGGAAAGTTGTGCTCTGCTCGAACTTTTATCAGCGGACTTCCATTAGTTGTGTGCTTATGCCATTTACAGGAAACATTTGCATAATCCAATCAGGGCATTGAATCTATTCAAATCAAATCAAATAAAATGCAATTTGCACATAATTGCATTGACTTTTGTGTGTTCATTGGCAAATGTCACAATTTATGACAATTGAATTCGATTGAAAACATTTCGTTTCGATTCGCTGATCACAAAATGGGTTTCCAGCCAGAAGTCTGCGTTGATCGATAGCCTGCCCTGGTTCTCGGCTCGGGCATAATAAATTCCATTCACGCAACAGATTAGCAAACATTTCGCTAGACGTTGAATGACCATCTCCACCTGAGCGGCATTGTTGGGCAAAATGTTGGCTTCTCGACTCGGACTTGGCCCTGGATTTGACAGCGTGTCGTCGTGCTCTCGCATAATTTGTGCCTGTCATGTCGGCAGTTGATTAACAATTGCTGGCCAAAATAACGGCCCACAAGCGACGCCAGGTGACTTGTGATTTATGTCGGCTAGTGTATCTATTTGGTTGTATCTACTTTGTTTGCCCTGCTCTCTCAAGTGTGGGACCAGGACTCGTCTCGACTCGACTCGACTTGACTTGACTATTAATGGTTCCAAGCAGTTGAAAGGCCACAGAATTTCCTCTGTAAGTTGTGTATTCAATTTTCGTACACTACTTGCTGGTTAGCACTGCGCTGGCTGCCTGACTCCCTGGCGATATCAATCATACGCACTGTTTGCCGCAAAACGTTTAGCCATGAATCAGCTAAAATGCTGAGGGCAGCAGAACACTGTAGTCGCCGGCCAACATTTGCAGTAAACTAAATTGCTTTTACCGCTCCTGCTGCTGCTGCTGCTGCCTCACTTGCCACATGCATGTTAATAAATGTTCGCACCTACACACGAACACACTATTACGAGTACACCAATGGACTCATAAATGCACATGCAAGTATGTAGCTGCATGTCAAAAAGCACTTAGGACTCCTGATTCTCTGTCTGTGTTGCTCCTGCTCTTGCTGCTGCTCCTGCTACTGGCTGTCCTGCTGCCGTTGCTTTGGATGTCGCTTTGGCAACTCTGGCAACAGCTCAAACATTTTGCGTACGCCACTCAGCAAGTAATTACACAACAACAACCCAAAAAGGAAAACAACCTTGTTACACAGGCACTTTTAGACTTTTAGATACCCTGAATAGTAGGAAGTTAGATGAAAATAGTAATTAAAGAAATAATATACTTATATTAGGAACCCCCCCCCAAAATGAACTATTATTTTTTTTATACAAATTCTTTATTTATGTTCTCCCTGAAAACTCCAGAGCAAAAGCAAAAGAATGCCATGTCAGAGTACAGCAACTGATTGAGGGACTCTGTGACTGAGGAACTCAGTGACTGAAACACTGACTGACTGACGGACTGACTGACAAGCTAACTGCCTTGCCCCAAAGTATGTTGCAATTATTAGACTCCCCTGACTGCACTGCTGTTTGACTTTTTTAAGCTCTTGGCCAGAGTCTGGGTCTTGTGCAGTGTTGCCGCGGCTCTGCAGCAGGAGACGCACGAGACTTGCAAAACGCATTTCCCCGAACTGCAACATTTCTGACCATGTTGCCAAATTGCAATTTCGCTGGGGGCTGAGGCTGCTCTGCTGCTGCTCCCGGCTTTTAAGTTGATTAGAGAGAGCGAGATAGAGACTACGCAAAAATATTTTACGTAATTAAAACTTGGCTGGCGCTGACGTTGCATAGGAATGCATTTTTTGTTGCCTAACTACAGGCGCTGCAACAATAGGTGGAAGCTGCAGCATAGGGAGGGAGGGGACTACAGCTGGGTGGGAGAGGAACAATGTCTGAGCTTAGGATAGGCATGAAGTTGGGACTGGGACTGGGGCTGGTAGCGTGTGTTGCGTAAGCAACATTTTTCGCAATGGTTTTTGCAATTGCATTGTCTGATCCGAAACAAAGCGCGACCACAAAACTAGCGCAACAAACAATAACCAGCAGCAACAACAGAAACAGCACCGAATATTATATCAGCAAAGCAACAAGAACTACACACAACGACACACAAAGCACACACAAAAGCACCGACCATATGCCACAGTCTGCGGCTTGTTTGTGTGTGTGTTTATCGTGTATGCCGCAAACTACTAAAAACAAGCGCCATAGTTGACATTTCGACTAAGAGATACCCGGTACTAGGATTTTGATACTGAAAACAAATTAAATAACTAAATTTTTAATTTTAATTATACCCATTAAAATTAAAACTGTGTGCGAGCTGACGAAATACTTCATTGGACCATGGCTTATGAAATATAAATTGATGCAATTAATATTAATCTCGATAGATAAACTTTAACAGATATTCCAAGTCGAAGAGCCGCCGATGGTAACATACTTGCAAAGACGGAAGCTATCAATTATTATCACAGAAATATGGGATTTCCACACGGCTTTCCACAAATACAGTATACCCTTGGACACCAAAAGTGCACAGCGTAATCACGTATGATGGCTATTTGTCCGGCCCTCGTACTCGAAGGCCGTGCCGAGAGGGAGGGACTCCTGAACAGGTTTTATTTGCCTGAATTATGTAGAACTTTAAAGTTGTAGTTTTGCCGGGACATTTTAAATGCAAATGTTGCACAATTTATGTCGCATCAGTTGACAATTTGCATAAAAAGGCTGTTTCACAATTTACGAGCAGACACTTGCGGTTAATTTGTGTAGTTAATAAATCAAATTTTATAGTTCTCGGCCTGCACAAACTGACCATAAAACCAATTGATATAATTGCATTTGAATGGTGCACGACTATCAAATAACTTTGTGGCACACATGGTTGGGCACATCAGAAGAGCGGTGGGGTGTTTCGGGGCGTTGAAAAGATGTACAATGTGCATGTACTCGTAATAATTTAATCAATCATCAACCATCAAACTGTTAAAGCAAAGGAAAATTCGATTAGATTACGAAATTCACTTCTCTTTCATAATATTTCTTTTAGTCTAAGCCATTAATGCCTTTTGTGTGTAGCAGAATATAATTTAAGTAAATAAAACGGTTTCGTTGTAGCTCTACAATGGCATATATCATATAACCAACCAACTGGGACTGGGGCCCCATTCAGTATCAACTTGTCTTCGACTTGGCCAACAATGGCACTTGGTGGGAAACTGGAGACTTGGCCCTCTGTTGCTTCGTTTTGAGAACAAAAGTTTTGGGACGGAATTCAAGTGGCTGCTGCTGCTGCTGCTGTTGGGCAGGGGCTCCCGGACAGATCCACTCAGCCTAAAATCGAGGACTTTCCTTCTGATGCTCTGGTCTGGGGTTCTGGCTATAGCTCTTACTCTGTCTCTGATGCAGGCACTGGCGAAACTCAATAAAAGAAATATTTTTGTTAGCTCACATAAAGTACTTTCATAGTTGGATGAACTGAAACTCTTGCATGGGGCAGGCGTCGTGGCCAAAGTTATAATAGTTTTTCAAGCAAAGCAAATGCAATTCCACTTTTGGAAAAGTTCGTTCAATGGACCAGATTCCACTCCACCAGTTCCCCAGGCTTCTGCACCATGTTCCATGCTTCGCCATCCCATCCCATCCCGGGGCCCAGTTGTCGTCGAGTGGACTTTCGCCAACAAACAAATGAAGAACATGCGGGTCTGCACTCGAACATTGGACACTGAACGCTGAACAATTCGAGTCCGAAAAGTGGCCCGGCCGGCCAGGCACACAAATTGCTGCGACACTGCTGATAAAACTTACAAAGTAGTCTCTGGCCAAATCCCAATCTCCTTGAGAAACTTGGGTCAATATTTGAATACCTAAATTGCTCGGACAAGAGCTCTGCAAATATGTAAGCACTCAAGCCATATTTATATTTTAATTATAATATGCATAGATGACCGCAAACCAAACCACAATCCATTGCTTTGTCCAATAAGAATATGGATCAGGGAGCTAAACCTCAAATTTGTGGCTTTTTCTATTATTCTGATTGAAAAGCTTATGTGTAATTTTTCGAAAATATTTAATTAACTCGGACAGCTTTCAACAAGCAAGAACTGCATTAAAGTGAATTATTAAATGAACTTTAAATACTATGTACTCATCGATCAGTTGGGGAAGTTTGATTTGATTGTCTAGCATTGAAAGTGACTTAAAGAGTTCACTGTCCTTTAGTCAAGTAAGACTATAACTTTGGGTAAGTCCTGCTCATTGATTTCCTAAGCCTCTGAATAACTATTTAAGCAATCCGCCAGATAGCCACAACGATACGAAACCATCTGTCTCTCCTCTCAATGGCGACAGCATTAGGAACCATAAGTCTTCAGCTTAAGCAGAACACACTCTATAGAAACTTTTCAATGGCCACCGCACGGCGGAATGGTCAATGTCGTCTTTCCCCGTGAGGCGATTTAAAAATAAGAATAAAATATTGTAGTATACTTTCCAGCGCTTACCTTCGTCAAACTTTGTTCCCCACACTTGTACGGATTTTTTACTTGTACTTGTATTTTTTATTCTTTTAAATGCCAACACCTGCTACACATTGAAGAGTGGATCACAAGCAACAGCAGGGAGGCTTAAAAAGTTTACCCCCAAAGGAGATGCTGGCAAGGAAAAAACTTGTAAAAACAGCTCAGGGTCGGGCTTTAATGATTCTACGGTGTGGATTGCGTAACCGACCACGGGGCGAAACCAATGAGCGATGGCCCGAATCCTGGCTGTCTGCTTTTGACCCTGAGGCCTTCGTTAAATTGTAATTAATCTTCTTTTACTTGTAACTTTTCCAGTAATCCAGTAATCAGTGCAAATAAATACGCAAATATTTGTGTGTTGCAATCAGTTGGCCTTTTGTTTGGTATAAATTAAAAATATACTCGATTAATTATGCAAATATTGTCGTTACTTTCTGCCAGCTCCGCCACTTGCTTATTTAAGACATGGCAACGGCACATGGCACATTGCACATTGCACACGTCTTTCACCTGAGAGAAGAGTTGAATGGAGGAAAAGTGGAGCAGCCTTCTCCGTGCACAAGTGTGTCATGTGCGTTGGAAAATGCTGAAATTCAAAAATTTATAGAAAAGCAACACGGAAAAGTGAAATGCAACTGTCTATGGCTGTCTTGGCAGTCAACGTGCTGCTTGTTTGTTTGCCCGGCTCTCGGCTTGTGTGCCTTTCTCCTTTTGTCAGACTGACGGTCTGGACGTGTGTGTGTGTATGCCTTCTGCTTACGCCATCTTTCTTGCTCAATTTGTAAAACAATTTTGCATACAAATTGCAACAGCAGTCAGGGCAGCCCAGCCCCAACCCAGACAGGGCTAAGGAACCGGAGCAAACCTGCCAGCCACGATACATTCTATAAAAATTCAACGACAGCCAAGCACAGCACACGAAAAAAAAAAAACGGGGGAAAGAATGAAGGAAAGCGTGGCAAACATGCATGACAATGCATGACAAAAGTAATGAATTACTTAAGTCCCTCGCCCACAGCCCACAGCCCACAGCCCACACAAAAAGACATATGGCCCCCGAAGCAGGACCCTTTCCATGCCATGCTGTTGCGGGTTCCGTTCCCACAAAAGACGAACACGAAAAAGGTCGTGCCGCTGGGGCGATGAGATGTGAATTTGTGTGCATTTGTTGGCTCGATTTGAAATGAGCGACAAGCGACTCCCAGTTAATGCAACAGCATCCTTTTTATCCGGAGAAGGATTGCCAGAGTGCAGTGCATTTGCATTTTTAAATCAGAGACCATGATCAAGACGAATTGGTAACCGTTTATTTGGAAAGTCATGCCATTCACGCTGTAAATCAGAGGAAAGTGCATTTGCTATACATTACGGAAAGTGGAGAAGAGAGTTTCCACCAAAAAGAAATTCAATGCAAGTCGAAGTGGAAAGAGTACAACTTGAGATGAAATTTGTGTCAGATAGTTGGTAAATAACTTTTGAGCTTGCAATAAATGTGAAAGCATCATCAAAGGAAAAACAAATTTGGGCGACAGATACTTTGGACGCAAGTCGGTTCAAGTCAAGTATTCCAAATGTTGGAAGAGTTTGAGTGTGGGTTAAGTGTACGAGTATAAGTAATACTCGCATTTTAAACGCTCAACATCTTTAGCTATTTCGGAGCGGAAGCATTGAACTAAGTATATTGCGGTTCGTTAGAGCCTTTAACTCTGTGGAGGCGCCTTTAGTCAGTAAAAATGAAACATTTCAAATGATGTATGTCTGGTTTAATACGTGTATGGCTGATATTACAGAACTGATATTACAAATTGGCAATCTTTTTTTTATTTAAATAGAGTTTCGATAACCAATTTAAAATGGGAAACTGCGATTTTCATTGCAAAAATGCGTTAATAACTTCGCTTGTCGGTCAATATGTGGACATGCAAATAATCAGAATTTTTTTCACTCATCAAAATGACATTTTTTCAACAAAAATGATGCACGAGTATCTCTGTAGCCGTAGCAATTTATGAAAATGATTTTTAAGTTCTCGCCACACATATTTGCATAATTTAAGGGATTTCCCCGTCAGTAAATTATTTTTAATGGCACTTTCACCCTCAACCCCACTCTACTTCACTTCACTTCACGCCGCTCACCTGGTAATAGTGGCACTCATTATGGCGCTGTAATTAGCTGCAGCTTAAGGACCAGCAAAGCCGCTGGGTGATCCGGTCTTGGTCGTTGTCGTGGTCCTGGTCATGGTCTGCGTCTGCGTCTACGCCAGGCAGTGCGCTGAAATATACCCTAAAGCCATCAAAGGCTTTGCTTCTTCTTTCTTTTGTGTTGTCTACAGGGCCGTCCCTAATGAACCGCATGGACAGGAGCCACCAAGGATTTGTACGGAAATATATATAAACGTACATATATATAGAATGGTTGCATATCCTTCGAATATCCTGTGGCGCACGGCGCACGGTGCACGATGCTCGCAAATTAAAGGTTCCCAGTATGCGCAATCTCTTCGCACCATGCCCCAACAATATTTCCACTCGCTCATCTGCTTTAGATAGAGTTAAGGCATAAGCTTAACCTTACCACACCGCGCCACACCTCACCAAACCACAGCCACGGCTCGACCCCACCTCATTGCCAGTGGCTGGGAGGGAGCTGGCTCCATTTGCCGGTGGAAAATATTGTCGCATTTTTCAATATGCCAGCTTCCGCTTTTCCGCTGCACAAAAACTTGTTAAGTGTGTGGTTAGCCAAAGCTTCGCTCCATATATGCCTGAGTGTGTGTTTTGGCCATAGCTTCTCTCTGTGCCTAGGTGTGTGTTCGAGAGAGTTTACTGCTGGTATGAAAAATTCAATTTGTTACACGCTTTATGTTGGCTTTGGCTGTTCATACTCGTAACAGCCACACACCGTTAAGAGCTTAGATATACTCTTAGCGGGGGGCACAATCTCTATACGAGTGGAAACATCCAGTTTTGGTCGAGATTCTAATAGTTTCTAGCATAAATTAATGTAATATATTCTGCAGAGTGTAATCATGGCTAAAGACAGAGGTGTGGATAATTTAAACAAAAAGTTAATGAGTTGAGAACTGTGTGTGTAAATTGGGGATTAGTTCGAGCAATGTTTAATGAAATGGAGTACAGAATTCCAACCATATTCTGAAGTCGCTAGATTTTTAAAATGGTTTTTCAGGTGAGGCAACAGGCCCCCAAGTCATTGTGACGCGGAAAGGTAAATTCAATTTAATTTCCCTTTCCACATGATGGGTTAAAATTTCATTAAAATAAAAGCCTCTATTAGCCCATACTCCAAAAAGGGGCTATACTTCAGTAAACTATTTTGGGGGTTAGGGAACACTCCCACTCTAAGACTACAGATACCACGAAGTTAAAATACTTGGATGAAATTTCGCAATTGCGAAATGCGCACTTAAGTTTAATTAAAAGCGCATTAATTGTGGGACGCAACTCAAGCTGCAACGATGCCGGATATAAATTGCAGCGAGGCCAGTCAGCCAGTCAGTGGGAGACTTTTTGCCGAGCACCTCAGGTATCTGCACCCGCAACAATTCTTGGAAACTTGCAAAGCAATTTGCGTTCCTCATGCACGCAGCTAAATTTATAGCACCCTACTCCGTATTGTTGTTGGGCCGGATTAAAAGTGCCTTCTCTTGCATGCTAATGAAATATGCAACTAAGTGCCGCGGCTCAGTTTCCTAAGCGAGTTAATCGTCTATGAGCCAGGAATTTCTCCACGTCCCTGACTCTGGAGTGTATACTGAGGGAATGAAATGGGAGGGACAGGGACTCGCCGGAAATGTGGGTTGTAAGGAAATGGGCGTGTCCTGTGTTGGGTCAAATTGAAATTAAATTAGCAGCATTGTTGGTTTACTTTGGCGATAATTACAGTCCATATAATTGCCAGGAAATTACACAAATTACGGGTTTCTGTTCAAGCCAAATAAACACATACATATACAAATATTTATGCTAGTACTGCGAGCAAAACATATTAAAAGCTTCATCTGTTTTCACTTATTTTGAGATTCGAGTGGATCCTAGTCTACCATTAAAAAAATGTATTTATCCACACATTACATTTGCATTAATTTGCATGCATTCAGAGCTGTTACAAATCCAGCTCCAATAATAAATTTCCATTAAAATACACATAAAATATTTTTTATCTGATGAATGCGGACATCATCACACACCTTTTATCTGAAGTTCAACATTCGCATTTGTTGAAAGCAATAAAGCCACCAAATGCATTGGCATTCCATTTCCTTTTCCGACGCGTTGGACGCTTATTATGAGGCCATGGCCCCGGTTAAGTCCTTGGTTATCCCCACAAATGTTCCGCAATTTGTTGGCATAACGAAAACAATTCGAGTGGATCTGGATCCACAAAACTGACAAGTTTTTCTTATAGCGCACTAAAAATGAAGACACTAAAGGCAGGGCAGGGCAGGGCAGGGCCACAGAAGCTTACCCATTGTTGGGTACCCAGTTGTTGCTGTTATTGTTGCTGTAATGTGGCATGTAGGAAGCAGAAGAAGTGGCACACAAGTTGAGACACACACGTAGCTACTCCATGCACAATGGCATCAAGTAAGTAATACAATAGAAAAAGCAACTCGCGTATGCGTGTATAAAACTTTATTTTTACGACAAAGTGCAAGCAGCAAAGTTGTTAGCAAAGGACTGAAAAGCAACACCAACATTACAAAAAGAATGGGAGGCTAGATTCGGGAGCCGAATCTTCAGATACTCTAGTGGATCTGTCGTTGTTGTACCTACGCACATATATTACCTGCTGATATGATCATTGGGTCTATGATTTCTTAACAGAGAGAAATAACAGAAAGGATGTGAGCCAGATGCCGATCCGGACGAAAGGATTTTCATGCTTATTAGGAGTACATCTGTTAATCTTTTCACACAGATTAGAACCTAATGGCGCCCTGTTCGAAGGGTATACAAATTCTCGAAGGGACGTCCTGTAGCCGTTGTTGTTGCCCCGCAGTTTGATTTTAATTTTTAGCAGAGACATGAGACAAAGTTTTAACTAAAAATTGCATGCCAGCAACTTGAACAGTAGAGGAGGTGAAATTTGATTTTCATTTTTACAGCATCGCAATGTCAGGGCGCTCTTGTGGCACGTAACACGCTGCGTATACGCAACGTGCCCGGAACAGTTTCAATTACAACTTCATGAAGGTGCGGCAGAGCGTGGCAATCCAATAAGGACCTACTTTGGTGTAGATTTTTTTTGTTGCTGTGCCACCTATCTTACCTTACACAATTAGCCCCGCACCCCCGACACTTGATACCTCGATTACAGCGATTTGATGGTCCATGATTAATGCGACTCCTGTCATGCTGCAACTTTCCGCAAATTTCCCTAACAAATGATCTAAGCGGCGGACACACCCGTAGAACAAGTAATAATGTATTCAACTTCATCGGGGGACGATGGAAAAGTGAAAATGGGACATGTCACAGTGGTCCGAGTGTCCGGAATGAGTGGAAATGAATAACAAAAGGAAAGAAAAAAGTTGTTTTGATAAATGTGAAGATATGAGCTATGAATAATGGTGTATATTATTGTTTTCTTTGTAAAAACCTGCGATTTATTTGCTCTGCATTCTTTTGTGTATGTGAATATTTCCCTTAAAATTGTCATTTATTGTATACTTATGTGAGAAATTTCCACGAACAATAGCAAAGGGACAATGGCAGTGGTGTTTTATTCCCCTTAATGGTTTGCTGCTTGCTTTTCATCCTAGCATTTCAGGACTGATTTAAAGTCCTTTAAAATATTTTAATCAACTTGGAAGTTGGGAAATAAATTCTCGTATAATCCATCTAACTTATTTTCTTGTTGACACATCCCTAAAATACACAAAAAAGCTTCAGGACTCGTGCCAATTTATCTGGTTCCGCTTGGCCTGCGAGAGCACTGGGGGAATATTTTATATTTCTGACACAAATCGCAATCGCAACTGACACTGATCCACTGTTCGCAGATTTATCTATAAAATGTTTAAAATATTTAAGTAGCACAAAGTTTTATGGAGCTGTGCGACAACGTCATTTTAAATTGTCTGCTTCCCCCGACGGCCCGACGGCCCGACATCCCGACGGCCGATTCCGTGTCCTCCGCTCAAGTCGAAAGCGAAGTTTGTCAAACTTTTGTTTCAAAAGTCAAAGGCGCACACTTTTGATGAATGAGTTAAAGGCACAGCCAAAGCAGTGGCAGTTCGAGCAGAAGGACCAGCAGTGGGAGTAGAAGAAGAACTGGACCAGCAGTCCAGCAGTCCTGGAATCAGACTCTTTCTCTTTCAGTTCTTATCGCCAGACAGTTGCAAATTTATGTGCACCGGCTTCCTCAAAAGCCAGTCGAAAGTCGAGAGTGCTGAGAGAATTATATGCTGCCAAGCATTTAAAAACGCATAAATGTATTTTCCGGCGCGCACTCACATAATGGAAAATTTATGAACTAACTGCAGCTGGAAAAAGAATTAATTGCCGAAGTAAAACAAAAACTGGGAGTGTGCAAGTACCATCCAAATTTGTGTCAGCTGCAAAACTATTAAAAAGGCATCTCTGAGAAACAGCCATAACGAAGCACCCACAAATCGAGCAGCTCTTGAAAGTGGAGCAATGGCGAGGGAACCCCACCTGCATTTCCGCTGGCCACAAAAGCCACCTCCTGCAAAAAGAGGAGCCGAAAACCGAAGCTGACTTCCTGTTTTGTGCCAAGCTCCAACGTTGCTCCGACGGTGCTCCGAAAATGCGGAAACGTCCATTTTATAGCGGAAATATATTCTTATGCGGAGACGCGGTGATGATTTATGTATGTTTTGGCATTACGTGCTCTGTACCAGTGCAGCTCTTGGGCACCCTTTACACCCTTTGTGTGCGTTTCGAATTAAATTCCCCTACTTATAGATGTCAAAATGTAACTCTAAAAACCGCACTTTTTATGTGTATCTAGTAACCAGGTTATTGCTCCGGTATGCAGCTAACGAGTTGTTTTCCAATTGAAACTAAAAATGGAAAATGTTGATCTGTTGGCAGTTCGTCTGTGTCCGGCTTTTGATAAAAACTTTACCTCATTTCCCAAACTTCACGGGGAAATGTTGTACACCCTCCCATCAGCCAATGGTTATCGGGTGGGCGAAATAGTAGGAAAAATCCTCTGACAGAAATGGGTTAAGCTCATAAAAATGCTGCAATTATTTGCATGCTCGAGTGTCGAGCATTTTTATTTGCCCCTTTTTTTGTATCCAGTATTTGTGGAGTAAAAGGGTATATTGAAGTTCTGGACATGTATGCAACGTCGTTTGACATATGCGCATAGCATCAGGATCTCATCCAAGGATCTAGAACTGACCATATATAGCCTCGCAATCGGATAATCTTCAGAAAGAAAGAAAAAATCAGGGCAGATAATGTTGGATTTCGATGTTAGGATTTGCCACACTGAGTACTAGGTATCAAATTCACATAACTATAGCCTCCTCCTTTCGCTTACGTAATGGTAGCCGGAATGGGAATGGAAATGGAAATGGAAAATGGGAACTGCGACCAGAATGCGACACAAACGGGACTTACCCCTGTGCGTGTCTGAGCAAAGCCGCGCATAATTCAGGTTAAGTGCGCTTCATGTGCGTTTATGCTGACATTAAAACACTCACTCAAACACACGCACTCACATGCACTCACAAATACCCACATGCACACTCGTTCACATGCTAATACACTCAGGATGGATGCGCGGTTGTTGCTTTCTCTATTACAACTGGAAAATTAAAACTTTTTTATTGAAGTTGAGAGCATGCGTGCGCAATGGCAAAATAAAGGAAAAAATCCAAAAATAATAACAAACTTTTTTGCCGGAGTAAATGCAAAACAAAAATTGTCGCACAAAAAGGAAAACTTGCAGCATTTCGCAACAAATGAAAAGTTGATGCCGTACCGACCCTCGTCCTTCGCCGTTAAGCATCGGAAAATAATTAAAAAGTTTTCCGTCGAGCTAATGGAAATTGAATTGCAAGCTCGCCTTGAAGAACGGCCAAATTTCATTAAAATCAATGCTGAATAATTTAAAAACAAATGAATACAATTCGAGTTTTATTTACTCGCAGGCGCCGGGCAGCAGTACTAAATGTCAAATGATGTCATAAGTTTTTGCATTTCACCCTGCAAAAAAACAATACAATTTCTACGAATTTTCATTGAGATTTTAATTTTATTAAGGGGAAACCAAAAGTATTTTATGGCAAAATTTGCTGCATTTGTTGTTGAAAAATTTTGGACATGGCTCAATAAACCTTAATTTGGTTGAATATTTTAAAGCGAAAAATGTACATGCTGGGCATTGCATTACAGTTGTATCAAAAAAACGTTGAGATGGAAAATGACAAATGAAAATAAACTGGCCCATAAGAATGTGAAACATATAATGAATTCCGCATAACGCAATTTCCAGGTTAACACGCTCCAACATCACCTAAAGGGGGGAATCGCACCCATGGTCCTGACGCTACGACCTCACCCAAAGGGGGTCCTGGCTCGACCAGTTGGCATCACACGTCGGTTCACAGGACGTCGCCCACGCGTTGCATGCTTGGTTGCATTTTTTGGCAGCTCGCACGTGCTACCGCTCAACAGCTCCATCTTGTACCACCCCATAACTGCATACGATTTTTGGAGTGCCCTTACCAGGGGTATAAATACTTTTTTTTAACTTTTTAATGCGTAGAAGAAAGCATTTTTCATGTACTATATATGCACATTTGTATGTTTGTCTAAAATCTGTCTTTCTGTAGAGACTCTGATTTTGGCTCCTATTTTCTATCGTTTAAAGACATTTTTCCTACAAATGATCTCTACGTTTTCCCTTCAATACAACTACATTTTCAAGGGTATTCCAATCTTCGCTATCCAATTCCCGAATCGTTCTCCATCCTGTTATTTTTCTTTCCACTGGCATTCGTTGGCTCTGGGAGTGCACACGAGTGCCTGGCATAATGCATTTATAAAGGCCGCTGAACAATGCCAAGAGCGAGTCAGATAATTTCATTTTGCTCCTGTGGCTGGCCCTGGCAATGCCATTTACCGCTAACTGTTTGTTTTTCTCACATTTGGCAATGCTTTACATTTATTTTCGCGCTTACTCCAGCTCTCGCTTTCCCTTGTTCTGGGTCTTTTTGTGGCCCTGTCATTAAGCTCGCATGTGCCGCGACTTTGGTTTGCACATGAAATTTTATGACGTTTGCTGTGCTGTGTTGCCTCCACAGCAGCAGATAGCGGATCCGCTGACAGGGAACAGCAACAGGAGCCCCGACAAGGCAGCCCACGCGAGAGACAGATGCATCAGTCAGTGACACTGGCACTGGCGTCTGCAGGTGAAGGCAAACAATGCAAATATTTGTATGCCCACCCCCATAACTATACAGCACATGGGTGTACTGGTATCAGAGGTGAATCTGAATCTGCCATGCCGTACTCGTATAAGAAGTGCCGAGAGCGCGATAAAAAGTAATGTCGCATTTTGTCGCCCATTGTTTGGCAACTTTAGCTGATGTCGGCATTGATTTTCCTTTATTTTCTGGGCTTCAGCAACAATCAGAGTGTTGTTATATAAAGACATTCGGGCTTAATGGATATGACAACTGATATTGAAAGATGTGAGCTTGAGCTAAAAGAGAAAACTAAAACAATAGAAAATTTTATTATATGTAGAATATTTGGCACTGGCGGAGTGGTATAGTGAGATATTGTGCTATTGATTGCAGCGTCTATCGATCCACCTCCTGAGCATACCACTTTCTAACCGTCTTTTTCAGTTCTTAACTTATCTCATAATTTCTTGAATTAACATTTTCCTTTGACTAAAAGGCAATAAAATTCTTTAAAAACTTTCATTTTACCGAACCTTGCTTAATTTTTTCCTTATGTACATTACAGTGTTCCCAATAAAGAAAACTTCAGCACTGCTAATTAATATGAAACAAGTTCTTGCAGTCTGAGCGTAATTGCCGTCGCCCTCGCCTTTGCCTTAGCTACATTGTTCATTATTTTCCACTTACATAGATGGTTCTCACTTTCGGCCATGCTGTGCGTTCTTTTGGCTCCTTTTTGCTGGCTCTATGTACTCGTATATATGTACGTATTTCATTATGTATGTGTGTAGTTGTATAATTTCAATATGTCCATACTTTTGCCAATAAAATTTGCAAAGCAGAAAAAAGGCAATGGAAAAGTTTTGCCAACGAAATGAACGATGCAATCATGTTTCCCTCACTCCGTCTTTGGGATGGGAGTGTTTCGCAGTTTGTGTTTTTATTCGTTCTTTGCCACTTTGGGGCATGCAACAAACTTTATTAAAAAGTATGGAAGAAATTTTTGCATCTATACATTTTACCATAATACCCACAGGGCTGCAGAGGTATCCGGTCGGAGCTGAAGTTTGGAGATGGTTGATTTCCCACCGCCTTTTCCCACTGCCTTTTCCCACTCCGCACTCCCCACTCCCCTCTCTTTCTGTTTCTCTGTCTGCAGCCCGTTTTCCCATTTTCCTCCACAGATTGACATGAATTGGCAAAATGAAATTGCTATTTCTTGTGATAAATTTCAATGAACATTTTTGCCAAGGCGCAAACATGAAGTGAAAGTAGAAAGTACGGGCTACGGCAGGAATTTGCATCCGTTGAGTGCCGTTTGCTGTGTGCCCCGAATAACAGAGTGTGAGGCATGCTTAGGGCTAGTTTGGAGCGGAAAGAGTCCCGACATAAATTGCATGGGCAATAAATTCAAAAGCGTTCACAAACGCCTGAGCTGTCTTGTAATATGTGATGGAAAGTTGCTTGAAATTAAAAAATAATTTAACATATATTTAAAGATGATTTTTAAATCATGCGGTGACAGTGTTTAATTCGGTTTAGGTATCCCATCTATCTACGGTATCAATCTCAATCTTTTCTCTCTTTAATCTTTATATTGACAATTCTTTTTAAAGGAAATGTGTGGGCATAATGACAGGAAAAACTGTTTGAGTTGTTAAGAAAATAAAATGCATGGCTGCACTGTTTTCCTTGTTATGCAAATGCACTGGCAATGGCACTGGCAATGGCAGCCCTTGGCAAAGGGGAAACTTGGCCTCAACTTTTGAATTTCCATTTTACGCGCTGCAGACAGCTGGCCCGACCCGGCCCCTTGCTCCGCTGCAATTAACAAGCTATTAACTAGAGTATGCCCAGGCCTTAAACCTTTCACGCAATACGTATCTCTTCTTGCAGCTGTCGTCTTGGGCAGTCACCATGAGAGCCTCTCACTGAGTCCGGCGGAGCATAGCGTTGTGCGCTACACAAACGAATCCCTCATTGTGCAGTGCCGGAGCCCCGATCCGGACGTAAAGCTGCATTGGAAATCGCCGAAAGGGGAAATTATACACGAGCACAAAGGACGCATCCACATTGAGCAAACATCGCCAGGTGAGAATCGGGGTCAGATAAAAGGTGCGCCAGATGGGCGGGGGCAAGAGTGAACAATGCCACAAGCACAACAAACGAAATTAATTGCAATTCCCTTACTACATTCTTTCCATCTGAATACTCAAACCTAAAAGGGAATTCAGGAAGTCCGGTCAAAGAGGGGAACAAATGTATCCCAAAATAAATTAATGAAATATTCCTTTCAAGACCACATCAAAATGTCTATTCAAGATTATTTTAGCCACGGCTTTCAGTAAACCGTTAATAGAATTAAAAAAGTTGAGTCGAACATACAAGTGCACATCCATTTTAGAGCATTTTTACTAATCTGGAAGTAGCTAAGATATATTCAGTTTCGGTTAGCTATGGGTATCCTCTAGTCGTTTCTTCAGCAGTATTTTCTTTTTTTTTGTTACTTTATGCATGCGGGGGGCTTTGGCCGTTGTTTTTTCGAACCCCATTTAACCTTTTTCCAACAAGTATTCTATACACAATTCGTTCCTTTTTATTTCTCTCTTTCTCCGCTGCACAGAACAATTGAAAATCGTTTTCGCCCACATCGCACTGGCGGACAAGGGCAATTGGAGCTGCGAAGCTGCTGAGGGCGGTCTGCATAGTAAATCCTTCGATTTGATTGTTTATCGTAAGTGCTGGAATCGGCCACAGGGGCGCCCGCAGCCGCCCAGTCGCCCAACTGGTGGGGCAGTCATTAATATTGCATTGTTTTCTTGCCCCACACACAGAGAAAATTACATTCACGGAGAACGCCAGCGTGATAACCGTAAAAGAGGGCGACAAGGACAAGACCATATTGTGCGAGGTGAAGGGCGAACCGCAGCCAAATATCACCTGGCATTTCAATGGACAGCCCATTAGTGCGGAGAGTGAGTTGGCCGACGATAATGAGCTTTGCATTTTACACGACTACAAATACCAAACGCACCATTTTCCTTTTTCCATTTCTTGGGAATGAATTCTCGCCCTGCTCCTGCAGCGGCAGATGGCTCCAAGTACCGCATCCTGGCCGATGGTTTGCTCATCAACAAGGTAACACAGAGTGACACCGGCGAGTACACGTGCCGGGCATACCAAGTGAATTCGATTGCTTCCGATATGCAGGAGCGCACAGTTTTGATGAAAATCGAACGTGAGTGTGATTTATGATTGCCAAACAAGACCAATGGCACACTGGGACCAGCACCTGGTGATGGGACTCGTATATTCCACGAATTTGCATCACCATCTCGTCCCAGTGTGCCACATTTTGGGGGTTCCAGTGAAATTACTTGAGCGTCATGCTATTTCTTTTTTGTTTTTTTTTTGGGTGATGGCTATAAAATTTGTGTGTGCGCTTTGTATGCGGCGCATTGGGCGGTAAATAGTTTTTGAGCACGGAAAATGCTGGAATTACATTCGCTTAGAGCCGCTTTTTGATGAATGCTGATGTTCGCTGGGGGGAGGGGTCCGTGTGCCCTGGTCAGTGGGCGTGGCACACATGCAGCTAATGGCTTAACTTGGCCAAAAAGCCCAAGCAGCCCCGCAGCGAGGCTGTGATTTATGGTTGGTGCACATGATTTTTCCATTTTCCTGCCATACCTTTGAGCTGCATCGTCACTTGTCAGCTGTCAGCAGACCTCATCCTCTCTGCAGTGGCTTCCGGCTCGCTGCAATGGCGCTCAGCTTCAGATCTGTTTACTGCAGAATTGTGGGTGCGATTTAATTAAAACAAGCTATAATTGATTCTGCACAGACAAACCGTTTTGGACGCACAAACAGTTCGTGAGCATGCAGTATGCGTACATCAACGGGACGGCGTCCATCATGTGTGAGGCCCAGGCAGAGCCGCCGGCCACTTTCACGTGGCATCGGAAGCAGAAGCGGCTGCACAGCAACGAGCGCCTCTACACCATCGAGGGAGACCACTACTGGTCCCGGCTGACCGTCCATGTGCTGAACGCCAGTGTATTTGACAACTACCGCTGCCGGGCCACCAACCATCTGGGCAGCATCGAGCGGACCAAGCGTCTGGAGCAGGGCGAGAAGCCCCCATCGCCAATCACGTTCCAGCTACGCGGCTTCAACTCGAACACCTTCGACGTGGATGTTAGTGCCCCGCGGGGACCCGAGGACCGCGGACCCATGGAGGTGAACGGCTTCCGGATTGAGTACATGTCCGAGCTGGAGTTCAAGTCGGATGCGGGCAAGTGGACCAATGCCAGGCGCAAGGACTTCCCCTTCGAAGAGGGTAAGTGATACGTGTATGTCGTGACGTGACCCTCAACAAAATGCCTGTCACACGCTTCGTTCCGCCCGACAGGTGCCACTTTCCTCATAACCAACCTGGAACCCGACACCTACTACCTGATGAGGGCCGCCTCTCGTAACCTTGCCGGCTTCAGTGACTTCACCAAAGTGGAGAAGTACAAGACGCTGTCACTGGAGCCGCGCGTGTCATCGGCGCACTCGCTGCCCGAATCCACATCCCTTTGCCTCGGTTTGATGGCTATGATGTGTCTGACACTACGGCTGGGATATTGAATCTGTATCTGCAGGCGGATGACGGATAATGGATGGTGGATGGTGGATGATGGATGATCGAGGACGGATAACGTTGGACGGGTGATGCACCTAGCGGAACCGTGGCGAGCCCTTAACCCCCCTGTGCTTTGTTTAGCTTTAAGGCGTGTCTGTGTGGGCACATTTCTGTCTGATTTGCTCGGTCTAAGTTCTTGGTTTATTCCACTGTTGATACAACCCAAAAACCAATGTCTATGTTAAGTTTAGTACGAGTCTCTTATTAGCTTTGAACTTGCTTAAGGATTATTACTATAGTTGAAATGGAAAAATAATTATGCAAAACATATAGGAATATTTATACTTAAGCAAACCCTCATAGTGCTTAAATGGAATACCTAAATGCATCTCCAGATTTGCGATACCAGAAGATTTGGGCCAGAAGCTGTTTAAGCTCCCCGAAAATGTACCAACTGAAGCCTCTATCATCCCGTTTGCTCAGCTTTTTTCGGTATGCAAATTTGGAAATAAATATTAGCTGAATATTAATCCAAAACAGAAACTATTCTTCTTTGAGCTTAGGCCTTGGCGCCCACAAGATGTTTTGTTGCCAAAACTTAAGATATAATCAAAAAGTTGCCAAATCGCAAAGATATATTCCAAAAGTTGCCAAAAATAACAGAATATATTCCACAGATCTCTTTAAGAGAAGAGATTCAAGCTGATACAAATATTTCCTCAGACAATTTTCATTGTAAGAACTCTAGACTCATAAAATATATACAAAAATATAAATAAATCAAAATCTTACTCTAAAGATCATTAAAAGCAAACTATCACTACAAAATCTATCTCAAAAGAAATGTGTGAGCGCATCAAACAATAAATAACAACATAAAAGAGCTTAAAAAAGCATTTGAATTTTTGTATAACATATGTATACCCCTTCTCTTTTTTAATGAACCGAAGCCAAAATCAACATTTCTACATGTACATTTCCAAGAAAAACATAAATTTATACAATAAAATACGTATGCCACAATGAAAGGGATGCCAAATGACCGTTTGCCATACTCGAATATATATTACAAACTACAATTTGGTTAAAATAGTTCAACATTTATGAAATAAAACACCTCAAACACATACATAGAAGAGGAATGAATCCTAGCCAAAGATTAAACATTTTGTGGTTTTCGTTTGAAAATTGTGTGTGATCCAAAATAAAAGCTTGTATGGATACCAAGAATAAATGTTGTATAAATATTACGGTAAAAATAAATAAAATATTCCGCATAACAAAGGCCAGGGTAAGCTGGGATATGAGGTGAGTATAAATATGAAAAGAGTGCTTTAACCGGTTGATGGGTTTTATCAGATACATAAATATGCATAAGTATTATGTAGGTTTTCATTTTTAATAGCCTTGTGTCAGGATATTATTATTTGTAAGAGTTAGTTTTTAACCATATAAACTAGCATCGGATCTGCTTGTTTCTACATTACAAATTGTTTCTGTTTCCTGCCTCTCTTTCATTTTTTTAAATAGTTTTGTACGCAGTTCAAAGATTTATAGCTATATACATTTATATCCATTTGACAAATTTGGTATGACAATTTTTTTGAATTTTTCTATGGGCATCGCTTCAGACGAGAGGCGACAAAGTGGTGGTTGCGATACTTATCAAGGAGGGATTGTGAAGGCTTACAAAATGAGATTTTAAATCATTCCTGTAGGCCAGTACTATCTCTAGTAATGGTTAAGTTTTAGTAGAATAAAAGTTATACGTAAGTACAATCCATAATTGTCGTATTGCATGGTAAGCAGAGAGTTCAATAACTGGAATGTGTGCACCTCATAGATACATCCCCCCACAAATGCAATCAAACCAAGTGGCAATATTGACTGCCTCACCTTTGTCAGTGTCTGCCATCGAACAACAGCAATTTTTGATTTGTTGCACCGAACCAGTCCGGAGGCCCCGAGGTGCGGTAGGCCCAGGACATCCCACAGGCGCCACCAGACCACCAGAGCACCAGACCTCTAGGCCGCCCGACCACATGTCAAACTGTTCATTTTGGCAAACAGCGGTTTGTCAATCAGCCACGTCAACTGGGGTTCAACCGAAGGCCCGCATATGTCTGTACCCGCTATGGCGGTATGGGTACCCAGTACGAGTACGAGCAGGAGTACTCGTATAGACGCTGCCGTTGCTGACAGCCGCATAAATCAGATGAATGCCAAACGACGGCTGCTGATTTGGATGCTGATGCGGATGCATCTGTGACTCCGATGGCATATTGTGCGCACTGACTTTTATTGCCAGACCGCGCGTTAAATATTTTCTCTGTTCCCGTTCCTATTTACCAGTCGTACACATAGACATGGCCATGGATGCGTCTCATCAGCAGCAGAATCGCAATCCGTATTTACCATTCGCATCACAATGAACCATTAACAATAGACGCTTACGTTATTTAGTCTGCACAGAGGCGTGGCTCAAAACAATCTGCCCGCTTCTTGGTTCCACGCACATGCATACATTTTGGAAAATGGTTTTGTGTTGCCAAAACATCAACTAAGATTGAATTTAACAAGCGGCTCGTCTGTTTTGGATGGAGGGAGAGTGGGTTATTCAACGAGGAGCTTCCATAATATTGAGTAGCTCTTCCGTAATTAATATTTAAAATGTCTTATGTTATATTCGTTCACTGAAGATAGCCTAAACAGATCTCTGTTTAGCCCTAGTCTTTATTTCACCCTATAAGTCCGCGCCTTGTGAAGTTCCGTAAGTTATCATTTTAAGGTCCGTATATTGTTTTTTTTTGTGCCTTGTGAACTATGAACTTTGAACTACTCCCTGCCGAAATCGAACTCTTTAAACTGTGCTCATCGCAAAGGCGAAATAAAAATCTATCTGCCTCGGAAAAACAGCATTCGGCCATTTCAGGCGCTAAACCGCCCACTCAGGTCAGGCACCGCACAGGCTTTCATACCAAATCGACGCTTGGCCCCAGTTTATTTTTCCATTCGCCATCTAAAGCCACTCGAGGGAGCATCTGCAACTGGCGCTGGCGTGTGTGAGTCCATTCGGGCAATGCAATTTCCATGTCAGCGGCTGCCTTTTCTCTTTCTCTTTCCTTTTTCTTTTTTTTTTATTTCTCGTCATCGTCGTTTCATTTGGCTTATCGATGGTGCAACACTCAACATTTTTCACCCGCGCATGGGCTAGACTTTAATTTCAAATCAAGTGTAATCGAAAAAAGAAAAAGACTTTATTGTCACAGTTGCGACTAGTTCATTAAAAAGGTAAAAAGAAAGTCATTTTGTTGACCTTTAAACGGGATCACCAAGATTGACTGATTGAAATGTAGAGAGTTACTTTCGTTATTGATTTTCAAAGGATTTTATTCAAACCGAACGAATCAACGGGACCACTGTCAAGAGTGTGATATTCAAGCATATATAATATTTATTTGTATCTGTAATGCTCTATAATTGTTAATTGGTTCATTATCTTGGTTTAAGCACAATGGAAATTCCGGGTATGTTCGACTTATGTACAAAACCTCTCCTGCTAGGGGTATTTCTGTGGCACTAGGGTGTTCCAGAGGAGCATATCAATGTTTTGCCAATGCCAAATCAAGTAAAGGTCTCGGTCTGTGATACAAAGTAAAGGATCATCGGGCTCTGTAGCGGTATCTTTAGGGAACTGTGGAACTGACCATTTTATTCGGAGACATCAAATTTCTTGCATTTACTACAACATTTTATAAATAGTTTTTTTTTTTTTTTTAATTTCTGTTGAAGCGGACTGTGTGGGAAATACCCGACCTTCCTTAAACGTCCTTCTTTAGATGCATAAATTATTGTCCCATAACCACCCCATCAACATTTATTTTAAAGAAAACCGTTTTGTATTTGACTTGAAAATATGCACATCAAATAAATTATAATCAGTCTTAATGAAGAAACATATGCCCTCCAATAGGGCTGTAATCCGGGTATTAAGAATTACAATCACTGCCTCATTATCCCGAGCATGTTCCACACGCTTTTCCATATTTTCCACTGGTTAAGTCCTTGTGTCGGAATGACCCTCCTCTGGACGGATGCTTTGTGCCGCCCCTCGCCGTGTCAATAAATGAGCGCCAGGCATTAAATTGTAATTTTTTAATTACACACAAAAGATTTAATGACTGCGGTGGTAATAACACACAACAGACGTTGCCACGCCCCAGTGCCCTGGCTGCCTTTGGGGGCACAACAGTAACAGCAGCAGCAGCTCCTCTTGCAGAGCAGCTAGCGCGGAAAAGTATGCAATGCTTAATTACATAAACGTTGCTGGAAGCTGAAGTTAAGACGGGACGGGACAGAGACGGAGACGGGACTCTCCCGTGCACAAGAAAAGTCCCAGCACAGACGGAAAACTAGGAGAAATCTCGCGAGCTGGAGTGCTACATCGAGATAATAAGAAAATGGGGAAAATTAAATTGTTTTTCTGTGCGCGCGCCAAGTGACCAATTAAAGCGAATAGCAAAAAGTCCCCGAGTCCAACTCCAAGCTGGAGCAATAGCCCGCGGACTGGGACTCTACATCCTCGGAAGATGGTTCTCCTTTTTGCTTCCCATACTTTTACTGCTTCTGCTTCTGCTTCTGCCTCTGCTTATTAGCTACTGAGATTTGCTTGAAGTACGACTATTTGTCCCTCTGACTGGAAGTAACCCGTCTTTAGCCTTGTCTGCTTGTTTAGCAATAAAAATCATTTCGCTCTTTCTAATGATGGCGCAGCATTGCGGCGGCTAGCTAAATTAGCGCCATGGGCCTTTCAGCAGTCAACAGTCAGGAGTCGTGGAATATGCTGTTTCTTATCCGACCATAAGCCACCATTGCCCTCCGCACAGTCGTAAATACAACTTTCTCGAGAACTAACTAATATGCCAGAAGTGGGGGGCCGGCCACATCCCTCCACAAATCTTCTATAAAGTAAATGCGACCGCTGCATTGGAATCCTGTTACCGGCTCCCCTATACTCCTCTTAGCTGGTTTTGCTACTTTTGCCGGCCCTCTTGTGAGCTGAGCCCGTGCTGCTCTTGTTGCCGCTGCTGTTAAATGTTTTTCGTGTGTTTGCTGTTTGTTGCCAACACACTAATTACCGCAATTAATTATGCTGCCTCGGGGAACAGAAAACAGAGCGGCGTGGAGTGGAGTGCAGCGTAGTCCTGGACTAGTCCTGCACTAGTCCTGGGCTGGCCCAAAGCTAAAGCGCGTCCAATTCCTGGCTGGCAGGATGATGTCGTTACTGCTGCCATTGTTGCTCGAGTGGGAGGTAGGCTTCCCTTTTGACTCAAACTTTAACAGAGGCTATATACGAGTGGGTATATGTGCACGGGGTTGGGCTTACATCCTGTGTATTTCTGTGTGCACATTTTAAACAGCTTTTACGCGTTTTGTGCTTCGGTCTCAAAGCGCATATCAAATGCTTCGCTTGCCATCACCACACACATACGCACACACACACACACACACATCCGGAGAGAAGCGTGGCAATTTAATTCTCTTAGCCAAATGATTTTAACCACATTACAAAAATTGGTCGTTTACGCCGTTTGAGCGGTTCCAATTAAATGCAAATTAAATGTAAAGTGATTAAAATAAAGCATGTTATTTTCAGCTATTTAATTACGTGTAGAATGGAGGTGAATATGGGAATACAATTTTTGAATTCATTTTTGGTATTCTGACAAAAGTAAATATGTGGGTACGATTGTTTGAATGACTGATTGACCCAAGAACTATTTAAACAAGTGGATAAATATAGACATATCCACGTCTGAGATTTGATTCGGGATGTATGCTTGCATTTACTGTCGTACATTTTACATCTTTTGGTCCTTTTCCTGACCCAAATCCACTTAACAAAATAGCCATTATTATAATGAAGCAATACGCTCTGTTAATGACAGATTAATGCCAATCAAGAATTTCTGATAACCATATTTAAAATTGTTTACAAAAGCCATTAATAAATATAAATCATTCAGAATAATTAATTATATTCACATCAATGGATATGTTTTATTTATACCTTTAAAGTACATATAACATTTTGCTTTTTTCCTTAAAATCTGTGACAAGAAACATTCAAAATTTAACAATAGTCAGATGTTGCGGTCCAGGCTTTATTCTCTTCAAATATATTATATTAATCGCATAACGCGATTGACAGACATGCAACAGAGCATACACATGAATATCCCCTTTAAAAATATATATACCCCCTCGAAAAAGTATCCATTATCACTTATATGCCAGCAGGGAAAATCTCCATTAATACTTTAAGCCCTTTAAGTGGCGAGTGCGCTCAAATCCAGAGATTTTCCAATGAAATTTCCACTCTCCACTAGCAGTGCAGTGCCCATTGCGGAATCACCAAGCGGCCATTAAGCAAATCAAAGAGTGTCATGAGTATTGTAGCGGCGGAGAAACAATTTCGCACCCGACGACTCCACGAGCAAATGGCAAAACATGCATGAAAATTGAAAATTATGCTTGAAATGCACTCAGTGTCAACAGCAACAGCAACAGCAACAGCAAAGGCAACAGCTGGAGCTCCCACAGAACCGAAGCGGAACACCGACAGTGGAGTGGAGTGGAGTGGAGAAGGAAGGACTTCCATATGCTGTCGTGACTCTGCCACGTTTGTTTCTGTCAACGCAATGAAGTGCAACATTTCTATACAAGTGAGTGTATGTGTGTGTGTTTTTGTTCATGTGAGTGTGAATGTGAATGTAGTGGCAAGGCAACACACGATACATGCGAACAAGCACCTTGAAGCCACTTCATATTGTAAATTTGGTAGAAAATATTTTTAGTGTCGCAAGGATATCCGCTATGGCTCCCACCTCTGCCCGCACTTCTCCTCCACGACTCCTGCATAGATTCCCTTTTCTCCCCCTCCTGTTCTGGCAGGAACTGCCATTGTTGGTTTGGTTGCTTACATTTCTGTATATTGTAGCAGCAAGTTCTGTTCCTGCTCCTTCACCGTCTCCTTCTCCTTCTCCTAGTCCTTGCACTCTTGGCACCTGTTTGCCTGTGCACCTTTTGTGGTCCCCTGATGTCCTGGAGTGCTTTTGTATGCATCCTAATGCAATCCTTGTTACTGCGTTTGTTTGATTGCTTCCGCAAGCAATCCTGCCACAGTGTGCTCGCTCTGATTTGTACTATTTAATTACTACATAATAGCATATTTACTGTCAGGGGAGTTATTTCAGAGAGTACGAACACATTGAGACTGTTTTGAACAACAGATAGACATCGTAGATGGACAGCTGTGAAAAGCGAGAAAGGTTCTCAAAACATTTGCACAGCTGCTAGCCCCAAACATTAATCAAGTATAGTTATCACCTTCACCCACTGTAAGCACAATAGGGCCCCATATATTCCATCTGAAAAGTAGCACACAAGGAATTGGGAAATATCCCAGTTAATTCTGTCAATTGCATTTGAGTAATATTAAATTGCAAGCGAAAATGTCTGCACAGGGCTTCCATTTAACTGGCACACTCATACTCGCACTCATGGCTCCATCGAAACTATATTTGCCCGGCACACAAACCAGTTGCACGAGCAGCTGCACTTGACTAAACAATACACAAGCTATGGATGGATATACTGCAGACTGCAGACTGCATCCGAGCGGATCGAGCGGAGCTAAGGGACTCCAAATTCGATTTCAAGCCAGGCCACACTCGAAAAACCAAACCTAAATATGAAGTCAGCTTCAGGGGAAACTGGAGATGGAGATGAAGATGTACATCTGGCCATGTATTATTTTGGTCTGCTCATAAAGTCATATATATATATATAGATATATACTATGGCCATAAAGAAAGCTGAAAAACAACTATAAGCGAAAGTTACAAGACGTTTGTGAGGGTCTGGAAATCCCTGCCTGGCTGCACATGATTTTGGCCGAGTTGTCGCTCAAGCACGCAGCCAATCAATATCAATCGCAATTCAATTTCAGTTTCATCTTCAAGCCAGAAGTCAAGCCCGGGCGAGGAGCGGAGCAGCCGTCTCCTTCTGTTCCCGTTGTTGTCTGGGTTTTCCGATTTGAAAAATAGCAAAGTGCACTTTGGTGCAGCAGCAGCAGCAAAAACAACATTTGATGGTAAATTACTTTAGGGAGATTTGTGTGCTGGAACCGAGGCAACTGGCGCACATAATGAGCAGTTGCGGAGACGAAAGCCAAGTAACCAGATTGCAGCCACTTCGATGAATGCATCGTAGAATGCAGAGCAGCATGGAGACCAAAATGGAGAACAGGAGGGGGACCACGACCAGCACGATAACGATGAGTAGCAACTGATTTGTGAGCCGCTGACGTTGGCATTTGTGGAACCCAAGCCCGAACCCAAGCCCAAGCCCCAATCTAGACTTGGAGCTGGGGTTGGCAGGCGCCAATGTTTGCGTAAATTTGCGCAAGATTTGTTGCCATCAAACGAGCGGAGCGTCGAAATTTGCGTATGATTAATGCGTTTGAGTGAGCGTTGCAAATGCATTTCGCCTGTCAAAGAACTCTAGCACCCTAGGACTCGACTCCACTCGGCGGAATGATGAATGCCAGAGCAGCGTGCAGGTGTAGATGGAGCAACAGGCAGTGGCAGCTACTTTTTTTTACGAACTTTACTTATATTTTCAACAATGCTCTTACTTCCTTCGTCAACTTTCCCAACTCAGTGGAAAGTGGCGGAAACTTTAACCATACCCCAAACTGCAAAATAAATCTATATCTATAGCAATCTTACCATTCCTAAATATTGCTAGAAATATACATCCGCACTATGTCTTGTGGAATCGAACCCTCAAGCTCAGCGGGAAAACAGCTATAAAAAGCTAAAAGCTAGCTTCTTAGCCCCTGAAACTAGAGACTTGTGCTATAAGTCGTTGCCTGCTTCTAAACTAATTTTATCTTAATATCATCGATTAAAAACGATGGCAAAAAAAAAACTAAGATTTTTTCACTTTTTGGTTGATTTCTCGAATATTTCTTTCTATATGTGACTTTTCTCCAGTGGCCTCCTTCAAGTGGACTGTATTGTTTATGGAGTGGCCTGTGTCGGTTCCTGTTCATGTTTACGAACACAGAATTTTCAAAATTAGTAGCTTCACTATAGAGTTCATTGTCAGAAAACACCCATAAGTTAAAAAAGAAAATAAACAGCAAAGCCGATCGTAACGTTCTAAAACCAAATCATGTACAAAATCAATAAGGGGGCCAGCAAGATCGCTGTTAACACGCGTGATGGTCTGGCTCATAGCATTGAGCAATTCGACGGGATCAAGAAGACAGGCAAGAAGAACGGAAGTATCAATCTAAACACGCCCATGGAGCACAACAATATCCCGAGTCCGGTATTTCAAAAGCGTCTCTTGCAACGTACTACACCAACCGAGCTGAACGAGAATAGGCTGATATCCCCGCAGAATGGGGAAATCCTAAACTATATAAATACCTCGTGGAACATGCTAGTGGCACCGAATCCCAGTGATGTGAGCCCAACAACCAACAATGCAATTAGTGCTGAGGAAAGCATCTCGGCCATTACACAGGCGGCCACCTCCTCATTGGCGACTGTTTGGATAGAGCCCCCTAGTCCAGAGTTGGAACTCTTTAAGCCCTTCGATCTGGAATCCTGGTGGAGTCGTCGCTTGTTCGAAAACATTATGAAAGACGACTAATGAAGAGTATCTTAGCTTGAAATTAAGTTATGTTATACTAGTATGTAACAGCAATGAGAAAACTGGATGTTCCTTTCGTATCAATTAATTCAAATTTAATACAAGTTTTTACTTCAAGCTAGCATTTAAAAAACAACAGATTTCATTTTATATTAAAAGCTTTAACACAGCAATTAAGTCCAATAATATTCAAATAAAAGTATAGATTAATATTGGATAAGCAAGGGGAAATGTGACCGATGAAAAAACTTACGAAAATCTGAATCCTGCAATTACACTAGGCAACAAAATTGAACTTTTTATTTCCGCTGTGAGCCAAACAGACTTTTACTGATAGACAGGCCTTTAAAAATTTTTTAATGAACTATTGTTCTTATTACCGTATTATAGGCAGAATAGAAATTTCAGTGGCAACGATAGCGTAGCTACTCACTTACTCATTTCTTCTCTTTCACACACACTTTATCGTGAATTGTGCACCCTCGGCGAAGGGGGGCCATACTGACTGAGTATCGGGTAAAAATGTCGAGCCGCTGCCCTAGCTGCGTCTCACAATGTCCCCATCACTGTACTTTGACAGATACATTACGGCAAAATGCGGCATTAGAAGGTTTGGTCAAACGGCTGCACCATAGCCATTTATCCGTAGATTTTTGTAAACTATACTTCAAACGTCGCTCAATTAATGTGCATATCTAAAAATAATATAAATAAATTAATGAGTTTTTAAAGTTTTCAAATTTTGGAAAAAAAATTACCGCAAAAACGTATCAAATTTGAATTTGAAAGCATAATAATTTCGAGACGGTGAGCTGAAGCCACAAAGGGTTAAAGTCCGATTTATTGCGCCATTTATCAGATTTTCAGAAGTGCACAGTTATACAGTATACAACCAGATACTTGAGTTATGTAAAAAAAAGAAGTGCTACACTAAAAATATATAAAAAACCACGCAAAAAAAAAACATTACAAATTATGGGAGCCGCAAATCTATCAGAAAAAGTATGTTTGGCTCACAGCGAAAATGTGATGTTGCATGGTGTTATTAATGGTCCGCCAAAGTATTTTGCCAGACTGACATGCAAATTATAAAACTTTGCCGCTGTCAACTTGAGAACTACAACTTGCCTGTCATTTGCCAGCAACCAACTCATAAAGGGAGCTCATAAAACTACTCCACCCGCAGACAGGAACCAGAAAGTCAAACGACGACACAAGGATGGCGTAAACAAATAAGCAAACAAACCAACTGGCAGTCCAATGACTGCACTTCCTTGTCCTTCCAGACAGAGCGAGGAAAACTTACCCCAAAACAGACTATAAACTAAACTAAACAAATGGCTACAAAGGAAAGCAAGATGCTTGGCTGACACCAAATCTTAAATACACTTACAGGATGACTTTGAGAGGGATAACATTTCAGGTTTCAGGTGAGGGCTGCAAAGAGCGCTCTACAGGTGTTACAGTTTACAGCAACTACTGATTAAATAATCATTTATTTAATTTATTTTATCACCATTTATTTGTTCACTACGAACCAGCCAACAAATTGCAGCTATTCCTCAAAAAGATTACCCTATACGAAAGGCAAAACACCCACACGAGACCTTTGTCCTTGTTGGCTCCGGGCAAATAGTGTAGCATACATTATGACCTCCGGCGCTGAGGGCCAAAGTGAACTGCTAAAAACAATGATAATGCCAAAACCGAAATAAGTATCCAATGTAGTTCGCCGTAGCCGGTGTCTATTAGAGCCACCTGTTACCTGCTGGCAACTTTCGGTTCTATTGGACCAGCCAGCACAAAACGGGTAAACAAATACGCTCTAATTCGAGCTTATGTGTGTTCTATTCTTTGTTTACACAACGCCAAGGAGGAGTGGATGGAAGCGCACAAACTGTAGCCAGGGTCGCCCATCGACAGAAATGGTAGGGTTTTCTCTCCTAGGATTTCTCAATGTCTGCATCTACCTACCATTTTATTAGGACCATTATTATGAAAATTTACAAGGAGAACTTTGATTTAATTTTCAAATGTAAATTGTCAGTATTTATTTGCCTCTCGACGCTATTATTTACAGACCAGGAGGTACACTAAATACACAAAATAACTATAATTAAAGATGAAGGTGAAGAAAGTATATGTAGGAATGTGAATGTGGGGTTTAGTTTCTTACTGAATATTTTGCAATATTTTCTCAAACATTGAAACTTTCCCAATAGTTCTTTCACACCGTCCTTCAACCCATCAATGAGATTCAATCGCCAAATTCTCTCGTTGAACGGAGCCAACCGACCACAAAAATAGTTTTTCCAGAAACATTTCAAAAACTTTTATACGAATTTGCCTTCGATTTTTGTTTTTGTTTTATTTGGCATTTGCTGTTCATTCTTTTTTCCACTTGCCCGCAAAAATGTTGAAAAATGTTTTCCCATGCAAATATTTGTAAATCAAGCGGAAACAGAATTACAAGCAACTTCCTAGTCGCATAAGCTCTTTTCTCGCTCTTAAAAAGGAATAAAAAAGAGCCTACCAGTGGCGTGTCGAGAGCTGATTTAATCGCTGGCTCAAGGGGGGTCTGTAGATGTTTATGGGTTTAGTTTTACAGTGACTGAAACCTGAATTGAATACTCTTTACTGTGTGTTTCACTGTTTCCATAATGTGTATCCAAAATATTCGAAATCTCTACTTTTAAAGACCCGACCCCCATTGCATGAATGCGCCATCGCCATCCTTGACAAAATTGCAATTGGCTTGTGCCGGTGCCTTCCCAAATGAATCCTCAAAGTTCAGTTAGAATCCGAGTGACCGACCATGGTCGTTGGCTCACCTTTTGCCAGGAATACAAACAGGAAGGGACACAGGAACAAGTACGAGTGGGGAGTGGGGGGCATCAGCTTTGGGTTAATGTTCCGTATTGAAATGTTCGAGTTGGCATGTTTTTTTTACCTTTTTTTCCCCCATTTAGCCCTCATTTGTTTGTACGTAGCGGTGCGGTGGCAGGCTCTTGCTGTTGGTGTTTTGAACTTTAGCAGGTGTTTGAACTTGTATCTGAGTGTATTTAAGTGTGCGGTGGCTGGCACGGAGGTATTACTCGGAAATTGTGGACCTCAGTGCGAATGAACCAAGCTGTGCAAATATGTGGGGTACAACATTGAATAGGCAATTTAATAGGAGTATATGTAAATTGTAAACGATATAAGTTTTGGAGGGACTGGAGGACACTCATAGTAAATACAACGTGATTTTTTTAATACTTGAAATACTCGGAAAATATATTAATTAACAAGGATACTCTCAATTAAAAACAAGTCAAATGGTATACATATTTAAATGTTATGCGATGGCTATTTTAACGGGAAAGGCATATATTTCATTAAAATTTGAAAGCTGCGAGACAACTCAAATTATTTAAAAGTAATTTGTAATTAGAAGCGATTCCAGAGTTTATATTTTTTAACGGTTTTACCCTTTTTTAATTTTTTAACGGACAAAAGCTAATAGCTACCAAAGCTCTAATTTATCCAATGCAAAGCCCTAATACAAAGCTTAGTCCACTTCAGCTTTGAAGGTTTATGTACCTGCTAAAATAAAATAAGTTTCTTACTCCTTAGCTTCTGCGAGGTGACGAACCGATAAGTATAAACTTACATACTTTTCAGAACTTGTCAGATATCAATTCAATATGCACAGCAAGGAAGGGCGCGATATCCCCGCGATTTCTGGTAAGACTGCTGGCAAGTACCAGCAAAATTAGATATTACTTAGAAGAAATTAAATTGAGTGTCCGTGGTCAGAGGAAAATTACACTTTTTACTTCAAGGCATGGTGCAAGCGAATTCAGTATGCCCAGAGAAAAATGGAGAAACATCCTGTGTTCCGACGAAATCTAACACATACCACACAGCGATAGATATATAGGATATCTTTATATATATTAAACAGTTATTCTGCCTTATGCGGAATACGAAATGCCGTTGTTTTATGTTTCCCAGCAATAACCCTAAGTAAGCCAGAAAGAAAGCTCGAAAGTGCCTCCCCATTCCAAATATTTGGGCTGAAGTTGAAAAATATGTTTCTAATGCGAAACCAAAGGACAATAAAGATCGCTGGGGTATAGAATGAGAAATGAGAATGGAGTTTTGTATCCCAAATGAAGTAGTATTGTACCCGCAAACAATCGTTAGATTGAATTGTTTTTGATGTTTCTTTCTGTTCAAACACTTGCATTTCATCAAAGTTATATTGGGTATTGAATAATTGAAGGGTCTCTTAATTACTTACCTTCCTAGACACATAAGCACATTGCCTGTAATCTTTCAATGTACACCATGACTTAGTGCCCAAAGAACGTTTCTAAGGTACATATGACAGGTGAAAAGCAGGACATGCCAAGCTTAATTACAATTGACATACTAATAATGAGGGGGGCACCTCGACCTCAACTTGACCTAAGAATGTCAGGTGGAATATTTGGGTGCCCATTGAGTATATCTGCGTAATGGTATTTATTTGTTGATTCCACAGAACACGCACGTCTCGGATAGGTGCTTGAAGCTGCTCTGGTTTGACGCACGATTGTGTCCGTCCAACAACCTGTCTGAATTAAGTTGGTGGTTTTTGTGGTTGAGCTACAAGTGCTTTAATTCAGAATTAAAAAAAACGAATTTCGAATTTCCCACACGTTCTGTACGAGTACAGGCAGGTGTGCGCGCCGGCGTCGGCTCTGAAACACGACATGAGGCCCAGAACCACAATTGAATTATAAAGTTTATCGCATGCAATTCGCAAAACTCGAAAAAGGAGCAGCACGAATGCATTTTCAGCTACCTCTCCTAGCCACTCCCCTCTTGAGTGAGCTGTGCTGCTGGGGAATTCCTTTGTGCATTTCTAAGCGGGGAAGAAGCCAAAAACGAAACTCAACTGTGGCATTTTCGGGCGCAAAGTGAAATGGTTTTAGCTTTTCCGAACTGATTCCGAGGCATCCTGGTGATGCAAGCTCCTCAAGACAGGAAGACAGCCACAAAAAATGCACACAAAAATTAAATTTACTCTGAAGAAAAACAGCTAAGCAATGCTAGATTTTTGTCTACCCGTTCGATACCGATTCTACAAGGACTTGATATTTGTATTATTTAAGCCGCTTTTTCTATAAAGATTATTGAGCTTACCTTGCCAAAAACGAGTGCTTTAATTAATGACTTTAAGAGTTTCCGTAATCAATCCTCCTCCCCAATGATTAGCTATCGCTTGAGTTTTATTGCAAACGGGCCACGTGTGCATAACATTAAAGGAAGCAAGCCCGTTCATCCCTTGGAGAGGAAAAAAACTCTCATTAAATTCGTAAGTAGATTTCAGCTTTAAGTCGCTGTCGAACTCTCGATTTATTCGCTCTGATAAGAAAGCATATGATGAGGCGCAGAATGGTGGAAAACGGGGGTCAGCGCTCGATTTTCATTCTCATTTTATTCGCCCTCAGTTCGGTGGCTACTGCTCTGAGCAATTGCAGCCGTCTGAGACAGATTTGGCTGTGCTTATTTGTACAATAGCCTCGGCGTTTTGTCTTAAAGACCGCAGTTGGCAGGGACCCGGACCCGTCCACTGACGCACACAACAGGCGCAGCCCACACGCACAGACACAGACAGACTCAAACTCCAAGCCAATAAGTTAACTCGAGTCCTGTCCTGTTCTGGGTCCTGTACAGCATCCTGTCCTGTGTGGTCGGTCGTGGTCATGTCCCTGGCTGCGGCTGGAAGCGAAACTGGGGACTGCGGCCATGGCATTGTCATTCTGGTCGACCATGGTATTCAATTATGCAAAGAGCTGGCAACAACAATGCGAATGGCTACATGAAAATTATGTTTTTAATTTTTAAGCGTACAAAAACAATGAAAGGGAATACCGAAACGACAGCTACAACAAAATTGGACCGCCACGAGACGCATCAAACAACATTAAAAAGTCAGGAGTTTGTTGGAAAAGGCAACGCCAACCCACCAATCACAGGGACAGAGAGTCCTAACATACAAATGTTCAGAGGAAAACACAGAAGGATGTGAACAGTGGGTAGAACTGTAGAGATGTGGTTAAAACTTTGGGGCTTAAAGAGACTAGAAAACTGCAAAGGATAAATAGAGAGCAATCCGACTGGTTTTCTCGGAGAATAAGTGAATTTCTAGGAAAAGCAGTTCCATTTAAAAGAAAACATAGAAAGCCTCAGTCACGTGAACGTTTTTCTATTTTAAGGCATTTCTCGGAAATGTATATGTAATGTAAAACGGATGTTAGCACTCCCCGAAATAGTTTTATTGAATTAGTGATACCTAAAAGAAAACGTTCAGAACATTTAAATAGTAAAAGTAAATAAAACATGTATTTTCAAAAAGCAAACTTACGATTGCAATAAAAATAGGTACCTAAAGGAAAACTAATACACAATTTACAACTAAATAATGCTTGATAAAGTAGTTTTACAGAACTCTCTCGCACTTTTGTTCTTCGCCAGAGCGTGGCTTACCAAGATTTAAGCTGAATAAACTCACAAAGACGTGGCCCATTGTATGGGCAGCTAACCAGCATCAGCTGGCTCTTAAGTGTCCAGGACATTGGCCACGGATGGCATTGTTTGGCTGAGGGAAGCCAGGACCCTGCAGAGGAAGGACCAGAGAGGCACATAATCAAGAGGGTTTTGTGAGGGTCCAGGTCCAGGCGCAGATCCCCAGAAGCCGACGCCGCCGCCGGGTAACGCACTAAATCGGATTAGTGCAGAATTATCCTTGTTGGCATTTATTTTGGTTGTGAGCGCACTTATATACATACATATATACATACATACATCACAGTAGGAGCTTGGAGCAACTTGTTTGCTGGCCACTCAACTCCACTCCACTGGACCGGTTTGCCCCACAGACGCTCAAAAAGAGAAATAAAAAACGAGGGAAAATAAAAATAATGTCAACTTCCGTTTTGCTTAGCCAACTTTTGACGCCATCGTCTGTTGTATTTCTGTTGTTTTAACCTTCTTTGTTTTCCCTTCTTTCTTTTCTTCTTACTTTGAATTGCAAATCTTTCTCTTCTTTATTTTTGGTTGTTTTACTTTTTATTTTCATTTCATTGTGGGGCATAATGAGGCGCGAGTGGTATGGCATGGCATGCGTGCCGTGCCCCATTGTCATTTGGAGCCGCAGGCAGTCCACAGTCCTCAACAGAGAGCTCGAGTACGAACACTGGCACTTGAATTGTGGCAAGTACATTGATCAATGCTGGTGCCAAACGGACGCACGGCAGCCACGTAAATCTATTAACACCTCACGTCTGACTGAAAGATAAGCCGTACGTACCCGTACCCGCTGTTGCTGACGCAGTCAGAGCCACTGCCGGAGCCGCAACCACAGCCATGCCATCGAATCGACGAAGGTGTCGAAGTGTGTGTGCGGTAAATGAAGCATTTTGGAAAGGGCGGCACGTACTCGATGGAGGTCGAGTTGGTAGGCTTGTTCAACCAAACCCAAACCAAAACCCAAAACCCCAAGGCCCCGATCCCACACCAGTAACCACATCAAAAGGCAATCGCAAGCACGCGTTCGCACAACTTTTTCAACTAATTTACATACAGTTCTTGACGCCGTACCTACGTGACCATGCAATTTGCATTTGCCAGTGTCCTGGCTCCTGGCTCCTTGATCCTGGCTGCAACTTTTAAACCAAGTCCCCTCTACATCTGTGTACTCTCCCAGAGCTTATCTGAAGCTGCCTGAAAGTGCGTTTAAAATAAACACGAAGATGGCTTCTTAGGAAGCTGGCATCAGTTTAAGATTGATTAAGACGTATCTATTATCGAACACGTTGGCTGGCCCTTAATGCCTTGGCACGTAGCCTCAGATGCCTGGCAGGCCCTGAAGTATTTTAGCTTAGCAATTTTATACAGCTGATGTAATGGGAATACATATAGAAGAGTATATAAGCATTACGTGCGACAATAAAAACAGGACGAAAAAGGGAGAATTTACTGAGGTACGAATAATTCGATTACTTACGGAAAAAACTGCTTTAACCTCTTTAATAAGTAGAAGGTATATTTCAGCAGGCAACACCTTATTTAAAATAGAATAAATAAATAAATCAACCAACTGAGGGAAATGTCTGAATCGGAATCGCATTTTTTTTTAGTGTGGATAAATGAGGCAAATCTGAGAGGGGTAGCACCCATTCGAGCCATCAACATCAGCCAGCTACTTCGCATCCTTATGTTTGAATACATATACCCTTATATCGTGGCTTGGGTGTTCGTGATAAAATCACATCCATAAACATTAATCGCTCTTTTATGAAGTATAATAAATTTTGCGTTACACGTTGGCCCGCAATTTAACGCTTTTCGACCCAGGGAAGGGCTGCTGCTGTTGGCCTTTCCTCCATTTGTTCAAGGCTTGAAGGAAACGGAAAGTAAAGAAAACCCTTTAGGTTTTAGTTTCTCTAAAAATAGCTTTATTTATATTTGATTGGTACCCAATTTTGGTTTTCGGTTTTTCTTTGTTGCTAGTGTTTCTGTGTGAGTTTTCGAGTTGCTTCTCAGTGGCATTTGGTTGCAAACAACATGAACAAACATTTAGCAAATACATACAGATAATCCTTATATGAATATCATATAACAATCACGAGTTGTTGTTCTATTTGGTTTGATGGAATACTTATTTCAACGATCTAAGCAATATACATTCATATACAGATAAATAATTATCAATATCATAAACATTCTATCGAACTCTATCCTCTATAAAGACGTGTAAATTTGTTTGGTGTTTGATTTATGCCTACAATCGAATTGAATCAATAAATAAATATATTTTATTATATTTCTTAAATGTAGGAATTGAATTTCTCTGTACTCTGTTTTTTTGTGGTATTATATATGTATGTATCCATTGTTGAGCTCAAACATTTTACAAATATTTGCCATGCACTTGTCTCATTGTGTTTCGGGGACTCTTACAGACTTTTACAATTCCATTGTCGGCTGCAGCGCGGCCCGCGATGGATAATTTTGTTTTTGTTTGGACTGAAAATTGAATTACAATGCTGAAATTTGCCCAGCTCGCAGCAGTTCACAAAAAGTCGTACATCGTTCAATTAATTGGCATTAAGTATGCAGAACATACGAAATAAAAATTCCAATGAATTTGTAAAATTCAACCGAATTTATCCGGTCTTTAAAAGCATATTTTAATTTGCAAAACAAAAATATAATTGGAACTATTTTAATGCCATTTTAATGCACCGAACACACAATAAACACATAATTATTCATTTCGACCTTGCTATAAATTCATTTGCAACCAATTGCTGTATATCATTATTGCAGGCAGCATTTCGTCGAGTCAGCTTAATGAAAATAAATTTGTTACACAGTTGTGGGGGAAGCGGGAAAGTCAGCTTAAATGTGTATTTATATGGTGGACCCCTGGAAAACCGAAAGCGGAAGAACTTTTCTGTAAGTCCTCCATAAAACTCTACTAATTGACCCATAATTTTATTAATTCATTTTCAGACTACTTGAAAAAACGTTGTGTTCTGTGATTATTTCTAGCTTTTGTGGGATACTAATTTTTTTAAACTAAAATTTCTAAAAACTTTGTTGATTGAAATTCATTGTTTGCTTATCCATGTATTTCCACTGGATTTGTGTTATTTTGTTTAATGGTATTTTTTATTGAATAAACGATAGTTTTAAAAGTAGATTGTTCATCCTTTGTTTAGTTATGTTTTCATTGGTCACATGTTGCTCGTTTGTTGTTCGTTTTTTATTTGTTTTTGTTGGTTTTTGTTTTGTTTAGGTACTGTGCTTTGATAACCTTGAAATGAACAAACGGAAACCTGGAGACATTTCGAATAAATTTATATTTGTTTGGGAGTATTTCTAACAAGAATGTGTTTTATTGCTTTTGTTTTAGCACTTGCCTGGCGAGGCTTTTAACTTAATTACGAAGGCTACATACATATTCATATGGTACTACAACCTAACTGCCTTGCTCCCAGAACCAAGTCCTCATCGACCTCAGCCTCAGCCTAATCGTAATGTTAACTCAGGGATTTATGTATTTAGATAACTTTAGTATATGATAAATAATGTGTGTCTATACAGTGACTATAATTTACAGGCCTAAAAAGTCTTAACTGGCTTTATATGCTAGTTATATTCTCCATAAATGTTTGCTGAACTCTAATAGTGGAAATTTCCAATATATGAATATACAGTATCTATATCATTTTTGTGTAATTAGTTTTACATTAATATTGTATATGCAGCATAATTAACTTTGATTATACACATGAAGATAAACATTGCATCCTTTGCATTTCCTTTGATTATAATACAATGCTAATTGGGTTTCTGAATCTTCTTTTATTTCTGGCTCACTTTTAGAACTTCTTCTTTACCTTTAGTACTCTTTTCGTACGGATTTCTATTTGGGCTTCTTGTCTATAGATTTTTGCCGCCATTCAAATATACTACTATATGTTTCTATCTCCCCTTTGGAACTCGTTCTATGGCTTTTAGTGGCTCTTCTGGAACTTCTTATATATTTGTACGATATATTTTTCTGACTCTGTTGCTTCTCCGTCCATAGGCTCATATCGTCTTCCATAACATGTTATATTGGTAAGTATTTATATATCTTTGTCTTAACTTAGTAATTGATTTAGGTAGTGTATGAGTGTGTCTGTGTTTTGGGAACCATTTCTGGAGCTTAAACACTATCGGCCTGCTCTCAGAGATAGTTGGGCCTGGAGACGCAGCACAGTAGGCTCATGTTCTTGCAGATATAGTTCTGGCGCCTCTTGGCCTGCCAGGGTCCAGTGGTGTCCAGGGCTGCGTTCCTTTCTGCAAACAGCAAATGAAAGAGTAGCCAACATTTAGTTTGATTAATGAATGAGGCTGTGTGAGTCCCTGAATACAGAATACAACAGCACAAACAGAGAGACACATTTACACTAATGGCTGGGTGCTTTGCCCTTTTTTGTATGCTATACAATTTTGTTTGCCCAAAGGCCTCCGGTCTCGTCTCCGCTGAGTGGCCCTGTCGTCGGGCCTTGGCTAAATATCAAAGTGCACGACTATGGTAGTGCAACTGCAGCAGAAGCAGCAGCAGCAGCAGTAGCAGTAACGGGGAGCCTGCGCATACGAGTACTCACCCAAATATGCCTCATGTTGTGGCATGTACTCCTGCAGTTCGGAGAGCATAACGGCAATGTCCTGCGAGTCTTTTGTGATGCTGCACAATTCCTCCTCATTGAAGTCGGGCGTAAATTGTTTGCACAACAATATTTGGCTTATGACATTCCCCAGATTCGAGGGTCCCGCGCGGTTCTCTGTGGTGCGAAAAAGCAGGCATAAATCAGAATAAAGTGATAAGCTGTGGGGCATCCCACAGTCAAGTGGTTGCCGTACCCGTACCCGCACCCCACCCTGCTCTACACTACCACTATCTTGCTTCACTTGCAGCTGCACCGCACAAAGCCGGAACAGAGCAACGATGCCGCAAGTCGGGTTTCTATTCACAAATCCCCTTTGCAATGCAATAAAATGAATTATTTTGTTTGGCTTTGCCGCAGCCACAAACAAGAACTCGCATTTATTTGTTTCATTCATTTTTATGCCAACATTTTCCTTTGATGTTTGCTTTTCCTCCTCTTTTTTATCATTTATTTATTTGTATTTTTTCTTCGTTTGGGGGAAATATTCGTACTCTTTGATGCTTGCTTCACTGACTGTTTCATTCCTCAAAACTTATTTTGGGCCTAACTTTTGGCTAATTTAATGATCAAAAATTATGGCTTTTATGACTATTTCAAATACAATGAAATCAACTTTCCCTCGTCACAGTTTGCACAATTCCACATTTTTCGACTTTAATTGATTTGATTGATTTCTGCACATATTCGTCCAGCCATTAGTCTCTCCGATCAGTCATCAATCTTCATAAAAAATAGTCCAATTAATTACTCTGTCACTAAGTTACTCTGTCGCCTCAAAAACTATTGAGCTTCAAACATCACTGCATTACAATCTATTCGATTAACCATGTTGGTGTATATGAAAAATTCATATTTTATTTCAGATAAAAATATATTGAATGTACGAGTTGACAATGGCAGCATTCATTGTCTGATAGTTGTGATACCCTGTAATCTTCTGATAAGTGTATGCTGTATTTGTAAATATGTATAAGGATCGACTCATATGGACAATGGACAAGTCTAGAGGTAATTTCTAGATGGTTGGTATTTTTCCTCTTGGTTTTCCTTCCGTTCTATAGTTTAATTATAGAATAAGATATCAACCAGCGCTCGCAATACCCAAGTAACCCTATTCCTTCTTCGATTTAAGAACTGGAGTGCAATGCATTTTTGCTGGCATGGCAATAATTAAAGGCCCCCATAAAGCTACCACTGATATTGTGAATATTTTTGTTGGCAATTACAACAGAAAAACAGAGGAAAATCGTTTCCAATTTTTGAATTTTTTATAGCTTATTCTGTGTTGATGGCATTTTCATGGCACTGCAGAAATTTTTGTTTGTTTCCATGGGGGGGCACGGATGGGTAGGAGATGGGTCATAAATTCGCTGCACCAACAGGACCAGGACCAAAAGCCCCGAACCTGACTCTTGCAGAAATTCTGTAAATATTTATTCTCCCTCTCTGTCTCTCTCTCTCTCTCTTTCACTGCGTATTGACAGCGGGTTTCCAGCCTCAGCGGTAACAATTTAAAAATTTATGATCAGCAATTGGCATTTGCATTCGCATTTGTATTCCCCGACAATTGGAGTTGCCATGGTCAGCACGGGCACAAATCAGTCAGAGTCCATGTTTGCACTCGCACGTCCACATTAAACATGGCCAAAGAATGCCAATCAGAGTGAGTCGCCCTCGAGTGGAATGCAACTTCACATCCAAACAATTGTTGAACGTGTGTGCCTCCGAGTGTCTGTTTGGTGTGCAGATGTTCACTGAGTGGGCGAGTGAATTCTTCCTTGAAAAATCGTGCCCAGCCAAGGAAAAATTTAAAAATTTAAAAACAGGGTAATATATATTCAGGAATTCGAATTTGAAAAATCAATAATATCGAATATAAATAACTTTGAAAAAGCAATTAGTTTTAAACACTTATCAAACAATACGCTTATCGCATGCTTTTTATGATCTACGTATTTATCTTTGAGGGAAGCTTGTCAGCACACATTTTGGGTTACTAATTAAGATAACCTTGCCCCATTTCTACTTATTGGATACAATAAATTATAAACTAAACCGATTTCAAATGTTCCACAAGGATTCGGCTTTACTGAATCCAATTGGCAACGGAAGTACCCAGTTTGTACCAATTATGTAGCCCGAAACCCAACTCCGAGTGCCAGGGTCCTTGTCTGACTTTGACATTTGCTAACAACAGCAAATTTTCAATGACCCGCAACTGCAAGGCGACAGCTGAAACATGTCTCCTGCCAACTAGCGCCCCAACCAAAGCTCAACCAAAACCCCACCAGTCCAGTCCCCAGTGCACCACCAGATGGGTGCACCACCCATGTAGGGCAAATCGTGCGTTGGTGCGGAATTAAACTTACCATAATAGCCCGACATATCCATTGGCACGACCTGTATGAGACGATAACTTTTCACAAGTTCACGTAGGAATAACTGGGCCATGTAGAACACCAGCACCAAATGCGGGTTGTCGGTGAGTATGCCGTCGGCCATGGCGCTGCAAAAAACAATGGTAATGCAAGGTAATATGAACATCGGGACTCTCTTTTGCTATATGTATGTATGTATATATACGAGTATGTATGTGTGTATGTATACGACGATTGCTTGTGTGTGGGAAATTGCAGAACTGGAATGCCGCATTGTGTGGGCCACATTTGTGGGACGCCAAATTGCATGCGGAAATTGTGAAATGAAATTTATATGAATTTATGACATTTTTTATGTCGTGGGTGAGAGCTCAGAACGAGGGTCATCAAGTGGCGACAAACTAATTCATTTCCGTTCGAGTTTTAAATGACATTTTCGATTGTTTAATCTGCAGTTCAACTTTTTGTTCTCGTGCAGATTTAACTTTTGGAAGATTGCAAAAGTTTGCCCCAGTTTTCGCACATTTAAGGGATGGAAACTAAATTAGGGAACGACTACTGAGGCAACAAGGATTCAGAGTAATACTTCCCACCAATTTGTTAGACACTAGAGACAGTATAACCCGGATAGTGCTCCATTTATTTACTTTTTACACTGGGCGATGAGTAGACTATAATTTGGTCTAATCTACGATCAACACCAGAAAGCAATTTTAATTTTTCCCTTCCAAAATAATTTATGCAATTGTCCGAGCGGCAGAGAGCGGTATAATTCATTCGGAAAACACTCGGAATTTACAGTCGGTTCGCAAATTGCTGCTTAGTTGACATTAATTTCAGTTTTAGGAGCAGCACTAGGGCAATTATGAGTGGGTGGGTATCCAAAACTCAGTCCCACGTCGGAGGGAGCGGGGCGCAAACATAAATTGCCATAAACATATTTACAGCAACACAGGAATAAATTCAATTTGTAAAATTGCTTTTGCATTGCCTAAACTCTGTGGAGGTGGAGCGAGCGGTGCCGCATAGCTGGAAATGAGAAATATATATTTTACCAGAATTACCCCCCATCCCAACGGGCACTGAAAGTGTTGCCGTGTCTTCGACTCCGACCTCCTTCTGGCAGGCATTAAACCAAATAAATTGCGAATTAATCTTTCCCAAGGTGTGTGTGGGTGTGTGTGTGTGTGTGTGTCTGTACCTCTGAGAGTTGCAGAGTGTGGGAGAGTTTTTGTGAAGGATGAGGATAAACGATTTAGATGTGGGTTCGTTGGGCTCTCAAGCGGAAGTTGATTGGTGGTGGAGTAGGCTAAGGACAATCTTTATTTTTGATTGCGGCTTTTGTTCAACAAAAAGTCTCCTATATGTGGGAAGCACAAGGGGTGCTTACTCCATTAGTATTATTAATAATTTCCTCAAGCAAAGCACCTAAGAAAGAAATAACATATACAGAGTAAAACAATGCCTTTCAATGAAGCGGAATATCAGAAACAGTAAAGTTTTTACTGGGTAATGTCCCCCAAAATATATTCAATGTTTATACACCATAATACTTTTTGATAATACAGAAAGCTCAAAACACACCAGTCCATAAGTTCCACCTGTTCCCTCGAATCATGATACCCTATCTTGCTGCTGCACTCTTAGGACGTTTAATATGCTTAAAATGTAATCAAATTAATGCTAAGCGATTTCCTGTGAAAAACTGCAAGCTGTAAATGCCAGAGAGCAAATGTTTTAATGATTTCCCCATCTCTCACTTCCTTTGTGGAAGGGACCATCTCTCGTTATTCTGGCAGATTGTGGTGCGCGGACATTAACGTGGGTCATTTTCACCAACAACACCAACAAAATCGCAATAATAAGTTGAAGCAACGAAACGAAATCTGCAAAGCATCCGAAAACCCCCCAGAAAAAATGAAGGCAAAGAGCAAAGGGCAAACAGAACAGAGGAAACCCAAAAAAAAAAAAAGGAAAATTGGGAACGAGCAGACCATTGTCAGCAGCTGGTCTTGATTACAGTTCGGACGTTACATTCATTTATTGCAAATAACAGTGAAATATTTTTTATTTTTCCTCACTGCTAGACCCAACGCGAAACAACCCAAGCAAATTCTGGGGAAAATTACACAAAATATACGCAGGGACGATGGTTCATAAAGTGCTTGTATCAAAAGATCTCAATGCCGTTTTGTCTGCCCAATCGAAGTTATTAACTGCAGCTTGTATAAAGTTGTTCAAATTGCCGCAATTTACGATGCTGTCCATTCAACCAGCAGACGGACATTCAAAGGAAACAAAATTCCCAAAATTGAAAGTCTTCAGCTACGTCACATATCGACGGATCTAATAACAATGGCGAAACTTGACCCAGTTGCAGAGGTGCTGTGCCGGGAGCCGGGAGTCTTTCAATAATATTCTGTCATTTTCACTAACATGACCACAGAACATCATCCGGTCTCCCGGAACTGGCATCAAGTGTCGAAATAATAAACGAAATTGCCGACAGCGACAATAAAACAATGTAACAGAAGGATCAGCAAAGCAGCAAATCCAAGGACTATGGAATGGATTGGAAATTATATCAAGGAAAACTTTTTTCTTCCGTAGTCTAAACAATACTTAATACGTACTTTCCTCTCAAAATCTCCGATTTTCCAGCTCCTCCATTTCTTCTCATATCTCTCAAACTTATATAATTTTTCCTGCTTCTGTCCCAACGTTCAGTGGTCGCAGCAGTTGCAGGAAACATAAAATTTCCGACACATAGCCGCAGACAACGCCAACGCCATCGACGACGTCTATGAGATTGGCTTTGGCTTTGATGGGGCCCCGAGAGGCACACCCATTGTCTTATGTTCTTCTCTCAGGGCGTAAGCAATTGTGTGCCGTGGGACGTCCGCCACAGACGTCCGAGTATTACTTACAGAGGAAATGCGCTTGCACAAACATGACGTTGCATTGCCCAGCAGACGGGATTGCTCAGAGCACGGAACCCAGACCCAAGCGATTTTGTTGACTAACTCGCTGTGAAAATAGCAGATCTAAGGCGAAGACAGTAGTTAAAACAAAGGCGACGGCTGCGACGGCGATAATAATTTAGCAACAACTGGCCATAACTACAGGACAAACAGCACAACAAATGCGAAGTAAGCGAAGGCAAATAGACAGATGGATAGATAACAGGAAGACAAACTCAAACACGGGAAATGGACCGAACGTCGCCTCCAAGGATATGTATGTACGACTGGGCAAACAAACAACCAGGCAAACAACTATCAGTCACTTAAGTCAGTTGGCAAAGTGCTACCACCCTCTCCAAGCTCGGGCATTGAAATGGAAGTGGAGGTGGATGTAGAAGTGAAATGGAAATGGGGAATGACTCGAGAAAAGCGAATGTCAGAGTGTCTATTCCAAGGTAGTCGGAGCCGAGCCGAGTCGAGCTTTTTGCTCTGTCTGTCTTTCGCGCCCTCGAAGAGAAAGCCAAAACATTTGCTAGCATGTGGTCCACCAGGTATTACAACTTTGTCATGATGTTTGACTAAGGAAACCATAAAAGTGGGAGCTAAATGGGAGCTCTAGTTATTGTTAAAGCAAACTTTGCGGTTGACTTGGAAAAGGTTTTCTTACAAAATACATATATGTACAAAGAAAATTGGCAGAAACTCTACCGAAATCTACAAGCAATTTCATGATTCCTTCCTTCCTATAGGGCATTCAGTTTTCTTTATGACTTAAAGTATTTCTTGCATATTCGTTATTTTATCTCTCTTCCTTGCTTTGTGTCCTCTCTCGATCGAAGTTTATTTTGACTTTGGCTTTCTGACATGCATGTGTGTCATGCATGTGTTTACAAAACACAAAACAGCAGCAAACAACCGAACAACGAAACAACGAAACACTGTCTGAAAGTTTTGGCTGTGTCATTGTCAAGTTGCGTCTGAAGTTTTTCCTTCCTCCACTCGATATCTGCTCTGCTCCCTTTGTTCAGTTTTGGGAGCACACATATTTTGCTTTTTTGAACTTTTACTTTTACTTTCAATTTAACTTTCAGCCCTGCCTGGCTGAGGGGGGACCTTGACGGAGCAGCAGCCTCTGTCGCTTCGCTAATTCATTGTCGTCACTCATACGCCATGTGCGCCCATTCGAAAATGGAACCTGCTCAATGGCATCCCGAAATCGGGGAGGGCGAGAGAGTGAAGCTGCTCTTCGGAGTCGTTCATTTGTGTCAATAAAGCAGAAATTAATTGAAATCTCTTTTTTGTGCTGCTGTTTTTGCTCTGGCTGACTGCCAGCCAATCATCAATTTAAATGTCGTTTCCTCCAGAGTTGCTCTTACTTTTGCTTTCATTCTTTGCCGTTTCCTTGGGGTCCTGCACTTTTGCCTACAAGCATACAAATCCGTACATATTGACGAAATGCTGATGCGACTGCTCGTATCGTTATATTGACATTTCTCCACTCTAGACTGTAGAGTGACATTTAAAGCGTCTGCTCGATAATAAATCACATTGTCATATGCCGCCGTGGTGTGCTTAAAAAGTTCTACCCTCAAGAAAGCATAGGACAGGCACCCAACACTCTGACAGGACAGCACGTTCTATGGATTGTGTGTCGGAAATTACAAATATTTTATGTATATGAAATTTTCCTCAAGTTGTTTGTTAAAAAAAAAGTTTTTCTCTCTCTGGCTCTGGCTCTGGCTATGTCTCTGTCATTTTTTAGGGTGCGATAATGGCACATGTGTGACATCCACATGGGATTTCAATTTTGTAACATTTTATGCCTCAGCCAGGGCATAAATCAATAAATTGAAGTCGGTAAACAGACAGTTCAGAGCTGGGGGACCGGTGTCCCCGAAAAAGCCAATGGGAATGCTAAAGTTTTGTTCGATTCCAGATGAGACAGAACTGAAACTGGAGCTGCATCGGTGGCAGCTGGTACGGGTACTCACTGGCTGAAGAACTTTTTCCTTCACACAATACTTTTCATAGCTGCAATCGCACATACTTAATGAAAACAATTACCAAACATTGTGCTTTCCCGAAGCGGTTTAACTTTTGGTGTTCAGGAAGAGGAGGGTCCTGCCTATGTGGGCAGGGAACAGCTGATAAATTATGCAGCATTTTGAAATTGAATTTGAAAGTCAGCCACTAACTCATTTCGAGAGCATACCGGGAGGCTTGGCTTCAATCCGAGTCCAACAAATTGTTACTTATGTTATCCTTTTCACCCGCAGCCCTCTCCATCCATCATATTTTGGGCTCTCTAGTAAATTTGACTGCAATTAGATTTGCATACATTTCCATAAAACACTCACAAACAGATAGAGAGACGGAGACGGAGATGGAAACGGAAACGGAAATGGAGAAGAAGGTCCTAAAATGTCACACACACGTTGCTGTTTATGTTTATGTTAATGGGATCCCTTGAGGGTACCCGAATACTGTTTAGATAGGAGGATGCATGGTGGCAGATGGTATGTACTTACCTCTTGACCTGCGGCAGGAGTATCTGGTGGGTGTGCTTGAATGTCTCCACGCAGGTGCGGCGCAGCTTGCGTATCTTCTCGCGCAGCTCGGGGCAATCCTTGGCCTGCCCCACGTGTATCAGCATATCGCGAAACAATGCCACATGGCTGTTGATCTCCACGATGAGCTGAAAGTACACCAGAGAGTATACATCATCAGTGTATGTATATATAGCCATATAGCCAGGGTCAACGACAGCCAACTGATGCTTAATTTATGCCAAAGCTCTCTATTAGACCAGGCACATAACACATTACATATTTTAATTTATGCAGAGCCAACAGGCTCCGGGAACCCTCTCCAACAACCGCAGGCAGTAGCCTATTTGTTCAGGCCCGGCCCCGGCCCCAGCCCCGACTGCTCGTTCAGCCAAAGAACATTTCTGGGAATTTTCCCAGCCAGATAAAACTGAGGCAGCAGTTGCTGCTGCTGTCGTTTTTGTTGCTGCCCTTTTTACGGCTCATTGCCGAAACGGAGGCGGCAAATGAATCGGGCAATCGAGCCTTAATTCCTTTGCCTCTGCCTGCGGCCAAATCGGGCTCATAAAAATTAAAATGCCCGGCAATGCAAGGATTATTACGGCTCCCTTTTACGGCTCCTAGAGGGTTGGTTAGCCTTCTCGTGGATTTGAATGAGAAGGGTAGAGCTGTTGCCTGAAAAGTGTATTAAGTCAATTATTATTGACTACAGACTGTATTCTGGGCACTAAGTTAGGGCTATTGGCTTGTCTTCAAACAAATTTTGAGTACTTTCGTGGGGTTGATAGGGTCTGGTATAGAATATTTGAGTAGAGGTTTCATATAAATAATAGGAAATGCTTGTGTATGGGTTATTTTTCAGTTTCAGATCAAATTATCTTAATATTCTCTCTATTATTTAAAGTCGAAGCTAGATGTAAAATGTTTCTTTCTTCCACTTACATATATTATTTTATATACTCGAAAATTGGCAATTAAATCTTAAAGGTTCTTCCTCATCAGCAACAGTATTTCCTATGACAGCTCTATTTTAATGAAATTTTATTTTGCTACCTCAGCCAAGTTAATTTTTCATTCAGTCATAGGCCTAATTTTCTGCATTACTCACACAAATCCATTGCCAATCCCGCCCACACACACACACATCCCACACGTGTGTGCGTGCCACGCCCACATAAATTTTGAGCAGCACGCTTAAATATTAATGGTTGACTCTGGCCACCTCATTTCCCACGCAGTAGCACGTCCCACCTCCTCTCTATATCTGGTCGGGCACTTCATTTAAAACGCGGCGTATGCGTAATTTTAATAATCCTCAAACGCCTGAAACGCCCCACCAGCGAATGCAAAGTGAATTCTGTGGCTTGACTCAATTTGGGGCCAACAGCTGTGTGCGCTTTCAGAAAAGGAGGATGGGGAGGATTGGGAGGACTTACAGCCTTATGAAATATATGCATGATTAGTCATATTGATGGTACTGGCTTGACAATGCCGAGAGAAAGAAGAAGGACGGTGCTGTGACATTGCCGGAGCAGGAGCCGAATCTGGAGCCGGAGGCAGTGTCATAGGCAGCACTTAACCAAATTGCTTATTGAAAGTGCTGCCAGTACGGTATTTCCTCAAAACTTTTCTAAGCTGGGGCGGGTTGTGTGGGCGGGGCCATGGTTTTGTAACCATTCCCAAAGCATGGGCATAGGCGAAACTTTTCCACCATCAGCTGTTGCCTGTGCAGCGAAATTTATTGGATTGATTGTTTTTCCAGTGAGGCTGGATTTTGGGGTGGATCCGATTTGAACTTGTTCAATATTGACAGATGAAAAGCGGCTACATTGTGGGTTCATTTTGAGGAGAGTCTATTCGAGTAAACTTCATGAAAAAGTTCATCAAAAGAGCCAATGAAGGACTTTACTGAAGCATCACTCCAGGTAATAAAGGACTTTAGTCTTAATTCCAATAATGTCCTCTGCAAAAGGTATCTCTGCCATATTTCATCCACAGCTTTAATAAGCTCTGGCTCAAGGAGTCCCAGCAGTGATGTGTGTCTCTGTTGTCTGTCCTAATTATTTCGTTTTTTTTCAGCCACATGAGAGCCAAGGCCAGTGGCCCTCATAAAACATATAACACTAGTAAAGCCAGCCACAAACACATACACACACACACACACACACACACGCAAACACCTGAACATACATAGGTGTAAGCACATAAAAGCCACACGCATAAATTTTATATGACGCTCAAATCTCGGCTGAGATAAAGACACAACAAAAACCGAGTTGGGGAAACCAGAATTGCAAAAAGTTCATGCAGCACATGCAAATCCCAGATGTAAACGCTTGTCGTCTTTGGTCCTGGCATAAAAAGGGACACCAGGGAGCGCCAAACGAGCAATGCTAAACCAGAGCACGAATCCTGTAAGATGACTATAGTTCATAATGCGACTGTGAGCTACCTAGTACAGGGAAACTATCCAAATAAACCGAGCTAAAATAAAAAGAAAATCCCCGAAGAGATTGTTTACTTTATTCTGACTGTAACATTTATTGGATCATGATTATAGCTCTATAGATAGACTATAACTCTACACGTTTCCATATTAAAGACAATAACAATGGTAAGTAGGTAAAAGATATGGCATACATTGCGACAAATATAACATACCCGTGACTTCTTCCAGTACTGGGTATAAAGGACCCCAAAACATTTCTGAAATTACCTGGCAGGTCCCGCAAAAACACACCTTTGGACATACACCTAAGAGAACATATGGCTACCATTCATATGAGTCCGAGGGAAATTCAATTCCCACGGCGTTTTTCTGCCGCGTTATTTGGTTTCTTGCTGGCCAGTAATAAACGCCGTGCCGTGGCCCTAATGGAAACATCAGCTTAAATGTATGCCACAAAAGATGTACATCCCCATAATGAAAGTACATACTACACGTGCTCGTGTGTGTGTGTGAGTGCTTGTAGAATAATGACGGGGCAGTGTGCAAGGGGGACATGCATATTCATGCATTATTCTTTTTCATCTGGTTGTACGAGTAGTATGTATATGCCATGGAACCACTTTGAACTACTTTTGCGTCAACAGTTGAGGCGGAAAATTGAAAAACAGCTGCCGGCGCTTGCCCGCTGCGCCTGAAAAAAAAGCTGCAGAGCTGCATGCGTGCTACGTGCCACATGCCACAAGCCATGAGCTACGTGCTGGTTGTGGCAGGGAAATACACACTGCTGCGCCCTGCCCCGAAAGCAAGTGTAAATCAGCAAAAACGCAAATGCCACAATGCCAAGACAAAGACAGCCCCCGGCGGTTTGGGTTCGGGGAAATGATATAAAATGAGATGAGTTTGGATGTGAGTCCTTATACTCATACTCATACTCGTACGCGTACTCATCTGTGGCCCAGAGAGGGGGAGAGGAAAAGCTAACATACAAAAGAAAACGACGAGAAGTAAAACTGAATCTAGACAAAGTGAAAGCGGAAATTAAAATTGCGATACAAAAGAGAGGAACCGACAAAGACAAAGACAGACAGCGTTTGTAACGAAGTGATTGTGTGGGTATGTCCACATGTCAGTATGTATGGGCTTCTGGGAAAAGAGATAGGGAGAGAGTCCTTTGCATACTAGTAACATCCAAGAATGCATTTTACCCAGGGCAAAAACAGCAAAGACAATGGTCAGAATGATTACAGTGCGTTTATGCAACGAGACTATTCTGAGAGTAGAAAAACTCATAAGCATGTGAAAGCTAAACTCTGCTTTTATATTCCTTATTTTCACATTTAATGTCAAGAATGTCTCAGCTCACGGTATGGAAGTTACTTTTTTCACTTTTAAAGACATGGTCCGATCTCAATGAAACACAGTAATAGACTGCGTTGCGTAAATGCAAATGAGAAGTGGTAGCTAAGTTTATATGTTCCCCACATGGCCAGCAGATGTGCCACGCCCAGCTGATATTCCATTCCAGTTAATAAATAGCACGCACCATTTGCAACACGAGCTGCAACAACTTTGATAACGGCTTGTTGCTAATGCGCTTTTCACATCGCCCATCTGTGAATGTTCAGATAAACCCACAGACACTCATAGATACACTCACTCTCACACAGGGACAGAGACAGAGAGACGGAGACAGGGAGAGCAATCGCCAGGACAGGGACAGGGACTGGGACAGGGCTGGGCTAAAACTAACAAAGTGCAATGGAAAAACGCATTAGCCAGCGAACCAACAAGTTGAACTGTAGAATAATTACAATCGAACTGGCAGGAGGCCCCAGGAAGCAGCCAACTAGCCAACTGTCCATTCAACAGTCGACAGGCAGCAGGCAGCAGAACCAGAGTCCCCATTACCCAAAACCCATTCAAACTCAAACAAAAAATGTGGCCTAGCCGAGGCACAAGATACCCTTGCCGAACAATGGCTCTTACGGGAGTACGAGCTTGCACATCTCCATTGCAATCATCTTGAAAAGTGCACAATACCCTGTTCAAGGGCACATCAAAGGTTGAAATCGGTTGTAGCCGCTCTAAGGAGGTCTGAATGCAACAAGGGGCAGCTAGCAACAATACAATGCAGTGCTGCAGCTGTCCCACCCACATGGCCAATATCGAATGGTCAACTGCGTCTGGCAGCAATCGCCAGGCAGAACACCTATCCCATTCTTCTTGCCACATTCTAGTTGGTACACTTCGCCCATTCTACTAGCCACATTCTAGTTGTGGGTTCGAAAGGGGGGGAAGGGGAAGAAACAACAATAAAAGAGGAGCAGTGTTCCGAACAACCATTGAATCTCATGTGGCAAAACGGTGGCGTTAACCGGGGGGGGGCGCCACCTACCTCGACTCTCGCTGCCGCAGAAAGCAATTTGGATTGGGCCAACTGTTATGGTCGGATCACACACAGGACTTTGGGGGTCCTGACTCAGAGTAATCGAACATGGTAGTGGAAATTATTTTCAAATCCCTTCAAGTTCTTGAAAGTGTTTTCTACAAAAATCAGTGGCTTAGGAAAATATAGAATTAATTTCATTGGAGTGTGAAATTGTAAAAGAAACTCTTTAGAACGAATCTAAATTCCTTGCAAATCTAAAATTAATTAAAGCTTTCAATATGTTCAACCTATTTATGTACAGATGCTTTCCGTTTATTAGCTTTTATAACCAAGTTCCTAGAATAATAGCAAATGTCTTTCAAAATGTTTCCTACACAAAAGAAGACAGGTTATTTTACTTGGAAATAATCAAAAGAAATAGCGCATTATTCAAGAAAATTCGATTCCCATCTTCTTAGTATTGCGCAGCCCATTTCCAAGGAAAACTTCTATCAAAGTAACGATTTCATTGGCCATTTGGGTCATTTTCGTGAGTGATAACAAGAACTTGTAAGCCGCAAAATCGATAAGATGTTCGCTAGACCCAAGTCCGACTCTTATTTCCATTTCCCTGCCGCTGTTCGCAGACGAGTGGACGGATACGCACTCAATAGCCGGGGATAACGATGATGAGATTGGGTGGAGTGGCGAGGGGAGAGTGGGGGTGTCCTGCTCAGTTTACATTATCAATCAAGCTGACTGACAATCAGGCGGCGGGGAGCAGCTTAGCGGATACCTTGCCACTATATTGAGAGTGACATGACCCGGGCCAACAAAAGCCACGAATGTTAATGTGTGCGTGCGGACCTTGAACACGATCCTTTGTTTGTTGAAGGCCTTCTATCCTGTTCTGTTGTTCTGTGTTCCTTCCAGAAAGGAGAAGCCCACATTAATTTTCCCTTCGGATGAGACAAATGTGCGCCGCTAAAGTTAAGTACAAGTTTTCAGTTTTTATCGTGGTCTGGCTGCCATCCACGGAAAAAGACAGAAGAGTCGACCAAATGTCTGCACAAACATGCCATACATTATTTCAAAATTAATGAAGATGTATTGGTGGCACAGAGAGAGCTCATTTAATGAAAATTGGTTGTAGTTCCTTTGGCACGCACGCACTCCCCACCACCCACTGGACCATCGAAAACGGCAGTGGCCATTCCCAAAATTATTATTTCTCTAGGCCAAGACAGCCAGCGATTTTTCTTAAGAGCCACACTACCATCAGCGCTCGTCACTCTGGGCCACGTTCCCCTTTCTTCCTGGCTTTTTTGAAAAGCAAAAACATGTCGGCAGTGGCTTGAGTGGTGTGGGCGTGGGTGTGGGTGTGGGCGTGAAAGAGAAGCTGCCTCGTATAAAAGTGCTTCATTACTTTGCGCAACAGCTCGCGAGAATATAATGAATGGCAATAAACGTGTTTCACATTTTCCTTTTCGCTGCCAGTCCACTCGTTGTGCTTCCCATTGCCCTCTCGTTTTTCACAGCCACATTTTTCATTTTCCAGCTAGACAACTTTTGTGTATGGTCAAGAGCGCCTCGTTTTAAATGGCATTGGGAGGGCGGGACGCTTCCCATTCTCACCCCCCTTCAATCCTTTCAATAACACTCATCGCCTGTTAAGCCCCATCTGTGCTTTGTAAACGTACTTCCTTCGTATGCATGACGGATGCTTGGCATACTCTGGAATCGTAGAGAAGGGGTCGACGAGCTAGAGTATCTTTCCTTGGTTGAGATTATTTTATATTGAAAACCCCTGTGTTATCTACAGGTTTTAAGATGTTAAGATGTCTCATAATCATTCTTAGGCACTAGATAATTATTCATTTTAATGAAGAAAACATTTTACTGTTGGGACTGTTTTTGTTGAAGCTAAATGCAGCCTCGAGGAGGGTATCATACAGTCGGAATATCGGAATTATGTTTTTGTTTTCATACGTTTACCCTTTAATCTTGTTATTGTTATTATTATTCTTCTGCGAATGCTGCCCCGCAGTATCTGTGAAAAATGGAAGATTATTTGCTGCTATGTCTTGGCTCTTGCTATCCGATTGCCAGTTGGTCATGTTGAAATTAATTCTGCTGAAATCAGTTCCCTGCAGCTGCAGGGAATGCAAAATGTTTCCTTTTGTAAAAACATTACTTCAGCACAGTTTAAGGCGAAGGATAAAGGCTCCTCAAACAGCTCCTCAGAAGGCTCTTGTAGCTAAAAGTGCAACAACAATCTTTAGATGTCTTCGCAATTTTCCAAATGAATTCACATTGAAAGAAATTAATTGTGCATTAGTTCTGGCCTTTAAAGAGTGCCACTGAATTCATTTGGATTTTCGATTGGAATCAACATTTGAAATGGAATACAATTTTGATGGCATTCATTTACATTTAGAAATGTTAAAGCATGTTTGGAGGAACATGCTAGAATGTAGCCTTTAAAGGTGAATAACAACTTTGGGATTATTTGGTGGTGCCAAAGGTGATTTTCGATAGTTTCAAATAACATAAACCAGTTCTTTAGAATAAATTTTCCAGATCCAGTTTCCAGTTTCCTGGATTCCAACACTCACCGTATTAAGATTCGTGATCTTGTCCAATTCCACGGCGGTGCTGCCTCGATGATGGTGCAGGTGATGCAGATGGTGTGTTGTCAACATGTTGTTCTTGTTGCGGTTGTTGCTTCCGTTGTTCCTGCTGCTGCTGCTCCTGCTACAGATGTTGCACGTGCTGTTGGTTGATGCGGTAGCTGTTTATGCTGCTGCCTCTGCTGCATTCAAGCGAATAGTGGCCTTCTTTTTAGTGCCGACTGTCGTCCAATTGGAGCAAATCCATCAAAGCAAACCGCACAGCACGCAAATTTTCAATTGCAGCTTGTTGCACTTAGCCGGGGCCTCTATTCAAATCACATCACGTGAGCCAAAGACCATCTGCGAATAGAAAACAAATAACATTGAGAGTGGGTCGAGAGAGTGCGCGGCTAAGTGAGATTGGAATCAAATGGCATAACCAATATAGATGGTAGCAGCCAGGGGGGAGGGGGCGGGGCGATATGCAACACGCCACTCGCGATACCGGAACGCATTGACACGCCTTTCCGGCACCTCAGCCACAGGGAATTGGGGGATTGGGCTGAACCGCCGATTTCCGGCACGTCACTTTGCTACCCTTCGTTCTTCCGATGGATTTTAGTTTTGCATTTTGTTGCCCTGCCATCGATTTTTGCTTCGGGATTCGGCTTTGCAACAGAGCCAACGATTGCACCGGATGCGACAGTTGGCAGCAGAACCGCTTTTGGCATTTTTAGGTGTTAACACTTCATTGGCCTTTGAGCGCCTCAATTGGCTGTTACGTGGCCACAAGTTTTGCGACCAGTTTCCGGTTGATTCCATTCAACTCTCATCTATTTGCCCTAACTGCATCCTGACCTGCCTTCCCTTTCGGTCGAAATGTCAAACTAAAAGTCAAGCGATATGAAATTAAATTCCACTCTTCCTGTTGCGCTGTGCAAGTAAAAACTACGAGGTCAGATTGAAAGGTAATACTTACTTTTAAGCATACTCTCCTCTATTTGTTTCCAAGCAAACCTCTCAACTGCAAGCCTGACCTTTCCCACCAGCCTGGCTTCCATGTATAACGATGAAATTACATTAAAGGTAAAACAACAGCAACAGCCAGGGCCTGAACACTACTGAAGCAAAAGTCAGAGCTGTAAAGTCTGAGAGCATTGGCAAGAAAGCAAGGCAAACAAATGATCCAGGCTTAGACCCAAGGTAAACTACTTATTTGCCCTGCCAAAGATGAAGACACAGGACTGCAAACCCAATTTGATTTGTGCCCGGTCAAGTCGCTCAATCTACCAACAGAAATAGCCATGAATATTCCTTGCACTTAGCTCGAGGGGAAGGTTTTCATAAATTCACTCAAAATCACATTTGAAAAGAGAAGAGAAATTCAATTCAATCATCGAATTAATTTTCATTAAAATATTTTTCACGATTGGATGCATTTTAAATATCTCTATGGAAAAGTGCCAGAATATGCTGAAGGGAAAATGTTGAAATATCTGTTTAATGTTTTAAAGTGCCGAAGGCACTTTAGTTGGAACTTTTGTTTGGACACTGAGTTATTTGTTACTCTTAAATATGGAAGGGCTTCAGCTAGCGCAGGAGCTTATTGTTATCCTGATTTTAAATATAGGGCTACCCAATTAAATTGTCTTTCTCTTTTAAATCAAGTATTTGGCAGTGTTCCAATTTTCCCAATTTCCTCAAAGATTCTAGTAGATTATTATAGTATCACCACACAACTTCCGAAATGGGTATTTATACCGTTGAGAATGAAGAAAAATTAATTTCCCGTTTGCAAATTAAATTTTAGCTCAAAGCGAGCATTCTCCATCATTAAGTTTAAGATTTCCATAATTTCAGGCAATATTTTGTCGAATGCCCCTGGCCCACAAATGGGGGCATTGGCAACCTGTAAGCCAACTAAAAGTATCTCGGGCCTGAGTATGGCCAACTGCAACAGATAAGGGCTATGTACGTGTGCGTGTTTGTATATTTTGTTGGCTTAGCGTCACATTTTCCGGCAAAGGATACTCATTGTTTGGCTTCGACTGTAACTGTGGCAGGAGGGGATAGAAAGCCGCGTGCTCGGCATGGAAATGCGCCTCATTAAGTCGCGAGACGCGTTGGAAAATATGCCGCGAAAGGATTAAGTAACGATGCTGGCGACGAAATAACGCGCCACGACTATTAAAGGATTTCTGCTCCTTTTCCTCTACCTCATTTCCATTCCGGCTTGCCACCGTACTCGGCGACCGTTAAGTGTAATTAAAAAACTTAAATGAAGAAAAAATTATAAATGCGTTGCCTTTTGCATTTACGAAACATTAATGCGAATCTGATGCAGATGGAAGTTCTGTTTAATTGTGTGTGTTTCAAAAGAGTGTCTTTCTCCCGATTTAAATCAATTTCAATGGCAGACACGCTGAGTATACGCAATTTAACCCGCAGCTACAGCGCGCTGGTCTATGGTCCCAACGACCGGTTTTGTTGGCCAAAACCCATTTTTTCAAAGTTAACGAAATAACGTTATTTTGGTCACTCTGCATTGGAAAAAGAGTGACCATCAAAGTTGCGTACCAGAAATTTCGATAGATGGCGCCACATTCGCGAAATCTGTTGTGCAACACAGATTTTGTTATCGATAATCTCGTGCAGGGAAAAAGTGCAAATTTAATAGCAATTTAAAATCATTGATAAATTGAAAAAAACCCACTAACTGATCAAATTTTTGTAATGAATTTTAATCAGAAAGGTTTGAACTACGTGTTTTGTAATGTGAACTGTATCTAGTAGTTGTGATGTCTTCGTAATTGTACGTTAAAGTTAGTGGTTCAAAATTAACCAAGTTGTTATGAAAACTAATTTTTGAATAGACTTTCAAAGTGAGTCCCACCTAGTCCCACCTTGAAACCTATTGTGTGTCGTAGATTAATAGATCCTTTTTAAAATGTATATAGTAAAAAATGCCACATTTTGCCACAATTCTTGAAATTTGACTTAATAGATCATAACCTCAAATTCAATAATTTGAATTTGAAAACTTAATAGCTTCCAGACGGTAAGCAGCAGCTGCAAAGTTTTTGGGTCCGATTGATAGCTGAATTTACCAGCTTTTCAGAATTGTGCATTTTAATACAACCAGACGTGAGATGCTTGGGTAATGTGAAAAAAAGAAGCTCTACCACTGAAAAAACATGCAAAATAATGCCAGACTTTAAAAAATTCTATAAAAAAAACTACACTTTGAAAAAAAAAACCAAATTTCATCAAAAAATTTTAAATTTCAAAATCTATCAGAAAAAGTCGGTTTGGGCCATAGCGGAAAAAAATATTTAATTTTTTTTGCCTTAATTAAAAAAAGGCGGTGCCACACCCATTTTTTTTTTGTGAATCCACTTCGTATTGATTATATCTATCCAATACAAAAAACGGAATACAAAAATCTTGTTTCGTTCGCGAGTTATTAATTTTGGCCAACAAAACCGGTCGTTGGGACCATAGTGCAGCGTGTGGCAAAAGTTTATAATGAGAATTGTGGGACTGTGACTGTGACTCTGTCTCGTATTGTGATTCCGAGGTATACAGTATTCATATGTAAAATACATAACAGCAAAATGCCATAATCATGTGAAATAAAACCATTCTTAATGGCAACAAGCCTGCAAATGCGAGTGCATGTTGCCACCGACTGGGAATTAGCCTCCGTCTGGGTCCCAGACCCGGGTCCGGGTTTGGGACTGAGACTGTGCCAGACATGGCAGAAACTCATTAGCTTTATTACACCCATACAATATATAAAGCAGACAGACAGACAGACAGACAGTCAGTCAGTCGGTAGAAGGCAGACAGAGCCACAGGCCCGGAAATGCCATGGAATTTGTATTAACTATTCATGTCTGTACAGTGTACACACACATTCACATTCCCATTCCGACATAAAAGACATTTGAATAATTTTGACAAATGTGTGATTAATTCAAACATTTTGGCAACTTAGGCTGTCATTTTTTATATACCAACAACAACAGCAAATTAGCACTTCATAAAAAGAAAGTGGGTGAAACATTCATGGTCTCATTATCCATATGATACTCGTACGAGTATGTGGGTGTGAGAAAAACTTTTGGAGAGCAAAAGTTGGAAAACTGTTGAAAAGTTTTTTCCAAAGCTTGTTCTTTGCAAAGAGTGAAAGTAAATATGAAAGAAGAAAAACTAAAAGTGATTTTAGTATAAAATAAATTACAATCAAAATGATAACTAAAATTTTGATAAAGCCTGAAATATGATAATCACTTTGTACAAAAAAAAAACGACATGATTTTATTAAACTTTCAAATTTGTCCAAGATATGCCATCATTTTCTATAATAAACCCCTTATCCTATCCATATTCCAAGCTCAAAAGGGTTGACCTAAGACTTAAGTCAATGCCTCACAAGTGACAAATTCGACATATGTACGCTCCTACACATATATATTCTCCATGTGCCAGTCCTGTTTCCTAGTGGAAGTTAACCTCTTTCAACCGGACAGAATTTTATTCAACATAGTCACAATGGCTGTCTGATTGGAGGCCTTGAGCGATTAAAGGCCCTGACGAAGTGAAATTTATGGCACTTGGAATACTTAAAGCTAAACGGCAAATTTTCTTTACTCTTTCTACTAAGCAGAAAGACCACAGACCAAAATATGAAACAAAAATCAGGCAAAAATGGCTGTGGCAATGGCAGTGGCAGAAGAGTGCACAGAGCAAATAAAACCCACGATATAAAAGAGTCGCATGCCGGAAACGGCATTGGACAGACGCCAGAGTGGGACCACGGCAGGGAGAAAGTCAGCCTAATGCCAATGCCAACACCGGATGCGGATGTGTGACACATGGCCAAAGGGGCGTCCACATTGTCCTCCTTCCGTCCGTCCCTACATCTGACTAGCGACATACGCACAATGTCATTGTCGTTGGCTTTAAGTAGGCGACTTTATTAAGCCGAGGACACCCAGAAGCACCTCAAAAGGGTGCAACGCAAAACAAAATAAAATGCCACACCATTTTAGACAGTAATACTGTTACTATGGGATACACAAGATATTATCAGGATATTAAGATACAAATGTATATACAAATTGTGTAAACTTAATCAGTCCATACGTAGGTTCTTGGAATCGTAGTGTTCTGGGAGAACATAAATCCATAACATAAGACTTTTAAGTAAGTTCTAGATCTCTTTAAAATATTCTATAAAAGGAAATTTAAGATTTATATTAGAAACGAATAGTTTTGTATTAATTTGAAGGTTTCCTTTAGTTCATTTAGAGATCTTTAAATATTCTTTGTATTTGCTTCTGACTGTAATTTTCATACTTCAAATCAAACAAATTATAGCAAAAATTTTCTTTGTTTTTCCCACTGCTCATTGGTTTGTGCGAAAAGAACAAACAGCATAATAGGCTGGCAGGACACCTGGGCACGTGTTGGCCTTGCCCCCAAACTAGGTCTGGCATAAAATTAAGCTCCAAGTGCGACATCGTCGCCGTCGTATTCCTTCTTGTTGTCGCCGTCGTCATCGTCTGCCAGAGTCTGAGGCTTAGGCAGAGGTCGTTTATGGCAGGGCCACAATTTGTTGTTTTTTGATATTTATTTTCAAGAGAAGCATGTGAAACGAAAAACAGGAACAGCACATAAATCAAAAGCACAATTCGCGGCCAAGCAGAAGTAACGACAAAGGCCAAAGGAAAAGCCGCAGCGGAAAAGGGAAACTGCGGCTAAAATGCGAAGCACCCATTCAGGTGCGGAGAGCGAGACTTAGACTTTTTATTTATGGCACATCCAGAGGGAAAAGAGTTTAGAAGTAATGCCAACGCACCAAAAGAAAGTTTAAAGTCTGGAAAAAGTTATGCCCCAATAAGTATGCTATGGCTCCGTACGTATCAATTTCATTTCGACGCCCTAATAATTTCCAACGTGTTCTAGCTATCGCTAATCTTAATGAGTTTATATGAAAGATAAGATGCAATTAATTCATTGAAACATGGACGATATTTTTTCATCTGACGAGAGCATCGACTCTTATGAGCCAGAGGATGTGGTCGTCGAACAATCCAGCGATGACACCGGCGATGACCACAGTGGCCGGGACGAATGCGAAATCGGCAATGAAGTGAGTAACTTGTACTTGCTAATAAATTTTATTTCTATTTCATAATATAACGAATTTCTTTTCGTAGATTGTCAGCAAGGAGAACCTTCTTAAGTTTATTAAAGCTATCGATCCAATGTCCTCAATGGATGATCATGCTTTGGATCTGTTTGCCAAAATGGCTGATACCTTTGTGGATGATGTCTGCGAAAAGATGGTCAAATCGTGCGTGAACCCATATCAGGAGATAGCACAAGATGTCCTGGAGCGCACCCTCGAGCGGGAATACAACATAAAGGTGTCCAAAAAATCTGCTCAGCAGCAAAATTGTAAAATCTGAAATTTTAACATTTATTCAAAAAAATAAAGGCCATTTCTTATGACTCGAACATTTTTAAACGCACTTTTCAGGAATCCTATATTTTTGTGTGCGTTCCTAGAAGAAATCAGCTCTGTCTAAATTATTTTAAGAATTGACCATCAATTTACAATGGTCAGCCTTGCCCTTCTCTCGCTTTCAAATTCAATAGCCCAAAATGATTAAGCAATTAATAAACTCAATAGGCGTTGTCAAGACCGCATAAAGCCTTTCAATGCTTTTTTTCGGCACCTACAAAACGTTCATCGTCTTGGTTACACTTGGCCGCACACTCGAGTTTCGCCTTTCAACCGAGAATTACTCGACATAAACTTAAAGGGCCATAAAAAAGGGCCCAAAATGCCCCCATTTACACACATGAACAAGTAACTGGGGTTTTTACTCAACATTTTTCTTTAAAAAAGTGCAGACTAAGACGAAAATTTAGAGCACAATTTTTCAGTGATTTTCTGGTGCTGCATAACGAATAATTTTTTTTGTTGCCCATGGCTAAGGGCACATTGTGTGCGCTTGAAAGGAGAGGAATTTTTCTCGTCCTTTGCTTGCCTATTCAAACAAAAACTATTATCTTGGAGTTTTGTACACATATTTTTGTATGCCCGATCTGATCTGTATATATTTAAACGATTATGCAGGCTTTTGACAGTCGTTTATATTCTATCGAATTGAATTCGACTTAATTTGCGCTCCTACTCAGATTTCTTTTTGAATTGGATTAGGACCAACTGGATTAAATACTTTTTTAATATAGAAATGAAACTTAGGACAAGTAGGTTGTAATTTACAATACCCGACGGACTGGAATTGTAATATTTCTTTGACATATAATAAATATAAAGAAACAATTTGTCTTCTTCACAGCTTCTTATCCTCTTCCCCTCCATTTTCTCTTACGAAAGAAAAATACATATTTCCGGCACTCGAAATGTAAACATTGATTACATTCGGATCAGCCCTCGCTGGCAGCCACAAACATTCGCAATCATAATCCAGGAACGACACATTGGGGCGCATTTAAACCGATTTCATATTGGATCAGCAAGTACCTCTTTATGTGTGGGGGTAGTGTCTGTGAGTGCTCTACCAATACAGAGGCCACAAGCGGAGGGGAAATTCTATTGGTGTATGTGTTGGCACGCACGCACACAGAGAGATATCCCAGAGCCGTAGAGGATTCGTTGAGGGAACGCTGTTCCTGCTCCTGCTCCAGCTCCTCTGAGGCGAAATTATAATGAATTTGTCGTGCATACAATACAAATGCGTGACGACTCGACACGGACCCAGACTTCCAGCATACAGCACATAGCCACGCCCCCTCTATCTCGGCCAGATTTGGCTTAGTTTCGACGATGAATCCGGGGAGATAAGCAGTTAAGTGACTTTGTCCTGACATGGCCCTTGGGCTGTTGTCGACATCGGAGTCGTGTGCATGAAATAAATACGATATCTTGTTTCTGTCGTTGTTGTGTATTGGCAAATAAATTGAATTAAAGTGAAATCAGTTGCCGTTGGCCGTAATAAATTAATGAAAAAGCAAGACCAGTCAGGCCCGTCAGCGTCGCGTTGGAAAAACCAGCTGAAGGAATAACAAAATTGAGAAATCAACATAAATCAAAGGGAGTGCGAGAGTGTATAAACAGCCAATGATTATATTTGCCGTCTGACTAAACTTTTGCCTCCGGCAAGTTGAAAACTAATTTTGATTAAGCCTCATAATGTGTATTTAAAGACATCCCCACGGGTGGCCAGGTTACTCTCTTAACCAGCTAACTGCAGCTATCCCAAGCAGCTTTTGTAGCTTAAAAGTTTACAAGCCAAAATCGGTTTTAATTAAATTCAAGTGTTGTGCGCTGCCCTGCGACCCTTTCTGCATGTCAAACGCTCGGCAAAAGGAAACTTCCTTCTACTCGTATACGTACTTTGCCGCTTTGTGCGAGTAATTTTCAAAGAAATTCACAAGTTATTCATTTTCGTAGGGGTCGGTCGAGGCTGACGCTGAGGCTAAGGCTGAGGGGGATGGGGATGGGGTAACGGTGAAAAGTTGCGTTGAGTGATATGTTACCAAAGAGTTGTCGTCGCTTTCGGACAGACATTCAGGGTCCTTGCAATCCGAAGCTGGAGATGAAGATGAAGCGGAATCCGGACCAGACCGAAAAGAGCAATCAATGCAAGTTGATTACCATTTCGGTGAAGTTTCCCAACTCTCTTTTCGATGAATGAAGTTAATGAAATAAGTGAATTGGAAAACTTTTCAAGACAAGTAAATGGAGGAAACGCGCATTCTAATCTAAGAAACTTGATTCTTTGACTGTACTTAAACCCACTCAAGAGTGTGTTGCAATTAAAAATATTGAAATCTGTTTGAGAATGCATTGAATTCCGTTGTGAGAATTATTTTGCAATTTCCCTTGGAAAGAGGAAGTCTGAGCACAAAAATATAAATATTTAACTAACTGGGAGTACAATTTTGTATAAGCTCTAAGTTTACTTTAAGGCCATACTATCGAAGATGTCAATTAACTCTTAAGTAAATTACTTCTTTTCCATTTAAATACAAATTAGGAGATAATCAAATGAAGAAAGAGAACACATGTTTCTTTGTGGAACTTAAGGCAATTGTTTCTGAACACTAAGAAATGATTTAATACTATCAAATTTGTCTGTACTAGAGTTCTATATGGAAATGCACGGTTTGTTATACCTATATGTCCTTCCTATCTTTAATTTTAAATTCCCCCAAGACGATTACACTCCTTGTCCCATTTATGAGGCCTGGGCTTTTGATTTTCCAGCATAATATAAACCGCATTAAGTGGACATGCTTTAGCACTTTTCATAAGTTTGTCACGTTCAAATGGCTCCTCCATACTTTCGGCCTCTTCGATGTCGAGTATTTAGTTTAATGTCGTGCCATAAACCTGATGTATGCATAAAATGAGTTTTAAATCAAAATACAGAGCACTTTGGACTGTCAATCTGGATGGTTTTTGAAATTATGCACAAATCTGTTTTTATGGCCTCGATGGGAAAGTCATCCCGTTGCCAGAAAGGCGGAAGGAAACGCCCGCAACACCGTCAGGCCTGTCGTAAAGAAATTTCTTACCAATTTGTGCGGGGTAGGCGGTAAAAAGGAAAGGGGGCGGGGCGATGTCTAACACTCAAGAACATCCTGCACATCAAAACCGACTCTAACATGAATAAAATTATGATAAATACATATTTAATGGGCCAGACTTTTCATGGCAAAATGAGATTTGGGAATTTATTAAATCTAATTGCATTGCAATGTGCAATTGCGGCAAATTGTCAGCTGTCACGGAAATTGATGTGTTTGCGTAGCAAATCAGGGACAGAAACAAAATGAATGCGGCTCCCTGGCAGCAAACGGTAACTATATTACGGCTAAGTGCCATCAAAGGCATTGCCAAGAAAAACTACCTTCATGTGAGCGCACTGTGGGAGGGTTTTCAGCCATTTACTATGGTCTAGCATTAGCTTACCCGTGAAACGGAAATAGGCGTATTTGCAAAACACTACAAATAAATCCAGATCTTTTCTAGTATATTTGAAGGAAATGATCGTTTCTATACATGTATGACGTTCTAAATTGTGACCGCATTTTGACCATGTTTTTCACAAAATATTGTTGTTTCATCGCTATACAAATACTTCGTTATGTTTCAGTTTATGCCTGCTGTTTGCTTCAAGCTCTGACAATAAAATATTCATATAACCACAATTCTGTACACATTTCATTGGTATCCGTCCCACTGTGCATACCACTACTCTGTGTTTGCATTTGCATTTCATTAAAACACAGGCAGGTAAACAAGTTGCCGCCCAGGGCACTCACTCACTCAGTCACTCATTCCGTCAGTCGGCGCGGCTCCACTGCATTCGGTTCGGGGCCGCAAGTATGACGGATGATGACTACTGGGAGACCGCCCTGTTGTTTCAGTCGGTGGCTTCACGATGGCTGGCATTGAGTGCCGCCAACGACGACACCAAGTGCCAAATGACAGCAGAGCCCCAGCAGAATCTCTGTACGAACCACAGGTAAAAGTTCAGCTAAAGGTAAAGGTAAAGGTAAAGGTAAATGCCAAACCAAGGCAAGTGCACTGCAATTGCATGTGAGTGGGTTCCCAATGAGTGGCGCCCCAATGATAGCTGAAAACGTGACACGCCCCGGGCTTAATAATAAGTATACGGCCCATGTTGTCCAAAAGAATGTTTCAATTAGTTTATGTTACGGCCGAGTAAACACGGTAAAAATTCGTGCAAACAGACGGGGACGTGGAGAGAAAAAACGAACCAAGCGAATGAATAAAAATACAAAAGATAATGACGCCATGTTCATGGGCAAACAATAAAAGCGTCAGGCAAATTAAAGGGCCAAATCGGACGACCATGCCCTATCCAGACCCGACCCGACTAGGCCACACCGATTCCAAGTCCCTGCGTCCGTGTCCCGGGCAATCAACAAACAAACTGTCACTTGTCACAAGCGCCTCATACGGCCCACAGGGAGGTTGAGGCCACAGGCATCTGGTCAGATAATTTTCTTTGTCTTGCTGTAAATGTTGTCATTTTCTTTTTGTACACCCTTACGTAGGGTACCATGACTTTGACAAGGCGTTTGAGGAGTTAATAAAATATGTTCGTTCATCAAATGGAACATAAACTTTATTATGTAGCACCATTAAATCAGTCTGCTAAAATATGATCAATTCGCAAGGATATCGAAACGGTTAGAGTCTTTCTTCCTTGTTTTTGTTTGAAGCTAAAGACTTAAAAGTGATGGGAGAAGCGGGTGTTCGGCTTGTCAGCTATTTTCTGCTTATTTTATCACGTTTTGCGCCCGATCTTCTTTGTTTTATATTTTTTTGTTTGCTTTTCACGCACGTTCCTTTATATAGGAACTCAGACAGGTAGCAATATGCAAATCAAACAGAGAATCGGGAGGCTTCTCCCCACCTGTACTTCCTGTGCTCCGTGGAGAGGAAATGGCGTTGACAAACGGTGAGCAAAATATGAGCAGGAAGGGGAATAACAGCTCAAGGCACCCATCAAAATTGTTTTCACGTGCATCCCGTGCCCGTGGGAAATTTAAGCAACAAAAATGAAACTTCTCTAATGCAATTCGCCCCCGAAATTCCGGATTATTCTGGCTCGAATGTCAAACCTGGTTTGTTTCTGCTTAAAATTTAAATATGTCAACTGCTTAATTCGATTTCAATTTATTTGATTTGCATTTGGCGTGTTTTGGGATTCTTTTTGTTTGTTTCACGGCATTGTCTTGAATTTATATTTCCACTGTTCAATTGTATTTTATTGAATATTTGTGCGTGTTTTTATCATTCATAATCTCTTTTTATTTGGATTTATTTAACAAATTTTATAAATTAAATTCAATGGTTTTTTTTCGCATATTTTTGTTTGCAAATTGAATGTATTTTTTAATTAATTCATAATGTGCTTAGGAAATTTTTTCAAGTTTATTTATTTGTTTCGTTTTTTGATATGGATCCACTTAAATCACAAAGAGAATAAATATTTATTTATAAACACTCCACACTCAATCACTGCGCTTACATTGAATTTCTCCTAGACGTGGAGATGCTTGTTCACATTCTGATCGAGCAAGGACTCGGGCAGTTGTAGAGCTGACACATCTGGTCTGGTTACAGAGCTCTCACGCGGATTCCAATTCGACCAGTGACCATAATGGACTCAGTGCACCCGTTTAAATGGCCCGCAACACGTATACGCCATGTGGTGCCTCGACTCGAATACGAAACTCGGCTGACATGCGCGTACTGCTTTCGAAGTTTGTGTGCTCTCGACTCGACGTCTGTTGTTGGACTAAAAATCAGAATGCCTGCCACTGGCCGTGGCACTGACTGCTGACTGTTGTGCTTGTGTTCTTCTGGAGGCGCCTCAGAGGCTGCGGCTGTTAGCTAACAGCAACATTAACATCCACTCAACAGCAACAGCTGAGCGCACTGCTGGCCCATTCATTCATAATTGTTTTGAGTGGAAATTGCACGATGGGCCGGCCGTGTTTTCCTTGTCGGCATGGTGGAGCAGAAAATCAATTTGGTTAAACAGAATGCGACACTGGGGAGCAACTGGGAAAGCGTCATTCCAGCCACGTGCCTCGCAAATGTTAATGAGCCTGCGTGCCATTGCCTTTATTTCTATTCTCGACTATTTCTATGAATATATTCGTACATGCCTTACAAATATACATATACATATGTATATCATATACATATGCAAAAAGGGAAATGTTGACCTTTCCGCTGCCTTCCCTCAGAAAAGCATAACAAACAAATGCGCGTGAAATGTCAAAATCACTGTCAGACAAGGCCAGGGCAGTGGCTATAGATGAGTATGGGTATGCGAATGGAAATGGAAACGGCTGAGGGGAAAAAGGGAATCTGAGGAAAATGGGGAAAAGGAAACAGGTCCAAAAGAAAGATGACGACGCATAAGCGAAAAACAAGCAAATTCTGAAGGCAAGGCAATCAAGAAAAATTTCTCCAGCAAATGGCATGGCAAATACAAACACCAGCAGCAACACCAGACTCAAGTGGTTGCATGATGTCGGTGTGGCAGGACGAGTTGATGATGAGGTGGCACAAAACCACACAGCCATACATATGCACACGCTATCCACATGGAGCCCTAACAAGGCTCAAGCGAATTATAAAAAATACAAATAAATGTTTGTCCACAAAAGATGCGAATCTTTGATACCCGATACATATGGATTTCTGAGATAAAGTTGAGCTCAATCAAATTTCTGTGCTTTTCTAAGGGTGCACGATTGGGAACCGATTTTTCAATGTCCTCTACAACTAACTAAAATATTAATAACTGTCAGTTGTGTTAAAGTTATGCTTTTTGAATATTAACTATATTAAGTTCTAAGTTCTGCTTGTTTATTTCACCGCTAGGCCTTCTCTGTCCTTGGATTTCAGTTAAGCTTAAAAATGCGAAAATGTAGGAGAAACAAGGAACGGGTATAACTAGAGGTTAAACAAGACTAAATATTGGTTGCACTTTAAATGGTTTTTAAATCCTTTCAGAAGACATAAAATTGCGCCAAGACCCAAATTCCAACTTCAATAACAATCTTTCCAAACATTACATTATAATGATGGATCACCAAGGAAAGGGTGTGTTCCGTTTCGGCCCTAAAGCAAGGTTTTTTTTCCTTTTTTTATAAGTACAGATTTCTACAATTCCCAGGCCAAGAGTAACTAAAACCACTGGCAGCTTCTGTGTGGCTGGTGTCTAGCTGCTTGTTTGCTGTCCGCTTTATCGTGTGGCCACAGTCTGTGTGCTGACAATTTTTCATACATATATACGTAAGACCAAAAGTTATAGTCTAAGCGGGACTTATGCTGCTGCCGCAGCAGCACAGAATGCTTGGCCACAAGCTCAAAATTAGCCTCACAGCCACAAGAAATCGTCTGCTCCGCCTGGCTGTCTGCCTCCTGCTGTGGCACAACCAATTGTTGGATGTTTTCACTGCTGAGTGCAACCACAACATGTCAAATTGTCATCACCCCAGCCTCCAAAAAACAAAAATCAGCAAAAAAAGCACAACCTTTGCGGTTGCCCCACACATGCACAACTTTCTAATGGCGAAAAAAAACTTTATAATTAGTTTAAATTATCAGAAAACGAAAATGTATTCTACAGAAAGTTGTGCTATGAAAATCTGCTGCGTGGCATTTGTGCAAGGACCAATCACAATATTCAAATGGCATTGTGTGGAAAATTCTATGAAATCAGAAATAATTCTCTGACAACTTAAGTCAAAAGGAAAACAAAGAACCTACTTTTATATAACTAAAACCTTGATGCTTGACTTATGTGCATATATGTATATGTATGATAAAAGCATACAGCCGGCATCGATTGCAAAATGTTTTCAACCAAATAATTAGTTTTGCCACCCGAAATTCATCATTAAAATGGGATCAATTTGCACAACAATGCAACAGCCAAATGTTTCTGTTGGTATTTGCCGTTTTCCCCCAACACCAAATGGCTGCTGTCTGGGCCGACCCCGTAAGTTGGTCGTAAGTTCAAATTAATTGCATGCAATTCGGCAACCCAAAGCCCCCGACTTGAAGTGCTTTGCATTTTAAAAGTCGGCAGGATTGCGGCAAGCGGCATAAACTTGGGGGAATTTCCACAGAGATGGTAAATGTGAATGTGAATGCAGGCGACATGAAATCCGCTCGAGTGCGCTCCCCAGTCTTCAGTTTTGGGGCTTAGCCTTCTCCCTTCTTCGACTAAAGCTCAGGCTTCTATTTTTCCTCTACCCAGTACGCGTATAGTACATTGGGTATATTTGCATCATTCAAATATATGTAAAATACGTAAAAGGCTAAGCAGGTCTGTTCTCGAAATTTCCTTTGAAGCCTCTGGATGTCAAAAAGCTACCACATATAGTATTAAACGTATGAGATCTACCGAAAGTTAATTTTAGTTTGTTTCCCTCAAATAAATCTTAGAGCCAGATGACAAGTTTCCATATTGCCTGCAAAGACATATTTTCTTAATTTTAGATGGTCTATCAGCTACTCTTCAAATACTGGGTACTTTCTAGTGGCAGCGTCAGCTATTGCCCCGCTTATTTTATTTTTTATTTTTTTTTTTTGGGCACACTGAACACTAATGAGCATTTAAGCTTGCGGCTTGGGTGGATTTTTTCTTCCTCCCCTGAAGCTCGATTTGCTGCTTGTGCTGTTGCATTTGCATAAATTGAAATTTTAAAATGGAAAATTGAATTTAACTGGAAATATATAAATACATTGCGCTTTTATCTTAATTGATTTGCATTTTAAATGGATTTAAGAACAAAACAGCGTTAATTTTGGGATCCATTTTTTATAACGTTTAATCTGTTTTTTTTTTTAAGCCTACGATGTAGTATTTTTTAAATATTTCGCGCACATCCTGGACAAACAGCCAATTCATTTCATTTGTATTCCATTTGAACAACAAATCCCCAGTGTTTTTCTTTTGATTTTTTGATTAGTTTTTCATTGATTTATGTGGCCCTGGTCGAACCAATATTTTATTGAATTTGAAGAGTCCACACAAACCCATGGGCAGCACACTTTAGCCACACTTTAATTTGGCCCAAAACGTTGGCTCCTCCTCCCTTCGATTCCGATCCGAGTCGAATTCCAATTTCGTTTTTGCTTTTTTCTGCCTTCCTCTCGGGACTGTCTACGAGGTGGCTGTGTATCTCATTCTGGTTCATTAAATGAAGCGTATACGCCATATCTGACGGACATCGGAATGTTCGACAGCGGCAGCGGAAGCGCTAAACCAAACATAAAAATAAACAGCACACTTAATCGCGTATAAATGTTTATACATGTCTCTGGAAGCGGCATAGTTTTATGTATCGGTGGAAGCATTTCCCAAGCAAATAAAAATAATCAGACAAGTCAATATCCCCATGAGCAGACGGCCAAAAATCGTTGGCCACAAAATGAAATCGGAAGAAATGCCCAATCTTCCACTGTGGGTCTATTATTCGTGTGCCTCATGATTAAGTTGTAGGCGTCCACGTCCAGATTGTGATGGTATGATGAAGTGATTGGGTTAGTCGGATTAATCCAAATGAATGATACTCTGATTGCTAAATAATTGAAAAGCGCTCAGTTAATGGCTTACCTCGAGCTCTGGCAGGCAACAGCATGGGGAAAATTGATTGCGACACGCTCTGAAATGGACTTAGTCAGGTATAATTTACTTTACGATTTCTGTTTGCCAATTAATTATTCAGTTGGGAAAGTATTAAGGAAGTTTGGATTTCATAATTGCCTAAATGTGCTTCAATTTGTTCGGTGTGAAGGATGTTGCATGTTCGTTCAGCTGATTCACCACAAAATTGGTAATCGAGCATAAAATATGTATGTACATATGTCCGTCGGTACATAATTCATACAAAGTTTTGAATCTCACTTATTGTAATGTCTCTTGCACGTGACTTAGTACATCTCTATTCCTTATTCTCCCCTTTTTTTTTTGTCTCCCAGCCGCTTCTTCAGTTTGTTCTTGTTCTTTATTGCTACTTAACGTACTTATGGCTAGTGCTGTCTAACATGTTTCAAGCGCTACCAGTTAGGACTTAAATTCAAAATAAGTCGTTAGTTCAATCACCTAACACCTAATTGATTTGGGGACTTACAAATTTTTAAGCAATTATGGTTTTTTAAGGCTATGTTTTTTTAAAGAATTTCGAAATACTTTTTCAGAGGTAGTACGCCTGTTTTTTCCCCATTACTTACGTTTCTTACATCTGGTTGTATTGAACTTTGCAATTCAGAAATGCAGTGAAATTTTGAAATCCCCAAATCTATCAGAAAAAGCAATTTTGGCCATACCGGGAAAAAATATAATAGGCTGTTTGGTACCATTCAATCATACATTCAGAACTGATCTATTGGCGTGGCTTGAAGGGCGAACGGCATGCCCTGTTTCTGCCTACTGTTCTGTAACTTCGCCTACTGTTGTAGGCGTTAAAACCTTTCCCTTAATATGTCCTCTCTGTAGTGCAACAATTCTCTGGCGAAATGTGCAAGTTCGTGCCATCCCGTTCCGTTGTGCAGGGCCATTAGGTTCTGGGCTGTGAGTGTTGGGGTTCCGCAATGTTGTGCTCGGATCTCCTTTAGGATAGGGCATGTAGCAAGGAAGTGGAAGGTATCCTCAGGAGCGTGCATTTTGCACAGCGTGCATTCTGTTGCTGCGAGATTTCTGTACGGTGACGCGCTGAAAGGTAGAGTCTCTGTGCGTGCCTTGAAGATGAGAACTACGTGGTTGGCATCTATAGAAATAGTTACTGACCCCTAGGACTCCTAGAATCGCAGGAGTTTTTCTGCTGCTTCATAGCGCTGTTGTCCCCATACCTCCGCTGCATAGCCCAGTACAGTCTGTGCTGTTGCCATGTATACATTATATTTTATACTCGGGGAAAACTGTTTTTTCGCAAGTAGCTGTTTCCAAGTGCAATTCAAAGCTCCCCTTGCGTCCGTCAGCTTATCTTGTACATGCTTTTCGAAGCTCATATTCCGGGTTAATGTGACTCCAAGATATTTGAACTCACGGACCGTTTCCAGTGGCTCTCCATTAAGCGTCGAACATTGCCGAGCGGCCTTTGCCGTCCTTAATTACCAAGTTTGACAATAATTTTACATGGTGTCGATCATGTTTTTTCTTGGGTATTGATATATAAACTATTATAATTAATTTAGGATAGGAAAAGGTCGTTTCCACGATCACAATAAAGTAACCAATCAGAATTAATATGTGCATTTTGAAGGTGACGTCCAATCGATCCTCAAAGGATTCTCTTCAATTCTATACTACTACTATATCCTGCAGCCCCAGATTGTCCCCGACATCGGTAATTTGAACACTAACCTGCTAAGCCCTGCTCCACCTGGTGGCCAAGGTCTGGCCCGGCAAGGACTCTGAGCCTTTGGTGAACTTCTCCCAGCATGCGCCGCCCAATGCGCAGAAGCTCGACCAGGAGGTGCTCAAGTGTTACATGCTCGGGAAGCAGTGCATCAATGATCTGGTCATTGAGGCTTGGCTTGCAGCACCAGAATTCCCAGTCGGTCAGCTCCAACCTCCAAACTCCTGGGTGCGGCTATGTAATAGGAGGTGCAGAATCAGGCTCTGCTGGCTCCGAAGAAAGGAGTTCGGTGCGTCGAGCATCGGCACATGTGGTGCAGCTGCTCTACCGCACCAGCTGCTTTGAGGTATCCAAGTACTATGGAGACTCCTTGCTGCAGCTGAACATGGAGCTTTGAGCCCAGATCGACAGGCAGGGAGGCAGGCTGCGGATTTCCCCTGCAATGGTCTCTCCTCTTGTACGGCAAAGTTCTACAAGCAGACTATTGTTCATGCATACTTTTACATATTTATTTATTTGTTTGACAGCTTGGAAATGTGAATTTGAAGGTAGCGTTTGTTAGTTTGTTGACAATTTCAATAGTTATTTGGTAAGCTATAATTCTAGTAATATTGTTCTGGAGCTTCTGGTCTCCGTTGTCTGCGTCCTGATCCTGTTCCTGATATCGCTCGTATTACTGTTGCTCTTCGGAAGTTTGCGCATGTGTGTAAAGTCTCCTGTTCCATTTTTCACGATTGGTCATCCTTCTCAGAGTCCGATGAAAGGATGTCTACGATCGTCGCATCGCTCTCAGAGTCCGTCTCATCGCAGTCGGAGCTCGTCTCATCGCTTGAAGTATCTATGTCATCAAACTCTTCATCGCAGTCCGAGTCCGAATAGTCTGCTTCTTCGCTGTACTTTATTAGGGATTCTTGGCCGCAATAAAGACAGAATTCGGCGTCCATCAATTGCTCAGTCTTTGGGTGCGCGGGGCACTTTTCATATATGCGACCCACAAAGCACTTTTTACATTTCAGGCATTTAATTTTATAGCTGGCACGTGCGCAAATGCAGCCTTCGGGTTCGGCAACTGGTTCGTCGTGAGGTTCTACATTTTCCTCACGTTGGTCAGTCTTTTTCATTATGGACTTGGCAATTGGTTCGTTATCAGATTCGTCACTTCCTTCTGAACCGGCCGATGGTCCCTCAGTTGATTTAGTTTTGTTGTCGGACATTATTTCATCGTCAATACTATTTATTTCCTCAAGCTCCGACATTTTTAAAATATTTGTTTGGTTCCCGTCCTAGAAAAGAAAAATTAGAGATAGGACGCGTGATTTTTCTCGGCTATCGATTACCGAAAGTAAATACCAATATGGCTTTTGTGTGCTGACAACCCTATCGACAACCCTATCGACAACCCTATGTTTTTCGATTTGGTAAAAGCGATTTAACAAAGTAAGCAATACTTTTTATAGATTTATTTTTTTAATGGAACTCCTCAAATGTAAATACATTCTAGAAAACAAAGTCATTTTTTAAATATTGTTGGACAGTGCTGGAAAGCGAGTCAAAGCAAGCTGTGCTACAAGCCTGTCAAGCGTGCCACGTTGTTAGGAGCGTTCGGAGAAAAAATAAATAAAAGTAAAATCTAATTTTCAATAATTTGAACGTAAGAAATATTCGTTTTCACCATAAAAGTGTTTCTAATCTTTTTGCCGCCTTGCAGATAATGCAACCACGCCGAAGTGCACGTTTGGCGGCTCAAAATTCCGCTGCCACTGCCACAGCCGCAGCCGCTGCCACAGCCGCAGCCGCTGCCACTGCCGCTGCCACAGCCGGTGCCACAGCCGCTGCCACAGCCGCTGCCACAGCCGCTGCCACAGCCGCTGCCACAGCCGCTGCCACAGCCGCTGCCACAGCCGCTGCCACAGCCGCTGCCACAGCCGGTGCCACAGCCGCTGCCACTGCCGCTGCCACAGCCGCTGCCACAGCCGGTGCCACAGCCGGTGCCACAGCCGCTGCCACAGCCGCAGCCCCTGCCGCCCAGTCCTCCAGCCGCCGCGCTGCGTTCCTTCGTGCAGTTGAAGGCATACCCGTTGCCAGGACCCGCAGGGCCACCATCACCATCATCAGCCAGCCCGCTGGCAGTCCCCGCAATCGGGACGGCCTCGAGACCAACATCACTTCAAACCAGCGCTCTGAAAGAAATCGCGCTGCCAACCAGCAGTCCGCTGACGATCCTCGCGCTGGCCGCCGCTTCCAGGGGCTCGAAGTCGCTGCTCCCCGTGCCAGGCCCCACACGCCCCACGCGGACCATGCGAACATGATGTTAATCCGTAATTTCCTACCGTTCCGTGTCGACGTAACGAACCCTGTGAACGCTCGCCTTGGAGCTACGGGCCAAGCAAATACAGCCGCCACTAATATAGGCTTTCGCCGCCTCCACAGGGAGATGGAGAAGATGACACGCGATCCGACGGACGGGTGCAAAGTGGAGCTTGTAGACGATTCTATCTACAACTGGAGTGCCGTCATTCTCGGGCCTTCGGATACGCCCTATGAAGGCGGGCAATTTAAGCTATTCCTACGCTTTCCCCCAATGTACCCATCTCAGCCGCCGTATGTGCGATTCCATACCAAGATTTATCATTGCAACATAATTCACAGTGCCATCTGCATGGATATTCTGGGCTCCAATTGGTCGCCGGCCCTCACTGTGGAGAAGCTACTTTTGTCCATTCGATCGCTGCTGTCGGACCCCAATCCCGATAGCCCCTTGAATTGCGGCGCTGCCGAAATGTACAAGAGCGACCGCGAGCAGCATGACCGCTTGGCACGTGAGTATACCGAACGCTACGCCAAGCCGTTTGCTTCACCAACTGAAACTTCATAAGCTCCTCTCCACATTTCACGTACATACATACATAGATAGATACACACATACATAGATACACACACAACTATTAAAACTCTTGGAACACCTTTATTAATATTCGCTACTAAAAATATGTATTTCTGAACATGAGCTACACAGTAACATTATATTTAAATTTTATTCAACTGAAATAAAGGCCGATGTACGCAAGTGGAGACCCGCGCAGTATATGATCGACAGCAGTGATCTAATGGACAAGAGTAACTTGTCCACAGTGAGGGCCGGCGACCAATTGGAGCCCAGAATATCCATGCAGATAGTGCCTTGAAGTATGTTGCAATGGTATATCTTCGTACGGAATTGTATATACGATGGGTGAGACGGGTACGTTGGTGGAAAGCGTAGGAATAGTTGAAATTGCCCGCCCTCATAGCGCGTATTACCAACGACACTAATTATGGCAAAATTATGTTTTCCAACACACACACCCAGTGTATATCTCTCTCGCTCTCGCAGCTAGTCAGCTGGAAAATTCGAATGTCATATGGCCACAAGCATTCGAATAATACGCAAATCTATATTCTGTTTAAGGTAATATAAAAAATACTGCATTGGAAAGCTATTGTAAAGATATTTTTTGAATTTATTGATACTTGCTTGGTAATTATTGCTGGTACCTAACATCAATTTTCCTCTACCAGTAGTAGAATATAATGAATACGTGCATATACATATGTTAATATTAATCTATTTAGCACTAAAAACTATTTAAATGTAACTTCTAAACCCAGAAAATAATAGTTATAGCTATTAAATATGTATATTCGCTGACCGATAACACTAATCATAACAGCACATATCATACCTAATTGTTGCGCCTAACAGCACATTTTTTCACTTTACAGTCCATCATCGCAACTACCACCACTAATTGCAGCCCCACTTTTTTCCAATTGATATTTTTAATATTGGTGAGTAAATAAAATAAATGCAAATAGATGAAAGTGCCTGCTATATTAAAATACATTTTACATTCAGTTCTGCTATACTGATCAAGCCATGACATCGAGGCAGCCCCTCACACTTACAGGCCCGGGCATCACACTGTCGCATCGTGATCCGGTTGATGAATATTTGGCAAATCAAAATTTGTACCGCAAGTTCATGGCTTGGGGCGGTAGCAGCCTGTTCCAAGTGGTGGCCGAGCAGATGTATGACACGCAGAATCTTCACTACGAGGTGCGAATGGACTGTGTACGCTTTATGATGGACAAGCGGCGCCTATTCAGGCGAAACATAACGAGCAATTTCAACGACTATCTGTTGAAGTTGGAGAAGCCGAAAACTCCGGGGACAATGATAGAACTGCGCGCCCTATGCCTTATGTACGGTCGGAATGCGATTGTGTATGAGCCAATGAAGCTGGGGACGCCAGTGACGTTTAGCGATAAATACAAGAAAAATTTTAGTGTTTTCATCGACGAGTATGGCCATTTCGATGCTGTCTACACGATGCGACAAGTTGAGGAGGCAGCCATTTGTCAATCCATCACATTTAAGATGCTTTACCAGATGGTTTTCAAGCTTCCGGATGTGAGCCTGGCAGCTGAGAGGATGCTGAATCCGGAGTCATTCTACGAAGGCACTACGCTGGAGCATAGTCGAAATGGTACAGTTGTCCGCATTTTATTCAGGAATGGGCGCAGTTTCGACCTGGACTCGCCCGAACTCACAAAGTGCCTATTGAACGACAGACGGCTCTGCGATTTCCACAATCGAGTACGTTGGCGAGTGTATGTGAAGAGATTCGGACGAGTGCCATTGTCGTGCACGCTGAAATGCATAGATGACAACATCGCGCCATTTTCTTATTCCGTTGCCAAGTCCCTAGCTCCAAGTTTCTATCGTAATGTTGAGCTCAGCGCTTTTCTTGTGATGAAAAGGGAGGCGAAGAAGTTGCAGCTATATATAGGCGACTACGATTTCAAGGTCGGTGCCGATTGTCTGGTGGAGCTCGACCAAAGGGGGCCGGGACATATGAAAAAGTGCTATATACAGAAAATAAACTGGAGAACAGGCACACACACTGTTCATATTGAGGAAACGGGCGCAGTGTTGCTGGTGCCTGCGAATGCATTGCATCCGCTACCACCTGGTCAATTCGGACCCTGTAAGCTCAACTCTCTCCAACTAATGAAACTAGCTCGCTTTACTGTAATTGCCGATAATACTTGTCAGACCCGAAAGCTTGACACAATTCTATACCCGGCCGTTGGGGAATACCATAACAGTCTCCCAGGTAACCTCATGCCACAGATCTTTATCGAATCGCAAACCGCTTGTTTGGATGGATCAATGCTGCAGCAAGGATATCTTTTCTTCATAACAAACTTCCCGCCACATTTCAAGCCTCCTGCAGTGAACCGAGACTGGCGACTTATGTTACCGAGCCCATCGCCAACACCAATAATGGTGATGCAGCCAATTACGATCTACTCTCACGGAGGTCCAGCCGACATGTACGAGAACCCAACATGGTCGGAGGCGCCCTTGACCATCGAGGAAATGGATCACACGAACTGCCAGAAATCGGCTAGATAGACATTGCATTTGCGAAAATGTCAACTGCAAGCACGTAAGGAATTAATTTATCCGCTCTTAAACATTTCTATACCTGACATTCTTTTTTTATTTCTTTTTTTTAGCATTGTCTAAACTGAAGAATTTTTGCAGTCACCCGAGTCTACAAATTGTAAGCGTCCAAAAAGATTTTTTTTCATAGAATTTAAGTCCTTTGGGATCACTTAAGGGTTGTAAACCCACATGAAAACCCAAACCAGTTTATTTTTTAAATATATTTTTATAAGAAAATTCTGAACTTTACAGTTGTCTATATTTTTACACTTAACTTTAACTAAAACTAATGAATCAAATTCCTGAATTTTTTTTGTTATTATCTATTTTTATAACTTTTATACGCCTTAAATGTGGTTTTACAAATTCTTTAAAATAAGGAACTCGTTTAATTTTTGTGGATTCTTATTTTTTTAGACTTTTAGCAGTTATGCTTCTTTTATTTTATTATACAAATTGTATAATTTAAATACGCTTATGTAACTTTTATTAGAACATTTTTTGATTCTCGTAACATTTTTCTAGTCGCATCTTGAGCATATTTTTGTTTTATAGCTCCAATAAATTCACATATGTATACTTAAAAAAAAATGTTCCCAAAGATAATCTTTTAAAAACTGGTGATCACTGAAGAATGTTTAAGTTTATGTTTACTACTTTTGTTGCATTTTTTTAAAAATTTTTTTTTATTTTTGTTCATAAAAACGTATATTAAAAGATTATATCTAAACAAATCGAAGTTTAAAACTTTGAACAGTGACTGGATTGGGGAGGAGTGTGGAACTGGGGAATCTAAAGAATTCTGATTAATGAAGTTCGTCTCCAGATGTGGCTGCCATCTCCAGGCGGACGTCGCCACCCAACCGGCACTGGAGATTCTTGTTGATGTTGTCGACCATGTCGAAGGCATCTATGATCATTTGAGCCTCGCTCTGGGCCTTCTCACCCATCTGCTGAAGACTGCGCCTCAGCTCCTTGTGCTCTCCAGTGGCATCCCGCTCCTCGGCTCTTTGGTAAATGCTAGTGCGGGAGAAGAGGGCGGCGGTGCCACTGCCCTGCTCCAGTTGCTGCTCCAGCTCTTCGGGCAGCGGGAAGTCCAGGTCCATGGCAAAGCAACGCAGATCCTCGTACTTGGCTAGCTGCTCCTTCTGATCCTGGCCATAGCTAATGACGACGGCCTGCAGCACCAGTTCGCTGCCCGGCAACTGGACGTAGGCAATGACGTCTTTGAAGAGGTTCTCCTGCCGCCACACTGTCTGGCTGAACTGTATTACCTGGTAGACCACGGTCTCCGGCTCGGGACTATACTGCACCAGCAGCCAGGTGTCGTCGTCCATGGCCACCGGCATGTCCAGTTGCTCATCGAAGGCGTGATCAAAGCAGCGAGCCTTCAGGTGGAGCAGCACCTTCTCCATGTAATCCCGCTGATCATAGGCATACAGCACATGAGCAATGCATCCGGGAGCGAGACTAACCAGCGGATTGCACTTTAGCTCTGGCTTCGTGCTTAGCCAGACCACGTTGTTGGGGGACACCAACTTCTGGACCAGACGTTCACCTGCCTCCTCGTTCTCTGTGTACTGCACCAGAAGCTGCCTGGCGTTAGACTCCTCCCGCTGCTCCTTGCTCATCGATACTAACGCCGAGTCCACCAGTCGGCGCTCATCAGCGGCGAGGATGAGTTTGGCCTCCAGCACCATGCCGTTGACCCGGAACTCCACAAAACGGGTCATATACTTGTCGGAGACATCTGACTCCAGCAGCTCCATGGAGTGGAGGACGCAGAGTCGTGGCTGGCCATTCGGCTGTCCGGTCTTCATCGATCCCTCATCCACCTCGGCCAGGAACCAGGAGAGACGAGTCGCTGCCGGACCACTGGGATTGGCCACAGCTCCGCAGATAGCAGAGTCATCCAGTCCACTGTCGTTGCTAATGTTGCTCATGTTGTTCCACGGTTCTCTCTTAATAGTTGATCTCGTTGATGTTCTCGTTGGCTTTGCTCGTTGCAAAATGATAGTTTCTTCACGACAGCGATCTTTTTTATACGCAAGAGAGGTATAGAGCACACTCGCTATTACCTGAATTGATCATTTGTCCCTTTAAAAATCTCACCCTTAGCCCGAAGATTTGCAGGTCAAGCTGTTCGAAGTTGCTCGGTATTTTCCAATTGTGTAGTACCTGCGTCTGATTGCACGGATTAACCCAATGCACACAGATGTACGGCAATAAAGAAGCCTTACTAAAATACGTCCAGCCTAGCTTCCACTGATCGTTGTCATTATAACCGTCTCGCCTACAATACCTGAGCCTCATCAAGAGCTAATTGAATGAATAAACCCCATTTATGCGGCCAACATAAGACTCTTATATATGTAAAAATATGATGTCCCTACCTACTAAAATATGCATTATTGATTTTCATCGTTATGTTTCGATAGATCTTCCAATTCCATTAATATATAACTATATGTAACTAATTCAATAGAACATTAGAGCATATTCTCAAAATGCACTCTTTCGCATCAGAATGGATTCAAGATCGAATAGGAAAATCCTTAAAAAAGGAAAATAATAACAACAAAGGAATTTGAGGCCACTAAAATTATTCGTTTTATTAAATTATTTACGTATACAATTTTGGAGTGTAATTTATCATATGAAAATTTTAAAATGCAGCGTTCATAGAGAATTGCAATCAGATCACATATTCCCAGCTTTACGAATTGTCAATCGAGTGGCTCTGATAGAATCTTTCGCTTCAATGCTCTTCACGATCCGCCCTACCGGTTACTATGCGTAGAAACAAGCTCGATGCCGAACCTAACCCATAGCTCCTTTGTGAATCCGAGTGACTACGCATTGAATAATTGTCTGCATTGTCGATTAATAACAATCTAGAAGCGCAACACTCTCGTGTGTCTCTGTTCGTATGGGTGGCAACACGCGACCGAGATCTGCGCCTCAAGCTGCAATCAGACGAGTGCTTTTCCACTTTGGTGGCATTAGTTAGGGAGAAACGTGGACTAGCATATCCAATGTTCAGACCCAGAACTTGTTTGGCGAATTCCAAGACTCTCTCAGTGCTGGCGATCTCCTTATCCCAGCCGCCTCCATACTCGCGTTCGATTAGCTCAAAGTGTATGGCAAAGGGACCACACTTGGGTTTAATCGTGCTACGCACATCTGTCACATGAAATGTAAGGATTTTTGCAAACAGGCCCAGACGGATGGCCTCTTCGATAGCCGCATCATTTGCCAGCAGGCATCCTACCACACGGCCGCTGCACAGTTCACGGATGTTTACATGGTAAAGATTGTCCGCACGCAGAAATACAGTCATCACAATATGACTGAGGCGTCGACAGCCAATTAGATCGATTACCTCGGTAACCAGGTGGTCCAGCACGGGAAGCTCTTTTCCTAGACAGAATTGACACAAGGTCGATCCACAACTTTCCAGAGAGTGTTGTCCTAAAGTTTGGCTTGATTGGCTCTCGCATTTGCAATCCATTGCCGTCATCTTGTCCTGTGACTGAGTAGACCTGATACGTATTTCCTGGACCGGGCAGGGGCAATCTTCGGTCTGGGATGTGGGCTCCATTGCGTTTCTCTTGCGTATTCCCTGGACCGGGCAGGGGCAATCTTCGGTCTGGGATGTGGGCTCCATTGCGTTTCTCTTGCGTATTCCCTGGACCGGGCAGGGGCAATCTTCGGTCTGGGATGTGGGATCCATTGCGTTTCTCTTGCGTATTCCCTGGACCGGGCAGGGGCAATCTTCGGTCTGGGATGTGGGATCCATTGCGTTCCTCTTGGGTATATCCTGGATCGAACAAGGGCACTCTTCGGTCTGGGCTTTGGACTTCATTGTCTCTTCGCACTTGTTTATCATGGACATATGCATAAATTGCTCTATCAGAGATTCGCACACGTCAATATTCAAATTCTGTCGGGACTCAGTGGAGATGCATTTGTCCTTGTCCAGTCGAGATGTGGTAGTTCCACCGCGGGATGATCTTAAATCCTCACAGGCACAGTCTGCTTCTTGGTTTTGTGGTTTCGCAAATATTTGAATAAATTTGTTTAGTAAAGTATTGCATACTCGTACTTGTTCTTTTAAATTCGCTGTCGACGCGGTGCAGCATGGGCCTTTTCTTGAATTCTGGTAGTTGTCTTTTTCAGATCGAGCTGAGGTTGTACTGCACTTGGAATTGACATCATGACAACATCCCACAGCATTAGATGGTCTAGAACTGTAATTTTTCCCGTCGCAACAAGTGTTTTGTTCAGGGAAAGATTTGCAAACGCGTATTTTCTTTTGGGAAGGCTGCACATTATTGGACTTGAATAAAATTTCACAATCTTTTGGTTTCTTTTCCTGCACTTTCAAGGATCTCACGGAGCATTGCAGTGTTCTGAGGGAACATTCCTGTTGGTTCATCTTTCGCTCCAAGTCGACTACCTTTTGAAGTAATTCTGGAACGCGAGCGCACGTGGCACATATCTCGCCATTCCGACTGCATTCTGATTTGTATGAATCTACATCACACTGTGTATTCTTATGGCATTTTCCCGTAGGACTCACTGGCTGGTAATTGTAGTCCTGCTCCTGAATTGTACAAAAACAGTCAGACTGTGTTTTTTGATGATATCGATCATTCCCCATCTCGCCATTCCGACTACATCCGGATTTGTATGAATCTACATCACACTGTGTATTTTGATGGCATTTTCCCGTAGGACTCACTGGCTGGTAATTGTAGTCCTGCTCCTGAGTTGTACAGGAACAGTTAGACTGCGATCCTTGACGATATCGATCATTCCCCAGTGAAATTCTAGACATATTAATGCTCCCTGTGGATTCATTGCCTGAATTAACCACAATTTTTGGACGCTTCCAAAAAAGTTTTCCCGAACTTTGATCATTTTTCATAGGAGTTCCTTTTTGGTTGGTTCTTACGGACACATCTCTTGAAGTCTCGCAAAGTACAATGGTTTGAGTTCGGGTTGAAGAAGACGAGCCGGTATATGTCTTCTGCTCCATGTCCAATATCTTTTGATGTAATTCAGGAACGCGAGCGCACGCGGCACATATCTGGCCATCCCGACTAGGTTCCGATTTGTATGAGTCTACATCACACTGTGTATTTTTACGGTACTTAGCCCTAGAACTCGCTGGCTGGTAATTGTAGTCCTGCTCCTGAGTTGTACAAGAACAGTTAGACTGTGATCCTTGATGATATCGATCATTCCCCAATGAAATTCTAGAAATGCTCCCTGTGGGTTCATTGCCTGAATTAACCACAATTTTGGGACGCTTCCAAAAAAGTTTTCCCGAACCTTGTTGACCCTTTTGATGATCAAATGAACAGTCAGACTGCGATCCTTGATGATATCGATCATTCCCCAGTGAAGTTCTAGACATATTAATGCTCCCTGTGGGTTCAGTGCTTGAATGAACCACAATTTTTGGACGCTTCCAAAAACGCTTTCTTTTCATGGGAGTTTCTGTTTTCTTGGTTCTTACAGACACATCTCTTGGAGACTCGCGAAGTATAATGGTTTGAGTTCGGGTAGAAGAAGAAGTGTCGGTATATAGCTTTGACTGCGAATTCTGCTTCGGATGCCTCCTAGCGATCGTGCTCGATGTGGATGCGCAGCCGCAAGAACGCTCTGAAAGCTGTTTTGGGATCGGTTGTCTTCGAATGGTCCTGGTGGCGTCCCGCTTCCCAATGGATTGGGTTGAATTAGAAGCACGTGAGCCTTTGGGGCTCGGATGATTCTTGTGGGTTGAACCGCAAGAACATTCTGCAAACATTTTAAGAGTCGGCCTGGTTTGAATGGTGGCGTCCTGCTTTCCAATGGATTGGGTTGAATTAGAGGAGGGGGCTCTTTTGCGCAATGGGCAGCTACACTTCGGGATTGCTGCGGGATTTTTGAGGATCGGCTGTCTTGAATTGGAGGCTATGTTCGAATTTGCACTCGATGTGTAGCTGCGTGGCCTGCTGCCTGGCTTTGCAACGATTTGCTGTTTAGACGGCCGCTTCTTTTCGACGCGACCATCTGTACGAGTTGTGCAGCTGCAAGGCGATTCACCGCTAGGTAGGCGGATCAAGTCCGAACTGCAGGTCCGACATTCGCAGCCCTCGCCATCTGCAAGGGAATGAAAATGTCATATTATTACCGTTTCAGATCTACCCTTTCAGTTCTACCTGTCAAGGCGAAGGGTGCGCTGGGAATGGTATATAAAGAAGTCACTTATTAGCTAAAAGATAGTTCACAATTGGCCACCGAACACTACAGAGTAAGATATAGGACGTTCCCTAAGGATAACTCGACTAACTAATATTTCTATTTCAGATGAATCGCCGTCAACGACTGGAATTTGCCCTCACCCTGCTGCCCTATGACCCAACGACGGTGCAGCTGTCGCCGGAACAGAAAAGAGTCGAGCAAATAATCGCTCGTCTCCGCACAGACGACTCCCTCACCGAGGAGGAGAGCGACGACGGGAAGATGCGCCGCCTCAAACATGCCGAGACCGATACTTTTGTGGACCACACCATGCACGATATCGAGGTGTCCGATAACGGAAAACTGAGCACATTGGCTACCCTGACGCTGGCTGCCGAGAGGCTGCTGAGAACCCAACAGGGTGAGGATGACAAAATGTTCCTGGATGACGACTTGGTCATCGATGGGGAGACAGCGTCGTCAGATGTAGACCAGAAGATCCTGATGAAGAGCACCATCAAGGCGGTGAATGAGATGAAACTCAAGTTGCTGCAGGAATGGGAGCGGAACAAGCGCAAGGCCCTGGATCTGCTCACCATCGAGATTGAGAAGGTTCAGGCAATGGACCGGGATGATGCACAACGGACGTCCCACTTTGAGATGTTCCGCGATGGAACTGAGGAGCACAACACTTCCACACCCAGGACCAATGACGAGGATTTGGGAATCGATGACGATGATGAAGACTACGTGCCCGACAGTGAGAACAGCAGGAAACGGAAGCGCATCAAGAAACCAGTAACGTCCACTCCAAACGCCAAGCGTCCGTGCCCCGACTTTGAGTTCGATCAACACCCGAACTCGCCGATGGTAATGATTGGTCCAAATGGCACTCAAGTGTCCCGCACCAGCCTGAGTGCCCTTAACTGGGATATGACTGGCCCCTCCATAACCCGAAAGTTGCTCTGCGAGATTTTCGACCGCGAAACTCTCGCCCACCACACGCTGTCCGGCAAACCGTCCCCGGCCTTCAAGGACTGCGCTCGTCCCAGCAAGCAGCAACTTGATCCCCTTAAGGTGGCGGATCTCGTATATCTGATGACCAATACTCTGGATATGACACCTCGTGAGGTTCGCACAGCGATCACAACGAAGTGCGCCGACGAGAACAAGATGCTGCGCTCCCGCAGCCTGCGGCGACAGCGCCAGTCGAAGTAGTTATGTACATAGATCCTAAGTATAGCCCTTAAGTGTAAGCCCAGGCCCAGCCACACGTATGGGGCGGACACGCCCAAGTAGCCAGTGCATCGATATTAAAATAAAGTATTCCAATTCCTTATAACTTACCCATGTCTTTGCTGTGTTTTGATTCGCTTTTCGGGACATGGTCGCTCGGCGTTTTCCTGGGCGATTGGCTGCGGCTTCTGAAAGACGGAATGTGGTATGAGACAGAATTCTGATCTGGCGACTGGGTCGTGGTCGTACCTTCTCAGGAGCAATATAAAGTTATCATAGAGAGGTCGATGCTTCCTTCGTTGAGCCTTAAGGCAGATATCGCCCAGTTGTCCCTTCGATTGACTCATTTTCGAGCAACAACCAGACGAAATAATTTGGAACTAAAATCAAATGTACGCTATAACATGATATTGATATTTCAAAAGCTGCTGTTGCCCGCGGTCTACCAACAAGCTTTTGCCAACTCATAGTCCTCTGTACACTTCATCGTGTTAACGTGAATACATTTAATCTTAAAAAATATGCCAGAAAGAAGAATAATTGTATTACAATCAGGTAATTTGATTTGAATAAACATCAGTGCTCAGTCGATACAGTGCTTCCACACCTAAGTTTTGTGATATTTTTAGCAGTGCTGAGTAAACATCGTTCGTTCATTTGAATTCGTTCCTTAAGCTAGTACCTTTTTTTAGTTCATCGTTCGTTTTCGTTCTTAGTTATTGCAAGAATATTTCGATTTAATTATTAGAATAATTTAATTTTCCATACCAGATGAAAACAGCGAACAAAAAACTATATAACAAAAAATAACGATATGATGAACTTATATAGTTCGATCACTACAGCGAATAGTTAATGTTAGTTCGTTCGAACGAACCATGAACCATGAACGAACCAACACAACAGGTTTGAGGTGTGGCAGCACTTTATTTGAAATCGCACCAATTGGGAGGTAAAATCATTTTTCTTGCACTATTAATAAATATTCGCATTATATAAAGTCCAATCTTTGTCAGAATCAAGCTTCGGAATCCAGTTAACGAAATGGAGGACACCAGTGATAAATTAATTGATTTGAATGAAATCATTATCGACAATTCTGGAGAAAACCATGCCGATGCGCCGCCTCTCGAACAGACGCAGGGGGCAGCCGACGATCGTGAAAAACAGCAGGCCCAACCCGATGAAAAACTAAAACTAGCTATAGAAGAGAGTATGTATTAAGATTCGGAAGCTTCAGCAGCAAATCGAATAGATTGATAAGAACCGTAAGCAGTTGCTCAATCAGCTTGCAGAGATAAAATCACACCAAAATCCCTGGACATCCGAGGGGGAGCATTGATTGATTTCCTTGTACTGTGGACATCTATTTGGGAAAAGGTGCAGTCAGCGACTCCCTGAATGCCCATCTTGCGGAATGACGATTCGTTCAACAGGAATGCGAACCCTCTATGGTCGCCACACCATACCGGCTGATTCGAATTTCTGGTACACTACTTTGTAACCGTTTACAAAATAAATCTATCTTTTGGTTCGTGAAGAAACATACATAAAATACATTATTATAATAAATAAACTGGAAAAGAGCTTCTTCCTTTAGTCAAAACATGTAAATTTGAATTTCTGTCCATATTAATTTGTGTGTAATGCACAGTGCTCAGATCCGCCAAACCTTTTGGTCCAAAGGGTTTTCCAAAAGCTACTTATACTACATGATTGTTGGAATCAACTAGATGTTTTTACATATATTAAAATCGGTCTGGTCTACCCTACGTAAGACGAAAGAAAAGAAAAATTTAATAAAATATTTACATACCCAAAAAAAAGTGATGTGATGCGAAGGGAGACAAGTAGAAAACATTGACACGATTTGGTCAGAACGACAACTGAAAATTGATTATTCCATTTATTTGCCAACACAAGTTCCTTGTGATGCTGGAATTACTAATCAATTTCTTCGTCATGGGTGTATGTGTGAAAAATAAGTGATAAGTGATAAGTGACACATAAGCACAGTAACAGACAAATTACAATCTAATACCCACTTTTATGTATATATGTAACTTGATGTGTACATCACGGAATACTAGTAACTAGTATTTAATCTAATTACTAAAGATACAAATAACGTACATCTTGGCTGTGTATCATTCAGAATCTTGAAGAGCAGGAGACAAAAAAAGATACTGAAGACTTAAAGCAATGGGTATTTGCATTTTTTTGATATTTTCAAATCGATTTAAATCACTGACACGACCCAAATACGTCGAAAAACCATTAAATGGCGAACCGTAATTCCTTCAAATTTCACTTCAAAAATACATCTACAAAACGCTATCAAATTATATCTTGTACGAGTTAAATTTGCGAGACTTATCCCACAATGATTGACAAAACTGTCGCAAGCCAATTAGAAATAGACATGTACATATGTATGTATGTATGCAAACACGTGCAGCTAGTTTAATACGTTCAATACATGCGTTCTTTATTATAAGATTACATATGCATAACCAGCAAAACATATGATTTATGTGGTCCCGGGCAAGATGAAGCGTACATCAGAACAATTTACTGGATGTCTGCATTTCGGGCATGATCCCGTTCGGCGTATAAAGCGTAAAATGCAGGACTTCCCAAATAAATGTCCACAGGGCAACGAGGACACACGATGAGCCCCAGTCGATTGCCAGGGAGATAGACAAATAATGCAATTAATGTCATCAGCGGGATCTTCGAGAAGTGCCTTCAACTCTTCCGTATCGATTTTGTATGACAGTTCCTTTTCCACAAGTTGATTGAGCAGCAGCTCACGGTTCTGCTTCAGCTCATCGACCTTACGCTGAAGATTCTGAATGATCACCTGCGTCGATTCGTCGTGCATTTTCAGCTTGTTTAGCAAAGTCGCATGCTTGCGTTTTTCCTCTTCCAACAGAAATTTGATTCCATCAATTTCAGTCGTAGAGTTTTCCATTTGAGAGCTGTTGTTCCCAGGGCCGTTCTCCTGCGGCTGCACCAATGTCGGAGCGTCGGTGTGGTTTTCCGAAGAAGTGTTGATAATGATTTCGGTCAAATCAATTACGTTATTACTGGCGTCCCCCATGTCGTTAAGTCGATTCCAAAGAAGAATTGGCTTTTTTATGCTAATATTTTTATTGACAAGCGAGACAAATGATGATTTTCCAATTGTGCATAAAGTGTGGCCAGACCAGCAAACAAATTATGAATTGAAAAATACCAACATGCGTACTGCGTTTACTCCATGGTGAAATTACTATAATATAATTACTATATATATAATTTCACAATGGCTTACCCTATTTAAGCCTAGAACTCAGATAAAGCAAAATTTTCTTGCGAAAGAAAGTGGCCTGTATTTTGTTGTGTGACCAGTAAGACCAGATATGCATGCTCTGCTGTTACACTATTTTGTGTTTGTTTACAAATAAAATCAGTTGGAAATTCAAATTTTGTCAGAAAACAAGCCGGAATGTACTATTTATGGGCTCTGTGGCGCTGGAGAAAGACAAAGAACATAAAAAGCTCCGCAATATTGGATAAATCAGTATGCATTAAATTATAAATAAATAAAATGTGTATCGTTAATAAAATTGATAAGAAACAATATCCATTTAATCGGCTTCAATGAGATTTAATTTGTTTTCATTATTGCAATTTTCTAGCCGGTACAATTTTCTAGTGTCGATGACGACAGAATATAGAATAATTCTATCTTTCAGTCGAGCCCAGCAAATACCACTTTTTCTTTTCCAGTATATATCGTTGCCTTTCCAGTATTAATCGGTCATT